>CM041292.1:50545008-51881646 GCA_023052935.1 Piezodorus guildinii
CCATAGCAGGCAAATCCATACTTCACTTTCTTTCGGTTGAACTATAGTCAGCCTTTTAACATGTTCAGGTCAGAGCTGGTTAAAAGAGGCAATAATCTGATAATATAGTTCTGCGTAATGCTATTTATTTTTTTTAATCAAAACCGCTTCTTAAATGGGTAGTTTATTACTTTTACTTTCCTAAAGATGAAATATATTGTTAAAGAAAATACTGGGATTGTGAAAATTTTCTAATTCTAATTTCACTGGAAATACACGTTTCATGGTTCTCTGGACCAAGTTCCAACGATACTTAGGGTGTGTATCGTTAATCTAGCTCGAAACCATAAGTTGTATAAAAATGAAATTTCATATTTCAGAATCTTTTATGCCATAGATGTTAGAGCAACTATTTAAAAAAAAAATCAACGAACTAAAATGTCACTTTATAATATGCATTTAGCACGTTTTTAGAATTTTCTCAGTAAATGCTCCTACGATTTTGATTAAACTCGTTATATTCGTGTAATATTTAATGGGCTTTCCTAATGTAATATCATGCTGGTCTCATTCTGGTTGAAATAGTCTGAGAGGGCTTAAATGCCGATAATTTTAATTTTCATCATTTAGTTTGGGTAGTTGTTTAGTCATTTCACTTTCGATTGCATGACAATCATGACTCAGGGGTACTCCGTACCTCCACATTGATTCACGCATTGATTCAGTATCGATCTTTCTACTCGTGAAGTAAAAAGGCTTAACTGCTAATTATAGTTTTTGGCGTGGTTTCAACCACGGAACCTCATCGCTTAGCAGTAAGTAGCACGGTCGAACAGCAGCTTGAAGATCTCTGTCTGAAGCCGAAGACTCCTCCTTTGCTCCGAATACTTCTCTCCTTGTTTAGCTTAGCACCTGTACGCTGTTGGGGTCCACACTTATCCCGTGGACCCAACCCCATCAGCCAAGGTAGCGTCGCGCTGACAAGGCTTTACGAGGTAACTGGCAACAGAAGATATGGCTGCAGGACCAGCTGGCCCTAGCGATATGGACGTTGCCCCGACCGAAGCCAGGGGTGAAAAAAGAACCCTCACCGATAGCGAAGGTTTTATACAAGTGACGAAAAGGAATGCTCTAAAACCCCGCCCGGTCCCTGTGCCGCCACCGGTGTCAACATCAAATAGGTTTGAGGTAATCACACCAAAGAAAAAGCTCCCTCCCCCCATCATCATTTCGCCACCCATATCTTTTACGTCCTTGAAGTAAGAATAATTCCAGATAGGCATACAAGAATTTAAGACGAACTCTTCTCCCAAGGAGACGAGATTATATCTGACAAATGATCTCGATCACGACATAGCTGAGAAGTTGCTACGGCACAATGAAAAAGTGCTGTTCCACTCCTACGCCCCTCGTGGAACCAAAAGATCAAAAAAATTTGTCATTCAAGGGTTTGACCTCGACCATCCTACAGAAGAAATAACAGAGGAGCTGAAGAACAGATTGATTGGTTTCAGGTTAGCCAGGTGGCTAACCCGGAGAAATGAAGCTGGAGTGGCTTATGAGATTGAAGGAGTACAAGTCATTACCGACCCTTCAGTCAAGATTGAAGACATAAGAGCTCTCCGCAGCATCGGGAGGGTAATAATAAGGGTTTACCCCTTTAAAGAAGAAGGGGCCCCTGCCCAGTGCAGGAACTGTCAGCATTTTGGGCACATTATGAAGTATTGTGGTCGCATAGCCGCCTGCCCGTGGTGTGGGGAAACTCACGCCAACAACAACTGCCCTCGTCCGACCGCGGCCAAATGCGCCAACTGTGGAGGAAGCCATCCTGCCTCTTCAAAGGACTGCCCACGAAGACTGGAGCTAATGAAGAAAAGAAGAAACGAAGCCACTACAAGAGCTGCTGCTTCTTCAAGACAGCCCAGCAGACTAGCCCAGCCGGACCTACCGCACTCTGGACATTTGGGAGGAACCACAGCGCCGGCACAGCAGCAGCAGTACCAGCGCCAGGACCTGCCTCCACCACCACAACCTACTGGAGACGGACCAATGACAGGTACCCCTCTATCCCCATCACCGGGCCAAAGTGGTACATTAGCCGACGTATTAGCGGCTAATGCAAAACTCAACTTCAATCACCAGCTTGATGACTCGATAAACAGGATAAAGAGATTTGAATGTAGGTGATAAGTAAACATTATGACTGAACATTCTCGTCATAACTACATATCGAGGCCTACGTCAGAAGCAGCTGAAGTTGAACTCTCCTACGCACAGTCGCTCGGTAGTGGCGCCTGACGGACCGTTCTTCCTGCATCGAGGCTGTATCCAGGGTTACATCCGTACCGGAGATGGGCCAGGGCTGATGAAGTGTCGTCATAGTGTCAAAGAGATGTTCCTTCACGGATTAATACCAACCCGAATTGCTTCTACTTAGGGTACTTCACATAGTACTTCGATTGTTCACCTGAAAAATCGGTACACTTTATCTGCTGTGTCTATAGGAGAAAAACTATTTGCTGATATGCAAATCATGAGCTATTGCTGCAAGCAGGTATGGTAGAAGTCCATTTTTTTAATTAGGACTTCAACGCTTACATACTGCCTGGCTGTGTAAAGTAATACATGATGGTACTTACATCTCCAAGACCAGGATGGCGTCTCTTCACCCGGGGGTGCACACCTTCAGGCATGTCCCGACCTTGTGGACATTCCATATCTTAGACCTTTATCCTAGATCCATGGATCAGCACACGTTAACAGGGTTGCCTTGCATCCCGTTACGATTGTTGACCATCGCCTGTGTTTAATTACATACCCACCTTAGTAAGAAGCCCCCCAAACATCCGGGCGTACTACTTTCCAAGGCCGATTGAAGGGCTATAAGTAGTGTCGATAAAACTACCAAAATAGATGCCCATCTGAGATCTGAAGCCGAGTGGATGGCGCTGTGGCCGCCCATCAATCTACCATACAGAAGTCAGCGATATTATTAATACCTAGGTTTCAGCCCAACGATCGCTCAAAACTCCGAGCACAATACTCGCCTTGGTTAGTTCCAAAGGAATACTGAGGAACGTCTTTTACCGCACGGTGATTACGGCTTGAAAAACCGGATCAGCTCAATCATCAGGCAGATAGCCAGCCTCAATGTTGCCCATGAAGCCCCTCTGGCACGAACAGCTCCGAAGACTCATGACGACCGAAAGCAATTCTGGAAACTTACAGGCTCATGTCGTAAAGAGGACCTGTGCACCTGAAGTCTGAGAGCGATTGTTGACCCGGTTAAAGCTAGTTAACTCTGGCTACCGTTCTATGAACTGAAGTAGAGCCTGTCTTCAGTGCAATGCTCTTTAATCTGTCTTAGCCTAAAAGGGAGACTCTGTCTTCCACAATGAAAGACCCAATCCATCTTCACATTCAACAGCTGAATTCGTGCTACGACATACCTAAGGGCAATAATCTCTGGAAGGACGATATTCCTTATGTCCTGATTGAAGATACTCCTTAGAGTAAACATTCTTATTGAATCATTTTTAACACTTCACCGTTATACGTATTTTCCTAAGCTTGGAAAGAAGCGATGTAGTGCCGCAACTCAAATCGGGGAAGAGTGGAATCAAACGGAACACTATCCCAATCAGCTTTCTGCACATGAGTAAGATTTCTTAAAAAACGTTCACCACATCTGATGTAATCACTGTACAGAGGAGAAATATCCACCTGAACAGACAGGATTCCAACGTGGGACTGTGAAACCATTGGCTAAGTTGCAGGCCCACACCATGAGCGGATAGAGAAGTACAACGATGCCACAGCAAATCTCCTGTGTGTCACCTTTATACTCCGCCGTCTGGAGGAGTTCAAGTTCCTGCCACCCATAGTCGATTGATCGAACTATCTTTAGTCGAAGATCTTTTGTTAAGGGTCGGCGGGAGTTTAAATCCACGATACAATGCGGGGTTACCTCAAGGTCGTATGGAATTCTCATATATTGTCTGTTTTCACGTCACCGTTGTCTCAGTAATAGCTTCAGGGTCAAGTAGCAGCTATGCGGACGACATCGCCATTTAACTCCAGTCATGAAGGGCACCAAGGCCAGTTAACCAGTCAAAATAGCTACGTATAGTTTGGGATTTGATGAAGATCGAATCAGTCAACCCAGCCAAACGGACCATCATCTTTCCTTCAGAAGGGAAGAAGAAGTTTACCAGAAAGGCTTAATGCAGTGTAAAACCTCCTCTCTTTCCAACTCAATTCATTACTAGGTGACCTTGGACGACACCTGACATTCTTCGACCGTGTACGGAAGAATCAATGCTGCCCGCAAGGAAGTCCCATTAGACTCTACCACCTACTCACTCGTCGCAGGTCTCACTTCGGCCAACCCATCAAGTCAAGTAGGCCGTTATCAGACCGACTTATCATGGTAGGAAGCCAAAAGGTAGCTCAGGTTATCAGGAACCTCGTCCTAAGGAGGAGCAGGTCGAGAACAACACTCCGCAGCGCGAGAAATGTCCACCATCCACTGACGAAATACCATCTCACCCTCGGCCAGGTTCATCACAGGAGGCACGTCAATTCTTTACGGTTAAAGGCTTGTGCGAAAAAACCTCCTTCGCACGTAGTTTCCCCACCTGCCTGGAAGTGTGGCAAGACTCTCTCCCTGGTCGACGTGGTCGCCTGGAAGGGGTCTGGACTCTGCAGTTGACCGCATTACATTTAAAACCACCAGCAAAATGTTCCAGCCATTTTACTTCAACAAAGGACAAAGCCACCCACTCCTCAATGCGCCAAACCGCCATCAGTGCGAATGGGTAACTTAAATGCTAAGGGAATACGAGCATGAGCCATGGACTGTAATACCATTGTTGTTTATTAGACAGTGTTCTTTGTAATTTATTTGGTAATATAAGTTGGAGGATAAAAAAAATAACACAAAAAAAAATAATTCTATTAGAGTATCTTTATGTAGATTCGAAAAAATTAATATTTACATTGTAGCAATAAAGCAGCGTACATGCAAAGTTGAACGAATTTGGGTATATAAGATGTGTAACGAAAATACCGCTTGAGGTTGAACACACTAAAATACCAAGAGAACTCAAACCTATTACGTGACCGTGTGGAGGACTTAATTAATCGAGAAGCTCTTCGAACAAAGCTCATGCTTCATGTATGCACCAACTGATGACACCAACGACATCAATCCTATCATAGACCTGATACTCAACATATCATGAACCTTATTCATCATATCTATAGAGTCTAGCCACATCGCATCCAGCCCACACACCTCTACAACCCTCCTTCTAGATTACAACGGTCACGGAGCGCCGAGACTTTTTTATCTATCCCAAATCGGCTAATTCTCCTCATTAGAGTAGTAAGCGCTAATCAAAGGCGCTCTAACCTCAGTTTCCACTATGCCTCATTCAACTCTCGTGACCGGGAGATGTGCGATCAGGGACGATGAGAGTGATCGTCATCTTGTCAAAGAATGTTCCTCACGGTTAATACCCAACCCGGTTGCTTTACAAGGGTCTCTACACACATGTCCACAGTCGATGTTCCTGAAGAATGGGTTACTCTTTCTGCTGGTTGTCTATAGGACAGGGCTAGCAACATCTATCAAAGGGTACTGTAATCACGCCAGGGTAAGAAGTCCATTTTTATTCCTTGCTTCTACCAAGACGCTCAATAAACAGTCGGGTCCTGATATAACGTAATAAATCTGGTGTACTTACACCCAAGATACAGGATGCGGTCTTCACCGGGGTGCACACCTTCAGGCATGTGGCCGACCTTTGCTGGACATCCACTCTAAGCCTTCTCCTGACCAGGATAAGTCACTAACGTACGGGGTGCCTTGCACTCCTACGGCCGTTGACCAGTCGGCTGTCTTTACACCTTTGAGGAACGCCCCCCACCCTCCGAGCAAGACCTTTTTCCCACAAGGCCCGACTGGAAGGGCTATAAGGCTGCGTCGATAATACTACCAGATACAGCCTCTGGATCTGAAGCCGAGGTGGAATGGCGCTGTAGCCGCACACCACTACCATACTAAAGCAGCGAATTATAATATCGTAGGTTCAGACCCCCAGCCGATCGCTCAAGAAAGCCTCGAGGACATCTCGCCTAGGTGAGCCAAAGGAACACTGAGAACTCATTTTACGACGGGTGATTACGGTTGAAACCCGGCCATCAATGCTGACAGCCAGATGCCAGCCGCCTTGCGTGCCTGGAAGACCCTCTGGCACGAACAGCTCCGGAGGATCTGGACGACGCAACAATTCTGGAAACCATCAGGATCAGCTCGCCAGAGAGGACTGTGCACCTGAAGTCTGAAGCGATCTGTTGACCCCGGTGAAACAGGCTAAAACTCCTGCTACCGACTATGAAGCGAGGAAAGAGCCGTGTGAGTGCTGCTACCTGGACTTCCGAAGGGAGCCTCCGTCCCAATGAGAACCCATCCACTTCACCTTCAAGCAGCTTGAGTCGGTGCTACGACGTACTAAGGAATAAGTCCTCTGGCAGAGATATTCCTTATGTCCTGTTGAGATGCTCCCTAGGAGGGGTTAAAGCCTTCTTATTGAACTTTTTAAACGGGCAATCCTCGGTTAATCGTATTTTCTAAGGTTTGTAGAAGCGATCTAGTGAGGGCTAAACCTCTGGGAAGAGTGGAGATTCACGGAATCCTATCGCAATTCAGTCTTGCTCTGACATGAGTAAGATCTTAGAAAGACTGGCAACCGACATGATACGGAAGCACTTGTACAGAGGAGAACATCATCCCACCTGAATCAGAAGATTCAAACGAGGGGTACCATGAATGAACCACTGCGAAGTTGCAGGCCCAACCATGGACGCGAGAAGAAACACGATGCCACGAGCACTAATCTCCTGTGTGTCTCACACCTTTACCTCCGCCGTCTGGAGGAGTTCAAGTTCCCTGCCTCCTATGCCAAATTGAATCCGAAGCTACACTTAGTCGAAGATCTTTCGTCATTTGGTCGCGCGGGAGCCTGTTCGAATCCACGCTACCATCTGCGTTGTACCTCAAGGTCTTATGGGGCACTACTTTTGTGGTTTCACGGCGACCGGTGATCTCAGTAAAGCATCCGGGACAAGTAGCACCTATGGGACGACATGCCATTTTCCACCAGCATGAGCGCCACCAAGGCACGTGACCAGTGCTCATGAAAGCAGCCAACGTCATATCTGGGGAATTGAAGGATCGGAATCAGAGTCAACCAGCCAAAACGGACGCCATCATTGTGATTCCAGAAGGGGAAGAAGAAGTACCCAACGAGCTTAGATTAGACAGTCAAAACTCAAATCTTCCAACTCAATTCTTACCTAGGGTACTTGAAACCTGACCCTGACATTTCCACCAGTGTGACCTTGCCGGAAGAATCGCGCCCGCAGGAAGATCCCATAGACTCACGCGTACTCCATCTCGCCACGCACTCTCACTGCGACTCAAGTTGCAACTCAAGTGCCGTTATCAGACCGACTCTACTCCATGGTAGAGCCAAAAGGCTGCAGAGTTATCAGAACTCCGTCCTAAGGAGGATAGTCAGAGGAACCACACTCCAGCGGGCGAGAAATGCCACCATCCACGAGGAACTCCATCTTCCCTCGGTGCCAGAGTTCATCAGCAGGAGGCACGTCAAGTTCTTTGACGGGTTAAAGGCTTGTGCGAACCCTCTCTTCAGGGACGTAGTTCCACCACCTGCGCCTGGAAGGTGGCAAGGCTCTCTCCCCCTGGTCGACGTGGTCGCCTTGGGAAGGGGTCTGGACTCTGCAGTCTGACCCGCATACATTTAACCACCAGCAAAATGGTTCCTCCCCATTTTACTTCAACAAAGGCACAAAGCCACCCCACTCCTCAAGCGCATACCGCGCCTAGTGCGAAAGGAACCTTAGAATGCCAACGGGCAATACGAGGCCTGAGCCATGGACTGTATATACCATTGCTGCTGTATATACATAGAATGTTTTTTGTATTTATTTTGTAAATAAAGTTGGAGGATAAGAAAAAAAAAAAAAAAAAAAAAAAAAAATTCATCATTTAGAGTATCTTTTATGTAGATTCAAAAAAATTAACTATTTCAAATTGGTAGCATTAATAAAAGCAGGTTAATATGCAAGTTGAACGAATTTGGGTTATACAGACTGCTTAACAGAAAATACCAGCTTGAGGTTGACACACACTAAAATACAAGAGAATACTCAAACCTATTAACGTGAACTGTGGAGGACTTACTTTTAATCGAAAGTCCTTCGAACAATAGCTCATGCTTCATAGTATGTCACCAACTGTATCTTACACCACGACCATTATATTCCTATTCGTATTAGACCTGATACCATCTAAGCATAATCATAACCTTATTCATCATCCTAAACGTCTAGCACAATCTCTATCCAGCCCCACACACCTCTACAACCCTCCTTCTAGATTAAAACGGCAGCGGCCCCGAGACTTTTTGTATCTATCGAAACTGGCTAGATTCTCCTCTTTAGAGTATGTAAATAGCTATGGCGCTCTAACTCAGCTTCCACATGCTCAAACGAGTGACGCGGCTGAGCGAGATGCGCTGGGATCCCTCGAATTCCTCTTTGTCCTCCAGAAATGGAAGGGAAAAGCACAGTTTAGTGTTTCTTCAGCAGATTGTAAATAATGTGTTTAGGTATGAGTGTGTGTAAGATGCTAATTTATTTGTTATGTTTTTATTCATAGGTTATTTGTTTTATTTTTATGTTTATGTAATTTGAATTTACCACTGTTTTTCTGTATTTATTGCAGGAATGTGGTCTCATAACACTGTTACTTTTGTTCACATCGAACATATTGTAATACTTATAAATTAAAAAAAAATAAAATCAAAATTATATTTAAAAATCTTAAATTGGTTTTAACGACGTAGGTAAGTGAAAATGAAAGTCGTATGTTGCCCGCACCATATTTTTAAACTGCAACTTTTACAGCATGGACTTCCCAACTTAGTAAAAGTTCTACCATCAATTTCTCCACATTACAGCCTGACTTTTCACGGCGTAAGGAAGTGTAGAACAAAGTTGGAGAGAACCTCATTGAATTTATTCTGTACATTAGACAAAAGCATTTTCCATAAAAGCTGTATAATTCCAAAGTTAATTCCTCGAAATGAACTTTTACTCTAATTTCATTATGTAGGAGCATTGTGAGGAAGAGGGGAGGATGGAGGCGAGCCATCCGGGGGGCGGATGTAAAACAATTACGGCCCTGGATCCGAAAAGATACAAATTGGGTTTTGTATTTGAGCCGAGGCAAGTTGGCAACTCTGAAACTCGTTGAATTTTAAAGAAGTCCATTTCCCCTTAACGATTGGTAAAGCGGACATAAGGGCAAATGCATTCCGCCTCCACGACCCGACCTTACCGTCTCCTTTAATAGCATGTTCGCTTTGTGTCTTTATACTTATACTGTCGTCGTCAACTGTTTTTTTTTTTTTTTTTTTTTTTTTTTTTTTTCTTCAACCCGGAAATAATGAAATTCCTTTCGGATAGTAAAATTAAAAAAAAATAATATATATTATTTTTTTACTTATTTTTGATGGTTCTTAAATTAAACTACATTTTTGACGAATTATTAATAAAAGGAAACTTTTCTAATCGGTCACTGAAGAAAAGCTTCATTGAATAATCTATTATCTTTTCGATGGGCAGGAAGTAATGTAACATTTTTTACCTTATCATTCTGATTTTAAATTTTTACTACCTAGTATTTAAATACTGGTGACATATCTAGATGTTAAAACAGGCGGTAAATTTTGAAGTTTTTAAAGAAGAGAATTTATAACGTGGGAAAATCCCTTATGCCACAAATATCTAGCCAAGAAAAAAATCTCAAAAACCTTTTAATGACGCCTAAAAATTTGTTACGTGAACATAATTTTCTAGCAATCCTTAAAATTTCCACCTTGGCACATTCCCTCTATCAATTTTATTACAACTTCCGTCATTATCCAAGAGAAAGTACTACCACAAAAAATGCTTTTATGAGTTCTTAGAAAGATACCAAAGAGAACATACTGTTGTTTAATACTGTTGACTAAGCCCTAATAATGTTTACACAAATGTAAAGTAATGATGTATAATAAACATTATATTATATTGTTTAATAAACATCATTCTATCTATCCATCTATCTATCTAGTGTTGTTTTCACTGATGGATCAAAAATGGCGAATATTGTTGGATCCGCAGCTATTTCCTAAATGTAGCTCCTTCACAGCAGAACTAACTGCGATATACCTTGGAGAAGCTTATTATAAAAAGGTTAAAACCAACATTGTGCTCTTCTATCCTCTGCGGTTTTTCCGCTTAAAACCTTTTCCTATAAGGTATTTTTGATTGGAGCGCTAATTAGAGAACAGGTGCTTAGGTGCGTAGGTGTTGAGGCATCTATAGCATCCTGAATTATATTTTTAAGAAATCCTCTATATTTAAAATAAATTAAAAATTATTCCAGATAAACATAACTTTTCTTGTCATTCTGCTATTCCTGGAAATACTGGAAACAGCCCTTTTATTGCAAGCAAATAACGCTATTGTTTCCTGGTAGAATTGTTTGACTAAAGCACCATTCACTCTGGTGAATTTGTGATTTTGAGTAAAATTACGAAGAATGCAATGCCTATGTTCCAGTTATAATGTAGGATATGGCTATTTGCACTACAGATGCATTATATACATAAGTGTATATTATTTTCTTGATAAATACAATATAATTTTTATATATTTATTTATAGCAATAAACAGCTTAAAGCTGGCATTCTTCTGGGCTTTTACCTTCCCCGATCCTATTTAACCTATACGGCTCAAACCTCTCCTCACATCCATCAGTAGAACGATCCCTACATGCCTATTATACGGCTATTTATACTTCTTTATATAGAATAATCAATATATTTATTTCAGGCACTCCTTAAAAAAAAAAGAGATAGATAGAAAAGTCTTTTTATTTTTCAAAATTACAGCAAGTATAAAATAAACAGTTTACAAATTACAAAATACAATAATACAAATTAGACACACTACATGGTCTATTGACCGTCCGTGGAGTCTGTGTTTATTGACAAACTTTATCATTAATCTTTCAATATAAATAATAATTAATAACCAAATAAGAAAAAATATATCAATACTTCTTATGTTATTTATGTATTAAAATTGAATTATCTAATAGTTAAATTCTTTCGTTAACAACATTCTATAAGAGAAAGCCGATCTGGAGTAATTAACTAACGCCAGCCAATCTTTTCCATTTATTAACGCTAATGTTTGATCCCAAGTCAGATTTTCAGAATTCAAATAATTTTTTCTAAACTCTGAAAGTATCGGACAGGCAGCCAAAAAGTGAAAGAGGTCTATTCCATTTGTATTGCACAAACTACATATATTATTTGTTTGCATGAAATTTTTATCCCATTTTACTTTATTTTATTTTATTTCCTTAAAAAATGCATCTCCTATTTTTCGAAATGGATGATTAAAATGAATGTCTGGACAACGTAAAACAGGAAACTTTTTTAGTGGCAATTTTTACAAAAGAAGTCCGTCCGTTTCAAAACAAAAACATTAATATGAACTAAAGCTTCCGCCTAAGCTAAGCGAACTATATAACCTATTTAGGACTATAAATGGACAAATCCTTAACTATCACAAAACACAATAGGGCCGTATACGTCCCATATTGACCTATTCAGTCTGGAGTTACACATGTGATTCCAACTACCAGAAAATAGAAGTGGTTCAAATTACATGTATGAGAATCGTTAATAGCTATGTCCGTTACTCCCAAAGCTTCAGATTTACAAATTCAGTCGATAAAAAACAATACATGGTAGCACGAAAATTGTGTTTTCTTACTTTAATGAACAAGAAAAAAACAAAAACAAAAAAAAACGTTTTGTATGTACGCCTAAAACTAAAATATTGTTTTGTTTTTTTATGTTAAGTGCCGACATTTATTTAATTTTATGTTAATCAATAATTTGTTTTGTTTTTTACTTTAATTCTATTTTATTGTGTAGGTTTTATAGATTTTTCGTACTATTTCAATTCTAACTATTTGTTCCATATTAGGCTATAAGCACCGATAACTTCGCTGGTAAAAGTTACTTAAGAGTAAGATATAATTGGTTCAATACCACATGTGTGAAGTCTGAGACATGTAGAAATTGTAAAATCTTGAAAAAAAAAAAAAAATTCTGGCATTTACTGTATGGATGATTCAGATCTAAGTGGCAAAAAACTGGACTCTCCGGGAGTAAAAAAAATTGGAGAAATAGTTCATTTTATGTAGAATATAATTAGAACTAGGATAGAGTGCTGTCCTCGAAAAACTATTTTAAGTAATTTTAATTTATGCGTCAACATTTCGGTACTAACTTTGGGCCATCTTCAGGGCGATCGGGTGAACAATGTTACAACTATCAGACACAGTTTGTACAATGCAGTTTCTGTGAAAGCCCCTCCAATCACCTGTACTCGTAAAAAAAAAAAGAAATCAGGATAACGAAAAAAGGGGATGCTGTTGGTTAAATATAACTCATATTGATTATTTGAGGGTATTGTTTGTAAGAACGACATTTTTATTTTATGGACCAACAATGAAATTTTATTTATAAAATAGAGATAATAATAATTTGTGAAGTAAATGATTAGGAATTTAAATTTGTAATTAAGTACAATAAACGACTTAAGAAAGAATGAATAAGTATTGTATGAAAAATACGTCATTCCTTTTAGGGCTTACTCTTCAAATAACATTAAAAATTCAAAAAGATGAAATAAGATTTAATTTCTCGTTTAATCAATTAAAATTCTGCTATAACCGAAAAAGAATAAATCACGTAATTAATATTACACCAGTTCTTTCCTCTGTTTAATACCTCCTTAAATTTTTTAATATCCCTCTGTTCTCATTAAAGCTGAACTTAACGGGAAAAGCTGAAGATATTAAAATTTTATTGCGATTTGATATTAATTAAACTTAGGCTTCAAAATGTGTTAATTTAATGAATAAAACTCGAGAAACAGAATTCTCTTTCTGAATTTCCCTCTCGATGTTGAATATCTTATTTTACTTGAAGTTTGCTTATGGAATAAGTAATAAAATAAAATATTAAACCATTTGTTTCATTTCGACTAATTTGTGGAATGAAATAGCTTATCTTTAAATAAAAAATAGCTTTTGTTCATCATTCCTTACACATAGTTTTCAACAATGTTATCGTAGGTTCTAATGAATTTAAAGGAGTTATAATTACGAGTTATACAATTAGTTAATTTATACTTTATAGTTATATTATAATTTATATTTTATTCTCCTTATTAAAAGTGAGCAATTAAAAAATATATTTTTTTAACGGTAATAAAGTGTTTCCGGGAATGGAACCCCTTTCAACTGCTTGCTAGACAACCGTACCATTACCATAGCATGTAATTTATCGCTATAGTAATTTTTTTAATGATGTGAATTGTTATGATTATTACTTTGACTTACTTATATGTGAAATATATAGTAAGGGAAAGTAATGCTTGTTACAAGTAATTTTCGTATTCCAGTTTTAAACGGAATTACACATATTAGGGTCCCTCGAGTCCAAATAACCAAGTCGCGCGAAAAGGTCTGTGTGGTAAGTCTAGCAACAAAGCGAAAATTCGTACAAAACGAAAAATTTCATATTTAATACTATAACCGTGCTGTTATCGCGATTTTTTATCAAAATCGGCGTGCCAGAATGGCCAATCTATACTATGCATTATGCACCGTTTTACGAATTTACCAAAAACGGCTCTAACGATGTTGGAAGCGAATGGTTTTAAAAAAATATTATCTTATACACAAAATTTTAAAAGTCAATGGAGTGTGATGAAAAGCTGATAAAACTAACTGATTATTTTAGATAACAATATATCAGATTATATAATAAAACTCATGTTTCTATCGAAACTTTATTTATTTAACTTTTCTACTTTCACTTCCTACTTATTTCATTTCTAATTTTATTCAAAAATTCTTGATTCTAACAACGGAGCTAAGTCTAAGTCATGTGTTGCGAGCGACATATTATTTTTTTTTTTTTACATTAGTGTGAAAAAACCTAATAAATTTAACAAAATGTAACTGCTATGGTCTATATAGATATATATTTATAATACATATGTATATTACTTTAACTAACTACATGTTAAACAAGGATTATTGATTGATGTTTGGCATAGCGACTAGTGAGATACGTCATCCTAGATCCGGTATCTTGACAGACCGGAGACAGAGAAATAGTGATGGCTAGGAGATATCGAGGGATGATGGATATCTAGGTTAGCCAGGGGGCAGCCCACACCAACATCTATCATCGGTTCTCATTGGTCTTATCCGGGTCCTCTCTCTGAATTAAGATATTCTCCCATTAATTATATATTTTATTCAGATGATCTGCAAATTTATTTTTCCTTTCATCCTTCCGAAATTCTCGAGGCTATCCAAAAGCTACTACAGGAGATTGATAATACCAATGCATGGGATACGACCTTTTATTTGAAGCTGAAAGCTGGAAAAACCAAAGCAGTCCTCATCGCTTCCAAGATCCTTCTAAATTCACTTCGGTATTATTCTCTACTTTACCTTAACAGACTCTCAATCCACTTTCACTCCTCAGTAAAAAACTTTGGAGTCATTATTGATCCAAATCTATCCTAGACTGACCATACCTCTCAAATCGATCGGTATCATAAAACAATTCCTAAGATTTCGTGAATTTATTCCACCTAAAACCCGTATCCTACTCATCTCTTTGCTTATTTTCCCAGTTTGACTACAGTTGCCTCGTATAAGGCGGGTTGACTGGGAAATTTGATATGAGGCTTAAAAGACTAATGAATTGTTTCATTAGATTTATATGTGAAATTCCAAGACGCTCCCATGTTTCTAGTAGATATACCAAGTTGAAATGGCTCTATCCTTCTTTCCGTCGGTAATACCTCCTTGGTGTCTGTCTCTTCCGATTTTTCCAAACAAAATAACCTTCTTATATTCTTGATATGCTTACCACTTCCTCCTCTGAACATTCATTAAACACCACATCCCAAACCATAAACATGTACATACCTTCCCACAGATCCACCTCCTTCAACAAATCCTTTGTCGTTCGTGCTACCCTAGTTTATAATTCCATGCCTATATCCATTTATTATGTATTATATCTCCATATCCTTAACTATCAATCTTCCCAATATATGTAATATCTTAAGCTATAGATGATAACAATAAATTGTTTCTAAATTGATATTTTATATTGTTATACTTATATAAGTCTTTAAGGTCAGAGAAATAGCATTTGTAATGTACATTTTTGTTAGGGGATTACTCGTCCAGAGTAAAATTTATTTTCATTTCATTCATTGTATAAATAATATTGTATTCATTTTCATGAACATTCATAAATCAATTTCGGTATGTTCAATAACTTTTTTGAACAATCATTTTAACCAACATTTGTAATAAACGCTATATTTTCAAATATAATTGAGTATTGATGTATTTTTTTTTTTTTTTAACGGCCGCCAATTTGCAACTAATCGGTCTATATTAAGGCCTAGTTGTTAGTACTATTGTCGGGTGACTAATTTTGAGAAAAAAGATCAGTGCAGTAGTTTCGAATAAAGTCGTCGTTCAAAAAGCCGCGGACGACTGACAAAATATTTGGTATCTACTTAAAACGTGAAATCTCAAATTTTTAAAGAGTATATTTTTATTTGTTTTCTTTTGTCGATTACAAAGGTTAATTATTTAAAACAAAACTAAAACCCTAGACATATATTTGGCAAACACGGACGGTTGGTGGATTGTCTATATGAAAAGAACTAAATGCCTAATTAAATAATTTATTAACAGAGTTATATTTTATCAGAAGGGTTATTATTCAGAATATAGTAGCTGGTGATTTAAACTACCTATTCGGAAATGGTGCTGGCCAAAGGAAGACCGCAAATAAGTCCTTTACCACAACTATTTCCAGCGAACCATTACAGAGAGTGATCGTGCCATCCACCAGGCGCTGATTGGCCACTTTCCTTGTATTAGGGTTAATTCACCCCCCAAGTGCTATTTATAAAGGACTCAATAGGGCTCTTCTTCCGTTAATTAGGGATCAAACGTAATTATAAAATATTGGGGGTTTCCCCTAACTACAGTTTTGTAACAACCTCATTTTTTTTAAAGGATGGTACCTGCCTAATTACCATATTTTTAAAAATAATGCCCCTTCCTTGAGTACCTGATATGGCATTTAATTACTTTCTTAATACTAAGGACTCGTTTAGTAAAACCGTGTATTGTCAAAATCCGTATCAAATATTTTATAGTTAATTTAATTAATGGTTTTGAAGATGTATTTTAATATCTTATAAATAATAATCTCTCCATCTTTTATCAAAAGGTTTATAAATGTATATATCTATTGAAAAAAAAAAAGTTAATCATGATTTTATAATAATAAAATTTACAATTATTAGAAAATAGGATATTTGAAGAGCCTAGATCAGAAAAAATACATATCTTTTTATCACTTATCAGGAATGATTTAAACACAAACTTCAAATATGATTATAACACACACACACACACACACACACACACAACACACACATATATATATATATATATTATATATATATAAAAGACATGTGTATATAAAACTTGATCAAGTTTACCAGTATGTTTTTCAGTGAAATTGTATAATTTAAACATAGGCATATGAATGAAAATACTTTAGCTTTTACGTAAAGGAAGTATTGGATCATATTTTGATAAAATCGATAGTTAATCACTTTTTGCATTAATTTTTCAATTTCTTTTAGCTTTGGTAAAAGTAATTTTCAGAATATGTGTGTTAAGAAAAATACGTTCTGGTATTTATAAGAAAAATAATTGAATGGAATTTAGTACAATTCTCAAAACCTAAATTTAAATTGTATTTATGATAATAGTATTGTTGATAGTAATGTAAAAAGTGGTCAGAAATAATTGATTCCAAGTACATACATTTTTTTTTTTTTTTTCATTTTGTATAAATACAAGGATTTCCTACTTTCGATAGTAACGAAGAAAACTATAAAAGTATAAAAAATAATTGTTTAATAGTAAAATAGAACAAGTTAATGTTGAATAAAAAATTCTATTATCATGTTTGAAAGGTTTTTAATAACATATTTAAATTTTCATATGAGTCAAGTTTTATATATTTTTTTCTTGTCCTACGATTTTGGAAAGATTGCGTAATGAGACTTTCACAGATATGGGATAATGTAATAGAGCAATCATTTTGATATGCAACGAAGTAAATCAACCTTTAACAACAAAATTTTGCTTCCTCGTGAAAAATTAACGACGTACATTCATCGTGAGAGAAAAATAAAATAAACTAACTTGCTAAAATTACTACACATTGAGTATAATATTCCGGATATCAAATTCTATGTTATGCATAATCCATCCCCGTAGTCTAGTGGCTAGCATCACAGACTTCTATGCCTAAAGTTGAGGGTTCAAATCTGGCAGGGGGTCTTAGCATTTTCAGATGGAAATGAAAAATTTTTAGTCATGCAGTCCTTTGGAGGATGACAGGTACTTGTAATAGATCCCTGTCCTAATTAAACCAGGGCAGGCAAAATTTAGGACTTCCACTGTACCATGGTCAGATTAGAGATAAAGTAATGTTTAATAAATAAGCAATATGTTTAAAGTAATCGTCCAAGAAACAGCTTTTTACATTTAAGGTTACATTTTTCACGATAAGTAGAACGTCAAATCTTTGATTCTATAAATTGTAAATATGAAGGAAAAATATAAAATACATTGTAATCATTAGGTACCTTAAAGAACCATATCTCATGTAATAAAATATATTCATACCTTGAAAATATAAATCTCTCTGGCATTCGAAGCGATCGTAATATAATTTAAAAAAAAATAAACAAAATATCCGAATGAAAACCCCAAACAGATAATATAAGGGTGTAATTGAGTTATACCGCATATTTTTTACATGTAAACATTCGAAAGTGATTAACTACTAGTAAAAATGCTAGTTTTTCGTTTTCTTCTTTTGTTTTTTGGGTCTGAATGAAATCTTTTGCCAACAACTGGTTATTGAATTCTGTTCCCTTCGTGAACCGGGATTCCAATGTGCAGTTGACCGCACGTAGTGTGGTTTCTATCTAGCTAGAGATCTGGCCTAGAGTGGGGAACCCCTAGAGAGTAGGGACACCCGCCAGCCACTAACAACGTATAAAGTTTTACGATCGCCTGCCCAAGTCCTCTAAAACTTGCCGTAAGCCTTATCAAGATCCACCTCCTCCCTTTAACCACCCAACCGATTGCTAAGACCTCGTCATGGTTATGCTTTCGGTTCTACCTACCTTTTTACTAGTATTTACTTTAAGACTAAGCTATCAGTTGACTCTATGATACAGATTATTTATATAAAACACTTCGTAATATTGATGTTTTATATATGATTTGATAATAACCGGTGAGGTAAAATTTATAGTCAAAATTGGTGAAATGTGGTCTCTCAGACAAGAGACCTCATTTTTTTTTTTTTTTTTTTCTTAAATCCTCAAACATCTAGAATTGTTTATTGTTGTAAAATACGTTAATTCAACTTAATTTCAATAGGTACCATACGAAAGGATGTTTATAAAATTGAATAAATACCTGATACTATTAAATACATTTTATTAATACTTTTTTTTTTTTTTATGTTTTATTCTAAGCAATAATAACATTTGTACAATAATATATAAACAAGTCCTTATCTTAAAGTTTATTATATTCAAAAAATGAAACTTTTATATTGTAAAGAAAGTATGCACATCTAAAATTAGGCACAGATTTTGCAATAGGAAACATTTAATAAAAACTATACATGACTTCTTAACCTTGTTTCTTGGACAAAAATAACATATCCTTTTCTTAAGAGTGGTCCCCTGACTATATGTGTTAGATTCTTCTATTTTCCCCTAATAATGATTGAGCTTTAAACCGTTAAAATAAAGCTTCCGGGGAAGTCTGGGATTTTCTGAGCGTCTGGTCATGTGATCCTTTAACAAGGATGATCCCAGCTTCTTAGTAAAATTAAAAAGATTCGTAAAATTCATTCATTCATTAACTTGAAAAAAAAAACAATTTCAATAAATCTGAACACTAATGGTGGGTCTAGGTCTATAGTTCCCCAATAACACTGTCTTAAAGCAATGCTGGATAAGAACTGTCTGGAAAAGGATGCTATATTGCAATCATTTTGAGACAGGAGGGAGCGGCGTGGTCTAGTGGATAGAGCGCTAGTCTGCTGTGCTCCGGGTCCTGGGTTCGAATCCCGGCTGTGGCGGAATATTATTTATTCTGTTAATTTAGTCGGGGGACGACCCTAGGGTATGGAGACCCTCCTGGGGCAGACCCAGCCTCTATAAAGTGGGTACCCAAATTAATTGGGGAAAAACCTGGCGGCTGAGCACGATTAAGGCCTAATCACCTCATTGCACTGCCGTCGGCCTAGAAACAGTACGAATCTCTATATGTACTGAGCCCAAGACCCTTCATGGGTTGTAGTGGTACAGGTTTTTTTTGAGAGACAGGAAATGTCAGGTTTTCACAAGCTGATCGGATCGAGACAATTCGGGATTGACTAATATTTAAAAAGGCTCCGGGGTCCTGTAGACACTCCCTCACCAGTTAAAAGTTAATATTATGACACATCAATACATTAAATAATGTACTTATGCATCATCAGCACGCTGTGAAACCTACCTCTTAATCTTCGTTGTCTTGTTTGACCTCCTGTTAGAAATCGCCTGTTCTGTGAGTTCTTTATGTAAGACAGAATGTTTATAACAGATAGAAAACAATCGAAATTACGAATGTATTCAGAATAACAAGAAGGTTCAATAATATACTCCGATTCTTAGAAAGGCTACAGGTCTTAAAAACTGAATGAAGCTAATTACGAGCACTTTAAATTAAACAATCGAATGTTTTTTTTGACTTATCAAGGCCTATACTTGACATATTGGACGAATATGGGGCTCCGCTAAGTGAATAATTAAAAAACGCCTAGGAACTGCAAGGCAACGTTTGGAGACTCATACCATTGTTCCGACAAATGCACTAATAAGAGGACCCTTTGTAGGCTATTTTAAATAGCATCAAAATACTTTCTAGTGCACACTAAAAAAAGGAACTTATACCAATCATAAAATTAAATTAAAATATGCATTTAAAAGTGATATCTATCAATGTTATCAGTGTTCAGGTTATAAACAATAGCGAGTAATAGTAGGTAGCGTGCTGCCGATGCATAAGTAGATTAAATGATTTAAATGAGGTGGATGGAAAATATTAATACTCATAAGTAAATAATTTACATCTAAAATTTCGGTTTTTAATATAAAAAATCTGGTTCGCAGAAGAAAAAGAGTTTAAGAACTTGTAAATAAAGTTAAGATTAAATAATCTAACGACTTAAATTACTATCATTAAAAATAATTTAGTTTTATCAGCTTTTCATCACTTTATAGAACTTTGTTTGACAATTTATCTAAAACATTTTTCTTTTAAACCGTATATTATACATGTAAATTACTATTTTTATGTTCGGAAGAAAAAACTACAAAAAAAAAGTTTGTTCTATTATCCTTTTAGTAGGTAATCAAATTCTTTAATGTTATATATGCTAACAAGATGATATAGTTATTTTTTAGGCACTTTAGAGGAAGACAATTTAATATTTATTTATTTAACGGCTCGACAGGCGTCCCTTTTAACTGTCCTTTCTCTATCACTTCCGTCAGCAGCAAGACTGCTGGATACTCCTACCATCCTCATGTCCTCAGCCAAGGAGTCCTTTCACCTTCCCTTTCGTCTTCCAGGTGGCCTGACTCAATCCGGGGTCTCATAATACAATTTCCTTGCGGCTCTACCGTCATCTATCCTGATAACGAGTACCAAGCGCTGAATTTGCACAAAATGAGAAACTCGGCGATCATCGAAAAGGTCGTAGATCTCTTTGCTTTTCCTTATTCGATAGGTAACATTCTCTTTAACTGACCCTATGATATGCCTCAACACTTTTCTTTCAAATCTGTCGATCTTTTGATCCAGGCTTTTGCGTAGGGGCCAGTTTGCACTGACATAGGTCAGTACAGTTCGGATAATTGTTTTGTATATAATCATTTTAGTACCCCTAATTAGAAGTAAATTTATTATATAAACATTTATACCCTGTCAGACTATTTTAATCATAATTAAACCTACATTGTATTGTAGTTCGTTAAATTAGACATCGGAATAGAGAGTTTATTCAAAATTGTTACAGTCGTTTTGGGGATAATCATAAAAAGGTGCGAAACGCATGGAATAAAGTCTCTTGTGCTCAAAAACATAAAATGCATTAAAGTAATATTTTTGCTCTTTTCTCCTTTACTTGAATATCGAATTCGTTCAACTTTTATATTTACTCGTTTTTCACCAATGCTAACAGGATGATGTAGTTTATTATTAGAATCTATAAAATTAAAAGTACTTTGGAGAACGAAAATTAAAATTCGAAACTTAGACTCTGTCAGACTGATTCATGAATTAAACTTACATTATATTAAAGCCTATTAAATTTGACATCGAAATAGTGAGTTAAATTAAAAAACGTTAGTCATTTTTGTGAAAATCGTAACAAGATGCAAAATTTACCCTATAAAGTGGCTCTTCTGGTTCACAAAATGTTGTTGGCAAAGGTCCCCATTGACTTCTCAGACATAAAAGCTAATATGCAATAAATATATAATTGCAGTATTATACAAATTATTGTTTTTGAGTAAGATTTATGACACATTTTCCAGTAGAAATAGCTCGAAAAAGGGGATTTATTGGAAAAAGTTGGGGTAATTTAGATTTTTAGGTATGTATGTTTTACTTTTTCCCTCTTTAATAACCCAGGTTTTCACGATCGGAGTTCGTGTGTATTTTCCGCCATCTTGATAAAACGGCTGAGAAAAGGGACTTTTTTTCAGTTTTCCTTCACAGTTCGCTTCCATTGCATTTTATGAAAAAAAAGGTCACAATTAAAAAAAAACACATTAAATTTACTACAAGTTCTATACTTAATATATTCATGTAATAGAAACAGCTTCTGAGATACGGGGCAGCTAAAATCTGACATGACGGCAAAAATCGTACAAAGTCATTTATTTCAGGAATTTAGTCTAAGTAACTTTTATATAGGTATAACTCATATATAGGTAGATGGAAATAAAAATTAAAAGTTAAAAATAAATGAACGTCTAAAACATAAGATTTCTTTTTAAATATATTTTCCCAAAGGCATATTTTCTTCTATTAATTTGCCGAATGATACTTATGATAACTATACCAATTTCTCTACGCTACGTAAATGATAATGAATATCATGCAGCTCATACCCAAATTCCCAATTAACGTCGGATCCATAATTATTCGTGAAAATAATTTTTTTAGTTTAGCTTTTTAAAACTCATCTTTCCGATGGACACGCGATGTGGGTTTCCGAGTGCTGTTTTTCATACATCAAAGGATTTGCCGCGCTATCGAGGTGAGAACCATTCAATAAGCCACAAGCTGGAAGGAGCTAGAATAAAGAGCCTTAGGATATTATGCAAAGTGCGTTGCTGAGAAAGTGCCGCTGTTCCCTAACCAAATCTTATCGAGGTGATACCATCTCGGATAACAGCTTTGGATAAGATCCTGCGGTGGGAGGGGCCCTATATAAAACTCCTCTCAGCTCCTGTCGATCGCATAAACACCGGGATCAGTTTATAGTTAGTGCTCGTACTAGTAAACCTCTTATCCTTCTAGCCTCGTCTAGAATAAACCTATGAAGATGCTTAGTTTAACATTGTTCTCAACCTAACGATTTCTGGATGCCCTCGTACTTGTACAAACATATTATTCAAGGTGTGTTATAAATGTCTAGTCATATTGTGAGAGTAAATACTAGACCTAAAGGAGCAATAACATTCAAATGACCCGTAGTCTGATTTTCACAGGTTAGGGGTAAAAATCGAATTTCGAGTGTTTTGCTGTTCTCCATTTTTTCATTAGAAAAACTCCTATATATCTAATATTTTGGAACCCCTTATTCAAACACTATTTATTTCTTCATTACTTAAATGAATAAATTTTATGCTAATCAGTAAAAAATCATTACTTGGAGATTCCCCTCTATTCTTATTTGTTTATGAGCTTAAGAAGACTCGACAAATGTCAGATGTTTTCTTTCATTGTAGGTATCTCCCTTTTATTCTATTTCTGTTTATAATTTAAAACCGTACTTTAATGTATTTATTTTCATGTCTTCATTTTTTTTTTAAATTATGCATCCTACCCTGCCCTGCTTCCGGCTTAGCCACAGGCTGATTTATTATTCTTTAACTCTCCAAATAAGTATAATTTGGACATTTATATTTGTATAGTTGGTTATTTTACGGTCTCCTTTTGCCCAAAAATATATCTCACAATAATACCTATATTATTAAATAGCTTTTTTGGGGTCGAAGTTGCTATGTTTTTGACCGGCTGCTTTTCTAAGGCAGCGGTACCTTCAAAAACTAGCTTACTTGATATATTTAATCCATATATAAACTATATTTAATGATACCATTGGATCTCCTTTCCAAAGGTATCGTGTTTACCAATCCAATAGGTGGCATGCATGGTAAGATTAAAGTGAACATGCTTCAATTAATACGTTATTATAATTATTAACTTACAGATATCCATTATATTAATACATTGCTTAGAACTTTGATTGAGGATAATGAGAGAAATTTTTACTACTACCTTTGCCATACATTAATACAAAAAGAAATACCTTTACAACACTATGTCTGCTGGCGAAGGTGGAATCATCTTAGGCGCCTATTCTCTGCTTCACCCTCCACCTGCTCTCTCTCTCTCTCTGACCCCCCAGATCCTCGCTTCTTCTTGAGGATGGAACTCGACTCTCCTCTTTTTGGAATAAGACTGCCTCTTCTTGAGGATAAAACTTGACTTACCTTTTCGAATCTTCTCCTCATCGTCGTCAACTCGGGCGGGGCTGATCTGAGAAGTGCCCCATGCCGGGGGTCCTTTGTCCTAGTGACTAGGAAGTTTCCCGAGGTACATATTGCTGGGAAGGCCCACGAAGGTTAACGCCTTTTGATATTTTGCCGATAAAGGTTTTTTAATATTTTGTTGTTTAATATTAAAATTATTTAATAATGAACTCCTCTCAGTATCCTCAATAAATTACATAGTACATATGAGAAAACCTTTCACGGGTTCTTGTGCTAGCTAATTTCTTTTTTTTTATTAATTTTATCTTTTTCCAGTTTTTTTCTGCGATTTGTGGTCTATAACTAATACACTGGGTGTCATTACTTTTAAAAATCTATCCATATTGTGGGAGCGGATAATAGGCCTAAAATTTATATGACTCATAGTAAAATTCTTACAGGTTAGGGAGGAAAATCTAATTGTGAGTGTTATCTTGTTATCCATGGGTTTTATCAGAAACACTAAAATATATCTGTTCGATTTACACGTACAAAAAAATAAGTTGTACCAAATGAAAGAAGAGAAATATTCCCAGAGGTTTAAGTTATCGAACCCTCAAAATAGGAAAGTAAGTGTCAGACCACGTATTTTACTATTTCTAAGAATATTCAGCGAATAGCTTTTGAGAACAATTTTTTATTGCTCATTTCATACAAATAGGAAGGGTAAGTAGGAATCTTTGAATTTATAGTATTATAAATCTTTATTTATATAAATCTTATTATTTATCTTTGAATATATAGTATTGTTCTAAGTATACTGAATAAAATATGGTGGGAGCTCTCTTATCTGGATAGATCTCTTTATTCTGATTAAAAACCATGAAAAACATCCCAAAACGCGTAAATATGAGATGAAATTTGAAAGAATTAGATATAAAACGAAAGAAGAGCAAGATTATTGTTTTGCATATTTTTTTTTACTTATGAATTGTGATATAGATTTATAATTTACCGTTTAAAAGCTAAATTTCTTTTAGAGAAAATGTCCTAGTAGATAAAAGGTTTTATACATATAATTTGTACGTTTCAAAGTTATTAGATAAATTATAAATGATAATAATAAAATAAACCAAAATCCTGAAGGTCTTCTAAAATCGTGTTTTATTGTGGTATTTATTTTATGTAATTTATTTTATTTTATTTTTTTTTACGGATTTTCATCAACTCTCTTAGACCGATTTTTATAAAAAACTGTAACTAGTTTACTGTAACCTACAAGGATCCTGAAAACGCCTAAGAAATGCAATCATCAGACTCGTACCCAACTAAGATCATTAAAAATAACTCGGCTCTTAAGATGACACGAAAAACTAACCTAATAAACTATCTTGATACTAATTTAAAAGATAGTTTGTTTACGCTTCTATATTATAAATTCTAGATTAAGAAAGCTGAAGTATATCCTATTGGAGCCAAAGCATAATGTACTAGATAACATACTTAACATGTTCTTGGTATGGATTACGAGTGAAATTGACGTCTCGATTGAAACTTCATGTAGTTGTAACTTGATGTCCTCTACTAACACGCAAATGCTCCTTGCAAATACGTTGCTTCCTGTGCGCTTGTACATGTCTGCATAGTGACAGCTCATTGCATCTGTGCTTTCTATATGAGCATATGGCAAATTACTGCATTGTCAAAAGAGTCATATATTTCATTTGGAAATACAATAATGACGACTACAACACCATGTTTTAATATTTTTAAACCTATCGATAGAAATATACTAATGTTTTTAAGCATGTTTTTGCCGTCCATTTAGGAGGATAGAATCTTTTATATTACTATACGTTGGGTTGTAAAAAAAGTTTGGAGCGTTTTTCAGTATTACAATTTAATCCTCGCTGAATTTATAAAATCATATTGACTTGGACAATAATGTTTACATTTTCTAAAGGAATGTTAGTTAAAGTGCTTTTATGCATATTTCAACCGAGATTTGTTATATTTTTGTAGTGTATTGCTTGCTCAAAATGGAAGAGAAAAAAAATTCATTTTCGGCATGTAATGATTTCTTATTTACGAAAAGGAAAATTCGCTACACAGACGTTAAATAAAATTTCATGTGTGTATAGTAATAATGTCTTAGGAAAAAGTCCCGTCCTTAAATCGTTGCTCGGTTCAGAACCGGAAATTTTGACTTGGAAGGCGCAAACGCTCGGGTCGTCCTTCAACTGTTGATGATAATTAATTAAAAAAATTAACTGAAAGATAGCAACATGTAATCGATTAAAATGGGTCATATATAATTAATTAAAAATATTTACAAGAATCTGATGTTTTTATTGAAATCATTGAACATATTTTACTACACTATAGTTCGAGTTTTAATAACAATTGTTATACGAGTATCAAGTTCACAGACAGAATTATGAATTTTGCTATTCCAGCTGTAGAGTGACCCTGAGGTATAGAGACCCTCCTAGCACACCAAGCTTCCATAAAGTGGATACCTCAAAATTGAGGAAAAACCCTGACGACTGAAGAGTAATCTAGCCCAATCCCCTTATTGCACAGCCGCTGGCCATGAAACATTAAGGATTTTCAAAAGTACTAAATCCAACCTTCATTGGTTGTAAAGTCTACGAGATGATGTTTTTTTTTATCATAACCCTTTGTTCTAGAGACATTTGGCTCATAACTTACTAAAGTTATTTCGGGATTCATTTAACCTTAAAATAATAATTAAATCATCAACACTAATTGCTTAAATTTAAAATCGTTATTTTCAACTATTTAACGCATTAATTCATGAAAAAATAAAATAAATCAACCCTGAACTTAAGTATCTACCTTTCGAAAAACTGAAAAAAATAATTATTTAAAAAATCACTAAGATAAAAAAAAAATGTAACTATCTGATAATAAATATAACTAAAAAAAAAAAAAAAGAAAAAAAATCTTGTTTCATGGAGAAAGAATACTACATAGTCATATACAAAAGAATACAGTTCATCTACTTAAAGAACGAGGCCCAGGATTTATGGAAATGTTGTAGGATTCCTAGTAAATCCAAAATAATGGTTTCTGCTTACCTCTTAAAATGATTTGTTTAAAAACTTAGCTTATACGAAAAAATAAAAACAGAAAAAAAAAAAAAACAGAATGGTTTTCAAACTTCTAAACCAAAGCACTTTCCATGAAAATCGTCTTTCGGTGAAATCCTCTTGATACTTTTTTAGTGGGCAAAAGTTACAGTAAATATAAATGTTCTCTTTTCCCGTTTGTATTTTGGTACTCTGTTTCTGATCATTTGCAGGATCCGTATTATTACATGGACTTTCCGTTTCTGTTTGTCTTTGTGCTCCTACTAAAACCTGCGACATCGATAACTCTTGTTCAACCAGCCGTTAAAATACAATAACTCCTTGAAGACGTTAATAACTTAATTGTAGCCAGTTCTGTTTTAATAATACCACCTTAGTACCAGGGTTGACATGTAACTAGGGACAGATCCCTGAAAAAAAAAAAAAAAAAAAACAATCAGGCAAGTATATTTTAAAAGACATAGAATAGTAAAATAAGAATTTAAAATGATTAAATTATCTGTATGCGGAGATATAGTATACTAAAATTACTAAGTATCCATCAATTGTTACATATAGCATTTTAACCTATGTTTAGTTTCCTTCTTAAGTAAAAACTATGAATCTTCTAGTATATCTAATAAATATATAAGTTACTTTAATTTTTTATTAAGTTCTGTGAGAATAGGTATACTCATATATATATATCGCATTCCAACCAAAATTGGCAAGAATGTAACAATCATATTTCAATGTGTCCAATTTTGCTATAGGAACGAGAAAAGTTGCTAGAAAAAAAGACATAAAAATATGTTTATGAATAAGCAACTTGAAATTGAAGAAAATTAAATTTCTTCGCGTTATTGAACTTCTGTTTATATGTTGAGGGTTTACTTAGCTAGGTCCTTTGAAATATTTGAAGTCGTCATCTCATCTCCGAATTTTTGCAATTTTATCTGTTTCTGTCCTAATAATGATTGAATTACTTAACTGACATTCAAAAGAGAGCAAACTCTGTTTTGAAAAATTGCAACTAGAATTTTTAATTTAGGTATTCATTATTGTATTCCATTTTTGCATACCTTTTTGTTTTTAATCCCCCCTGGGGTCAATAATAGGTGAAAGAACGTATCTATTAAAAATAAATGGAAGGCATTTTTTATATGTAATATACAGATAGATATAACAGATGTTATATGTAATGTATATTATTTATATGTATATTACATATAAAGAAAAGCTGCATTTCCTTTCTAGATCAAATCTACCACCACTAATAGGATGGAAAAATAAAATGTACTTTCCTGGGAAAATAGTCGTGTATAAAAGGAATAAGGAAGATAGTGGACAAGATATGTGGAGGATGAGATCTGTAGTGGATAGGAACATCTCTTTGCTTGTCTTCCTAGGGGTCAATGATAGGTGAATATCATAAATTGTATGGATATTTCAGCCGATCTGAGAAATAACTAATTGATTTATTATCCCTAAAAACATATTAATTGTATCTGCCTAAATTACTGAAAAGTAAAATAAAAAAACTCATAGTAAAATCCAATTAGAATCATTAAATTATACTCTTTGGTTATTTTTGATCCCCAATACAAAACATGATCAGAAAAATAGAATCTAAAAATAGAAATGGAAAACATTAGATTGATGAAGTCAAAATACGCATTAAGGAAGTCAAAACAGTAAAAAGGTGAGAATAGAAAGTTAAAGCGAAGAAATTTAAGGAAAGTCACATGTCAAGGTTAGATAAGCAGCGTATGTTCAGAAAAATTAACGAGCTAAATGAGGTGTTGTTAAATAAGTTTGGAGCGTTTTTCAATATCATGCTCTCTGTGTTTATTAAATCATGTTTATTTGATCATTAATGTTTATATATTCTAAAAAAGGTTTAGAAAAGGTCCTTTTAAGTATCTGTTTTAACTGAGGTTCCTTATCTTTAAGTGGTATTTTGCTTGCTCAAAAAAAAGAAGAAAAAAAGTCATTTTTGTCATTTAATTTTTTATTTCCAAAACATAAAATACTCTGCACAGACGCATATCGAAATATGCAGTGTGTATGGTGATGCCTTAGGAGTAAGCACCGTCCATAAGTTATTTGCTCGACTCAGAACCGTGAATTTTGATTCGGAAGAAAGCGCTCAGGTCGTCCTTCAACTGTTGATGATAATCGAATTTTCATTTTTCGCTTTGTTCACAGATCACCACACAGAAGTCACCGGGGAATTCAGAAGGTGAGACAACGGGGGAATGCAGAGCTTATATCTTGTTATTAGGATTGAGTTGGTAGCATGGCGGGAACCCATATGGGCATTTTTAGATCAGTGAAGAACGAATTTGGAAAATTTTACTCTGCCATGAACCGACTGGTATGCGTCCAAAAGGTAGACGAAGCGTTGGTGGGAGGATTTTTAAATTCCCAACTCAGGAGTTTGGGCTTCAACGGTGGTCATTGGACGAATCTTTGTAAGCAACGTTTTGAGGTATTTGGATTAGACCTTTGGGTTCGGCAAGTGTATTATTATTAATTTTTAACTGTCGGAAAACCTAGAATATGGTCTAACAAGACAACAGATCAAAAACATATTTTCGGATTACTGGGCGGAATAAAGCTGAAAAAAAGACTTTAAATTATTTTTTACTAAAACTATATGTTAATTTCTGTTCTATGATGCAACTGCGGACTTAATCGTACACATTTTTATAAACTATGCTGTATCCTGCCTCCAATAACACATGCCTGTCAGTGCCTAACCATTTATTGCAATTTTTTTTATAAGTCTTACACGTTTTATTTTTTTAGAATAAATAGAGTTTTATTTATATTAATCTAACACTTAATTTAATCCTTTCCAAGCTGCTTTGATATAAAATGTCTCTATATAACTTATTTTTATTTTTAAATAACATTTTTTTTTTTTTGCTAAAAATATCATAACAGCTTAAACATAGAAGTTATTAATTGTAATTATTTTAAATTTGCCTAGGCATTCTAAAGTAATATTTATCCAAAAAATTGAAACAACCTTTTGTTGAGTAATATTGCAATCTGTCCACATTAGGACATTTTCATATTGTGATATATTATTATTATATTATTTTTATTATTGTGATTAAGTACAATATTCACACAAAATATACAAAAAAATAAAATCAAGTGTGTCTGGTAATGGCACAACTGAACATTGATCCCAAAAATAGGGCAAATATTTTATTGAACTTGATCATTATGCAAACTAGTAATTATTCACTCTCAGTAATTAAACACAATAAATATTGGGTAAAGAAAATAAGTTCTGTGAAGTTATCCTTTCGAAAAAACAGAAGCATATTCTTTACCAACCTCGTTGGCACTCAACTGCTTAAGAATCGTGGATACTTCTTATGTTAAATCTTAAGAAGGAAAAGAGGAAGAAAGACAAGCATAAAGAAAAGAAAGTAATTGCTTTAGAGTGTCCTTTCATCCTCGCTGGCCATGTCCTGGATAACGAAAGGTGTCCTTTTCCAAAGAGCATTTTCTTTTACAGGTGCCGTTGTGAAGGCACAACTTCAAAGCATTCCCTCTTCTAAGAAAAAAAGATAAAATAAAGGGGAAAAAACGCGATACTCATGTAACTCTTGAAAGCTGGAAATCCTTTTCTTCATTTAAAATTAACCCAATACCTGAAAGGTGGTGGATATTTTGGCGTAGTTAAACGTCTGAAAAAATAAGTCTTTTGTTCAATGAATACGTAGTGTTTCGTTACTCATTCAAAAACAACCTCGAAATTGTCAAGTATAATCATTAATATTTTTTAATATTTATATGATAAAGAATAGGGTCACCTATGTTGTAGTGGCTAGCATAGCAGCCTTCTATACGAAACGTGGTTATCTAAAAAGGTGGTGCCGAACCTTTGAATGTCATCTACTCGATAAACATTCCTATACTTTTCTTCTTTTTTTTTTAACACTTAATATTTATTAAATGAGATGTACTACAATCTGTTTCTATATGAACATTAGTAATAGTGACATGAGATCACATTCACACAATATATACAGTATACAATTATAAAGTCAAATTACATAAAATATATTATATATTATATACAAAAAAACAACAACCTATAATTGAGATAAATAAAAATAAATGAAATAAAGAAGTAAGAAATACATTTAAATCATACACACAATCATAACTTTATACAATATTTACAATTTGCTAAAGGAACCTCAGACTGAGCCTTTTCCTGCTTCTATACTTATTAAAGCTGGATTTATGAAATTAAGAGCTGTAGCATTGTATGATTAGCCACAGCAGCATAAACAAACATTCTATGTGATAAAATCAAAATATTTCTTTTATTATGACAGGTGTGAATTAAAGTGTATTACGATTTTTAAAAAACTTTTAAAAATAATACATAAACCATACTATCCTACTATTAATTTTATTAATTGTTTTAATATTAATAAATTGGAAACAAAAGACAGAAATAGATTAATTTTTTTCTCTAAAAAATGTCATTAATGTACATAGTTGGTTATGGAATTATTTAAACAGCCAAAACAAACCAGGAAAAGGAAATAACTTTATTACGTATAGTAACATTTTTATATAATAGGGATACTCACTACGTTTGCTATAGCATGCTATTTGTGCTATTGTGCTAAACCCGTCGAGTGTCTACAGTTATTTCATGTATAAAATTGATGGGTTTAGCACAATAGCACAAATAGCATGCTATAGTAAACGTAGTGAGTACACCTATTATATAATATATATATATATATATATATATATATATATATATATATATATATATATATTATATATATTATATAATATTTTTTTCTTTAAAGCTAAGCGATGGATTTTGATATTGGATTCATTATAATTTAAGGCATTATTTTCTCAAATTTTATGAGTGAAATACATTGCAATTCAATTTTTATTTGGAAGGGAAATTAATTAATTATGTATATATATATATATATATAACATAATTATTTTCAATTTTTTTTATTGTTTTTTGTTGAGTATATTCTCATCTATAATTTTAAATATTAATACATTATGTTTCTGTAATCTATTGGCCAGAGATTCAACTATATTTCATATTTTGTCTCTATAGGAAAGTGTTGTGAGACCGAAATATTATGTACTATTTTTAAATCGGCAATCGAATTTATATGTTGGTAGCTACACCAGACCATATCGACTACACTTTTCCCTTTTGGAGTGATATTAGTATACTGACCGGGATTATCGCTAGCAGTTCGACCATTTAGAAGAACAAAACAGTTATTTTCCATGAATTCTACGAGTATTTTACCCTTATCATTTTCGACAAGATCCAAGCTATCTCGATTATGTATTAAATTAGAGCCATCAAATGCCTCGAAATCCCCCTGATTTAAATTTGCAACCCTAGCATTAAAATCCCCCAGGCAGAGAACTAAGTCGTGGGCATATCTGCTTTTTATACTTAATATAGTTGGCTCCAGTAATTCTAAAACATAATTTAAATTCAAAGAAGGTTTAAAGTAAACTAAAATTATAATAAATGAGCTAAGACCCTGGTTTTCTTTAAAATAGGTACAGATCCAATACTCACTAATATCCAACACTTTCACCTCAAAAACACTAGAATTGTAGAATATAATTAGACCTCCACTTCCTCTCCCACGGCTCTTCTCCCTGATGGCGTTGGACGAAACGTAACTGAATTGTGAGAGTGATGGCGGGGTCGCTGGTGGTTTTTCTAGTAAGTGCGTTTCACAGAGGCAGATAATAGAAGTATGTTTGAATTTTTCACCTTCTTCGACGAAATTTTCGTATCCATCAACATTCCAGGAAAATATTGAACATTGCTCTGAATAATTTGAATTTTTTATTTTACCAGTATTCGTTTTGTAATTTACGATTCCGAATTGACGATTAGGTGCTTTTTTAGAATTTGGTCAAGATGTTATAATATCTTTACCTTTAGTCTTCTTATTTCGAGTTGACGAGCATGGAGATGTTTCGAGTGATGCCGGGAGTAAGCGTTTTTTCTCATTGATTTCTTCATATATTTTGAATTCATCTGAAACGGTGTCGTAAAACTGTTCTTGTGAGTTTTTAAAAAAATTCAAATCAGATTCACATTTAATTTGTACTTTAGTAGAGCCCTCGAGATGCCGTATATATATTTTGCCATTTCTATGCCAGAGGTATTTAAAGTTTCCCTCTTTCTGCAAGACTCTAGCTTTTGCAAATATAACACGATTTTCAGCAGATAGTACCTCATTTATAAATATATTTTTGTTCCTTTCCTTGTTAGATTCGAAGCCGCTAATACTTTTAACAGAAACTTTGCCTCTATATTCTCTAGCTCGAACCAAAAATGCGTCTCGATCGGCTTTTCTAAGAAAAATCAGTATAACTATATCAGTAAATGACCCGTTTTTTTCGTCGAATTCTATAATAATTATCGAGATCCTTAATATTAAAGTCAGTATCTAGTAGGCTGAATAAATATAATAATAAATAATAATAATAATAATAAGAGCACATGTTCTTTAGGTTTTCTCCTTCTTTATAAGGAATCCCCTTGACTTCTACTTTTTTACCTGATATAATTTGAGTTGAAGCATCTTTTAAGCTCTGGAGCTCTTTTTTTAGGTTTGATACCCGTTCGTTGAAGGTTTTAATCTGAGAAACAATGTAATTCTGAGTTTCTTGAAATCCTGATATGGTTTTAGTTAATTGTTCCATGGAATTTTTAATTGTTAAAATTTCTGAATTAGTAGTTGTCGCAGAGCTGATTAATAGATCTATTTTTTCTTCCAGACTTAACCTGGTTAGAGAGCTTTCCGCCATTATTTAAAGTTGAACAATGTAGAGAGATAGATGAAAAAAACTTAATAAGTCAATATAAATAAATAAATTATATACAGCTGGTTGAATAAATGAATATAGTGTGTACTAACAGCTGATGGCATTAAGTTTAACTCTGTCATGCAAAACTTACGTAGTGGTTGGGGTAGACATGATATCTCTTGCCAATGTGATAAGGACTGCAAACTCTCCGGGAAAGCCTATTTCTTTTTCAACTCCTTGTTCCTTCTACACTAATCACAGTTCTATGTAAATTCGTAGGCGCACAGATCAATACAAATTACAGTACTGTTCAAAATATCAGATTTCTAGAGAAAAGTATGCCCTCGCTAGCTCGTAGTGAATACAGATACGATGTTTCACCTATCTAGACCAGAGCCAGACTCCCTAGGGCCTTAAATATGAACATTACAAATTTTATCGCCCTCTTTACCACCGATGATATTGATGAATTAAAAAATATTTATTATTATGCAAGGCAATGTTGCCAAATCAGATCATTTATAATAAATGAATAAACATGTTTGTTAACTATATCATATTATTTATCGTGTTTCGCCATATTATGTCAAACATATATTTATATATTTATTATATTTTAAACTATTATATTATTCATATATTGTATTTGTGTTATTTTGTTATGAGTTTTATTGTAATACAATGTACCTAGAGCTGATAACGTAGTGAATTAGTGTCTTGTTAACTCATTTATTGAAGTATGTTTTTTATTCTATATTTGTTATGTAGCCAGCTCTATTTGTATGGGGGTTACCCCGAAAGCAAATAAAATTATTTATTCATTCATTCATTCATATTTCATATTTCAACTGTACATTCGGTTATTCTTAAGTGACCCAGTCAAAGATTAAACATTATGTTTTCTTCTATTCAATACAATTATATTATTAAGTTGATAAGCATGTGAATGTTGTTTGATACACGCATAAATAAATTAACAACCTACTAAAACCACACTGCCACATCGTAAATATTTGGTTTACAAAGGCTACCCCGGTGCTGTATCCGGTAGGTGTTTACAAGACAGGAGGGTCGGTGTAGTCGATCAAACAGACCATCATTCAGTCCTGTCCTACCAATCTTGTTGAAAGCACTCAGTCCACTGTCTGTGGCCAAATGTGCGTAAGGGACATCACCCCGCCGCTGCCTAAATAAAACCCCTACACGTGAATATCCAACCACTGAAGATCGATTAAGGAAGAAGAAATTCGCTGAATAGGGAAATAGCAAACCAAAGTTCTCCTTTACAATCCAAGTCTTGGTATTGATGTGTTTATTCTGATTTATTTAATTATTTTTATCATTTATTACATTAGTAAATTTTTATTTGTAACTTTTTGATTAAATCTTAATCTAATTTTTCTCTTATAATAAATAGTTCTATAATGGTTTCGATTTAGTCAAATCGTAAAATAATATGCAAAAATAATAAAATCAGTGGAAATAATATGTTTATTATTTGATCACCAAAGCAGTTTTACATTTTTGTACAGAATTTAGTGGCAAATATATACACGTATAATGTTGGAGGTCTAACTGGCGCGCAGGGTATACCATACCGCAAGACACCTAAAAGTACTTCCCTATCGAGCCTATTTTTTTTTTTGTTTAATATCTCTATTCAGTTTAGTAACTGCATATAACGTGCAATTAATGATTATTAATAAATTACTAATGATACTTTTTCCAACATCTTATACATTATTTTTACTGTATTCATAAATTCTATTTGAAAAGTTTTTAAATACAATATTCACATAAAGCAACGTACGTTAAAGGTTAAGAACTTCTCTTTGTTTTTAATGTAAACCATATCAAATACGATTTTATAAAATTTATTTTTATGCTAATATTTCATTCTTAAAATTACGTTCAATTATGTAAAAATAAATTTTATAATTAAAGAAAAAATATTTTATAGGGTATTTCCATTGATTCATAAAAATATCCTAATTAATCTTAAGGATCTTACATTATGATGTAATATGTGTTTAATTTCCCTCTTTTTCATTTCATTGCATTTTTAATATTTAAAATTATGTTTATGAACCTATATAGGGTATGTTTAACCATTCAATACAAATTAATAGGACCTATCTGTATCTTACATAAATTATAGAACATTTTTTTACAATTTTTTATCGTTTGTTGCTTAGATTTATTGAAGTCGACCAAAATAGATGACAGTGTGTTAAATAAGAAGAATGATCGTCATAAAATAGTAAAAAACTGTTTATTAACTAACGTTTCGACACATTTTGAGGATCTTCATCAGGACTAAAAAAAATTAGATAACAATGCAGATTTTACTAAATAAATGGCGATGAAGAATTAACTAAATAAAAATTAACAATAATGATCAGGAAGGAGGGAGTTAAAGGTGATAACAAAAGAGAAAACGAAAATAAGAAAAGCTGTGAAAGCTATAGATAATAAGTTTGTAAATTAACATGAGTTAATAGTAAATTGATGATATTTGAAATGAATATATTATCTGAAGGTAAAGTTATTATTGAATATATTACTGATGACGAATATCAGATGTCAAAATAAATTGACAGTATAAATAATGAAAATAAAAACTATATAATAAATCGTGTATTAATTTAAAAATAAAACAGCTAAATAATGCAGACCGTACATATTTGGTACATAGTTAAAATTAAGAATTTTATTATTATTGTTTTCATTATCATGTTCACATGTGGGCATTTTTCACTAAGGTAGGTTACACTCAGTTTAATGTTAGTAAAGGGCAATAAAACACTTGTATTTCTTCTTCTTAGTTAAATTAATTAGGATTTAAATAATGATACAATAAAGTTTTATTAATTACAATTAGTTTGACTTAAAATAATAAATTAACTTACAAATATAATCTATAATTAACTTACCTAATTTTAAGACTTGTTTAACTGGCCTATACTAACATTTAACAGAGGGCAACCTCCCTTAGTGAAACATTCCTACGTGTGACCATGATAATGAAATCAAGAGTAATAAAATCCTTAATTTTACAAGGTTTAAAATTAAGAATTAATGAATTTAACTAAGAAGAATAAATTACATATAGATAAATGGAAGTAAATAGCAAATAAAAATGTAGAAAGATCACCAACCTTCCGGGTAAAAATCGAAAATAAGCAACTACGAGGTATAGATAATGTTTATGATATTAATTTTGCTTTATAGCGAGATTTCTAAACTGCAGTAACTTCTGAAGTGCATAGAAGCACCTACTACAGCTTCCAGTCTTGCTTCTTTAATGTTATTTTTCTCTGTTAAAACTGAATCTAGATACTTTAAATTGTCCTCATTGATAAAATTCCGACCACACACCGAAAGGTAACGGTTCTTCCGTCTGTCTGTTTTACAGGATTTTATGTATTTGGTCTTTTCTGCATTGTTCTCCAGACTGAGTTTATTCCTCGCTTACTACAACTCCTGAAAAGCACCAGATAATGATAAAATGGTTGTGCCGTGATAACTCTATGATAAGGCACAACCGGTCCTGAATCACTTTATGTTTAACAATTACATTACAATAAATGTTTGAAGTTGAGAAATTGTAACTAACTCATTATTTTGTGAAAAAACGTTTCAAACTTAGCGGCTAACGAACATTTAATCTTCTTATACTTTTGATATATATTTAATCCCCATCTAAGTAAATGTATTCTTAAATTGGAACGATTTACATCTGTATTTTTATTTGATTCACACATTTCATATCCCTGTCAAAAACTGAACCATCAAAAAAAAAGAAAACTTCAACTATTTCAACAGGATTGGAAAAAAAACAAAAAAAAAACAAGAGCATATAGGACTCACTATTGCATCTAAGTAGTATTACTTCAATCACTTCTCTTAGATGAGATTTCAATTATTATATAGGTATAATGTTTTGTCTTCACTGGCGACATATGGTTATTATATAAATATGTCTCGGTGTAGTTTTTTTGGATTTTTTTTTTCATACCCTCTGGTTTTATTTTTACACAAAATACAAATATATGATATGTACACATGTCCAGATATTTGTCCTTATATTACCGAAAGTATTCTAAGGACGATTTCTACATGCGCTGCATGCACTATTAACCATTCAAGGGCAAACATTTTTTTATAAAATAATAATTTTTATAATTATAATGTTTATAATTTTTTTATAAAATTATAAACATTTTTTGGAATTAGGAATTTTCTATATGTCGGGAAATGTTTGTGTTTGTTTTTGCGGACTAAAACATTTTTATATATCTCTATACCATTTCGGAAATCTCTATAAATAACTGTTGACTTTCCAGCACAGCAGTTTGAGATTTCCCAATCAATCATAATATTCATATTTTTGTGACAATTTCCATTATTCCTCTGATAGAGGAAAAGTTGAGTCGTAGGGTTAGTTTAAAGATGCTAAAGTAGAAGGGTGCATTAGAAAGGGCCGCTGGCTTAGCGTGCCCTGATCCGCTTAGGGCCCGGCACAATGGACTCGGAATGGCTTTCGATTCCCTCTGTCTCATTACGTCTAGTAATATCGTTTTCGGATCAGTCTCTCCTGATCTTATTACCGTTCTAATTGCTGGGATATGGGACAATTAGGGGAGCCTTCTCCATATTATTGCACTGCCAGATTGTTACCGTTCCTGTAACAGTTCTCATACTAAGCTGTAATGACGTCTCGAGGGTATTGTTTCTCTCAACGGTTTACCTTTTTTCTAAATACTTATTTACTGAAAAGATTTGAAGCTCATTTAGTAGCGATTTAATAATCATTCAAGTTATTCGCTAGCTTTATATAGTTATGGAAGATAACGAAATGTCATTTTTAACAGCACGAACACTCAAACTGCTACAGAAAGTTTGCCAAAACTTCATACTATCGGCAACAATTTATCATGAAACCAACCTTCAAGAGGTGAAGAACACCATCATCTAATTTAAGAACTCTAGCTCTCAATAGTCCCCGAATACATCATAAGAATATATGTCTAGAGCTGAAATATCTCTCTTCCCTAGTTGCGTTGTCACCGAGGGAGGAATTCTGGAACCTCGTCCTTATACCTCAATTATCCAGAATTACTGGTTCCTAAAAATATAGGTCAGGAAGTTCAAAGTTGAAAAAGCGCATTCAGCACACCATTATATATCACTGATGTTTGGGAAAAAGGTTAACATTGAATGTGAGTTAAAGGACATTTTCCAAACTATGAAAAATTGTATTAAGTTTATATGAATTCCGAAAATTATTATCAATTGTCTATATATGGAATATCGATTAACAAAAATTTTAAATTTAAGATAGAGCCATTTACTACAGACGCTACCTTAACTTATTCTTAAACAATTGACTCACAGGAAGTATCGCTTCATGCCAGGAAATTTTATATTATTACTCTCATTTCATCACATTTAACTATGCATGAAATGTATAGTTAGGGAAAGTATTGTCATCGTGAAAATTTTCGAATCAGAGTTTCCACCGGAAACTCACGTTTTAGTGTGTGTGGTAAATCTGGCTCGAAAACGATTAGTTGTAAAATCAAAAATCAGATAATGTAAGATAGATGTAAAAAAATGCCTTTAATATGATGTAGGTTTCATTCTAATTGAAATAGTCTGACACGTCGAAGCTTGAAATGCCAATGTTTAAAATGTTCATTCTTTAAAAGTACCTATCATTTTGTATATTCACATAAATTTACCTTAACAAATTGTTAAAAAAATGGATATACATCTATGTATGAAGATGAACACATTTGATAGCCAGATATAGCAGAACAAACATAATATAATATATATATATATATATATATATATATATATATTATATATATATATATATATATATATATATATATATTACATGATGACAGTATAATATGCCGTTGCTAAAGACCTTAGAAAAAATATTATCTAATACACAAAAATTATATAAAGTAATAATGACAATTTGATAAAACTAACTGATTTTTTTTTACAATGATGTAATTAAGTATCTAATGTAAAACTTGTTTCTATCTAAACTTAATGCGATTATTTATGCTTTTATGTTTATCTCTAACTGTATAAAAAGTTCTTAAATTGATTTCAGCAACAATTTTTTTAGAAGTCTATAAAAAGCGGCTCATATGATATTAATTAAACCTGGTTTATCAATGTGTAATTATAGAGTCATTTTTGTAACAAAGGTTTTTAACTCATTGGAACAGCCGGATAGGATTTAAATACCGAGTTTTCAAAATTTCATTTAATTACCTTCAATTTTGTTTAATTGAAGTATTCAATTTCGCATGTTTTACATATGTTTAAAAAAATCCTTGTTCTCCTACAGGATTAAAGAGATTACAGATGTTTAATTAAAGAGAATTCAAGTGAGTTCAAATCAGCGTTTTATCGAAACCGGACGATAATTCAACTAATTTCGTCGGTATGTAAAACAAACATGCCTCTGCAATTATAAAGCTTTATATTTTTTCGTCATTATATTTTGTAACAATCAGTGTATTTTTTAACTGTTGATATAAAAGAAAAGCATTGAAACATTTTCAGAGTTTTGCTAAGTAACAAATATCAATTAATCTATTTAAATAGTAATTATATGAAAACAAAGTATTAACTGTCTGTTTCTGTCCTACCTCGTTTGACTTCAAGGAAGGAAAGTTGCTTTTCCTTAATCACTTTTCTTAAATCGTATACTAATTGTTCTATATGAATTTTCATTCAATGAGATATTTTATTTTTTTCTTTACTAACATTGAAAATAATCGTTATAATGATTATTCATTTTTCATAATTGGTTAAAATTAATTATAACTCATAAAATTGTTTATATTATAATTTAATTATAAAGATATTTTGTCTGAAAAAAGTACGATTAAACTATTTTTAAATGAAATGCTTCATATTTAACCGTGTTTTTTATTACCTAATACAAATTTAATGATATGATATTAGAGACCCGGCTCTGCTTTGAACGTGTACAATTAAATGTTGTTTGATTAAGGTTATAAATAATCAATGCATGATCAGTTCAGAGATTTGATTGAATTTGATATTGTCATGTTATAGTAACGAAAAGAACACTTAAGAAGAGCACTTAGCAAAGAAAATTTGTTTATTTTATAACATCTATTGAGGGGAGCGGCGTGGTCTAGTGGATAGAGCGCTAGTCTGCTGTGCTCCGGGTCCTGGGTTCGAATCCCGGCTATAGCAGAATATTATTTACTCTGTTAATTCAGTCGGGGGCGACCCTAGGGTATGGAGACCCTCCTGGGGCAGACCCAACCTCTATAAAGTGGGTACCCAAATTAATTGGGAAAAAAACCTGGCGGCTGAGCGCGATTAAGGCCTAATCACCTCATTGCACTGCCCTTGGCCTAGAAACAGTACGAATCTGTATATGTACTGAGCCCAAGACCCTTCATGGGTTGTAGTGGTACAGGTTTTTTTTTTTGTTTATAACATCTATTATGTTTAATCATTGGCATAAATTGGTCGATGAAAATTCCGGTTTACCAAATTCCTGTACGTGTATAGTAGAACAAAATTAGTCCACATCTAAGAGATTTATAAATAATCGTAACTAAATACAAACTGTTTCGGTTTAGTATTTTCAATAAGGAAATTTTTAATCGTTTAAAAAAAAACAATTCCCCTCATAATTTAGGTCATACGTTTCTTAACGTACACGTATCTTGATACCCAGAACCCATATAAAGAAAAAAAAAAGTCTGTCCACCGTCCGTGGCTTCTTTCGGAACAATTGGACGGATTTTTTTCAGAATTTAACACAATAATATCAGAGAATACGTCGATGATCTTAACACCTCGTCAATGAAATTAATCGATTAGTTTTAAAATAGATGTCGATAAAAACTATTTTAATCAACAACGCAGTACTTTTTTCTAAGATGGAGTATTGTCTTCCTTTTTTTTTCTTTTTTTTTAAGTTTTCTTCTCGTCTTGGTTAAACATACCCGATATCTAGGACTCTACCTTGACAAACGTGGAAACCTTGGAACCCTCAAACTAGAATAAAAGGACAAGAAACTGCTCGACATTTTCGGCTACTTTGACAGTTATTAGACAAAAGTTCTAATCTTCCGCTTAACTACAAAAGACTCGTCTACATGACCATTATCAAGGCCGATATGGACTTACAGAGTAGAGCTTTGGGGCTCTGCTGAACCATCGAATTCTTCCCGTATCCAATCCCTACAGTCACAAATCCGATATAAAATCCTCTATGTTCCTTACTTTGTAAAGAATAAACTGATCCATAAAGACCTTAATGTTCCATATGTTGCTGATATGGCCCGAACCAAATACCTATCCTTTCGTGACAAACTCCATTCCTAATCTAATGTAGTAATTTCCATCCTTTCTTTCTTATTAATTCCTTACAACAGTCCACGTCTAGCAGCCGTAGGGTACAGTTCAGTGGTCTAATCAGTCTCTCCTTTAGTCAGTGATTTTATTTACAGTCATTCTTTTTTCTTTCGAAAAATCTTTTATTTTGTGTTTATCAGTTGTTTGTTACTCAAATTGTTCACCAATCAAACAAATACAAGCAAGAGTGCCCCGGTCGGGGGCCAAGCACGAACTATGGCCGAACAGACAGCCAGCACGTCAACAAAACGTAAAAGAGGTGAGTTCAACATTGAAACCTCCAATAGTTATGACATACTTTTCGATTTAGATGAAGAAGATACCGAAATCTTAAAAAACATAGTTAGTCACAAACAGAACAAAAGTCAATATCCTCCCATAATAGTAAACTCATCTTACAACAACATCAGTGGTGCTATTAACAATTTAAAATCAAAAGTGAAAGACTTAAATATAAAAATAATATGAATGAAACTACAATATATGTCCATAACAGTGAAGACTTTGAACTCGTAAAAAATTTCTTAAAAGATCTCAATCTCGGCTTTCACACGTTCACTCCAAAAAGTGAAACGAAACCTAAAATTATTTTAAAAGGTATGCCTCCTCAGTTCCCCATTGAAGAAATTTCGACTGACCTACAAAATCAAGGTTTAGCCATTCATAAAATCTACCAAATGGAGAAAAAATCAGCCAGCGGGTCTGTAAAGCTTCCGATACTAATAGTAATTTTAGATAATAAAGAACAGCTAGCCAAATTAAATAACATTCGCTATAGTTGTAACATTGTAATAAAATGGGAAAAATACAGATCTAACAAAACTTTAACTCAATGTTACAAATGTCAAGAATTTAACCACGTGGCACGTAATTGCTTTAAAAATCCAAAATGTCTGAAATGTGCCGAAGACCATCTTTCAAAGGACTGCCCAAACACATTAATCGACGGGTTCAAACCCAAATGCTGTAATTGCTCCGATGAACATTTTTCAAATTCCACGGAATGTACGAAATATCAAAGAAATCTCGAATTACAGTTAAGCAAAAAAAAACCAGCACTTCGAGCGATTCCACGAAAAACATTTAAACAAACTGACCAAGAATTTCCAGTTCTACCAACCCCGAAATCTCCGTGGCCTCAAAATACATTCTCTCCGAAAACCGCCAACAGCAACTCTAACGAACCGACCATGTCTGATTGTTTTAAAGAGATAAAAAATATATTCAATTTATTTAATGTAAGTAAATTAATTACAAACTTTAAAAAAATTTTATTACAACTAAAAAGCGCCGAAGATGGCATGTCAAAAATCTTTATTCTCGTAGAAGGATTACTTTCTGTGTTGGATTAATGGTCATTCCATTGTGCAAAAATATTCGTAATATTTATTTATTCAAATCTCTTATGAGTGTTAGCGATGTAAAATTGTTTATACACAGTGTCTTGCTAAATTCCTATTGTATAAGCTGCTGTATAAACAACTTTAGCCTTAGCTTCAATTTCACAATAATAATTATCAGCGATCTTTATATCCCGTACTCTTTTACAACATACTTTCTCGTATACATTACAACAGGTGCTACAACTCATTGGGAAAATTCTAATGACTAGTGACAATAGTAAAATTAAACTTATGATGTGGAACGCACAAACTATTCGCGGAAACGATGTAGAATTTAAATTATTTTTAAATCATAATCAACCCCATTTAGTCTCTGTTTGTGAAACTCGTCTTTCTGAAACTGATCGTTTCTCTCTTCCGGGATATGTCATTTACAGACGTGACCGTAGTAGAGCTGGAGGGGGGGTCATGCTTTTAGTGCGGTCCGATATTCAGCATCATTTTATACACGTTCCTGACTTAATGTTTACCGAAGCCGTGGCGATCAATACAATTATTAACAATAAATTGACCACTGTAATATCTGTATATATCCCACCAAATAAAAAAATATTCCAGATATTAGTAAACTATTTAATTTAAATAAACAAGTTATCATTTTTGGCGATCTAAACGCGAAACACACACAGTGGAACTAACAGAACAAATAAAAACGGTAAATTAATTCTAAATTTTATCGTAAAAAACCATATTCAATTACACAGTCCGTCTGAACCAACCCATATACCGACTCAACGTAATTACAAACCTAGCATCATCGATTTGGCTCTTACAAAAAATATTTACAACTTATCACCTCTTATCGCTTTACCATGTTTAAATTCGGACCACAATCCCGTGATTTTTCGTAAACAATCTCCTTTACCAAAAATTTCCAAAATACTCAAATTTTCGCTCAAAGACGCTGACTGGCCAAAGTTCAGGAAAGAGCTAGATTCCCGAATCAATATAAACCCAACCATAAATAATTCGAAAGAAATCGATACCACACTAATCGATTTTTATGAACATATAAAATTATCCATGTCCTTATCCATCCCACAACAATATTACCACCCGTATTATCATAATAATTTACCATATCGACTCAGAGCATTAATATATTTAAAAAATAGATTAAAAAGGTCTTTCCAGCGTAACGAAATTCCAAAAACCAAATTAGTCTATAATAAACTAAACAGTTACATTAAAAAACGTCTCCATGACTGGAAACGAAAACTGGGCTACGGTTTTGAAATCTTGTCAGCCAGGGGACAATAACATGTGGAAAATTCACAAAAATTTAACTAAGCAGTCCCCGAAAATTCCACCTTTAAAAAATAACGACGGCTACGCATTGAGATATAGCTACTTCCCTATCATCTGGAAAACTTCCAAAACTATAGTAATAAAAAAACCGAATAAAGACCATAGTAATGTTTCGAACTACAGACCTATAAGTCTACTTAATATACTTTCTAAAATTCTGGAAAAACTAATTCTCAAAAGAATTAACAAGCATATTAGACTAATGAACCTCCTAATAGATGAACAATTTGGTTTTAGGAATCACCACTGCACTATTGACCAATTAGCACGACTTACTGACTTCATCACAAAAGCCTTTAACGAACGCAAACATACCGGCATGCTCCTTCTAGACCTCGAAAAAGCATTTGATACCATTTGGCACTCCGGGCTCATATACAAAATAATCGCATTCAACTTCCCACCATACCTGATTCACATCATTCACTCCTATTTAACAAATAGACAGTTCTATATTCAAGTTGGGACATCTACTTCCGACACACTCCCCATCTTAGCGGGTCTTCCTCAAGGCTCTTGCCTATCTCCAATCCTATTTAATTTGTTCATTTCTGATTTACCAGCCCATCCATTTGTGACGAGGTCATTATACGCTGATGATACATCATTGTATACATCATCATATCGCATAGATACAATAGTGAATCGCCTTCAACTATATTTTAAAAAATTTCACAAATATTGCATAAAATGGAAATTGAAAATTAATCCCACCAAATCTGAAGCAATTCTTTTCACTAAACGTCGCCCACAAATAAACCACCAAATCAAGATAAATTCAGCTCTCATCCCTTGGTCAAAATCCGTACAGTACCTAGGCATAACATTAGACAAACCTCTTACGTTCACAGATCATATCAATAGAAAAACTGATAAAGCCAAAAAATTAATATTTAAAATGTTTCCATACTTCAACAGAAAATCCCATTTGAGCTCTCATAACAAATTAATAATATACAAATCAGTTTATTCGCCCATTAATTACATACGCCTCGCCAGTCTGGAGCTCAACCTGCTTGACTAACTACCAAAAACTTGAAAGGATTCAAAATCTATCAATGCGGATAATTAATAATTACCCCCGCTACACTAAAATATCATCCATGCTCCAGGACTTCCAACAATTAAACATTTTGTCCATAATCAAACAGCTTCTTACTTCAGTAAAACACCAGTCTCCAAAAATCCATTAATAAAGGAAATCGGTAACTATAATAAAGCATCTCTAAAACGCTACACTCATAAAAGAACTAAACATGTGTTACTAACTTAAGCTAGTTTATTTTAATTTCTAATTTTATATTATCAACTGTGTTATCTGTTTTTATTAGTAGGTTTTTGTATAATTTTTCCTACAACATTATGTAATCACAATTTAATTTTACCACTAATTATAGATTAGATGATTAGATTATAACTACCAAATGAACCAAACATTTGATGATTGTAAGGATGTCTCATCCGTAATCATTTATAAATATTTTGTCAATATGTAAAAATGTCAATAAAGTTTATTTTATTTTATAATTCCTTACAATCCTGATGTTTTGAAAAGAAGAAGGCCCCAAGATCTTCTAGTTAAGAATATTTTTGTAGTGCTTCCAACAGGAAGCAGAAGTTTATCATGATTCTTTTTTTTACTATCATTTACTTCTTGTGTTCCTTTATACAGTTGTATAAATGTATATATTTATTTTTTTCTTATCCAGACAATGCGATTAATTATTTTAAAAAAAACTGCACATATGTTACATTAATGTACTGTTAAAATACCGTTATACGGTTATATACCGTTCTTTGTTATTTTCGCTTTACTAATTTATATATTTTTATATAAGCTCCTATTAAATATATCTCCTTAAAGTTCATGTTTACCATTTTTAATGAAAGCTTAGCGAAATATAATGGAAAATAGCTACGACTGAAATAGGGTCTCAATTTAAATTAAAATCCTCCGTTGTAAATAGAGTTTTATAATGAACTTTGCTAATTATGCTCTACTAAATCAATGGGTGTACAGTGCCCTTAGCAAGGACTATTAGTTAGGAGCACAATGGACCTTGAATACATCGCTCACCGCCGTATAGGACTACACGAGAATGGCTCGAGTCACAGGTTGGTGTCACCTGCTCCCAACTCTGGCACATTAATCACCTCACATTCCTCCTTACATTCTAGGGGAGGCGAAGGAGAGTGCATGAGTGTTTCTCCAGCGGTCGTCTTCCAGCGACAATTTATCACACTGCCCTTCCAGATCCGATTTCAGCCGCAAAGTCCTCTGTCTGGCATCAGCTTGCGAAGTTGTAGGAGTAGTAGGGGTAACACACCCCTAGATGCTATGGCTAGAGGGTTAGAAGTTCTGTCTCAGCAAATCATATTTCAGTAAGAGTATGTTTGTTAAATGTTGATAATAACAACTTATTTAGCATTGTTATTACGAATGTACATTACGATCAAATGAAAAGAACAAACAATACAGTACTCAGATAACAAAATGGTATTGGCCATTTTTTCAAGAATAGAACTTTTTCACATTCTGGAGTAGCATTCGTTTAGTTGTAAAAAGTAGATTTGTTTACATATAATCTTAAAGAGAAATACTTATGACATTTGGTCACCTTCTAAGCATAAATTAGTGAATCACTAGAGTGTTAAAAACTCTTATTCCTAAAAATGTGTCTTATACCATTCCGTACCAATGCCAATTCTTAAGATTTCATGATTTTCTCTCAACTAAGATTCGCCAGTTTCTAGTTCTGTCACTCATTTTACCCCACTTCCATCAGAGTGACTTTTTGTAAGGTGACCGTCTGGTAAGTATGGATGGAGACACAAAGAGAGTAATGAATTGTTGTATGAGATTTCTCAGTAGGATTTCTAGATGTTATGTCTGCAGTAGTTATGCCTGGCTGAAGGGACCTACCTGGCTTTTCATCAGACCTATAAGTCTATTTTCACGATTCTTTGGAACCAGAAAGCACCATTACCTACTTTTTAACTGATTTTTCACTGTCTACTCAGTAAAACAAGTTCTCAACGTACAAACCTTGTGTTCCCTTTACCCATCATTATTCACAAAGTCTTATCCTCAATCAAACATCAATTGTTTTCCCATTCTGCTGTACTCCCAATTTTCCCCTCGGATGTAAAATTTAAGTTCGTAGATGAAACTAAGAATCGGTAACAAAGATTCTGTTCTGAATCGGTACTGAAGAACTTTGTGGCCAGACAAAATTGTATAATTTCTGTAATCCTATGGAAATTAATAGTCCTTAAATAAAATTTACATTTATTCATAATCAAAATATTCTGACATTCCTGAAAAAAAAAAAAAAAACTGTACCACTACAACACATGAAGAGTTTTGGGCTCAGTGCATGTAAAGATTCGTACTGTTTCTAGGTTAGGGGCCGTGCAATGAGGTGATTTGGCCGAGATGACGCTCAGCCGCCAGGTTTTTTCCCCATTTTTGATTGAAGCTAGGTGTGCCCCAGGAGGGACTCCATACCCCAGGATCGTCCCCCGACTGAATTAACAGAATAAATAATATTCCACCACAGCCGGGATTCGAACCCAGGACCCGGACCACAGTAGACTAGAACTCTACCCACTAGACCACCCGCTCCCCATTCTGACATTCAAATACTAAAAAATAATGAATGAATAAAAAAAATATTTTGGGACAAGGTCTCTTAAGAGTAACATAAATGAACAAGAAAAATAAAAACTAACACTGACCAAAGAAAACAAACAAAAAATAAATATATACAATTGTCTTTAAATAATCAAAAGAGAGAGAAAAATAACTACAATAATATCTTAATATAATGTAGAATTGAAAAAAATACAAAACAATAATCAATAAATAAAAATAAGATATTAAGTTAAAAATAAGATAAAGACGAGATTTAATGAATAAATAAAAATAAGAATGAAAATAGACTTTACTTCCATTAAGAATTTTAGATATTTTTCACCTCACGTTTATCACTATACTCAAATTACTAAACATATGGTTGGGGAGCAAGAAGATGCTGAAAAAGAAGAGATTTGAATGAAGGTTGGGAAGGAGTATGACGGATGTTTGATGCAAGAGTATTCCTGAAAACGGTGAACCAGGATAAGAAGGAATATTTATATTTTTTGGTTCTGTGGAAAGGTAGAGTCGGAAAGACTGCATCTGATTTCCTGGGTATGGGCTATGGATTTAAATTGTAGGACTCCGTAGAAGTATGAGGGGCAGTGGGAGCGGATGGTTCGATATAGAAAGAAACTAAGGAAGCATTCGAATCAAGCTAAATAGCCACTTTGACTTATCATAGAGGTGAGATACCGTCTAGATTAGAGGTACCGAAGACAAAACTTAAGAAACATAATGCAATGTATGGTGTATAGGTTATATGCCATAAAGACATGTAAAACTAAACAATGAATGTAACTATAAGAAAAGTTAAAATTAAAAAAAGTATACATACATTTATATTTATTTATTTTAGTTTTAATTCAACTATTTACTTAGATTTCATAATTACTTTAACATCATCACTTCTGGTTAGATAGGAGTTCTACCATATGTCTTTTGTTATTTGCTTTTTTAGAGGTGTAACATTTATTACATAAAACTTAATCGCATTGAAACGTTAAAAAAGTCTAATAGAGGAGTTTTATATAACCTGCATATGTAAAAGTCAAGTGTTCACGTATAACATTATATTTTAGCACCCCTCAATAAATGAAAAAAAAATTATTTAACTCATAAAATATCAGTTCAGTTTTTGATGGAAATTAACAGCCCGCTCCGACCTGTTAAGGATAACAGGATGTCCACTTTCAGAGGATCTTTACGTCTGTTGTTACAAGGACCCTTTAAAACAGCTTAGTGTGAAGTTTTCTCTGTTTAACAAAGCTCAGAAACAGTCGGTTACCTTCTACAGAACATAAGTACTATATAGAGAACTTTAAATACTTCATTCACATACTCAAATCGTGCATCACCTTGCCGTACCAAAATAACTGTTATCAATTGGTTATTAATTTTCAAACAAGAGAAGTTAGTGAAATAAATGGAGTGTCCGCTCATTTAGTATAATAATAGATTTTTTTTAATTGTGCAATGTGTCAAGTAAATGTCAGAGTAACTAATTAATAAATAAGTTTCATGATTGGCATTAATTGTATTCAACAATGATTAAGCATTTCCTAAAACCATTGAAGTTCTATAATCTTCTCAATCAACATAAGCAAGGCTAGTTTGCCCTTAAAAGATCTTGGACAAAAATCGGAAGCGCGGTAAATGTAAAACAATAATGATTCCATATCGTAACCCTATTTCTACACTATTATTTAACTTTTAAATAAAACTTATTTTAAAAGTTATTAAAAATGAAATTAAAGTCTAATATTCAACTGGTCACCATTGGCCGACATATACGAACTATATTTAAATAAGTGTTTTCCGATTAATAAAATTCTCAAACATAGACGTAGGTTTTAAAGAATAATAAAATTTAAAAAAAAAAAAAAATCTCATAGATATTAAATACAGATTTCACTTTCTATAAAGAAAATCCAAAAATGATCATATCGTATTGTTTCAGCCATACATTTCAGAAAAAAAAGTCATACATTTAATGGAATTTAAATCTTATGAGTTCATTTTTACTTTATTTAAGAATGAGATGTTTCGGATCTAATTGGTATACTTTTTTTTTTCTTTTTCCTTTGATTTTTGAAAACTCTAGTAACAAAGAAACAATGTTCAAAAACAAATTGGTGCACAGTACAGGCATTATCCGAACTTATCTTTGAGTATTTCAAGAAAAATCAAGATAGCCGAGCGTTCTAAACCTAGTAGTATACTAAATTAAAGAAGTATTTATTCACTCTTTTTTTGCATTATATGGGATACGGATTCTGGCAACATTAATAATAATTCATGTGAATTAATTTTGCCCCAAACATAAAAATATAAATCCTCTACTCCATTTATTAAGTAGCCTCCGCTTTCGTGACACTTCCTCGTCTTCTGTATTCCAGGAGCAGGTTTTTACGAATCAGTACAAATTATATAGTTAATAGTGTTAGTAATAAATCATAAATAAAAATTACATGGACGATTTAAAATTGTACTCAAAAAGTGATAAAGAAATGATAAACGCAATCCATATGACTGAGTCTTTTAGTGGTAAAATAGACGTGAAGTGTGCTCCAGATTCTAAAACATTACATAAAAGAATACTGACCATAGAAGGAAGGTGTCAAGAGAACATTTGTCTGCTGAGGAGCTGCAGAGAACAAGAGAAGAATTTGAGACTTACCAAGCTTTCTAAAACTTTCTTGTTTGGTTTGCAATGGATGCACAGTTTTGTTCCAAAATTCACTAAAGCATTAAGGGGATTCTATAGAAGAAACTCTGATGAAAACTGGAAAAATAAAAAAAATGATAATTTTACAAATTAAGGTTAAAATAGATCACTTCTTGCCCAAAACGAAGAGATATATTATATTTTTATTTTTCCTTGCAGGATCAAGTGTTTTCAACCTACTCATAAAAGAAATACATATGTTGGAATGATATAAGGGAACATTGCTTAACGGCAATCAGTATTGCTTTGAAGGTTGTTCATAACAAATTTTCTCTTTTCAAATTTATTATATCTGAATAAAATTAACTTTATTAGGTTTGATTTTAGTTTAGAAAAAAAATCATCACTATGTGTGTTGGCAATAACGTATACCTTCATCTATAATTATATCATATATCATACTTTACAACTGATATACTTTCCTCGTAATCTGATCTATGAGGAAAGGATAGCTCTGTTACTAATGAGTCGAAGTTCAGGATCTAGTGAGATAATGGGGGAAAATTCATTGATGTTTATGATCAGATGAGTAAGTAACCCAAACGGCAACTCCACATTAACCAGCCAGATACATAATGCTGTAATAAAACAATGACCATTTATTTATCAAATTAGTTGACACTTAATTCTATAAACCTTATCTACATTTGTAATTTTTTTTTAAATTATAAAACTGTTTGGCTTATTATTTTTAAAATCGAACCTTCGAAGTCGACCAAAAAAATAAAAAAAAAAATATAAGAATACTCCACACATTTTGGGTCTTACGTTTCAAGATTCATAGAACACCGAATAACGAAAAAAAATCTGTCCGTCTTACGACATTATGAATACATAAATTTCTTAAAAACAGAAAAAGAAATAAATTCTCTTACCGTACACATTAATAACTACCAAGGAAAATTCCATAAACAACAAAAAAAGAATAATTGAATGCAGTTGAGAAATATCAGAGATATAGCGGTTTGAAATTAGCTGTGGTGATTGGCGATTTTTCTTTTACTAATTTATCGCTTTAAATATTGTTGAATTGCCTGTAAACAGCTATAAAAACTTTTATACCCTAATATAGCTACTTTCAAATAGTGCATTAATATGCAGCGTTTTTTTTTGTTTTTTTTTTTACTTGACACCAATCATTAAATTGTGTTATATTAAAAAATGTTGTCTTATGTTTGTTACCATACATAATTAAATTATAAAAATCCCTATTTTAGCTGAAATTATGAAATGACTTTGTTTAAATGTAAAGTTAATTATGCAATGACATACATAATACTGGCAGTACTCCAATAGGAATCCTAAATGAGGAAGTCCTGCGGCCATTTTCTTTTCAGACCCTTCAAGTGAATATTAGGAATCGAAGAGAGAAGCAAGGATAGAAACTAGTGGGTTAGAGGGAGAAAGGAGTTTGTCATGAAAAGGAAGGTGTCTCGTTTGGTCCAAGTCAGAAATATATGGGTTCCGATTAGCCATAGTAGCATAATGTGACGTTAAATAAATAAATAAATAAAAAAATATATGGGTTATAAAGGTCTTCGTTCGTAAGGAGCGTTGAGGATTTTGGATTGTAAGGATTTGATATAGGTAGAATTTGATGGTTTACTAGAGTCCCATAGCACTACTCCGTAATTCCGTATCGGCCTTATCATGGTCATGTCAATGAAACTTTTTTTTTTATGTGGAAGGTTTGAACGTATGTCCAGTAATCATTGAAGTATTCGAAACGTGTTTCTTGTCGTTTCAGACTTGTACGAGGGTTCCTAGTGAGACGTTTTTCAAGGAGAAGTTCTAGATATCGGATCTCTTCAACAGGACTTGCGGAGCGTTATTAAACATCATGAAACTAGTTAATTTTTTATAATTGTGCCTGATGTACCAGGGTGGATTTGGACGGTCATTTATCCAAGTACTAACCCGAAGTTGCTTAACCTATTACAACAGCCTTAAAGTTCAGAGTCTTATACATATTTATGTGCATATTTTATTAGATCTTTTCATAATCAAACTAAATGTGACAGTTTAAACATTTTTCATAAATTATAATATTATTTAATAAGGAAGAGCTCTGCTAATATCAGTGCTATTGCAGTGAAATGAGCAATCAACTGCGACCGTGGAAAGTTGCTCTCTCTTCGAATCTAATCCTAACATTTAACTGTGAATAAATTGTCCATTGTAAAGTTGACCGCAGCCCTTCAAATAGACCAGAACCACAATATCATTAACTTTCCGCTACCACCCACACATCGATTCCGGACTTCCACCTACCGATGTCATTAAACACTTGATCACGTTGCATAAGTGCCCTACAGAGGGTACTGCAGTGAATCATATACCAAAAAAAACTATAATTTTTTTTTTTTATTTTCACTTACCTACATATTAAATACATAGTGTGGAGAATAGTTGTGATGGTAAAAAAATCTGATTCCCATTTTTCATCATAAATACCATACAAGTTTTTATGTCTCCCACATCCAATCCAAGTGAATTAATATTCTTGAAATTGGTAGCATCTGCTTTAAACCTCATCAAACTCTGACTAAGTGTTATATAAGAAAAAATAATGTTATAGAAAACATTTAAGACCCTACAAATTTTTTGCCAGAATACCGAGCTAAATATGAATTCTCTTATTCTAAATATCCATCTCCTAAAATAGTTCATATCTGTATGTGATAAGAAACGAAATTATTCATGTAAAAAAATTTACGCTACATAAAATATTAAATACGTAAACTATATTATACATTATACTTTACAAACCTCATATCAAGTTTTATATTGTATATAGGTATGAATGTGGCCAATATTATAATCATTTTATTTTATTTCATTTATTTTATTTTTATTTTTCATTTTATTTTTTTCATTTGTTATTTAGGTTGACTTATTTAATTTTATTTTTTGTTTGTTTTACATTGTACATATGGAATGAATGCCTTCTTCTGTCCACATACGAAATCTATAGTGAGAGAATGTAACTAACATTGAACCAATTTTTATCTGTTCAAAAATTGTTCATATGTGTATGTTTATACGAATTTTAATTTACATACATAGCGGTAGTAACAAAGATGTCATATACATTTAAATAATATGTAAGGTTTCTTCCTTCCAGCTTATATTTTTGAGAGATAATGCACAGTACAATCTTTCTCGTTCTAGTCGGGACCTGGTGGAACGGAAGTGATCAGTCTGACTCTAAGCAATGACAGAACCAACCCATAATGACCCAAAAAATAAGCCTTCTTTTGATGAACATTAGGCATACACGTTGGGGCCAGCGAGGCCGTCATACGGATTTCCTTTCACTGTGCCTGGAAGATGAGCTGCTTCATAGGACTTGTTTCAACTTTAGCATTAAATTCTATTGGTATAACTAGATGAAGGTTGTGGTACTGGTAAATTTTATTTACCAATCAAAACAGAACATGAATGTTTTAAAAGATACAAGATAATAGTTGGTAGCAAGACCTTTTCACATGGTTAGGTAACGCACACTGATAAGAATTGTCTTTTTTCATCCAATCAGTTCCACCAGTAACATTATAAAGCACCATATTTTTTTCCTATATTAACCTAATAATTGAATACTAGATAAAATAAAAGTTGTTGTTTATTTATTTAACGTTCTTTATGCTGTTGTGGCTAACCGGGCGATGCTACAGGAGGGGGGGGTAATATTTTTTTTTTTTTTTATCCAGGTTTGTTTAGGATAGGGATCTTTAACGAGTACCTGGCATCGCACAGGTTCGAGACCACCTTTTAACTCCGAAGGATTTTTTACTCCCATTAAAATCCTAGGACCACTTGCGGGTTTGAACCCGTGATCTTTGGCATATGAAGCTGTTATGTAAAATAAAAGTGATTGTACAAAGTTTGTGAGGAATTTAGAATAAACATAAAAATAATAAAATGGTATAAGTGGCGTTAACAATACATGTGCTCTAAAGTAACAGATCCACTCATTTAGATAAAGATAATGTGCTGTATAAATATTTTAAAGATAAAAACAAGAGATTAACAAATCAAAAACATCAAAAATAAAAGCGAAGGGATGAAACAAACTGGAAATCCAGAAGCTACAAAACCCCCAGTTTCCTCCTCCCTTATCGGAGGCAGATCCGTGAGAAGCCACTTTGTCACCCCGACTTTGGCCAACTTCCTCCTCTGCGGGAAATGAAGGCATCGATTCAGAAGTTTATTTATTTAGGAAGCGGCCTGGGCCAATATTAGCTTACTATGAAACTCACGTAGCTGGAGGAGGCTTCTTATTTCCAGATGTTCCGGAGGATCTCGGGCTAAGGAAATCAGCTAATTCTGGGGCGAGGAAATTGATTTGGTTAACTCCCAAGGTGTGACAATATCCGTCGCATCAACTCGGGGTGAGCTTTCCTTCTGCTCGATCGATGATGGATTACAGATTTTTATTTTCACTTACCTGTATATGGAATAGTCCTGCATGGGACCTTTAATCCATTGCCGATGAGCTGTTCAAATCGAGCTGAAAGCTGACAACACTGCTGATGGAGCGGTGAAACATTGTTTATAGAATAATTATACATGATAGGCACTTGAGGATGGCTCTAGAGGCCGAAACGTAAGTTATGAAATAAAATTAATTTCTTATGGGAGTGGCCAAGAAAAAAGTTCAAATTTTGCAATCGTGAAAAAATTTGAAATCCAGATTTCAACGAAAATATTCGTTTAAGGATCACATGATTCCATGTGACTAAGTACCGAAAAAATGTCTTTAAGAGTTTTTACGGGACTCTAAACCGTGTATTTTCGGTAAAAATGGAATTCGAAAATTTTTACCACCGCAATACTTTCCGTTTTTATAATTCCGAATATAGGTAAATGAAAGTAAAAAGCTGTATGTAATGAGTTCCTAGAAAACGATGAGTTGTATAAAACTGAAATTTTATATTTTAGCATCATACCTGAAATGTAACAATAACTTTTTCAACAGAATCAGTAAACCAGAAGTGCCACTTTGTATCATGCATTTTGCACCATTTTACGATTTGCTCAAAATCATCTTGAAAATTATTTTGATTAAGCTCGCTATATTTATGTAAAATTTACTTGGCTTTTATTTGAAGTAGCATTTATTCTGATTGAAGTTGCCTAACAGGGCTTGATGACCGAAATTTAAACTTTTTTACCTCGAATGTACCTTAAATTTTGTAGATTCGATAAAACTAACAATATCATCTTGTTAGCATTGATATAAAACTCATAAATATATCAGTTGAACGAATTCGATATCCAACTAAAGGAGAAAATAGCATTAAGCTTAATTACTTTTATTAAAATAGATCACTTTTTTATTGTTTATATTGTTTTGACTGTTCAACATTTAACATATAAAATAATACAATGTAAGTAAAAAAAAAAACTGTAAATTATAATACAATGGTATATTATTTTATTGGCATATTAGGGCAAAATTATTAACTATATTAGGGCATAACTTTTTGTAGGCAATTAACTAATATGAAAAGCAATAAATAATTCAAGGTAAAGTAGCCTATCACAACCCGATAAATTCAAAACGCTATATTTCTGTTATTTCTGGACCGTTTCAATGATTCTTTTTTTTTTTTTGTTTTGTAGGAATTTTACTTTTCTACTTTGATAATTATTGGTTAATTTGGACAAACGGTTTTTTTTTTTTTTATTCGTTATCTACGTATCTTGAAACGTTAGTCCTCATATTTTAAAAGGGGGTATTTTTTTTTATCGAATATAAAGGTTCATTATTAAAAAATAATAAACAAAAATCAGTCATTCGAATTAAAAAAAAAAAAAAATAAACTTTATTCACATATTTACATTTGGACAAAATGTTAACAAAGATTTTGGATGAGTCATCCTTACAATCAGAAAATATTTTTGTTTTTTTGTGATTATAGTACATTAGCCTAATGGCAAACATATGGTGAAAAATTGAGGTTACTTTGCGATTGTAGGAAAAATTATACAAAAAACCTACGCATAAAAACTACACATAAAATAATTGAGAATACATAAAATATTTAAAGATACATGAAATAATTGAAAATACATAAAATAATTGAAAATACATGAAATAATTGAAAATACATAAATTAATAGAAAATACATAATATGATTGAAGATTATAAAATTTATAACATAAGAAAGTAAGTTAATTTAATAATACATGTTTTGTTCTCTTATGAGTATATCGTTTTAGTGAAAATTTATTGTAATTACCGATTTCTTTTATTAATGGGTTTTTAGAGACTGGAGTTTTACTGAAGTAAGAAGCTGTTTGTGAATGGACAAGTTGTTTGATTGTAGGAAGCTGCAAGTCTTGGAGCATTGATGATATTTTCGTGTATCGGGGGAAATTATTAATTATCCGCATTGACAAGTTTTGAATTCTCTCGAGTTTATGGAAGTTAGTCGAGCAGGATGAGCTCCAGACTGGAGAGGCATATGTGATTAACGGGCGAATGACTGATTTATATATTGTTAATTTGTTTTGAGTACTCAAACGGGATTTTCTATTAAAGTAAGGAAACATTTTGTATATTATTTTTTTCGCCTTGTCAATTTTTCTGTTGATGTGGTCGGTGAAAGTAAGTGATTTGTCTAAAGTAAGGCCTAAGTACTGTACAGATTTTGACCATGGGATGAGAGCTGAATTTAACTTAATTTGGTGGTTTATTTTTGAGCGACGTTTAGTGAACAGGATTGCTTCAGATTTGGTGGGATTAATTTTCAATTTCCATTTGTTGCAATACTTGTTAAATTGTTTAAAGTATTGTTGTAAGCGATTTACTACAGTATCAATACGATATGATGAAGTATACAATGCAGTGTCATCGCCGTATAAGGACCTCGTCACAAATGGGTTGGTCGGTAGGTCGGAAATGAACAAATTAAAAAGAATTGGAGATAAGCAAGAGCCTTGGGGAAGACCCACCGAGATAGGGAGAGTATCGGAAGTAGATTTGCCAACTTGAATATAAAACTGTCTATTTGATAAATATGAGTGAATAATGTGAATCAGGTATGGCGGAAAATTATATGAGATTAATTTGTATATGAGTCCGGAGTGCCACACAGTATCAAATGCTTTTTCTAGGTCCAGAAGGAGCATACCGGTATGTTTGCGTTCGTTAAAGGCTTTAGTGATGAAGTCAGTGAGTCGTGCCAATTGGTCAACGGTGGAGTGATGTTCCCTAAAACCAAATTGTTCATCTATTAGTAAATTATTTAGTCTAATATGCTTGTTAATTCGTTTGAGTATTAGTTTTTCTAGAATTTTGGATAGTATATTTAGTAGACTTATAGGTCTGTAGTTCGAAACATTACTATGGTCTTTATTTGGTTTTTTTATAACTATAGTTTTGGAAGTTTTCCAGACTATAGGGAAGTAACTAAATCTTAATATGGAATTAAATATTTTGGTTAAAAAATAAATAGATTTTCGGCTTAAATTTTTTATTACTAGAGAGGGAATGCTATCATCGCCTGGGGATTTTTTAGGTTTTAGACCTTTAATGATTTTTCCGGTTTCTTTTGGAGAGATAGATGAGAAATTAACAGTAAGAGGTGATTTTAAATAATCGCGGACGGATTTCTGAATTTTTCGGTTGTGGTGATTTGATCCAAAGAGAGAAGTAATTGAGGGAGTTGTTTGGAAATGCTTGGCTAATAGTTGAGCTTTATCTCTGTCCAGATATGCATAGCCGTCATTATTTTTTAAAGGAGGAATTTTCAAAGACTGCTTAGTTAAATTCTTGTGAATTTTCCACATTTTATTATCCCCTGGCTGACAGGATTTTAAAACCGTAGCCCAGTTTTCGTTTTTCCAATTATTAAGACGTGTTTTAATATAACTATTTAGTTTATTATAGACTAATTTGGTTTTTGGGTTATTATTACGTTGGAAGTATCTTTTTAATCTATTTTTAATGTATATTAGGGCTCTGAGTCGGTAGGGTAAATCATTATGATAATGTGGATGGAGATAATGTTGTGGAATGGATAACGACATGGATAATTTGATATGTTTATAAAAATCAATTAGAGTAGTGTCGATTTCTTTCGAATCATTTATGGTCGGATTTATGTTGATTCGGGAATCTAGCTCTTTCCTGAACTTTTGCCAGTCAGCGTCTTTGAGCGAAAATTTGAGTATTTTTGAAACTGTAGGTAGGGGAGATTGAATACGAAAAATCACGGGATTATGGTCTGAATTTAGAAATGGTAAGGAGATAAGAGGTGATAAATTGTAAATATTTTTCGTTAGAGCCAAATCGATAATACTAGGTTTGTAATTACGTTGAGTCGGTATATGGGTTGGTTCAGGCGGACTGTGTAGTTGAATGAGGTTTTTTACTATGAAGTTTAGAACGAATTTACCGTTTTTATTTGTTCTGTTACAGTTCCACTGTGTGTGCTTAGCGTTTAGGTCTCCAAAGATGATCACTTGTTTATTTAATTTGAATAGTTTAGTCATGTCTGGAATATTTATTTTATTTGGCGGGATGAACACAGATATTACAGTGGTTGATTTATTGTTAATAATTGTATTAATCGCAACGGCTTCGGTAGACATTAAGTCAGGAGCTTGTATAAAATGGTGCTGGACATCGGAACGGACTAAGAGCATGACGCCCCCACCTGCTCTGCTACGATCTCGTCTATAAATGACATATCCCGGAAGCGAGAAACGATCAGTTTCAGAAAGACGTGTTTCACAAACAGAGACTAAATGGGGTTGATTATGATTTAAAAATAATTTAAATTCTACGTCGTTTCCGCGAATAGTTTGTGCGTTCCACATCATAAATTTAATTTTACTATTGTCACTAGTCATTAGAAATTTTTGAATGAGTTGTGGCATCTATTATAACGTTAAGGAGAAAGCTTGTTGTGGTAGAGTACGGGATATAATCGCTGATTTTAAGTTTTGTTGAATTAAGGCCAAGGCAAAAGTTGTTTATATCGCCGCTTTTACAATTGTAATTTAACAAGACAGTGTATATAAACAACTTTACAACGCTAACACTCATAAGAGATTTGAATATATAATTATTATGAATATATTTGCACAATACGATGACCATTCGAATTAAATAGGTGGCTTTAAGCATGTACAAATGAATCCAATTTATTAAATCACGCAATGATCGTTTTTTTTTTTTCTTGAAATGTGCGTGCATATTAGGTGACTTTCATTGCCAAAGTATAAGCTGACAACCCTGACTTTATTCTTTCCTTCGACACAAAACCCCCAAACCATTTCCAATGACCACACGTCATCCAGTGTCACTTATATTGGAGCGCTATCGGAGCGACATCTGTTATGACAGCAGTTACACGACCTTAGTATAACGACCCTCTCAACATGGGCGTTATCCTTCCTGACAAACGTTTATTCCTTGCGGCAGAAATTGAATCCGCAGGGTTCCTCCTTAGTATATGTTATCGAGGGATATCCCGCATAAAATAAAGGCGACATTCTATCGGCAGATGTGGCAAGCTGTCACCACTGGAGGGGAATATAAATTCGTGGGATCTCTCGGGTTTTTGCGGGCGCTAGCGAGAGGCCTCTTGGTTTCAGTTTAATAACAGTTGTGTAACTCCTTTCCCTCTATGGCAATATACCGAGGGGGTGAGACTATGAGAATGGGGTGTGGAAGAGCCATCTTCATAACAACAGATATTTTTAAGTGCATTGAGTTAATATCTTCCAACTTCATTTTTTGTTATAGCTTTGGATGAACCTCTATATATAAAATGAAAACACGATTTTGGTTTCCGCCAACTCCTTCTAATCCACAAAACGGATTTTGATACGGTTTTCACCATCAATTAGGGTATTGTTCCCTGAAGGTTTTTAAGTTAAATTTCATACTTAAGACAACTGTACGCTCAATTTTTTCATTAAAATCTGCTAACCGGAAGAGCCACTTTATACAATGCATTTTGCACGTTTTTACGATTTTCTTCAGAATTGCTCAAACGATTTTGATTAAACTCGCTTTATTGATGTAAAATTTAATGGGATTTAATATCATGTAGGTTTCATTCTGATTGAAATAGTCTTGACAGGGTTTAAATTCCGATATTTTAAATTGTTTTCCTCTAGAGTACCTTTAATATTGTAGATTCTGTAAAAAATAACCATATTATCTTGTTACCACTGATGAAAAAAAGGTAAATATATATGTTGAACGAATTCGATATCCAACTAAAGGAGCAAACTAAAAAAAAAAAAAAAAATGTAATGCATTTTTTTTGTTTTTAACCTAAGAACAGTAATATATATGTATAATATACCGTTAGAAAGCTAAATATATTAGAAAAAATATTATCTCATACACAAGCTTGTAAAAGTTAATAAAATAGTGATGAAAAGAAGATAGAACTAACTGATTATTTTAGATAATAATATAATAGTTTTTTTTAAAAAAACACATGTTTCTATAGAAATTCAATTTAATTAATTCTTTAATGGTTTTACTTATGATTATCTCTAACTGTCTTTGAAATTTTTTTAAGCGATTTTTAAAACGGAGGTAAGTGATAGTCGTGTGTTGCCCGCACCAGATTTTTTTTATATTCCAGAAATAATTTTTATTGAGTAATATTACAATCTGTCCTTATCAGGACTTTCTTAATAGTGATCAAGTACCACATTCCCACAATATATACAAAACAATTAATACTTGTCAATTAATCTTATTTATATGAACAAAGTAATTTTCCGTTATCTCTGCTTCACTTTAAAATAACAAAAAAATAATCTTATCCAATTGCACTTTTCCTTGCGGTAAACTAAAACTCCTAAAGCGATAAACTTAGATCAGTTAGAAAGAGCTATCTTAAACATAGATGTATCATAAATTTTCTTCCGATTAGCCACAGTAGCATAATATGGCGTTAAGTAAACAAATAACAACATACATGAAACCTCATTCAACTTGCATCCGTGCAAAACAGGGGCGGGTCCGCTAGTTTTGTATCATTTTAAAATTAAATATAATCAACTTAGACAGTAGGTTATTACGTTATGGTTTTCTGATCATATCGAATGCTTTCAAGTACGCATACGTTGGATTCTCGATTAAGGGGAGGAAGTCAAGTAGTTGAAATTCATTAACAACGGCCAAGGTTGTCAAAAATAGAAATTATCTTCCTGAACATTGTCTATACACATATTTATTTGAAAACTAACTATATACTTGTAAGTAAAAACAGTCTCTAACTACTGATTTTTTCATAATACCATGTGACGGGTGCCCTGTGTGATAAGGAGCGAGGTTACAAACAGCTGTTTGTATTCCAAATTCTATGTTTATTCATATTAAGCGTAGGGTAGTTATATTGTTATATGCGCACCAGAGGATATATTATAATTTTAAATATACATTTAATTTTAAATTTAAAAGTAAAATTAGTGGTAGAATGCTCGCCTGCCAACGGATGCCACGGATGCCAACGGATTCGGTCGAAGTGGGGACAGATTTGGCATGACACTACTGACAACAAATTAAGGGAAATAAGAAGGGACATCTCCCATTGGTATTCGTCCCTACGACAAAAGCGAAGGGAAGAGGTTATCTTGGCGCGCCTGCGTATTGGACACACCCGACTAACTCACGGACATCTCATGGCACGGGAACCTCCTACGGAGTGCCCAACATGCGGTTGCCCAATCTCTGTTAAACACATTTTGACAGAGTGTAGGGCTTATGATAATCACAGAGCACATATTGCAATTGACACTGACTTACCAACCGTTTTACAAGACAACATAAAGACAACTGCAAAACTTTTTGACTTCCTACGACAGACCGACTTGTACAATAGACTATAATATTTAATCCCTTTATCAAAGTGATTTAAGGCGAAAATGACCCAAGTGGTTTACGCCTATAAAAAAAAAAAAAAAAAAAAAAAAAAAAAAAAAAAAAAAAAAAAAAAAAAAAAAAAAAAAAAAAATTAGTTTCAGAAAGAAAAAAAAATGTGAAATAAATAAATAAAGTATAAATGGAAACTGTAAATAATAGAAATAAATAATTAGAATAAGTTAGGAAAAATGAAAGAAACTGTGTGAAAAATACTTCTAGTATGGGTCGCCTGTAGCATAATGGCTAGCATAACAGCTTCTATGCCCAAGGTCACGGCGGGGACGTAAAAAGATGCCCCTACGGTGGCATTAAGTAACGCTAAATAAATAAACAAACAAACAATATGCCCAGTATGGATTAATGAGTATGGTGTGTGAAAAGAAGCCCGATGTATTTGGGCTTGCTATTGTCATCGCCAGAAAACAAAACATTTATCTCTATTTAAAGTAGTTTTTATCGCTTATTTTATTTTCCATATATCAATTTCCTATTAGCTTGCGTTGTGTCACAAGATGGTAAGCGTAGAAAAAAATACACTCATTGCAGGATTACTAATGTGGAAAAAAGAACAACTAACTGAAAACAATTATCGATCTGTACAGAAAATAACTCATTCCTTTCAAGTTACTCCTACGCCCTACCCGCTTAACTAATCCCTAGCTTATACAAGTCCTAAAGGTTCCTTGAAAGGTTAAATCTGATAATATAAAATGTATATCTCTGTTTACTGAATTTAGCTCTAGTATTAAACTTGATTTACTTTCCAATTGTTGCTTTGACTACTAAACTTTTTATTATTAGGATTCTATGGGGGTATTATACCCGATATTGAAGTATTACTGGGAGAAGTAGAGGGTATAAGGTTCCGTGCAATCTCCAGCTACCACCCATCCGTCATCTTTATCTGCCCTTTATCACAGAGGTAATTGTGAGATCTCCAGACGAAAAACCGTAATATTTCATAATAAGCCTTCTTCAAAAATCTCATTTAACTTAACCGCTTCTTTAGGGGACAAGTTTTTTATGATACTTTTTCATTTGACTCTGTGCTCTCTGCAAAGGTATGATGATTCATTTTATTTGTTTTTAAAAGATTGTCATACTCAAAATGGTTTTGTAGTTAGTACTTTTAATATGAATAATTGATATACTTTCATAATCTGAGCTCGGATTTTGCAAAATCATAGCTCAGAAATAATATTCTTTAAGAAAATCGTCTGATTTTTTTAATTTAAATTCAACAAGATCAATTAACTCATAACGACTTTAATCGTAACTGCTAATTTGTTTTCACGAATAAGAAGTGTCGCAGAGATCTCTCGGGTATCCATATATATATCCATTTATGGGGGGAATAATTTGGTCGGTGGATTCCAAGAATGATAGTAAATATTTTCAATATTATATTTTACAAATGTACAAAACCTAAGTGCTTTTAGGTTGTTAATTTCTTTTGTATTATTTATTTATTTTAGCCTTGTAAATGCCAAAATGTAGTTTTTGTTATTTGAGACGTTTGATTTCCATAAAGTACTACAATCATTCTAGAAAATTTTGCAGTAAGCGCAAAAATCGCTCATTACTTATTAATTTGATAAATCAATCAAATTTGAATCCGGTTCGAATTAAAATATAGATTTGTTTTTTACCATATTTTATTTTTTATTCTTAGAATATTTTTATTACCGTCTAAAACTTTTTTAAATTTATTGAGATATATTACAATTTTTTTCTAACTGAACATTAGTAATAGGGACATGAAACCACATTCACACAATATTTTAGTATATTAATCTCACTATTTTAAAGTTTTGGAATAAAGTGTTTCAGTATGATCAGAAACGAAACTAAATAAGTAATTGGTACCTTTAGAAAATAATTGCATTTCTAAATAGTGTTTATTAAGGACTTGATTGTTTATTAGATAAAATAAAACTATATAATAAGAACAGAAATATGTCAAAATATCAATTTCGTTAAAAATATCTCCTTTAGGACATTTTGGAAATCAACGTCTCAATTGTACATATTTTCCTAATATTTTATTGTGTATATTATGTACTATTATTATAATCGCTTCAAATATGGCATGGATGTAGTCCTAAGCACTACTACTAATGTCGTGATGGAAACAAATTGTAATACTACTGAATAGTACAACAAAAAAAAACCATTAAATACAAATATAAACTATCAATGACGAGCCACTACACCACAGGTTGGTTGGCTCTGAGGTCAATTGGTGCTGATTCTGAGGTCAATCAACACGGTGTTTATCAATCAGATTATTATTTGAACACATCTATTTGGTATAATAGTAATTCATATATTGTTTAAACATAGTAACATCTTTAAGACACTAAAGTTATCGAATAAAATAAACCTTCTAACCCTGGTGGATGCGACGCACTTAGTTTCTATCGTGGTATTTGTTGAGCGGGAATGTTTAGCTTACTTTTAGTAGCCATGTCAAGCTGCAGCTGGGGCCCTAGATACACAAAAAGTGGTAGGAAAAAGGGATAAGAAAAAAGTGGGTGAAAAGCAAAGGGTAAATCAGGGCGGAGCAGCTGCCTCCTAAAGTTTTCTCGGCTTTTATAATTCATGGAAAGGGAGGAAGCGATTGATGATGGATGAAGGGCAGAGGGAGAAACCGCCAGATAGGGCTTCGATAATTCTCCCCTCATTGCCTTTCTTTTCTTTTTTTTTTTTTTCTTTTATGAGAAAAACCCACTTTGGGGCCACTCCATTCCCTGCTATTCGAATATTTTCAGCGGGAAAAGCTCAACAGCCTTACATTCCTCGGGTATAGGTACCCGTTTATAAGCAAACAAAAAAATTCATAACAATGTATATTTTTTACTTTCACTTACCTACATGTGAAATATATAGTTTGTTTGTTTGTTTATTTAACGTCACTTTATGCTACAGTGGACTATGTTACAATCCGGACGATGTTACAATGGGACTTTAGTACGTCCCCTCCGAAGGACGGCATAACAGGATATTTTACTCCTATAAAAAAATCCTAGGACCACCTGCGGGTTTGAACCCGCGACCTTTTGCATAGAAGGCTGTTATGCTATGTATATATATATATATATATAATATATATATATATATATATATATATATATATATATATATAGTAAGGAAAGTATTGCGATTGGCGATTGTAAACATTTTTGAATTCTAGTTTTCAATGGAAATACACGTTAGGAGGGTATAAAGGGCCACGTGAGTCATAATAACCAAGTCCCACAAAACGTGTGTGTGTCTTGTACAAAAACGAAAAATTGTAAAATTTCAGTTTCTTACAATTTTATATTAAAAAACAACTTTATGCCTGAGATCTTACGGCAACATAATCATAAAAATCAGCTAACCAAAAGAGCTACTTTATAACATTAATTTTGCACCTTTTTAAAATTTTCTTAAAACGGCTTTAACGATTTTGATTGAACCCTCTATACTGATGTAAAATTTAATGGGCTTTTAGGTTATCTACTGATTGAAATAGCCTGGCAGGGCTTGAATGTTGATATTTTCTTACTCTAATTTACCTTTGTGGTTATGGATCCAAAAGATTTAATCATGTCATCCGATCAGGATTAATAAAAAATGGCTAAATATAAAAGTTAAACGAATTTTATAACAAACTAAAGGAAACAAGACCAAAAATATTTTTGTAATGTAATTTTAGTTTTTTTGATCATAAGAACAGTAACATAGATGAATAATTTACCGTTGGAAAGCTAAAGATTTTAGCATAAAAATATAATTTTATATACAAGGTTGTGAATCATGGATCAGAAACGAAAAGGGTATGAACTTGAGTGATCATTGTACATAACAATTTTTATTTTTAAGTAATGTAAATTGACGTAAAGAGCATCACTTATTACGGATAATAATACATAGCTTTGATTATATTTCACAGCTAAATTCCTTTTAATAGCCAAAGTGAGTGAAAGTTCTATGTTGTCCGCACCAGATTTTTTCGTATTATTTTGATGAGAAATATTTGTATACGCGTGTATGTCCTCAATATCTTATCACTGAAGATGGAAAGGTTTTATCTTCGATAAAAAAAAAAAAAATATGAGTATTTGACAAAAAGATATAGCCCAGTAAAATAAGGAAATTTTGGGAGTTTACTCGGACATAGCTCTAAATCGTTTCAATACCTTCTAGTGGTCTTAAATACAAGTTACATGCACAATGGCAACTGGTCAGCTTAACTTTTGCAGCCGAAAAACATTGAAAAATTAGAACAGGTTTCAGTGTTTTACCCATAATTCGAAAACATTGTTCATTCCCAGTAGTCACAGTCCACGTCTAGCCGCCGTAGGGTACAGTTCAGTGGTCTAATCAGTCTCTCCTTTAGTCAGTGATTTTATTACAGTCATTCTTTTTTCTTTCGAAAAATCTTTTATTTTGTGTTTCTCATTTGTTTGTTACTCAAATTGTTCACCAATCAAACAAATACAAACAAGAGTGCCCCGGTTGGGGGCCAAGCACGAACTATGGCCGAACAGACAGCCAGCACGTCAACAAAACGTAAAAGAGGTGAGTTCAACATTGAAACCTCCAATAGTTATGACATACTTTTCGATTTAGATGAAGAAGATACCGAAATCTTAAAAAACATAATAAGTCAAAAACAGAGCAAAAGTCAATATCCCCCCATAATAGTAAATTCATCTTACAACAACATCAGTGGTGCTATTAACAATTTAAAATTAAAAGTGAAAGACTTAAATATAAAATATAATATGAACGAAACCACAATCTATGTTCAAAATAGTGAAGACTTTGAACTTGTAAAAAATTTCTTAAAAGATCTCAATCTCGGCTTTCACACGTTCACTCCAAAAAGTGAAACGAAACCTAAAATTATTTTAAAAGGTATGCCTCCTCAGTTCCCCATTGAAGAAATTTCGACTGACCTACAAAATCAAGGTTTAGCCATTCATAAAATCTACCAAATGGAGAAAAAATCTGCCAACGGGTCTATAAAGCTTCCGATATTAATAGTAATTTTAGACAATAAAGAACAGCTAGCCAAATTAAATAACATTCGCTATAGTTGTAACATTGTAATAAAATGGGAAAAATATAGATCCAACAAAACTTTAACTCAATGTTACAAGTGTCAAGAATTTAACCACGTGGCACGTAATTGCTTTAAAAATCCAAAATGTCTGAAATGTGCCGAAGACCATCTTTCAAAGGACTGCCCAAATACATTAATCGACGGATTCAAACCCAAATGTTGTAATTGCTCCGATGAACATTTTTCAAATTCCACGGAATGTACGAAATATCAAAGAAATCTCGAATTACAGTTAAGCAAAAAAAATCCAGCACTTCGAGCTATCCCACGAAAAACATTTAAACAAACCGACCAAGAATTTCCAGTTCTACCAACCCCGAAATCTCCGTGGCCTCAAAACACATTCTCTCCGAAAACCGCCAACAACACCTCTAACGAACCTACCATGTCTGATTGTTTTAAAGAGATAAAAAATATATCAATTTATTTAATGTAAGTAAATTAATTACAAACTTTAAAAAAATTGTATTACAACTAAAAAGCGCCGAAGATGGCATGTCAAAAATCTTTATTCTCGTAGAAGGATTACTTTCTATGTTGGATTAATGGTCATTCTATTATGCAAAAATAATCGTAATATTTATTTGTTCAAATCTCTTATGAGTGTTAGCGATGTAAAGTTGTTTATACACAGTGTCTTGCTAAATTCCTATTGTATAAGCTGCTGTACGAACAACTTTAGCCTTAGCTTCAATTTCACAATAATAATTATCAGCGATCTTTATATCCCGTACTCTTTTACAACATACTTTCTTGTTTACATTACAATAGGGGCTACAACTCATTCGGAAAATTCTAATGACTAGTGCCAATAGTAAAATTAAACTTATGATGTGGAACGCACAAACTATTCGCGGAAACGATGTAGAATTTAAATTATTTTTAAATCATAATCAACCCCATTTAGTCTCTGTTTGTGAAACACGTCTTTCTGAAACTGATCGTTTCTCTCTTCCGGGATATGTCACTTTACAGACGTGACCGTAGTAGAGCTGGAGGGGGGGTCATGCTTTTAGTGCGGTCCGATATTCAGCATCATTTTATACACGTTCCTGACTTAATGTTTACCGAAGCCGTCGCTATTAATACAATTATTAACAACAAGTCAACCACTGTAATATCTGTATATATCCCACCAAATAAAATAAATATCCCAGATATTAGTAAACTATTTAATTTAAATAAACAAGTTATCATTTTTGGCGATCTAAACGCCAAACACACACAGTGGAACTGTAACAGAACAAATAAAAACGGTAAATTAATTCTAAATTTTATCGTAAAAAACCATATTCAATTACACAGTCCGTCTGAACCAACCCATATACCGACTCAACGTAATTACAAACCTAGCATCATCGATTTGGCTCTTACAAAAAAATATTTAACAACTTATCACCTCGTATTTGCTTTACCATTTTAAATTCGGATCCAACAATCCCGTGATTTTTCGTATACCAATCATCCTATTACCCAAAAATTTCCAAAAATACTCAAATTTGCTCAAAAGATCCTGACTGCCAAAAGTTCGAAAGACAGATCCCAAAATCAATATAAACCACAACCATAAATAATCGAAAGAAATCGATACCAACTAATCGCTTTTTGAAACATTAAAATACAAAGTCCTATCATTCCACAAACAATTTACACCTAATTGTCATAAAATTTACATATCGACTCAGAGCATTAATAATATTAAAAAATAAGTTAAAATATTCCAGCGTAAAAAATCCAAATACAAATAGTCTATAATAAACTAACATTACATTAAAAAACGTCTCCATGACTGGAAAACGAAACGGGCTACGGTTTTGAAATCCTTGTCACCAGCGGACAATAACTTGAAAATTCACATAAATTTAACTACATCCCGAAAATTCCACCTTAAAAAATAACGACGGCTAGCAATCTGGAAGGGAAAAACTCAGTATTAGTCAAGCATTCCAGACAATCATTCATCACCTCTCTCCTTGGTTCAAATCACCACAACCGTAAAATTCTAAAATCGTCGCGATTATTAAATCACTTATTGTTAATTTCTCTTCCATCTTCCGAAAGAAATCGCAAACTATCATTAAAGAATAAACCAAAAAAGCCCCAGGTGATGACAGCATCCCCTCCTTAGTTATTAAAAATCTAAGCCGAAAATCGATTTATTTTTTTACTAAAGTATTTAATTGCACATTGAGATATAGCTACTTCCTATCATCTGGAAAACTTCCAAAACTATAGTAATAAAAAAACGAATAAAGACCATAGTAATGTTTCGAACTACAGACCTATAAGTCTACTTAATATACTTTCTAAAATTCTGGAAAAACTAATTCTCAAAAGAATTAACAAGCATATTAGACTAAAGAACCTCCTAATAGATGAACAATTTGGTTTTAGGAATCACCACTGCACTATTGACCAATTAGCACGACTTACTGACTTCATCACAAAAGCCTTTAACGAACGCAAACATACCGGCATGCTCCTTCTAGACCTCGAAAAAGCATTTGATACCATTTGGCACTCCGGGCTCATATACAAATTAATCGCATTCAACTTCCCACCATACCTGATTCACATCATACACTCCTATTTAACAAATAGACAGTTCTATATTCAAGTTGGGACATCTACTTCCGACATCCTCCCCATCTCAGCGGGTCTTCCTCAAGGCTTTGCCTATCTCCAATCCTATTTAATTTATTCATTTCTGACTTACCAGCCCATCCATTTGTGACGAGGTCATTATACGCTGATGATACAGCATTGTATACCTCATCATATCGCATCGATACAATAGTGAATCGCCTTCAACAATATTTTAAAAAATTTCACAAATATTGCATAAAATGGAAATTGAAAATTAATCCCACCAAATCCGAAGCAATTCTTTTCACTAAACGTCGCCCACAAATCAACCACCAAATCAAGATAAATTCGGCTCTCATCCCTTGGTCAAAATCCGTACAGTACCTAGGCATAACACTAGACAAATCTCTTACATTCACAGACCATATCAATAGAAAAATCGATAAAGCCAAAAAATTAATATTTAAAATGTTCCCATACTTCAACAAAAAATCCCATTTGAGCTCTCATAACAAATTAATAATATACAAATCAGTTATTCGCCCGTTAATCACATACGCCTCGCCAGTCTGGAGCTCAACCTGCTTGACTAACTACCAAAAACTTGAAAGAATTCAAAATCTATCAATGCGGATAATTAACAACTACCCCCGCTACACTAAAATATCATCTATGCTCCAGGACTTACAGCTTCCAACAATTAAACATTTTGTCCATACTCAAACAGCTTTTACTTCAGTAAAACACCAGTCTCCAAAAATCCTTTAATAAAGGAAATCGGTAACTATAATAAAGCATCTCTAAAACGCTACACTCATAAAAGAACTAAACATGTGTTGCTAACTTAAACTAGTTTATCTTAATTTCTAATTTTATATTATCAATTGTGTTATCTGTTTTTTTTTTTGTTTTTTTTATATGTAGGTTTTTTATTTAGTTTTTCCTACTACCATAGTTAATATCAATTTAATTTTACCACTAATTATAGATTAGATAATTAGATTATAACTACCAAATGAACCAAACATTTGATGATTGTAAGGATGTCTCATCCGAAATCATTTATAAATTGTTTGTCAATATGTAAAAATGTAAATAAAGTTTATTTTCTTTCTTTTCTTTCTTCTTCTCATTCCCAGTAAAAGTACGTCATCAAGCAAGAGTTTCTCGCAAGCGCTACGACATTGTAAAGGAACATTTACCCGTAAAGGAACATATATATATATATATATATATATATATATAATATATATATAATATATATTATATATATATATATATATATATATATATATATATATATATATATATATATTATCTAGTAGACTAGAAATTTCATACTCAACTTTTAACTTATGGCTTTATTTGTTTCTCATTTCGATAGTCTTAAAAAGGACCAAACAACAAAAGATAATTGAGACGTTGATTTCCAAAAGGTACTAAAGGACATTTTTTACGAAATTGATATTTTTACATATTGGTATTCTCATCATTTAGTTTTATCTAAATATTCTATTTGATTTTATCTAATGAATTCTCATGTCCTTAAAAAACGCGATTTAGAAATGCGGTCATTTTCTAAAAGTACTAATTACGCATTTATTTTCGTTCCAAATCATTCTAAAAAAATTCATTTCATACCTTTAATATGATTTTTATTATAGTAAAAAAGAATTCTAAATTTTAAGGCAAAAAGACCCAAATTAGGTAGTTTAATAATACAGTAATGAGAGATTTTCGCGCTTCCTGTAAAATTTCCTAGAATGGATATAGTACCTTTTGGAAATCAACGTCTCAATTATGTCAACACTTTCTCAACGATACCTATCTACCTATTTAAGTGATCAATGTTTAAAATTTATTCTGGCCATATTTTAAATAATATTTTATAACACGTGTATTTTTGCTGGTCAATATTAAATTTTTACAATATTAATTTTTTTTTTACTTGAAATCTGATTTTTACGTTTGAATCTTATAATTCTGAGCTCTTCGAGAAATATAACTAGATAAAATTATGTCGGTCACCCCATCCTATAACAATCTTCAGTTGTCCCCATCCAGCATCGGTTGCAATGGGTGATAAAATTGGCTCCCATCCAAAAAACCATGTTTGCAAATATCTTCCTCGAGCTGATCCCGCTAAGCCATGAAAACCGTTTCAATTAGCCAACGAAACTAATTTAAGTAGTCGGAATTCCTCTGCTTAGATTGGAAATACCTTCTTTTCGACAGTTTAAAGGTATTTTACTTTGGAGAGGGAGTGCTGGGATGTTTGGCCATTAGCAGTCAATCAGCTGCTCCCACCCGCCGCTCAATTAGCCATTCTTTGCTGTAATTAACGGTGTAACTTATTGTTTCCTCTTTACGTGCCGGGAATTTCGAATCAGTGTAAGAATTAATTTGGAGTGGATCTTTGAGAGCAACAGAAGGCTCGAAATGTATTTTGCATTTAAAGCATAATTCATTAGAATTAGTGAGTGAGACAGAGGCCTATTAAGAAAATTATGATTTAAAAAATGTGGATGTTTAATACAATATCGGTAGTGAAATAATTGTCTGTTGAGGTATGTTTATTGTCATGATTAAAGGGAATATTTTACTTATTCCGTTTGAATGAATCATAAATATTAAATATAATGAAAATATTAACGTATATTTCACATAGCTAGGAATTATTATGTCTACATTGCGAGACCTATTTGTTATTATATAGAATTGTCGACAGAAATAAGAAATATTTATTCGTCAATAACTCATTTTTTTTTTTTTTTTTTTTTCTTGGTTTACTATTTTTAAGTGAAAACAGGTAAATTGGTCTACAGCTAATAAATTTAACAGCTTTCGGTATTAGTACATATCATTGTCAATGCATCACCATTACTGTCAGTTATAATGAAATGTCTTTATGCACAATGTTTACTGATGACTATACATTAGAGAATAAGGTTATTTTTTGTTTTCAAGTGACGCCACAAAGGAATACATTCAGGTTTCTACGCAGTAGCACTAGCAGTATGGGCGGGGGCGGGGGAAATAGCTGCTTATTAACTTTTCTTGCACGTTCCAACTACACATTGTTAATCTTTACCACTACCTAAATCTCAGAAAAAAAATTTTGAATACTTTATTATTATTAAACAAATTTCTTTCACATTCCATAGAAAAACTTGATTGCAATTTAATACTTAGATACAAACTATTAGGAAATAATGCCCTAATTGATTGAGAAAACTGTACCTAATCCATCATTGATTTAGAGTTAGCAGAAATCAAGAATCGCGACATTATTTTATGTATGTATAGAGAGATAAAACAGTCTAGTGTTTATGCAGTTTTAGTGATACTCCGTTAGAATAATCGTTGAAATCGATGCCTTCTACCTTTCACAATACTCATGTATGCCTCTATTGTTTATAAAATAAGTGTATTAATATTTTGATTTGTTTCTTTCTATTTGTTCTAATGATAAAATAACGTTTTTTCTTTAATTCTCCTTGCAGAAGATTCGCCACCTACGATCCTCGTCCGCCTTCCATCAGGTTCGGGTTCAGCAGAGCCCAGCGGGACTCTTGCGGTGTACCCTGGATCCATTCTACACCTCGAGTGCCTCTTTTCCAGGCAGATTGGGAATCCAGATTGGTCCTGGACATCACCTTTCAGGAGCTACCTCACAGGTCAGTCTTTTGTTTCATTTAATTTAATATTTGTACATTACGAACCGTTAAAAATATTATTAATTATAATATGGATTATGGAAAATTAATTTAAGTTTCGGTTTACATCCTTATTCACATTCACGTCTTAATCTGAAACCTGTAAAACATGTGCAACAGAGGTCAAGTAGGGTAATAACTATAAAAATTATATAAATATATGATGAATAGCTAGAATTGTGATTATAACTAGGGAAGAAAAATATGAGCTTTATAATAATTCTTTCAAAACATTCTTATTAAAAAAATAAAAATAACAATTTTAGGTTCTCCTCCCATCATTAGGATCCTCTAAAAAGAAATAATTACAAAACTATTACAAATATTATCATATACAAAAAATAAAAGAAATGTCAAGCGTCAAAGGAAGTGCCCATAGAAGTGAAAACATAAAACTCTAAAATATATTGGTCCTATTTCCATATTTATTGGCACTCCAACCAATAATTCTGGTCCCTTTTTATATGCCTTTTTAGTAGTAGTAGTAGTAGTTGTAAAAACCGGCAAAACCGCTTTTCTGCTTCAGTCAATTGCTGCTAACATTGCATGTTGGTGACTCTCGTTTAGTAATGCTAACTAGCAAGTTTTTTCTATACCAAAAATCGTGCAACGCTCGTAAAGCAGTTTTCACTTTAAAAATAAAACATAGGTGCTAAAAGAGAAGGGTGATTCGGGAAGTTTTTGATGACAGATAAAAATGACCATTTAAAAAAATATATTTTTATTTTGTTTTTATGTAACATTGTTTAGGTTTTATACCTAAATGTTTTTTTTTTAAATAACTATATTTTTTATTATGTTTATATAATTATATTTGTTAATAATTTTGTTATAATTTGTTTTCAAATTTTTTAGAGGTCCATAAAAATTAGAGAGGAATCTCAAAATGTTCATTGTTAATTGTCAGATAACATCCTTTTGAAAAAGTTGTAATAAAGCACTTATTTTTCAACCTTAAATTAATTATTTATGTATTCATAATATAGCGTAAATAACGATCTTGTGCAAACTTTGCTAGTTGTAATTAATTAATAAAATTAATTATCATCAGTACTTAAGAGATTCGTCCTGTTTCACGGCCAAGGAGGTAATTAATTAGTCCTAATTCACGCTCCGTCATCAGGTTTTTTTTTCCCAATTTTGGATACCCACTTAATAAAATGACCGAAAAAGATGCTAATTTCCTCATTTTCTTGGAAGCAATTAAATTACACAATATATAGGAATGGGTGTTTTTAAAGGCTTCCAAGAAAATAATACAATGCGGCTTAAAAAATAAATTTTGTTCTAATTTGATTAATTCACTATAATTACATAAACATTAATTAGATCATTCATAATTATAAAAATATCAAGCCATAATTTTCTATAATTAACATTATCATGAACTTCGCCCAGTTATAATTTAATCATACCTGAACAGTAAATTGTCTCTTATTTTTTCTTTTCAATTCGTCTCGACGGAAGTGAATATCCCTCCGTATTTTTTATTACATTCTGTTTTTTCCATTTGCGAGATGAAAGTGTTCCGGAAGGACTGGTATTGTTGAAGGGAAGTGAAGAAACTTTGCTATTGGGGTAAAAGAAAAACTAAAGAAAACACGGCAAAGTAAATGAATGAGTTAGAGGGAAAAACAATTTATAGGCTAAAGGAAAACCATTTGGTTCCGTTTACTTCCGTAGTAAAGCCTAAACCACTTTACTTCTCTAATTGCTTCCTTAGCCTGTAAACAAACAGCTGCGAAAGTTTCATCTTCCGGAGTTTATTCCAGAAATTTTGCTTTTCAGTTCATACTTTTCATGTTTCTTTTATTTTATTTTTTTTTCCTTCGAGGGGAAGATTATAACGGAAATGAGATTTAAATATTCATTCCTTTTATTATATACTTAACACCAGTCTTTTTTGGGGGTCTTTCAATATTCCACAGAGGTTTTAGTATTTAGAGAGATACACTTTATTCATAAATAAACAAACAAAATGATGCTGCCCAACTTAATTGGGTTGCTATAACACAGCATACCGATTCTTTCCTACAGGAATATTCTTAACATTTTATCTAACTATAAATACAATATTTTTTCCCTTTTTTACTCTTTTTAATTTTTTTTTCCCTACTTATTTTTCCTTTTTTTTTTTTTTTTTCTCTTTTCCTTCTCTACCGTTTTACGTTTTCTTTCAAATATTTAGATATATCTATACCTATACATAGAACATTAAATTTAAAAAAAACAAACAACATATTATATATACATTAAACAACTACATACTAAAAAATCACACTATTATAAATAATTTTTTGCCGTATAAACATTAAAGCTTTTTCCCAATCATACGTATTATACTGTCTAACCACAAGTTCTAGCATAGTGAAGGATTCTTCTATATTTCTTTTCACAGATCTCACAGCTAATAATTTTAAATTGCTGATTTTCTAAAAAAAATTTTACTTAACGATTTTAAGGGGTTTGATCAATTGGTCTCAGGGGACCCTAAAACGTGTATTGCTGTATAAAAGTGAAATTCACCATCGGAATACTTTCTCTTCCTATTTATTTTATAAATAGGTAAGTGAAAGTAATATTAAGTTTTAAATATCACATATGAGACGTTGATTTCCAAAAGGTACTATATCCATTTTAGGAAATTTCACAGGAAGCGCGAAAATCTCTCATTACTATATTATTAAACTAGCTAATTTGGGTCTTTTTGCTTTAAAATTTAGAATTATTTTTTTACTATAATAACAACGTTATTATAACAATAACAACTTGAATCTATCGCCTACCCACCTCACCATGCTCGCATATGCTGATGACATCGTCGTATTAGCCAAAAATGGAAGAGATCTCCAGTTCAATCTTCGCGTCCTCCAGGAAGCACTTAACCCCATAAACATGGAAATAAATGCCCGTAAAACGAAAATAATGAGGATAGGAAGGAGAGAGAACCGAATTGGACGAGTCATCAGGCTAGGGGCAGAAAAGATTGAGCACGTAAAGAGCTTCAAGTATCTGGGCGCACATCTAAATGAGCAGGGCTGGGTGGACGAAGACATAAAGGAAAGAATAAAGTCTGCCGGAAGGTGTTTCCTATCTCTTAAGAAGGGCTTTATAGGCAAAAGAGAGGTCTCCAAACATACAAAAATGGTAGTTTACAAAACAACCTTCTTACCTATATTGACGTATGCCAGCGAATCCTGGGCCCTCACCACTAAACATAAAAGCCAACTCCAGGTTATGGAGATGCGCTACTTGAGGAAAGTTGAGGGTAAGACGAGGAGAGATAGGATGAGAAATACCATAATAAGATCCAACCTTGATGTCAGATCGGCCGAGGATATTGTTGAAGAAATTAAGGTAAGATGGTACGGCCATGTTTCAAAAATGTCGGAGGATCGGGTGGCAAAAGCAACATATAAACTGAAAGTAGAGGGAAGGGGACCAAGAGGAAGATCTAGGAAGACTTGGGAGGATTGGATTAGGAAGGCCTGCCGAAAAAGAGATATAGATTGGAGATCAGCAGGGGAAATGGCGCAGAATAGGAATGCCTGGACCAGCCTCTACAAGCGACCCCCTCACACTGCTGTAGTGGTAGAGAGGAAAGATGAAGAAGAAGAAGAATAACAACGTTAATATTAAATATTAAAGTTATGAAATGATTTTTTTTAGAATGATTTGGAACGAAAATAAATGCGTAATTAGTACTTTTAGAAAATGACCGCATTTCTAAATCGTGTTTTTTAAGGACTTGAGAATTCATTAGATAACATCAAATAAAATATTTAGATAAAACTAAATGATGAGAATACAAATGTGTAAAAATATCAATTTCGTAAAAAATGTCCTTTAGTACCTTTTGGAAATCAACGTCTCATATGTTGATTCAAAGCTTGTATTGGAAAATACCAGGCTACTTGAAAACATAGAGGATACTGAAGGAAACGAACGGGCTACAAAAACCGTAATAGTTTAGCTTAGGACCGCAGGAACTAGAAGTGGCGAGGATCAAACAGGACAAAGAAAGGACGACCCTCTTGTTCTTAAGGGCCACAAATAACCCCGAGGACCAACTTTAATTGGCACAAGGAGGGCTGCAATGATTCAGCAGCTGTCTTCGCATCAGTTGAATACTCGCTGGCAAATGATATTGTTCTTAATCCTCTCCGCTCCAAGTCATAAATAGCCTCTTCCTCTTGAAGGAATTTAATCTCTACAGTCCCGCAACTTGCATCAATCATTTGTATTGTCCTAATGCCACCTTGGCTCTTAATGAGACAATTTATCATCTCTCAGAAATATTCTAAATTATGAATTGTCTCCATCTTTCAGTCTTACTTACTTTTTTCTTTCTTAATTTTAGACTTTTATTCATCGAGAAAAAAAAAATATGAAACTGTAATTAATTGTATATATACGATTTGCATTTTTACAAATAAGGAATATCCTATTACTACAATTATTGTTAATTTTGTAATAAATATTTATAATAATAATTATCGTCACTTATAAAGAATACATGTTTGCTATAAAGCAGAGTGAGGAAGATTGGATAAATAATAGCCCCAGACCTAAAACTCTAGGTTAGAAGGCAATAAAAGGAAAACCTTATTTCCGTTTGTAGTCTTTAAATTCATTATTTTTCGAAGTGAAAACTTTATACGCGTTATACGATTGTCTGCAGGGAAAAACATTTGATTTGTGACTGTGCCTCGTTACCAACATGCTGACATCACATGCCATGCACTGCCGAATGCGCAGCGGTCTGTATATTCTTGTCTAATAGGAATAGGATATTGATATTAATCACTTTAAACGTTACCGATTTACCGATCGGCCCAAAAATATGGATACTTATAATAGAGGTATTTTAGTATTTAATTGAATTCAGATTATTTGCAAATAAAAGGAGAAAAGACATGGTAGAAAAACTATGTCTTATAAATTACTTCTTTTTTTTTATCAAAGTTAGCATAATGAACATCCTTATTATTTTGCATTATGAAATCGATTTTTGTAAATATTATTGTACATACGAAACAAAACCATAATGATTTTATTGTCAATATTTAAATCGTTGTAAAACGAAATTAAAAGTATATCTTGATCAAATTAGCAAAGGAACATGATATTTGCAAATTAAATTCATTTTTACAGCTGATACCCCAACCCATCCAAACACTTTCGTTTCTACCTATGCCGATGACACGTGTGTGCTATCATTAGATAATGGTCCTGTTACAGCCTCTCCACACTCTTCAATTCCACATCCGAGACCTTGAAGTATGGTGCCAGAATTGGAGGATTAAAATTAATTCTAACAAATCCCACCAGATAACAATTATCCTTCGTCGTAAACCAATGACTTCCTGCCCTACAGTATCCTTTAATGACACTCCACTAGACCTTGTTTAACATATTCGATATCTAGGACTCCACCTGGACAAACGACGTTTTCGACTACTTCAGCACTTACTGGACAAACGTTCCAACCTTCCACTTAATTACAAAAGGCCTATTTATATGACCATCATAAGACAGATATGGACTTACGGAATAGAGTTATGGGGCTCTACTAAACCATCGAATTCTTCTCGTATCTAATCCTTACAATCCAAACTCCTTCGTAAAATCCTTAACGCTCCTTACTTCGTCACGAATAAGCTCATCCATAAATACCTTAATGTTCCATATATTTCTGAATTAGCCCGAACCAGGTATCAATCTTTCCATGAAAAACACCATTTCCACTCTAATCCACTAGTTTCTTTCCTATCATCCTCTTCCATTCCTGACAATCCCCCGAGGCGTCTGAAAAGAAGATGGCCCCGAGACCTTGTAGTTTAAAATACTTTGAGAGTGCTGCCAATGGGTTGCGTCTTTACATGAATTTCATGTCAGTTTACTGTGTCCATCACATTTACTTGTCGTATATAATAATATAGTTGTAAATATCAATAAATATGTTTAAAAAAAATATATTTTAATACTAAATTTTCAATTAAGAACACATAAACAGCCTTAAATAAAATATATTTTATTAATAATTAAAACTTTTTAATGATGAGAGATAATGAGGTTATCTCTGTGTTGCAAATTTATCAGTGTTACACACCAACAGATATTCCGAAATACTTCTGAAATAATTATTACTCTTAAACTAATAAAATTCAGTTTAGGGTGTTATGTATTTGAATGTTAATCTTTGATAATTAATCTTAAGATTAACATCTTTATAACATTAGCGAAGAAATAGCTATATTTAAAAAACAAAAACAACCTTCAAACATGACAGGTGTCCTCTTAGTTTCACTTTAAGCTTAAATGGATGCCCTGGGGTTCACCTGTGGGATAGTTGACAGCATAGTATACTTTTATGCCCAAGATTGAAGAAGGCTTTTACTTTTAGTAAGCAACATTTTTACAGTACTTTCTTACCTAAATAGATCTAAGTCCAGTCGATTGTATAGACTCAAAATATCAATAAAATTCTATTTTCAGTTGCAACTACCCTTATTTCATCGGACAAAAAACACATTAATATTTATCCTTTTACAGGATACGCCTCTCTTATAGGATCCTAACAAGCTTGAGATGAAGGGATCAGGACCCATTTTAATTTACCTCAATGCCTCGGACTCCCGAGATCAGACCCGACTTTCCATGTTACCCTAAGGACCCCAGATGATCCGATAGCTTCCTCCAATCAGAAGGAGGAGCACAATATTGTCGGCGGCCCTCACCCCCACCCCTTCAGGATCAAGGAGATAACAAAAGGATCTTTGAGGGGATATTGGAAAATAGAGTAGGACCAGGGAAGGAATAGCTACTGCTCGTCTATTATTGATCTTATTGCCTTCCTTCTAGAACTGCCAATGTAGTAAATGAATTTAGTGATCTTTTCAATTACATATTTAAACGAATATCCGAATAGTAAACACTTGATAAACAATATTTCTTAGAAGTAGATTTTAATTTTCTTTCACCGATAAAGAATTCAGTTTTGGCGGTTGTGCTGTGTGTGAGAGAGGGAGGTAACACACAGCTGGTTTGAGCTAAGAGGACATGTGGAATGGATTTGTAACTGCTTCAAATATCTTTATATTTTTGTTCAATATTTTTTTCTGTGAATTATTTTCATGGAGGCTTTATTTAATAATTCAGTGAAAAATCCATGGTTTCCTTTCCAAACAAACAGCTATTGAATATAATCTTTCTTGCCTTTGTGCGTTCTTCATTTTTTATAAAATCTTCCGTTTTTCGATGGTATATTGTTCATACGTGTTTCTGTTCTTATTAACATACATATAAATTTCGGCTGTAAAGATATTTCAGCGGTTTTCTTCATCAGTTGTTTACCAAACTCTATCATATCTCACCTTCTCCTAAGGATTCATTTAATTTTTCCTTTAGAAATACATATTTTGAAGGTAAAAGCAAAAGGCAAGATAAACGAACAATGAGATCAAATTTTTTTTTTAATTATATTGTTGTTGACTTCTTTTCTCTTTCCGATAATTACATCAACACTCAATTGGATCTTTATACGACATTCATGCTAGCAACTTACACGATTTTTTAAGATTGAAGTGATCCCCACCACCAAGAGGAATCGCAAATCGGTGATAGCACTTTAAAAGCATAATCCATTAACAGAAATATCCTAAAAATGTATCTAAATACAGTAAAAGGAAATTATTCAGAAACTGTTTTGTGTACATAAAACATGTAACTAAATTGGGATTATGAAAAAAAAAAATAATAATAAAGATTTTTCTACATTCTTTTGTGACGTTTCAATTTTTTTCTGAAATAGTTTCGGATATTGTAAGTTATTTATTAATTCACCATTGAACCTTAGATAAATACAGCTAAAATTAATTCTTCGAGTATTATAGTAATATTAGTCGGTATACAAAGACATTTTGGCAAGGCGTACTTAGGAGTTTTGAGAACGCAGCTAAAATTAAAGGTTTTTTGGGTTTTTTTAAACACCACATACACATTTAAATTTTAAATTTAAGTACGTAAACGTGGCAGATAAATTCCTTGGCTATTATGTTCTTCGGAGAGCCTGTACTATGTCAGATACTTGTCAAAGATAATCCTACCCTAATAATCCGCGATAAAAGTAAAATAAAAAAATAGGACTCCCTGTAGCATCATTCGATTTACCAAAATAGCATAATGTGACGTTAAAAAAATAAACAAAAAAAAAAATTAAGTACGTGTTGGGCATGTATATATATATATATATAGCCTCTAACCCTACCTCTTACCCTAACACCTCATTTTATTCGTATATATTTTACTTTTACAATTAATTGTTCTAATATTTGTTAGTAATACAATTTGTCCAATACGCTTAAGCCCTTTCTGTAGCTGGATAGTTGTCTTTTAGGGTTGTTCAATTTCATTTTAGGGAGGGAATAACAATATACCCAATAACAAATTAGAATTACTTTATTGTATTTTTTTACAGGCCAAAGAGATGATGGAACATTTTTAGTTGTCTACATATGGTTAATTCAGTTCTACAAGAAGCTATGGTTAAGATTGTAAATCATCCTTGAAACGGCTACTTTTCTATCTACTATTCAGAGGAAACCTTGTCTAGCATAGTTGAAGTTAACTCCCCTGCTCTTGAAATCTAAAGTTGTTTGGAGCAGGCTTTGGATATTATTGAGTGGCAGAGTTGGAAGGAAGGAAATTAACTAGGACGAAGAGCCATAGCGCGAGATATTATTGAGTAGTTTTAGCATTCGTAGTAAGTTTGCCGCTAATTGTTGCGCTATTTGGCGCCTCATGATTCGCCGTGTTAATTCCCGCTGACGGATGTCCAAACTTGGTCCCGACTGGCTGCACTGACAGTGTGCTTGTCGGGGCCTTCATCTCAATTAACCATCTCTCCAACTTTAACCATTTATATTCCCGCTCATTTATGATTTATAAAGCACGCGTTTGTCAAATATTCACTAAGGGATTGTGTAATGTTTAAATTCTTTATCAATATTTGGTTGCGAGTAGAGAGAAGAGAAAATATTTTATTAATGGAGTAGTGCTGCGCAACTATACGGGGTTGTTCACAACGCAGCATGCTACAACTTCACCAGAAATGTGTTTTTTTATATCATTACAATATTAATAATGGAGTTTGGTTGACCGTTGAGAAATTAGATGAGAAAGATGGTTGGGGGCAGTTATTAGATAGAAACAAGTGCTATTTTAATTATGTGCCGACGTTTCGGCCTACATTGTGGGCCTTCGTCAACCGTCGACACATCATTAAAATAGCACTTGTTTTAATGTTTGTTTCTATCTAATGACCGCACCCCAACCATCTTCCTCATCTAATTACAATATTAAGAATAGTATTAATATAATTACATTTTTATTACTAAATTATTCATTTTTTCCAATATAGTTTTATCTTCTTTTTTTTAACATATAAAAAAACTCTCTTAAATGAAAAACAAATAAATATTTGCACATTAAGCTTTACATACTACAATAATATTTATGTGCACATGCCCCTATTGGATACCTTGCATGTGGTGATGGATGATCCTTTGGGAATCCAATATTATATTTTCTGCCATCTTCGCTACGTCCCCCAGTATCCACACCGAGATTCTTTAAGAAGCTCCTCGTCGATTTCGGCACAGCTTCGCGAGCTCCAAACCAAAGGCCCTTCAGTTAGAAGTCTCTCTCGCAGAAGCCTTCGCGGAACTTCTCCTGCAAGAAAGGGGTGCACTTTTTATAAATTTCCTTCTTTTCTCTTTCCACCTTATTCGAGGTCATTACTCTCTTATCTTATCGTAGGATCCATAAATAAAAGCTGAGAGATGAACTCAAAAATAATAATATTCAACGCCGAATTAATTTTCTTTTGTTATATGCTTATTAAAAAATAAAAAAGAATCTGTACCTCTACAACCCATTAGGGGTCATAAGTTTAGTTATTAATTTAGGCCAACGGATAACTAATTCAGGGGATATAACTGAGTTTGCAACAGTGGACTAGTTATGTTTCTTTTTTGTTTATAAGTTAATTATTATAATTATTAGAACTGGCTTCTGTCAAAGATACGAGATTTCTCTAGAATTTCTTTCAGCGAGTAAAACATTCTTGGTTATGCAGTCCTTTGGAAGAAACGTAAAATGGTGGTCTCAGGCCTGTAAAAATGACTTTTTTAATTGGAACCAATTTAATTCCCAAACGGTAGGTCCTAGCGACTAATTCAATAAGAAGCTAGAGCTTGTAAAAAAGGCCTTAGGTGTAACGTTCATTTAAACCAACACAGCTAGCGGCTAATTTGGTAAAAGGAAATTGTTAAATATTTTATCCGAGCAACACCGAAGTCAGGGTGAGCCAAAAATGACCCAATACAAACGAATTACCTAAGCGGTAGGTTCTAGCGACAAGTTTTTCTATACGAAAAAACGTTTTCATTAAATTTCTTAACAGGAAACAGTCTTCAGTTTTGAGCAACACCAAAAGTACCCAGTAAAAACCACAGAATTCCATCCAAAAGACAAATCCGTGTCAAAATTTTAAATACAACTATATACCATCTTTAACTCTTGACACGTTGAGACCAGTTGGGTGAATATTCCCAGCGAGGGCTGTGGGAGAGTGAAATTTAATAATAATATTGTTAATGTAAATCAATGGTTTGATTGTAATTACTTTACAACTACAAATTTATATGCTTAATTCATTTAATAAATACATCGCATTTGAAGCAGGATATGAAGTAACATTATTTTTTTTAAATAAACATCGTACAATAGAAGAAACGAATTAGAATAATTAAAAGAAAAAGATAATAGCGTTGGCAGGATTTATTTTTGTCAACAACTTGAAAATGACTTTCACTTATCTGGCTTTCTTTAAAATAAATTTCACCTTGAAGGGATATAATAGCGCCGTAAAATATAAAGACAAGAAGACTATAATCTGCAGCCCCCGCAGTAGAGCATTGGAGGCCCAAGAGGAGCACAAACAGAGCCGACAATAAAGAAGAAACAGAAATGAAGGAGGGAGGTTTAGGGGATTGTAAAGCCAACTACAAAGCCTCCTCCCCTCCACTTCCAGATTTATGCCCTTCGATAAGGCCTCGGCTCCCTCTGTCAAAAAAGAATTAACATAATATCATATTTTTTACGCCACATCTAATCGCCCTTAGGGTCGGCTTACCTTAATGTTTTCACGAATTGGAGGAGCACCTCTCAGTTTCTCTTTAAGCTTAAGTGGAGGCACGTGCGGTACGTTTTTATCAAAACGTTACACTATCTATTTATAGCGAGTTTTAAGTGGCTTTACCATTCTAATCGTGGCAAGTATTTCCTTGCATGATTAGACTTCCTCTATTCACTGTAAATTATTCTTAGAGGACGAAATGTCCCAGAATAAAAACTATTTTTTATTTATTCCTTTACCGAGTTACCAAATCCCGCCGTCCATCATACATTTTTGACCTTCTAGAATTCAATTCCTCTGGCCATCCCCGTTACACACCCTCCAGGCCTTCAAATTTATATATATTACGGCCTACCGAACGGTATATTTCGACAGATCTTTTCTTATTCGATCCTCAATCCTATGGAATTCTATTCCTCCCTCCATCTGTCACTCCAACTCTTTTTTACCTTCAAATTCCGAATATTTAATCATTTAATGGTTATTCAGTCACAAAAGAATTGTAAATAAGCTTTTTTGTTTTCTTATGAGTTCATCATATGTCTATTTTATATTAGTAATTGTTAACTTTTTTATATGTATTTAATTTACTCCAAGCACATTATGTACATTGTGATTATGTAAAGGTACATGCCCCAGGTTAATAAAGAATTTATTTATATATATATATATATATATATATATATATATATATATATATATATATATTATTTTTTGGGGGTCACCTGTGGTGAAGCGACTAGCATGACAGCCTTCTATGCCCAAGCTCCAGGGTTAGAACAGGAAGGCGGCACTAGGATTTTTTAAAGAAGTAAAAAATCCTTAGTTATGCCGTCCTTCAGAGGGAGCGTATAATGGTGGTTCCGAGCCTATGCAATACCAGTTACTCGTTGAATCCCTATCTTATTTAAAACTTGATAGCCAAAATTGAGGATTTACATTATAGCAGCCTCCAATTAACTACAGTAACATAAATTGATGTTCTATGAAAAAACATTCTCTGGAACGGAAAGAACCAACCTTCTATAAAGAAATGTTTTCTATGAAGTAAATTTATTTTGAAATAGTTTTCAATAAATATTTACAAATTAAATAACAATAAAAAAATAACACTTTTAACTTTCAATTATATAAAAAATACTTAACTTTTCTATCACATTTAAGGCTAATTTAAATTCTCTGAAATATCTTAATCAAAGCTCCTTACTTTGTCAGAATGAAATCATCCATAATGATAATGATCTCCATGCGTTGCATTTTAGGTTTGTTAGATACGTTTTCTCTAAAGACTAACTTTTTTACACCCAATAGTTTCAAATATTCACTCTTCAAATTAAATAAACAATAAACCCTTAAAAGTTTGTCGTCCTACTGCATTTGCACAAGAAATTGATCATAGAATAAATACAGTAAAATCTATTAAAAAATAAATAAATAAATAAGAGTTTAATTTTACTTGAAACATAATCATATCACCGTATAAGAAATTATAAATCAGTTAATTTATGTTAATTTTACGAAACATTTTAAGACATGTAATATACATATATAGTCCTTGAAGTTATATTTTTCACAAGTTTATTTAATAACTCTCAGCTATATTTTTACAGATATACGGGTGGTTAGTTTAATCATTGCAGTTATTTTAATTTTATTATATTGTTCCTAGAATATATAAAATATTAAAATATATATATATATATATATATATATATATATATATATTATATATGATTATTATTATTTATGTTAAATTGTTTTATCTTTCCTGAGTTTTATGTCTCGACCAAATATAGTTCTTATATATGTCAAATCTGATGTTTTTCTTAAGGGTCTTAGTCCCAGAATAGAGTTTCCTTTCTTTTTCTTTTTTCTATAAATTTGCTTAAAAATTACATTTTTTTTTTTTTTTTATATCGGTTAAATATTTTGACAACGTATTAAGTGTTTTGTTTTTTCTTTTCGTTATACAAGAGGAAAACTACCTCGGAAAGCTGAAAAATCGCTCCCGCTTCCTGTGCCTTTTGGGAGAGGCTTAATAATACCGCAGAAGCTAGTGAGATGTTTTGTATGTATCCGGTCCCCTAACCCGGACTGAAAGTCGCTGGAATTTTCCAGGCTAGAGCGGAGAATAGGGAGGGTATGTACAGCAACCTAAGTAAACAGGGGCATTCTGTCTCCTTCGCGAATCCTCCTTCGCATACAAATGGTATGAGATTTTGAAGAAAATATGTAGTTTTTGAGAGGCATGAGTTTGCTCATGGGTTCTCAGAAGTCAGCTAAACGCTCTTTTTCTTTTGTTTATTTATTAAATGTATAAACTGAATGTATCAGTCAGTATACAGCCTAGGCATTGTTATTAACAATATAATAGGGAATATTTATTTCTTCAAGTTATTTATTTGTAATCATTTTTCAGTTTACATGAAAAAATTATTACTTAATGAAATGTATTTTATTATAATTTTTAAAATACTTCTTTGTTTTTATTTATGTATCTGTCTATTTAACATGGTGAGGGATCACTTGTAGCTGGATGGCTAGCGTAACAGCCTCCCATGCCAAAGGTCACGGGTTCAAATCCCTAGGTTGTCCGGTCCTAGGATTTTTTAATGGGAGTAAAAAATCTTTAGTTACGCCGTCCTTCGGAGGGGACGTTAAAAGGTGGTCCCGAGCCTGTGCGATGTCAGGTACTCGTTAAAGATCCTTATCCTAATAAAACCTGGATAGGCAAAATCTAGGACTCCCACTGTAGCATCGTCCGATTAGCCAATAGCATAAAGTGACGTTAAATAAATAAACAAACAATATGGTGTTATTTTATTTTAATAATCATTAGTTTATATATTATATATTATTTATTTATAGATGTATTTAGTAGTTAATTTTTATTAATTGATTTTTTTAATGTTTGTTTATTATTTTCAATAATAAACTTTTTTAATTGAAAAAAAAATACTTATCCAAATATATAATTAAAAAAATCCAAACATGAAAGAAAGTGCCTCACGTTTTAACCGACTTAAAAAAAAAAATAAGGAGTTATGAGTTTGACTTTGTTTTATACATGTTCATTTATATTCCAATAACATTTATTCCTAACCCAATTTTAATTTTTTTTTTTTTTCATTGTCTAACGTATTCTACATCTTGAGTTCCATACGCGTTTGCTCTATTCATTTTTCTTTAATCGAAAGTTCTGTCCCAATGTCAGAAATTCAACGTAGAATATTTTATATTATATAATATTTGTCGCTAGGATTAATGGTATATCTATATGGAACTATATTGGTTCGAATGAAAAAAAGTCATGTTTTGCTATACTTAATAAGTGTTGGGGCTTTATTGACACGATCCTTTTCAAAAAAAGCTGCGTTGGTGTTGCTCAAATTGAAAATTTTAAGTTATTTCAGTATATTATATTTTTCGCTGTGACTTACTGTTAAGGAATCTTGCACGATACCGCTACACTAACAGTGCATCTATATCACTACACCAACGCATCCTATTATTATTTTGTTTTCTTACTAGGATTTTATTATGTATAGTATGTTTTATAAATGAATGAAGTATTAGGAAAAACACTGTTCAGGAGATATACTGTTTTAAATAAGATAAGTCACGTTTTTCCTACATTTTTTTATTTTCACGATTTTTTATCGCGCTCTATCACTGTTGCTGTTGCTTGAATTAAAATTTGGACTACAGTTCCCGTATAGGTGAAGTCAACAATCCGTTAAGGTTCTTGGGATCCGTAGGTATTTCAGTATATTATATTTTTCGCTGTGACTTACTGTTAAGGAATCTTGCACGATACCGCTACACTAACAGTGCATCTATATCACTACACCAACGCATCCTATTATTATTTTGTTTTCTTACTAGGATTTTTATTATGTATAGTATGTTTTATAAATGAATGAAGTATTAGGAAAAACACTGTTCAGGAGATATACTGTTTTAAATAAGATAAGTCACGTTTTTCCTACATTTTTTTATTTTCACGATTTTTTATCGCGCTCTATCACTGTTGCTGTTGCTCGAATTAAAATTTGGACTACAGTTCCCGTATAGGTGAAGTCAACAATCCGTTAAGGTTCTTGGGATCCGTAGGTATTTCTATACCGTAAAAGGAGGAGGTCAGGAGATCATGTTCAGCGGCCAAATTTACCCTGAATTATTGGCTATCCCCTTATAGGCTAGACCAACCGCGGAAAAAAAAAAAAAAAGAATAAATAATTTCCTGATAAAACCTGGTTCAAACCTGGTATAGAAACCTTCAATCCACTAGAACAGGCGGTTCCCATACAAACTATTAAAGAAATAGGAAAGAAACAAATCGCTGATATTAATGAGTTCTATAATGAGATTGACTCATCAACTGCCAATGGTAAATAATTACTACATTTAAATTTCAGATTCCCTTTGTCTCTTAAAATAATTATATTTTCATAAATACAAAGGATGCCTCTTTCTTACTTAACGAAAAATAGCTTATCTCCGATAGCCTTGAAGGACACTTACCTGGACTCAGGTTCAAACGTCTTACCTACAGAAAATACTTTGACATTAGGGGTACTCACTACGTATGCTATAGCATGCTGTTTGTGTCATTTTGCTAAACCCTTCGAGTTTCTACAGTTATTTCCTGTATAAAATTGATATTAAACGATAAACACATGGTTCCCACAATACTGATCCCTTCATTAGATCTTTTTCTTTATAACCCCCCTATCTTCACCCCCTATTTTATCCCTTGGTATAAGTATCTCCATAAGTTTAGATTTTGAGATGTCATTATGTTGCAGTTATAATAAAGTTTATTCATATCATTTAAGTGGGTGATTCATCACTATGTTATATAACCTAGATATCCCGGATTCCGGATAATATTTCAAATATCGAAATAATTTAGTTTGATTAATCGCTATTTCATTCTCCTAATAGGTTGAGAGGTTCAATTTCCCTATCAATCCCTTCTAGTTAATACCCGACGGAAGAATAAAGTTGGAAACTGAAGGAGAGAAATGGAGAGGCTACGGGCGGAGGTGAAGGCTGAGGAAAAGGATTAATTGAAAGGATTAATAAAGGAGTTCCCCGGAGGGATGCCTCATCAAGCTAATTCTCCTTCGGGCTCTGGATCATCCTCCACCATCTTCTTGTAATTTTCCCCTTGATGAACGACTACTTTCGTCTCAGGTGGGCGTTCTGAGTGGCAGCTTGGGTTCTCAATCGGTATGGAACACAACAGAGCATGTGAGTAGGGATCTACATTTCAGCAGCCATATCTTGGATTGATAATTATCTCTGTCAATGAAATGGTTGGCAACCAAGTTAATTGCTATGTTTCATGAAATAGCCATAACAATTTTCTATTGGATTGTAAAATATATTTCTAGCGTCTTTTACTGATACTTCAGATTCTTGTAAATATTTTATATCAATTATATATGAGCCATTTTGATATTATATTTAGCTATCTATCATCACTTTGGTTGAATTCGGTCATCGTCAATAGTTGAAGGGTGACCACTTCATGACAGTTTGCTTTCTCCTAACTCATCATCGCCATACACACTGCAAATTTTGTTAACCGTCTGTTCAGTTCATTTTGCCTTTGTAGATAATGATTTTTCTCTTTCAAATGTTGCAAGCGAAATAGCACTTAAGGGTAATGAATCTCGTTTGAAACTGATGCATAAAAGCACCTTAATCGATCTATTCTTATAATATGTAAACAATATTGATCAAGTAAACATTATTTTATAAATAGAGGAGTAGTTAGTTCGGGTGCAGCTAAATTAACACTCAGTAAATGGAAGCTTAATTTATTTGTGCCTTCGTTTTGTCGGAAATTTTAGGTCTTCTTCTGGGCTATTGAAGGAGTGAGATCACAGCAATGACAAAATTAAGTAAACATGGTACTCGGGGTGGGTAAATGATGAATCGAACTTGGCAGCAACAATGGTATCAAGGTAAACAAATGAATCAAAATAAAAATTAAGATACATATTAAGATTTACACAAGGTAATCATTGATTGTATTCGAAATTGGGTCTGAAAAATTAAATACTGTGTATAAAATGTTAAATAGGTGTTATATTGTTAGATGAGTGAAGGAAGAGATCAATATTTTACACCCCAATACATTCTTTTTTACAAAAATATTTTTATAAATAACCGTTCTTAGAGGGAAGCTTGGTGGCCAAGTAGGTTAGCACGCCTTAAGTACGTCAATTATAAACCGGATGACCAAAACCATAGAATAAAATATTTATAAGTTCGCGTCTCGGCCCCGGGGTGCTTTTATTTGGGCATTAATCCACCAATCTACCCACTTGGCCCAAGAAACATACCTCCGTATAGCTTACAGGGCGAAGCAATGATAGACAAAAAAAAAAAATACTCCTTGAAACGGACACTTAAAATTTTTTTTTTTTTAAAATAGAAAAATCATGTTTACTAGTTCAAGGAATTAATATAACTACGTTAGTTCATAAATTTCAATGAAGATATGTTGTATAACCTTTACAGCTTTTGCAATAACCTAGTTGAGACCTGTGTTTTAACTTGACGGTAATTTCACTAGGATTCTTATATTTTGGTCTAGTATTAGATGTTCTGATAAGAAATAAAGATCATGTTTAATTAAGTTATTATTATTTTTTTTTTTTTTTTATTTTACCCCAAAAATATTAGTAACTATAGTTATGTAACAAAAAGAGGATTTAATGAAGAATCATGAAATCAACTTTTTATACCAGTTTTCATTTATCAAGTCCCATGGTTGCAATGTCTCTTACAAAAAATAAATCAATATATAAACATCAATCTGCTTTTACGTGAATAAATATTCTACATGAGATATATCAGTGGAAAATTTTAAAGTAGTCTCTCGATAATTAATATTATAGGTTATTTTTTCACCAAGTGTGGTCCTTTATATTTAGTTTCCCTCATATTATTACGCTTCGGTGGGCTAATCGATTATCCAACCGCATCAGCGATTACTTTTGCTTGGGTGGTTGAAAAATTTTGATGGTGGTTTTAAAGATATATAAAGTTATTTTAAAATAAACATTAACAAATTATGCAGCTATAAACTACTGATAAAAAGAATAATAGATTGCTGGTTTTGTTAAATATAAACAAAAAAACGTAGTACAATAATAAATTATATTGATAAATTTATTTAATTATTCTTGTTTAATACATTTGAAATATAAACCTCAGGTACAAATAAGTTGTCGCTATATATTACTTTATTGTAACGAAAAGTGCAATTCGTAAGAAAATATGATTATTTTATAACACCTATTCATTATTATATTTAATCACCGGCAGAAGTGAAATGCCTGAATCAAAATTAGTTAAGTTTATATATATTCAATATTTCAAATGAACTATTGAAATCACATTTTAAAAGTTAAATTAAGTTTCCATAGGCATTCCAATTAGTTTACAATGAAACATAGCTTACAGTGAAACCCGATTACTGTGAAACACGTTTTGACAGAGTGTAGATCTTATGACACAGAGGTCATTTTGTGATTGACACAGAATTACCAACCGTTCTACAAGACAACATACAGACAACTACAAAACATTTTTACTTCCTTCGACAGACAGACTTGTACAATAGACTATAATATTTAATCTGTTTTCACAGTGATTTAAGGCGTAAATGACCCAAGTGGTTTGCCCCTACGGAATAAAAATCTGTTTTCATAGAATAGTATACAATTTAAAATAATTAAGCTTATAGGTTTATGACAACTTACCATTTATGTTAACAACTCAGCAACAATTTGTTACGTGATATTGTTTCTGAAATCTAGCGTACTTATTGGAAGAAAAGTGCAATCACGATCATGTACGACCGTGGCTACTTATAACTTACCTTTTTCCCAATAACATATGTTTATAAGCTTATGAGCATACAACAGTTTTAAATTAACTTGCACGATTTCTTTAATTGCATATTAACCTTTCTAAAATCTTACGCTTTCCAGTGATATATTGTAACTCTATATTACGACTTATATTTAAGGAATAATTTTTTGATGACAGTCACAGAAATTTAAAATTTCGATTCGAAAGGATTTTACTTTAATATATTTTACTTATAAACCTTCAGGAAAGAATGGCCAATATGATGGTGAAAACTTTATCAAAACCTGACATGTGATTTAGTAGAAGTTCACAGAAACAAAAATCGCGTTATCATTTTATGTATAGAGAGATATTATTAAATATAAAAGAAATCTTCCCAATGGAACTGAATGAAATTCTTTAAATGGGATTAGTTATTTAAGGGTGCAGTCAATTAAACCCACAATTAAGTATAAACCAAAATTTAATGGTGCCGACGTTTCTGCCTAAATTATAAGACTTCTTCAGGGCGATTAAATACAGTGAGAGTCCGACAAAAAACTACGATTTCCGAGAAAAGATTTTCCCGAAAATTTTGACCAACTATTACAAGTCCGAAAGGTTTATACAATTTAACTTTTAAAATAAAAAATTATTGACAGGAGTTCCGGTAGTCCCGAGACTAGATCTAAATATAATTACATGGAGATTTCGCTCTGTGATGCGAAATAAGAAAGTTCTGGTCACTTAAATTTTCATTGTTGGACTCTCACTCTTTCAATCAACCTGAATAAGGCCTATAATTTAGGCCGAAACGTCGGTACCATTAAATTAAGTATATACTTAATTGACCGCACCCTCAACTAACTTATCTCATCTATACACACAGTCAACTATTCTCACTTCACCAAATACTTTAAAATTTTTTGGACTTTACCATCTTTCAGAATTTCTTATATTGATTTTATCAACCGAGTTAAACGAAGGTTCTGTGCTGAGCCCACCAAAGTTTTTTTTACTTTCATAGTTTCGATGGACCCTACATTCTCTAAATCATGAATTCTAAAGTGTGATGACGTCTGATAGTTTATATAGTTGAATTTATGATTCACACACACACACATACACACACACACACACATATATAATATATATAATATATATATATATATATATATATATATATATATATATAAATACATTCATTCCTATCATTTTTGCCCTTATAGACAGTGCTAGACTTGAATATCTCACGATGCCATATTCACTTATTAGCCATCTTCCTCCTCTCTTCCCAAAATCTCTTCATCCTTTGGTTGTGCCCCTGCTTCCTTTGTTCCGTCCACAATGCTCCTGTGGACTCCTCCTTCCTCTTCTCATTATATATATGTGTGTGTGTCTGTGTGTGTGTGTGTATGTCTGAGTGTGTGTGTAACATGCACCGCATACTCCATGGAACAGATAAAGGATGTATTGTAGATTTCTAGGTTCGTGTCTCCTGAATTCCTCTTTCGGTGCATAGCTGCCTCGCTACCACCACAACCTCCGATCTGCATTAGTTATCCTGTAAGACTAGGAGGTAGAGATCCTAATCGCTGCCTAGCTCAATGGAGTATTGTTCCCGGGCGGTAAATCAATGCCTGTGCCCTGCCATTGTGCCATCCAATTGGCCCTTTATTGTGTACCGCCGTCTCCTATACACCTGCTAATTGCACGGCTCACATAACAAAATCATTTACTTCGAATTCATCAAACCAGCGCTACCAATATATCTGGTATTCACGTAAAGGGGTGAATAAAAGATTATTATTTATTTTTAACTTCATTGTCTGTATCAAAAAGCAGTTTATCCGCTTAGTTCCTGTACTCTAATGAGCTTGTAAAATTTATTAAGCCATTCATTTCAGTGATGATGGAGTTACTGTTGACCGTTGAGAAATTAGATGAGGAAGATGGTTCAGGGTGCGGTCATAAATTAGAAACACACATTTAAAACAAGTGCTATTTTAATTATGTGCCGACGTTTCGGCCTACAATGTGGGCATTCATCAGGGCTAAAAGAAACAAGATAACAACCAATGTAATATATAGACTTAATAATGCGTTAGGTATATAATAATAATATGACAGTAATATAATATGGGAACATAAATAAAATTAAATGTAATATGATAATAAAATGACAGTTATAAAATATGGAAATAAACAAAATTAAGATGAAAGTTATATAGTACGGAAGTAAACAGAATTGTGATGATAATATTGTAATATGAATATATAAAGAGAGACTAAGCAAATGAAACAAGTGACAAAGGAAAAATATATGAACAATTAAATTTAAAATATGAACAAATTTTGAAGTGATATATGACGGTAATATATTAAAAACATAGTTAAGAATATAGGTAATATATAAAAAGAACATAGTCATTAAAAAAAGAGAAACAGTATGAATAAAAAATAATTTTAAATTTTAAAATAATGTAATATTAAACTAACAATTATATATCAGGATATGTAACGGAGAAAGATATGAGTATGGAAAGAGGGAGAAAGAAATAGGCGATGAAAACATTTTAATGATTTTAATTTTAATGACTATGTTCTTTTTATATATTACCTATATTCTTAACTATGTTTTTAATATATTACCGTCATATATCACTTCAAAATTGTTCATATTTTAAATTTTAATTGTTCATATATTTTTCCTTTGTCATTTGTTTCATTTGCTTAGTCTCTCTTTATATATTCATATTACAATATTATCATCTCAATTCTGTTTACTTCCATACTATATAACTATCATCTTAATTTTGTTTATTTCCATACTTTATAATTGTCATTTTATTATCATATTACATTTAATTTTATTTATGTTCCCATATTATATTACTGTCATATTATTATTATATGCCTAACGCATTATTAAGACTATATATTACATTGGTTGTTATCTTGTTTCTTTTAGCCCTGATGAAGGCCCACATTTTAGGCCGAAACGTCGGCACATAATTAAAATAGCACTTGTTTTAAATGTGTGTTTCTAATTTATGACCGCATCCCCAACCATCTTCCTCGTCTAATTTATTTTAGTGGTGTGATCAGATTGTCAGAAGGGTATTTCAAAATAAAAACTATATATATAATAATGTTGTTTGTTTTTTTAACGTCGAATAAAAATTATTTACCGATAGCTTCATAAAAGTGCTACAAATTATTCAAAAGCTGCCAAGAAAATAATGGAGAGTTAAAGTTTAAAACAAAATTTAAGCTGTTTTCTTGAATCAAAAGTCTTTATTTTTTGTAATACATTTTAAAACCCCAAGAATTTATAAATTTAGAACAATGGTTTTCTAATTTTTTTTTTTTTTTTTTTTTTGTATTGTGGTTTAGGTTTCGTTAAACTTGCTAAATATGTGAAGCAAATCCGTGCCTGATCTAACTTGGTAGTCAATTTTTTTATGTAAAAGCTCAAAAGTTATTATTTATCAGTATCTATGGTTAAATATTGTTTACACGTCGTTAATAATATAGTTAAATTTGCAAATTCACACAAATATTAAATACAAGTTCAAAACAAACTTCATAATAACATACTTTCTTATTATAGAGCCATAAATAGATAAATTGTCCTTTGAATATTTACTTTCTTTATGAATAATAGATAATTACTGTAATTAACCTAGAAAGAAAGATATTTCTCAGAGAAAGAATAAGTACATATACGTAATTTAGTAATTAACAATATAAAGACGTTAGTTATCACTAATGTATCAGGAAGGTTTTAGTGACTTTTACCAACTTATCTCGAGATACATTCTTCCAAAAAGTACTATATCCCTTTTAATTCTTTCCCAAAACTACTATATCCATATTATATTGTTTAAAATCATCGGAAAAGTACAATAATTTGGAAAAATGAGTTGGCAACACACTTAAAAATCAACTTTTGATTTTAATAAAAAAATAATCACTTAAATTGGCCCAATAATAAATAAATGGCAGATTTTTGCGTTTCCTGTAAAATTTTCTAAAGTGGATATAGTACCTTTTGGAAATCAACGTCTCAATTCACGATACATTTTATCAATGTGGTTCCAATACAATGCAGCATAGATGATTTTGCCAGGATTCAAGTAGCTATCTAGTAGTAAATATTGAAAATACCACTATATATACTACTACTATATACTATATACTACTACTATGTACTATACTTCTATATAGTAGCTATGTTGAACCAAACGTAATAAACACCAACAAACAGTAATCATAGATAATGAAACTGTCTATAGTGGATATTTCACAAAGAAGTAAAAGTAAACATTTTACACATTTGTTGTCATTTAATATTGTTTCCCTAGCTTGCTGAATGCATTATAGATTGCAGTTATACTTCCCGTAGCTTAAACTAGACATTTAATTCGAAATCGTATAATTAAAAATAAAATAATAATTACCTTAATTTACTTTATGGTTCTTTCAGAGGCATAATCCAAAGGAAGCGCACTTTAGAAAATGAAAAGCAGCTATAGCTAGGCTATAATCTTCATATGCCCGGCTGAATTTTAGCGGCGAGAGCATAGTCTTGTTCAAGGGAAACTTTAGTTGAGGGGAGTTCGGGAAAGTTGGGAACCGTAAATATAGAGTTCTGTTTCGTTGCTTGCTCCGGTACTTCTCATAAAAGATTTGTACAATGGTGGTACTTACTGTAAGTAATCTGAGTTTAGCCCCAATCCCGAATTCCTAAATACTTCTATCTTTATATGTTAAGAATACATTCGGTGTATTTATTCAGTTTTAATCCGTGTAAATCTATATGCTGATCAGAGATGTAACGATTGGGAAGGAAATAATTAACTGATTAACATTATAAAAATTAGATATACCTATCTCCGACTGATGTTTTAATTAGTGATTAAGCTGTCTCATTTAATATTATGGAAGAAACTTATTTTTATTTTTTTTTTTTTTATTGAGATATATTACAATTTGTTACAAAATGAACAATAATAATATTGATAAGAGACCACATTCATACTATATATACAGAAAATAATAATAATGGTCAAATTTCATAAAATATAGCATAAATTCAAATATATACAATAAAATAATAATAATAAATAAAAAACAAAACAAATCGAAACATAAACCTATTATTGAGCTAAATAAAAAGTTGGCAAATAAATAAACATCTTACACACAATCATAACTATATACAATATATACAATTGCTAAAGGGACCCCAGGAAGCGCTTTTTCCTCCACTTGTGGAGGAAAAAGCGGAATCCAAGAGATCCCAGCACCTCTATCTCAGCCGCATCACTGGTCTGAGCCAGTGGAGGCTGAGTTAGGGCGCTGTAGCCACAAACATACCGTACATGAGTGGAGGATCTGACCATTGTCAGAACTCCAGTTTCAATGTTTACAATAGGTCTCGTGGCCACTGCCGTTTCAATCTTCGAGGAGGATTGTAGGGATGGGTGGTGCTGGATAGGGATTGTGCTAGAGTGTTAGGATGATGACTTAGGTTCTGATGAAATTTGGAAAATTTGGATGGTACCAGGTCTAAAACAAACGGAATATTAAGGTCATGGTGTAGGGTACAGTTGGTAACGTAATAAGGAGCATTAACTATTGTTCGGAGGACTTTGGATTGGAAGGATTGGATGCGTTTGATGTTAGAATGTTTAGCTGTCCCCCACAGTTCAAGTCCGTAGGTCCATATAGGTTTCAGTACTGTCTTGTATACTAGTAATTTGTTGTCAACTGTAAGATGAGATTTTCTGTTTAGTAGTCTATATAACTGGCCGAATCTGCGGTTGAGTTCTTTTCTTTTTAGTCTTGTATGTGGGTTCCACGTCAGTCTTTTGTCTAGTAAAAAGCCGAGATACCGGACTGTGTCTGAGGAAGGAAGCGGTATGGAATTGAAATTAACCGTTGGACAGGATTTGCGTCGAAGGGTGAATGTGACGTGAGTGCATTTGCTTTCGTTCACATTAATGCGCCAAGCATTGCACCAGTCTTCGACAAGGGAAAGGTGCTTTTGGAGACTTAGCGATGCTGCTTCAGGATCGGAATTGGATGACAAAATGGCGGTATCATCAGCAAATGTTGCCAGAAAGGTATCGGGATCGGTAGGGATATCGGCGGTGTAGAGGATGTAGAGGACGGGTCCTAAGACGCTGCCTTGAGGAACACCGGCCTCAACAGTATAATGTTTGGAAAATTCGGAACCACTGCGAACTCGGAAGGAGCGGTTTGATAAATAGGATCGGAGGATTAGGTATAAGGATTGAGGTAAATGGGTTTTGAGCTTAAAGAGCAGTTCCGGGTGCCACACCCGGTCAAAAGCTTGAGCTATGTCCAGAAAGGCACCCGAACAATACTCCTTGCACTCAAGGGCGGAGGAAATGTGGTCTACAACTCGGAGGCCTTGGTGAACCGTGGAATGTTGAATGGAAGAAACTAAATTAATTGTTTTAATTGATTTTTTATTATTATTATAAATTATCATTATTTAAATTTATTTAAACAAAGGAAAACCTACAATGCTAGAGATTATTAATAAAAATCTCAATATCAGAGTATGCATTGTATTACGTAAAAACAAACGAAAAAAAATTGGTAATTTGTGATACGAAATAGAAACAGAATATATTAATTCTTCAGAAATTCGTCCTAAATAGCGTCACAGACGTGTTTATTTTAAGCTAAAATATTTATGTTATAACTAGGGTATTAATGATTTCTTTTGTGTTTAATTATTCCAAAAAAAACATTTTTATGAAAATAAAACCAGTGATCAACGTTTCTGGAGTTATACCCTATTTTCAAGATTCTGCATCAAAATGGTTCCCAATGTGCCTCATTTTTTATTTAATTTCGATATTTATTGTAAAACGTAATAAAGTATAAGGTCGGAAATGTTAAAATTATATAGTGAAAGAACGGATTGGTGACAAAAATCTTGGGTAATATATTGGCACAAAGAGAACCTATTCGATAGCAGGATCTAGATGAAGGGGAAAATAACCCGAAACCTTGATCGCTGGATTTTATTTAAATTAAAAAATGCCAAATTCTTTTCTAACCAAGTCAAAGCTGCAATTATTTCGAGTAATAGAAATAAAATAATAAAAAGTTTAACTTAAATTAAAAAAAAAAAATGACTTAAAAGTATTAACTTTTACTAGTTATTAAAGTATATTACGTGTCCCGCAGATTAATAATATGGATTACGATAATTGTTTAAAACTTTACTAAACCATAATCAATAATTTAAGCTATAGTTATGTCTGGTTCTACAGTATGTATGGGTTGATAACTTTTAGGAGTGCCTGTCATGTTCATCTTAGTTGGAATTAAGAACATAAAATTAGGTTAGGATTTTTTTTTTTTTTTTAAAGTTAAGTTAACTATAGAGTATTACAATTAAAGCGTAGCTCCAGTCCTAACCGGATGGGGACAGATAAACCTATTCCTTTTGAGCATAGTAAATGGCAGCGCTGGAACGGTAGGGTCAGGGGCGAGGAATAATGTCGGATTTAATATTCGAATAGCCTTTGCCCGAGTCCCTCCGATTAGACTTTTAAAACAACTAGCTCCTGTTATTTAGCCGAGTGGTCAAAATGGCTCCTCATTAACTCCTACAGGTCCAGTCTCTTTTCTCATCCATAAACTATTCGATCCTCTGCATATATTTCATTTTCAGAAGAGAGAAGCATCTTTTTTTTTTTTTATTTCATAAATAAAGAACAAACAACATTTCTTTGGAAATTTTTATAGATAAAAAAGGGTGATTAATTTGGTGAATGCTTTTAGTGATTGCAGCCCTTTTTAGTTAGCTTTGCGACTAAACGCGCGTGTTGGGAAAATCTGTCTAATTCTGGGAATTCTACAGTTTTCAATTAAAAAACAACTAGCATTTCCCGATTTTAAAGCGGAAATATCTCAAAAGTGCCTAAGTGAAAAATTATGAAACTAATGCAGATTACACATCTATAAGATACGTATAGGTGACATAGATTTGAAGACTAATACTAACAAGGAGAGGATACAAAATGTGTCTCGATGATTTTTATGATTTTTTTTTAGGTAAAACTTGACATTCAACGATTAGACTCTGCAAAATATTAGTGACCAACTCTCTCTAGTAGTCACCTAAGAAAAACGGAAACATTGCGAGCGAAAAACAAATTTAATTTAATTTTCTGTTTCTAGTGAAGTTAGAGAAATAAGTTTGGTGTCAAAAATACCCTATTTCAAACCAGAATAATTAAAAATTAGCCATTCAAATACTTAAGTTTTATGCTTGGTAAAAACAAAAAAACAAGCTGGGCTTTTTCGGGTTTGGCTCCAGCATAACAAAGGATTTTACTCCTTTTAAGAATTCCTGAGGAAATTTACCGGGTTCAAACCTTGGGCATAGAAGGAGTATGATACGCTATTAAATCACAGGTGACCTGAGTAAAAACCGGTTCTCCTCATAAATAATTGAATATTATAGAACATAGGCTATACAAATAAGTCATAAAAGCAGTCGTTTTCAATGATTCTGAGAACTGAATATTATTTAAGACCATTTGAAAGGAAGTTGCTGGGATGCGAGAGTTGAGTTGCCATCTTAGTAACCACGACTATCAACAGTAAAAAAACCTATTCGGTAAAACTTGTGAGAAGAAAACAGATCATCTTGTTGAGCCTTGAAGTACGAGTGCTTAGAGAATCGATCTTCGACAACTTGCTTAAGGATTGAAATGGCGCTAGACGATGTAGAGGAAGCACAAAATGTAGTGAGAATACTGATGTAAATGGGAATTAGAAGGTATATGATTGCTATATAGAAAGAATTTTCTTCTCATTGTGTTACAACTCGTAGTGACAACAACGAGTAAATATGAACTTTTTTGGTTACTGTTACATTTCTATTTTCTACCTGTCGGTCAGCTACTTGTTTAGGGATTTGTTTGCATGTCTCGGAGTGATGTCCTGTCCCTAATTCGTGTACATCTTTAGATATTTGATATGAACAGCATATATGTGATTTTCTTTTTATGTCTTTGAAATTTCTATACAAGTGATGTGTGACTGGTTTGAATAGCTAGTTTAGCTATTAAAGTCGAATTCTTCAAATTAAAACATTTTAGGAGTGGATTATTTCAGTAATAAAGATGATAAAGGGTGCGGCAAGTGGATGATATCGGGTCATTAAAACATTCAAGTGTAATAAATGCTATTCATAAATTAATTAAACTTCCAATATAAGTCAAGCTTTGTATTAATTAATTATGAGTTGGTTGGGGAGGAGCATGGGACAGGAAGAGACGCACTAGCCTGAAGGGCTACAATAGCCCTAACCCTTTGTATTTAGCTAGGGGAGGTGAGTACGCCACATTCCGCTACCTGTTGTTCCAGAGGGCTCTTCATTTTTCAGTGCTCTCGGTTAGTAATTAGGATCCCCAAAGCCCATCACTCTTTTCAGTCCCTTGTCCCTTATAGCTATCCTCTTGTTCTTTTCTTGTGGAAATCACTCCACCATATGTCCAAAAGGTCACGTTTCAAGTCTGATAAAAGGTAATAAAGATGGAAAAAATAATGTTAAGCCTATCATAACTGATCAATAAGTTTAAGGTTTATTTAAATAAATAATCCAAAATTTGTACTTAGGTTATTATTTTCAATAATGAACGTTTGTAATCGAACAAAAAAAAATGAAATAACGAATTAAAAAACGCCGTCCGCATTTCTCCGGAACTACTGGGCCATTTTTTTTTTTAATTCGCCACGAAAATATAAGGGCATGCAACGATCATCTCAACACGTAGACGTTAATATCAGCTAGTTATTTTGAAATCGAAAGAATATTTTGAAATCTTCTCCTCAGGTACATTCCGTATCGTGGTATGTTCTAGAGTGATTGTGGAGGGGGTATTCCTGATGTTAGTCACGAATTCCGTCTTCTGGATGTTAATTCAATTGTTATTCTTTATTAAACGATTTTAAGATGCTAATAAAATTTTGTTTTTAGAATATAAATAACGTATTTCTAAAACCTAAAACCTAAAGACACGGACTTCTGTGGTTAAAGGCTCACTTAGAAATAATAAATAATTTAAATTTCAAAGGAGTAATGACGATATATAATAGTTATATTCTAAAGCTAAAACGTTGGCTATTCATTAATCATACCTGTGGTTACATTCTGCCGTTATTTTGAACTAACATAGGCTAATAAAAATATGATTTATTATTAAAAATGATGCTTTATTTGATGTACGTAAAAATAGTTGAAAGAGCAATTAATTGACTGATTGACGAAGATATACGTATATAACATTTAGTCTTACCACAAATTTATAAATTTAAATATTCACAAATTAAACCGTGGTTTACAGCTAGTTTCATATAAAATGAGTTAATATAATAACAAAAAATCTTGACTACTGCATTTGTACTGATCAAGCTGGAGCTATTTATTACTCACCTTGTATGCGTAAATGATCTTTTATTCGTTATAATAATTTCTCCTTTCACTTTTTTCATTTTTAAAGATCTTGACTACTCTGGCTTCGTATCTAGATTGAGAAATAAATATACGAGTGGTAAAAAGTATCGGTCACTGAAAAGGATTCTGATAATGTATTTTTTTTTTTCTTGATGATACGTAGATAATCAGAACGTAATGAGGAAGACGGGCGAATAGGATATTAAGGTTTAAGATATATGACATTGTTTTTGTAACTATTGTAGATGAAAATAAATTTTGGGAGGTTTTCTTTATTAATTATCTTATCTAGTGTACCCCGCAAATATGGATATTATAAGGTGTATACTGCGGCTGTGAAAACGACAGTAACTCTCCGCCCGTAAAAGCAAGTTTATACCAAACGACTGTACTAAAGTGGAAGCATCTTCTGTTTATCGCCCGGTCCTCATCTGACAGTTATGCCCCTGCAATCCGAGGTCTTTAATGGCACCTTATCAACGTTAACCGAGTTCATCATTGTCTTAACGCCACGGTCTTCGTGTGATGAGACTCTGAATTTCATCGTAATCAGCCAAAACTCCTGGCCTTAGTAATTTGTAAATCCACCTTTATAAAGTTTGGGGATGTTACAGAGCTGAAGAAACCTAGCTCATATTCACAATATGTTACAATTGAAAGAAACTCCTATTTCTCATTAGAATAGCAGAGTATAACTTGAATGAAGTTTTTTCAATCTATTTTGGTTATCTGTTTAATATCCATAATATTTTACTCTAAATATCTTTAATAATAATCATGCTGTCTTAATTTGTTTGCAGTTATTCTTTCTCAGAAAAAAATCATCAAAAAACGCTGCAGCCCCTTCTCTATGATCTGACCTTGATTAACGAGAAAAATTAAAATCTGGATCCGTGCGAAATTCTCCTTTCAATCTTTGCGTTCCTGAGCAATCGTATTATGAGTTTTCAAAAGTTGCGACAGCTGAATCTCTTGATCCAAACAGAACTTTTGCAAGCCTCATTTCACATTTCAATCAAAAGTTGCTTAGCTTTTTTTTAAGTATCTGAAAGTTATTTCGGTCCTAAAAAGCCTTAGCGATATGATATATTTCCGAAAAAGGATCAAACGTCTCGCTGTATTTTTTTTTCTAAATAGTTCGAGGAAACCTAAAAAGGACCTTTTTAACAGAAGTTTCTCCCTTAACAATAGATGTAATAGTGCAAAATTATAAACCTAACTGTTATTTTATTATGTACTGGAATATCACCATTTGTGTGTCATTCAATACAAGTTTTTTTTTGTTTGGTTTTTCTGCTCAGATTTAACACCAATTATTCAACCATGATGACTAAGACTATTATTCAATTTGTTTCTTAGGTCCTGGACTGACTTCATGAAAGAGGCTAGACCAATTATGTACACCACATATTTGAGTAGAAGTACAAATTTATCTATCTAGCTCTATTACTTGAACATTTTCAAAAGTAAAGAGCAGCTGTATCGCAGAAGATAGTTTACAATATATGATTAATTTATGAGTATTTGAATAAATACCTTCTTATATAAGTTTTACATTTTAGGTTATTTTTATTTACTTAACGTAATTTTATGCTTCTGTGGCGATCGGCTATTAAAGTGGAAATCATAAATTTCATCTATCCAGGATTGTTTAGGATGGCGATCATTAACGAGTACCTGACTTAGAACAGGCTGTGGACAACCATTTTACGTTCTCACCGAAGGAAATCATAACGAAGTATTTGTCATTCCTTTAAATAATTCAAGAATCATCTGTCAGGTTTAAAGTCTAATTTTTGTTATTATGTCCTGAATTGGACAGATTGTAATATTGCTCAGTAAATAAAAAAAAAAAAAAAAAAAAAAAAAAAAAAAAAAAAAAAAAAAAAAAAAAAAAAAAAAAAAAAAAATTGTTATTCAATGTTGTGCGGATTGAACTAAACTCATCGAGTTTAGGCAACTTCTAAAATACAGATTTTCGGTAGAGGTATTTCGCATGCGATGTTGGTGATACGGTATAGCGTAGTAAATATTTAAATACATATCTAACATTTAGGATTAAGGAAGTCTTAGCCATTAAAATGATTGTATGAAGGGGTCCATGAGATCGTTTTGTAGGGAACCATTGCTGTGTCGTGTTGAAACTATGGGATTTAAAAACATGGAATCATTTTGAAGAATAGAAAAAACACTGAGAATAATATACGTGCAGAGAAGTTTAAGAAAAATATTGATAAAACGAGAACTGTGAACTTTATTGAAAGCAGGAATGGCGATGTTTTCATGATCTCAATTCTATTCTCGTACAATAGTAAATGTGACAATTCGATCTTTAACAGGTGTCATGGAGTTTAGCAAGCCAAGCTTCTCTATAACCGTCAATATTTTCCTATCGACATGTGTCAATTGCGAAAGAGTAAGGTAAAAGTAACTCTACAAAAGAAATATTCATAGGAAAATCCCCGTTCTCGGATATTCTTCACCGTTGATATTATTGAGAGGACTTGCTATCTCATATCATCCTACACCCTCGTTGAATATATGATTTAAAATGTGTCGAACCTCCCTTCTAGCCTGAGAGACAATATTTGATGTTGGCCTCATGAATAGTTTCTCGGAAGACTATGATAGTTTAGGAGTCAATTCAAACAAGCCGTCGGCTCCTTGACCTGCTTCCAAGGCGGGGCATGAATTGAGAATGGAAATAACGGGGCCCTCTCAGGGAGGCTGGGACTCCTGCTAAATAATGTCCGAGGCTGTAAAGCAGCTCCTTCCAGCTTCCGATTCATTAGTTCAATACCACTCTCCGCTTGGCTCTTCTAGAAAATTAGATGGCGTTTCTATATCGATCATTCACACGAATACTAACATGAATTATAAATACTCAAAACCAATTAAAGAACAAATCATTGGAGCGAAATCCCATCAGCCCAAAGACTATCAACACGTGACTATCTCATATCCCTACTACATTTGTACAAATTACATTTGTATTTGTATTTTGTTTGAAAATAAAACCAGAGGGTATGAAAAAAAAAAAGAATGTGTTTAAGTTTGATCCCTCACATACGTTTAATGCCATTTATTACTACAACAATGCCCTGGTTAGTTACAAGCAACTGCAGAGGAATCAAGTCTATCCACTCCTGTACAATCTTACATTAAGCTCCTCCTCACTACTCTATAAGTTAGGAACATTTTTCACTCTCCCTTGAATATGTGTCAGCAAGAGCTAGCTTACAGGTAGCATCGATTTCACATTAAATAACCATCAATTTAACATTCTACATAAATTAGATTCATTAGGTAATGTAGTATGATTCTATTTTGTAACGTGGATTCACACACAACACATCTAATTTTAAATTCATTTTAACTACCTGCAATAATTTATTAAACGTAATCTATATTAGATAAAGTCAATTTGTCAGTGTGTGTACATATATATATCTTTTTGAATATTATTTATTTTAAAATAATATTTACATTTAATTTGTATATTTTATTCATTGGTTTTACACAAGAAGTCAATAAAAAAGTAAATCCTTCTCAGAACGAATATATTAATTTTTTTTTTTTATCTTTCCGTCTGCTGTAAAATACATGTAATGGACATTACGACTAATAAGGATAGTATCATTAAATCGATCTTGTTGAAATTTAAGAATTATTCAAATATCATCAACCGAGTTATCAGGGAGTCACATCTCTTATAAGTTGTGGCATGGCCATATCAGATATTTTTTTCGCCTTGTCTTGATCTCAAAAGTATTTTCAATTTTTCTCCATCGTTAAAAATTACCAATTTTTCGTGGAATCACGTCTATTATAATTTGTTACTTCAATATACAGATCAAATTTATTATTTTATAAACTGTTTTTTTATCTAGCATTACTAATTCTAAAACTCATGTGCATTTTAAGCATGAGTATTATTACAAATATTATAATTTTTTAAAGTACATAATTTTTTAGAACCCAGTTTCAATAAAAATGTAGCTCTACGAAAGATAATTAATTTATTATGTTATTATTTGCCATACAAACATTATTTTAGAAGAAATGTAAACTGCAGCACAAGAAGAGGTAACCACGTTCTCCCTCAGCATTGGCATTTAAATATATATTCTCCCTTGCTAGGGCCACAGCGCACGTACTCAAGATATTTTTCTGCCAAGGAAACATTTTTACACGCAGAAAATACTCAAGCACTTGGTACCAAGAACATTTACCTAGAGGAAAGATAAATGTGCTAACTGGATAATACTTGAGGTTGCATTGAAAATAAGTAAAAAGAGTTGGCTTTCTTACAATGTTCATTATTAATAAGTTTTATCAAAACAAGGCAAACATATGCTTCTTCAACAAAAAATACTGAGAAAGGTAATTAATATATTAGTTGTATGTCATAAAGGAATCATACGCTAATATCCTTAGTAATTTATAATACCTTTTTTTTTTTTTCATTTACAATGCTAGATTTATGTATCGGATGTTCAGTTGTTAATCCATCGGATGTAGTATAGATAAAAGAGAAAATGTCAGACACAAAATAACTAACAAGAATAAGAAGTTGATAACGCTACTAATCTTGTGGTCCTGTGTTCGAGTTCCTCTGTGACAATTAGGTTATTAGCAAATTAATGCAGGGTTGTGATTTTAAAATAAAATATTTATAACCTTTTTTATTAATCAAAATAGTGTATATTAGTTTCAATAAACATCTCAAACGGGTTGGAAGCTTTTTCCGCCACCTCTGGATAGAGCATGAAATCTTTAAAACTTAAAAGTTCAGTAAACTTACTTTTTAATATTTATTTTTTAGATTCCAAAAAAATGCTTATAAGCAGTTATAGACCCACAGTGTAAGGCTGGTGTTGAATGAAGTTGAATAGGAATTACACACACACTTCATAACACTTATTTTTTCGGTCGTCTAATGAGTGAACAATCCAACTTTCATGTTTTTTTTTATAGTTTCAATCTCGAGGTGTTCGTCGGCCGTCGATTTTCTTACGAGTTTCCGGCTAGTTCTGTGATTATCTACAACAAAAACTCACATAGTTTCATAACCAAGAAAAGAGATCCTTCGACGGCCTTCATTCTCTTCAAGGCTGAAGACGTATTCTTAAACTTTTTTAAAGAACTGTTTAACGGTTTATTCACATGATACCTTGGCCCTACACGTCTATGACATAGTAACCAGTTTCAACCTCTTTGCAATCCCTACAAAAATCCGTCCTACGTCTCTGTTCTTCCTGAGTTGTAATACAACAGTTCCTTACTTCAATTAATATTCTTACAACTTTATATCTTCTAGCAACAATACACCTGATTTACTGTAACAAATTATCATTTATTTCTTTGTCAACTTCCGATCAAGCTTACTTCAATCGCTTCGAGACTGGCCGGGACATGTTGATTTTTTTTAACGAAGCTTAACATTATAACTTGCCCATACCACGGTCGCTAGAATAGATTAATACCCTACTGTATAACCCACCCTATTTAGAGTTCATCATAACGTTAAAATCGCTTCTTTATTCAAGAATAAGAACTCTCTGCTGAAAATCTACCTCTGTGTCCATCTTATATTAGAGATTTTTAAACAAATTTTAAAACAGTTCTTGGTCCCGAGCGTTATTTAGTAGTCGAAAATTGACTGTTATACTTATTAATAACAGGAGAATAGCTAGGCTGCTCTACCGAAACGAAGGCCTAATTAGCTCGTTGGCTTCCATGTTGTCGAGTATCCAAAACCAATATTGGCTTTCGATACGCTCTAGTCGCTTTATCTGTCGAAAATAACCAAGCACAAAATTACCTGTATTGCTTTCCTAGAAATTTTATTTCATTTGTTAATTTATTCTTGCAATTAAGTAACAAAAATCCTCCGTCTTTTTTTTCTTATAAATCTTTTTTTTTAATAACATTTTTCTGGAAATTTAGAACTGTATTAATTAATACATCTAGTAAATGTAAGTATAACATAAAACAAAGTGTACTACACATCTACCAATTGGAAGCACTCTATGAAATATTCTAAATTTGGAGCTCTCGTGCTATCATCATTTCAGATGCCTGGAAGAATTTTCAGGAATATAAGAGCAAACAAGAATTGAAATTAAGCATATAGAGTGAGAATATAGTTTGTCATAAAAAGATACGTATCTAGTTCAGGGTCATATTAATTATTAAGATCATTATGAATTAGTTTATTCGTAACTGATTAAAAACCATCAAGGATTTTGGAGAATTGGATACAAGAAAAAATCGATTGTTAAGTAGTTCTCTAAAACTCAACTGCGTTTGCCCAGATAGGCCTTACGGTGGTCATGTAGATGAGCCTTTCGTATTTCGGTCAAAGTCCTAGTTCTAGAGCGTCTGTCTAGTTATCATTAACGAAAGCACCAACCAGTATTTTGTCGTTTTAGTATTGTGGATTCTATGCTAGACGTTCATCAAGCAGTAGTCCTAGATAGCGAATACGTTTATCCGAGACAAGCCAAAAATTGAGGAGTAGGATATCGTAGGTTTACGAGAAAGAGAAAAAGTTATTTAGTGATATTTTCCAATTCTGACTCCATACCTCAAGGTTTCTTATGTTAAGAGGCAATAATGAGTTAATGACTAATAAAACAGAAGTGTCATCTTCGTGTGATTTATAATTCCAAAAGTGTATTCAGTAATTTTAACTTATAATATTTAAATCATTATTTGATTTCCTAAGCATTATTTTCTATTTTACATAAAATTGATATAAATTTCGAATACCATTTTTAAGTAAAATACACATTTAAGGACACTGAGTTCAATCAACCTCAGTCCCCCAAAATGCGTGTGTCTATGTGGTGTCAACCTCACCAACGAAAAAACATAGACAAATCAAGTTACTTATTGATATTCAATATAGACTACAGATAATGCAGAAACGAAACCGGATATGCCACTCTACACTACGGATTTTACTCATTTTTATAATTCCCTTTAAGCGGCTTTGTATCGGTTTTAATTAATCTCATTATAACTTAATGCTCTTCAATATCATTTGTTATTAATTCCTATTTATTAGTACTGGGCTTAAATACCAAATTATCATAATTTCCTACTCTGAATTAGAATTAATTTTAGTATTTTAAAATATATATGTATATATGAAAAGAACTAAAACTGAAAAAAAGAAAGAAATATTTTACTAGGAAATTGGTTTGTTTTCTCTATGCTCTCTATGCTCTCAATACTTTTTTTAAACTCTAATTCAAAGTTTACAAAAAAAGGCTGGCGTGCTCTTAAGCTAATATCTCAAAACATATATATATATATATATATATAGGATTTCAAGCATTGATGAAAAATAAATAACGTTTCTTTTATATCAATTACTATTATAGAAGAGTAATTTAAGTTATGAATATATTAGTCGGAACATTCTCTTCTAATTTATTTATCATAACATATCAAACATGATTACTACATTACGTTTCGAGGTACCTTCAGATTTTCAAATATTATCTAAAATATAATTGAATTAAATATATATAATAAATATATATATATATATATATATATATATATACATTAAGAACACATTATCAATAAATTAGAATCAATTTATCATTTAAAATATTTACAATCTGTTTATTATTAGAATTCTACTTACATTTATTTCCATATTGTATCTCAATATAGGTCAATTACTATTATATTATTATTCATATTAAGCTCATAGATATGAATAATAATTCTGTTAAATTTTATCTTTTCATTATCACATATTCATTGTTTCAACCTTTTGTTGCTGTGCACTTACAACTATCATGTATACTAAAATAGCATTTATCTAATATATATGTATATATGTATATATCTATGGGCTTAATATGAATAATAATATAATAGTAATTGACTATATATTGAGATACAATATGGAAATAAATGTAAGTAGAATTCTAATAATAAACAGATTGTAAATATTTTAAATGATAAATTGATTCTAATTTATTGATAATGTGTTCTTAATGTATATATAATTGCTTTTAATATTTATTCAATTATATTTTAGATAATATTTGAAAATCTGAAGAAGAGGCTTAAGGTACCTCGAAACGTAATGTAGTAATCATGTTTGATATGTATATGATAAATAAATACATAAACAAATTAGAAGAGAATGTTCCGATTAATATATTCATAACGTTTCTTATGTTAATTAATTCATCTAGTTTAGAGATATTTTATTACTTAATAAAAAATCAGGTTATTCTTAATATAAGCAATACAAAATGTGCCCAAATAAGAGCTGTAAGTCATGAAATTCTCCTTTCCTTTCACTAACCTTTCCTGGCCGTGGGTAGTACTTAACTTGATGGTATCAGATACGTTCAATAACTTAACGATTTCCAGGGATATTCCAGGATTTGAAGCTTTGTAACCGAGTTTACTAAATTATCCCATGACACCAATACTGTCATGTAGATACCGATCAATAGACCACTCTGTGAGATGATCTTTAATTTCTAATGTTTTAATAACTTGTAGTTGTTTGTACTTTTTATTTTATTGTATTACTGAGAATCCTTTGGTAGCAATAAATACATTACTGAAACGTATGTTGCAGGTTGGGCCATCGCACCGGAAGAGAGAGACTGGAAGTACCGGTTATCTATTTACTACACAAAGCCTCAGGACTCAGGAGTATTCACTTGCTCCACGCCTCGGGGGCTCACCAACAGCCTTCCTGTATTCGTTACTGGTTAGTATTAATTAATTTTAATAATTTCTAAAAGAACAGCATATAACCAAAGGTTTAGATAAGGCGTAAGCTAGAATTCATATGTCATTATTTTCAATACACATTTTCGAACTAAATTTCTTAAGGCCCGAATATTAATATTAAAAGTCCTTCTACATTTCAGGCTTACATAGTCTCTGGATTTGAAATCGATATATATTTTCGAAAATTCATATAATAATTATCTTATTAGGTAGTAGAATAAGTTCTTAATGTTTTTTATTATTTTAATTTAATCTTCACTGTACTGCCTCTCAAACTCTCCAATCCCATATCCTTAAAGTATGTTGTCGGAATTGGAAAATTAAAATAAATTCAAACAAATCCCACCAAATTCCTTTCATCGTAAACCTATGACATCCTGCCCAACAGTGTCCTTTAACAACATTCCGCAAGTTCCTGTTGAACAAAGCCGATATCTAGGACTCTTTGATGGAATAAGGAAATAGCGACGGTTTGAGATCTTGGATTAAAAGTAATGATCACTCTTACTTATGAGTACGCGGTATTTCATTAATAATCAGAAAATAATAATCACCTATTACCAGAAAATTTAATTATTAATATGTATGTATACATTTTGAAAGTTGTTATATTCTTGTTCTGGACTCTTTATAATTTAAGTTTTTTACGGTTTCGAGATTTAGCCAATAAATAAACAAGGCTATGTTTCAAAAATCTATATTGAGAGAAAAAAAATCTGGTGCAGGTAACACACGACTTTCACTTACCTCCATTTTAAGAATCAATGAAAGAATTTTCAAATACAGTTAGAGATAAAATTACATGAAACTATTAAAGAATTAATTAAATTGAATTTCTATAGAAACATGTGTTTTATTAAAAAATATATTATATTATTATCTAAATTAATCAGTTAGTTTTATTTTATTTTCATCACTCTCTCTTCACTTTTAAAAGCTTGAGTATAAGATAGTATTTTTTCTAAAATCTTTAGCTTTCCAACGGCATGTCATACATATATATTACTGCTGTTATGTTCAAAAACGAAAAATTGCTTTGAAAAATATGTTTTCTGTTTTCTCCTTTAGTTGGGTGTCGAATTCATTCAATTTATATATTTACCTGTGTTTCATCATTGGTAACAAGATAATATAGTTATATTTATAGAATCAAGAAAATTAAATGTACTTTAGAGAAAGAAAATTTAAAATATAGGCATTTAAGCCTTGTCATACCATTTTAATCAGAATGAAACCTAAATGATATTAATGCCCATTAAATTTTACATCGATATAGCGAGTTTAATCAAAATCGTCGGATCCGTTTTCGATAATATCGAAGAAAGGTGCAAAATGCATGGTATAAAGTGGCTCTTCTGGTAAGCTCATTTTGATGCAAAATGTTTTGTAAAGTTTCCGGCGTATATTTGTCATAAATATGAAATTTCAGTTTCATAGGACTTACCTTTTCCGTCCGGGACTTACCACACACACACACAGAACTTTTTCCGGGATTTGGTTATTTGGACTCAGGGGACCCTAAAACGTGTATTTCCGTTGAAAACGGGAATTCGAAAATGTTCACGATCGCAATACTTTCCTTTACTATATATAGTAAGTGAAAGTAAAAAAACACTACATAGACTAATATTTTGTTTTGATTTTTTTATGTTAGGACCTGAATAAGAGAACAATAAAGTCTCGAAACGTAGCCTAAACACTTATTAAGTAAACCTCGAAACCAATAGAATATTATATATATATTATATATATATATATATATATATATATATTGATTGTTATTGAAAATTTTATTTCAGATGTGCAGTGCGGTAGGATCAGCGGCTTGGGGCAACTTAGAGTACGAATGGAAGGGACCAGACTGGGTCAGAGCGTGCACTTCCATTGCCCCACTGGATTCAGGCTAAACGGGACTGCTAACCTCACCTGCAGAGCCAGTGGTGAGTACCTCTGTTTTAATAAATATAATAATAATAATAAGAGCTTCATTGGTATCAGTATTCACAAAACCTATCCCATTGAGATGGGTTTATATGGTAAGAAATAATAGATAAATAATTAAAACATTTAAAAACAGCAAATAATCCAAGGAAAGAAAAATAAATAAATAAATAAAAATAAAAGATTCTACAACAAAACAGAGTCCTTAATAGAATACACCAAAAGAAAACACAAAAGTATGTATTCTTTCAAACGTTTATCCACCAGGATTTGTCCCTCGCAACCAGCTATCAGTTTTCGCCTACACTCTTCGTTAATTCATCCCCCCATCTGCGATGTGACCGTTCCTTTCTCCTGCTGTCCTTTGTTTTTGTATCCAGTGATTTTTTTTATATCCAAGTGACTTATAAAGATCTCTTGGGGAGAACAACAATTAGACCTAATAACCAAATAAGCATCAGCAGACATGTATTACGACTTTAAGGTAAAAAAAACAAAACAATATTTACGTACATATCATGCAAACTAGAGTCCTAATACCACTCTGAAATGGAACTTTCAGAAGACGGTTTAAATTTATCTATGTCTGTATTATTAAAGTGATATTATAAGATCCCTCGAAATTACATAGGAAGAAATATTACCCGGTTCAGCATTTATTCACAAACAAGCATTCCTAGGAATGAAAGTTGAATTCGATAAACGTCATTAAGCTTTAAACATTTACAGACGATAGTTAAAATATAAAATAAGTGTCAGAGAATGTTAAGTGACTTTTTAGTCCGACATTTTCATTCATTGGTGAGATGAAATTTAAATTAATTAAAGCATGAATCCTGAATATGAGTGCACTCGACCTTAAATTTAACAAGCTTTTCAAGCTTCTTAACCATTAAAACTGAGAGTTCTTGAAAAATTGAAGTCTTCTTATGTTAAGTATCATAGTCGTTGCGATATCCAATGTGAAAATAAAAAAAATCGATTTTTTTTTTTAATTGATAGTACTCTGAGCTATATTTTGTTTTGTTTTTTTACTCCCTACATAATCGCTTCCCTAAACGTAAATTCTGGTTTAAAATAAGATTTAGACATTCTAAAACTTTTTTGGAATTTTTTTTGGATTCTTATAAACACATCATTATTGGAAATTTCTATCATATTAAAAACTATATGCGATCCCAAATATAATCACCTACGATAACCTTAATGTTCAATTATTCGTGGATTCGAATAGATCCTGATATCTTTATTTTAATGAGAGTCTCGATTTCTAGCTTAAATTACAAGTTTCAAATGTGCACTTCGATTTTAAATATTCCTTTAAGGTGTCTGAAAAAAGATGGCTTTTGAAACTATTAATTAAGGTGGTTCTGAAGCCTGAAGCAATGTTATTGAAGTGTGACCAATAAGGGTAGTTTTCTTATTTTATGATCTGATGGTGTCATAGTAATCCACATTTATTTGCTGTAATTGAAAGTCCTCATAAAATAAATATTAACTACAGAATTTTATTTTCAGTAAGTAATATAAAATTATACGACCAACACTTAAATTTATACACCTTTTGACACTCTCTCTAGAACTCAGTGTCCGTCACCTCCTTCAGGCATCAGATTCTATTCAACACTATTTTAGCATAAATTTACAGTATGCTTTATTATTTACCATTATTTACAGGATTTCGTTAACTGTATATTTTTAATTTGAATTCATTGTTTTTACTTTTAAAAAAGCATTAAATATAAACAGCGGTATTTTAAATTTTTGTTCACTTTGATCTTTAATTCTTCTATTTATAGTTAAGTATTTACCCTGACTCTAAACTCCACTTTTATTTACTGTAATATTATGCTAAAGGGGTTAGGCCAAGAATAAAATAATAATTATTATTATTAAATTTATGACATAGAAGCTGTCATCAAAAATTTAATTCCAGCAATAGCAATAGTGACAGAGCTTAAAAAAAAGCACCGACACTAAAAAATGTAAGCAAAACGCGACTTTTTTTATTCGAACTAATTTAGCTCCTATAGAGTAAGTCTGAGTGACAAATGTTATATAATTAAAATATTCTTTATTAAATTTATGACATGAAAACTGTCATAAAAAACGGTCCCTCTCTTTTCCTAAATATTTTTCTTCTAAAAAATGTTAAAAATAAAAGTTTTTCATTATATTTTTGATGAGGAATCTGTCGTTAAATTTATGATCTGAACAACACCAACAGAGTGTATCAAACGTATTATGTTATGTTTGAGGGTAAAAAAAAACAGCTAAACATTACACAATAAAAAATACTGACTAGTCAAAAGACATATCAATTTTAAAAATCCTATATTTAACGTATAGTTTTATTTGAAGTAAGATATTTCTCGTGTAACCGACTTGAGTTTACTGGTGCTAATAACACCTCCCATGTGTTTCCATCGTTTGAGAAATATTTCCCCTAAAGGAGGGTTGAATGGAAGTTGTTGGAGGAAGCCGCAGAGGCAGAGAGGGCCTCGGACTTGGCAAACTCTTGCCGGACCTAAGGGCCATTAGAGGGACCGAGGTCAAATTAGGAACTGCCCTTCCTACGGCTCGATAAAGGTGTTCCCCGCAGCCCTTTTCATAAATATCACCCTTCCACTCATGTACACAAGTGTTTGCATAAATATTAGAACATGTTAGAAGTAGTCACCGTTTGCCATAATTATTGTATATTTCAAAAAATAGGAATTTATTATAATCCTAAATTATACTTATATGAATGATGAGGTAGTTCGGAGGGTGATGTAAAAAACTAAAACTTTTTATATTAATTAGATTAAGAATTATAGAATTTTGGCCACTAAAACGTTATTTTTTTCAAAGTGGCTGCAAATGTAGTAAAACAGTACTAGTTACTTTCCATTCACGGACCTCAACGCTCTCACGTTGTATATGAAGTTAACGGCGTATTATATGTTTATTTTATAACATACATCACCAATTACCTATCGTTTATACACATATACAATATATCGTGGGAGAGTTATACCAATTTTATTTTGAATTATTTCTTGAAAATAATTTTATAATCTAGTTAAGCTAATATCTTTTTATAAATTGATGTTACATACATATCTGATCAGTCGAGCTACTAATTACATATCAATAAAACCGACATTACATCACGATTCTTCATTAACATCCGGTTTATATATTAGGTGGTGAATAAGAAAGTAGCGTTTTTCCTTGTTTATAAAACCATGTTTACTTGGTCAATAATGTTAATTTGTCAATAATCTATTCTAAAAAAAAGTATTAGCTAAGGTGCTTTTATGCATACTTGCTCAAAACTGAAGAAAAAAAATTCATTTTTGTCATTAATTTTTTTTTAATTTCCGCAAAGGAAAGTCCGCTGCAGAGGCTGTTAAAAAATTTGCAGTGTGTATGGCAATAGTGCCTAGGGAGAAAGTACCGTCCGTAAATGGCTCTATTCGAAACCAAAAACTTTGACTTGGAATACGCAATGCGCTCGGGTCGTCCTTCACCAGTTCTAAGAGGCCGGAATTGAAAATTACATGAAAGATGGCAACGTGTAATAGATCAAAACAAGTCATTTATAACAATATTTACAAAAATTCGAAGTTTTATTGAAATTATCCGTAAAAAAATAAACGAATTATAAATATAACCCTATATATTTACAGTACGATAGTTACTATTGATATAAACAAAGATTTGCTTAAAACAAAGTAAGCTGATAAACGCCTGATTTAACTTAGAACAATGATAAGGTCCTTATGAGGATAAGAAGTGACGAGCACAGAGTGATAAATGATAAAATTTTGTTTTTCACTCCTTTTTTTTTTTTTTTTTTTTTGCATTTAATAAAGGCAATGTTTACCTTTGGCCTGGCTAAAAGGTTCCAAAGCAATATCAACTTCCACTCCGTTTACTTAGAAGGGACTTCATTGGGGGCTTATTAACGCTTTAAGCATAAATTTAAGTTTAAAAATCATCACTGGAGGTGGCGAAGGGCTGAGCGGCTGTATCCCTTGATCCCTTATTATATCCAGGCCTAATACTGTTTCGGGTTTTGCGTAATCCGCCTCATCCAATTAAACGATGTTGGAGTCAAATATAGCTCTGTATACAGTCATACCTAATATACAAATACTAATTATTTATTTTTACAAATTATAAATTATCCTAAATGCTATCATTTATTTGTTTAACGTCACTTTATGCTGCTATGGCTGGTCGGATATTGCTTCAGTGGGTGTCCTACATTTTGTATAATCAGGTTTAATTAGGATTAGGATATTTAACTAGTGTATTTTTAGTATATATTTTCATGTAATGTAATGCACAAAAATCTTATTATCTCATGTTTCGGAAACACTGATACGTCGGAAATGAAAATATAAAAAGTCCTATAATAGTTTATTACAAACATTTAAGACATAATTAATGAATCTGTTCCCTTTGAATAAGGTTATAATAAAGTCAGACCGAGCCAGAGATAGATGAATTACCGAGTGATGAGGTAAGGGCGGGGTCCGATGGATCCGAGCAAAGTAGCGACTTGTTGATGGTGTCATTAACCAGTACGTCTCCGATCCTATCCTGTCTTCTCCGTCAAATCACGTCGTCTCCCAACGTAGTTAGAACTAAATATATTTTCCGGTCTTCAAGATCAACTCTTTTTTTCCAAGTTCCGAATTTATAAGTACCTAATAAAATGTGTCTATAGAGCGGTTTGGTCTGGTAGAGAGAGCGCTAGTCTATTTTTCTCCACTTCCTGGGCTTAAATCCCGGCTGTAGCAGAACATTATTTATTCTGTTAATTCAGCAAGGGGGGCCTCCGTAGGGTATAGAGACCCTCCTGGGGCAGACCCAGCAACTTTTAAATGTGTAACGAAATAGAAGAAAAACCTGTCGGCTGAGCGTGATTAAGGCCTAATCACCTCATTGCACGGCCGTTAGCCTAGAAACAGCACGAATCTCTTTATTTACTCTTTATTCAAGACTCTTCATGGTACACGTTTTTTTTTTTTTTTTTTTTTTTTTTTTTTAATAAAATGTTTTAAAGTAAAAAACTGAAGGAAGAATAATAATTCAAGTCCAAAACTTTTTCCTTTCCGGTAACCCTTACATCAGCATATTGCCCTCCCAAACACTCCATTTCCAACACCGAATTTGTATCCTTTCTAAATTCCTTAGGAAATCATTTCATTCTGGGTGCAGACTTAAATGCCAAGCATCAACAGTGGGGTTCGAGAACCACGAATTCTCGTGGACGAAATTTGCTGTCTGCACTCAACTCCCGTCATTTCAATCTCCTACCTCCTGATTCCCCTACCTACTGGCCAACCGATCCCAACCGTAATCCTGACATCCTTGACTTCTTCATTCACAGCGGATTAGGCTCCCTCAACTTATCTGTAACTCGACTTGATGAACTATCCTCAGACCATAGTCCACTGATCCTAAAAGTATCTCTCACTCCAATTCCAAAACCTATCCCACCGTCATTTATCCGAGGCCCTGTCAACTGGAACCTATTTCGCCAAATCCTGACCGATAATATTAACCTCAGAGCGACCCTCAAAACCCCAGAAGACCTTGACGATTCCGTCTACTCCTTCACCACTGCCATTCAGCAAGCTGTCTGGACTGCCTCCTCTCCTAAGCACTCCAATATAACTCCTCACCAAAACCATTTGCCTCAACACCTTACAGACCTAATCCATGCAAAACGCCGTGCCAGATCATTATGGCAGCGCACCCGACACCCAACAGATCGCCGCTCCTATAACTTCTATTGTAGACAATTGAAGCAGGAGTTGGCGACCTTCCGTTCCCAATCCTTTAATTCCTACCTCTCCTCTCTGTCAGCTAGTGACAATTCCCTGTGGAATGTCACGAAGAAGATTTTAAAATCCCATCAAGTTTCCCATCCTCTCCGGCGTGGTGATGACTCCTGGGCTGCGTCTGATGAAGATAAAGCCGAGGAATTCGCCACACACCTCTCCAAAGTATTCACTCCTCACCCGGAATCCCAAAGCAATCATACCGCAGCAGTACAAGACTTCCTTTTGTCACCAATACCTCTTTCCCTACCTCCTAAAGCTATTAATCCCTTTGAGGTTAAATATCTTCTCCAGAAACTGACCCTCCGTAAATCTCCTGGACATGATCTCCTTACCCCCCAGATCCTCCGTCAAATTCCGCAGAAAGCTATTATATTCCTAACCTATATCTACAACTGCATCCTACGCACCACCTATTTTCCTCTCTTGTGGAAACATTCCACAATCATTCTCTTCCTAAAACCAGGTAAACCCTCCAGCAACACTTCATCTTACAGACCTATTAGTCTACTCCCCATCCTCTCAAAAGTCTTTGAAAAACTCCTTCTAAAACGAATCCTGCCTATATTAGAATCACAAAATCTTCCTTCCCATCAGTTTGGTTTCCGTGCTCATCATTCCACTGTTCAACAAGGACTCCGAGTTGTAGACCATATTTCCTCAGCCCTTGAATGCAAAGAGTATTGTTCTGGTGCGTTTCTGGACATAGCGCAAGCTTTTGACCGGGTATGGCACACCGGATTATTCTTCAAGCTTAAAACGCATTCACCCCAGTCTCTATACCTCATTCTACGATCCTATCTCTCAAACCGCTCCTTCCGAGTTCGCTGTGGTGTAGAATTTTCTAACTTTTATCCCATTGAGGCCGGTGTTTCTCAAGGCAGCGTCTTGGGACCCGTTCTCTACATTCTTTACACTGCTGATATTCCTAATCATCCTGACACCTTTCTGGCAACATTTGCAGATGACACCGCCATCCTATCATCCAATTCCGATCCTGAAACAGCATCCTTAATCCTGCAAAGACACCTTTGTCTTATCGAGGACTGGTGTAATGCTTGGCGTATTAAGGTTAATGAAAGCAAATGCACCCACGTCACCTTCACCCTTCGACGCAAATCCTGTCCAATGGTTCATTTCAATTCCATACCGCTTCCTTCCTCAGACACAGTCCGGTATCTTGGCTTACTACTAGACAAAAGATTGACGTGGAACCCACATACAAGACTTAAACGAAAAGAACTCAACAGACGATTCGGACAGTTATACAGACTACTAAACAGAAAATCTAAGCTTACAGTTGACAACAAATTATTACTTTACAAGACAATACTGAAGCCAATCTGGACCTACGGACTTGAACTGTGGGGGACAGCTAAACGTTCTAACATCAAACGCATTCAATCCTTTCAATCCAAAGTCCTGCGAATAATAGTAAATGCTCCTTATTATGTATCCAACTATACCTTGCACCACGACCTTAATGTTTCATTTATTTCAGACCTGATTCCATCTAAATTTTCCAAATTCCACCAGAACCTCATTCATCATCCTAATCCTCTAGCACAATCCCTATCCAGCTCCACTCATCCATACTACCCTCCTAGAAGGTTGAAACGGCAGTGGCCCCGAGACATATTGTAAATATCTATTCTGGAGTTCTGACACTGGTCAGATTCTCCTCTCATGTGCAGTTTGATTGTGGCTGTGGCGCCCTCACTTAGCTTCCGCTGGCTCTCACCAGTGATGCGGCTGAGAGGGAGGCGCTGGGATCCTTTGGGCTCTGCTTGTCCTTCCACAAGTGGGGGGACAACCCCCGTCCGGGGTTCCCGAGCTGATTGTAAATATTGTACATAGGTATAAATGAGACATGTTTTGTTTATTTATTTGTTAACTTCATTTATTTGTATTTATTTTGTATATAAATTTTGTTATTGTATACGTTTATTTATTTTGATTTTATTTTATGTAATTTGACTTTCCTTTTGTTTATAATGTAAATATTGTATGAATGAGATCCTGTAGCATTATTATTATTGTCTATTATGACAAATTGTAATATATACGAATAAAAAAAAAAATAATTCAAGTCAAAGTCATACCACAAATTCCCAATTACAAACAATTAAATAAAGAAAATTATTGCATCGATATAGACAATAATTTCGAATCTGTTTTTAATATGTTTCAGGAATTTTCACAGAGAAGAGAAAAATTTGTTGTTAAATTGTTTTTAACCTGATTACTAGATTCTTTGTTTATTAAATTTAAGGTTTTTTTATTTAAAAAAAAAAGTTATTAATAACTTTTTTGGGATACGGAAAGATTAAATATATACTTATAACCATATCAAATGAAGTGCAATATTCAAACTCGTTCATAAACGTGTGGATTTTTACATACTATTGATTAATGAAATTAAACTATTAAAAACCACATATGTCGATTTCTAAATAAATGTTCTAAAATATCTTTTCATTATTATTATTATTTTTTTTTTTTGTATTTCAATGGTATTTACAAATGTATAACAAAAAATACTTATATAAATGTAAATGTAAAAAATATATAAATAATAAATGTAAATATATAAATGTAAATGGTAAAACATTTATGGTTTTATCATGGGCTTGTACAGACGCCTAAAGAAACTACCCAACAGTAGCACTTCAAAGTAAATTTAAGTTTGTAGGTACCGAAGCCATCGTCATTTCAGGCGCATCGGAAGGTTATCAGTATTAAGTGGTTACGAACAAGTGAATTTGAGTGGGCTAGTAGTTTGGAATTACACGAGGTCTGAGGTCGTGAGAAAATATGATTACCTATCATATTTCGGGATAACTCGGCAACTATTGGGATATCAAGATCTTTATGTATAATTTTATTGAAGTACCTTTTCAAAACCTGCCTTTCAATTATATTTATTATTTGAAAATTTGGCTTCAAGTATATATGCAAACGAAACAATTCAGGGCGAAAACACTTTGAAAGATGTTTCTGTCTTTATTATAAATAATAGGATCAATACTTAGGTTAATATTATGATTAAACATAACAAATAGAACATAATGATTAAACACTTTAGGAAATAAATAACATTCAATAACCTAATTTCAAAATTAGAATTATGAATAACGAGGACAATAGAAGTTTAAAATAACATATAACATAAAACTGTAAAAAAATAAAAAAATTCAAATAGTGATTTCTCCTTTCATGAAAAACTCCATTCCCACTCTGATCCATTAGTTTTAATCCTTGCTTCCTATTCAATTCCTGATAATCCACCGAGGCGTCTGAACAGAAGATGGCCTCGAAACCTTCTTGTTTAGACTCCCTTCTAAAGAGTGCTTATAATGGTTAGTTTCTCTTCACGTTTTTTCATGTATTTTATCATTAATCAGCATATTTACTAGTTGAATTTTATACAGTTGTAAATTGCAATTAAATATATATTTTTTTTTCAAAAAATAATGATTTATGTGCAATCATAATTATTAATTGTTAAATTCGGATACCATTTTGAGATCACAGTGAAAATATGGAGGAATAGTCCGAAGTTGGGTAGGAAAAGCAGAAATCATGAATAAAATAATTTTCAAAAGGCTTTATTCATCATAAAACAAATTATTCCATCTCGTAAATTGAATACATTTTCACTTCAAAGAAACCCCTTTAGTTTCTATTATTTAATGTTTTGAGAATTTTTTTTTACCTTTTAACTTAGCGAAATATAAAGCCATTATTTAATATAATAATAAAATCCTTACTCTCAATACGTTACAAGCAATACTAATTATTACATACATATTAAACTTAAAATCTGTATTCGCATCTGTCAATAATATAATTAACAATCAATAAATGGGGTTAGTATTAAAAAAAAAAAAAAAACGTGGAATGATAGTCATGAGGGAGAGCAGTACCCAGCGGCACCCACTCCTGTCATAAAATCAGCATGAATTACTAAAAAAGAAGGTCTCTCATCCAACTCCTCTGCTGTCAACTGCGGGCATTACCTACCATGGAGTGTTGTCGCCACGCTGTTGATAAGCATATTCTGATGTCCTTGTGCGTAGCGTGTGGTATGTGTTGAAAGTTGGCATGTGAAGGTCAGTGGGTAAAGTTATGTTAGTAACGTACCATGGTGATTTTCTTATAGTTCTTAATGTTTTAACCTGAAAGATTTGAATTTCGTTAATGTGAGCCTTTTCTATAAAGTCTCAATATTTGTTTGTTTATTTATTTAACGTCACTTTATGCTACTATGGCTAATCGGACGATGATACAGTGAGAGTCCTAAATTTTGCCTATCCAGGTTTTATTAGGATAGGGATCTTTAACCTGGCATCATACAGGCTCGGGACCACCTTTTAACGTCCCCTCCGAAGGACGGAATAACTAAGGTTTTTTTACTTCCATTAAAAAATACTAGAACCACCTGCGGGTTTGAACCTGTGATCTTTGGCGTAGGAGGCTGTTATGCTAACCACCCAGGTACAAGTGATCCCAAAAAGTTTCAATATGTTTCGGTAAATAAGTGTATGTTTATTTTTTGCCGAATTATTAGTTTTGAGTACAGCGAATAAGGAAGTCTCAGTCTTTGGTTAAGGGTTTTTCTTTTTTCTTGATAGAGGACTCGTTAGTCAAACGTCAAACAAAAGTGTAATTTTATTGAATAATGTTGTATTGTCCCTGAGGAAAAAAAGAAGTAATACTAGGTTATGTTATGTTGAAAATACGAGAACAAACAGAGTATTTCTCAAAATTATTTCATATGAATTTATGCGATGCTCATAAATTAGACACTGATACCTAAAATTATATTATTGATTTATTGCTTAAATAATATTATCTTAAACACTTACTGAAATGATTTTATTGCTTTTGGCTCGGTGTATGATATAAAACTGCGTCCATAAAATCCTTAGTGTTATCCATTTCCTAAGACTGCCTTACGTTTGTACATTTTAGCTTTTAATACTGGCACATTCAAGCGCAAAGTACACACAATGGTTGCATACGGAATTAGTGAATTTCCAACTGCCATTTACACCGCAAAGTTTGCCGCCTTGAATTATTTCGAGTCTGATGCGAAACGATAGGGCGAGTTCACGCACGGTTCGGTCCTAACAGGTGGCCCATCCTCGGTGGCTAAGAACAAGCTAACTCACATTAAATATGAATTTCAATCGGTTTTGGCAAAGTTAGCAGTTTGGGAACAAGCTCGTCATTTGTCATGGTTTAGCTTTGTCACTTTGATTGGGACTCGAACCTAGCAGATGTAAAGCACTTTCAGCAAGTTTCCCAAGTCTTGCCGCCCTTACGCGAATGTTCACTCTATAAGTTCTGCTCAGTTGACGTACGTTCAGAGAGTATCATTATCCATTCATACATTTTAGCCAGCTCAAATATCATAGGATTACGGGATGTCTTAAATTATTTACGGAAAGAAAAGAAAGCATAGGGAGCGGCGTGGTCTAGTGGATAGAGAGAGCTCTAGTCTCCTGTTTCCGGGTCCTGGGTTTGAGTCCCGGCTGTGGCAGAATATTATGTATTCTGTTAATTCAGTCGAGGGGTGACCCTAGGGTATGGAGACCCTTCTGGGGCAGGCCCAGAATCTTTAAAGTGGGTACCTAAATTGGGGAAACAGCCTGGCGGCTAAACGTGATCAAGGATTTATCACCTCATTGCACAGCTGTTGGACTAGAAACAGTACGAATCTCTATATGTACTGATTCCAAAACCCTTAATGGATCAAATCAATATTAATTTAATTTTCTATTCGATAATTCACCAAGCAGCTCTTATGGAATTAATTGTATTACGTGAATAAAATATGAATGGAAAAAGTTCAATAATAAATTTATTACAGAAACTTTTTCAATATCAAGATATTAAAAAAAAAGTTGAAAAATTGGGATGAGAAAGCTAAGTAGTTCCTTTATATATTCTGCTAAATAATGCTAGATCAAATATACCACAGATTTTTTTGTATATATTAGTCTTTAGAATTGGCATTCCAAAAACGAACATATAAATAAATTAATGGGTTTTCTTTCTCCATCATTAAAGCATGATGAAATGAATATTTAATCATTTCAAAAAAGATAAAAACTAATGTTGCATAGAATTTTATTACAATAATTACTTTTATATATTTTATATATATATTTTTTCATAAAAATTATTGACGGTTATTTATTCATTTATCCGTTTAACGTAATTTTTGCTACCGTGGAAGGCATACATTTTGCATATTTGTCTTACAGTTTTCACTAGTATAGGGATCTTTAACGAATACCTCACACCGTACAGGCTCCGAACCTACATTTTATGTTCCTTCCGAAGGACAGCTTTGTGAAGAATTTTTTTTTTTCAAGTAGTAAAAGTTGTAAATATTTTATTATGTAATTATTTAATATTTTAAAAAATATTATTAATTTTTGGTATTGTACTTACTTACTTAATGTATTCTTTTTTCTAATTAAATTAAAAATCCTTCTATTTTCTTTTTTTTAGTTTCACTTCTCAACCCCTTGAGATCTTTATCTTGATAGAAACTTTTAATTATAAAAATCTGACGAAAACCTTGACTAAAATAAATGACGGTCTCATGGAGAATACTTTAAAGTCTCTCCCCCATTCCAGCTTTGACTGTAGCATTTAATCATCGACTTTAATCCTCCATTTTCAAAGGAAATTAGGCCAAAATTTTCTTCTTTGCCTGAGAATTTTTTTCCTTCCTCACAAGGCTTTTTACTTTTTTTTTTCTCTCTATCCCTCTCTCTCTGAGGGTGGAATTTTAATCAGAAGCGCTAGTAAATCGTGAAAGATCCCGTGGACAAGAGGAAGGGGCAAGATGTTTTTATGGTAAGGCCCCCTGACCAAGAGCTTTGTGAGGGCGGGTGATAAGTATTGTCGCCGAGGTCCAGGAATTTAATAAGGTTCCATCCCACGGTTCAAAGCCCTCTTATATCGTCGTCTTTTACTGCTACAATGGCATATTTCTATTGTCATGGCAACTTGTTAAACAAAATTAAATTTTTCACTGTCTGATATTCAATAAAATATTTTATTTCGATTTTTTTTTTTTTTTTATTGTTTTCAATAATGAACCTCTGTAATCGACAAATAAAAAAAAATAATCCCTCTCAAAATTTGAATTCTTACGTTTCAAGATCGTAGAACCCGAATAACGAATAAAAAAAAATTAAAAAATGGCCTTTCATTCGCACAAGTTGTAATTTTGCTTGTATATACTTTTATCATTCAGTTATTTTTGAAGATAGAGACAAAATTACTGAGTTTTAGGACACCGCGACGAACAAAAACAGAAAAAGTAAACGAGTTTAAAGTTTAAATCTAAAATCAATAAAGAATATTACTTTTGAAGATTGACAAACTCCTATAAATTATTGTAAATAGTACACTACATGCATTGCGTTTTGATAGAGAATCAAATGTCCTACAAAAAAAAAAAAAAAAATTATTATTGAAATTAGTTAAGAAAAAGCAGATATATCGCGTTTTAAAATTAGCGGTGTTTATGGGCCATTTTCCTTTGCTTAATTTATCGATTTTCATATAGTTAATTCTTATATAGTTATTTGGAAATAATATACCACTGTCTAGTAATATACTACGTTCTAAGTTTCTTGTTTTTAGCAATGAACCTTTGCAATCGGACAAAAAAAAAAAAAAATCGAGATCTTACGTTTCAAGATACGTATAAACGAATAATATATTTTTTTAAAAAACTGCCTCTCCGTGGCTTTTCTCCTAAACTACTGGGCCATTTTTTTTTTTTTTTAATTCGGCGCAAACATACCAGAGCATCCGACAATTATCTTATCACCTGGACGTTGATATCAGCCAACTAGTGATAAAATGACGACAGATTAAATATAATTTAATTCAATGACTCAGTTAAAAATAAAAAAATAAAATTATAGATTTGGATAAGTAATAAAACGCGATTAATTAAAAGTAACGAAAAATAATCCAAATTTTCGCATAAATAGGCCCATAAACCAGTTTTTAAAATATTACAATGCGATTAATAATAAAAAAAAGGAAAAAAAGAAGAAATTTTACCGATACATACACCCATGACGCAGGTATGGAGTTTTATAATTAATAAAGACCGGTGGAAAAAAAAATTGATTGAAGTATTTAAGTTAGAAATTAAAAAGATTTAATTTCCTAGTTATTAAGTGTTTTTCCATAGGGGATTAATAAATAATAAGTGAATATATCGTCTAGAAACACATGCATAATTATATACAATATTGACAGCTTATTCCTTTTCGAATCTAGGACTATGAGACTGGTCTCCCTATATGTGGAGGGAAAGATCAGGACCATTCAATCTAAAACTTGGCATTAAATGACCTTGGCATTGAATAGCCAGCCATTATTGGAGCCTTAAGATACTCATGTGACCACTTTCGTTTATTCATTCTGGAAGCATTATATTAATAGATGGAACTGGATTGTGTGTGAGTTGTGCAGTAGGATTTTGATCGCGAATAAAGATATGATGAAATTTGGACAATTAAAACTTAATAAAAAATAAAATAAAAAAAAAGCTGCACACTCCACTCCTGCCTGTTTCATTCTAAAATTGTAGACTTCGGTCAGAATGTACCTGAACCGTAGATTTCCTATGTAGATACTTTTAGTGCTATTTCTTCGTTTGAATCTAATTTTCAATTACGAAAAATTAATTGAATCTGGTTTTTGAAATAATAAAAGCAAGGAAGCTAGGAATTGTATTCAATAAATACCCCCTTATCTAGTTGATAATTGATTTCAAATGAAATAAATAAATATTCTGATTCTCATTATACAGTTATTGATAACATATTGAGGAATTTAGGATTAACACTTTTTCCAAGCATTTACAGAATTAAAAACAAAAATAATTATTGTAAATTTTAGTATTTTTAAACTCATCATATTATTGTCTTATGATTTGTTGACTAAATGTCTGAGTGTTTATTGTTTTTGTTATGCTCTTTGTTTATCAGAGACTGGATGGTAAAATAACAGAAGTTCCCTATGTTTCATCCGATTAATGAATATCCAATAGTATTCAGTTTGATTGAGCCTCTGTAGAATTCTCTCTATTTATTTTGTGTTGTTGGCCTGAAGGGCTGAGGCCTACCACTAGTTGTTTTTGTTCCACTCACCAGGATTAATAAAAAAGAAAAAAAAATTTCATGGACGGAAGGATGAATTTTGTTGACTGATTTGTTTATTCTAAATATAAGAGTGCGGATTGGTATACCTACTCTAAACAATAAATTTAAAAAATATATATATATTTCGAAAATATTATTTTATTAAGCTAAACATGTTTTTTTATTTATTTAACGTCACTTTATGCTACTATGGCTAATCCTACGATGCTACAGTGGGAGTCATAAATATTGCCTATCCAGGTTTTATTAGGATAGGGATCTTTAACGAGAACCTGACATCGCACAGGCTCAGGACCATCTTTTAACGTCCCCTCCGAAGGACGGCATAACTACGGATTTTTTACTCCGATTAAAAAATCCTAAGACCACTTGCGGGTTTGAACCCGTGACTTTTGGCATAGGAGGCTGTTATGCCAACCACCCAGCTACAAGTGATCCCTAAGCTAAACATGTTATTTATTTATTATTCTTAAAACAAATGCCTAAAGATGGATAAATATGTATATTTATATTTCATTTCTTGTATTTTTCTTGGAAGAGTCTTAACCTTTTTCTGGAATCGATGAAATAAAACGTTAGATCCATTCCACCGTGATGACATCCCATTCTCTGGGTTATTCGAAAGATTTACCATGGATGACAGGTAAGACTGGTTACCATATTTGTTTTCCGGTCAAAAAAAAAAAAAAAAAAATCGGATATGGTTTATTCTTAGGATTACAACAGATAGTTGTTAGATAAAGATAATTTTTCATCATTTATTTTCATCATGAGGAACTTTTTTAAAGTCAATTTAGTAAAAAAAAGTTGTATACAGTTTTGAATGACTTGAGGACACTTAAGCAGATATTATGCAAGTTTATAACAGTTATTATCTATATATCCAGATTAGTCCTTGTCCAAATCTGTGTGCCAAACCGGCATTTATAACATCTATGAGATTTCCTTTGATATTTTTACGTCGAAAAGTATAGAAGAGTAGGATCTGTATCCATTTTCAAACTTAGCATCCATATATTCAACTAGTTATTCCTCATACGGAATCTAAGGTGAACACTAATATTTCGCATGGTATACATAAACATAAATAAGGGGGAAAAACACAAAAAAACTCTTACCAAATTTAAAATTAAGATTAATATTCCTAAAAAAAAATTGTTAATTTACTCGGTATGTTTTATATTATATAATGTCTATTGACTATTTATTTGTAATGATTTATTATATTTTTTGATAATTATTTAATTTAGGTCCTATTTAACCTGGTGTCACTTGTGGTTTGGTGGCTTGTATAACAACCCTCTATGCCCAATGCAGGTTCAAACGCAGTATATGGTCCTAGGATTGATTAATTAGAGAGGAAAATCCTTGGCCATGCTGTTCTTCGGAAGAAACAAAATGTTGCGATGTCAGGTACTTGTTAAAGATCCCTATTATAACTAAACCTGAGAATGAAAAAGATAGGACCACAACTGTAAAATCGTATGATGAGTCACATTAATGCAATAAAAAACATTCAAAATATTTTCATCTCGATAAGGAATCATCTAAAAATTTGTCTGTCTAAATACTTGTTGCAAAGCGTTCTACGATTTAATGTTCGATGTCAGTTTTGACATAAGGAATTAATCGATTTCATTCCAACTTCAACTATAGAATTATAATTAAAGCAGAACTCGAATTCTAAATAGAATATTAAATGGAAAACTATTACAAAGGAATGGCCATAACTGTAATGCATTGTTAGTGACTGACTCAACTCAACACGGGCCGAAATTGCATTATTTACAGAGATTCAAACTAATTGACAACCATAAATGTACTTTAGACATAATAAGTCCTAGAACATACAGCCGTTTAATTCACGAATGTGCTTTACTTGTCGGTCCCGTTATGAACATTATTATCATACATGTATTATATTATCTCTAATTACGTAATGTTTACATTGCAACCTATTGTATTACAATAGCTTTTTGGTTTGAAGAATATTTGTTTTTCTTACGTTGAAGTAATGGAGCCGAACAACATAAATAAATAATAGTAATTAAAAGATATATCGATCACACTTATTTTTATTGGGTTGTGACATTAGTTTGTAGCGTTTTTTACTTATGATTTTAATAAAAACTTCATATTCTTGTAAATATTTTTAATCAATCATATATGACTAATTCTGATCCATTATCTTTCAGATAATTTTTTAATTCCGTTCTCCCAGAACTTGAACAGACGATCCAAGCGCTTTTCGTCTTTTAAGTCAAAAATTTCGATCTGAACCGAGCAAACAACAAATTTATTTTACTTAAAGACTTTCAGCAAAAAATGTTCTTAATGTTAGTGAGAACCGTATAAAAATCCGTCATCTGGCTTAGGAGTATGCAACAATTGAAGGATACCAAGAATAGTGACTTCATTTTATATTAAATATATAGATTTTTTTAAATAATAATAATAGTTTTTAAAAAAACTTTATTCTGGGACTACGCCTTTAAGAATAACAATATTGTACGAGAGTACTCGTACAGTACATATTAATATATATGTCTGGCCGAGAAACAATAAAATTAATTTTTATTTACAATGGATGAAAGAAAAATACTAAACAAAAATAAAACTTAAATACTTATATACAAAAAATATTGATTATAAACTAATATATTTATTTATTTAACGTCAAAGTTATGCTTCTGCGTCTAATCAGACGTTGCTACAGTGGGAGTCCTAAATTTTAAGTTTAATGAGGTTACGGATCTTTAACGAGTACTTGACATCGCACAGGCTTGCGATCTTCTTTTTACGTCCTCTCAGACAGCATAACTAAGGATTTTTTACTCCCATTAAAAAATCATTGGACCACATGCGAGTTTTAACCCGGAACCTTTGGCATAGAAGGCTGTCATGCTAGCCACCATGCTACAGGTGATATCCATCTAGTAATATGAAATATTGATAAAATATATTATAAATATTTATGAAATATTATTATATAAAATAAAAATTGACTTATAAAATAAATACAATAAATAGATTTTATCAGTAGATATCATGCAAAAATAAGTTAAGCTAAGTGTAAGAACCTATATACTAAACATTCTCTAGAAACCAATTGGGTTACTACGAATTTATTTTATTATTAAAGTTGAACTAAATTAAGTTAGCTATTGAATCCGGAGCACTTTTAGCAGACAAAAGCAAGAGATGCAATCAGGACCCAGTTGCTACATTCAATATATAGAGGTTGCTATCACTATCCCCGCCGGGAACTCAATAAAAATAAATTTGTATAGAAGCGGGTTTGTGGGGAGGGGGGAGGCAGATAAGATCAGCTCTGGAAGGGGAGGGGGTAGGATGCAATGGTTCTGGTTAATTGGACCGCGGTTCCACGGCCAACGAAAAACGGTTTACTATTTCAGGAGTAACATTCTGATTGCTAGAGAGCCAGCCAGTGGGTTTGCCTCTAACATCCACACCGGCTTAATCAAGTGATTTAATCTCCTCTTCTTATAACGTAGCACATCAACTGGAACGTATTGTATATGGAATATTTCAATTATATTTGCCATTTTTCATTAAATAACTTTAATAAAGTCCACTTAAACTAACCAGGCTAACTCACACGTGGACAAGGAATCTCTCAGAGATGTATCTATTTTCAGATGCTTCATCTGAATGTCCGAAATGAAGAACTTTTCGCTCTCTTCTGATTCAAATGAGTCAGAAAAGCTTGCTATATTCTAGATTTCCCCATTCCATTGACGCCATAAGGACAAGATCTTATTAACCTATTGATTTATATAAAACATCACCTAAAAGAAAGCGGCGATGTCTAGTGGATAGAGCTCTAGAAAAATGTTCTTCAAAAACTGGCTGTGGCAGAATAACTATTTATTATTTTAAATCAGCCGCACACACGGCAACCTCACCAATTTAGGTGGACAAAATTCAAGTCAAAAGTTTGGAATTTTTGTGTGCTTGAACTTTTTATTATTAGTTGGTAAGGCGCTTAATACTAATATTTCTCGCCATACCATGTTTACAAATAAATAGTAAATGAATTCACTCAAGTTCCTATTTACCGTCAATTGGATTATTTTATTCGATGGCCATATATTATGTTCAAGATGTGTAACACAAAGCATTCTTGCTTTATTTAACTACGGACATTGCGGAGTTAGCTTTAAGACATTATATTTCCACACTCGTTATTGAATAAACATTGCGATCTACCTGTAGAGTTAATTTAGTAATTTACATATAAATGTATGCCCCTAAACGAATAACGAAAAACTATATAACCCCCAAATTACCCCAAGAATTTGTTTCATCAATTTGGATCAAAGTGTTACAAATAATTTTTGCTATTTTTTGCGTTTTGGGTGATATATAATTCATTTCTGACACAACACTCCGAATTAAAAGTCAATTTGAAGTGTTTCCTAAATTATTTAAAATACATATATTTGCCGTTTTAAGCCACTACAAGCCATAATTCGATTTTTCTTATAATTTTTTTTTTTTTTTTTTTTTTTTTTTTTTTTGCGGGACCCGAAAGGTTAAATAGGGACAAGTTTCAGAATTTCGTCCACTTAAATCGGTCATATTTTCCAGTCAGATGATTCTGGCGTAGAAGAACCCACTCTGCCTCTATAGTGGGTATCAGAAAATTCAAGAAAAACTGGGTTTCTTATTCTCAATAACGTATTCTCAGCCTCATCTGCCCACAGCACTGCCGTTTAGAACCAATACGCTTATCAATATCGAGGATACCTCATAAATGTCTAGTCATATTGTGTGACCAGAACTCTAGAGGAACAAAAAAGTTCATCTGATCCATAGTTTGATCGTCTTCCGTCAGAAAGGAATTTCAAATTTTCATTTTTTTTTTCAGTTTTCAATGGTTCTATCATAATCAAATTTATCTCCCAAACCGTTGACAATCTGACAACGAGCAATATGATTTTATTTGTATTTCTCGAGGTCTATTCTAGTAGTTATAAGACGCATATTAAAAAGTTTTCGTTATGGTTCTTTTTTTTTTTTTTAATTTTTGCCTCGTAGCTTCCTAGGCAATGAAGGCGAGGTTTTTTTTATCATTCAACAGCTAATAAAAGGAAAACTTTTTTCGAGATTCGGGAAATCTAAATCTATCGATAGAAGAGTAATAACTGCTTAAAATTTCGGAATATTCTTAGAAATATTAAAATGTAATTTTCTGCATGACGTTTTGCGCCACTTACTTCTCGGAAATGTTCTCATTCTTTATTAGGTTTCACTCATTTTTCTTTGCGTACTCCTCAAGTAGATATAATTGAGTTTTTTCTGATAAAAAAATTGATAACAGCAAACAACTCGAAATTTGATATTCCTGCCTAACCGGTGAGAATCGGACTATGGGTCTGAAAATTATTTGCTTCACCTGATATCTATTACCTGCTGCAACAATATAGCTAGGTATTTAAGAGACATCGTGTAACAGATACCATCATACCGAAGACCATTCATGAGTTTAAGGTGCAGGTTTTCTTTTTTATTCATACACTCCACACAATCTAATTTAGGAATTCCTTACCCATCCTTATTCTGAAAGATTTTTTCCTGACCTCACTACAACACTATTTATTTATCCATTTCTTATAATGATAAATCTTCTCCTAATGTGTGAACACCCTTAACTACATTCGAGCAGATATATACATACAGTTCGAACAAGAATCAAATCGAACAACAAATTATAATAAAGGATTGTTAGGTTCATTTTTAATTAAATTGATAATTTTTCATTCAACATCTTTTTTTTTTTAATTTCTTTTTTCCTTTTCCCTACGTTTCGGCCTTTGCGATTTTCAAGGGATCTCTAACATCCTTTCATATTGCACACATATAAAAAATACATTTTGTCACATTTTAAAAAACAAACAATTACAGGCGACCCGCCCTGTCAGGCTTGTTATCGCCTACTCTTTTTTTATTTTATTTTTCATATCATATAATTTGAAGGTTTTCTTAATTTCTTCAGAAAGTCCCATTATCTAATTACAGCTTTGGAATTTTTGGGTTGCCTTTAACCTGTTTATTTTTTTATCATTGCTATTATTTTCATTTTTAGTTCTAATATTCATTACCATATGGTTTTTACTATTTTTTCTAAGTAAAAATTTTTTTAAAAAAATAGAAAAAACTTTTCTTTAATTCTATTTAATCTTTCATTATCTGTTATTATGATAACTTTTTTATCCAAAAAATAGTTTACTATATTATACATCATATGATACGGATGACATGAAAGATAATTAAGAATTGTGCTACTACAATTTTCTTTTATGGCCCATTCTGTAGGTGATAACAAGCCTGAGAGGGCTGGTCAGCCTGTAATAGTTTTGTTTTTTTTAAATGTGAAATATGAAAGAATATTAGAGATCCCTTAAAAATGGCAAAGGCCGAAACGTAGGGAGAAGGAAAAAAGAAAAAAAAATGTTGAATGAAAACGGATCAATTTAATTAAAAAAGAACCTAATAATACATTTATTCATTCAAACAAGTTTCAATTGTAATACAAATTAATAATAAAGGATATTTATAAACTTATGTTATATGTTATAAAGGACCTAATGTTGAACATTACATCTGACGCAAAAACATTGATTGTATGAGAAACGTATTCACATATTTGTCTCAATTAATGTGAAACCATACAAATCAATATGGGGATTCTCTTCTGCCGATGTGTTTACATAATTCCTTCCCCGCTATTGTTATTTATTATATATCGATATTGTTAGAAAATTTGTGTTGATTCAAGTTTTAAGATTTATAGTTCCCCGTAAGCATTATAATTCGGAAATTCTCGTTTACTAATAGTTTTAACTTTATAAAAATAAAACTCTGATTTTATTACATTAAAAAGCTTCTATAACTACTCAAATTGATGTTTTTTTAATAGATCATAATGTATTTTATCAACGTAAATTTTCTAGGGATAAAAGTTTTCTTAATTTTAGCCAAATAAAGTACCAATTATTGTCTTTTGGAAAAAAAAAAAAAAAGTATTTTTATAAATTGTCCCCGAAACTTATGAAATGGCCATCATTTATTTTATCATCATAACAATTTTAAGTTGTTACGTAGTACATTACATATTAGTATACATTTTAATCATTATTATTATTTCTATTGTTAATATGTAATTTAATTATTTATAATATAGCACTTGGACTATGGCCTGTATTTTGGCTGTGTAACATAAAGTAATTACAATAAAAAATTTTAAAAAATATATATTTTGATATACGTCCGAAAGGTAGGCCGAGGCGTCGATGGGAGGATTGCATTAAGGCTGATCTCGGGGGCTTGGCTTGACCGGTGAACATTGGACGTGTCTATGCAAGCGAAGTTTGGTGGTATCGGCATCGAACCTTCGGGTTCGGTAAGCCTATTATTATTATTATTATTATTATATTTTGATATAAAAATCATATTGCCATAGATGAAAATGAGGTTACATTTACTTAAAAGTTTACTAATAAATGTACTCTGCGCCGTTGTTAATTGATAGAGCGCATTCGTGTGTACTGGGAGTAGTAGGTCTTGTCCTTTTAGGAAGCTACCAGAATAGTACAGACTGGGTGAGCTAGCGCGCGTTGCCTAGCTACAACTGATCAAAAACTTAATGAAATTAAAACACGAGTTTGCGCCTCGGTACCGGAGGGACTTTTATCTCGGCATTTATACCCCGCCCTCACCCTGTATGAACTTCACAGGCGAGGTAGGAAAAAAATGTTTAAGTTTTTAAATAAGTCTGGTAGCAACTCACTCATGGCTACCGACGCCCGTATTGCCATATGGCAAGGCAGGGAGACCTAAATAAATAAATAAATGTTTCCAATGTATTACATTTAGAATTATAATTTTGTTTATAATAAATTATTTATTTTAAATCATCAATTTGGCAAAAAACAAAAGAAACCGAATTTTAAATTTCTTGCAATATTAAATTAAAATGGTCAGAGTAATTATCGTCAATGATTACCCATGGCATTTCGTATTTCAAACCTTCTCTTTCAGTACATAAATCTTGACAGTACCAAATATCCTCATACTAGTATATGACTTTGTTTATAATAAGTATTATTTATATTATATAGGTAGATAGAATTATCACCGTTTGACATATTAAATAAAATAGGGAGCATTTTTTTTTCTTTATGTTTTAACACGTGTTTTTTATATGGATCGGCCACATTGGCTGGTCGTGTGAAGTGATGATTCAACCACGGAGTAGGTAGGGGTTCGATTTCTACCAGGGTCAGTAAAAATTTGTTTTGTTACCCTAGACTTAGAATAGTGTGGTAGCTTTTGTTGCAAAAAAGACACTTAAATCGGAGTATTTTTCCTCGTCAATAGCAGTTCTGACTTTTTGTTGATAATATTCTTGTACCGATATCTGTTAGATGATTCCTAAAAGCATTGACTGAATTTCATAAACTTTCAAATATTGAAATAAACTTAAAAAGTATAAATGTGATATTGATGGAAGCTTTTCTTCTTGATTGAATAATATAACAGATGAAATTTTCATCTACAACAATACATAGGATCATGTGCTTTACATTTGTTGACCTCATTCGTTGAATCATTGTTTTTTCTGAACTATTATATACTTGACATTGCACTGGCTCGGGACCAACTTATAATGTCATTTACCTAGAAATTAAGGTATAAATCCTTTTTTTTTTCTTTTTATCCCTTTAAAAGAACCAAGGGCCACCTTTTTGATAAGGCTGTAATACTATAGCAAACACACAACAGGTGACCCTCCACTTTGTAGTGAAGTGCACGGCGCCAAACTAGGCATTCAAAATTGTTACGTTTCATAAGAACGAATTGCTAAAAAAATAATTTCCTCTGAACTTACTGGCCTTGAAATAAGTAGGCCAAGTCGTTGGAGAGAAGATTGTATATTTATTTTCGGGGTTTTGAGGTTGGATGATACTCATTGGATTCAATGTGTAGGGTGGTATTGGTGATTTGTGGTGTCGGCATGGAACCTTGATGTTTGTTAAACCTATTATATATAAATATTTAATATTCTTATTGCCGAAAAAAAGTTATTAAAATATTTCTAATTTATGTTTATTGATTTCAAATAAACAAAATAAAGGACACTTTTAACAAAGAGTATTTGACCGTTTGGCCACTATAAATATGTAAATCACTAGGGAGAAATTTACCTGATGTACTTTAATATTACGTCATAAAATAAGATCATTATCTGTTTTTTTTTATAAAATATATAAGATGGATGTTTCAAGTCAATTTAAAGTCAATTTCGATAAAGCATTTTACATCTAATATCCGTTTCGTGCCAACCTTTCTTCCCGTTGAAAATATTATTCATGACTTTTCACGAAAGGAATACCTTTCCTTACTATATAACTCAAAAAAAAAAAAAAACTCAAAAATCACTATGCCGTGGTAAAACTATTCCGTCGTGATGATAAGGTGCAATTCCACACCTATGCACCTCGCGGCACCAAGAGGACAAAGAAGTTTGTGGTTCACGGCTTCGATGTTGACAATGATTTAAATATGTTCGCCACTGAAGTGAAACAAAGGCTGCCAGGATTCGTGATGGCCAAGCGCCTGACCAAACGACAAGGAGAAGTGACCTACCCGATTGAAGCCATCTTGCTCATCACTGAGCCTACGGTAAAAATCGAAAATGTACAGGCTCTTCGCCATGTGAACCAGGTTAGATTTAGGGTAACCCCCTTTAAAGAAGATAAATGCCCAGCACAGTGTCGAAACTGCTTAGAGTTTGGGCACACCATGAAATACTGCGGGAGGACAGTAAAATGCCCCCGGTGCGCCCAAACTCATGAAGAAAGAAGCTGCCCACGACTTGCACCAATCAAATGTGCCAACTGTAGTGGAGCCCATCATGCCTCCTCTAAAGAGTGTCCCCGCCGGCAAGAACTGATCCAGATGAGAAAGAGGACAATTATAAATGTAGCAGCCCCTTCAAGTAAGACAAGTAGGCTAGTCAACCCTAACTTGGCTTTCACTGAACTACTTGGAGGACCCGCCGGGCAGCAACAGCAGCAGCAGCAGCTACAGAGAACATCCCCAACATCGCATCATGAAGAAGCTGAACCAATGACAGCACCCGCTCACTCCTCAACACCGCAATTCACATTAAATACACAAGCACATCCAAGCAATGCTCTATTCAACGCCCAATTCGCAGAGATGATGGCAACTGTTCGAGAAATGATGAAGATGCTGACGAAGATCATCGCTAAGCATTATGACTGAGCACTTAGTTATTTCCTATAATATTCGAGGCCTACTACTGAAGAAGGCTGAAATAGAACTCCTCCTGCAGCAGCACCGGCCATCGGTGGTGGCGCTGACCGACACTATACTACCCACCTCTGCTTCACTGTATTTTCAGGGGTATATTGCATACCGGGAGGCTTGTCAACCCGGGGCTAACGAGGCCGTAGTGATTCTGGTTCGAGGAGATATCCCATCGAGGTTGGTACCCAACCCAGTAGCTTCTACAGAGGGTACTCATATAGTCACAGTAGATGTTCGATTAAAACAACGTTTTACTTTCTGTTGTGTCTATAGGAGACCCAAGGCTATATTAACATTATGAAGCTATTGCTGCAGCACGCCCAGGATAAGAGTCGGTTTGTCATCTTAGGGGACTTCAACGCCCGGCACACTGCCTGGCTGTGCGGTAGCAACAATCCGATGGGTACCTATATCACCAAGACCAGGATGGCTGTCTTCCACCCCGGAGTGCACACCTTTAGGCATGCGGCCCGACCTGACTGGACATCCACACTTGACCTACTCCTGACCAGGGACCTTCACACTGTTACTGAGTGCCTAGCGCTCCCATACGGACCGTCGGACCACCGGCCTGTGCTATATGCCTTTGAGGGAACTCCAGCAACACCACCCGCGAGCAAGTTCCTCTTCCACAAGGCCGACTGGAAAGGATATAGGGCTAGTGTGGATGATATCCTACCAAAGATACAGTACTTAAGAACTGTTAAAGAGGTGCAGAAGGCGATCTCGGATATCACCACCACCGTCCATGTATCAGCCAATCTTACCATACCAAGGTTTAGTCCTCAGCCAAACGCCTTCAGGAAACCACCGAGCCACATTCTTGCTCTCATTGCACAAAGGAACAACCTGAGGAATATTTTCCACCGAACTTGTGACTACGGCTTGAAACCGGCCATCAATGCGATGACCCGGCAGATAGCCAGCCTCATGCGTGAATGGAAGACTTTCCTATGGCACGAGCAACTCCGTAGGACTCATGATGATCATCGTCAGTTCTGGAGACTTGTGAGGTCACACGTCACTAAGAGGAAGAGTGTACACCTTACATCAGGTGGCACCCTATTATCCCCTGAGGAACAGGCTGAACTCTTGGCCGATTATTAAGGCGAGGGAAGATGATCGGCTGTTAAATGCTCCCACACTTCCTGCGGGAAGACCAACGTCCCCTAATGAAAAGAGGATATTCTCCACCTTCGGACAGCTTGAGTCGGTACTACGACGCACCAAGGGTAACAAGGCTTCGGGACTGGATGATATTCCGTATGTACTATTGAAGATGCTACCTCGGAGGGGTAAAGCCTTCTTATTAAACATTTTTAACTCCTGTATGCGGATCTCATACTTCCCCGATGGCTGGAAGCAAGCGATCATAGTGCCGCTACTTAAGCCTGGGAAGAATGGAGACTCACCAGAGCATTATCGGCCTATCAGTCTCCTTTCGCATATGAGCAAGGTGTTCGAGAGGCTGATCCATCACCATCTGCTAGAGCACTGCAGTGAGGAGTCCATCATTCCACCAGAACAGACCGGGTTCTCACGAGGCGTAGCCTGCGATCATCATTTAGTGAAACTTCAAAGGCACACCATAGAGCGTATGACGAAGAACAATGAAGCCACGGCGTTCATCTCGCTGGACTGCACACAGGCGTTTGATTGTGTATCCCACGAGTTACTGCTTCGCCAGTTGGAAGACTATCGTTTTCCAGCTTCATTATGCCGATTGATCAGAAGCTACTTAAGCGGGAGATCCTTCGTCGTAAGGGTAGGCGATAAATTGTCAACTTCAAAGGACACCATTTGTGGGGTTCCTCAAGGTTCTGTATTGGGACCACTATTGTTTGTGATCTTTACAGCAAAAGTGATCTCAATGAAGCACCCAATGGCACTGGTAGCAGCCTACGCCGATGACATTGGCATCTATGCTTCTAGTATGAGACCGAAAAGGGCTATCACCCTGGCACAAGGAGCATCGACCACTATTGTAGATGAGCTGAAGGAGATTGGCATTAGGGTGAACCCGAAGAAGACAGATGCTATTGTCATGTCGTTCCAGAAGGGGAAGAGCGCTTTGCCCACTGATTTTAAAGTGAACGGAGAAACACTGCCAGTGTTTCTAATTCAATCCTCTACCTGGGCGTCACTCTAGATAGGCACCTCACCTTATCTAGTCACGTACGGGAACGACTCAAACTGGCCAGGAGAAAGAGCTATAGACTTAATCATCTACTCACGTCACCTCAGCTCTCACTGAGGCTGAAACTACAGATCTACAAGGCTATAATACGTCCGACTATGCTCTATGGTGCGCCCTTGATGCGGCATCTGTTTAAGTCCACTCTCAAACAATTACAGACGTTCCAGAACTCCATCCTTCGGCGGATTGTCAGAGGTACCAACTTACAGAGGGCCAGAAACCATATCCTTCATCAGGAATTAGTATTGCCAACAGTGCCTGAATATATCAGCCGGAGGCACACTAAATTTTTTGATGGGCTGAAGGCCTGTGCTAATCCATTATTTTCTGATATCACCCCACCACCCAAGCCTGGGAGGTGGCAAGGATCACTACCTCTCGTTGACGTTGTCGCCGAGGGAAGGAGTTCGGACTATGTCTGAACTCAATTTATTGCCAAAACCCTGAAGAATGGTCCCTCCCATTTTGCAATGGATAAATAAAGGCTTAGAAGAAGCCCTTGAAAGATTACTAGTGCATCCAGCGCATATAGCAATCCTCTTTAGAATACCTCCGGGTAACAGAAGGACAAATCTGACAGCTATACATATTATATTTGTATTTGTATTTTGTTCGAAAATAAAACCAGAGGGTAAGAAAAAAAAAAAAAAAAAAAAAAAAAAAAAAAATTACTATATAACTAAAATAAGGTAGGTGAATGTAATGTATAGAGTACCTCAAGACCTGCTGTAGTGTATTCCACAATCTTGAATCGGCATTAAGACAGCCCGATTTAAGCCTAAGCCCGCGGAACGGAATTAACTTAACTGGAAAAAAAGGGAAATAACAATTGTCTTTCAAGTTGAATTCCTGAGACTGTAAACTTATTCCGGCTTCCCTCCTCCCGACGCAGAACAATTAAAACTCCCTTCGCGAAAGGAGGGGAAAGGAGATTAGTTGCGGAGATTTGGTGGCATTGCAATTGATTTGCCCTTCCCGGACCTGTTACACATTTTACCTGTTACTCCGGACCCAGATTATCGGGTGACCTGCGAGCGGGCAATAAAACGGCCGGCCGGTACTATTTACAGCGGTGCGGGGCTGCAGGGTCCCGTGAAGTTACGATCAGCTCTCGTAGAGTTGTGACGCAGGGAGCTTTACCTTGGTTCTTATCACCATCTCTTTACTTCTGGAAAGTAGTTGGTTGCCCCTTGCCCTTTCGCCTTCTTGTACTTTATTATTTCTTTCGGATTTTTATTTTAAACTGAAAGGTAATTATTTAATCAAATGATAAGATAGATATATAAAGAGTAAATATAACATGCTAGTTTTTGTTACGTCCAATATATGAGTAATCTTGGTAACCTGTTTTTTTTCTCTGCGGGTACATCACTTTTTCAAAAACAGAAAACATATTTTTTTGTAAATCATAAGTAACTAGTGTGATAAAAGCAGAAGATATATTACTTATATAACTTCATGAGACCTCAACTTTTTTAACATATCTTCATTAAAGAAAAGAAAATAGAATATGAAGAAAAAACCGAAGATTAAGGATAAATAAAAGCAAAACAAAAATAATGGGCATTCAAAAAGGATGAGAAAGGCAAGTTAGAATAGGAAACTATATTTTTGAGGTTTTTGCAAGCTCCTAGAAACAGCAATCGGTGAAAAGATAAACAGAGCATATTTTCCTTTACCAATGTTTAAACCAAACTCTTCAGATGCGCTATAATAAGAATATATAAATGCCTATTTGTTATTAATATAGCAACTTATGGGTGTCAAATGTAGACACTGTTAAAGTCTCTCCCACTTACCGTTGATAGATTAGTGAGAAAGATCTTGAAACGCATTCTCGGACCTATTAAGGAAAATGACACGCAGAAGCGCGGTGCTCTATGCTGAATACACGTGAGTTTCTCTAATTTATTTAGGCTGCAGATAATGAAGTGCTTTCGACTTATGCTGAAGATGGAAGAGTGCAGTGGCCTCTGCTACAGGAACACACCAAAAGGGACAAGACCAAGGGGCAGACCAAAATCGAGTTGCAAAAATATGTCGTTTCAGATCGGAGGCTAGCAAGAATAAGCAGAGAATAATAAGAAGACTGCCTGGGAAAGAATGATTGAACCAACAACAGCATTATGCATATGTTACTAAAAACAAAAATTAATTGATTTGGTACATAATACTTACTATGTATACCAACATATTTCTGAATACAATGATTTAAATTAGTTCTTTACAAGAAGGTTTTTCTGACTATTTTTTTTTTTGGCCATCAATGGCATATTTAAAATATAATTTAAAAAGAAAATTAAGTTTCGTACGGTTTCTCGCTCCTAAGCTGGAATTACCGCATACACATACACTGACAATGTGCTACTATGTTATTCAGACCCTGATGATCTTGAAACGTATTCGTTAAATACTCGAATTAAAAAATATTCTATAATTATAAAATATTCAATATTTCCTGTTACTGCACAATCCATATTCACCAGTGATGATATTAACATATCATTAAAATATAAATGACTGGATAATAATTCGTTTGTACATAAAACATTTTACCCATAATGTTGTCATATATATATATATATATATATATATATATATATATAAAATAGTGAATTATGTTCTTTGGATAGGAATTGTTATTGACTTTAAATATGCTTATAATTTATTTATTGAGATATATTACAATTTGTTACAAAATGAACAATAATAATAGTGATATGAGACCAAATTCATTCAATATATATATATATATATAGAAAATAATAATAATAGTCAAATTACATAAAATAGAAAATGAATAAATTCATATATATACAATAAAATAATAATAAATAAAAAAACAAAACAACAACCTATAATTGAGATAAATAAAAAGTTGACAAATAAATAAACATCATACAAACAATCATAACTATATACAATATATACAACTGCTAAAGGGACCCCAGACCGCGCTTTTCCCTCCACTTGTGAAGAAAAAAGCGGAATCCAAGAGATCCCAGCCCCTCTATCTCAGCCGCATCACTGGTGTGAGCCAGTGGAGGTTGAGTTAGGACGCTGTGGCAAACTTTAAATATAGATCAATAATTAGAGCTGGACTCAAGTTCGAAATAGAATATTATAAGGAAAACTATTACAAAGGAAAGGGATGATTATTGATGTTGAAACATTGATTAAACACGGACCAACTGAGCATTATTTATCCTGATTGGTACTAACAGGGGATGTTGAGCCTGGCGTATTTGTGACAATATAAACCCTTGAAATCTACTACCATTTAAGTTATTACTGCACTTAACGTGTCTGTAGCCATATTACGATATGTCTTACTGTACAGTTTGCATATAGCAGTCTATTACATTTAGCCTGCTTCAAAATAAACGATTGCATGGAATCAAAACTGGAAGTAGAAAGTATATTAATTACTAAACACAGATTTTGAAAAAATATAAATGCTACTTTTTGAATACTAAAAACGTATTCGTTATTCAAGCCGATTCCTCCGAAGATGCATTACTAACATTTGACAGAAGGATGACTTGGTGTACGCTTATCATATTGAAAAGAAAGACTGAATTCTTTATAAAAGTCTGAATTTACTGTACTTCTTTTTGTCCAATGCGTCGAGAAAACAAAACTTACAAGTACCTAATAAAACCTATATGGGCATATAGTACCTATCTAAAGCGTTATAGATTTATAGTCGTAAGAATAAAAATTAAAAAAAACTTACAAAAACCGCTATAATTTTAATCAAAAGTTCTAAGATTCACAACTACAGACAGTTCCGCGGTACGTAGACAACATTATGTACTTTGTACGAGTTGTTATTTATTCATTACGTTTAATGTCACTTTTATGATGTTTCGGCTAATCGAAATATGCTACTGTGGGATTCATAAATTTTGCCTATTCAGATTTTATCCTCAGAAGAAGCCCAAGGATGAGTGACTGGCGTGCTAGTCTCCCACCTAAAGTTTGTGAGTTTGAATCCCTCTTTCTAGCATTTAATTAATGGGTATTCCCTCACAACCTCCCTCCCAGGTACGTGAGACCCGTCGGCCAACCGATGGTCACTTACAAATATAGGCGTAGGGAGTGATGACCCTGCCCTATAAAATACATCGAGAAACGCGAGTGTATTCTCTCAGCGTGGCCAAGGGCTTACCCGACCTGTCGCGCCATTGAAAAAAAAAAAAAAAAAAAACTTTTATCCTATAACTACAGGGATCTTTGACGACAACCTAACATCGCACCAGCTCCGGACCACCATTTTACGTCCCCGCTGAAAAACGTATACAAAGGATTTTACTCTTGAAAGATATCCTAGGTATCTAAAAGGTTTGAACCTACGAACTTGTTCATAAATGGATGTTGTGTATAGCCACTTTCCACAGGTGATCTCCACTTTTTACGTATTTTCATAAAAAGTTACTACGTTTTCATTATTGAATAAATTCATGGCTCTATTATTATTTGTTACACAATTTTTGATTCATACTATAATATGGTTCTGATATTAGTAATATTATCAGCCTTCCTCGAGACGCACTAAACTATGCTGCATTGAGATTACAAATCGATTAGATTGGGCTTGAGATTATCATCCCACTTAGTACTCAATCAACATCCTAAGTCCACGGTACACCAAATACAGCCCATAACCGATTTGGTAATTCACCGCAATAATTTTCATTGTATAAATCGTTAGATCCCTTGTTAACAGATATCTTATTCAGTCATGCAATTCTAAGCACCAAATTTGTCCTCCAGTGTGTTCTAAACGGAACCTATGTATATATATATATATATATATATATATATATATATATATATATATATATATATATGTGTGTGTGTGTATGCATATACGCACATCAAAATCAATGATCTTTCAATAAGAAATCTTATTATATCGTTGAAACGAAGAGAAATGAACCAATAATAATAATTAAAAATCTTATAAATGCTTGGTTAAAACAAATGACTTAAATTGTCCTTTAACTTTGTATGAAGGGATTGATTTTAGTGAATTTACAAAGTTTAGACGTTTACCTGTTGTATTTTTGTTTATACAGTTGTAAATATCATTAAATAAATAAAAAAATAATAATATTTTTATAGCACTTATCCATCAGAAATCAAAACAAACCTCATGTAAAATATTTATCTCTAGTTTCAAATGAATTATAAACTGTATATTTTCCGACAACTGTTGAATAAAAGATAGGGTAACTACTTTCACCAATGAAATAATTGGATTTGACGTGGTGGTAATCGCATTTGTCCTCCCTGGGTTTGCCGCCGACTGCAAATATTAGAGGACATTGATTTAGCCCCAGCAGCTCCGTCATGGTCCTTAGCTCGTATCTCTCTCTCTCTCTTGAAATCAGTATTTCATTTTGAAAATTACTTCATATATTAGCACAGCTTTTAATTTATTAGTTTGTTTGAAACTGTAAAAGTACTCTTATATAAAAGCTCTGAAAGAAAACAAAAATCATAAAAAACTAAAATAACCATATATAAAAGAATATTAAGCCTATGACACTACCTAATTTAATGACATATGATCAGTCCTACTAGAATAGAAAAATCTGGTGGAAGAAAAATCAAACCACGAATTAAATTCAACTTAGCTCTTAAAATAATCTATAAAAGTGTTAGAGTCCAAACACCACGGCATTGGCACAAAACCGTATTCAGCTTAATCACCGATTTGATTTTAAAAACCTAAAATTTTGAAATAAAAAAAAAAAAGTTTTAATAGAAAATCATTCGAATCTATATATATATTATATATATACTCTTATATATATATATATATATATATATATATATATATATATATATATATATATATATATATAAACATAAATATAAAAGATACCATAAATTATAAAACAGACACAAAGCACCTTAGTTCTCACTGTGCTGATCCAATAGTGAAATTAAAATTGTAAACCATACCTTATTGACCTATATTTCATAATTAATCTGTGTGTACTTTCTGCAGTCAATAGGATGTCTCTAACCCATTAGGGGGCAAAGAATATGCCAGTTTAGGGTGATTTTTCTTAGTGTTAATATTTTAATAAATAAACAAAACAATTTTAATGACATAAATTATTGACAAAATTTTAATTAAAAATGGATAATATTTTAATTTTTAAATGACTTTCAGGTAAATATAATTTTATATAACATTGTTATTTATATTTTTAATAATGATTTTAATTTTTATATAAAAAGTTATTTTATTATGTTAATTGATAATGTTAATGCATTTTAGTGAGTACTAATGGGAAAGACTCCTGAAACGTTGACTCGTTTTGATGTTTATGAGTAATAAACTGGAAGATTAAGGAAGCAAATAATTATTTATTATAATAGTATAAAATTAAATGGGGATTCACTAACAATCTCCCCCGGGTATGTGGGACCCGTCAGCTAATTGATAGCCACCCACAAAAATAGACGTAGAGAGTGATGACCCTTCCCTATAAAATGTCATAGAGTATCGCGGTGTGGAATATAAACCGTATCGCGGTGCCAAGAGCCTCCAAGGCCTGTCACGCCAACCGAAAAAAAAAATAGTATAAAATTGTTATGTACAATAATGACTTATGTTTATGTCCTATTTATCACTTTGCGTCACCTTCCACAATGTTGCATAAACATAACACTCTTTCTCAAATATTTAGCATCCCAAAGATATATTATATTTTGCTGAAAATTACATTTGCTCAATTTTTCCTTAGTTGGCAATAAAATTCGTTCAACTTGTTTATTTAGCCGTTCTATATCAATACTAAAACGATTATATTTTAATCTAAAGAATTAGAGGTATTAATAAATAACATTTTAAAAGTTGGCATTTAAGCCCTGTCAGTCTATTTTAAAGAAAATGAAACCTACATCATCTTAAAGCACATAATTTTTTTTTTTTATCAAATTGCTAGAGCCGCTTTTAAGATCTGTTTTTTCGAATTTGCTGAAAAATTTGCTATGACGTTCAGCTTTTTCGATAGAGGCTCGCCAGAAACTTTGTCATTTGGACTCAAGGGACCCTAAAACGTGTATTTCCGGTGAAAAATCTAATTGGAAAATTTCATGATCGCAACACTTTCCTTTACTGTATACTTCATTCATACATAAGTAAGAGTAAAACAACAATAAAAATTATAAGCACGGTTATTAGTTTATTTTGTGCATTTTGCTCCGACGTTTCCAAAGTAGAGTGTAAAATTAACTGTACCGACCTTTTTTCAGATCACCAAATAGCACTGTATTCAAAGGATAATTAATATCAATCATAAAGTGTCGTCATCTAAAAATATAGAACTAATTATTGGATCATTGCAACTGACTCCAGAATTTCTTCTTGGTTGAAATACAGACAAATGAAACAAATGCAAAATTAATTAATGACTGTAGTGTTCGTTGGAGTTTCAGTCCATAGGACAATGAAAAATCGAACCATGCTGCCAACTTAGCTAGACAAGAAGAAAAAACAGGTATAACTGGAATAAACGATGGCAGAAATGAGGATTGAATAAGTCAATGGAAGAAAGCTATGCATCGAAAATGTAAAAATGGTTTAGAGACAACATAAGCCAAGCTTGAGTATATAATTGACGAGAATAAAAAATGAAAAACAAGCTCATGAAAGTCAAGAAAAGAATAAATCGTATGCAGACTGCAAATTAGACACTGCTAATTTAAACATAGCTGACTTATTCAAGCTACTTACCAAGAGACAATAATTATTTTTACTATTTAAGTAATTATTATTCATTCATAATGATGAAACATTGCTGATGATTTTAAAAAACATAAACTGACTACTTATTAGATTCCGTTAAATGTAACCTTGTTTGAGATTAATACGAGCCATAAATCAGGATATTTTTTTTTTTTTGTATATAGCCAATAGGTTAATACGGTTAGGCCAATATAGATAAAATCACACAAATATATTTAATTTGTTATTAAGTGTTTATTTTTCTCTTCAATAGCACACTTCAGCTGTTTATATTGTAGGATGGGTAAAAGCTACGGAGAAATTTGCTTTCGTTCGTTTTCCGAACTGAGTTTAATTAAGCTCTAAAATATATAATTCGAATAAAGCTTTGTATTTTATAATAATGGTTGGAAATGAATTTGCATCATACCTCGGTGTTGGACTAACAATGGTATCGAAGTACCATTGGCGCTCATTATATGGGGATCATCCATCTCTCTCGAGTAATACCATTGTGAATATATTGTAGAGAGCTAATTTAAATGCAGATGTACCTTTAGATAATATACGCTCAAGTACTATTCACATAATAACAATGATATAAACATGTGTTGGATCATGTTTTATTATTATCCTTGAATTCCAAATAATACAATCTATATATTAATAAACCAATTCTCAAAAGCATATTTTTGCAGAAGAGGTTCTATAGTGAAACCAAATGCAATGTTCAATATTCAGAATTTATATAGCATACAACAGGTCAAAATATAAATCCCTACTTCTGTATCATAGATAATAGCAGGCGTTTTAAACCTCATGAAATGTATATCAAAAGGAAAAATTCCTCTTTCAGAAAAATGAAGTCAATCAACAAAAGGAAGGCTCCGTTTGAAAGAAAATTTTGCTTGTTCTGTTAGTGTATTGTAATGGTTATTGACATCACCAGTATTTTTCAATTAATTTTAAACTACAATTTATTATTGGCTTTTGTCGGTTTGCACAATAGTTACAATGGTGACAAGAACGTAAGTATATGTTCTTACAATACAACCATTTTAATCAGTAAAAAATTCAGATAAAACCAAACATAACATCATTGTATATATTACAAGTTCTGTTATTTATAAGTAGCTAGCTTGAGATAGCAGACAATATTTAACGATTTGTATCTTAACTATCTTATCTATCCAATCTATCTGAAAAGGTTCCTTATAGATTCCTAGTTATTAGTACATTTGGCGTTGAGAATAAAGAGAGAATCGAAACTAGACCTGTATAAAATTTCTAAAAAAGTATTTAGGAAGGTGCTCCAAAAGTTTTGAAAATAAACAAATGAAAATTACTTTTTTAATTAAAATTCAATTTATGGTGGAAAAAGAATCAACCCTGACGTGATCAACGTGAGAGCTAATTAAAAATTCTTGGTTAAAACTGATAAGACTTTTGTCACAGTAATTTTATCTACATTTGGAATTTTGTGACAATTGAGACGTGGATTTCTAAAACTTACTGAAAGCTATTTTTAACGAAATTAATATTTTGACATATTTGTATTCTCATAATCTAGTTTCATCTAAATCTTCTAATTGATTTTATCCAATGAACACTCATGTCCTTTAAAACTCATTTAAAAATGTTGTTGTAACTAGAAATTATAACTAGCTACTAATTAAACTTTTAATTTCGTTCAAAATTATATTAAAACATTTTATTCCACAAATTTGACATATTGTTAGAATTATAGTAATCAAAACAATTCTGGGTTTTAATGCAAAAATAATTAAATAAGTTGAATAAGAGATCGTGGCGCTTCCTGTTTAGCAAAAAATTCATAGAATGGAAATACCTATCCAACGCCTCGATAGGATATAAGTTAAATATTGTAAAAATATCATATTGACTCTTTATACATCTTCTGAATGAGTACATTTTTTACATTCTTCAATCAATGATTAGTTTGAAACTTACAAGTTCTATTTTTTTCTATACCCAAAACCACACAACAACAAACACTATAAGATAAAGTGTTATCGGTTATCGATCATTTTTTTACGTAAAAAAAATTAGATAATTGACCTCAGAAATGACCAACAAGAAATATCTATTGGTTGTGTCACATGAAATGTCCATTTTCAAAGTAAAGGATTTTTATTAAAAATACAATATGAAAACAAGATAATTTTATTCGAAGTATTTACTTTCTTTTTCTACACATTTTTCCCAAGATGACACCAACGTTTTTATCCCCAAACTGAAAAACTCTGAGCTTTGAAGTGAAACAAAATCTGAAAACGCACTTTTCACTTGATCATCATTTTCAAAAAGTTTTCCTTTGACGAAGTTATCCTAATTCCTGAACAGGTGGTAATCTGTTGGAGACATGTTGGGAGAATATGGTGGGTGCAGAAGAACTTCGTAGCCCACTTCTTTTAATTTTTGCACGGTATGTTTTGAAACATGGGGGCTTGCTGCCGCTCAGTGAGATCATGAGCTTTTTTACTTTCCCAATATACTTTAAATGTCTGGAAACGGTAGATGCACTTACATTTAGTTGTCCAGAGAGTCCTTTAACTGTTTGGTAGGGGTTTCCTTCTACTGTATGTTTGAGGAAATCTTTGTCTATTACAGACGGAGGTCTTCCTCGGGGCAAGTTTTTTCAAGTCGGTATCCCAGCTGAAAACTTAGCAAACCAACGGCGAATGGTCCGTTCATTAACACTCCCTTCCCCAAACGCCTTGCAAATATTTCTAGCGGCCTCAGCTGCTGAATGCCGAGTTTAAACTCGTACAAAAATATTACTCGAAAATCGCGTGTTTCCATGTTCATATTTGGAGATATACTAAAAAATGGGTAATTGATTGGGAAGCTAATGCTTATAATACAATGGTAGAGGATTAGTAACTGTTTACTTTAAATTTGCAAACATTCGGAAGAAATCAACCTGCAAAATCCTTTATGTATTACAGAAACTATAAAAACGGACATTTTATGTGAAACAACCCAATATAATCAAGAAACGGCGCAAATTATATACTTTACCAGCAACACATTACAGTCGCCCGTTATAGTCTACACCAAATTGACTATTGTGGGATAATATCAGGGCTGAATTTTCATTTCCTTGCTCATAAAGGATTTTTTTTTTTAATTATGTGATTTTAGTCAAATAGAACTATGTGCATATTATCAATATATTCAATTGAAGTTGAAATATTATGCTTGCATTATAGATAAATTTTCAGGACATTCATTATGTTTTACGTTGCTAAAAACTGTTTTGTTTTTAGTTTTGTTAGTTTTGTCAACATAACAATGTATCATAAATAATTAGTATATAAATAAAACATATCAAAGATTAGTTTTAAATTTTGCTTCATTTATAGTAGACAACTGGCCGTTCATCTGAGTATGTAATTTTTTATAAACCTGCTCTTTAATGAAGCCCGGTTCTGAAAAAAAAAAGATTTTGATTAAACTCGCTATATTGATGTAAAATTTAATGGGCTTTAATAAGGCGTAGGTTTTATTCTGATCGAAATAGTCTGACAGGACTTAAATGCCGATATTTTAAATTTCTTCTCTAAAGTACCTTTAATTTTGTATATTCTATAAAAATAACCATATCATCTGATTAGTATTTTTATTAAAATTAACTTTAAATTTATGAGTTCATAAATTTAATTTGACAGCCCAGGTAAGTGAAAATCGTGTGTTTTCACATCTTAAAGAAAAGGATTGGAAACTCTAAAGACTCTACCAAACAATTGGTTCATCTTAAAGGATGCCATATTTTGACATGTTTCCTTCGATGACTTCCTTTGGGTGGTAGTAAACTTCGGCAAAGGAAATGCTTACTTTCTCCATATCGCTCTGACAAAGTCTGATTCCTTTAAGTATGAGGAAGGAATGTTGTTGATTTGTCCCTTCTATATATGCCAATGCGCCTCACATCTTTTCCGTTTCAATAGTTCTATCCTCTATTCAAAATAAAACTTTTGTATAGTCTTCTTCTTTAACCTTTTTCCTTCTTTTTACGTATTTTTATGTTATAAAGCAACAATCATTTTATTCAACGATTGCAACAATATTTTCCGAAATTCATTGAAGAAATATTCTAGAAAAATATTTATTTTGACAAATTGATACTATAATGATTAAATTATGTGGAAATCTGTCAATTACTTTTTATAATAAACTAAAAAAGTTTGAAAATTAGAGTATAACTCTAGAAAGTATAACTCCATCATCGTACTTGAAAAAATTTTTGTTTAGTTTCTTCAAAAAAAAGGAACTTTTTTTCCCGTTAGATATCAGAATACCCAAAACTGTCTTAATGTTTTGGCATTATATTATATGCTTTCTTTATTTTGTTGCATTTTATCGATTCATTTTATTTTAATCTTTTTATTTCTATTCCATAGAGTATAGTTGTTTCTTGTTGGACAATCCGCCTAATAGTTTTGTTGGGAATATGCTGCAGTCTGGAAATGGCACAAGAGCTTCTCTAAAAGTACATCTCCAATTATATCAACTTTCTTGTTTTGGGAGTCATCCACGTTTCTCCAGTCCATATTGACTGGTGCTTCCCAAAAATTAATGGTATAGCCTTTTTTTGGCTTAGAGACCCACCTGCTTGTTCTATAATACAGAATTATGTTGCGATCATCATCTTTCTCTCGTATATTTTTCCATGGTGTTCTTAGAAGATCTGCCATTCTCGGTTATTCATATTTAACTTTACCCACCCTTCCTTATTCCTATTTTTCTAGGGACAAGTCTCTTACATTCCCATTAGATTTCTCTCCTTAGTCTTCACCTTAGTTTGTCAGAATATGTTGTATAAATGCGACATCCAAGAATTATTACTATTGCTAATACTGCAACTAATTGTAATATATCTGCATACAAAATGTTTAAAAAAAAATAAAATTCACTGTTATAGTAATGACAAGTCGTTTTTACCTGTTATACATTTTTTTAATTGTTTCCAATAATTCCATGTCATCGCGTCGGTTCTTTTAAGTTCTATTTTAATGAGATATTCTCATACTATTTTAATTGTAACTACATTACTTCAATTTGAAAATATTCATGAACCCTTATTTTATTATAATTATGAAATCTGATCCGGGGAATCGGAGAAGGAAAACCGTTCCTGCCTTATCCTAATAGGGAAAATATAATCCGAAACGACCAAACGTTAATAATAATTTAAAAGTTACTTTTTTGTCTCTATTGTATTCTCCATTGTCTACTATTTATATTAACTTGAATTTATATAAACAAACACAATATTTATGCAAATATTGCTATAAGAAAGGTTACCATGCCAGATTACTGTCCCTTAACAAACATTTGTCTCCGTCTAAGAAAGAATGTGTTTGAAATTTAAAAGAATGGCTCCTCATAACAATTATAATAAAAAACTATGAATTTACACAGATAGAGATACAGATTGATCACTATTATAAATGTCCTAATTCATATCATTTAATAAACAAAAGAAGGAATAAAGTATTTATTTAAAATATAAAATAAGGGTGAGCACCTTAGTTGAGTAAGATATTAAAGGGAATAACTTCGCATACACACTCCAATGAATAGGTGCAAGAAGATTTATGTAAGCAAGTTTCCAAATTGAGGTTTTATCAAAACATAATTAAAGGAAATTTCAGTCATTGCAAGAATTGAGGAGTGAACTCTATGGATCATCAAATTTATGGATCTCCATCAATGGTCAAACCATGGTTGTTATATATTTTTGTCTTGTTTGGTTAATATAGATTGACACACTTACTTGACAAACTATCAAAACTCTCTATTTATTACAAAAAACTCCTCCCGCATCCAATCCTTGCAATCCAAAATCCTAAGAAAAATCCTCAATGCTCCTTACTTTGCAACTAATAAACTCATCCATAGAGATCTAAATATCCCACTGGTTGCAGACTTGGGCTGCGATAGATACACCTCCTTTAATTCCAAACTATCTGCCCATTCCAACCCGCTTGTCCGTAACCTCTCATCTACATCTATTCCCGGTAATCTTGATAAGAAGGTGGCCTCGAGACCTGCTCATAAAATAAACTTTGAATTAATACTACTGGGTAGATTCTTTACATGTCTATTCCTGCCCTTTATTGCAATTCAGCCATTTTATTTATTGTATTTTTATATAAAGTTGTAAAAAACAATAAAAAAAAAAAAAAAAAAAAAATTCATGTTATAGTCTGGTTCTTTTGGTTGGCTTATTTTAATGAAAAAAAGGATGCTGCAACATCTTGGGCTTATAGTTGTCTTAATTATGAAATTTCAGTTTTGTAAAGTTTTTTTTCTTTTCGTTCTAGATTTACCACACACACATTGTTTGGACTCAGGGGGCCTTAAAACGCGTATTTTTGTTGAAAACTGAAATTCTAAAATTTTCATGATCGCAATACAATATATAGGTAATAGAAAAAACAAAACAAATGTCATTCCATTAATTGAGTAAGCAGATTCACACTGTCGCAAAGACAACAGTAAAGAACTAGAGCCCTATAACATCAAAAACTAGTGGAGTTTCCCTCAAGATGTGGTGCCCTGGCAGTGCTGCCAACGCCGAAGCTATATTTCCCCGCACTAAATCTCCCCCTCATTACCGCACTCATTAACTCCCCGCCCTCCATTATTTCTTTTCCCTCGCTATTCATTTTCCCCGTAATTACATGGCGCTCTCAGCTACTGCTTTTCGTTATATAACGAAATATAGCAAAAATATTTTATGTTTCATAGCTGTATATAAATATATAAGTTGTCATTGGACTCTTATATTATGGTGTCGCTTATTGTTTTGTTTTTCTAAAGCGCGATGAAAACTGATTGATGTACTCACCGGAACGACCTGTTGAAATAAATTGAGATTGATGAGAGTAATGGGTGTAATATCAATCATGGTTTATGATTTATAACTTGTACTTTTATTTTATTTTTTATGTAAACGCGTTAACATTTAGGATTTCATATTTATGCATTGTGTTCATGAAATCATTTTCCATTATTATTTTTGTTCATTATTCTAATCGAATGATATATTACGGAATAAATCATTAGAGAGATAATAACAATACTTAAGATATAAATACGTTCAAAATTGATCGCTCACATTTATTTAATCCGCTACTCTTCACAGGTATATAATTTAAATTTAGGTAAACTTCTCATACTCCAGTCAAAATTTCTTCAATGTTTTTACCAACTCCAAGCTATGTCAGTAACATTATTTTACATTTAAGCCCTTCGTATGCTACCAGTTGACACATTCCGAGCTGCTTTTAACGATTAAATTCACAGATATACCTAAAATACAGTGTTTGGTCAAACAAAAGTGCCTGACAATGCGTTTCGAAGTTTAAAAGGTAGCTGGTTGAGGGATCTCTTGTCTTAACTACATGCTGTACAACAAATCGGAAAGAGGAGATGCCTAGTATTCTTCTCATTGTTGTCTATAATGGCAATATATAATTGTTATCATGCGAATCAACATTATGACGGTTTTAAATAAAGTAATAAATTATAAATTATTAAACAACGGCTTAGTATTTCCCAATACATAAAAAATATAATGCCCTGCTATTTATAGTTATAGTTATATTTGTGGTTTATCTTTATTCTCAATCCTATGAAATTTAATTTCTCTCTATTTAATCTCTTCTTCTTCTTTCTCTTCGACCCATTTGCCTTTCAGCGTGGGCGAGCCCCCGGCCATTGGTATCAACCGTCTCTGTTCCTGAAAAGGTTTCTTATCTCGTTCAGAGGTTTACCTCTACGCATTCCTATTCGCTCCATGTGAGTGATATAGGAGATCCTTGGGCGTCCTCGAGGTCTTCTTCCTAAGGGCCTTACCTCCACTGTTATAATTGGGTTCCGGTGGTGGTCCATTCGGCAGACATGCCCGTACCATCCCAATTGCCTCTTGTTTAGGACTTCCAGAACAGAGCATACATTAAGATCTTCCCTGACCCTTTCATTCGGGACACAGTCTCTCCGTGTCTTCCCCACAATTCTTCAAAGAAACTTCATTTCCGAAGCAGTGATGCGACTTTGTAGCCTTTTATTCATAATCAAGATCTCTGCTCCATAGAGAAGCACCGGTAAAAAGATACTTCTCTTTTTCCAATAACCGTGTTTTTCTATTTAATCACTATCTTTATAAATGATCAAGTAAAAGATGTACAAGATTTCGAACCAACCTTTATTTTGAAAGGAGTATTTTAAGATCTTCTGTATTATTGGTGCTCAAACTAAAAAAATAAATAAATAAGATATAATTTAAAGCTCTGAATAATGGACGCATTTCTTTTTATTCATATTTGAATTCCAACGCTCCTTACTTCGTCACAAATAAAATCGTCCATAGAGACCTAAATGTTCCATACGTTGCTGATTTGGCCCGAACCAGATATCAATCCTTCTATGACAAACACCATTCCTACCCCCAACCCACTAGTTTCAACACTTGCTTCCTCTTCGATTCCTGATAATCCTCCTATGCGTCTGAAAAGAAGATGAGCTCGAGACCTTCTAGTTTTAAATAGTAACTGGATTGCTACCTTTATGTTGTTCCTCTACAAGTCTGTTTCATGTCATTTTTCTTTAAGCATATTTACTTGTATTATAAAGTACAGTTGTAAATTTCAATAAATAAATTTAAAATAAAAAAAAATATTTGAATTATACATATCTTCTTTATTTTAATGTTCATATTTTGTTATTCACACCGGTTATAAGCTATGCGATAATAAACAAAAGTGATATATATATATATATATATATATATATATATATATATATATATATATATATATATATATATATATATATAACTTCAGCAGCAGATGTGATAGGCATGGGGATGGACAGTTTTTCATTTCAGTTGTTGAAATGTCGTTTACAAGCCTATTTTCTTGAGCTTTGCAGTTTGCTATAAAAAAAAAACATAATAACAAAAAAAATAAATAAAAATAAAAAAAAACGAATAGAGAGTTCCAAAGTGTTGGTCAACAGTAAGTTCGTACGTAGGGTTTTATTGTTTACTTACAACGGAGCTGTAGTTGTTAGTCTAAATTTTTTTATTGAAATTAACTTGATTGAACGGCGTCACTGATTCCCCCCATCCGAATGGTTAGACCCTCTAATAAAAAAAAATATTATGGACAAATGACATTCGAATCGAAACAAAACAAGAGATAACAAACTGAAGGAAATAAAAGGCACAGTATATTCCTGGAAATAATCAGTCCAGAATAACATAAAATAGGAAGTCTTGTTGACAAGACTAAGAATATTACACTCACGACTAACCCACCAACATTTACGGACTGAATCGCCAATACCTTACCACGAAAAGTTCAACGTACTTATCAACATTGAAAACTAACGGACTGCAGGTAATTTATTGGTGTCAACCTTCAAATAACTTATTAAATGACAATAGTAACAATTTATTACATCATTTAAAGTTAATTAAATTAATAGATTAATAGGTCTAAATCACCCTAATTACACTTATTATTATTGTATTAAGATTAATTTATTATTATTATTTTTAATTAAAATGTAATTATATTTGTCACTCCATTTATCAGCCTTCTCCATACAAAAACTATGAACTGTTATTATTATTATCTTTGAAATATCAATATTTTACTTCGACAAACATCACCTATGTTGTGGATTGCCTGTATTCATAAAGTATATAAATGAATCTAAACTTTCTCACTTTTCATTTTTTTCAAAGAGGAACATTAATTTTTTTAACAATGTAAGTGACAATTACTCGTATTTCTACATTTAAAATTTAAATTAAACTTTTGATTTCACACTCTACATACTCCAACCCAGCCTATAGCAGTAAGCTTCAGGGGTGTGTGTTGCTGCTGAAAAAAAAACTGATCACACCATCGTCAGGTGTTTGCGAAGCTGATGACAGTTTCCCGATAACTGCTCGGAATAAGAAAATTCCCCGAAGTAACTATTTGCACTCGCTCCCCCACGTGTCGTAAAAAAGAAAAGCAAACTGGAGTCCTGGAGCGGGGGAGGGGAGGAGGGAAGAGGTAATTGACTGGAGGCCACACGTTCCGAGGCCCGCCACTTCACCCGAATTAACCGATCCCTAATCTCCCCCCTCGGCTTTCCAAACTCCCTCCTGGTATTTTTTCAACACCTCTTCATAATTCCTTTCGTTTACCCTTCTCTCTGAGCGAGCTTCGAAGTAGGATATAGAAGTAAAATTGATCAAGGGTAAAGATTAGGTTCTCTGGACCCCTATGTCAACATTAAGGTAGTTCCTGTCGAATGAACAAACAGAGATGTCGATGGTTAATTAATACTGGATCTTTTCGACCAAAAGCACAATATCATGTACCCACCATACGGCATATATGCACATACGTAAAGTAATGGTTCGACCTTGCTGGTAAAGGTTAATCCAGACATCAGAGAGAATGAAAAAAAAAACCTTAAACTGTTAAAACGATGGAGATGTAATCTAGCTAAATATTGTTACAGAACTTGGCATTTGCTTGAATATAAATTATATATATATATATATATATATATATATATATGGAATTTCCTATATGGACATATATATAATTATATATATATATATATATATATATATATATATATATATATATATATATATAATATGAGAGAGAGAGAGAGAGAGCTGATTATTAAAATTTATAGGAGAGAAGCAAGTTTGGGATCCTTGCGGCATTCCTGCTAAGAATAGTCGGGTTGAAGAATTTCTGAGGACTACCAGACATTGGAAAATCTATCAAAGAGGAAAGATTGAAAGATATATTTTCAGTCAATACCTAAACATGGCCGTCTTGCATAGACGAGGAACTATAGGAATGGGTTTTAGCATCCGACACTCCTGATGAACCTGTTGAAACATTTTCTTCTGCTATTGGCCAAAAATATATCTTACAATTATTAAACCAAAAAGAAAAGGTTTGATTTTATATAACAAAGATTGAATAGTGAGATAGTACGAGCTTAAGGTAGTACCTTCTTTAGTTGAAAAAGAAGCCTCTCGTGCCTGACCTACAAACGCCTGAATAACATCCAAAAATACGCCAGCTACATATTTTTTTTTTCTAGTGTCTCAGCGATGTAGTCTGTAACTCTGTGGTAATTGATTTGTCGTTGAGGTTGACATGCGAACATCGCATTTATGGTCAGGTATTATTTTTTGTTCAGTTAGTCAACCAATTTGTCCATTGATAACCAATTCCCTATCAGTGCTATGTTAGGAGGTACCATGGCCATCTTTTTTAAAAGCCTCGTAAGATTACCTTTAATAATGTGGGTGAGAGGTTACAAGGTTACTAGTAGGCAGGAGTGGATCATGAGCTTGAGATTAAGTACTTAATCTCTGTTGGGGGAAAAATCTGCTAAAAATGAATATTGAGACGTATATGAATAATAATAGGGGTACTCACTACGTTTGCTATAGCATGCTATTTGTGTTATTTTGCTAAACCCGTCGAGTTTCTACAGTTATTTCCTGTATAAAATTGATGGGCTTAGCACAATAGCACAAATAGCATGTATAGCAAACGTAGTGAGAACCCCTAGTATTTGATTTATAATAGCATACATTAACATGAATTTGGAGCTAAAGAATATAGTTTTGGCTTTTTATTTCATCAGCTATTGTTTAAAATATTACTAAAAATACGTCATTATATTAATAAAAATTTTTAAAAAAAATGAGAATAGAAAAAACATATGCTTAATTTAGTTATGCAGATAAATATTATAATAGCATGAAATTGTAATTATAATTATTTCTTTAATTAAATTGTATATACCATTCTATTAACCTCATGGACAAGAATCCGGAAAAACCTACATTTATTAGAGAGACTTAACCTACCTTGAAACACTATTCATTCAATTCACAAGATCTCATATTACTTCTATATGTTTCGCTGTAACCACAAAAGCTCTTATTTTGAAAGAAAGGTTCAAAAATTAATATAAAAAATTCGGATTTTTCAAAGATATATTCTCTCCCTTTCTTGAAATCTTTATGACAATCAATTAATTCATGAAATTTTAAAAACACCCTCTGAAAAATATATGTACAATTTTTATTTCCTATAAATATATCAAGATGTTACATAGCTCTACTCAGTACATTATATATCTCTGAGACTCTTCAGGTATCTGAGTTTTTCATTCACCGATGTTAGATATATTCAGGGAAATTGTTTTAAGTCACATAATTATTTAAATATAGTCTACAGTCTTACAGTAATCGTGAAATGAGCCTTTATTCCCTTCCAGTTACAAAGATTAAATATCGAAGTCTCATTTCCGGAAATAGTATTTTTATATATTAAAATATCATTGTAAAGTTAAGATCATTAAAATTTTGGCTTTAGTTATAGGTATACATAAATGACTTATAACCAGGGGCTTCTTCTATTTTTCAGTCTCCCAATTTTCTTCTCCTGTTAGATTAGTTGTTCTGTTTGATTCCTTTTAAAAAATAATTTCACTATAATATAATATGTTTAGTTCCTCACACAAGATTTAAGCGACAGGAAACTGCTTGAAGATACCAATTAATACAATACTGTTTTGACAAAAGATCAAAACTTTCAGTCAATTACAAAATATCATTTACGTCACTATTATCAGACCTATTTGGACACAAGGAATCAAACTTAGGCGCTCTCATAAACCATCCAATTCTTACAATCCCAAATCCTTCTCATAATTCCTTATTTTGTCACAAATCAGCTCACCCATAATGACCTCAAGATCCCATTTATGGCAGACCTAGCCCGTAATAGATATACCTTTTTTCATTCCGAATCCTCTACTCACAGAAACCTACTTGTCAGTAATTTATCTTCCTTAGGTATTTCTGATAACCCTCCGAGACGATTGAAAATAAGGTGGCCTCGGAACGTACCGATTTAATTAGTTTAGTTTAGTTAGTGAAGAGTAGTTAGGTCTGGTTAGGTCTTTCTTTGGACATTTTCACTTTTATTCTCCCTACACATTTACTTATTGTATTTATGTAATAGAATTGTAAATTAATAAGTTAATTTTTATTATTTTATTGTATGTTATATTAGATTTCGTATGTAACATTAAATGTTTATTTTCGAATTTTGCCACTTTTGATTATATTTTGGCCTGTTAGATAACGTGGTTGATAAATAATCCCTGTTAAATTGTGAAAGCTTAGCCCCAGTGATTATCTCTATCCATAAATCATTATATTTTCGCTGCTCCTACTATTATTTCTTGAACACATACGAATCGCAATCACCCCCCAAGCCGTGACTTATCGCATAGCCTTCCCAGATCATTCTATCCCCAGCAATCTTCTTATAGCCACTCCAATACTCCTTTCCAGACAGCTCGTAAGCCCCTTCGCCGCCGATGACATTGGATTAAGCCAAGATAACGGAATCTACGTTGTCATCTGTCACGGCACCCCTTCTCGGGACAAGCCCTGACTTAGTGGAGAGCTTACCCTGTCACCTCTCTAAGATCCTGTTGCATTTTCAGCAAGAAACATTGTTTTCCCCTAACTTCTGGAACACTTAACATAAAATACCATTCGCCTAAACAAACATGCTTCTAATGGAGGTAAGGGTGAATAAATAAATAAAATAGAAATATCAAGTGAAAGTCGAAGCATTTTGTCGTCATATTGTTGATTAAAACTACATAAATGTACCAAGATTTTCAAAAATGTGGATTACATTATTGACTTATTACTTCATAATACGGAAAATCTGCTTTATTCTTCAAATTCTCATGAACTATCAAACTTTTATTCATTCTTCCGCTTCTCATTTAACTCTATAATACAAGATTTTTTCACTTTGTTTACTCCTTTTTTTTAGAATTGCTTCCTGGCTCTTACATAAATCCAATATTTCCTATATTAACAAAAAAAAAAAAATAGTCATTATATTGCTTATTTAGTTATTAACAAGTAGAGAAAAAATAATAAAACTATTTTTTACGATAAGTAAATCCTGTGCTGTTAAATCATAGTAAAAAGATAGGTAAAAAAAAAAAATACATATATATATATATATATATATATATATATATATATATATATATATATATATAGAAGAAGAAGAAAAAACTTAATTCTGTAACTAACTCCCCTATAAGACAGAAGACTAATGAGGAAAATAAGTAGAAAATGAATAAAAGAAGAACGCACTAAAAAGACTTATTGGTCCTATATTATTATAATAAATAGTATAATTATAATATTTCGAAGGATATGCACGATTTTTATAATTTAAGGATTGTTTTAGTTAATATATATATATTACGACTTCTCTGATTCTTTCAAAATAATTATTGGACTGCTATTTTACTTTACCTATAATGAATGAATCTGTGGTCTGCCAAAAAAAAGAAAAGAAAGAATGTTCAAAGAATTGTATTTATGTATATTCTTTTTATGTATAGCATAAGTATAGATATAGCATAGAATAGAATAGAAAATGAACTTTACTCTGGGATATAGTCCCTTAAGAATAGCATTAATGTTACAAATAAAAATAGCATTTATGGCTAGATTACATTAAATAGTTTGAAGTATTTACAAACTTAATTTTTTACATAGGTAAAGTAAATTAAAAAATTGTATATTATGTATTTATACACACACACCTACATACATACACAAACCACAAAGTAATAATCACAATAATAATGATAATAAGTACAATAGAATGAGAAAATAAAAACAAAAGCAAAATAATGTAAGCATTAAGTCATTATAATGATTAAACTCTATCATCAAATATCTATGATCAACAAGCGTCTGTGAGGGATAATAGATGCTGGAAAATGAGATATTTAAATGTGAATAAGGAAGAAGCACGACGTATATTGGAAGGAATGGAATATCAGAATGCAGTGGAACAGACAAGAAAGGAATTTTATATATCATTCTGCATCCCAAGGCTACTTTTCGGTACCCAGAATAAGATAAACAATGGTGCAACTAAACTGAGAATCTATTAGAAGAGGCTAGAAACGAATAAAATCTAATAACAACAAAACAAAAACATTATTATTCCTATGTATGAATAATAAACGTTGCTTCTATCTAAGATATAGCATATATTTAGGTTTACATTATCACATATAATTGAAGTAACAATCTATTTTAACGAAAAAATACAAAAAAAAACATTTTTATGGAAAAAAACATCCCCATAAACACTTATATTTTCGAAAGATTAATCATTCCATGTCATGATAATTCACACAATTACTATTAATATGATAAACGTTTTGTATATATAATATATGACTACTGATGAAATAGGGGTAATTGGTCCATTATCTAGGAATAGTTTTTTACAATTAAGTGTTAAATTTAGTATTGAACGCAGCTGTAAATTTAAATAAATAAAGTTAAATAAGTAGCATTGAATAAACTTACTCATCGATTCCAACTGATTCAGAGCCTAATCCGTTTCACCAGGTCGTATCTTTTTAAACTCCGTTCCGACGGGAGCTGCTGATTATTTAATCCTTTTTCTAGTGAGGCCCTTGATAAATCTGGATAATTAGAACCAACCATCGTAAATTCAACTGGGGAGTGTCTCCTAAAACCCTAAGGCCTCTTATCTGAGAGAAGTTACGACATCTAAGAAAAAGGACGAATTAAATGTTTAAATTAAAGGAGGACCCTTCTCTCTGTTTTATATTGCGTTTTTTTTTCACATTTCGACCTCCTGTAAATGTAAGTAGAACTGGTTTTTATAAGGAGGACGAGCCTTTCCAATCAAAACTTGAATCGGCAATATGAAAACTCTGAGTTATAGCAGCTATTATAACATTAAAATTTACTTTCAGCTTAATTTTATTACATTAATAATTAATGTAATTGTTAAGTTTTTTCAGACAAATAATTGTTTATCTTAATATTTTTGTACTCACATCTTTTATGCAGTTGAATATTAGTGAATATGAGGTGAGGTTTTTATGTTATAGCGTAATAGGCATGATGGAGAGAGGATACCCAGTGGCAACTCTTTCTGCCATGATTCCTATTATGCATTAATGTCACTAGGTCCCTAAACCAACATATCTTAAGCATTTCACAAGTGTTGTGTCGCATGTTGGTTGTGGCCATGTTTTTTATGTTCTTTTACGTTTTCATGAAAACGTTTGTAGAGGGTCCGAATCTATTCGTTGACTGTTGGCATCTGAAGGTTTGTTTCAAACGTAACTTGGTGAATGTATTATAGTTCTTAAAGTTTTGAATTGAAATATTTGAATTTTACGAATGTGTGTCCTCATGGTTGTCCCATATATTTGTGATGTGCAGGTCCAGATGGACTTGAATAATTATGTATAAGTAAAAGGGGGGCGGAGTAGCTGAGTGGGTTAACGCGCGTTGCTTAGCAACAACGACTATCAAAACTTTGACGAGACCAAATAATTACGAGTTCGGATCTCAGTACTGAGGGTTCTTTGTCTTGGAATTCGTCCCTCCCCTCTACCCTCTTCCCCGAGAAACCCCCGTATAGCCTTCAAAGGCGAGGAATTGGTGAACAAAAAAAAAGTATAAGTTTTAAATTTTTGTTTAGATCTTGAGAGTAGTGAGTATAAAATTTTTCGTCGTTTATTTAGCATTATTTGTCTGTTCTTGATGAGTGGGTACCATGCTATTCTTGCCAAATGTCAAGCCGAGATATCTTATTTTCTTGTCTGTGGAATTTGATTTTGTCTGTGGTCAAGATATACTGATATATAGGTTCACTTTAAACAGTGAAATTATTATGTTAGGGTTTGTCTTGGTTTAGTCGAACTTTGTGTTGCATGTAAGTGGCGTTGCAACGTCTGTGAACGATTGAGATGATTTGTTATGATATCGTATCTTCTGAATATGTTGCTCTCAGAGTTTCAGAGCTGATTGGCATGTCCTTAGTTTATATCATGTAAAGAAATGGAGTGAGAACTGACCCTTGAGAGACTCCTGCTAAAACTGGTCTAATTGTATTTATTTATGCGCCTTGACATACAAAGATTAATCTATCTCGAGAAAATGACTGAAGGAGAAGATCGTAGGTAGGAGAGAATATTATTTAATTTTACTTAGCCTAGCCTGGGCCTTCAGAAGTATGCTATACAATGCAAACTGCGATTTACCTAATTTTAATGTGAAAGCTATTTTTATTCTGTTCTTCATAAGGGAATACCAAAAATAATTATTACAAGTGCATAGAATAATTTTAACACAAATCATACATTTTCTTAAATTTTGGAATTCATAAGAGGAAGGAATTTTTTCAAACACAGGCTAAGAACTGCACAACTCTTTAGACGGGACTAAAAACTATTCTATATGAAATTTATACGACAGATGAATTTATATAAATCGTTAATACAAACGGTTGTAATGCAAGCAGATGCAGAATTCATTTAGGAGTTATTACATTACTACAATAAATGAATATCACAATGGTGTATGTGGGGCAACTTATAATGATGGAAACAACTAGAACTCAATCTGAAGCTCATAAAATATAGAAATTAATAAAAATAGCCTTCCTGTTGTAATAATATAAAGATTCATTTGATAGAATATTGAACTTAGATCACTCTTTTCAAATCCTTTGCATATCCTTATCCGTCCGTAAATCTGTCTTCATTTAAGCATCAATTCTTCATTTACCTCTATTACCTCACTGGAAAGATGTAGATCAATGATTAATAAATAATAAAGTTGTATTTAGACTATGAGCACCTATTTGCGTTATCTATTATTTTTGTTCTGAGGGGACCTGATCCCTGGATTAACATAAATTTAACATTTAATTTCTTCTGTAAATACTGTTTATTGTACATATAATTAAAAGGATAGCTACAATATACAAAATAAACTTCCATTATACTAAAGGAGTTAATTGATGCTGGCATTTTTAGATCAGTCGGCCCTGAACTTTGTGTTCCTGAGGACTATTTATTACTACGCTTAGTTGTCCAAGTCTTTTGTCATGCTAACTCATCCTACTCGTCTAAGGCTTTTCCTATTTTGTCCAATTTGTATCTCAAAGTAACCTTTACTGTTGAGCAATCTATAATTCTAACCCTTATATGTTGTCTATAGTTGTTACAACTCTTAAAGATAAAAATTGGGATCACTTGTAGCTGGATGGTGGCTAACGTAACAGCCTCCTATGCCAAAAGACACGGGTTCAAACCCGCAGGTGGTCCTAGGATTTTTTAATGGGAGTAAAAAATCCTTAGTTATGCCGTCCTTCGGAGGGGACGTAAAGAGGTGGTCCCGAGCCTGTGCGATGTCAGGTACTCGTTAAAGATCCCTATCCTAATAAAACCTGGATAGGCAAAATTTAGGACTCCCACCGTAGCATCGTCCGATTAGTCACAGTTGCATAAAGTGACGTTAAATGAATAAACAAACAAACAAACAAGATAAAAATTCTGATTTTTCATTTACATTTAATTTATAACACCCGCAGTAATTAGAAGAGAAATAACTCAATACTGTAGGTCAGAAATGTACCTCTGATATTAATATAAAATACAAAGAAATTCCTTATTTACACTCTCAATAATCCGTTTATGTTTGTCTATGTAATAATAACAAAAAACATCATTCTGGGACTATTTCCCTTTATAATAACGATTTTGTTCAATAAATAAACACTTTACCGTAATCAGGCTAATTGCGACATATAATATTAATATTTTTTTAAGAGAGATGTATAAAAAAATAAGTAAACTTATTAGAACTATTAAGTAGACTTTAGAAAATGGAAAAAAAAAATTTTCCTAAAAGATACTGGATTTAAAAATATTTAAAATAGTCAAAAAGTAATCAAGTATTCCACCACGTTAAGATTTGGACTTAATAAGTTATTATTATTATGGAGTCACCAATAGCGTAATGATAGCATAAAAGCGAATGATGCTAACAGCCAAGATCACGAGTTCAAACCTGAAGGTTTCAGAATCATTGAAAACGGATGCTCGTATGATTTATTTGTACAGCATGATACATAGTCCTATAATATCCAATTGTTCGTGAGGAAAAGCAGTTTTACAGAATCACCTGTAGCAGAGTGGCTAGCATAACAGCCTTCTATACCCAAGGTCACGGGTTCAAACCTGAAGGTGACTCTAGGATTTTTTAATTGGAGTAAAATATTCTCGGTCATGCTGTTCTTCGAAGGAAACGTAAAAACGCGGCCCCGATCCTGTGGATGTCAATTACTCTTTAAAGATCCTAATTAAACCTGGATAGTCACATTGTCCGATAAGCCATAGTAGCATAAAGTGACGCTAAAAGAATAAACAAAACAATATTTTTATTTTATTGTTTTTAACTTATTTTGAGAGATAATACATTTTGCCATCTTCTGGGGCAATAAGTATTACTGCAAGAAGAAATCATTTATCCCATGTGTACAGAGTCAACACAAATTACTATTACTATCTTAAATTTAGTGTAGAGTAATTAAACTTCAATCTCAAATTTTGTGTGCTTCTATATGGGATGCCAGGTGTTAGAAAAAGTCAGATTTGAATGATAGGAGGGAAGATGTATGGTTAGGAAATATGATTAAGTAGGGAATTCCAGAGGGCTCGTTCAAAAAAGGAATGACTTTTAGTCATTTTCAAGTATTAGTTGGAAGGGTAGGAATGTGACGGTTGGATCTAGCTTCAAGTGAATGGTCTGACAAAATAAATTATACAAATGAAAAAAAATTATGAACATTTTAAGCTTCAAATGCGTTGCGATGTTTAGTTATTCCGGTGTAGAAAATTAGCTCGTAATATATATTATTATTCTTCTACTATTATTTTAATATAATAATTAATAATTTTTGTCAAGGGCCAATTTGGGTTGTAAATTAAAATTGGGATATTTTAGTTAATGTTTTAATGCTCTAATTTTGTATTTATTATTCTGCAGTTTTGTCTGTGATAAATGTTTTTTTTTTTTGTTTTTTTTATATTATCTATCTTAGGAAAAATTATTTAGTTTTTCCTATTATAATAAACGATTCTCTCCTGACTCTTTGTCCAGGGATTGTTTTTTCATATCTCTCTTTGTGTCTAACTTGTTAAAAACAGATATATGTCATTAAATATTTATCTGTTTTAACTGAAAATTTTTTTATTAAAAATTATATATATCTTTTTACTTTTCCTGACAGTATAGTATCTGGAAAATGGGTGATTCCCTTTCCTCTATCCCAGAATAAATAGTAAAACGAGAATGCCGTTGTAGAAAACCCTTGTTAAATACCCCAGGACCTAAACCGATCACGTATCGACACCGAGCGAGCGAACGGCTAGCTGGGTATAGACATGTGTCCCAGAAGCCCGGACATCCCCGTCTTGTCACGTTCCGTTCTATCCTTGGTGTCTGGAATATCCTGGAGCTTGAGCTAGAGGAGTGTTACAGAGGCTTTTTGTATAGTTCAATTATCAACTTTTCTTCTTTTTTTTCAATTCGATAAATAGAATATTCTTATAAGCTATAAAATATTTATCCATTCAAAATTTAATTGTTCGTTTATTTATTCATTTTAAGTCACTTAATCATCGGGCTTATCGGATGATGCTACAGTGGCAGTCCTTTCATGGTCTAGTTAGGATCTTTAACGACTGCCTGAAGACGCGCATATTACACCACTTTACGTCTCCTCCAAAGGACGGAATAACGATGATTGTTTTACTCAAATTAAACAATTCCGGCAACCGGCCGGATTTTAACACTCGATCATGGGCAAAGAAGTCTGTTATGCAGGCCACTAGCCACTACACCGCATGTTACCTCTCAAAATTTAATTAATTTTTTTTTTGTTTTGTTGTTTTTGATTAATATGACTTTTGGGTGGGAATCTGTGACTTTCATAAAGTTTTTTTACCCTTAGTTTGACTCGCGCTATATCTGCTGAAGTTGCTCGATTTTCACGCCAGTTTCCATGCAAGAGATTTATTGGAAAATATGTTTTGTTAAACACGTGTTGATGTTTGCATTGAAAATTTGAAGTTATTTCCGTATTTGACATTTGTGACTCAGGTCTAATGATATATTGTTTTAAATGAAAAAAGTCACGTTTTCCCATCATCGTGGAATGCCAATTTTTCGACAAGCTTTATCTCTATTTTTATGGCTCGAATCGAAGTTATGATGGCAATTACCGCATCAGAAATTTACTGAAGATTAGTTTTTGTCAAATAACATATCGCTAGGACCTACCGTTCTGGAGCTGTTTTGGTTACAATGAAAAAATCATTTTTTTTTTTTTTTACTTTCACTTACTATATATAGTAATAAAAAGTATTACGGTCGTGAAAATTTTTGACTTCCAGTTTTCGATGAAAATACACGTTTAGGATCTTTTGAGTTCAAATAACCAAGTTCCGCAAAAAGGTCTGTGTGTGGTAAGTCTAGCGATAAAACTGTAAGTCATACGAAACTGAAATTTCATATTTAAGACTACTATACGCCCGAGATGTTACAGCAAGTTCTTCACTAAAGTCGACAGACCGGAAGTCCTACTTTATCCTATGCATTAAGCACCTTTTTACAATTTTCTCAAAAACGGCTCTAACCATTTTGACTAAACTCGCTATATTGATGTAAAATTTAATGGGCTTTAACATCATGTAGGTTTCATTCTGATTGAAATTGTCTGATGGAGCTTAAATGTAGATATTTTAAGTTTTCTTCCTTTAAAGTACCTTTGCTTTTGTAGATTCTATAAAAATACCTATACTATCTTCTTACCATTAATAATTAACGGCCAAATATGCACGTTGAACGAATTCGATAAAGAACTAAAGGAGAAAACTGAACAAATATTTGTTTAACCATTTTTTCTGTTTTTGAACACAATAGTAATATAGATGTATAATATACCGTTGGATAGCTAAAGATTTTAGAAAAAAATATTATCTGATTCACGGAATTGTAAAGGGTAATGAAGAGTGATGAAAATCCGACAAAACTAACTGTTTTTTGGGTTCCCGAAAAGGAAAATTCGGTGGGACGGTCTGGCGGCTCATCAATGAAACACACAACGCGCCAATTTTGGTTTTGAACATAAGAACAGTAATATAGACGTATGATATACCGTTTGAAAGAGAAAGACTTTAGAAAATATATTATCTTTTTACAACCTTGTAAAATTGAATAAAAAGTTGATACAACTAATTGATTATTTTAGATAATAATATAATAGAGTTTTTAATAAAACACATGTTTCTATATTAATTCAATTTAGTTAATTCTTTAATGGTTTCACTCATTTTTATCTATAACTGTATTTTGATATTCTTTATTCAATTTTAAAAACAGAGGAAAGTGAAAGTCGTGTGTTGCCCGCACCATATTTTTTTGTTTAGTTTTACTTTTTCTTGTGTAACGTTTGTTTCTTCACCCTCAAACATGCAGTACTAGCTCTGTTGGCGTTGTTCGAAATGAAAATTTGGCTTCAGATTCCTAGTCAGAAATTAATCAAACTTTTTGGTATATAAAATTTGTCGTTAAGTCCTGTCGTGTAAGTGTTCCATTGTTTCGAATGAAAAAAGCCACGTCTTGCTTAACTTTATTAATCGTTACATATTTACGCTTTAAACTTGGTGTTGCCCACATTCAAAATTGAAAAGGTTTCCATGTATAAAATTTGTCACTAGGATCTGCTGCTTACGAGCTTTATTGCTACCAGTAATAAAAAGTTAGTAATGTAACAATGTCTAAATGCACATAGATCATTTTTAAAACAATTAGTAGGTAAATTATTTCTTTCTTTCTTTACCTTCTATACTTCATCAATATCTCCCTGAATGGGAAAAGCAGTAAATTATAGATATCCATATCCACGATCCATTTTTTTCCTAGTCAGGGAGAAATACTAAAGCCACATTTTTAGAGAAATTAAATACAATTACAATTTTAAACATTGTGATGAAATGACATTGTAAACCTGGAATTTTCATTAAGTGGGAAGAGCATAGTCCCTTTTTAGATATTTTCAAGTAAACTGAATCGCGAAAAAATTCGTATAACAAAAAGCGCAATGTTCTCAAGATTAAAATTTTTAAAGTAAGTAGGACAATAAATTAACTTATTTAGGAAAAAATAGTCAAAGCTGGGTCTCTTTTCCTTTATAAGCTTTTAACAGACTAAAACTCTTGTTTTCCATAAATTTTAGAGATTTTTTTAAGCCACTTTCTTCACCATTTTTTTTTGTTTGGTTCGATATGTACAGACATTTTTTTTTAACCACGTTTTCAAAATCAGGAATAGACAGAGAATAATTAGACAATATGTCATTAAAATCAAATATGCTGAGCGAGGTCTGGACGATTTAGAATGGATTAAGAAATATTTGAGCATACGTTTATCGTCTAGTAAAGATGTGTCGACAAAATGAAACCACTAACAGTTTTTGCCCTCACAAGCTAAACAAGATTCTGTCTTAGATGTATCATATCATTAATTTTGTTTACCGTATAACTGTGAATAATTAGATATTTACCTCTCTTCCTTTAGATCAGATGAAAAAATATTATACAACACGATACAGAGACTGAAATAAATTACTATTTCAAAGATAGATTAAAGGTTCGAGAACGGAGGTTCCGGCTGGATCGGCAGTGATGAGTGGATCTCGAAGGACCGGAAGGAGTGAGCGATGAGCCGATTCTGATGGAGTGTCATTTTCTTTTATCGATTTTCTTTAGATGTGGAGAATGGGGTACCAAGCTACCACTTAGCCAGCCCATACATCAACACCACCTACCTCTAACTAGATCTCTGTTTGCCTCCACTTACTTTCACAACATTCACTCGCTTATTGAAAGCCCTTCCTTCCCTAATGGTTACTTATTACAGCAGCCTCTATTGAAAGGGCTCCATTCAACGCATACTGTATCCTGCTCTAGAGAACATAAAATCGATTTAATAAATCATTTTACGACGTATTTAAAATAATTTCAGATATTTAACATACTTTTTGTAATTCCACCTAAGACACGAGGTCGCTATTTCAGTTATGTAAATTATTAAATTCGAAAATACTTAAGTTAAAAATACATTTATGACTCCAAAAATAAGTTAGTTGGGGGTACAGTCATCAAAGCACTTGAGTAGAAACTTAATTAAATGTTTTGATGACTGTACTTTAAAAATTCTTCTCCATTTCTTATGACTTAAAAACAAAACAAAATCATAATAAATAAATTAAGATACATTTTTTGAGTTAGTGTTCTATCACAAAACCTCTTAAATTTAGGCTTGCTCTGGTGTAAAAATACAGTTTTTTAGTATTTTCGGAGGTTATATTTTTGAGATATAGTCTGAAGTTTGAAGGTGTTAACTGGGCTATGGCTGGTATCATGGTTGAGCGGTAGGAGTAGGCTGGGCATGATGCGAAGAAATGGTGAATATTGTCAGTTTCTTTCTTATTGCAGATGGTACAGTTTTCTATAGGATTGAATCTATGCGTTATGTTTTTCATTGTGATTTGCTGGAATTTATTGTTAGTAATCCGGATTTGAGCCATAAGTTTTTTATGCGTAAAGGGCAGGTCGGTTGTGAGGTACATTGAGTTATTTGGGTTCCATTAAACATTTCTATATAATTCGGACAGTAATTCGACATTTCCATTTTGGTTAGATCGGACATTTTTAAGAGATTTTTATGCTTTTGAATTAAATTTTGAATTATATTCTTCCTCTCTTTTGCATTCTTACAATTTGTAATGGTGTCTTTTTCTTTACATGTGCTGATTAGCTGTCTCAGTTGTAGTAAAAAATTCTTTTTTGTGGTATTCGGGAATTTCTCAGCTAATTTATTGAGTTTCGTAAGACATATTTTTGGATACCTAGAGTCTTCCATGTTTAATATTTCATCGGCCCATTTCAGTGCTTTATATATATATATATATATATATATATATATATATATATATATATATATACACATATACATATATACTAGTACTTCCACGCATAGACTATAAATGTGTCGAGGTATGGTTGTTATGAAGGACAAGAAAGAGTATCAGAAGGCCTCGACAATTGCGTATTCATGCAAGGAAGAGAGATTAATGGAGAAGACATGTAATGAATTAGAGGAGAGGACTGGTCAGGATGGGTTACACTCTGTGTGGTAGTAGCACGCCAGTAGTGTGGGTTAAGAATGATTTCGCCCTGCGTGGTAGTAGCACAACAGTAGCGTGGATAAGGAGAGAATTTGCCCTGCGTGGTAGAATCGCGACAGTAGCGAAGGTATGAAGGAAAGGAGGTACAAGAAACAAGTGAATTAAGGATAGACCACATAATGATACATAGGCAGAGTTAATCTGACCTAGGGAGATACCACTTGGGTGATCTGAAGAGCTGAGCTAGCTCTTGGGGATGTTAGTCATCCATGTCGATAATTGACAGTGAGAGCTTTGTTAGCAGACTAGGGTCTTGGGCCTAGGTCAAATTACCTTGAGTGTTTTATTTATTCTCATACAACAGTTATATAGATATAAATATTACAATGACACTAGTTAGTTACAATATACAATATTATTGGATATAGTGTCTTCTTATATTTGGCCGGCAAGGTATGTGGACGCCGCTAGCGCTATCTGTGATCGAGCGTGTGTAGCATCCGCCACATATGCATTGGTTTCCATCAAAAATATTTCGCAGAACCCTTGATCGGATTAATACAATGGCAGGAACCTCCCAAATTATATAAATCGTGTATATTTCTCTATATATCTCTTTTCTTTTCTAGATAAAAAGTTATTTCACTATATTTTGAGTTTCCTCGTACTCCAAAATCAAGAGACAGATTTTGTACGACATTCCTCATTGAAGGTTTATAAGTAAAATAAATACATTTTAATTAAGTTTTTCTATAAAAAGAAAAATTAAAAGTTCTGTTATCTATTTATAGAAAAAATATTCATCAAATATGAGTAATATAGACATTGATTCCGATGTAAACTAAATTAAACTTTCAAGGTGTATTTTAAGGAGTTCATTTGAAATATAAAATAAGAATAATCCGAATAACTTAGTAAAAAATCTTATTCCACAATAACCGGAAGTAGTAAAGAAACTTTGAGAATGACATCTTAAATCACCCAAAGCTGTAGATAAATGTTTATATACGATTCATTTTAATATCAAAAAAAATAAACTGAACTCTTTTGAATTTATAATTATGACTTTTGACGGTGATTAATTATAATAATGGATAGATGTTATAAAATAAACATAACATACCGAGCCGTGCGATGTCAGGTATTCGTTAAAGATCCCTATCATAATAAAACCTGGATTGGAAAAATTTAGCACTCCCACTGTAGCATCGATTCCGATTAGCCACTGTAGTATAAAATTGATGTGAAATAAAATTAAAAAAAGTGAAATATTCTAAATTTTGGAAGAATGGCATAAATATGTTTTGTTTTATTTTACTTTCACTTACTTATATATGAATTATATAGTAAGGAAAAGTACTGCGTTCGTGAAAATTTTCGAATTCCAGTTTCAATTGTGTGTTCGTTTGTCTGTAATAAGTCTAGCGCGAATACTAAAAGTCGTACGAAACTGAAATTTCATATTTAAGAAAACTATGCGCCCGAGATGTTAGAGCAAGTTTTTCATCACTATCAGTTAACCGAAAGAACCAGTTCATACTGTGCATTTTGGACCTTTTTTACGATTTTCTCTAGGACGGCTCTTACGATTTTTATTAAACTCGCTAAATTAAATATGCTTTAATATCATGTATATTTAGTTCAGATTGAAATAGTCTGTCAGGACTTAAACGCCGATATTTTAAATATTCTTCCTCTAAAGTACCTTTAATTTTGTATATTTCAAAAGATTAGACACATCATTTTGTCAGCATTGATAAAAAACGGGTAAATATATAAGCTGAACGAATTCGATATATAACTAAAGGATAAAACTTCCAAAACATTTTTTAATGCAATTTTTCGTTTTAACTTAAAAAAAAGTAATATATAATATACCGTTGGGAAGCTAAAGATCAAAAAAACTAATTATTATCTTATACATAAGCTTGTAAAAGTTAATAAAGAGTGATGGAAATCTGATAAAACTAACTGATTAATTTAGATAATAATATTTTTTTAATCTTCAAATTTTGTATTCACACCTGTCAGTGAATGTTGATAATAATATAACACATTTCTTAATAAATAGACGTTTCTATAGAAATTAAATTAATTAATTAAAATAAAATAATTAATTAATTCTTTATTTATTTCACTTATTTTTCTAATGGATTAAATAATGGTAATGCCGAATATACTCATGAAGTTTCTACACCGCCTACCATTTTATCTGAATATTTCATTATGTGAATGATGATATCTGTTTCCATTTCACAGGTACCCAGTGTATTACAAGGAATAGCTATATATCTAGTACAGGAATAGTTAGAAGAGATATGTTTGATAGTAATGAATACGCAAAGGAATACATGGATGTTTTCCGTTCAAATATCTGGTAGCCTTGGATTGAACATTATCCGGGTGTTAGGTTTGTAGACTTGGCTATTATAGCAACCTGAATAGCTTTTTCCAGGCTAGAAAGATACCCCTGGATATGCACTCCAGGTAATGAAAGGGCAGGTGTCCTACCGTGTCCCTGTTATAAATAGAGGATAGTGCCCGGAGAATGAACCAGCCCCTGGAGAACAAATACTCCATTAGTCCAGGCCATGGCAGCCATTGTCCCGCTTCGCCAAAATGATAGTAGCATTTTCGTGACAGTTCTAAAACTCTCTAATTTGATGAAGTATATATACATGATTCATCTTCATCTTCTCTAATATCATTATTGATAATTTGGTAGTATTTGTCTCAGTAGAAGAAGAAAAGTATCTTATTAAATAGAACAATATACCTATTCACTGCCAAAGGTTTCTTGCAAAAAAGATGAGCGGGGTGGTGTAGTGGGTGGAGCACTAGACTACTGTCATCCTTGGACAGGGAAACCTTACTGGGGCACCTCGAGCAACTGTATTTATTATTATTTCTTTATTTCCAGATCGGCTTGTTTAGCCATACATGTGTTTATATATAAAAAGTCATTAGAATTTTCAACAATTTACAAAGTGAGGGTATAGTCTCGTACAAAGTCACCCCTAACTATTTTATTTTTATAATTGTATTAAACAGTTAAATAATAAAGATTCATTTAAATCTGAACAAATACAGGAAATCGAATTGAACACTCGAAAAATAAACGAAGAAAGAAGTTATTAGTAGAGATGGGCATTATGGAATGACGATTATCGGATCATTTGATTATTTCAATCATTCGAATTAATCAATTATTGGACTAATCGGTTCGGAGAACTGAATTGTTAACAATAGTCGAGGGATTAGAAGAAGGTCAGATTACCGAACGGCCTTTTTTTTTTTTTTTTTTTTTTTTTTTTTTTTTTTGCTAATCACATAAAGTATATGCATATTTGCATCTAGGCTGAGCCAGCTGAGCCAGACGGGAATCGTAGCATATCGTCTCTCAGAATGCATATTAATCATTCGATCATTCGATTATTTGAATTATCGAACTCCGATCATCCGATTATGACGATCATTCGATTATGCCCACCCCTAGTTATTAGTTCATTTAAAACATACTATTGCTTATAAAGGAATTCAAGTAAGAAAATAAAGTACATGAAACGTAATAAGTAAATAAATATAATGATAATAAATTAAGATAATAATAATATAAAAAGATATAAAACGTAATTGATGGAACATACAATGACGTAAAGGATGAATGTTCCACAAAATAATAATTTAATAATTAATAGTAATAATGCGCATGAAAAAAAATTTGAAGTTTGTGAAAAATATTGTAGAAAGCTTAATAACAAGGAGGAACTGTATGTTAGTACACAAAGATTAATAAAACAAACTTTCCGGCTGAGCGTGATCTCACCCTAATCACCTCCTTGCACAGCTGTTGGACCAAATATCTTCATAAAATGAACTAAAGGATCTTCTTAGCCTGTTGAGGTAATTTTATTTCTTTTTACTATTTCTTTCTTCACTGCATATCTAAGAAGTATTTAACGCGAATAGATTCCATTGCCATATATCTGTTATTTTAAATTCATTTACGTGAATTAAGTTCGTGAATGTTCTGGTATGTCAGGAACATTTAGAATCAGATTGCATTATCAATAATAATGGACGAATGAAAAAAACAAAACGCTTTTTACTCCGACTAAGTCCCTCAAGAATAACTTAAATGTAAAAGAAAAATAAGAATTATAACTGGCCAAATAACACAAAAAAGAAATTAATGATTTATTTATTATTAAATGAATAAAACATAAAAATAATATCTTAGGATAAAATAAAATTAACAAGACAAACTACAGTAGAATAAATAAAAAATATAATGAAAACCAAACTTTACAACCATTGATGTTAAAAGGTGTAGACATTTTTTACCCTACTTCCATCGCTATACTCAAATTAGCTAACATCTGATTGGGAAGCAAGGAGGGGTTAAGAAAGGAGAGATTCGAATAAAGAATAGGAAGGAGCATGGCGGATGTTTGATACGAGAGTAATCCAGAAAACAGTGGTCCGGGCTAAGGAGGAATGTTTTATATTTTTTGGTACTAAGAAAAGAATTCTATAGAACTCGAAAAGATGGGATCTGGTTTCCTGAACATAGGTTGTAGATTTAAATCGCAAGATGCTGTAAACATAAAAAGGGCTTTGAACCAAGAAAATATTGCCTTCGAATTAAGGAGCATACCCACTTTGGTGGGAAGCACGCGACCGTATAGGGGTATCGAAGACAAACCTTAAGAAACAAATAATATGGTATCATAAAAAAGAATTGTCCTACGTACTTTAATTGTCTTACTGCTGTTAATTATTTATTAACAATAAAATCAACCTTTAATTATGGTCATCACTTCAACTCTGCGTTTTTAGAGTTCAATTTAGTATTTATAAAAATTTCCATAATAATATAAATGTGTTTTACTTTATGTACATCATTTTTAAGACGAAAATTTAAGACTATTTTAAGACTATCTGTGAGGCCAAATACTTTCATATCTGACCATATGTCAATGCAGGATGGTGGATGGAAAAGAAAGAACATAGCTAAGAAAATTTTCTCTTTCCTTGTATTGTTAATTTCGCTTTTGTTATTTTTTTTTTGTTTTTTTTTCTTCCTTATGTTTGTCTTCGGTGCTATACATATCGGAAAAAATATTCCAATCTTTCAATATTTGGATCTGTATACGAGTTCTGGGAGTAATATTTGCTGGTGCTTTTGATTTATCAATATTATGTATATGTGTGTATATTTAAAGATTGTGATGTTTAGCTCAATATCCAGTTATGATTAAGCTTACTGATTTATTTTTATTATAAAAGCTAAGCTGATTGTTAATTTTAACGTATTTTTAATTTGTTTTTTTTTTTTATTATGGTATTATATTTATAAATAAATAAATAAATTCTTTATTATTCTGGGACAAGTCCCTTTAGAATAACATCTACATAACATGTAAATTGGACTTAAGAGTCTTAGAGAAATTAATTATTTATAAACAATTTGACTAGAACTAACAGAAAACAGACATATGCAAATATGTTGAAAATAGAATAAAATAGAGTCAATTACAATTTTGTTCTGACTGGATGGTCATGAGATGAATGAATAAGCGGGATTTGAATACAGGAAGAGAGTTGGAGTGACGGATAGAAAGAGGAATAGAATTCCATAGGATTGAGGATCGGATAAGGAACGATCTGTCAAAATGTGCAGATTGGTGGGCCGTTGTGTATAAATCTGAAGGCCTAGAGCGTGTACAGCGGGAATGGACAGAGGATTTGAATTGTAAAAGGTTGAAAATGTATGATGGACGCCGGGATTGAATAACTTGGTATAGGAATGATGCAAGGAAATACTTCCGACGATTGGAAGGATAAAGCCACTTCAACTCGCTATAAAATTCGGAGACGGAGGTGTATCTCGGGACCCCGAAGATAAATCGAACAAAGCAATTAATTAGGCGTTTTATTTTTACTTCGAGATCCCCAGAAACACAACCGTATACGGTACAGCAGTAGTCGAAGTGGGGGAATATTAGAGAGGTAACGAGGAGCTTCCGGGTTTCATACGGGAATAGGTGACGAAGGGAATTCAGTCGCTTTAAGGTGTAAAAGGTGCGGCGGGAAATTTCGGAAATATGGTTCTTGAAAGAGAGGGTTTGATCAAAGGTTACTCCCAGGTTCCTGACGGTCGGATAAAACTTTATAGGGTTACCATTTAGGAAGAGGGTTGGGATATGTGGAACAGTTTTCAAGAAGTGATGGGATCCTATTACAATGGCCTTTGTTTTTTCAATATTTAGTTTTAGTTTGTTGACTACAGCCCAGTGACTTATTCGATCTAAGTCCTCTTGTAGTCTTTTTGTTGCTGGTAATAGGTCGGGAGGTGGGAAGGAAAGGTAAATTTGAAAATCGTCTGCATAGAGGTGGTATTTAGCGTGATTAATATGGAGAGGCAGGTCATTAACATAAATAGCAAATAGGGTAGGAGATAGAGACGACCCCTGTGGGACACCGCAGGAAAGGGGCAAGGTTGAGGATGGGGGCTGGTCTGGCACTACTACGTACTGAGAACGATCGGAGAGAAAGGATTGAAACCAGCGCAAAGCACTGTTGGATACTGGAAGATTTTGGAGTTTGGTAAGAAGGATGCTATGGTCAACGGTGTCAAACGCCTTTGAGAAATCGAGAAGGATAAGAATTGTTATTTGTTGGCGATCAATGGCAGTTTGGAGGTCTTGTGTTATTTTAAGGAGAGCGGATTGGGTAGAATAACCAGATCGAAAACCGGATTGGAGAGGACTAAGAAGGGAGTTTTCTTCTAGGAAATTTGAGAGTTGGATTTGAACAAGGCGTTCGAGCGGTTTTGAAAGATCGGAGAGAAGAGAAATAGGACGGAAATCTTGCGGTGAGGTAGGATTTGGAACTTTATTTAGTGGTCGGACGAGGGCAGTTTTCCAGGAAGAAGGAAAAATTGAATTTTGTAGAGAGAAATTATATATATGATAGAGTATGGGTATGAGGGATGGGAGGCTGGAATTTATTAATTTTACAGGGATATTGTCAGGTCCATAGTCATTGGTATGGGATTTTGAGATTGTAGCAAGCAGCTCGTCGTATGAAACATGAGAAAAAAAGAAACTGTCAGGATTAAACCTTCGGTAAGTAATGTCAGGAGCTATTGAGGAATTAGAAGCTGAGGAGATGTAATGATTATTGAGTTCGTCAGGCGTGATTTGGAAAGAACTAAGGTTATTGGATTCAGGGAAGGACAATTTACGAAGAATTTTCCATTTAGATCTAGAATCGATTTATAAGCTAATTTTTAATGCAAAGTAAAATTAAATGCCGACACATAAATAAAATATTGCGTAAGGTATTGACTTACAAAACCTTATAATTTTACCATCATATCATTTTCTTATTTACTTACTATCATTTTAATATTTACAAAGAATAATAATAAACAAATCTCGACACGGTATTTGATCAGGAATCAGAGTTAGATAGGATTCAAGTTCTCATTCGGAATACAGCTAATTGGGGAAAACTTGAAGGGAGGCTCCTTGATAAAATAAACAGAGAATTGACAAATCTGAAACTGTTGCCCGCGGGCGAGTTGAGACGGACTATCCCTATCAATCACGGATTAATTAGGAGAGCGCAGCCACGAATTCATTAGCCAAGTTCTCCAGTAACTTGTGCGGTTCGGTCCCAGCCTCCAGCTTCTGGAGAAAGAGACTGTCCCAAGTGGAGCAGCAGCTGCACGTCCGACAGTTTGCCATAAGCAAGTTACAAATTATGAAGGCCCTAGCGCCATCTGTTTACTTCTTTGATTAGTCGCTTAGTCAGGAGCAAGTAAGTTTTCCTAATAAATGTTCTGTAAAATGAACATTATATGATATATAATATAGAATGTAATATAATAATATAGTATAATAATATAATATAGAATATAATATAATAATATAGTATAATATAGAATGTAAAATGTAAAATGTAGAATAATATAGAATGTAAAAAAAAGTATTATTTATTATATTTAAAAAATAAAACAATAGTTTTTCTATTCGCCTACTCTATCATCGATGATGACCCACAATAGGGTTCGAAACGTTGGGAGACAATAAATAAGTTGTTTCATTTCCTGACCGCCACCAGGACTAATTCCTACAATATATATTTTTTCATTCGAAAATAAAAGCCTATAACATACATTGGTAGCAAGAAATATTTGTTTCAATTCTTGTCACTTTCTTTTTGCAAAAGTGAATAAGTTAAAAATAAATAAATAAATCAATATTGTATTATTAATTTGATAGGAATAGCTTAGCACTTATTGAATATTACAATTGTGAAAATAACAGCTCTTGTCTTTCATCATATTGAATAACTATACAACTTCAATTTGAATTATATTGAAATATTAGATAAAAAAAAAATTACTAGAAGCCATACACAAAACCAATAATAATAACAAAAAGAAAATTATATCACTGATACAAAAAACCTACGAACACACTATAAAGATATAAACAAAGAGACGATATAATAGAAAAGCGAAAAATGTTATTTGAATGATTGATGACGAAATAAAAAAATAATGTCAATTTAATAATTGGGAACCAGCCATAATATTTTAAATATAATATTAAACATTTTAACTTAATGTTCAAAGTCCAATATAAATCTCAGATACAAGTATAGAAAGATGAGCAAATATTTAAATGCAATAATGATTCTTTGTTTTATTTTAGATTGTATTAATGTTATAAAAACTAATTGAATCCAAAATTGTAAATGTTATAATAAAATTTTAAGGAAAAACTGATTGACATCATAGGGTCAAAAAATGTTTGAACATGACCCCTTGAGTATAAATATATAGGTGTATATAACCCTCCTTGTAGGCCAATATATTTAAATTTGTACCTTAAAAGAAAGAGCCAAGATACACTATGAACATATATATTTGAACCAAACTGTGTCTAAAAATCGAGCGTTACTTATTTAATCTTTTTATGATTTACTTAATTAAAGGTTAATTTGTTTGGTCCTTATTTTCTTCACTCAAATAAAGACTTATTATTATAGATTTCTTTTCCTTTTTTTTTTCTCTTTTTCAACGTTTTCAGCCTAGGGCAATTTTCAGGGAATCCATTTATTTGCTCAAATCAAATATTTGTAGTCATTAATACAAAAGAACATACCTTAGGTTGTCAAACCTTGTCAGGTCCCTTTAAATTACTTTGCGTGCCTTGTCAATATACACCAAGAACGTATGAATTCGATCACAACTGCTTAAAAAAAAAAAAAAAATTTTTAAATATCACTGCAAATTATTACTCTATGGTTTATTCTTTCCAAATAACTACATTAAGGTAAAACAGTTTATATAGATGTTTATTCTGCTTATCTGTTAGATTTTTTTTTATCTCAATAATAACCAAGTTTTGGTGTAATCACGTCTATTGTAATTTGTGACTTGAATATATAGATCATATTTTTTCCTTTATTCTGTTCCTATTACTCGAAAACAACTGAGTTATTGAGTTAAATCACTTTTAATCGGCTGCCATTTTAAAAATAACCAGGTGTTAGAATCATCATTGAATGCTCTAGTACTTTTGTGGCGAATTTAAGTTTGTCCAGTAGTTTCGGATAAATACCGCGGTTTGCGGACAAAAGGATTTCTTTATATTCGTTATTCGGTTTCTACGCATCTTGAAACGTAAGCTCAAAAATTTTTTTGAGTTTCAATTTTTTTTTTTTTTTTTTTTTTTGCTTGATCACTAAGGTTCATTAATGAAAATAACTAACCAAAAATTGAAGTGCTAATTATATGAATATTTGTAGCCTTTTGACGGTTCGTGTATTACCAGTTAAAATTTGTAGTCAACACTAGTATAAATTAAAAGATTAGCAAATATTAATTGCTTTGATAAACCTATAACATCTAAATAACTGTCTCTTTGTACAATAAATTACTCCTTCTTAAATATTTATCTTTAAAGGATCGGTGGTGATCTCATTCCCTCCAGGAAATGTTGGAGGAGGTTCATTAAGGGAACCTCTTGAGGGCAGATGATAACAATGAGAGCAATCCCTTGCACCCCAGCCCGCAGATGTCTTCCACTTTAATTCCGATGAGCCATTAAAGACCACTCCTTGATTGCAGCCAACTGGCAAGACTTATCTAATCGGCCTCAGTCTCGGGGTCTTGGAAGATTAGACCGTCTCAATCTGGGATATGGCCCAGCTAGTGGAGGACTGGGGATAAGGAAGTCGAAGGCGGTGCTTGATCCAATTGTGTGGAAAATAGGGAAAAGATACCCATATAGTAGCATATTCATTTACTTCATAGGTCTGAATAATCTTGGGCAATGGGTATTAGCAGTTTAAATAGTTTCAAAACTATTAAAAAAGTCATTGAATACATAAAGACAAAACCATAAATGTTTAGGAATTAGGAAAAAGAGAGAGATAGAGGCAGAAGAAAAAAGATTAAAAAAATCCTGTACCTCTACAACCCTTGAAGGGTCTTGGGTTCAGTGCATGTAAATATTTTGTTCCATTCATGTTATGGCTTCATCAGTTGATCAGATCTAGATCAGGCTTAGCGTAGGATTTTTCAACAATTTTGGGGTATCTCTTTGAAAATACTAGGTTGTGCCCCAGGAGGGTCACTCCATATTCTAGGTTGTTGTTCCCTGGCTGAAATAATAGAATATATTCTTTTGTCATAGGGGGAGGACAGTAAACTAGTCCTCTTTCCACTAGACCACGTCAATTCGGATAGACGGGGAATGCGTGAAGGATAGAAATATATTATTTTTACTAATATTTTAATCGTTTAGTTAGTACCAAGCTTTTTTATAGAGCACGTCCAAAAAATTAAAATATTTTTGGGTTGTTTTACATGAAATGTTCCAACTTATCTTCTTCCTTGGTATTATAAACATTAACTTCCCAATCAATTACCCACTTTTAGTATACCTCCAAATATGAACATGGAAACACGCGATTTTCGAGTAATAATTTTTGTACGAGTTTAAACTCGGCCATTTAGCAGCTGAGGCCGCTAGAAATATTTGCAAGGCGTTTGGGGAAGGGAGTGTTATTGAACGGACCATTCGCCGTTGTTTTCTAAGTTTTCAGCTGGGATACCGACTTGGCCCCGAGGTTGACCTTCGTCCGTGATAGACAACGTTGTCCTCAAATATACAGTAGAAGGAAACCCCTACCAAACAGTTAAAGTACTCTCAGCACAACTAAATGCAAGTGCATCTACCGTTTCCAGGCATTTAAAGCGTATTGGGAAAGTAAAAAAGCTCGATACATGGCTACCTCATGATCTCACTTAGCGGCATGTTTCAAAACATACCGTGCAAAAATTAAAAGAATAGCTCAGTTCTTCCACACCCACCATATTTCCCGACTTGTCTCCAACAGATTACCACCTGTTCATGAATTTATACAACTTCGTCAAAGGAAAACTTTTTGAAAATGATGATCAAGTGAAAAGTGCGTTTTCAGATTTTGTTTCACTTCAAAGCTCAGAGTTTTTCAGGTCGGGGATAAAAAATTGGTGTCCCGTTGGGAAAAATTGTATAAAAAGAAGGTAAATACTTCGAATAAAATTATCTGGTTTTATATCGTATTTTTAATAAAAATCCTTTACCTTGAAAACGGACATTTCATGTGACACAACCCAATATTTTCTTTAAATCAAAATATTTGACCATTTACAAACATTTGTTATTAAAATTCACCACTGTGTTCGATAATAATACAAATAAATATAACTAAGAACATAAAATATTCAGGAAAACTCCCATTGGCTGCCTTGCAGTTGATATTCTTAACAAGGGCTCTCGGTAATTTTTTCAGAAGCAAAAGATTATATAGAATCGAAAAGAAAGCAAGGATTTAAACTGGAGTCTTACAGTGGGTTGGAGTTTGTCATGGCAGGAGCTAATAGGCCAATTCAGCAGCATAATAAGCTTTAAGGTCATTCTGGATGTTTTTATTCGTAACGAGCTAAACAGCATTGAGGATGTTACGAAGGATTTTGGATTCTTAACAAGGAAAATTTGATGATTTAGTAAAGTCCCAAAGATCAGTTCTGTTAGTATTGATTGGCGAATGAAGATATTCATTATTAGGCGTTTTTACTTAAGGGGATGATTAGAAATTTTATCTAGTAAGTGTTGAAGTAGCAGAAAACGGCGAGCAATATATACATATTTTTAATTTATTAAAAAGTATTAGTGTTTTTAAATTCATAGTTTTGCAATTTCAAGAGCTTAAATATCATGGATTTTATATCCTATTATATTGTTTCAGAAAAAAAAAAAGATTAAATAAGAGAAGATATGATTAGATAATGCAACTCTTTATATTTTTAATTTGTAAAGAATTCGGAATATTTTGTTGTGACCTAAAATCTATAAAGAGAGTTATTACAATACGATTTCATTATTATCGTACGTTTCAAAAGTAGAATAGAATAGAAAAAAAATATTCTGGGACTGAGTCCCTTAAGAATAATAGTTTGATAACAATTGAAATAGATAATATATCTGACGAACAAACAAAAAAAAAAACATAATTAATAATTATTTACAATGCTAAAATAAGAAGAAGAATTTACAACAAAAACTAACTAAGAAATAAGAAAAAGGAACGATCAAAAGTTCTGTGGGTAAGAATGTAAAAATCAGAACAGTGCGATCTAGTTTGAAGTAAGTGGACTGAGGATTTAAACTGAAGGAGGGTGTGGATATAGGGAGTATGTCAGGAATTAATAGTTTGGTGATTCATCCAAGGAAATACTAAGTATAGTACTTAAGGCAATAAACATTTTTTGATGCAAGAATAAGAATAAACCAATGATTTTTGTGGAATAATTAATCATTAAAAAATCATAAAAGAATTGAACATCCGTAACATTTTGCAATACATTACCACGTTCGACTTTGTCGCCGGTGGCAAAAAAAAATTATATCCGAAGGTCTAGTAGCCTTGGTCGGTAAGTTATGCAATAAGGTAGACCATTAGGATTGTTTTATCACCAAACTTCAGCTTAGAGTATGGGGTGAAATTAAGTCCATTTCCACCGGTACAGTTGGGAGGGCGACTTGTAAGTGTGCCAAAAAACTTGGCCATTCCTAAAAATTTCAAGATACTTTCGACATTAAAAGTGCCTAAAAAAAGGGGGGGGAGAAAAAAGTTGCTTTAAAAGAGCGCGACCGGGAATGGGGAGAGTTTGGCGGGACTAGGGTTTCAGAGGTTAATGGACCTGAGTTACGTGAACCAGTCTGTCTTACGGTTCGGCTATTAACTATAAACCTTCGTTCTCGTGTGTTCGTAGTTCAGTCTTAGTTTAATAATAGTTCACTTATTATTATTATTTATTGTGAGACGTTAGAATAAGCAGATAATCTTGTTTATCTTTAGTGAGAAAAAGACTTTTTTCCTTGACTTTTTAAAATTCTCTACCACAATCCAAAAATACAATCTAGTGCACATAATTCACGTCTTTTACTTAGCTCCGTTGTTAAAATGAACTTAAGAACTATTAAATGAAGTTCCAAAACGTTGAAGAATTAAGTTGACAAATATTTCACTTGGAATCCTAATACAATACTAAAACGAAGAGAAACTGTCCGGGGTTTTCGATTACTTAAACACTTACTGGACAAACGCTTAGGTATAACATGTCTGCTGTGTTTTTTTCTTCGACACAGCAATGTTTATTTATTTACAAAGAAAGCCCACCTACAGGCTTATATCATGAAGATACTTTTATAAAAAACCAATAACAAAATATAATAAATGAATAAAGAAAAATAAAATAATCACTTCATACATGAACAAAAACAAAATATAATAAAATACACTGACTGACTAAAGAAAAAAAAACAACATTTCTTCATACTTGAACAAAAGCAGATAATAATAAAATACAGTAACTGGCTGATATATAAATAAAATATAAAAAAAAAATATTTCATACACAAAAACACATAATAACAATAATAATCAAAATAAAAGAAAACACAAAAACAAACAAATAAGCTGGAAAAAAAAGTGTTGTGTATGTGGCGTATCACAAATTGTAATAAAAAAAAATTATTCTTATTAGTAGTAATTTTCACATACTTTTAAAATGTATAAAGTCACAGTTATGAACTTGCAGAAACTAACATTAACTATCTCAAACGCTATTTATTAGTTATTAAAACCTACCAGCATATGATTCGGCTTTTTAAATTGGGCTAATAATAATTGTATATATTCATTGTTGAATTAGATTAAAAAAACAAAGATAAAAGTTAAAAAATAGCTGCGTTGATGCGAAAAATGAATTACACAATTTTCTATCTTCAACAGGATAATGATCGCATGTAAATGTAATTTAAATATTTTTCATAATTTTAATGAATGCTACACCTGACTATTATGATGGAAAAAATCTGGTCTTTCTTAGATCAAAACTCTCTGGTCATCTCACCTCTATATGTCATGAAGTTTAGATCTTTTTTGTAATAAAGTATAAATATAAGCGAGTCATGAAACCCATCAAATATTTTAAAATTTATGAAACGTTATGATCAAAGAGATACAACTGAGAGGTTTTTACGGAGTATAAAATCATCAACCTGATGGACTGATGGGTCGTTTTTCATGCCAGTTTTCCTACACCAGGAAATCTTTGTGAGAAGCAAGTGAAAACAAATTTTATAAAAAAAGTTGAACAAATTTATTTTTATAGATTAAAAGAAACGAAAATAATTGTTTATTTTTACCTTATCTTACCTATACGATATATTATATATTATATTCGTTCATTCCTTTAATGCTACTATTTTTAATCGGACGATGCTACATTGGGAGTCATAACTTTTGTCTATCCAGGTTTTATCAGGATAGGGATCTTTAATGAGTACCTGACATCGCACAGGCTCGGGACCACCGTTTAACGTCCCTTCCAAAGGACGGCATAACTAAGGATTTTTTACTCCCATCAAAAAATCCTTGGGTCACCCGCAGGTTTGAACCCGGGACAGTTTGCATAGAAAGCTGTTATGAATATATATAATATTTATTTATATATTATATAATATATTATAATTTTCTGGCCAGATGTGCTATATTTGTTTGTACATTTCATGTTATTCTTAAGGGACTAAGTCCCAGAATAAAATCTTTTTTCTATTCTCTCTCTCTCTCTCTACATATATATATAAATAGATAGATTAAGGAAAAGTATGGCGTTCGTGGAAATTTTCGAATTGCCGTTTTCAACAGTAATACGCGTTTAGGGTCCCCTGGCTCCAAATAGCCAAGTTCCTCAAAACAGTCTATGTGCATAAGTGTTTGTGTGTGTGTGGTAAGTCTAGCCCGAAAACGAAAAGCCGTACAGAACTAAAATTTCATATTTAAGGCAACTAAAGTACATTTAATTTTGTAGATTCGAAATAATTAACCATATCATCTTGTTAGCATCGATAAAAAAAGGTGTAAATATAAAAAGTGAACAAATTTGATATCCAACTAAAATATAAAACACATATTTTTTTCATGCATTTATTTTTTGTTTTTTGAATCTGAGAACAGAAATATATTACTTACAGTCGTCAAGTCGCATGTTCTGTTTTCAGTAAAGAAATTATCCACGTCCGAATGTGCCTTTGTCAAATTTTGAAAACAACATTACACTTCTTTTTGGTCTAAAGAGATCATCATTTATTAGATTTTTTTGTAAATAGATTTCATTGAAATCCACTCGGAAATAGATGCACCACAATTTTCCGGTCAGAGGTTTGCTTTCTTTTTATTTATTTTTTTTTATTACTTAGTGTTTTTTTTTTTTTTTGGATTTCATTAAATTCGGCATCATATACATATTCCTCGTATTCAGATGTATGTATTGAGGTAGCAAAGAAGACTCTGATATTTCGGGATAAAATAAAATCGGTTTTTTATTGATTCAAAGCCATTTTTATGCTAATGAGGCTAGTCGGATGATGCTGCAGTGGGAGCCCTAATTTTTTTTTTTTTTTTTTTTTTTTTTTTTTAATTTAAGATAGGGATTTTAAGCGATTACCTTAAATCATAAACGCTCTGGACCACCATATTACGTTCCCTCCGAAGGACAATATAATCAAGGAGTTTTTACTTTGTTAAAGATCCCAAAAGATTTATTAAATTTAATTTCATTTTATTTTTATTTCATATTACTTTCAATTATGATAAATGATAATTCAACTACCAACGCTCTAGAGCTTCAATTTAAAATAAATTATACTGCAATAAAATATGATTTTTATTTGTAGAGGATCATAAAACCTTCTTCGTATTCTGTCATGGTTTGCGGCTCCAGAACTTTGTCGAGATTCTTTTGAAAATAATCGACACTGAGGTTGATCTAGTTTACTTTTCAAGATTGAATCAACTTCCGATACGGGGATAAAAATCCAGTTCACGCACGTGTTCACCCCGTGTTCCTCAAGAAGGTAAACTGTATGTGTTTGTGTTTGATAAATTTCGAGAGGCAGGCTCGTAGAGTTGCGTTAACATTGTTTGCTGACTTTAGCCTTTGGCCCTTGGCAACGAGCTACTGTTCTGGTTTTGGTGTAGGAAGCAACTTCTGTGAAAGTTGGAATCCAAATATGATATATTATTATTACATTCGTATCAAAATACCTTTCGAAACCAGGAGTCTTTTATCATAGTCAAATCATGCTTCCAAGTACTCTTTTTTCTTTCACTTGCCTAGATTTGAAATATATAGTAAGAGAAATCGTGTGATCGTGAAAATTTTTCGAATTCAAGTTATTAACAGAAACACACGTTTTAGAGTACCCTGAGTTCAAATCCCGCACAAGTATATATGTGGTAAGTCTAGCCAGAAAAAGATAAGTGGTCCAAAACTGAAATTTCGTATTTAAGACAGCTTAACACCCGATTATCTCGGAAAACCAGAAGAGCCATTTTATACCATGCATTCTTTACCTTTTTACGGCTTCTCGAAAGCTGCTTCAACGATTTTGAGTCAATTGTATATCGATGTACAATTTAACAGTCTTTAATACGTATGATAAATGATTCATTCTGAAGCAGTCTAACAGGGCTTAAATAAGAACATTTTAAATTTTCTTCCTTTAAATTACCTTTCATTTTGTAGATTTGAGAAAATTAATCATATCATCTTGTTTTCTTTAATAAAAAAAAAGGATAATATACAAGTTAGACAAATATGATAACCAACTAAAGAAGAAGTGAGCAAAAATATTTTGTTTGGGTCTTTTTTGCTTTAGAAACAGTGTAATGATAAACCATATATTATATAATACAGAGTATAATATACCATTAACACTGCAAAGAATTTTTTTTATTTATTAAATTTTTGACAAAATATAATCTTATTTACTAAGTTGTGGAAGGTTGCGATATTTCCAACGAAATAATATAATTCTTAGTTGTTGTTTTTTAACTCTCACTAAACTCTTTATTTGACGTTTCTTAAATTGGTTTTAACAACCGAAGTAAGTGAACTCGCGTGTTGTCCGCTACAAATTTATTATAAAGTGGAGAGGAGGAAAGGAAAAAGGATTTGAATTCATTTATTTTTCCATCAAGTAGCGACTTTCAAAGATGAAATTTCAGGCCTTCAGAAGATTCAAAAATTCTTCTACACATTTTGATTCCAATTTACTTCATGTTAAGTCGGGAAACGGAGAGTATTACTAATGATGGAGTTTTGTTGACCGTTGAGAAATTAGATGAAGAAGATGGTTGGGGGTGCGGTCATAAATTAGATACACACATTTAAAATAAGTGCTATTTTAATTATGTGCCGACGTTTCGGTCTACAATGTGGGCCTTCATCAGGGTTGACTCTGAGACGCTGCCTAAAGGAGTCCTAAAGGAGAGTATTACTGTACTGTACACACACACGAATATATATATAATAGAGAGATGACAGAATAATAGGATCCTTGAAAGTGGCCTAGGATAGCTATATAAAAGTTGATGAGTGAAAAAGTGGTTAATAATTGAAGTTAAACCTGAACATAAGCTAAAAAATTAATATATTTATATAACGTATTGAGGGTCGGAGTTATTATCCTTACTATTTGTTTAATTATGGTTGCTACACAATATTATATTGAAAGTACATTAGATTGCTAGTCAGTGCTCACTGACTGCTAGGTACTCCAGGACCACCCTGCCACCAATATTTTCCAGATTCGCTTTATCAACTAATGCTCTGGTTTCCCCTTTTAACTTCTCTTGTTTCCTCAGTCCATGACTCTTCCAGACTCCATCTCCAGCCACCCAGATGCCTGCAACTTTACTGGATGTTCATTTTCATCTATCGCTGGAGGGCCCTATTTTTTTAAACCACACTCTTCATTCTTACTCCCCACTTCTTTTAAAATAATATAAACATTTTTTGGGGAAATTTTTCACTCTCTCGTTTTCTTAAGGATGCCCCGACAACTGTAAGCGTGGCTGATTTGTAGGAAGTACTCTAGAGAGGGGATATTCGGGAACCTCTTTGAAGATTAGGGTATTAAAGGTCCTTGCTAATTCCCTAAAGTTAATAGGGTCACTTGGCGTAAATCTGGTTGACCTTCGGGTCTTCAGGTACGGTGGTCTTCTATAAGCTAATCTATCAGATAATCTCTGATGTATCTTTATCTTTTACAATGGTACAATTAGCAAAAAAATATAATTACTTTATATTGTATATTCATTATTATATTTAATCATCTGTATAAATGAAAAACAGAAATCCAATTTGGTCAAGTTTATTTGTTTAAAATTTTAAAGTGAAGCACAGTTATCAAAAAATTTAATCATCCCATGTAAAAAAGAACTTTATTGCTATGTATGTATTCAAAGACTACAGAAATAACAAAGGTTTCTATCCAGTTAGGTTTATAACTATTTAATATTTCAAATGAACTATTTAAAATACAGTTTCCATATAAATTAAATATAATACAGAAATATATAAATTTAGTTTCCGTATGAATCCCATTTAGTTACAGTAAAACGTTTGTTTCATAAATTATTATCAAATTTGAAATAATTAATAACAATGTTAGTTTACAGCTTTATAACAACTTACCATTTATGTTAACTACTTAGTTACGATTCGGTACGTAATATTGTGTACTAAATGGAAGAATATAATGCAAGATCCTGTACGACGTTGGCAATATTTTAACTATTATAACCTCCTATTTATGGGCTTACAGCATATTAACTTGTACGATTTATTTTATTGCAAATAAACTTTTCTAAAATCTTGCTCTTTCCAAAGTTATATTATACGTCTATGTACTTATATTTTATGAATACTTTTTTAATGACTTAGTTACAGAAAATTCATTTTTCCCATTAAAAGATAAGCTAAATTTGCATGTACTATGCTCATAAACCTTCAGGAAAGAATGCCCTAAACGATGATGAAAACTGTATCAAAATCCGTCTTATGGTTTAGAAGGAGTTCGCGGGAACTAAAATCTGGTTAATATTTTATGTATATAGGGATTAATTATTAATGAGTTATAACTACCTCCAGTATTCGCAATACATATAAAACATGTCTAATTTATTTCATATCCAGCTGGTTGTACTAACAATAAAGATAATATAAACAGTAAACATTTTTTTATTTGAATGTGTTAATTAATTGCTTATTTTTCAACATTGTTCTTGCTGGTTTGGTTTATAGGCGTTAAACCAAAGGGTGGTCACCAACGCCTGTAAGAATGTTAAATGAAATGAAAATTAATTTTATTCTGGGACGAGTAGTCCCCTAAGAACAACAGGAAAAGTACTATATAAATGATAATTGTCTTGTAGTTTAAATAATAAAAGACAGATTTTGTGAAAATGAATAGCTATCACCTATTGCTGTAAATATTACATATGTTGAAAAAATTGATAATTTAGAAGATGAAGAAATAGTTGATGTTTAAAAATGGATTATGATGGGCTTTACAAAAGGCAAGGATTACAAAATAAGGTAGCACGATGACAAAAGTGTTTTTGAAGTAGACAGATCCATGAGAATGTATATACAAGTTTATGGATTGGGATCTAGTGTTTACTGAATGGATCAAAGAAAAAGTGGTAAGCATATCAATAATATAAGGATGTTTTATTTTGTTTTGAAAAATCAGAAGAGGCAGATTTCAAGGAGATTTGGTTTATGGTTTTGGATTTTTTTATTGGCACCAACATCTTGGTAATCGGTGCCAGAAATCCTCATTTCTGAAAATCAGTTTAAAACAAAAAATATTGTTTTAAAAAAACAATTATGGTTTCAGCTGAAATATTAAATGATAAAATATTCAGTGGTACTATATTGTACATAGGGATGAATGTGTTCATGTTTTGTTTATTTAATTTAAACATTTTGTAATCGTCTGTTTATTTATTTAATGTCACTTTATGCTACTATGGCTAATATCTTCCGATTAGCCATAGTAGCATAAAGTGACGTTAAATAAATAAACAAACGATTACAAAATTAATCTACAGTGGGAGTCCTAAATTTTGCCTATTCAGGTTTTATTAGGATAGGGATCTTTAACAAGTAACTGACATCGCACAGGCTTGGTACCACCTTTTAACGTCCCTTCCGAAGGACGGCATAACTAAGGATATTTTACTCCCATTAAAAAATCCTAGGACCACCTGTGGGTTTGAACCCGTGCCCTTTGGCATAGGAGGCTGTTATGGTAGCCACCCAGCTACAAGTGATCCCGAAATTTTGTTATTTTATATCTTTATTCTATTTTTTTTTTTTTTATGTAATTTGTCTCCTCTTATTGTATGAATGTGGTCCTGTAGCAATATTATTATTGTCAATTGTGGGTAATTGTAATATATCCGAATAAATAAATTAAAATATCAAAACAAGTACTCCAAGAAGGTACTGCCGACCGAAAGAGGGATAGAGCCAATTCAACATGGTATACATACTAATTTACAATGCCTACTATATATTATTTAATAATAGTTAAACGGTTATTCCTTCATATATTTATTTATTTATGTCGCCTCTACCCTAGTGGGTCAATGGCGTTCACATTTACATTTTATACTCTATTATAATATAAACTTCTTTTTAAATACTTCAAGAGGATATTGGCTTTTTTTTTCATCTTGAAATAATTCTTTTAGAGTTTTTCCATTTTTAGTTCAATTCTTAATTTATTGAAGATTGGACAATCAAACAATATATGTTTTACTGTTCTCACTGTATCACATTGTGTACAAGTTGGGGCTTCTAAACCTCGCAGAAGGTAGCCGTGGGAGAACTCACTATGTCCTATCCGAAGTCTGCAGAGGATCACTTCTTCTCTCCTTGACTTTCTGTTAGAGGTCTTCCAACGGGCACAATCTTTTTTTATTTCACTTAATTTAGATGATATAATGTAATCATATAATCAATTAATTAATCAACCAACATCAATACCTTATAGTTTGGATATTAGATTTAACTCCTTTAGACTTTTTAGTAGATTGCTTCTTCTCCTAAGCCGCATTTACAAATGTTTCTATTGAACGTGTAATGTATGTAAGTAAAATTTCCATAAATAAAATCCACCTACCGAACAGCAATCTAACGCTATCCCTGACACCTATACAAAGAATCAATTATTACTCCCCACAAACACGTCCATTACAAGCACAAAACACCATGCCAAGGGTACTCTAAAGCAGTAAAAAAAATGTAGGTATAATCTGTCAGTGTTGGGCTAACACACACGTGGCCTATTGATGGTGGGGGGTTGAAAACCCAACACCTGGTGCTATGAAAGAACCCCACAACCCTATAGAGGAGCAGGGCTCTTTATCAAAATCATCCTCAAAATTAATATTAATCTCGCTGGTAGTTATTAATGCTTTGCACCCCCATCAATAAATTACTCTGATAGGCGGAACTCTTTTGCGGAAATAATCCATCAATTGGACGCTGGAATGAGATTAAAATGCATTAGCTAGGAAGTCATTGTTATCAATCTTCTTATCTATAGTTCATTGTAACGTAAACAGCTATAGAGGTCTCTGCCATTTTGATGTCATGCTCCTCCAGGGATGAGCTTGCCAATAATCTTGTGAAGTCTTCTGTGTAATGAGAATTTTTAAGAAGTAAAATTAAAATATTATAAAATATAACTTTATTTGCAAAATACGATGTATTGTACAAATTACAAGATATACATAAAAATCAAATAATCTATATCCAAAATACAACAATTTTATGTATAAAACTTTTGAATAAGAAAATGGTGCGTCTAACAAATGAGTTTCACTTACCTTTGTTGTTAAAATAGATTGAAGAATGTTTAATACATTTAGAGATAAAAATAAATCGTTAAAGAATTAATTAAAATGAATTTCAATTGAAACATGTGTTTTATTAAATAATTATTACATTTTTATATAAAAAAATCAGTTAGTTTTCATTGGCTTTTCATCACTCTCTATTAGCCTTTACGATTCAGTGCATTAAATAATATTTTTTCAAAAATCTATAGCTATCCAACGGTATATTATTATTATTATTACGGCACATTTCTCCTTTATTTATTTATCAGATTCTCTCAACATGCATATTAAGCCGTTTTTTATCAATGGTAACAACAATTTGGTTATTTTTACAGAATTAAAAAAATTAAAGGTATTTTAAAGGAAGGAAATTTAAAATATCGGCATTTAAGACCTGTAAGATTATTTCAATCGAAATGAAACATACATGATGTTAAAGCCCATTAAATTTTACATCGATATCAGTAGTTTAATCAAAATCGTCAGAGCCGTATTTGAGAAAATCTTAAAAAGGTGCAAAATGGCTCTTCTGGTTAGCTGATTTCGATGAAAAAGTTTTTGTAACATCCCGGGCGCATAGTTGTCTTAAATATAAAATTTCAGTTCCGTACGACTTTTTGTTTTTGCGCTAGACTTACCACACACACACACACACATATACGGACACACAGACTTTTTTTAGGGACTTGGTTATTTGGACTCAGGGGACCCTCGAACGTGTATTTCTGTTAAAAACTGGAATTATAAAATTTTCACGATCGCAATGCTTTCCCTTACTATATATTTCATGTACAGGTAAGTGAAAGTAAAAAACAAAAGGAAATTTTTACGAAATAAAACATTAGACATATATACATAAAATAACACAAACAATTTAATGTTTTTCATTATATGTTGGGCAGTAAAGCAGGGTGTGATGTAGTGACATAAGATTTCTCGAGAATTTATTGTAAAGGTTTTGTTTTTTTAATAGAGCCTGATATGAGATTTACAACTCTATTGGCTAATACAACGATTAAATAAGCTGTGGGATATAATACATTAAAAAGAAATGAGGAGAGACTGCCCATTGGCAACACTCCGGAAGAAGACCTAAACTAGAAGGACTCGAGGCCATATTCTTTTCATACGCTTCGGAGGGTTGTCGGAAATAGAAGAGGAGGCAATGATTGAAACTAGTGGATTAGTGTGGGAAAGGAGTTTTTCATGGAAGGTATGATATCTGGTTACGGGCCATATCAACAACATATGAAACATGGTGTTTTTGAAGGATTTTATTCGCGACAAAGTAAGGAGCACTTAGCATTTTTCGAATGATTTCGGATTGTAAGAATTTTATGGTTTAGTGGAGCCCCAGAGCTTAACTCCCTAAGTCCAGATAGGCCTTATAATGGGGATTTAGGTGAGCCTTTTGTAGTTAAGTGTAAGGTTAGAGCATTTGTCCAGCGTATTATACATTTCTTTAATTTTACCTTTCATAACTGTCATAATCTTGTAATTTATTCAGTTAAAATATTGAATTTAGTTATAAGTAAGGGTAACTGGTCTTACAATTAATTATACAAAATAGAATACGGATACAACGGTCGTTTCAGGTGTAAAAAATAAAATAAACAAGAGATTTTCATAAGAGACCAAAACTTATAAAAGTTATATATTTTTCTAAAATAAACACAAATAATAACTTCCGACTAGAATGAAAATGGCTGCATACTCTTATTTATATACGCTACATCTAATGTAAATTACAATAGGATGCAAGGATATTTTTTTTTTTTTAACTGAACTACCATAAATTATCAAACTTTTTATTTATATCTAACGAAACCCGAGTCCCGATTCGATATATTGGGAATCGCTTTAGGTATGGTTGTGAGATACCTAAGTTTAGATTGGTTTAATCATTTTCCTTCGATAAGGTTGACCCGGCTCAAGTTTTTGCTATTAGTTCAGAACTTGGAGTAATATCAGACCTTTGCAAGTATCGGTATCCTTTTCGCCTCTATTGCGACAAGAAAACGACTTTGGAGTTATCGGTGTTCGCAACACTTTAATAACTCCGCCTCACGGAATGGTTACTATTAAATGTTGGAGTTTATCGCTCCTTCAAAATGACAACTTAAATGACTTTCTCTATAATATTTCAGTGAGATCAGTTTAATGGTCTTTGGACGCTCAGAATATTTATAATTTTACTGTCTAGTGCTAACTACTCCAGTAAACCTGCATGACAATTAAAATCATAACTTATACCTAGTTTATTTTCCAAAGCGGGAGATTAATTTATAACGATACTACGCATTAAAGAGGTAAATGTTTTAATGTGCTCGAAAATGGCCAATTATAAAATCTTATATCTTTACCTAAATAAAATTATTATTTATTATGAATATGTTGTGATTTTATTTTTACTCCAGTAATATTTTTTTTATAAGCTATTCAAAACAAAATAAACTACCGAACTTAAGTACATTTTTATATAGTTAATATTAATAGTTATTCGTTAATATTTAATTTCATTGAATATTATGTTTCCTGAAAAATTCGAAGAGTAGCGAAAATATCTAGTATTTTGTTAATTTCTATTTGTTTTGCTAGATTACAATTAAAAATAATAAAACAAAAACATTTAGATTTTTTTTTTTTTATTAAATTTTAATTTTCTGTCACTATTCTAGTAGGGTCTCTTTAATTTATTTGTAAATATTCATTTACGATTTTTAGATGTTGAAATTCCAAAACTGTTAAAAAAAATTTCTAGCTGTATAAACAACCGAGAAATGGACGTTAAACGTCATTTGCTAATCATCTCTAATCATTTCCCATTTTGAATCCAAAGTCTTGATGCCACCTTTAATTCTGGGAGTAATTTTTAGACTGCCCAGTGATACCGGTACCAGAGTGGAGTATTTCTTTGTGGAGTTCTTTGTGCACTGAAAAAAAAAAAAAAAAAAAAAAAAAAAAAAATGTCACCTCTCTAATGTACAATTGTTTTTTTTTTTTGTTTCACTTTTTCCAAAACACAGGTTTTCACTATCTTTAGGCTTAAAGTAAACTTTACTCATATCTTTAATTTTACTCAAACGCCTAATATTGACTTATTAATGTACATTAGCACCAAAGAAAAAGAAATGGGTCTAATAGTTTTGGAGAACTTTTGTGGAGAGATTTGTTTATACTGATACTTAGATTTTGAGTAATTTGAAACCACAAATTTTTTAGGGACATAGAATTCTGTTTCTATTTGAATTTCAAGTGTTCATTAATGATGACAAATATGTATATTATTCTACAAATTTTTATGCTTGAAGTCTCATAAAACGTTTACTTAACTTCGTTAATGTGTTAAAAAAATCTTTTAGCTTAAAAATGTCTTATTATTTTTCTTATAAACTTAAGTTCTGATATCTAAACAACGTTACAACTGAGTACACAATACGATCATTTATTTTTTGTATATTTTATGACCGCACCCCCAACCATCTTCCTCATCTAACATTTAATATTATTTATGTTCCCATAATTTATTACTGTCATATTATTATTATATACCTAACGCATTATTAAGTCTAATTACATTGGTTGTTATCTTGTTTCTTTTAGCCCTGATGAAGGCCCACATTGTAGGCCGAAACGTCGGCACATAATAAAAATAACTCTTATTTTTAATTGTGTGGTTTTAATTTATGACCGCACCCCCAACCATCTTCCTCATCTAATTTCTCTACGGTCAACAAAACTCCATCATTATTTATTTTTTGTGGTTCTATATTTCAATTTTTCTTTTTTTTTTCTAGAAGTTTTCTATTACCATTAAACTATAATAGTTATTTTAGTAAACTAAAGCCATAAAGTTTTACAGTGTTAATCATCACTATCAAGCCTCTAAATAATTTAGTATCTCTGTGACAAAGTGTCCACCTGAGGAGACGAGGCCACGGTATAAATTAACTTATCCATAAATTATTCATGATGCCATAGGTAGCTGAGACATGGAGAAAATTAGTTGGAAAAACAAGGTAAGCCAATTTTTCCATATTTCTCGGGCACCCTATAGCTCATGCATAACCAACGGATCCTATACATGCATGAGGCAACCCTTCTCGTAGTAATCAGGTTTTCGAACACGTTTCCCGACCTCTTCGTACCCAAAGATGAGTTGCTAACTTTTAAATTAATAAAATCCAACAACTTCGAGTTTTAATATGCCGTCGCCCTCCATTATTTTTTTTTCTTTTCTTTTACCCTTCCTAACTCGATTTTAGCGTTAATTTTTTATGAAACTTTAGGCGAGACGTCTTGAATCTGAATTAAGATGTTGAGTGTCGTACTTTCTCCTTTCCTCTCTCAACTCACTCCAATACGAAATTAGAAATCTTTATGATGAGACCTAGTTAATATATTTTATTAAATAATAATGTTATTTTATTAGTTATTTTAGAGTTAATCTTTTTCTAGGTAGAAAAGTTTATCAAAAACTCCATCATTTTAAACCATAATAACAAAAACATCTTTGAAGTTTGTTATACTTAAAGAAGTATTAATTGATAATTGATAATAAAATTGATTTTAATAATCTGTTTAAATACTGCTAATATACAGAAAATTTGATGCTTTCCAACGTGTGCAACGTTGCTAGTGTTAACCTATCATCCATCATACTAGCGACATTGTTGGGAGAGAATGGTATCTGGTTCGGAGCTACCCATGCTGATTGTAAACATTGTACATAATTATACATATATTGCCCTCACCGAGACAGAAAATAATATCATTGAACATATAATATATAAATATTTTATGTGTTATTTTGTGTATGAAAAAAGTTTTAATGGAGCAATGTTTTTATAGATATTTTTTAGAGAACGAATTCCATATCATTTTGAAAACTTATTAAATAACAAAAGCACTTAAATTAAAAAAAAAATTTAATCTTCTTAAACACATTAACTTGTATGAATGAATTTTTAATTCCCGAATCACATCCTATTTTATTATTATTAGTAATACTTCTTTAAATGTTATTGTTTTCTTCTCTATTTTATCAATACTTATTCTTCTCTCATTTGGAAAAATCAATTATGTTTTATGCTGTTTCACTTATTAATTGTCCTAACATCATCATGAGCTGTTATTGGTGATATCATAAGACATAATGCTGTACATTGGAAAATATTCTCTTCGCCGGGAATTTATTTGTTCATAAAATAATTTTAAAAATACAATAAAAAAAAATGGTGTTGTAACAATGGAAGGATAGTTCACTGTAGGTAAAATATAAGATTTTGGTTGGGGGTGCTATCAATTCAATAACACTTGAATTAAGTGAACTTTAATGGTTGTACCAACGTTTTGGTCTAAATAGGCATTCTTCAAGGCTACGAAAAACATAATATAACAAGATTTTTTTTTTAAATATGTACAGTAGAATTTTTTAAAGAAAATAATGAGGTAATATAAAGAGAAATTACGTATGGTAATTAAGAAGAGAAAAATAGACAAAAAGATATTTTATGATAATTAAAGCAGTCATTAGAAACAGACGAGAATAAGAAAATGGTAAATATCAAAACTAATAATTAGAATATGTGAAAAATAATGTTACATTTATGACTTACAAAAATATGTACACACGTGTCTATGTGAGGCATCACATGATGGAAAAAGTGTGATGTAAGGAGGAGAGAGGAAAAACGGTGGGGATAAGTAAATCAAATGGTGTTTACAATTCATCCTTCCCAGAGAAAGTAACATTTCTTACAGTAATATTCACCAGCCTAGAATTAAAAAATATTTAAATAATATGAAAAAAATAACCACACAATTAAATTAGAATCAATGATCCAACTGTTGCATAAAGATAAAAAAAAAACTCGAATTTTCGGGCATTATCAAGCCTCCATACTTGAAAAGCAGATGAAAAATTGGTATTACTTTTAACAATATTCGAAAACTCTGTCAATTTGTCTTTTGCTCTCTCTCCTGCGAAATATTTTCCACCTTTCGACGAGGAGCTAAATGAATTCCCATTATCCTGATAGGCCCAGTTTTTTCTTCGTCCTTTTCTATTATTGTGTTTCGCCTCCTCTTCACTTAGGCTATTGAAGAGAATAGAAGTTATCGCATTGCCTTTTGGTCCGCCGCCGAATCCAAGCGAAGAATGGAATTGTTGAAGCGTGTTCGTTTTGTTTCCGCGGTCTCGAGTAGTATTGAGTTCGCAGTCCGGTGACCACGCCGGGGGAAGGAAGGGAATTCAACAGAAGCTTATTTTTTTATCCTTTGTGTACCTCTTTTTTTTCAACATTGAGAGTATTTACAAAAGGTAATTACCTTCAGATAAGAACAGAAATTTTATGGTATTTTTAACTTATTTTTACCCGATTTAAAAATATTTTTAAACAGTCATGTTTCTATCCCAAACAGATGTTCAATATACATTAAATATTCACATCTGCCTTCTTTACCTAACGTGGTCTCACAGAAATAATTGACATTGCACAGGACCGGTGCCATTATTTTACGTCCTAACCGCAGGACGTGGTGTATTGGCTAGCATAACATCCTTCTATGCCCAGAGTTGTGGGTTCAAACGTGGCAGGTGACCAAGGATTTTTAATGGGAGTAATAAGTCCCTAGTTAAACCGTCCTTGGTAGAGGACATATGAAGATGTTCTTGAGCCTGTGTCACGTCAGGTACTGGTTAAATAACCCTATCATAGTTAAATCTGGATAGGCAAGATTTAGGACTACCATTGGAGCATAGTCCGATTAGCCACAGCAGCATAAGTGAAGATAAATGAATAAGCAAACAAACAATCCATAAAAAAATATATGATTTGAAACCATGCATAAAGAACTAAGGAGCAATGTTTTAACAGTAATAAAAATAATTATTTAATACATGTTTAGTAAAGGAATAGGAAGCGTGGTCTAGTGGATAGAGCACTAGTCCACTGTTCTCCGGTTTCTGGATTCAAATCCCGGCTGTGGCAGAATATTACTTGCTCTGCTAATTCGGGAGGGGGGCGACCCTAGTTAATGGAGACCCTCCTGGGGCATACCCAGCCTCTTTAAAGTGGGTACCCAAAATTGGGGAGAAAACCTGACGGCTGAGCGTAACCAAGGCCTAATCACCATAATGCACGGCCGTTGGCCTAGAAACAGTACGAATCTCTATATTTACTGAGCCCAAGACACTTTATGAGTTGTAGAGGTGCAGGTTTTTTTTTTTGTGTTTTTTTTTTATGTTAGCGAATAATTGAGCCATTTATAATCAAAGTAGCCTAAGTCAATATACACTTAAATTTACATATTTTTGTTAAAATTAAATTGTTTAAAACTGCATTATACCAAGCGTACTGATTACTCAAATAATCAAATTGTCAAAAAACTGAGGTTGACTTGTTAAAAGCTAATTAATTTAAATTGCCTTCACCACTGCCTTTGGATATTATCAATAATAAATTACTGATGAGGTCAATAATTCATTATTTATTATATTTTAATTGAAGTATGATTTTACTTGGGCAATTTTCAAAATAAATGACTCAGTTCTTTGATTGCATAGAATGAAGGCTTTTAAAATCATCATCGACCACGATAAAGTTAACCCAATGTCTTTTATGGGGTTTAAGTATATTTTAATTTTTAATTTGAAAAATTAATGTAGGCTGAAAAAAACATAACCAATGAACAATACTACATTTTATTAACAGGAATGAATGTACTGATATTTCATTGATTGATAAAAGGAATCATGATATTTTGTACTTGTAAAGAGTCCTTTAGCCGGTCATCCAACAGAGACAATTTTATAAATATATTTGGATCAATAAGTTGCTCTTTACTCGGCTTCACACGAAGCTGTATGTCAATCAGGTGTCCACTGAGCCGATGATTGACGTTAGTGGCAGTCGGTTCGGCGGCTGGGTTTTAAATTAGCTTCAGAAATGAATGATGGGGTCAAATATTCCGATGACAACGTTTCGTTTAATTAAATTCATAATTAATGGGGGGAAATGACCATATGTTACAGTACTTACAAAGGATCGGCAGTGATTTGTTTCTGACACGCTAAAAAAAAGGTCTGGTATTGAAGGCGGAAAAATCCGCTTTCATTTATTCTTTGATTCTTCATCACTAAATTATATTCTACTTTAAACAAAACTATTTTAAATAAATTTACGTTAGTTTTCGTTGGCATATCCTTTTGTTTCTATAAAAACTTCATATGAAGAAACAGTAAAAAAGTAGCACTCTTGCATTCATCCTCGAAATAAATTTTACTTTAATAACGAAGAGTATTGAAATCGTGTAAATTTTCGAATTCTAGTTTTCAACAGAAATACACGTTTTAGGGTTCCCTTAGTACAAGTTTAACAACTAAAGGAGAAAGGAGCAAAAATATTTTAATAATATAATTTTTGAGAGGTTATGCGCATGCGCATGTGTATAGCGGTCATCTTTCAAGTCGGCTCTTGGATTTCTTGCTTTTTCAGTTGGATATCACTTCAGAACAGTCTTGAAAACATCACCAGGCTTCAGGATAACAACAACAGTAAATATTGGAGCAAACAACGGTAAGTTGGGTTACAATTTACACTGTAAAGTGAATGCTGAGTCACCTCTTCATATCAGCTGATTGCCAATAGCTAGGCAAGGCTGGTCTTGCTTAAGTTTTCTTAAGTTATTTTTTTTCCCCCACATCTGGTTATTATTTAATTATTTTCCTTACATGAAATGCGATATTATCATCAAGTAATGTCCTCCAAAGCTTCAACTAAAAGATCTAGATCTAGTGGTTCAATCACGTCTCCTACAAAACAAAGACCTCGCCGTGATACTAATAAAAAATTAAATCTACAAGCAACCCCTTCGGGTACTAATTCAGAATCTGAACCACAACCTGGCACATCGTCACAAGGGATGACTGACGAATCGCCGTTTTTCACCCCGAATCCTTTTCAGATTTTGCATAATGAAAAAGAAAACATGGAATCTACTCCTATACCCAGTGAACCACGGCCTCCTCCCATATTTGTCAAAAATATTAGAAATTTCCAGTTGTTGTGTGCGCAATTGAACAAAATTACCGAATCTACCAGCTACTACTGTATGAGTAGAATCAATGATACCAAAATATCTCCTACTACTGCCGAGACATATAGAAAAATAGTGAAATATTTAACTGAAACCAAAGCAGATTTCCATACCTATCAGCTACGCCAAGAGAGAGCTTTAAGGGTTGTAATCAGAAACTTACACCCCTCGACACCAGTTGAAGCAATTAAAGAAGAACTAACGGAGATGGGCTATAAAGTGCGGCAAGTCACTAATGTCCTAAAGGATAAAATTCCTCTACCTCTCTTTTTTGTGGATTTGGAACCAGCAGAAGGAGTTGAAAAAATCTATGACCTCAATAGATTATACTATACCAGCGTAAGAGTTGAAAAACCTTACATAAAGAAGGAGATAGTTCAGTGCCATAACTGTCAAGCATATGGTCATACTAAAAGTTATTGTCATCACATACCTCGATGCGTGAAATGCGGTGAACAGCACAAGTCTGTGGAGTGTACAAAACCAAAATCAACACCAGCTGTATGTGCTCATTGCCTCAAGGACCACCCAGCCAACTATAAAGGATGCCAAATCTATAAGGAACTGAGGACCAGGTTTCAAAAACCTCAAGTACTGGATGAAACAGCAAGACAAGTAAGAAACAGAAGAGAACCCTCAAAACTTATTGATGCCAATGTATCATTTGCCCACCTACTTGGAGGTGGAAATCAAAGTACTGAAGCCGTGGCCCTGCCGGAACTACAGAATGTACCTCAATCCATTCCACATATACCTCTTCCTCAAAATGTAACCAATCCTAAAAATCCTAATCAACCACAAATCTCTCATATCCCTCCTCCTTCAAATGCCACAGACCTTACCAGTTTGATGACATCCTTTATCTCCGAAATTAAATCCCTTGTTATGCCCCTAATATCACTCCTTACGAATCTCGTATCAAATCTCATTCCTGCCTTAAAAAAACCATAAATGACTACACCTAATTCCTTATCCATTCTCCTTTGGAATGCGAATGGTGTTAGAACTCACACTGACGAACTTACAGCCGTACTGCAAGACAAAAACATTGATGTTACACTCATTACTGAAACTAGACTAACCACTAAACAGTACTTTAAAATACCAGGATACACGACATACCGGACAGACCATCCAGACGGCAAAGCCCATGCCGGTACTGCTGTCATAGTCCGCCGATCCCTCTCCCATCACTTACACCCACTTCCCGCCCACGATTACCTACAAGCAACTTCCATTGTTATCAAAACATTTTCCTTTCCGCTTATCATCGCATCAGCATACTGCCCTCCTAAACATCCCATTTCCTCTGCCCAATTTGAATCGTTTCTCAACTACTTGGGTAATCACTTCATTTTGGGTGCAGACTTAAATGCCAAAAATCAACAGTGGGGTTCTAGAACCACCAATTCTCGTGGACGGACATTGCAATCTGCACTCAACTCCCGACGCTTTCATCTCCTACCTCCCGATTCTCCTACCTACTGGCCAACAGATCCTAACCGTAATCCTGACATCCTCGACTTCTTCATCCACAGCGGATTAGGCTCTCTTAATTTTTCCATAGCTCGCCTTGATGAACTATCCTCTGATCATAGTCCATTGATTCTAAATGTATCCATAACACCTATTCCTAAACCTATCCCACCGTCATTCATTAGAGGCCCTGTCAACTGGAACCTCTTCCGCGAAATCCTCACTAATGATATTGACCTCAGAGTGATTCTCAAAACCCCAAATGACCTTGACGACGCCGTATATTCCTTTACAACCGCTATTCAACAAGCTGCCTGGACTGCCTCCTCTCCCAAGTACTCCCAAATAACTCCTTATAAAAGCCATTTACCACAACACCTGACAGACCTCATCAACAGCAAACGCCGAGCCAGAACATTATGGCAACGCACCCGCCACCCAGAGGATCGCCGCTCCTATAACTTTTTTTGTAGAAAATTAAAGCGGGAGTTGGCGATCTTCCGTTCCCAATCCTACCATACCTACCTCTCCTCTCTCTCGACTCGTGACAATTCCCTTTGGAATGTCACGAAGAGAATCCTAAAATCCCACACCATTTCCCATCCTCTCCGGCGCTGTGATAGTTCCTGGGCTGCTTCTGACAAGGATAAGGCCGAGGAATTCGCACAGCACCTTTCCAAAGTTTTTACTCCTCATCCAGAGCTTAATCCTACCCATACGGCGGCAGTTGAAGAGTTCCTTATATCACCAATACCGCTTTCCTTACCACCTAAAGCAGTTAATCCCTCTGAGGTCAGATATCTTCTTAAAAAGCTTCCTCTCCGTAAATCCCCTGGATACGATCTCCTTACTCCTCAAATCTTAAGACAACTTCCACCTAAAGCCATTACATTCCTTACATATCTCTATAACTGTATCCTACGCACTACCTATTTTCCTCTCTTATGGAAACATTCAACTATCATCCTTTTCCTAAAACCAGGCAAACCTTCTAACAACACGTCATCTTACAGACCTATCAGCCTACTTCCGATCCTCTCAAAAATTTTCGAAAAGCTCCTACTAAAACGAATCCTAGCCAAATTTCAAAATTTTCCTTCACATCAGTTCGGATTTCGTCCTCAACATTCCACGGTTCAGCAAGGACTCCGAGTTGTGGACCACATTTCCTCTGCCCTTGAGTGCAAGGAGTATTGTTCGGGTGCCTTTCTGGACATATCTCAAGCTTTCGACCGGGTGTGGCACCCGGGATTGCTCTTTAAGCTCAAAACCCATTTACCCCAATCCTTATACCTAGTCCTCCGATCCTATCTATCAAACCGCTCCTTCCGAGTTCGCTGTGGCTCAGAATTTTCCAAACATTATATTGTTGAGGCTGGTGTTCCTCAAGGCAGCGTCTTGGGACCCGTCCTCTACATCCTCTACACCGCCGATATCCCTACCGATCCCGATACCTTTCTGGCAACATTTGCTGATGATACCGCCATTTTGTCATCCAATTCCGATCCTGAAGTAGCATCGATTAATTTACAAAATCACCTTTCCCTTGTCGAAGACTGGTGTAACGCTTGGCGTATTAAGGTGAACGAAAACAAGTGCTCACACGTCACATTCACTCTTCGACGCAAATCCTGTTCAACGGTTTATTTAAATTCCCTACCGCTTCCTTCCTCTGACACAGTCCGGTATCTTGGCTTTTTACTAGACAAAAGACTGACGTGGAACCCACACACAAGACTTAAAAGAAAAGAACTTAACCGCAGATTCGGCCAGTTATACAGACTACTAAATAGAAAATCTCATCTTACAGTTGACAACAAATTACTAATATACAAGACAGTACTGAAACCAATATGGACCTACGGACTTGAACTGTGGGGGACAGCTAAACATTCTAACATCAAACGCATCCAATCCTTCCAATCCAAAGTTCTCCGAACAATAGTTAATGCTCCTTATTACGTTACCAACTCTACCCTACACCACGACCTTAAAATTCCATTTATTTTAGACCTGGTACCATCCAAATTTTCCAAATTTCATCAGAACCTTAGTCATCATCCTAACCCTCTAGCACAATCCCTATCCAGTACCACCCATCCCTACAATCCTCCTCGAAGATTGAAACGGCAGTGGCCGCGAGACGTATTGTAAACGTTTAAATTGGAGTTCTGACACTGGTCAGATCCTCCACTCATGTAATGTATGTTTGTGGCTATTACGCCCTAGTTCGGCCTCCACTGATTCACACCAGTGACGCGGCTGAGAGCGAGGGTCTAGGATCTTTTGGATTCCGCTTTTTCCTCCACAAGTGGGGGGAAAAGCCCAGTCTGGGGTCCCTCTATAGCACTTGTATATTTTGTATATAGTTATGTTTGTTTGAATGATGTTTGTTTATTTCCAAACTTTTATTTATCTCAATTATAGGTTAATGTTTTGTTTTGTTTTGTTTTTATATTTATTATTATTTAATTCTATATATATCATTTATTTGTATTTATCTCAGTTATAGGTTGTTGTTTGTTTTCTTATTTTGTATATATATTATATTTTATTTGTTTGACTTTATCATTGTATATATTGTGTAAATGGGATCATATATCACTATTACTAATGTTCATATAGAAACAAATTGTAATATATCTCAATAAAAAAAAAAAATAAATAATATAATTTTTGAAAATAAGAATTGAATTTAGGTGTATAATACCGTTTTAAAGTTCAAGAGTTTAGAAAGAAACACTATGTTGTACAAAAAGTAGTAAAATGTAATGCAGAATTATGAAAAGCAGATAAAACTAGCTCATTTTTGTAAATAACAATTTTATATTGTAATATTATTTAATGTTTTATATTACACATTTTGTATGTTTCCAACGAATCTAAATATGTTTCTTTAAATCTTTTTGAACTCTAATTATTAATTTTTAAATTGATTTTAACAACGTAGCTAAGTGAAAGTCGTGTGCAGCCCGCACCGGATTTTTTATTTTACTCTATGAAGATGTGAATTCTAAAATACTATTGTTGGCGTGGAGGGGCCTCGATCCAGCGCTCCCAGTTATCCCGGTCTCCACTGAGTCGTTTCATTTCTGCAAGGGTTTTCCCTCTGTAACTCTCAGTCTTATGGAAAACTTCTTGACGGGATATTCTAGGTCGGCCACGTGGTCTTCTACCTGTAGGTCTTGCTTCGAAGACCGCTCTATCAAGAGGAAATGATTTGGAATCCCTGCCAATTATACTTACAGCTCCCTCTGCAATTATTTACGTAGATATAATTGCCATTACCCAATATGATGGTACATTCTTTGCAGTAAGAGCATTCTATATTTCATATCTAGGCACAGAATCGAACGCAGCTTTGAAATCCAGAAAAGCCATATATAAATATTTTTGAGGAAATCTTATTTGTAATGAATAAATATAAAAAACAAATTTGCAATGCAATAAAATTTATACTAAAAAACTTTGAAAATTAAAAATAACATAATCAAAACATATACTGACGAATTATTTGTTCTGAAATATTGTGATAACAAAATAATTGCAACCATGTCCATGTCAATAGTGCTACAAATATTTCTTTTTCAATAAATAGAAAATGTTTATCAATAATACATGTTAATATGCTCAGTGTTAAAGCACGGCAAAAGCTTACATTAAAATAAACTATTAAATACATATACTCAAATCCATACATATATATCATTCATTATTATCTAGGCATGTCATCTAATTTCTGCATAATATTATAATATGACATCTATGCTAAAATAAATTTTATTACCACAACTAACTGATATTACTGGTTTTAATTCATATAAATTATTCATAACATTTCAACTTTATGGATTTCGATCACTATCTGTTAACATTCAACTTTTAAGAAATACATAATACGTTTTCTTAGTTCTTAATGTTCTCAACGATCTTTGAATATCTTATATTTTATCTAATAGTATCGAACGGAAGAGCTCTTTACAAGAAAAGGGCTCCACCAAGGCGATCCATTAGCATGCCTATTGTTCAACTTGGCACTTGAGAAGGCTGTGATTGACGCTGGTCTCCAAACGAACAGGACTGTTTACAATCATATGAGCCTACGCGGATAATGCTGACCTCATAGGACGGTCGTTGCAGTCTTTCGTAGAAGGATTTTTGGCCTTGATGAGGCTGCCAGAAAGCTTGGAATGGAGGTAAACACGCGGGGAAAACAAAGTTCGAGTACATATCAAGAGGAGAAGAACCCCGACCGGTAAAACCATCAATGGTTGTCCTTTATCTTTGAAAAAGTGGCCCAGTTCACTATATGGGGTTCTTTGTAATGCAAGATAATGCACCAGAGGTTAAAGTGAAAAGAAGAATTTTAATGGCAAACAGGTGCTACTTTGACCTCCGGAGAGAGATCACCTCCCGGCTCCTAGCCAGGCAGTCTAAGCTCTATCTATATATGACGATGGTTCGCCCAGTCCTGTTCTATGGATCAGAAACATGGACTATTAATAATGGAACTGAACAGGATCTACAAGCCTTTGAAAGAAAAATGCTTTGACGAATTTTTGGAAGAGTTCATCCCAATGGACATTGGAGAAGGCGGATCAATAATGAACATTATAAATGTTTTAAGGACAATGATGTCCTTATGACCTTGAATCTTGGCAGACTGCGGAGGGCTGGTCATGTGGCTAGAATGAGGATGAGGCAATCCCTAAGGCCGTCTTGACTGAACCTCTCCACGGCATCAGAAAAAGAGGGAGACCGAAACTTAGATGGTCGGATAGTGTGGCAACAGATGCAAGGGACATCCTGGGAGTGAGAAACTGGATGATAGCTGCGCAAAATAGAAATAGCTGGAGAAATCTGGTAGAGGAGGCAAGGACTCGTCACCGAGTTGTAGCGGCGAACTGATGATGATGGTAATATTTTATCTAGTTTAGTTGATTATACCTTTTTCTTTATAAACATCTTAAGACTAATTATAATAATGCGCAATTCTCAACAACATTAAAAGTTCTTTAGGGCAATCAATGTTTAAAACTCGGCAGTTATGCAGTGCAAGGGCATTTAGATAAAGGTACCAAAAACCAATCTAATATTAAACACCATTTAATTATAAATTATATGCAACTAGATTAATCAAAACTTTTTGAGCCACAAGCACTATCCGTCGTTGATTCAGATGAATAATTTGTTGTACCATCTATAAAACACATTACAATATATACAGTTGTAAATTTCAATCGTTCTGTATTTTAAATATTTAATTTCAGTTTCGTACTACTTTTCTTTTGTGATCTCGACTTCCTGTATATACCTACATGAGTATTTTCTAGGACTTGATTATATAGACGTTAGAAACTTATATATCTGCCAAAAAGTATTTCAAAACCTTCACGACCGAAATATTGCACAAACATATATTACATTAGATGTATCTAATGGTCAATATGGATTCTGTATCCATGTGCGTCAACGAAACGTTATCCATTATATATTTTTTTTAAATACGATATTCTCGAAAAAGGTTTATATTGTATTTCAAAGCATTATACATAATGCGGTGTCTGAGTAACTTTAATTTCTGAATTGTGGATATTGTTGACTTTCACAGTATAATTTTGAATGGACAGATAGTTAATAAAGTACATCTTGTTTGTGGAGTTTCAAGTGCTACATGAATAGTTTACTTCACCCAACTCGAAAACTCCTTCACTGTTATTATGTACAGTAAAGCTCACGTTAATCCATAAATCCCTCAGTCGCTTTGGCCACCATGCAAACCTAAATTAAACTTCTGTAAACATGTAGATTAGCCCCCATTATATCAGTATAATTAATTTTTTTTTGTGAATATAGAATAATAAAATTATACAAAAAAAAAAAAAATTGGTGCGGGCAACTCACGACTTTCACTTACCTCGGCTGTTAAAATCAATATAAGAATTATTCCATAAACTTTAAGTTTATGAAAACACATTTAAGTTAATTTAAATAAAAGATGTATTCAGTTTTGTTGGAAGCATATGATTAATATTAAATAATATTAGTATATTAAATTGTTACGTATAATAATCAGTTATAAGTTTATGCTTCGTTAGTCACCTAACCTTACTTTTTACAACTTTCTGTATAAAATAATGTTTTCTTCTAAAACCTTTCTCTTTCTAACGGTATATTATATGTCTATATTACTGTTATTAATAAATACAAAAAACAAAAATTACATCCAAAAACCTTTTTGCTCTTTTATTCTTCAGTTGGTCATCAAATTCGTTTAACTTGTATATTTAGCCGTCCTTCATCAATGTCATCAAAATGATATTATTAATCTTGTGGGGTGTACACAATTAAAGGTAGTTTAGAGGAAGAAAATTTAAAATACAAGCATTTAAGCCCTGTTAATCTATTTCAATCATAATGAAACCGGCATATTAAAGCCCATCAAATTTCACATCGATGTTAGGAGTTTAATTAAAATCATTAGAGCCGTTTTTGGGAAAATCGTAAAAACGTGCAAAATACATTATATAAAGTGGCTCTTCTAGTTAGACGATTTTGGACGTACAGTTGTCTTAAACATGAAAATTCAATTTCATACGACTTTTCCTTTTCGTAATAGACTTACCACACACACACACACACAGACCTTTCAGCGCGACTTGGTTAATCTTCCAGCCAGCCGATTTGGATGAAGAAGTTTTTGTAACATCTCGAGCGTATAGTTTCTTAAATATGAAATTTCAGTTTCATAGGACTTTTTGTTTTCGCCCGGGAGTTACCACACACAAACAGACCTTTTTACGGGACTCGGTTATTTGAATTCAAGGGGCCTTAAAACGTGTATTTCGTAAAAACTGAAGATTAAATAAAGAATATTAAAAATCATGATTTAGGGTGTTTTATATTCACTTGCCTATATATGGAATATATAATGAGAGAAAGTATTGTAATCTTGAAAATTTTTGAATTCGAGTTTACACCGGAAATACACGTTTAGGGTCCCCTGAGTCCAAATATGTATAATAGTTATTATTATTATTAAATGACCGAATTTCACAAAAGGGTGTGTTAGGTGTACGTGTCTGTTAGGTCTGGCTCGAAAACTCTAAGTTGTATAAAACTGAGATATCATATTTGAGACAACATATATCGAGATGTTGTTAAAGCTTTTTCATCAACATCGCTGAACCACTTTATACAATTAATTGTAATCCTTTTTAAAATTTTCTTAATAACGGCTCTAAGATTTCTATTCTCACTTAAAACCCGAAATTGCATCTATAGGCCTCCAAACGCACCTTTCTCAAATAGAAGACTGGTGTAACAACTGGAGAATCAAAGTCAATCAATCCAAATGCAAACATATAACCTTTACCCTTCGAAGACGATCCTGCCCTCCAGTTCTCTTTAACTCCGTTCCGCTTCCTTTCTCCGACAAAGTCCGGTATCTTAGCTTCCTTCTGGACAAAAGACTAACTTGGAACCCACATACTAGACTTAAACGACAAGAACTTTATCGACGATTTGGACAATTATACAGACTACTGAACAGAAATTCTAAATTATCTATCGAGAACAAACTGCTAATATACAAGACAGTACTGAAACCTATCTGGACCTACGGACTTGAACTGTGGGGGACAGCCAAATTTTCTAACATCAAATGCATTCATTTCTTCCAATCAAAAGCCCTCCGAAAAATAGTTAATGCTCCTTATTATGTATCCAACCATACCTTACACCGCGACCTAAATATTCCATTTATTTTAGACCTTATACCATTAAAATTATCTAAATTCCATCAGAACCTTATCCATCACCCTAATCCCCTAGCTCAATCCTTATCCAGCTCCACACATCCTTACCATCCTCCTAGAAGGTTGAAACGGCAGTGGCCTCGAGGCCTCTTGTAAAATGTATATTGGAGTTCTAGCATTGGCTAGATTCTCCACTCACGTGCTGTATGCTTGTGAATTGTTTATAGGTATGAGTGACTTTTGTATAAATTTTTATTGATTTTGTTTTGTATATATGTATATTGTATTATTATTATATAAATTTATTGTTTTGTATATATCGTGTGAATGTAGTATGAGTGTTGTACTTCATCGCTATTAAAAATGTCCAAAATTGGACAGATTCTAATATTGCTCAATAAAGAATTGTTTCTTAAAAAAAAAAAAAAAAAATATATTTCTATTAAATTCGTTTTAATTTTAATCGATTTAATATGATGTTAGTTTCATTCTGATTAAAATAGTCTGATTATACATAAATGGGAATATTTTTAATTTTCTTCTTCTAAAGTACTTTTGATTTTATAGATTCTAAAAAATTAACCATATTATATTATTAGCAGCTATAAAAAACGGATAAAAGGGTCACCCATAGCGTAGTTGCTAGCATAACAGCTTTCTATGTCAAAGGTGGCGGGTTCAAACCTGCGGGTGGCCCTAGGATTTTTTAATGGGAGTAAAAAATCCTTAGTTATGCCGTCCTTCGGAGGGGACGTTAAAAGGTGGTCCCGAGCCTTTGCGATGTTAGGTACTCGTTAAAGATCCCTATCCTAATAAAACCTGGAAAGGCAAAATTTAGGACTTCCACTGTAGCATCGTCCGATTAGCCATAGTAGCATAAAGTGACGTTAAACGAAAAAAGAAACAAACAAAAACGGGTAAATATACTAGTTGAACTTAATCAATTAAAGGTGAAAAGAGCAAAAATATTTTTTACGAGAACATTAATATAGACATCTAATAAGTGGACAAAATAATTTGTTTTGTAGATAATAATATAAGAGAATATTTTAAGAACACATGTTGCTATAGAAATTCAACGTCATTAATTCTTTAACCATTTTTCATTGGTAACTGCATTTAAAAATTTTTAAGTTAATTTCAAACACAAAGGTAAGTGAAAGTCCCGAGTTATCCTAAGCATTGTTGTCGGAAAAATTTTAAAAATATTTTGTGACAACCAACATATCGCCATCGGATGTATGAGTCATAACAGATTCTTGAATCATCAAATATATTTAAACGTAATCATCTAATTTGACTCGGACAATATTGAAGTGCTCTTTGAGGGAAATTTACTGTCATTGTATTAATAACATTATTCTGATATATCACATTTGGGTGTCGATACCAAATGTTATAATGCTGGGTTTCTATTCCGTCTATGATGATGTACTATGTGCCTCGTTCAACAGCACTCGCTTTGCCCTAAGCCCATCAACGAGCATTAGTTGAACTAATATGGAAATGACTACTGATTCATTAATAATGTCTGTTCTAGAATTATAATTCGAACTAGTGTCAATCATGATAGGAACAAACTTTCTTTAAGATATTTTTTTAAATTATTTTATTTTATTATAAATTTTAATTAAAACATTAAAAAGGTTAGCTTGGAAATAAGATAATGAAATCAATTATCTCAGGGGTCACCCACAGTGTAGTTGCTAGCATAACAGCTTTCTATGCCAAAGGTCGCGGGTTCAAACCTGCGGGTGGCCCCGGGATTTTTTAATGGGAGTAAAAAATCCTTAGTTATGCCGTCCTTCGGAGGGGACGTTAAAAGGTGGTCCCGATCCTGTGCGATGTTAGGTACTCGTTAAAGATCTCTATCCTAATAAAACCTGGATATGCAAAATTTAGGACTCCCACTGTAGCATCGTCCGATTAGCTATAGTAGCATAAAAGTGACATTAAAGGAATGAACGAATATAATATATAGGTAAGATAAGGTAAAAATAAACAATTATTTTCTTTTCTTTTAATCTATCAAAATAAATTTGTTGAACTGTTTTTATAAAATTTGTTTTCACTGGCTTCTCACAAAGTTTTCCTGGTGGAGGAAAACTGGCATGAAAAACGACCCATCAGTCCATCAGGTTGATGATTTTATACTTCGTAAAAACCTCTCAGTTGTATCTCTTTGATCATAACGTTTCATAAATTTTAAAATATCGGATGGGTTTCATGACTTGCTTATATTTATACTTTATTACAAATAAGATCTAAACTTTATGACATCTAGAGGTGAGATGACTAGACAGTTTTGATCTAAGAAAGACCAGATTTTTTCCATCATAATAGTCAGGTGTAGCATTCATTAAAAGTATGAAAAATAGTAGCATCGTCCGATTAGCCATAGTAGCATAAAGTGACGTTAAACGAATAAACAAACAAATCAATTATCTCAGTACTCTCTGTAATATATGACAAGTGTTGTTTATTGGTTGGATTTATATGGTAATTAAATAAATACTGGACTATATTTGTTAAGCTTATTGGTTAATGATATCTGCTGCATCGTAAAATGTTGCATGTGCTTACATAAATACTTAATAATAATAATGAATATCAATTGGGGAAACATTTTGTGTTTATATTCCATGCATTATACTTTTATCATTCTCTGACGATACATTTTTAAAAGTTTCTATTACATTGATTTTACAATTATATAAATAGTGAACACATTAATACTAATATATAATGCCATAAAAGATTAGTCTATACTCTACTAAAGTATGTTTGTTCATTAATTTCACGTCCCTTTATGCTACTGTGGGTATTGGACGATGCTACTGCGGGAGTCCTAAATTTTGCATACCCAGGTTTAATTAGTATAAGGATCTTAAACGAGTATCTGACATCGGACAGGCTCGGAAACGACCTTTTTACGTTTCCTCTGAAAGATGCCATAATTAATCCTAGGGCTATTTGCCTCATTTGAACACACAATCTTGGTCAAGTAAGGTTGTTATGCTAGCCTAAACGATAGGTGACCCCTATCAACTAAAATAAATCTTATTTTATCCTTCCCATTTAAGAAAACATATCTGTGTATATATATATATAATATATATATATATATATATATATATATATATATATATATATATATATATATATATATATATATATATATATATATTTTATATTATATATTATATATATTTATAAATTTATATATATATAAATTTTTTTTTTTTTGTTATCGTTTCCGATAAAGTAACCAGAAACATAACAACGTTTTTATATTCTAATGAGACTATTTATGGACTACATGAATACATTTTCTTTCAAATCGGACGTTTTTTATTAATTAGATGTCGGGATATAATTTGTATGTTTTACTTTCGCGTTAAGAAGTGTGATAGTTTTTCTCATTTACAGCAATTTATGAAGAATACTCGCTTACATTTTATAATATTTATCGCATACCAACAAAATGAAACCAACTAGTTATCCACCACTGTTGTGTTGAATGCTTGCATCAATTGAGTTTTAATCATTGAGTGAACGCCAAAGTTATGGTTTCTTATTTTAAATGATAACATCCTCATACAAATATATAAAATGTATTAGTAATTAAAACATGACAGGGATTATTGTTATTACTATAATTAAGATACATATATATTTATAACCTTGTTGATGAGCAATATCTGTTCCACTTTCAGGCCGATGGTCGGGAGACGTGCCGATCTGCGAACCGATCCTCTGCCCCCGCCTCCAGCCAGAAGACCCTCGTCTCACCCTCTCCCCGCACAACAACACCTTCGGCTCCAGGGTCACCTTCTCCTGCCCTTGGGGCTACAGGCTGGAAGGTCCTCCGGGTCTGGAATGTGGTCTGGACTCCAGTTGGTCTGCCGACCCACCGGTATGCTCAGGTAAACTATATGATTGACATTAATCTATTATCTATTATCTATTATCATTAATCTATTATCTATTATCTCATATTTTATAGTTTATCTTCGAAACAATTTAAGATTTTTATATAATAAATTCAAATGTCGTTATTAGCTGGTAAGTTACATTTTTCCTCAAAATATCAAAATGTTTACAGAAATTAGAATAATGACTAAGCTATATAAGAATAAATAACCAAAGGTTAGTCTCTTTTTCTTCATGCATTTTTATATTCCTTTTTATTTATTTTCGAAACCATTTCTAACCCATTTTTTTCAATTTAGGTAATGTGTAACGAGAACAAAAATGTAAAGCGCAATATTATCATATTGTTTTTTTGATAATTACCAGAGTTAGATACACTTTTCATTTAACTATATTTATCCATAAAAGGATAGAGAATAACTGATAATAAGTCATGATTCATGAGAGGCAAATTTATTAAATTATACGATTTCAAAAATATATTAAATGTATTGGTAATTCTGATATAACAGGAATTATTTTTATTACTATCCTTGAAGTATTTATTTATAACCTTAAGTTATCTATTTATAACCATCCCATACGAATAATTGCTTCCTACCTTTGTGGGGAAAATTTCACTCTATTATAACACAGTGTTATTTTTCCCATAAACTTGACTCTACGCATCTTATACGAACAAATACTTTAAAAAAATGGTTGAGAGAAAAATTTGAACCCCGAAAAAGACACCTTTTCTAAATTTTTAAAAGTCTGTAAAACCATACACAAGTTAACATTTAGACTTAAAATTTCTTCTTTCTTGGAAGGCCCGACAGGCTGTGTAGGCCGTGCGGTATAATCTGCTAAGAGAATACCCTCACAATTCTTGATGATAAGTTATAGAGTAGAGTTATCACCCATGTGCCTATTTTTGTGAGATGACACTAGTTAGTTGAAGGGCCTCACTTTGCGAGAGAGATTGTGAGTGAATCCCTATTTAATTACATTCTTTAAAAAAGTCCTCCCGAAAATATGATCAACCTTTGCCGTTGTAGCTTAAATTTACTTGTATGTCAAATTTCAGCATACATTTCAAATCCTTATGGCTAAGTATGGCAGCTGATAACTAAAGTGCAAGATTTAAAACCTCCAAAACTACTATATGGAATAATACAGATAATAACGTTATAATCATAAAGATTCAAAAGTATTAATATAAATACTGCAAGACCTTCTATAGTAAAGTGTATAATTATTGTACAAAATTGTTATCCTCTATAGGCATAGTCTCATAATAAATTTATTTTCATATAATTATTATAATTAAAAAAAAAAGAAAAGAAGCTTTCTTTAGCGTAATACTCAGGCATTGCTTGGACCTGGGTATCCTCAAACGATCGGGAAAGAAATGCATTTTTTATTTTTAAATATATATATATATATATATATATATATATATATATATATATATATATATATATAAGCAATATACATCACCGTTGTTTGGTACAGTCATACGGGTTTAGTTAATCCGATTCGTATATATCAAGAATGTATTTACGCGCCATGTTTTTGTTTCTTATTTATTCAAAACACACTTTTTTCCAATTGAAGGAAAAGGTAGATAACCAAGAGCAATTTAACCGGACTTCAATTACAATAATTTAGCCTGTAACTGGCCTGTTTATATGTAAATCCGGTGTATTCGCAACTAGACTGTTTGCTGTAGGCCGGTTAATAAACAGGCAGTTCGCGCCCGGGCGACATGCTACAAGGGCCGCGCTATTGAAGTCGATAAATCAAGACTCAGTGCTTGCTACCGCTCTAGGTCCCAACAATGTTAGTGTAATTGAACCTGTCTCCAATCCCATATTTTTTTCATCATTTTCACCATATTAAATTCCAAAACTGCGAACTTCAATTTATCAATCCAGATCCACTATGTATATAATGAAATAGAATATAAAATGATTTCCTTCTAGGCTTACTCCATTAAGAATAACATAGATAGACAAAATATCTTCCAATAATACATTAAATTGATTTGATTATTTACAAAGGTAAAGGGGGGGGAGAAGAAAACGATTTATATAAATTCAATAAAACAATGAATGAGATGTTAAAAACATCTAGTGCCGGCTACACAGGACTTTCAATTACCTCGGTTGTTAAAATAAATTAAAAGAAAATTAATAATTTGCAATAATCGGACTGATGAATTACACAATAACAGTACATACTAAGAAATCTCTTTATTAAGATATTTTTTAAGCTATTATATTCACAACACAATATTCATCTTTTTAACTATTTTAGTTATTTCATTGTCCAAGATGTAGCTTACTTGTCAAATTCAAATTCTAAAACTAAATGGGCATGACACCATCATTTATGTACGACAGAAGTTACCAAAATGGAAAAAAATAATGTAAGAGTACAAAAAAGTTTTAAAAATTATATACAGTTTCGTTATAAACATATGTTTTAGATTAAAATTTAAAATATCGATATTTATGTTCTGTCAGACTGTTTCGATCAGAATGAAATCTACAGGATATTAAAGCTCATAAAATATCACACCTGCATAGCGAGTTGAATCAATATCGTTTGAGCAGTTTTTTGGAAAAATCACAAAATGGTATAAAATATATAATATAAAATAGTACTTCCGGTCAGCCAAATTATGGTGAAAAAAAGAAAACCTAACGACCGAGAAACCCAACAAAAAAAAAAATGAGGAATAATCTGTAATTTGTAAATACTAAAATTATTTTTATTGCTGATAGATAGACAATGAAATTCCCCACAAAACATTAAAATAATCATTGGAATGGATTAAGAAATAGACAAAACATAACTTAGCACTGATGATACGTTTTTAATGAATATAAATTTACAAAGTTTCTGATTCGTCTTTTAATATCTTTGTATATTTATTGCTATACATATAGTAATTGCTTCCACTATATGTTACATCTTCTTCACACTCTCTGCCTTTTCTACTCCAACATTCCCTCATCTTCCAAAGCTATTCCTCTCATTCTTTCTCACTCCACTTGTTCCCTTGCCTCTCCTTCCTTCCTGCAAGAACCACAACCTGCTTTGCTCTTTTTCTTTTAATTCTTTGTTTTTTATGTATCAATTTATATTATAACTGAAGACTTTGCCGATTGTTTTTTTTTTGTTCACCCACATGTTGTTCATTCTGATCATGAGCCAGGAAATCATTTATTGTAAATTATTATGGGAGTGGCGTGGCCTAGTGGATAGAGTATTAGGTTTCTGTTCTCCGGATCCTAGGTTCGGTTCCCAGCTGAGGCAGAATTATTTATTCTGTTATTTCAGCCATGGAGCGACCCTGAGGTGTGGAAACCTCCTGGGGCACACCCACCCCCTATAAAGTGGGTAGCCTAAATTAGGGAAAAATCTGGCGACCGAGAGTGATGTAAGCCTAACCACCTTCTTGCACGATCCTTGGCTGTGAAATAGTACGAATCTCTGAAAGTACTGAACTCGAAACCCTTCTTGGATTACAGTGGTACAGGACTTTTCTTCTTTTAAATTATTATAAATAAATATTTATAATAAAAACCAACTACCTAACTGTTCAAGGTCGAAAACATACTAACAAATAAAAAATAAGAAACTGAGAACAAAATGTATAAGTGATTCCTAATAAAATCTATTCACAGCACGTCATTCCAGTGAAATGTATTTAAGAAAGACAGCGACAAATCTGTTCAAAACCTTTTTACCCAATAGGAATTCTAGCTAATGTTTTTGTAGAAACTAGACAAAGCTCTTTTCACAGTTGGATGTAGAGTATTTCTTTATCAAAGCTTAGTTAACTAACTTTGTAAACACTTTTAAACAACAAGGAACGTGATTTAGTTAAAATAAATTACATTCTCTGCTCCTATTAAAAGTTTAGGCAAACTAAAAAACTAGAAATAAAGATAACATGTGATATTAAGTAAAAATATGGCATATGAAAAAGAATTATGGTGTTTACGTGTTCTAAATAAGAATTTAACCAATTTTTACATTTTTCAACAAAATCTATAAACGAAAATTAGAATTAATTAAACACACACAAAAATTAAATATTCTCTAGAAAGAATATTTAAACGATTTATCCAGTGACGCGGCTGAGAGAGAGGCGTAGGGATCCCTCATGTTTCGTTTCTCCCTCCACGAATGGGGAGACAAGCCATATTTTGGGTTCCCGGCATTTCGTAAATATTTTACATAGGTATGAATGTATTAATTTATTTGTAAACCTTATTTATTTCACTTACAAATGGTTATAATATATATATATATATATATATATATATATATATATATATATATATATATATGAAGAAAAATTGTAATATATCTGAATAAAGAATATTTGTTTTTAAACAATTTTTATATAATACTTAAGTTTAATGAGTTTCTGCCAATATAATTAATTTATCTAAATATATTGTTTAATTTAATTTAAAATTATATGGCATATTCCAGCCTATCGAAACAGGGCCATTAACAAATTATGCCAATTAATCAATGTTACAGTTTCATCAGATACTCTCAGTTTAATTAATTAAAATTATTTATTCAATTCGGGCGAATGATAATCAACCAATATCTATAAATAATTAATTAAACTAAAATTCCTCTCTTAAATTATATATTTTTTATAATTGGAAATCTTATGTCAGTACATTAATCACAATAATTTTTTTCAATGCAATATAATTAATTTCAATTCAATTCTTGAATCACCTCTCTGGTTATATTAATGTATGATATTATTTATTAGTGCTTCAGCGTTATATATCGTCGGTAAAAATGTGATCCAAAGTCAAACCTCAACTTTCTATAGGAAAAACAAAAACCACAATTCTTTTCAATTAAATTTTCGTCATTTCGAAAAGTATTTTAAAACGTAGAACCATAGTGATTATTATATTATTGCATACATCAAATTAACAATTAGATGTTGTAATTACGATCAAATTTTTTGATCAAACGTTTTACTATTATATTTATTAATAAAATAGCTTTATATAGGAGTTTGATAAACTTAATGTCTTTATAACACTTAAATGGAATGAATTACACATAAATTGTATTATTATTACATATAAATTGTAATAAAACCTTATTATACATAAATTGTATGAATAATTATCTTTTTGGTTAAAATGTATTCTGAGTATAGTCGGTATTTTACCAGCATTCAAAATAAACATTTAAATTTTGAATTTGTTGAGTGTGCACAAGTTTAATCATAATTTTATTTCAATTTAATCAAATTTTACACAATCTAAAATTGAAAAAAAATATAAAATTTGAAAATAAATTAAGTTTCTGAATGATTTTTGTATTGTTTACTATTACTAATGCACGATAGTTTTTTGTAATATACACTATTTTTTTTCTCATTATTTTATTCCAATTTCTGGTTATTACATTACTGCAAACAGATGTGAATCAATAAATGAAGGGAGAAAAGAAAAAAAATATATACACACTTTTCAAAAATGTGAGAAAAAAGTAGAAAGTTGTAAAAATATTTAATACCCAGTGGTTGGAAAGCGTCACATACTTCTAAGTTGAAATCTTTCAAGATAGCATAAACACTAACTGTTTTTTTGGTTTTAATTTATAAGGATGCTGTGAACATGTTATCCATTTTTTGATAGGGCCACTAAAGTTTTTATAAGTACAGCACACATAATGAAAACGTCCATTTATTATATAAAAGAAATCTGTTTTTGAAAAGACTTATTTTATTTTATTTTTTTTTTAAACTTTTACTTAGTTCAAATAACCTTCTAAAACGGAAACATATATTCTCTACATTCTAAAGAGATACTAAAATAATAAAAAAAAAAAAAATAAAGACCAAAAGCCTTGTTTTTTTACCGGTAAAACTTCCGAGTGACTTCAATAAGATTTAGAAACTTCTCAAGGACTCCTTTCCTTGGTGAATGGTTTTGCTATATAAAGACATTACATTAGCGATGAACATCCGCTGACTTCTGCCTTTTGGAGCATAGGTCTCGTAAAATCGCGATTAACTGAATCGAATGCTTCTTTGATGTCAATACAGTTTGGAGTCCTAACATTACTGAGCCAATACTCTTCTCTATAAGGATATATCATTTCCGTTCCTAAAGGAAGAAACCTTCATGCTTTTTCGTTCCTAAATAAAAAGCCATTTTTCCTTGTACCGTAAAATTCCTTATAAGTTCTTTATATCAATTTCTGAATATTACAAATTCTTATTTAATAAATAACAATTTTCAGCATATCAATATAAATTTAAAACATAAAGGTTTTTATTGGTAAATTATTCGTAATTCAACGGAATCGTGGTATCACATTATAATAAGCTGTCTTCCTCTATATTATTAATATTGTTTGTTTAATGTCACTTTATGCTACTGTGGCTAATCGGACAATGTTACAGGGTGGGTCCTCAATTTTGCCTACCCAGGTTTAATTAGGATAGGGATCTTTAACAAGTACCTGACATCGAACAAGCTCAAGACCACCTTCTCACGTCTCCTCCGAAGGAGTTACCATGTTTTACTCCTATTAAAAAACTCTAGGACCACTTGCGGGGTTTGAACCCGTAACCTTTGGCATAGAAGGCTGTTATGCTAGCCACCCTGCTACAGGTGATCTCTTATTAATATTTTTATTTTCCTCTTATTTTCTAAATTCAATGCTCTTTATTGTCACTCCATAAATTAACATTGTCTGAATATCACCACGTATCGTTACTAGCTATACTTTATAACACATGGCGTATTGCGTTGACAAATATTACCTTTTCTGTGAATCTCAATGAATAATGTAATAATAAAAAATAAGTAATCAGAAATAGTACATATAATAAAATTACTTTTTTAATGATTATTTATTCATTGATATTTACAACCGTATCGGTTAATGCATTAAGTAAATGAGCTATGAAATAAAATAAAAATACTAAAATTAAAAAAAAAAAAATATGTGCCTATGAAGGGTCTAAGTGTTTAGGCCTATTAGCACGCTCAGGTTTTTCCCCAATATTTATGTACCATCAATATTTTTATTTTGTTATCAATATCATGATTTGGCCCTAGGAGGGACTTCATATCTCAGGGTCGATACACGGCTGAAATGAAATATATCTGCCACCGCTGGGGTTTGAACCCGGGACCTGAAGAACAGTAGACTAGTTCTCTATCCACTAGACCACGCCGCTCTTCATTACACATAATAACAACCCAAAATATAGTCACCAACGTCAACTACTTATTTCTATGTTAGCTACTTTAAGGACTCAAAACTATGATTTGTAATCCTTCAACAATATCCTACCAGTTATTCCTATTAGTTTCTCTTTTCCTATGAAATTTCGCTCTGACTAATTAAATCTAAACAATATGGAATGTATACTAAGGAAAAGTATTACGATTGTCTAAATTTTCGAATTCGGGTTTTCACCGGAAATACACCGTTTAGGGTTAAAGAGAGATTACTTGGTTTTATTAGAAATAAAGTTCACTAGTGTGACCACTTTAAAAAGGTTCGGTGGTGTCTACACCCGATAATGTTTTCCAGTATCTATTAAGTATAAGTTCCTCATTTTCTCAAAGATAAAAGTTTAATTTTTAAACTTTTTTAGTATTTAGTCAGACACATTAACAGCTAGTTTACACAATGATTTAACATCAAGCATTACGAAGTTCTTCTATAATTACAATTATTTTATAAATGGCCTAAATGGCATACGCTTTACAAATAAACGTATCAGCCAAACAGAAAAATTTAAAATTAATACAAATTTTGCAATCTAAGACAATAAGATTAATAAAGCACCATGTTAAGTTAACAATACAACTTTATACCATGACTTGCACTTAACAAAACACTATAAACGAATAATGACAAAATAAACGTACACACCATCAAATAATTCTACACAACTTCATTAAATCCTTTATTACGGTAAACTTAGTTTATTGGTTTTATATTTTTAAAAGCATTACTGCTGAGATATTGGCTGGAACTTAGGGAAACTACAAACGAAAACAGCCGTCTAGGGTCTAACTATGACCTGTCTTCGACCTTAATGAGATTGTTTGATCAGCTTTAATTAGAATGAGACCGAAGCGAAGAGAATTTCAGCAGGGAGCTGGAGGGGCTTTGAGGTGCTTCGCTGTCACTACAATATATAAGTAGCTGTAGGCGGGAATGCCTGTCTCAGCCATATTTCTAGGTTATGAGGTCGTCTATGTGAACGCGGTAGCTGAGAGTGTTATGGCAGCAGCTTAACAACTTCTAGGCTTGAAAGAGACTTAGGCCGTGTTGACTTCATGGTGACTCTAAGGAAAGAATCTCGACATTCTTATTCAGGCTAGAATAGGTAAATCATTTGTTCTACCGAAATCGAAAATGATTAGCTTGATGTTCCAAAGTTTAAAAAAAAATTATCTAGTATGATTTAGTTCATATTATTGGTAATCATAAGGGGAAATAGATTGTGTGCGCGGTTATTGAAAAAAAAATGAATGTAACATTAATACGAAAATGGTTATAGACAGTAATATAATACAACAGATGATATTAGTATGACAATATATCAAGAGTATTATTATTAAAGAAACACAAATAATGAAAAGTTTTATTTTTCACCCTGATTTACAGGTTGTATTCCTCTGTCAAGGTCGAACTTCTTAAAATTATTTATTTCTGTTGGAATCTGTAATTGTTTATGGGAGGTAATTAACCAACTGATAAGATGTAGGCTCTGTTTCTAATAGGTACACCGAGTTGAAGTGGTTCTGTCCTTCCTTTGGCGATACCTCCATTTCGTCTGCATTTTCCCAACTTTCCAAACAAAAATGCCTCCTTATATGCTCCATATTTTCCTCTGACCATTCATTAAACAGAAGATCCCAACCTATAAACTTGCTTGTTTATTTATTTAACGTCCCTTTATGCTGCTTTGACTAATCCGACGATGCTACAGTGGGAGTCCTAAATTTGGCCAATCCAGGTTTAATTAGGATAGAGATCTTTAACAAGGATTTGACACCGCACAGGCTCGGGACCACCTTTAAACGTCCCCTTCGATAGACGGTATAACTAAGGATTTTTTATCCCCATTAAAAAATCCTAGGGCCACCTCCGGGTATGAACCCGGGACCTTGGACATAAGAGGTTGTTAACCACCATGCTACAGGTAACCCCTCTTATAAACATGTATATAAATTTTAACACATCCGTCTCCTTCAAGTCTTCTATCATTCGTGCTACCCCATTGCGTAATCCATTGCCTATATCCATTCTTAAGGCCTCATCATTAACCACTCAACATCACTTATTTATCCATTTCCTAAATTACCAATCTCTCCAACATATGTAATATTTTTATAGTTATAGATGGAAACTAGTCGTTGTTACCAAACCTGATTCATTTCTTAACCTAAGTTTTATAAGACCAGAAAAGTATAATTTATTTTGTACATTCTGGTTATTCTTAGGGAGTTAGGGAAGTCTTACCTTACAACAATAATGACTTATGCATCGCAAAGACATATTCAATTAAGGTAATAGATTAGAAAGAGGTACCTAAATTTTATTTCTAAATTTTTGTTATTGTATATTTTAATAACTAAGTACAATATTTCGCTCATTATAACCAGTTGTAAGAACCTGGGTCTAGCATATTCTATATTCTGTGACTTGTAGAATCTCTCTCTTGAGTTTCAATATTTCAATTTTATATATATATATATATATATATTCACGATTTTTAAAAGATTAGTGGATCCTTGCCATTGTTCAGGTTAGAGTAGGGGGTTCCCGAAAAAAATTTGTTAGGAACCATTGCGATGATATATGGTCCAAATTCTTCTACTGCTGGAAATATACTAAGTTTTGCAAATCGAATGTAACTTGTGAACAGCTCGCCATTTAAAATAATTTCTTTTGAGCCAAAAGATAAATAGAAGAGTTTTCTAGATGGAAAACGAGAAGACCAAATGACAGAGAAATCCAAATGATCCTGCTGTCTAGATTGTTATTATAAAAGACTAACGAACTTAATGCAATAATATTTAAATGCAATATGTTTTTGATTAGTGGTTCTTCCGACTGCTAAACCCAGTAAGGACAAAAACAACACCATAACAGGTGTACATATTGAAGACAGGAGTCCCTGAGAGAAGCGGAGATAATGCTGATGAGACAGTGGTTCGCAGGCTAATGACAAAGTACTTAAGCTTGATAGCGGTCCATCCTAGCTAAGCATCAAGCAGATGGAGCCAGCTTAGACCCGCCATAACCTAGCTTACCCTGGTTCGCCGCTCGTCACGTAACGGTTTAACATAACTAGTTTCATTTATATTATCTTGTACAGCTTTAGAACTTTATGTGTATATTTCTTATTTACTAACAAATTCCAATGCTATAGCTTATTCATCTGTTGAACAATGATTCTTTATTAGTGTTAAGCATACATCATAATAGACAGTAGCATCTACAATAGATGTATATTGTAATAGCAAATCACAACTTATGTTTTTCAGTAAATGATAAATTAGTAAGATCAATGATGTTGAGCGGCAAAATTAATCAAAATTGGACGATTTAAAATGGATTGACTTATATGTTATTTTTTTTTTTTTTTAATTTATTACTAGCAATAATGGTTCATGAGGAAGATAACCCTGATGTAGGCCACTTACTCTACAGTCTCCAGGGACATAAGTAAGCATAAACCTAATTACAAACTTACTTACACCCGCGTAAGAAATTTATGGGTATAAAAATGTTTAACGTTTTGGGGAAAGTGAGGGTGGCTTATTGAATTTAGAGCCATTTCGGGTTCCGTATGAGGGGAAGGGGAAGGAGCCCACCTTGCGAGATCCCTTTGGCTGTTAAGGAGTGAATTTTAATTGCTCCTTAGCCCGGCCATTAAGGGAACAGTCCCCCAACGGTTATTGAATTAGCTTTTTTATTATCCCCTTGTTCGTTTGGGATAGCGGGTACAGGGAGCATTTAGGAGGAAGGAAATGGGACTTCTTTGTCTGCCTCGTCGGCAAACTTACTCCTCTACGGCATAAAACTCCCTTTTACGGGCGTTCTTTTTTTGTGTGATTAATTTTATCTCCGGGGTCTTGTGCACCTGTGCATCATCATGTGGCTTGAATATAATATGAGGACTAGATTATGAACATGGCCGCGATAAAGGCAAGTAAAAATTAAAAATCCGATCCACGTGTTATCGAATTTTAATATTTAAAACATTAAACTTAAAATTAAATTTATATGTTTACCAGAGTATTGGTTTATTATTTTCAATAATGAAACTATTCTATCGATCATTAAAATTACTCTCTTTCTAAATTTGAGAGCTTATGTTTCAAGATGCGCAGAATCCGAACAACGAATAATTAAAAATTAGTTTGTCTGCCATCCGCCGTCCGCAGGATTTCCCAAAAACTACTGGAGGCTGATTAAAAGTAATTTAATTCAATAACTCAGTTATTTTCGAAGATAGAGAAAAAAATTATTAATGTCAATTAACCAAAATACCGAGAATAATTATAAAAAAGAGAGAAGGATAGGAAAAAAAATTAAAATTGTATCCATAAATATGTTCATAGCTAGCTTATTTTTGAAGATAGAGAAAAATATTTATCGTGTTTTAGAGTCAGTAACGTGCGATAAAACAAAAAAAAAAAATTCATCTATTTATTTAAATCACAAATTATAATGATTATTCACAAATAATCGGTTATTATTGTATTAATAAATAAATAAATACCAAAAATTTTGCTTGGAGGAAGAATCATTGTTGCTAGTAATAAATTAAAAAAAAAAAAATTAACATATAGGTCAATCATTTTAAATCGTCTAATTTTGATTAATTTTCCCGCTCAACATTATTGATTTTTTTTTACGAGTTATTCTCTATCGCTTTTAGATTAAAAAACTGTAAAATATTTTTCTGGCTAATACTTTCAGTGTTGCAGCCATTTAACAGTCAGCTTCACGGCTAAAAACACGTGTTGGGAAAATCTTTCTAATCATTTTACACGTAATTTAGTAGATATCAGAACAAAACAAAAACTAGCAATAAGATAAAGGATTCTTTAGATTTTTTTTTCCTCACAACTCATTACATAAATCGTGAAGAAAGTGGTTAAAAATGTTTTCGAAAATGAATAAAAAAGAGTCTTTTAGCGAGTTAAAAGTATATAAAGAAAAAGAAACTCGCTGTTTATTTGTTTTCTTATAAATCTTAGTCGTAGTCCTATTTCCTGTAAAATTTTCGAACCTGAGAACATTGTCTTTTTTTTGTATATGAGTTTTCAAAAATGGGAAAAATCGATTTTCGCTGCGTTTACACGTAAATATCTCAAAACGTTCTTATTAATTAAATATTTATTAATTGGTTTGTTATTTTAAGGAGAAACGTATATGAGAATTAGTCTACAACTTACAGATAAAACAGCTCATGGTGGTTTACAAATTGACAAAGTTTATTAATAAGTTTATAATTATTTATTCTTGATAAGAAAGGCCGTATAGGGCCTCGATCGCGCGAATTAAGTTCCAAAGATTCCGCACACCGATTCTCGGTATAATAATAGGGTAGGGTCTTCATTACTTAATTCCATTTTTAAGAATTGCCATCAGTTGGCTGACTATCTCATACCTGGCGGCTGACTGTAAGTGAATCCTATTATTTTTACTTACCAATATATGATATACACAGTAAGGGAAAGTATTTCGATTGTGAAATTTTTCGAAATCAAGTTTTGTGTGTATGTGCGGTAAGTCTAGCCAAAATCCGACGAGTCGTATGAACCTAAAATTGCATATTTAAAATATCGTACATTTGCTTACTTTTTACCTCGGGTATGTTACATCTTTAATTCCTTATTAAATCGTTTCTTGGTCATTTGTTGTGCATTGGCTAGCATAACAGCCCTCTACCCTAAGTTCGTTGGTTCAAGCCCGGCAGATAGCCCTAGAATATATTTTGATGTTTTTAACCAAATTTATAATTGTTTACCTCTCTTTCGAAGGTGAAACAATCAAGGATTATATACTCCGTAGCAAAATCTTAGCGCCATCTTCCGGGTTTGAATCCACGGCATTTCATGCTAGCCTCTGCACCACAGGTGACCTTAATATATTTATATGATAAGGGGTTAAGGATGTAACACCGCAGGGGCTAGCAAAATATGGCGCTAAGATTTTTCAAGAGAGTCACAAATCGTTGATTGTTTTTCACTTTAAAAGAGAGGTAAAAAATAATGAATTTGTTTTAAAATCTGAAATCATTTGCCGGGTTCAACCTATATGCCAAAGGAAGGTTGTTATGTTAGCCAATGAACAACAGGTGAATCATGATAGATTTATATAATGAGGGTTTAAGATTAAAGGGCTTGCGGTGGTGGGTTTAAACTCGGCAGATGGCCTTAGGATTTTTTGTTTTTAAGTAAAAATCTCTGGCTATGCCGTCTTTCAGAGGGGACCTAAAATGTGTCCCGAAGCTGTGCAATGTCAAGAAATCATTAATGATCCTTATCTTTATTTAACCTGGATTGGCAAAGTTTAGGACTCCACTGTAACACCGTCGGATTAGCCACAGTAACATAAAGTGACGTAAAATGAATAAACAACGACATGATTTAATGTTAAGATTTAGTTCTAGATAGGAAAACCTCATGAAATTAACTGTATAAAATGGGTTCATGAAATTATGAATTGAAACAAATTAGGAATTTGAATTGTAGAGAAAATTATGAATTCGGTAGAGAAAATTATGAATTGGATAGAGAAAGTTATGAATTTGACTGAAAAAAATTATGAATTTGGCTGAAAAAATTATAAATTTGACTAAAATAAGCAGTTATATGATTAGTAAACAAATAAGCTGTTTAATAACAGGAGTTAGGTTATCAGTGTTTTTTATTTAACTTCTGTAGAAGAAACCTGTGTGAACGATTTTCAGTGTCGGCCAAAATACGAGAATAATTACTCAACGTTATCTGTAACCTGTTAGCCGATCCTTGACAAAGGTGACCTATAAAATAGGTCGGAGGTAGCTATGGGGCCTTCTCGTGTAAAAAATTAGATTCAGATAAAAATGTGCGGGCGTAAAGGCCATCTCTCAGCGGTGCCTGTTTAGAATAATCCCCTTCAGCTCAAGAGATGAAATGAATCTTCCCCTTTTTGGAGGGAAACCTCGGTGACATCCGGGGACAAATGCGCCCTTTTGAAAAATTTCGGTGGGAAACAAATGAGGGTGGCCTGAGGACTTAAATCTTGCGGGAACAAATGCCGGGTATTAAGGCATCACCTCCAGCGGGAACCGCTACGGGTGGCTAATTGCCTATCTTGTATTTGTCATCCTTAGGCCCTCTCCATGCTACCCAGGATTTAGGGATAGGTTTTTGTTTAGTGGTTTGTGATTAACGGATGATCCAGTGGTATTCTCTGCTATCTATTATTTATCATGTAAGGATAATTATTATTACTTCCACTTACCTATATATCAGAAAAGATAGTGGTTGCTGCACACATCTTGTATGTCTTGTCATCTATAAGGATCTAAATGTACCATTGAGTTGAGAATCAGCTCGAAATAAATATACCTCTTTTTATTCTAAACTTCCTATCCAAATAATATTCGTGACGTCTAATCCATATTATATATATATATATATATCCTAACAATTAACTGAGGCGACTTATAAGAAGACGGCAATGGACCTCCTCCATTAAAGTGCTATTAGTGGGTTGGTTATTCACCAGACTATCATGCGTTGTAATTATATATCTATCTTATTTACTTGAATAAAATTGGAGGCAGATTTATACTTCACTACTCTTTTATTAAAAATCAATGCACGACGTTCCGGCTAAAATGCCATCATCAGGTGCAAAGGAACACATTTTTTCTGTAAGTACAAAATATTATCAACAATCAAAAATAATCCATCTAACAGTTTATCATGAAATTATATAAAGATAAAAATTATAGTAAAAATAAATAAAATTTATATAGTTAAAATTGTTAATAAACTATAAGATTAACGTTACATTCTTAAAAACCTGTCTAAAGAGTGGTGAAGTATAATCAGCCTCCAATTTTATTCATAGAATTTGACCTTCACCTTAAAGAATCTACACCTTATTTACTTGTTTTACTAAATAAATATAGTTAAAAATTTTATTAATATTAATATAGGTGCTCGCAACACACGACTTTCACTTACCTCCGTTATTTACATCAGTTTAAGAATTTTTCAAACACATTTAGAAACGAAAATAAATTGTGAAAGCATAATTTGCAATGTGTTTTATTGTATAATCTATTTCATTATTATCCACGGCAATCAGTTTGTTTTATAGGCTATCCATCACTCTAAGTTAACTTTTACAATATTATATAAAAGACATTATTTTTTCTAAAATCTTTAGCTTTCCAAAATTATATTATACATCTATATTACTCTTTTCAAGTCCAAAATCACAGAAATTTCATACAAAAATTTTTTACTTTTTTCTCCTTTAATTGATTACCAGATTCGTTTAACTTCAATATTTAGCTGTTTTTTAGCAATGCTGTATGGCTAATTTTATAAAATATACAAAATTAAAGGTACTTAAGAAGAAGAAATGAAAATGAACCTCCATGATATTAAATCCCATCCAATTTCACATCGATGTAGCGAGTTTAATCAAAATCGTAGGAGCCGTTTTTGAGAAAATCGTAAATAGATGCAAAAAGTATGGTATAAAATTGCTCTTCTGGTTAGCTGATTTTGGTGAACAAGTATCTGTAACATCTTGGGTTACAGTTGTTTTAAATATGAAATTTCACTTTCATGCGACTTCTCGTTTTCGCTCTAGACTTACCACAACGGCAATACACACACACAAACCGCTTTGTGGGACTTGGTCATTTATACTTAGGGGACCCTAAAATGTATATTTCCGGTGAAAACTGGAATTCGATTATTTTCAGTATTGCAATACTTTCCTTTTCTATATATTTAATATGTAAGTAAGTGATAGTAAAAAATATTTTTAAATAATTTTAAAAAAAGTATACCATAATATCAACTAAATTTTCATGACTATATATAATATAGCAGAAAACTGTACCTGAATCGGATTATATTCCTTATGGATCAAGCACGAGGTCGACTTATTAAAGTCGTCAAGCTTGTTCGAATAACGATTACATGACACAAACACCCTGGAGAGAGGAAGGGGGCAAAATGATTGTGCTTTGTGTATAAAGGTAGCGACTGCCTTTGCCAAACACCTTAACGATGTCGGGGTTCTGCCAGAGGATGTCTCTGTTACGTATTCACCCGAGGCCTTATTATAATTCCACAGCGGGGGGAGATGGAAGGGGGGCAGAGAACCCCAAAGGCAGGAGTCCCCAGCCCTCTGCCCGGGGGCACCATTGTGCTCAACGCCACAAATGTACCCACCTCACACGGCCTGTCCTTGTGTACACCATGGCAATTGGATCCCAAGTTTTTCTCGATCTTTAATTAAATAGCTGCATGATCGTGTGAATTTCCTATGAAGCTGTGCCAATATCGGAATTTTTTTTTAAATATAATTTATATCTATCATATGCTTTAATTATTACTCATTTCAATATAGTAAACAATATATAATTTGTTTTAATTTTGTTTAATGGCTTAGAGGGTGTAGGTTAGGTTAGGTTATATATTTTACGGACACTCAACAGCCAAGGTCATATGTGTCCTGTCTTAACATTTGTTTTGATCACAGTGGAGGTTATATTGTGTTTTGATCATTGGCATGTTGTTACAAAATGTATTAGGGTCAGAGGCATGTTGTTACAATATATTTAGTGTCACAGGCTTCTTACATGTTATTATTAGAGGTTCAGTGTCTCATCCGGTAACCTGGCGTGAACTTCTGGAGCTCCATGTCCAGTTCTTAGTCCACTTCTTCAAATCTTGATTTTCTGAAAGATGTTTTCCAGAAGAGGGTGTCTTGTTTTATTCCTGCTTCAAATTTGGTGTAATTGTTCCCTATGAATGGTTAAAATGGTGATCTATTGTATTTCTCTTTTCTTTTTTTTTTTTCTCAAATTTTGTAAAACAACCCGTTATTTTTTAGTAAATCTATTAGTTTTGTTAACCTTGAGGGATCATCTCCTAATAACGTGTCTAGCCTTCTTTCAATACCAAGATTTTGAAAGGAAGTGGTGTACTGGGGGCAGTCAACTAATAGGTGTGCGATAGTGAGTTGAACATTGCACATGGTGCATTGTGGAGGGGTTTCCCTTTTTATTAAATAGCCATGAGTGAGGCGTGAGTGGCCTATCCTCAATCGAGCGATAACAACTTCTTCTCTCCTCGAATCTCGGATTGAGCTTTTCCATGCTTTTATTTCATTTTTTATGCTTTTCAATTTATTGTTTTCCTCGACTGATTCCCAAATCTCTTCCCACATCTTCCTAGCTAGACATTTTAGGTGATTAGTAAGATCAGATGGGGTATGAATATTGATTTCCTCCAATGTAGACATTGCCGCATCCCTCGCTGCTCTGTCCGCTTCCTCATTTCCTTTGATGCCAATGTGTGATGGGATCCAAACTATTGATATTTTTTTATTTTGATTATTATTCATGGTTGAATATGCTTGGCATTTTTTGATTATTAAATTTTTTGAATAGATATCATTTATTGCCTTAATAGCGGAAAGAGAATCCGTGCAGATTAGATAATTTTTGTCATCGCGCTGCATGATTAGATGAAGCGCTGCACTTATAGCGTAGCTTTCAGCAGTAAAGTTACTTGCCGTGTTGGGTAATTTATATTTAGAGGTTATAGAATCTGTAACAATAGAACAACCTACTGTACCGTTCAATTTGGAGCCATCGGTATAAATACAGATACTGTTGGTGTATTTTTCTTTAATTTTTTGGAATTCAGTCAAGTATTTGTATGCGGAAGTGTTGTGTTTTTTGTGTTTGCTCAGAGTTAGGTCTAATATTGGTAATTTTAAGGTCCACGGTGGATAGTTAAGTTCAGTGGTTGTTGGCAAGTTTTTTATTTCTTCTACGTACCGTCTCGCTCTTATCCCCAGTGGGGCTGGTAACCTTCGATTTTCTTCTGAACGGTCCAGTTCTTGGTCGAAAAATAGCTTTCCATGCTGGGTTTTGATCATTAAATTTCAGCCTCCCAATGTATCCGCATGCTAGATGATGTCTCCTGACTGCTAGGGGAGCTAAACCGGCTTCAACACATATACTGCTTACCGGACTTGTTCTAAATGCACCCGTTGCAATTCGGACACCTGCGTGATGGACTGAATCAAGTTTTGAGAGCACTGTGGTACTGGCCGATGCAAATATGAAACTACCATAATCCAATTTCGGTTCGATTAAAGTTTTGTAGACTTTTAACATGCTGGTTCTATCGGCTCCCCAGGAACATCCTGCAAGGACTTTTAGTATGTTTAACCTTTTCGTAGATTCCTCTTTGAGCCACTTAATATGATCTTTCCAATCAAGTCTTCCGTTTAAGTAAAGTCCTAAGAACTTAACTTTTGTCTCAAAATTTAGTTTTGTGCCCTTATAGATTAGGTCCGGTGGAGTTGTAGGCGTTTTTAGTCTAGAGAAGAGGAGACATTTTGTTTTTTCGACGGAGAAATGTAGCCCGGATTGTGCTGACCAAGATTCCAGCTTTAAAATACAATTTTGTAATATTTCTCTCATTGATTCTCGGCTCTTGAACGGAAGTAGAAAGGCTAGATCGTCTACAAATAAAAAAGGTGTTATAGGTTTCGGAATTATATTAGTGATTTTATTAATTGCTATGGCAAAAAGGGCACAGCTGAGAACGCTCCCTTGTGGTATTCCATTATTCATTGCTTTGACCGTCGATAGATGATCTCCGACTCTTACTTGGAACGTGCGATTTCTTAGGAAATTCCCTATCATCGTGAAAATGCGACCTTTAAATCCCCATTCCTTCAACTGTAACATGATAAGGTTGGGATTTAAATTATCATAGGCTTTTTCGATTTCAAAGAAGATTCCAAGGCATTCTTTTTTTTCCGCAAAACAGTTAAGAATCTCGTATTCAATTGTCACCAGATGGTCTAAAGTAGAACGTCCTTTTCTGAACCCACTTTGTTCTTTAGCTATTAGCTGATTTTCTTCTAATTCCCATACTAAACGTTTGTATACCATCTTCTCGAGCAGTTTAGACATACAGCTTGTCAATGAAATGGGTCGATAGCTTGAGGGAAACAACTTATTTTTTCCAGGTTTAGGGATGGGAATTATAACCGCTCTCCTCCAGGTATTAGGAAAGTCTCCAGTGCACCATATGAAGTTGTAGAGAGCTAGAAGCGCGTCCTTCGTCTTCATTGGTAGATGTCTTAGCATCTCGTTATGAATGTCATCTAAGCCTGGTGTTGAGGGTTTAAGTTCTTTAATGCAAGTTATCAGCTCAAGCTTAGTGAATGGGAGGTTGTATGCTTCTTCCGCTTGGTTGTCTAGTGTACTGGTACTGGCATCTTCTATTGCCTGGTACGTTAGAGAGGAATATATGCTGGAATAAAATTCTGCGAAATTTTCTGCCAACAGTTCTTCATTTTGTTCCACGTTTCCGTTGATTAAAAGGGTTGCTTGCTGCTCTTGGTAATTTCCCGAAATACCTTTTATTTTCTTCCAGAACGATATTGGGGAAGTATTGGTCGAAATGCTGCTTAGGAATTTTTCCCATGACTCCTTCTTTTTTGTTTTTATAATTCTTCGGGAGAGGGAACGGCTTTTTTGGTATTCGATTAGGTGAGTTATTGTGGGTTCCCTTTGAAACATTTTGAGCGCTTTTTTTCTTTTCTTAATAGCGGCTTTACATTCTTCATCAAACCAGGGGACTCTTTTGTGGGCACTTGGTTTATTAGGAGTTTTAGGAATGGATTGGTTTGCTGCGTTTAAGATATCAGAAGTAAGAAGTTCGTTTTTATCATCGCTGGTTTCAGCTGATGCTAAGTCAGATTCATTAACATTTAGGTTGCTTTGGAATTTCGTCCAGTCTGATTTGTCAGTAATCCATCTAGGGTGTTTTGACGTCTCAGATTTTATATGAGGGAAGCTAATGATTATAGGAAAATGGTCACTAGAATGTTGGTCCTGGGCTACTTGCCAACATAAGTGTGGAAAAATGCCTAACGAGCACCATGATAGGTCTATGGAAGAAAACGAGTTGTAAGCTGGACTTAAGTACGTTGGTTCTCCGGAATTTAGAATGATCGAATCTGTTGTATCGATTGTCCGTTTAATAATATTTCCCCGTGCTGAGCAATATGAAGAGCCCCATGAGGTGTGTTGGCCGTTGACATCGCTCATACAGATATAAGGGGAGGGAAGAACTTGCAAAAGATTTAGTAATGAATTAGCGTCAAGAGTGTCAGGAGGTAAATAGATATTGCAAAGGTATATAGGGAACTTAAGGAAGACATTAACTACTAAAGCTTGTAGAGAAGTATTGACGGGGAATAACTCTGAGACGATATTATTTCGGATCGCAACTAGTACTCCACCGAAACCCCTGTTATTATTTTCAAAATCTTTTCGATAAACGGTATACCCTTTGAGGTTAAAACTTTTTCTGGGGGTCAGTTTACTTTCTTGAAGGCATATGGCTATCGGTTTGTATTTATTAATTAATAGTGCCAATTCCTCGCGTTTACCTGAAATGCCGTTGCAGTTCCACTGTATAATATTTGTTGGAAGTGTCATGTTGCTAAAACGTTGGTACTTAAATATAAGACCAAATAAATACAAATCAATAAATATGTTAATAATAAATAGTTAAATTCAATGAATAATAACATGAGAAGAAAATAAATTAAATTAAAAAAGTTATAAACAGTAACATAAATAAAAAATAAAACATGGCTTTACATGAAGACCGTATAACTAATTTGTTTCCATTTTTTCTTTACTGTCATTTCTATTTTGAGACCTGTTTCGCGTTTTACTTCTCGTTCTTTTTTCTTTAACAACCGTCCACGTACCCTGTGGGTCAATGTCATGACCACTAAGGGAGGTGGTTTATATAAATCGTTTTTTCTTCCGAAAAAACGACGGATGTAGAGGGAAGCTCATGAGAGCTAGGAGCAGCTTCCTCTTCAGAGGAAGGTCCTCTTATGGTGGGGACGGAGATGAAATGGAAGTGGAGGAGGAGGGGGGAGAGGAGTGAGGGGTGGAGATGAAGAAGGAAAACAGGTGGGGAAGGGAAGGAGGTGAGGGAAGGGAAGGAGGTGAGAAGGGAAGGAGAAGGGATAGCGGGTTTATTATTCGTAATACAGCAAGCATCCGATCTGGATATGGAACTAACCTTTACATGCTCAAGGGATTTAAAAAATATTTTGTTATCTATTATATCATCAGTTTGACACTAACATCTGTTTTATTTTTTACGATGTTGGAAAAAGTAATCCGTGATGAAATTGGATGCAGTAATTCGTACTTTTTCTTAGCGGCTAAATAGGTTATTTTTTCAACATCTTGAATGCCTTTAATTTCTTTCTCTTTTTTGAAGATTGGACAATGTTTCGAAAAGGAATCGTGTTGTTCGGAACAATTTACACATTTTAGGGGGCTGTTACATTCGGAACCTTCGTGTTTATTTTTACCACAATACCTACATAAAGGTTCTTTTTTGCACGCGATTTTAGTGTGTCCAAATTTCAAACAAACATAGCACCGTGTAGGGCTTTGATATAAATTGCCTAACAATGACATTGTGGAAACCTATTTTAAGTTCATTGGGTATAGTGGGTGCGTTAAAGGTTATTAAGTAATTATGGCTTGCTTAATTTCATTATTTTTGTAAAAAGTCATTCTTTTTACGTCTTTTACAGCTTGAGACTTTAGCTCTGCTTTTATTTCCTCAATGGTACAAAAATGTAAATCTGGACACCAGATAATGCCTTTGCTGGAATTCAGTTTGCCATGTGGTTCTACACTAACAGGGAGGTTATTTAAGAATTGTTTGCATTTTAATAGTACATCAGACTGATTATTTGACAGTACTTCAACAAGAAGTGTCCCGTCTCTTAATTTTTTTACATTTTTTACATCTCCTACTACGTTTTTAATGCTTTTATGAATAAAGAAAGGCGAAACCTTCCCAAAATCTAAACTGTTTCCTTCATCATCTTTCTCGTCTCGTTTGACAATCAGAAATTTGACACAACTTTTTTCTATATTTTCACTTATTTCTAAGTTAGGAGTTCTAAATCTCCCTTTTTTCCGTTTTACCGGAGAAGATTCGGCCATCTCATCAGGTAAAAAAGAGCGAAAAAGAGAAAAAATATGTGTCATAAAAATTTAAAAGGGAATAGAAAACAAATTACCGTATTATACAAAAAGAAAAATTAACTTTAAAGAGAGAAAAAAAAAAAGAGATTATAAAACAAAAATTTTAAATGTATAAGACTTATCAGTTAGTCGTACACCTTAAGTACATGCAAGCTCAGCTTACAACACGTCTGCTTTCCACCGAGCATAAGCACTTACTTCCAGTCCTCTGCTGTATTCTTTACCGGCCAATATGAAATGTTTTACAATGTTCTTGCACCTTGCCTCGTGGTAAGTTATAACCTTACCCGAGCTGTGAAGTTTATTTACACTATTTACAGATAAATAACAGAAACATTTTTCAGGAGTACTAACAACGAAAATTAACACTAGTCAATTTAAACACAGTAAACTAAGTCTCCGTGAACAATAAATCTTTCAAAAAAAAAAAGTTTCAAGCACAGAAACACTTTAAACTTTTCGATTATTTTAGATAATAATATCCTTAGAGGGTGTATAGTGGTAAAAAACTAAGATTAGATTTAAGTTGATCAAAAGATTTGAAGCACTTTTTTTAATCATTAATTTAGTCAGAACCCTAACCTAGGCACCAAATTATTTGTCATATATTATATTTCATTCAAATTAAAAAAAAAAAAAAAAAAGTTCGATTTTTTTTTTCTTCAAGTAATAATTTCTAGTAAATCTGATTTATGTAGTAAATGCCTGAAAAGGCAATGATATATTCATATACATCTACAAATTGGTCATTTGTTGTAAATTTGATGTCCCTGTTTATAATACGGTACTTATAATACTTATACTTATATTATAAATATTATAATACGGTTATTAAATTTAAAAGCTGTAGGGTAATGAATTCATAACTCAAATCATTTCACAGATCCAGAGACGCAATGAGTGTATTTTATTTTCACTCACTCTCACTAATGTAAGACACCCCTTACAACGAAAAAGAATTTTCCGATTATCCCACTTTAATAAAAAGTTATATGATTTTTGCCAGCAAATCGAAATATTTCCCCTCTGCGCAATGGTAGTACCTTAAATCACCACCTCATGATAGTTTTCTACATTAGCAAACAAAAAATACTCTATTTCAGTTTATTTGATTTTAGTGAAAAAAATCAAACTCGCTGTCTCCGGGTTCCTTTTTTTCTATATTTTTTTAACCTCTGTTTTTAGAGATGGAATCACTCAGGTCATGCAAGGAAAGCAACATAATGGTTCATATATAACCATTATCTTTATCACTTATTCTTATTCCTTTTTTATGTATTGTATTTTCTTGTTGTTGTATTGTGCCCGTTATGTACACTGCCGTACCGTGTTACAGCGGTGCGGTGCCCAGCACCACAGGTACCTCCTCAGGGACGACTGGTAGAGGACGAGAGCGGCGGGGAATACGGCGTGGGGTCGGTGATCCAGTTCTCCTGCAGGCCTGGGCACACCCTCGTCGGGGAGGGCAGTATCGTCTGCACAGAGTCGGGAGTATGGTCACATCCACCGCCTTTATGTGAGTAACTGTTTAGTGGTTTTGTTTTATATTATAAATATAGTCATTAAAGAAAACAATCAACCTTTTTAGTCGGAAGTCACATATCGCATGATTTAATTCATAAAAACAGCTGTTTTAATTAACATGTGATTCTCAACTGAAATATACTTCAATTATTTCTATTATATACTATAAACAAATTTATAATTATTAATTGTTTTTTATATACATTCAGTAATTTCATAAGTATATATTATAGAAATACATAGCCATCAATCGTCATTTAAAGACTAACTGCTCTAAAATAGTTCGATTCCTTGTTGTAATCGAAATATATTGGAATATATATTAAAATATTATTATTCTATATGTTTCGCCTGTTTTCATTTCTTTACTTTATTGCACATAATAAGATTAATCTCCTTGCAAATAATTCCAATAATTTTGCAAACATTATAACTGTATAAATTTATGGGATAATTTGTCTTTCTTCTTTACATATTTAAGACGACTTAAACAGAATTAAAAACAACGTTTTATACCTTCAGGATATTTATATATTAACATAAATACTGCTATCCTATCAACTGTGGTAAAAAAGTTGTCAAGGTGTGGTTATTATTATGATTGGGACCAGGGTCTCTGAAGGACTCGACAATAGCGTGTTCAGGTTAGAAGAGGTATGATTACAGTTGGTGCCCCCCAAGTTAGAAGCTCGTACCGCAGCACCAGATAAATGGTTACTCTGCCAGGTAGGGAACAAGCCTCCGCCAACCGCTTAACAGAGGATACTGGTTAGGAAGGAATGTCCCGTGAGGTAGAAGCTCAACATCAGAGGATAGGACTCCTCGTGGGGGCATTTGGGTAGAAGCCCTGCACCACATCCTATGAGGTGGGAAATAAGTAAGAAGGAGAGAAGGTAAACAAAGAATGTGAAATAGATATAGATCACATTAGAAATACAAAGGTACTCTGACCTAGGGAGATATCACTAGGTAGAAGCAGGTTGGTGATCTGAAGAACTGAGCTAACACTTGGGGTAGTTAGTCCACAATGTTAATAATTGATGGTGAGAGCTTCTCTGCCAGAATTGGCTATAGGTCAATATACCTCGTATGGTTTATTTATTGTCTTAAAGCAATAATATACATTAAGATATGTACAATGGTATTAAGTTACAATACAATAATATTTGTATATATTATCTCTTCGTTTGTCTGCCCGGTGAGTTAACCTCATTAAAATCATACAAGTAGAAGAGGGTTATAGTGTTTTGTACTCAACAATTATAATACCTTTACATTTGATTATTTATTGTTACATTGTTATAGTTCTTCGTTAGGAACGTAAATGCTGAATAATTAATATTAAATGTTTTAATTTTACAGGTAGGGTTCATTGCGACTACCCAGGCGAGCCAGCCAACGGTAGGATAGTCCCCCTCAAGTTCACCTACGAACCTGGAGACCGCCTCAAGGTGACCTGCCACATTGGATACGTAACAAGACTTGAAGCGAAACCTTTCTGCAAGAGCGATGGCACCTGGAGCCAGCCCGTTCCGGAGTGCAGGAACTACAAGGATGTCTAAGAAAGGAATGTTGCAGCGGTGATGAGGGTACGTGAGGGATCTGGTGGCACGTCGGGCTGGGAGTAGCTGGGCTGTGGTAACTTGGTCGGCGTAAGGGGGGTGAAGCAGGGGGCACATTTGCTCTAGGAGGGGATAGGACTCTTGTAAATATGTAAATAGGTCATCTAACAGCTGGGTAAAAGAGTGATTCTCAAACAGCATTCAGCTTTAAAGTCTAGCTAGAATGAATGCTACCCGAGGATTTCTTCACAACCATATTGGTTGTAATAAGTCTTTGAGATAGAACTAATTTGTAATACTAATGGGTGTATATGTCCTGAATGTTCCTTACTGGTGCTTCTATTTAAATCACTTCATTTTTGATTGACGACTAAGGAATAAAATTATTTTACATTTTTGAAGAATAAAAGAAGAAACGCAGGTTTTATTCTTGTTTTAAATGAATCCTGGTTAATTTAAGTGAAGCTGCATTTTTCCAGAATCTTAGAATGAAGAAAATAAAAAGATATTTGAGAAATAATCATCACAGAACTAGTAATCACCTATTTAAATTATAATCATAATTTCGTTCAAAATCAAAAGTCTTGAAATAATGCACTATTCCAGTCTAATTCATGAAAAAAAATTAAATAATATACTTACCTGTTTTTTTTCTTGACTGTAGATTTTATTTTTTTTTTTTTTTAAGTGGATAACATCAACATTTTATATATTTGTTTTTAAACGAAATATTTTTCTGGACAAAAAAAAAATTAATAAAAAAACTATAACGGTGTTAGGAATAAATTGTAAAAGATTGTGGCAAACTTCTTCACCTCTTCTTCAAACACTTCTCTTTAACGAAAAATCTGGCATTTGGTAAAAAAATAGTTATTTGATAAATAAAGTTGATTACATAAAAATTAAATATTCGAAACAACTTTATTCGGTAATACAATTTATCTAAAAAAATTAATTAAAAAGGTAATAATTGTGATACATTACTACATTTATACAATATAATGAGTTTATAAAACAAAGATACAAAATGTCCCACAATAATATATATATATATATATATATATATATATATATATATATATATATATAACGCATACACGCATATACACATACCTATATACAATCCGTGGGAACCCCAGACCAGATTTTCCATCCATATATCGAGGGAAAATCCAAACCGACATAGACAAGCGAGCGCTCCCTCAGCCACGTTAGGGTCTTAAGTTAGCAAAAGTAAAAAAAAAATGATAATTTAATTTATATGATAGTTTTTTTTTTAAATACATAGAGTTATATCGAAAATGAGTTATATCAAAAACTCCACGTACCGCTCCCTCAGACCTTCTCCTACGTCGTGTTAAATTGGTTAAAGAAATTTCTCGGTGGAAGAAATTTCAGGTGGAAAGAAAACCGTAATTAATAACTCTATTTTGGTATTACGTAAAACTTTATGTCGCTCACCTGTAAAATGAAAGATATTGACTTAACCACTTATTCACGACCGCTACAGATATATAATCGAATCTGGTGCTCATTAAAATAATAGATCCAGGCATTTTAATAGTTAAATAGAGGTTTCATGGTATTTGGAATTTTTGTTTACTTTATAGCTGAGTATTATCCACCATTTGAGAATCACTCCTATACCTAAAAAGATTTAACCCATTAAGGAATACTTCATCAGCTTTCTATAAGCAAACGTTTATCTCTTGGTTCTTTCTTATATGTTATAATAATATAACTCAAATTAATTAATCCGGTGGTTTAGTTATATATGTGTATATATATATATATATATATATATATATATATATATATATATATATATATAAATAAACATTTTTCCCTTGTCTTATATATTACTTCTATTTGTTGATTATATAATATATATATTACTTTATAATGTATTGTAAGGAAGTCGTGAGAAAATTATTTATCTGACATTTGATTTCTTATTTCTCATTTTTAAGTCATTATATTTTTTATTTATACGTTCTAACGTACAGGAAATCCGGTCGTAATATTTTTTTCTTTTTACCCAATAAACGAACTTTAAAAATATATAATGAATTTCTCTCCGTTATCCCAAACGTCACCAATCAACAAATCCAAAATATACCGATTAAATAATGAAATATTTATATTTTCTTTCTCATAGTAGATATTCGTAGATTATTATCAAAGAGTTACAACTAGGATAACGTTAATTTTGTTGTCACTTTATATATACATATATATTATATTCATTTGGTCCAAATTATGTTCAAATATTTCAGTATTATACACAGTTCAATAAACTATATTTTTCAGGACTTGATGCTAAAACAAGTTATATATAATCCAACTTAGACAGAACAGTAACTTCCCAGAAGTATATTAAATTTTGTATTCCACCATATTGCAGTAAGTGAATATAAGAGCCGTGAATAAATGATGAGGTTTAGCCCATAATCTTATCTCCGAGTAGGGGTTATTCAAGTTATACGGCGAAAGAACAATATTTCTGTAAAACATTAATCATACATTCATGTATATAATAGAAAATGGTAGCTTATCCTAGAGATATCATGAGAAACAATTACATTATTATTATTATTATAGACATTATTGCGAAAGGACGCCAAAAACCTGAAGTCTCAAATATGCTACAATGTTTTATTCCTTACATATACTTTACAGAGTATAAATAAAAATGTAAATTTTAAATGTTATCGAAATATAAGTAATATTATTTAAAAAATAAAACGTTTCTTTACAAATTCAATAAAATATGAAATACAAACTACCCGTTGCACTAGATGCAATTTTTTTCCTTATTAGAATTTCTCATTTATTTTTTTATTAAATTTTACCATACACTAGAGAAGGCATTTAATTATTTATTTGAATATGTAAATTCAGTGCTATCAGATTCCTCAGCAACGATCCCATATCGCATCATTTTAGTGGTTGGTTAATTGGATGAATTGATTTTTATTCATACTGGTTTGTTGGAGATGATGTGTTGTTTTATTTTTTAACTTAAATTAAATGTTATTTTTGTCATTATAGATGTGATTTAAAATAATTTTAAGAATAAATATGTATGTATATAAAGTATTTTATAAGAAATCAGTAGCATGAGATTATCATTTTTTCCCCAGATCATAGTCCACTTATCATATTTTCTAATGTAAAATAATATCTATTAATTTTTTTTTAATTAAAAAAAAAACTATTTTTCAAAAACCAAGGTTTTTTTAGATTATGTATTATATAAATATTTATTTTTCTTAGCATATCATATCATGTCCATAGCTAGCATAAAATAAAAATTTCTCCAATATCCTGTAGCAATGTTAAATAGATACATACAAAACAAAAATCAGGTTAACATTGATTTTTTTGTTAAAATCATAATTTGGGTTTTGATAAAATTATTGTAAAATTAAATATGTGTATGTTGCCTTGAGGATAAAATATTACGTATTAGTGAGGAATTTTTTCATAATAATGCTCTAATGTTATTCCAAATAAGGTATAACTTTCCTGAGATTGTTAGTTTTGTAGATAACGTAAATCAATTAAATATTAAATATATACAAAAAATAAATGCTATTGGTTTGGTTTAACTAATGATCACATATTTTGTTTAATAATATTTGTGGAACAGCTATTTATGTAAGTAAAAACAAAATTCGAGATTTTATTTTATTAGCGTTGGATACAATATACGTACACACAGTATCCGTCACTCAAGTTAGTCCAAGCAGTAGCTCGTTCAAGAATGTATTATCTATCCCACTAAGGACCTGAATTACTGTTTAATTATCATCAATTTTATGTTATTTATTTTATTTTTTTATAATTTACTCTATCATCCCTAACCATAAAAAATTATGTTTATGAAAAAAATTTGAATGTTTATACAATAAGATTTATATTTCTTCACATAACATATTTCTAAATGAACTTTGTATTGAATGGACTATGGACAAATTTAATTAGATGTAAATAATTCCTGTTTATTTTATTCAATTCATTTATTTAATTAATTTTCTATAAAACAAAAGATATTGAAAGTTTTCTCCAAAGATTTTCCCCACTGATCGATATGTACCAGACGTACTTACCTTCGGCCATTTTGTTGAAAGATTGCCAACTGAGCTTTCCTCCTTCCGAAATATTCTTCCTTCAAGGCCCAGATTTTGACACTGAGAAAACCAGAATATCTTTTGTGTAGAGAGTTAAACAAACATTAGTAATTTTATGAAAATTCTTAAGAATAGCTCTAAAAATTATATAAATTAGGCATTAACTTATAATAAATAAATTATTTTAAATGTATATGAATTCGGCCACCGATACCTCCAACATGTACATAGATACTATAATGAATTGTCTATTCTGGCTTTTATAAAGTAAAATGTATAAAAAAAATATATAAAAAAAATTATGATAACAGGAGTAAAAAAAAAAATATATTAAAACTAACATATTACTAGAGTTTATTTTCTATAGCAGCTTATCTATATTGCATATGTATTAGATCTCAATCCAGTCCAAAAAAAAAAAAAAAAAACTAAAAAAACCTCTGTATACATTGTACATATTACCTACTTTTGTATCAGACCCTTACCACATTGTAAAATTACCTCCATATATTAGTAAAATATATACCTTAGTGTCGATTTAGATGTATGTAAATATTGTATTATATACAAGATAATTAAATATACTGTTGTGTCAATATGTTTTTAATTTTCCTTGTTCCCAAAATGGAATATGTAACGTCCAGATTTTTATTTATTTTTAAGACGTAAATACTATGGATCATGGATAATTTCTTAAAAACATTTACTGAAATACGAAGTTTTTATTATAATCGTTAGTGAAAAACACTAAGAACTTGTTTTCCAAACCCTATATTCTGGTCGATCAAAATCAAAGTCAGTAATTCTTTTACAATACTTCCTTAACTAGCTTAAAATGTTTTTATTGAACAAACATTACTTCCCTCCAACAACTTGGACTATTTTATGAATTTAACAGAAAATTAGTAGGCAACATGTTTTAATATTGTTGTACAGCTGTAGGCCTGTTCGATAAGGCTTTGTACAACATCATAGTCAATTTTTTTTTATTTATTTTTTTATTTTTATTTTTTTTTTTTTTTTTATTGAAATTTACAACTGTACAAAAAATACATCAAGTAAATATGCTGCGATGTTATAACACATGGAATGAACATGAAGAGAAACTGCCCATTGACAGCACTCTTTGGTAGTGAGTCCAAACAAGAAGGTCTCGAGGCCATCTTCTTTTCAGACGCCTCGGAGGATTATCAGGAATGGAAGAGGAAGCAAGGATTGAAACTAATGGATTAGAGTGGGAGTGGAGTTTTTCATGGAAGGTGTGATACCTGGTACGGGCCAAATCAGCAACATATGGAACATTAAGATCATTGTGGATGATTTTATTCGTGACAAAGTAAGGAGCGTTACATAGTCAATTATTTACGTCTTTTGATGTACAGTTAAACCTCTGTTAATAATCACGTGACTTTTTTATTCACTATGGCAAATATTTGCTTTATCATTTATAAAACGTTGGTGAACAGGTTTTCACATCTTAAATATAAATTACCCCACCGTCCATTTTGAACCCATCCATATTGGAAAACAAAACAGTAGTTAATTAAAGGGAATTGATACTGTGGCAGAAATTCGTGAGGAAAATGTTCTACATCTTAAAAACTTATAGTACAGGTTAGGCACAACATTTCGTTTGAATTCAGAAATAAACTGATAGGCTTTTAATCGTATTTGATACTATCTTAGCTGATGGTTTTTAGGAAGCTGACTTCCTGCGATTGGAGATTTTGCTTCAATGTTAATTTCACTTCGTAAGTCATCTATGTTATTACTCGGAAAAATAATGAAAATTAATTACCATCGTTTTGTTTCATTGGAGAATGTAAGTAGTATGTTTATTTTCCGTGGGTAACTGAGCATTTTGGCCTTAAAGGGAGTAAGCTTGCCAAAATTTTGTAGAAGAAAGTATAATAGTTGTATTTGTTTATTTCTAGATATTATTCTTTCTAAATCATCAAAACAGAAAATTAGACAGAAACTAAATACATACAAACACCCATATTGGCTTACGCTTCAAATATTTATGGCACAGCAAAAATGACTCACATACAAAAAAAAAACTGCAATCATTTAAATTACAAATTTAAGAATCATAACAACAGCTCCTTGGTACGTAAAAACCAAAACCCTACGGACTTAAACATCCAATTGTTGACACACATACGAACTCTCGTTTTCATTGAAAAGAACACGACAACAGACTCATAAACGACATATCAATTGCAGGAATTTCTTTTAGAAGAAGGCTGAAGAGAAGCTGGATGAGAGAACTCCTATGCTGAATTCAAGCCTAGGAACGGGTGATGCTGGAGACTTTCCTTCCTTACACCTATCATGTCTGCTGCTTTTGTTTTATATTGCACTTTTGCTTATTGTTAAATAGCTTCTACATATCATTCTAGAAATGTTTTTTTCTCGATAGCCCTAAGTTTTGTGTTTAATCTGTACTATGTTTTTTTTTTTTAAGATGTTAAACATTTTTCTCACTATTAAATTCTTACTAAGATACCCTACTCACGTTTCCTTTAATTAAGTACAGTTTACTTTGCTAATTAATTATTTAAACATCACTTATCCAAAGCCTTTCGCACCGAGTTTTCAGTGATTTGTTCTCTAATGTTACTCTCAAGGTTTGTTGACATCTTTGAGTCAATATTTTCCGGGTGATTGTGATAGCCCTGATGACTACCCTTTCTGAGATACAAATTAGCAACAGCGTCTGAAATATGCTTAAGCCTCTTTAAAAAAATCTTTCTTATCTCTATAGAATGTATTTAAAGCGGAAAGCAATATGTGACGTAATATTCCTCTCATTCACCTCTTTGGTTTTTCTACACGTATCATTTAAAATATAACTATTTCATGTAGATCCAAATATATATTGTTTAATATAAAAAGAACACTAGGATTCGTGTTACTTATTCAAAGTAAGCAAGGTATAATACATCACTCATGAAAAAATGTATACATTTCACGGGAAAAAAAAATCTTTGTTTAATAAAGCAAAGCTACTATGCGACTGAAACACCAAATTACTTTCCGAAGATGACGATCAACCCGCCCGACTAACATCCAACCAACCAAACATTTATTTTTTATTTGCACCTGTCCAAGGTGTAAGCAACAATCATCTAATACGATGAAAATTCAAGAAATAAAACATTTAAACATAAATCATAAAAAAAAGTAATATCCAGTTTCATCTCTTCGACTTTCTTGTAGGAAGAAAAACTAGTCTTTTTTTTTTTATAATGAAACAATATTTATTTTTTACTCTATGAATAGAAATAGGTTCTCCCAGATCACTCTTTTGATAAAAATAATAATAAATCTCCTAATTTATGAAAGTAGACCTCTCTCACAGGTTTTTATTATTTGACTTTCAATCAACATCTCAGCGATCACAGTCCATATAGTAAACCCGATGTTTTTTTTTTATTATTAATTGTTTTGTAAAGATTTGTAGTTGACGTATCTATGAACTTATGTTATATTAACATTAAAATTTTGGAGTATATAGGTTGTAATTTTCATAAGTTGATAATTTTTTTCTTAGACAGAAAAAAAATAGATGTAGGTTTGTATGGATTTAATCAAGCATCTAAGATTCACTCTTATTTTGATATTTGACGATTTGAATGAACCCAATTTTATACATTCTTTATTTTTATTTTATTTTATTTTTTTTTCAAATTGATAAAACTCTGAACAAAATATTGTTATTCATAAAAGGAAAAAAACAGTCTCAGAGCTGATTGTATATATTGCTTCTAAAAAAAATTATGTCCCGTATTATTCTTGGTCGCTGTGGAAATTTTACAGTTTCTAAGAAACGGTTACCTTTTAGATTTTAATATATATTTAAAACTCTCATTCTTACTCAGAACCTTAGGAGCAAGCAGCTGGTCTTCAGAAACATCCATAGAAAAACTGAAAATAGGAAACTAGATAAAGACAACAATTTTATTTTACAAAATAATAATAAATTGTTATTTATTGACACAAACTCAATAAATAACTGTGCGCCTGATATCTCCAGTTATAGTTCAGTTCAGATAGTTTTTTTTTTAAGTTTTTTTATTTATAAATACACATATTTAATCAGTGCGAATTTCAAAACATCTGTGCTTAGGCGCAGCTTGTATACTACACCTGCGACGCATTGCAGTCGTTCGTCATAGTCGACTGCTGGAGCCCTGAGTATTTGAGCACTTCTTGATAATGAACTTGATATTATATACTCTCCTCTGTTAAAACGAATTCTAAAATTGTGTATCTATAATAATTATAAGCAGATAAATAATTATTGTTGCAAAGAATCTAATTTATCTATATCTATTCTGAATGATTAGTATCTTATATTACGATCAGTAAATACACATTTTACTCTTGGGTATATTGAGAAACTATGTGGACATTAGAAAATAGTACTTTTAAAGAAAGTTATTTGGTTATGATAAATTGAAATTATGTCTGCTGTTGAGATTTGACTTGAATATATGTATAGGTTTTTATATATGTTTTATATTCATATATGTATAGGTATTTTTTTTAAATCGTCAAAAGATTAGTCAGTAATTTCACCTATTCTCTAATTCTTACTCCAAACTCAATATTTTTTTTTTATTTTATATATTTATTTATTTATTTTTCTTTATTTTTTTTTCTTTATTTTTTTTTACTTACGACTCTCTTGATAAACTCCATCCTAGAGGCAGTTGGGGCAAAAGTCATGAACAGGTCAAATGCTATTATAAATTAAGTAAAATTTTTGTTAATGATATAGTTTGTAACAACAATCTCATTATACATATGAAGAAAATCTGATGCGCGCAACACACGATTTTCACTTACCTCCGTTGTTAAATTCAATTGAAGAGTTTTTAAATAGAAATGTGTGACAGTTAGAAATGAAAATAAATTGTTAATGATTTAATTACATTGAGTTACGATAGAAAAAAATGTGTTTTATTAAATAATCTATTATATTATTATCTTCGACACTCAGTTAGCATTATCGGTTTTTCATCAGTCTCTGTTAAATGTTACAATGTTATGTATAAGATAATATTTTTTCTATAATCTTTGGCTTTCTAACGGTATATTATACATCTTCTTTTTTTTTCAGTGGCAGACTCTGGGCCTGGCGGTGTAATCTCTTGGGAGATTACACTCGCATTTCTCGATGCAATTTTTAGGGTAAGGTCATCACTCCCTACGCCTAATTTTGTGAGTGGCCACCATTTGATTGATGGGTCTCACATACCCGGGGGAGAGGCTGTGAGGGAATCCCCATTAAATTACATCCTTATAAAAAGCCCCGCCGGGACTGGGATTCGAACTCACAACTTTAGTATGAGAGACTAGCGCGCTAGCCACTCAGCCAAGTGCTCCCCATATTATATTATTCACAGAGAGTGACATTCCTCACCTAGTAACCAAAGAAAACTACCCGTACTACAAAGCATTCGTGTAAGGGTGGAAAGAATGTGTTGGTCCAAGTCACTTCACTCTAGGTAGGGACTGCCGAACATCTGAACTAACTTTGAAGACGCGAAGCAGCTATGGGTTGTACTTGGTACTTCCTACAGCTGCAAGCACCCGTATTGTCTTCAAGGCAGGGAAGGGTTTAAATAAATAAATAAAATAAAATCTACCATAAATATTTTCAATAAAATAAATTATTAAATTTATTAAATAAAAATAAAATATTTTTGCTTTTTTTTTTTCCATTAGTTAGATATCGAATTTGTTTTGCTTGTTTATTTATCCTTTTTCATCAATGCTACAAAGATGATAAGGTTATTTTTATAGAATTTACTAAATTAATGTCAATTTATGGGAATAAATTTTAAAATATCGTCATTTAAGCCCAATTAAATCGTAATGATACCTACTTAATATCAAAGTACATTACATTTTACATCGATATAGCGAGTTTATTCAGACTCTTTAGAGCCGTTTTTAAGTAAATTATAAAATTATGAAAAATGCATGATATAAAATTTCTCATTTGGTTTGCTGAATTAGATGAAAAAGTTGCCGTAACATCTCAGGCGTATAGTTGTCTTAATTATGAAATTTCTACGACTTTCCGTTTTCGCACTAGGCTTACCAAACACGGTGAAACACACAAACACAGACTTTTCGCGGGACTTTTGACTCATGGAACCCTAAAATGTCTATTTCCGATGAAAACTCTAATTCATAAATGTTTGCAATTACGTTACTTTCCCTTACTTTATATTTCATATATGGCCAAGTAAAAGTAAAAAACATATATTTTAAATTATGTAACTTTTTTTGGATTTAATTAAGTGAATACTGCTAATTCGACCAACCATTTTTCTCAAAATCTAACTATCAGAAATGATGACATCAAAGTATTAATTTCAACTTATGAAAGAAATAGATAAATGCATTCTGAATTACGGTATGAATATAAACTGATTTTTATCTACTAGTGTAAATAATAATATGAGTTTACAAAAATGATACTAAAATAAGTGACTTAAAACTTAATTTTTTTTTTTTTTTTTTCTAACCCTCCAAAATTTATTCTTAAGAAAAACTTGCGGGTTTATGTTATTTTAGTGTGTATCCCAATTTATGAGAGGAAAAAGCTTTAGGTTACAAACAGTATAAAATTCAAGTTTAGATAGATAGATAGATAGATAGATAGAAAAGTCTGTTTATTTTTCAAAATTACAGCAAATATAGAATAAACAAATAAAAAATAAACAATTTACAAATTAGAAAATACCATAATAAAAATCAGACACACTACATGGTCTATTGACCGTCCGTGGAGTCTGTGTTTATTCACAAAATTAACCTTTAATCTATCAATATAAATAATTAATAACAAAATAAGAAACAAACACTTCGAATGTTATTTATGTACTAAAATAATCTATTACAGAATTCGCAGTAACTTCCAAGTACGTAATATCTCCTTTTATATCATTGTTTACTCGGCCATTTAAAATAACTAAATTAAAATCGTAACAAAGTTCTAATATTTTTTTTCCCATTGACATCTAAATGAGTCTCTAGAATTTCTATAAAAACATTCAATATTGGTATCAAAATCTATATATTTGTTTGACAACAATCAACAAGTATAAAATTCCAGTTTAGAACTGAGGAACATTTTGGACAATTAATGAAGCTTAATTATTTCTGTTTATCCAACAAGGTCAAATTTCCTCGTTATATCCACAATGAAGTGACACAATGAAAATGTTGAATATGGAATCAAGTAGATTCCTGATAAAGTTGATATACCGCTTTTATGTAAAGTAATTCCAGGTGTATTTGAAATATTTAAATATTGTTGTTATTTAAGTAGAGAAACAGTATACTCCTTTTTGATTAACTGAATTTTACAACAAAGATTACGAAAGTCATTCCAACAAATATACTATTTGATATATATTTTTTTCTACTTATATTTCTAATTAACAAAGATCTATCCGTAAGTGTATTTACCATTTTTAAATATCCTATGATTTATACTTCTATATTCCTGAACATAATAATCATTTTTTTTCCGTGGCGCGACAGGCCGTGCAGGCTCTGGGCCTCGCGGCGTAATCTGCTGGGAGTTTACACTCGCGTTTCCCAATGCAATTTATAGCGTAGGGTCATCACTCCCTACGCCTGATTTTTGTGAGTGGCCACTATTTGGCTTATAGGTCTCACATACCCGGGGAAGAGGCTGTGAATGTAATCCCCATTATATTACACCCTTTTAAAAGCCCCGCTGGGACTGGGATTCGAACTTGCAACCTGTAGCATGAGAGACTAGCGCTCTAGCCACTCAGTCACGGGCTCCCATAGAGAGCATAACAATCAAAGAAACAAAATTGTTTAAGAATGGTCTATTCAGCTGGTTTTAGAGCTATCGGCCACTTTGGTTAATAAAATGAAATGGTTAAAAATCAAAATATTGATGATTAAAGCTACTTTAGAGAAAGAAAATTTTAAAAAATCTGCCATTTTCTTTTTTTTTTTTTTTTTTTTTTGCCGGCTAACCCAATGCACTGGAGCCAATATTAGGCTTATTGTGCGCCGTCCAATCTACTGTTAATACAGGGCTAGCGCCATGGTGAATCTGACTAACCTGTGGGGGTTAATCAGTTCACGCAACTTGGGATCAGGGATACGGTCGACACCAAAATGGTAAAACCGTATCCTGGCAATCTCTGGGCAACTGCATATCAAATGAAATGCAGTTTCATCATCCTTCTTGCAGAATCTGCAAGTCGGTGAGGCCACCAAACCCATATTGTGGAGATGCTTATTAAGTTGACAGTGTTCAGTGTATAGTCCTGTTACCCTCCTTAGGGTTGTCCATTCCATAGAGAGTAGAGTATGACTTCTCTCTTTGCAGGGTCCATCCAGAAACATCTTGGAGTGATGCTGCTTATCGGTATCCCTCCAGTAATGCTTGGATCTATTATCAGCAGCCGCCTTAATCAGACCTTTGGCTTTGCTGAGACTAATTCCGCACACAGGTTCAGGTGTGGGGGGAAGCTACGCAGAACCCCTCCTCGCGAGGCTATCAGCTCTCTCATTTCCTAAGATACCTGAGTGACCAGGCACCCAATGTACCCGGACTTTATTTAGCAGGGAAAGCATATTAAGATTATTTTTGCATTCCTCTACTAATTTGGACCGTGTTATATAACTACCCAAAGCTCCAATAGCAGCTTGACTATCAGTATGGATAGTTATCTGTCTGTCTCTCATCCCTTCTGAAATTAGGGTTTGAGCACAGATATTGATAGCCACTACTTCAGCCTGGAAGACTGAGGTATGCTTACCAAGAGAAATGGACAACCCTTCCTCTGATTTATCCATTCTCCATATTCCAGCACCTCAGCCTAGCTCTGTCATGGATCCATCTGTATAACAGTTGACTCCATTGCACGGTTTGTGCGAGTCAGTCCTGTTAATCACTGCACAGTAATGTGTGTCCTTGTATTTCTTTACTTGAATATCGGAATGCATGGCAAGCACCGAATCTTCATCAATCCTTCTGAACAAGTTGCCAGAGAGCTGCATCTTGTTCCTAGCTTAGAGAGCCTATAGGCTGTGTTAAGTGCTTGAGTTTCTACTGCTATGTGCAATGTACTCATAGCTCCGGTTGTCATAAGGCATGCCAGTCTTTGCAGCTTCCCAAGCTGCAGCAAGGATTTGCATGTAATTGCCTTATGCCACCACACAACAGCTGCATATAAGACCATCGGCCTTATAACTGTTTTATATATCCAGAGGACCACATTCGGTTTGAGGCCCCATGTTTTTCCATCTGCCCCTTTACATGCAAAGAGGCACTTAAGTGCCCTTGTACAGGTTTTGTCAATGTGGATCTGCCATTTAATCATGTCAGAATATTTCAATCAGAATGAAGCCTACATGATATTAAAGCTCATGATATTTTATATAGATATAAGAAATTTTATGAAAATCGTTAGGAATATTGTTGAGAAAATTCTAAAAATGTGCAAAATGCATAGTATAATGGGACGAAAAAGTCTGGTTGGACGAAAAAGTCGCTGTAACATCTTAGGCATACAAGTTCATAAAATATGAAATTTAAGTTTTATAAAAAGTGTCGTTTCCGATCAAGACAAACAAACAGAGAGGCCTTTTTGCGGAACTTGGTCATTTGGACTCAGGGGAACCTGTATTTCCGTTGAAAACTGAATTAGAATATTTTTACGATCGCAATACTTTTCCTTACTTTATATTTCGTATATAGGTAAGTGAATGTTAAAATTGCTTTGCATCATATTTCATACCTACATTAAAACAAAAATACATTTCCTTAGTTTAGGACTGAATATAGTAAAGATAACTAGGCTGAGGACAAATCATTGGTGTAAAAAATTGTATCTAAGCCTATTACATAGAAGCTAGCAGAATCTCTAATACCTGTAGCTTTCCACAAGACCCACACTCTAGTTAGTAAGCTAGGTAGCACTCCAATGTCTAATTTATGTCAGGAGGTCTCTTGGCCATCTTCTTTTAAGGCGCCTCGGTGGGTTGTCGGGAATAGATATGGAGGAGAGGTCACGGATAAGCGGGTTTGAGTGGGCAGGAGTTTAGAATGAAAAGAGGTATATCTGTAACGGGCCAAGTCTTCAATAAATGGGATATTTAGGTCTTTATGGATGATTTTATTAGTAACAAAGTAAGGAGCGTTGAGGATTTTACGAAGGATTTTGGACTGCAAGGGTTGGATGCGAGAGGAATTCGATGGTTTAGTAGACCCCTATAGCTCAATGCCATATGTCGTTTTAGTCTAGTATGAGGATTCCATGTTAGGCGTTTGTCGAGGTAGAGTCCTAAGTAGCAAATCTGTTCAACAGGAGTAAGTAGGATATTGTTAAAGGATACGGTGGAGCAGGAAGTCATAGGTTTACGACGTAGAGTGAAGGTGATTTGATGGGATTTGTTAGAATTTATTTTAATTCTCCAGTTTTGACACCATTCTTCAATGGCTGATAGATGGTTCTATATGATTTGTGATGCAGTAACAGGATCATTATTCACAGACAACACACATGTGTCATCGGCATAGGAAGTAAGGATAGGGCTTGGATAGAAGGGAATATCAGCTGTATACACCGTTTAAAGGATCGGACACAGGATACTACCTTGCGGTACACCGGCTGACTGAGTGAATACGGATGAGTAAGAAAGGTTATGGTAAACTTTGAAGGTTCTATCAGAGAGATAGGAACGAATTAATAGGAAGTGCGCAGGATAGAGGAATTGACGGAGCTTGTATAGCAGACCTGGATGCCAAACTCGATCAAAAGCCTGTTCCACGTCGAGAAAGGCTCCAGTGCAATACTTTCCGCGCTCCAATGTGGAAGATATGACATCCACCACACGGTGACACCGTTGTATAGTGGAATGGGATTTCCGGAATTCAAACTGTTGATCAGGAATCACGTGGTTGGATTCGAGGATTGGGTATAAACGTTTGAGGAGAAGTTTTTCGAGAATTTTGCCCAGAATGGGCAAGAGGGAGATAGGACGGTAAGAGGATGGATATTCAATAGGCTTTTTTGGTTTAGGTATCATTTTGATAATGGACAGTTTCCAGGGGTCTGGAAAATAGGTAGAACGCAGAGTGGCATTATATATATAGTTGAGGAATAATATGGCTTTTCTGGGGAGCTGTTTTAGGATGTGGAATGTAATGAGATCATGGCCAGGAACTTTTTTGGAAGGTAAATTTTAAATATTGTTGATAATTAACCTTGAATGCCCTTCCATACCATCCGTTGCTCTTTCTTAATGAACTCCCTATAACATTTTAAAAAACTGTTAAAAACATCGGAGTTCACTTTAACCATACCCTATTCTAGAATAACCATGTATCAGAAATATACAAAAAATATATTTCCATACTTCAACAGCTATATAGATTCCGTAAATCCTTACCTTGAAAACCCAGTAAGTAGCTTCCTCTGTTATTTTCTCCAACTTTGGGGTTACCTGCTGTATGGGGGACTTACCTTAATGCCTAAGCCTAAGCGTCTGAATGAATTTCTTTATAAGATTTATTTTTTAGCCCGTAGAAGTGACCATTCTGCCCGTTCTGGCTATTATACCGAATTAAAGTGGCTTTATCCTTTTGTTCTACGGCAATATTTCCATGGGTAATAACTATTCCGAAATTCCGATATAACGGAACTCCTCACACTCCGCTTTGATATCCATTCGTTGAACACTAGAACTCAATCAATCAATATTTATACTCCATCAGAAAGAACCGCATCCTTTCACAAATCCTTTCTCGTTCGGTCCTCATTCGTTTCAAATTCGCTGTATATCTCTATTCTTATAACACTCTCTCTCTCTCTTCTTTCAAACATCAACTCTTTCATTATTTACTCGAATCTCAATCTTTCGTTCCAATGTAAAATGTATTTGTTTATAAGTACGCAAAGATTATAGATGTATTGAATCGCTGATAAATTTTAGAAAAAAAGGTAACTAGACCATTAGCAATTTTTCGTTATTTTGTCCTAAGGGGATTTTGACCGAGGATAAAGATTTTTTTATTTTATTTAAAAAATATAAAAACAACCTTGGATCCAATGAAAAAGAAAAGAAAAAAATAAGACATTTTATCTTGTCTTCACCAATTTCATAAAATACATATACAAAGTGCATTTTATCTATGGCAATAACAAAAAAAAATATATATATATATAAAAGGTTACAACTCGAAACTAATAATTTGGCAAAACTAGTCGGGATCGTTCACCGAGCAAGAAGGGCCTCGTCACGGATCTCCGATTCTTGACTTTTTGATTCCACCACGGATTCATGGAAGTGGAAAAGTTTTATACGTAGCCATTTCCACTAAATCCAAGCCTGGAGGATATTCTGCCCTCCTTCCAGTAAATTGGTAAGGACTGGAACATAAACACTTAGCGACAGGGGACGACAATCGACAAGTAAGAAGAGACGGCAGATTCGGGAGTGGAAGCCCTTTGCCAAGTAATAAAACCAGCCGAGCCTCCTTCACCTCCCCTCCTCCTCCCCCTCTTCCTCGCTCAGCTAGATCTCTTTTCCACTCTCTCTTCTTCGCCGTCCCTTTTCATTAATTTTAATGGAATCAACTCCCACCCCCTCATTTCTGAACTCCCTTCAGTGTCCCCGCTTCGCCTAGCGTACATTCATTCCACGTCTCCCCGCTGCTTCGTCAGTCTATAGGGCAACGGAGCACGCACAGGCCTTTGAATTTTATTTCCGCTCGATGGAGGATGGCTGCGTGTACACAGTTCGACAATCTTCAAATGAAGTTCTTTATTGCTTATTCAAGCGCAGCAATGTCCCGCAGATGTGTTAAAAACTTATTAGGAGCACTTAAAATCTTATTTTATATATATATATAATTTTTTCAGGAGAATGGTAGAAAAAATATTGGAAAGTGAGGACTGTGAATCAATTAAAGTATTTAGGGCGGAGTAGAGCTATGGGTTCTACTAAACCATCGAATTCTTCTCGTATCTAATGCTTACAATCTAAAATCCTTAACCCTCCTTACTTTGTCACGAATAAGCTCATCCATAAAGATCTTAATGTTCCATACGTTACTGAATTAGCCCGAACCAGGCATCAATCATTTCTTGAAAAACTCCATTTCCATTCTAATCCACTAATTTCTATCCTATCATCCTCTTTGATTCCTGATAATCCTCTTAGGCGTCTGAAAAGAAGATACCTCCAGACCTAGTTTATAATATTTTTAAAGTGGTGCCAATAGGTAGCGTCTCTACATGTATTTCATGTAAGTTTACTTTGTCCATCACATTTCCTTGATGTATACAATACAGTTGTAAATATTAATAAATACATTTAAAAAAAATAAAAGTATTTAGAGGAATGGATGAATTGCAACAGATAGACGATAAATGGGGATTGAGATTCACGAAAAAAAAAAACGTTTATAACCAAATACTTTATCTTGAATGATGAAATAAAAACTATGAAACTGGGACGAAACCGGGATATTGTACAATGCAGAAACAATGATGCTACAATTATGGACGAGTTGTTAAGAAAAGAAAGAAAATTTTACGAAAAATATATGACCTTAAAAAAGTTAAGGGAGAGTACCGAGTTAGGAATAATCGTGATCTATACAAGGAGATAAAAAATGTGAAAAAAACCTTTAAAAAAGTGAAGAATGTGTTTTTACGAGCATGGAGAGGTCTGCATGGACGAAAATATAAATAAGAACATCTTTAATATGGTGCTAGGAATCAAGAATATAAAGGGATATACATAGGACAGATAAAAAGCGATAGCCAAACTGAAAATAACAAAGGAAGTGTGCATGGACAGAGTCGAATTCCGGAAACTTGTTGATGAAATGAGGTTCCTTGCAGTTTATAATGATTTTACATCGACATTATCAATGATTGCAAAAAAGAAGTGGTCGGAGGAGAGGAAGGCTCCATCATGGGTGAAGGAAGTTTGGAAGAGAAGAAAGGAAAAGAAATCAGAATAAAAAATAATCCCAAAGTTTATATCCATGTATTTTCTTAATGAATATTCGTTCAGATTTCGATGAGTGATCTTCAAGATATTTTCTTTCTTCTTTCAGTGCCGCGACAGGCCGTGTAGGCCCTGGGTCTCGTGGTGTAAACTCCTGCGAGTTTACACTCACGTTTCACGATGCTATTTTTAGTGTAGGGTCATCACTCCCTACGACTAATTTTGTGAGTGGCCACTATTTGGCTGACGGGTCTCACGTACCCCGGGGAGAGGTTGTGAGTGAATTCCCATTTTTTTTACATCCTTATAAAAGCCCCGCCGGGACTGGGATTCGAGCTCAGAACCTGTAGCATGAGAGACTAGCGCGCTAGCCACTCAGCCACGGGCTCTCCTGACGATATTTTAAGAATTATAATTACTTAATACTTTAGCTTATGATATCATTATTTGGAGATTCTCCTTTTTCTGGTGATACACTAAACATTATTTCTCTTAAGTTTCATAATTTCTGAAGGTTTAATAAATTAATTATTATTTTAACTTAAAACAAATTTAAATTTCTGCCGAACTCATGAACGATTTCTAAAATACCAATTACTATTATTATTAATAAGGATTATTCAGTTTACATATAATAAAATAATTTCTTTTCCCTCGTAGCTCATCCATTAGGTTTATTTTTAAAAATTCATGAGTAAATAAAGTAAAAAGATCTTTGGAAAAAGGAGATCCGATAGAAGAGCCACAGAATATTCTAGTGTAATTTGCCCGACGGGACTAAAAGGGAAACGGATAGCAAAGGAAAGAAGGGATTCCAAGACAGTGACCAAAGGCTTTTAATAAATTCCAGACCAGCGGCCGCTAGAGATAAAATATCTTATATGCTAATTTATTTCTACAGTATTATTCAATTGTAGTTACAGTTAATTACAATTAGATGATGCGGTATATGAATAATAATTGATATTTATAAATAATAATAATATGTTTTTAAAAAGGATTTAGCTACAAAATCAACCCACGAAGGGCCTTGGGTTCAGCAGTATGAACAGTTTTTAAACCTGTGGCTGTATAAGGTATTTATGAGGGTTTTATGGCCCTATTTTATGAGATTAGGTGGGTCCTATGAATGCCTCTTGATTCTAGAATCTTCAATCCTTGCCTATTAAATGACTTATTGCCCCAGAAGGTGGCAGATTGTATTATCTCTGATAAAAAGGTTTAATTGTTGTCTATTCAAACAATCAAAATAACTATGCCATACCTCAGGCGGACCCTAATCTAAAAATGTTTTCTTGTGCAGATTATTTGTGTCAGATCCGCTGAGTCTTGTTATTACAAAAAAAAACATAATTAAAATATTATATTAAACGCATAAGCTTTTTTATTTAACGTCGACTGTGAGAAATGCAAAACGCTGACCATTCCAGAAAAAAGGACATCTATCTGCTTAATTATTATTTCTAACCGATTTAAACATTGTTTTATATAATTTTACATTCACTTACCTATATATGAAATATATAGTAAGGAAATGTATTGCCATCGTGAAAATTTTCGAATTCCAGTTTTCAACAGAAATACATGTTTTAGGGTCTTCTGAGTCCAAATGACCAAGTCCTGCAAAAAGGTCTGTGGGTGTGTTTGTGGCAACTCCCGCGCGTAAACGAAAAGTCCTATGGAACTTAAATTCCATATTTAGAACAATTATACGCTAGAAATGTTAAAAAAACTTTTTCATCAAAATCGGCTAACCAGAAGAGCCAGTATTTTAGCTGTATAAAAAAACAGAATTAAAATTACATAAAAATGGCAAATAGATTTAGTTTTACACTTCAGCAAAACCATGTATTTAAATTTGGTGGCATCACAATTTCATAATGGTTCTCAAAATTCCTCCTCCATTATTCCTTTAAACATTTGTAAGCCCAACAAAAAAGGGAAACCAGAACATACGATATTAAAATTATAACAACCTGAAGAAACAATAATTTCTTAATTGGGATCATATTTGACATAATAAAATTATTAAATCGGCTTTTAAGGCTTTAACAAATACATTTTCTGTTGACCCACTTGTGGTAGATACCTTAACACAATTAAAGGCATTGGAGAGGGTTGGTAGTAGAATAGAATTTATATGGCTACCTGGTCAAAGTGGCATAAAAGGAAACGAGCTAGCTGATATCAAAGCTAAACTAGCTGTCACAGGAGGTCTGTTTGTTCCGGGTGCGTCAACGCGGGAAGTAATCGCCCACATAAAAGAAAAGGCCACAGAACATTGGCAAAAAGTATGGTTTTTTATGAGGGAGAATAAACTTAGAGTAGTCGAGCCTTCAGTGAAACCCAACCGAGCAGACCTACGGCTGTGCAGGAAGGAGGAAGTGGTACCGGCTCGACTGAGGATTGGCCACACAAGGCTGACCCACGGCTACCTGATGGCGAGGGGTTCACCGCCTCAATGTACCTCCTGTGGGGTTATCCTCACAGTAGCACATATACTGTTGGATTGCTTTTCCTTTGAAGCCGAGCGAAGAGGGATTGGTTTGGAGACTGAAATTGGGACAATATTACAAAATACACAGGAGTCAGCCACCAAACTGATAAATTATCTAAAAGACACATCAATATTTTCCAAAATTTAAAAAAAAAAAAGTTCCTGTTTTTTATTTTTAATGTTTTATATACATATATATATATATATATATATATATATATATATATATATATATATATATATATATATATATATATTTTATTTTTTTATTTTTTTTTTTATTTTTTTTTTTTTCTTATATGTAGTTATCTTATATAATTGTTTGCAATTAACTTAAAATATTGTATCTGTATTATTAGTATTATGTATGTTTTAGTTTATTATGTATTTTATTTTATTATGTATTTTGTGATTAGTATATTTGTATGTATTATTTTCGTATTGTATGTATTATTTCGCATATTATGTATAATGTTTGTATTGTATTTTATTATTTATCATGTATGTATTATTATTAGTATACATGTATGTATTATTAGTATATATGTATGTATTATTAGTATTATTACTTTTATTATAATTTATCTGCATTATTAGTTTAGGGCTAAAATAACCTTTATGGTTGAAAAGCCTTTATGTTACAAATAAATAAATAAATAAGCCAAACAATGCCTAATGGGGTAAATTGTTCAAAATGTTTAAAATAAAATTATATTTGTTGTGGTTTTTGGTTTTAGTCGTTGTGGATTGTATACAATATAAAAAATTGGTTAACCACACTTAAAAAACAGTGTGAAGGGATTAGTACTTATCAAGTTAAATATTGCAAATAATCATTTGATGCTTAAGAAATTATCAATGATTGAAATTGATCCATTAAAACTTCTATTTTCAAAATATCATAAATGTATTGATAATTATAAATGTCTAGAAACCTACAATATGCTTTTCATAATTAAGTAAATAAAAATCTCAATATGAATTTTTAAGAAAATCAAGGAAAGATACGAAGGAATTGTTACGTTCTACATACATAAAAATATTTTATGATATATGCGTTATTATGATTAAGATGCAAAAATAGTCAAGAATCCAGCTCTTTTGAAAATATATTTTTAAATTTATAGGTATAGTATTATTTATAGTATAGTATTAGTAGTATATTTTATAGGTATAATATATATATTTATATACTATACCTATTATCATTTCAAAACTGGAAATCCATTTGAACGTTGCTGGCTTAAATTAAAAACAGTTTCGCTAAATTCTATACTATTAAATTACCTATATCTTCTTTTGAACATGTCAATAAAAATATTATGGATCGATTTGTATCTATTGTATTATATTAATAAATGTTAGCAGGGATTTGATTTTAACAATGTGAAAATAAAAATAAAATAATTAAGTGAAAAAATAATATGAAATAAGATAAATAAAATAAGCACTGATAAAAATAAATAAAATAAAATGCAAGACATGAAAAAAAAATTTCCGGTACCGGGAATCGAACCCGAGCCTCCTGGGTGAAAGCCAGGTATCCTAGCCACTAGACCATACCGGAGATGAGCATGTGAGTCATTTTAATTTTTTTTCAGGAGACAACAATGGTAAATGAATTAAATTTAAAATATTCAATTTTTTTTTTTAATCGGGAGCGGGCACCACACGACTTTCACTTCCCTCGGAAGTTAAAATCAATTTTAGAACTATTAAATCAACTTAAAGTTTAAAAAATCCTTAAGTTAATTTAAATAAAATTTGTATTCAGTTTCGTAGGTAAAACGTAATTTAGATTAAATAACATAGCAATATTAAATTGTTGCATATAATTATCAGTAGTAAGTTTATGCCCTATTTGTCACTTTACAATACCTTTTAAAACTTTTACATAAAATAATATTTTTTCTAAAATATATTTAGCTTTCCAACGGTATATTATACATCTATGTCACGTTTGAAAACAGTTTTGCTCTTTTCTCTTATATTTGGTTATTAAATTCGTTGAACTTCTATATTAAGCTACCTTTTATCAATCTTAAAAGGGTAACATGGTTATTTATTTTATTTTTTTAATATACTAAAGTAAAGACACGTTCAAATGCCTTATTTATTTATTTATTTATTCGTCTTATTTATCAGTACTTTTTTTATCAGTACCGTTTTACCGTTTTTTATCAGTACTTAATAGATGATATGGTTATTTTTATAGATTGTACAAAATTAAAGGTACTTTAGAGGAAGAAAATTTAAAATATCGGCATTTAAGCACTTTCAGAATGTTTCAATCAGAACGAAACCTACTTGATATTAAAGCAATTGAATTTTATATCAATATAGCGAGTTTAATCAAAATTGGTAGCGCCACTTTTGTGAGCTGATTTTGGTAAAGAGGTTGGTGTAATATCTCGGATGTTCCGTTGTCTGAAAAATAAAATTTCTGTTTCTAACAACTTTTCGTTGGTCGCTAGATTTACCAAACACACACAAACATGTCTGTTTGTGGTACTTGGTTATTTGACTCAGGGGATCTTCAAACGTGTATTTCCGTTGAAAACTGGAATTCGAAAAATTTCACGATCGCAATACTTTCCCTTACTATATATTTCATATATACATAGGTGAGTAAAAGTAATAGTGAATAGAATTCATATGTTTCTTAATTCGTTTATAACCATGTACAATAAAATATGTTCAGTAGTAACTTGTGTATTTTTTTTCCCAAGAGTTTACTATAAATCTCGAAAAGTTAATTGGTTTTTAGAAGCAGTGTGATTGGTTTTCATATAGCCAGTCTGTGGTCAACATATCCACGAACCACTGAAAATTAGCTTTGGTTGTTTCTGGTTTGAGAATCAATTTGTAGCTTTGTAATTACAATGTTGTAAATATATCCTGTTTATGACCATCTTCTATAGATGAAATAACGTTGCATATAACACAAATAATGTTAGATAAAAACTAAAAATACTGACTTTAAAGCCAATGCTGCAGTTATAACGGGATTAATTAAGTTGGACAAAATTCGTTTTAATTTGAATTAAGTTATTTTTATACTAACTAAAAATTTAAGTATTAAAACAATATACCTCAAAAAGTTATATAATACAAAAATAACTTAATAAACAAAAACATTTTTTTTTTTCTCGGCAAAAAATAATTGTGAAGCATCATTATAAAAACTTATTATAATACATCCAAACATAAATCATAAAACTTTGGACTTTCCAAATTATTTCTAATTTTTTTTTTTTAAATATATGGGTTTCGCCTTACTTAATGTAAAAAAAATATATTAGTGTCTATAGTATTTTTTTTTGTACACTAGAAAAACAAAATAAATGTATTCTTCTATTACTTAAATTCTTTTTAAATATGTTTTTAAATAAATGAAAATACTGACTAGTTGTTTTGATTTGTATTTATTTTTTACAGAACTCTTTGATACCTATTTTTCATTAATATAATTATCTGTTAAAATCGTTTTGCTAGAGCCTAGCATGAATATTTGCGGTTTTTTTTTTGGTTTTTTGGGTTGTTTTTTTTGTTATTAAAGTTTTAGTAATAGTTTAACTAAAGTATTTTTTCATGGTCAAAGTTAACCATTATGAAAACATTAATATACGATTGTGACTAAAGAAATAAAAGCCAAATTTAGAAGCTGACGAATTATTTTTAGAAAGTATCAAGTGAGGAAAGTTAATTCCGTTTGAGAGGACGGCAGGAGTCAGCTATTTTTGTTAATCTGGTCCTGTAGCCTTTGCTGGAACAAACACGCTTTGTTTCCAACTAACAAAGGCCCTTAATTAACTAAATTTAGTCTTCGGGTTCTTTTTCAAGTTTGTTTTAAAACCGCCCTCAATACACCTACTTAACAACATAACGCAGCATTAGCCCATTGTTAGAATTAGAGCTGAAATAATATATTGGGTTGATGCGAAATTAATGCAGGTTTCCTCTATTGCAATATCTTAATTCCAATTGTGTAAACAAAGCTAATCCTAACATTGATCATTATTATACCAAAACAAACCTTATCTAATACCCTCTCTTTCACCATGAATTTGTTTAGTAAAATCGTTTTGTTCAGTGTGTTCAAAGGTCTTGAATCGAAAATGTCAAAGTACGATTTTCGTCAAATTTATTTTTACGAATTTAAATTAGGGCGCAGCGCTGCGCAAACGGCTCGTAATATTAATGAAGTGTGGGGTCAGGGGGCTATTAATGAGTGCACGGTGCAGCGTTGGTTCCAGAAGTTTCGCAGAGGAGATTTCGACCTCGAAGACAAGGAAGGTCGGGGCCGTCATCTTGCTCTGGACAACGACCAGCTGAGGTAAAAGCTTTCTCAATCGAGGTGAGACTATAACTGCTGACAAGTACTGTTAAGAAATTGACAGCATGAATCAAAAATTGCAACGTCTTTGCCCAGCATTGATGAATCGGAAGGGGCCGATCCTGCTCCACGATAACGCCAGACCACACGTTGCACAACCAACGCTTCGACGACTGCACGAGTTGGGCTACGAAGTTCTCCAACATCCGCCTTATTCACCTGACCTCTCTCCTACAGACTTCCACTTTTTCAGGCATCTGGACAACTTTTTGAGGAAGAAAAATTTTCAAAACCAGGACGACATTGAAAATTCTTTTCGTGATTTCATTGAGTCCAGGGATTCGGATTTTTTTTCTGGTGGAATAAGAAAGCTTGTTGAACGTTGGCAAAAGTGCATTGATTCAGATGGAAATTATTTTGATTAAATATATATGGTTAAAGTAAAGATATGGCGTATTTACAATACCTACTAAAAACCTGCATTAATTTTGCATCAACCCAATAATATGTATTTCAAACAACTTTTTTTTTTCTTTTTTTATCATATCTTAAGTAAAATTGATTTTGTTTTGGGAGAGGGGTGGGGAGTGGGAGAAGGGGTGTATTTTTTCCTAATATTCAAACGACGAAAACACATCTAACATATTTCTTGAACTTGGTTCAATTGTAAAACTATGAAAAATTTATAAGGAACAGATGGTCCCGAAGTCTGAAAATCCCTTGAATCAAATATCAATGGCTTAATATGTAGATATTTTTTAAAACTTTGATTAGATGATGCATTTTTAAGGTCTTTCAAATCCAAGGAAATATTTTTTGAAATAAAACAAAAATGAATTATTAATATATATATAATATATATATATATATATATATATATATATATATATAATATATATATATAATATATCACATACATGATAAAAACATAATAATATATTTATATTTGTACAAGTATCGGAATTCAGTGGAGACAAACATAAATATTGTAGCAGGGAATCGTTATTATACCCAGCTTACGCTTAACAAGCGAACTTGTCTCCCGATACAACATGGTCATTCTCTTAAAAAAAAAATTTTAAAAAAGTCTTTTCTGACTTATGGTTCTAAGATCTGGACTGCAAGGGCGGATGAAAGAGAAAAGCGTTTGAGAGGAAATTACATCGACGATTTTATGGGCACATATATGAGAACGGACAATGGAAAAGGCGTGCAAATAGAGAGATCTATACCCTCCCTAACGATCCTGATATTGTTGCAATAATAAAATAATTTTAACGACCAAATCCACCAAACGAAAACTACGTGAGTGAGCTTATTTTAAAATTAAATATATTAACAGAGAGATATCTAAATTAAGTTTCATGATTTCTGTACGGACTGCTGAAAAAATTAAAACGAAAGATTAAGCATCTCCGGTATGGTCTAGTGGCTAGGATACCTGGCTCTCACCCAGGAGGCTCGGGTTCGATTCCCGGTACCGGAATAATATTTTTATTCTATTTAAATTTTATTTAAAATGATAATGAACAGAAGTTTTGGCTTTTTAATCAAGTAAAACTAAAAAAATTAAATTAAAAAAAAAAAACACCAATTGCAAGAAATAAAATAAAAACAATAGTCTAAATATTTGTATTAAAAATTAATTGATATTTATTTAAAAAACACTGAAAAAAACCAAACACTTATCTATCTTTCTATGTATCCAAATTTTTTAAAATGTTTTTTCACAAGTCTATTTTTGTAAATATGTGGTGCACTTTATGCGCTTTTATTTAAAATAGTTTTAAATTTCCTGTATTGAAATAATAATATTATATGACCCTTTTTTATATCATTTTTTAACAGTATCTACATTTTTTTTTTTATTCATTATAACGGAATACCTTTGTTAGAAAAACAAATAAAATTCAGTTTTTATTTGTTTAATATCTCCATTTATTTATTTTGTTTTATTGTTATTTTCCATATCAATTTAATAATGATATATTTTAACAATTTCGTTTTTACTGAAGAATAATAATTAATTAAGGATCAAGCAATTTCATCTCCGGTATGGTCTAGTGGCTAGGATACCTGGCTCTCACCCAGGAGGCTCGGGTTCGATTCCCGGTACCGGAATAATACTTTTATTCTATTTAAATTTCATTTATATTGAAAACAGAAGTTTTTGCTTTTTAATCAATTAAAACTAAAAAATCAGAAAAAAAAAAAGAAGTACCAATTGCAAGAAAGAAAATAAAAACAATAGTCTAAATATTTTTATTAAAAATTATTCGATTATTATTAAAAATCCTTTGAAAAAAAAGAAAAATTTATGTGAAATTTCCCAGTGAAAACAGAAGAATTACTAATGTGATCAAACGGGTCACGAAATACGTTTGTTAATAATTTTCCTATAGTAATAAGTTATATGCGAATTTTGATTTTCAAGGAAAAAACATTTCTTTTTTGCGTAAAAATAAATTATAATAATAAATACTTATTTATTTAATTTTAAAGTTTCCCGACTATTTAAAAATTATTTTAAAATAAACAAATGTATCTAATGATCATACACTTACAAGGAGAGGGTCAAGGAATGAGGTACTTAAATCACGTACTTAATTTATGAGGTACCGTGTGTATTAGTACTCAGTAAGTGTATCCATATACTCAAACAAAATAATTTTGGTGAATTTAACAATTCAACTACAAAGGAACCTCAATTGGAGTGTTATATATGTTATAAATTTGTATTTGTAAATTCTTCATACTATTTATCATATATTATATTTTATAGGATACTAACCCCATTTAATTTTAAATTTCCATGTTTAAAGATATTATATGAATTCACGTTCAATAATGTATAAAAGTCGGAAAGAAATTGCTATAACGAGCTATTAAATTTTAACGTTTAAAACTCTCTACAGTTTTGGTATATGAATACTCATTGCACTATTCTTATCTCCTTGTTAATACCTTAATTAATTGATTCTTAAAATAATATAAACTTTACCCATCACATAATAACATAAATCTCAAGAAAGATTATAATAGTTACCAAAAAATGATTATGATAAAAATGATACACTACATATTAGCTAGAGAGAAATTTCTATTATTATCATATTTATTACAGAAAAAAAAAAATGTTCTTAAAAAATTGGAATTGGAATATTTTAGTTTTATTATTTTTAATAACGAACCTTTGTCTTAAGGAGTTAAGCGATAGTGATCGGGCCGTCGACGGTGTTATTCAGTGGCTGAAGAACATTCGTTTATATCACCTCATTTAACACAACAAATTATTTTACGTACGTTTTGATATTACTCGCATCTTGTCATTGCTAATCAGTATGTTTACTGTACCTATTAAATCATTATGTTTATTGTTCATATTATTATATTTTATTTTGTGATTTATTTCTTCCTTTTAGAACCGATTTCGTCCCTTTCTTTCAGAAAACTGGATGTACATATATACAATATATATATATATTTTTTTTTTTAATCATAGGTAACTTAATGGTCTTATGAAGATGTTTTGCGCAATAATAACCAAAACAACAACAACAACGAACCTTTGTAACCATAAAAAAAAAAATTAAAATTACCCTCCCTCAAAATTTAAGGTTACGTTTCAAGATACGTAGAACCCAAATAACGAATAGACAAAACTCCGTTTATCCGCCGTCCGCCGTCCGAAACTACTGCACCAATTTGTTTGAATGTCGCCACAAAAATACAAGGGCATGCAACGATGATTATTACACCTAGACCTTGATATAGGCTGGTTATTTTTAAAATAACGGCCGATTAAAGTTTATTTAATTCAATAACTCATTTATTTTTGAAGGTAGAGAAAAAATGTTTTAGGGTTTTTTAATAAAAAAAAACGCCAATAATTATAAGAAAATGAATAAAAATAAATTATCATTTTACACATAAATGCGCTCATTACTCAGTTTTTTTTTTTTGTTTTTTTTTTTTAAGATTGATAAAAACATGTACAGAGTTTTAGAATCTGTAAACCGCGATAAAAAAAAAAAATATGTTTTATTTTATTTAATCACAAGTAATATACAAATGGCTTTTAGGACATTTTGTAACTTTGATCATCTTTAGTAAACCTCCTCTTGAGGATTGTTGTGCGTGGGTGAAGAAACCTCCCAGTAAAGGCACTCATAGCGTGGAAGATCTCTGCTAAAGAAGTAGGTCTCTGCTCCAGAGACGTTTCTGTCTCCTGGGTGGGTTTTGTGGTAGTGTGTCTGTGTGTAATGTTTGTAGCAGTTGGTTTGGATGTCCAGCGAGTGAGTCGTGAAATTGCATGTAGTATATTTTAATGATATCCGTTACGACTGGTATGTTGAGGTCTTTGAGTAATGATTTGTTAGATACGTAAAAGGGACAGTGAGTAATGAAGCGAAGGAATTTAGACTGAAATATGTGTATTGTTTGCATGAGCCCAACACCTGAGTACCGTAACAAAAAAAAAAACGAAATCTTGCCTATATATATGCTTGTAGCTTCGTTATTTTCAAAGATAGAATTTTTTTTAACGAAAAATCCGGGTATAATTATAAAAAAAGGAAAGAAAAAATTGAAATTTTACCCTTACATACGCCGATAACTCAGTTATTATTGAAGATAAAGAAAAATCAAAAAGATTAGCATAAAAGAAATAATAAATCATAATAATAATTTGCAGCATTTTTAAAATTTATGTTAAATGAGTAGAAATTTATATCAAATTCTATCTCAGTCTTCTGACTTATAATTTATTTTATTTTATGGATCCTTTCAGAAATATGTTATCAGTGGTGAGTAGTTTTAATAAATTTAGGAAAGTGTAAGACTCGTTTTATCATAGTGGGATTAACGTTGATAAAGGAAGAGGACTAAGCGGAGGGGAGAGAAATATTGCTTTTCCTGTGCATTTCATGCTCTGCCAGCCACCCTCTTATTTTTTTTTTCTGATCCATGTCTCCTCCTCAGTCTTAGAATAATTGAATTCAATCATTTTTGAGATGGTTTTTGTTCATTTTTTTGACGTCTGGAATGAAATTGGTCGGGATTCATCCGAATAGACTTTTTTTTTCCTTTTTTAAGGATATTTTTTCATTGTAAATTACGCGAAGAAAAAATCTCTTTTAATAAAAAGGGCAGAGATATTTTCTTAGAGTCGGAATTAAAAGCTGTTTTCTTCTAGAGCATTTAAGGTGAAGGAAAGATACAGATAATGGACAATTTAATAGAATCTCCAATACGATATACCAAAGTAGTTTCAAAAAATAGAAATCTGTTTAGACCTTCACAAATATTAATTTAGCTCCAGATTAGAAATAAACTTTTTCAAGTTTTAATTAAGTACCAAAAGAAATATTAAAAGTTTCAAATTATGAAGTTTCTAGAAAAAATGTAAAAGTAGAATTTACTAACTATAATTATAGCTTAAGTATATGATTTTCTCGTCAATCTTTATAAATCTCTAGGAAGATTTTCAGTGATATTTATACCTTAAAGTCACTTCCATCTTCTATTTATTGTTGGATAACCACTGTTACTACACATGTTGTTTGTTACTATTGAGATGATGGTTTCCAAAAGGTATCTTTAATGTTTCTTTTTAAGTTTGTCTGTATGTTGTTTATTAATTTCCCAACTTTGTATTTATCTCTACTACAGGTTGTTGTTTTGATTTGTTTGTTGTTTCTTTTTTGTTTTATTAATTGTTATTGTTTTGTATATATTTGAATTTATTCATTTCCGATTTTATACAATTTGACTTTATCATTATTTTCTGTATATATTGTACGAATGTGTATCACATCACTATTACTACTGTTCATTGTGAAACAAATTGTAATAAATCTCAATAAATAAATTAAAAAAAAAAAAATGTTTCTTTTACAATATTTTACTGGAAACATTACGAGAAACTCAAGGTTTTTATCTTTAATAATAATCGAATTACAGGGAATTACTTTTCTTATAAGTTGTTACAACAATATAAAGTTTTTTTAAAAATTAATCAAGTGTTTAATAATTATAAAACATCTTTCTTCTCTGTCCTCAAAAATAACTGAATTAGGAATAAAGAAAAAAATGCAAATTTTTTTCTTCTTTTTGTTCTGAGCGTTGTCCTGATCCTAAAAATTTATATTCTTCAATAATAACTGAGTAATGAGAATATATATATATATATATATATATATATATATATATATATATATATATGTATGGGTAATATTTTTGTTTGTTTTATTTTTGATAAATAATCGCGGTGTCCTGGTTTTTAAACTCTTTACAAGTTTTTCTACAATATGTCTTAAAAAAAAAAATCATTTCATTCAATCATTTTCATTGCAAGTTATCATAAATTCTGCAAATATGAATCCTAAATAATAGTTTATATATATATTTAGATTTTTAGTGGGCTACATCGTATCATGTACATTTCATGCGAAATACCACGGCTACCGAAACTGTGTGTACTAAAAATGGCCAAGATGGGGAAATATTAAAGAAACAAAATGGACCAGGCTATATCCAAAAGTTTCTTTTAATCCGCGAGCATTAAATTACTAAAATTTAAAACTAATACAAGATAGGTATTTCATCAAATAATAATAAAGAAATCAAATATCGTTCATTATCTTCTGAAAAGTTACATCTTTCTTTTAAGCTAATTACTTTCTAAATGTTAAAAAAGACCAATTTCAAGGTTGTGATTATGCAAAAGCAGCAATTCATCAATGATAACTAGTAATCTTATCACTAAAAACATTAAATTTGTCTGTTATGAGCAAGTATGATAAATAGCCGATGCTTCACAAATTTTTTTTTTTTTTTTTTTTTTTTTTTTTTTTTTTCGAGGCGACAACCACCAGGGTCATGTTCGCCTTTACACCGTTAGACATAGGTTACATGATTATAGGAGTAGAGTGAGAGTATAGTTTAGATCTGAGAGTAAAGATGGTTTGACTTTAGGAAGCGAATGATGTTAGTTATATGAGGAGAGGAATCAGAGAGAAGAAGCGACAGATCGGTGGGGAGGTTGAAAAGAATACGTGAAGCGGTATATTGTCGGCATTCTGTGAGGATGTGGAGTATTGATAGAGGAACCTGACATGATCGACAGAGAGGCGGATGTCCACGGGCCATGAGATAACCGTGGGTCAACCTAGAGTGTCCTATACGAAGTCGCGCGAGCACAACCTAATATTTTACTCTAAAGTAATTTAGAATTTAGTTCAAAATGAAATCTCACGGACCCTCTGTTGGAAACAACTGTAATACAATATTATATATGTACAATGTGTACACTTTAAAAAAAAAAACGACATTCACAATCAATTTAAGAATTTTTAAAAACATTACGAGATAAAAATTAGTTTAGTTTACATTAGTTTACCATTAAAGAATTAATTAAATTGAATTTTTATAAAAACATGTGTTTTATTAAAAATCTATTATAATATTATCTAAAATAATCAGTTAGTTTTATCGGCTCTTCATCACTCTTTATTACCTTTTACAGGCTTGTGTATAAGATAATACTTCTTCTAATATCTTTAGCTTTCCGGCGATATATTTCTCACTGTTTTTATGTTCAAAAACAAAAAATTACATTAAATTTTTTTTTTTTCAGTTTCCTCCTTTAGTCGGTCATCAAATTCGTCCAACTTGTATACTTAGCCGTCCTTTATCATGTCATTAAGATAATATGGTTAATCTTCTAGAATGTACAAAATTATAGGTAGTTTAGAGGAAGGAAATACCATCATTTAAGCCCTGTCAGACAATTTTATTCAGAATTAAACCTACATGCTATTAAATCCAATTAAATTTTACATCAATATAGCTAGTTTAATCGAAATCTTTATAACAATTTTTGAGGAAATAGTAAAAAGGTACAAAATGCATGATGTAAATTGGCTCTTCTGGTTTGCCGGTTTTGATGAAAAAGTTTCTGTAACATCTCGGGCGTATATTTGTCTCAAATATCAAATTTCAATTCCGTACGACTTTTTGGTTTTGTGCTGAACTTACCACAAACACACGGAAACAATGACCTTTTTGGTGGACTTAGTTATTTGACTCAGGAGACCCTAGAACGTATATTTCATATATAGGTAAGTGATAGTAAAAATGTTATCCATTAAAATAAAAATGTAATTTTAGGGTTGTATGTATTGATCTACCTGTAATAAGAAGTAGATAAAATCTACCCTTTTCGTAAGAAGTTATTAAATCTCATTAGTTATACCAAATTTGTGGTCTACCAATGGAGACGTGGAACTCGAAAAAAGGAAACGAAATGTGATTAGATGACTTTGGCTGAATAAGAATGCTTATTAAATTACAAAGATAGAAAAAAAAAAAGAAGAAGCTAAAGGAGTTAAACAGACAGCGTTGAATAGAGCTGATGAAGTGGCTACAAGAGAGGCGGGGGAACACAATCATGTGGCGCCTTGAAAGGCTACTTGTTAAGGGAGATTTTTAATGGGGCCCCCTCCCCGCTGAGGATTTGCCGCCCCCCGGGTCCCGCGGGTAATTGAATCACAGCCTAGCAACTTCCCCATGTATAAACACTGTCAGGAATCTAGCCGGATTACTCTTGGTATCCTTTCCAAGCCTAAGCGTATTACTACAGTATACGAAAGCACTCAATGTATACACTTATGAAGAAAATGTATTCATGTATAATACTTCGAAAATATAAGTTACATTCTCCATTAAAACATGAGGAACTTTGAAAGCCTGTATAAAAGAAATTAAGCGATAATCGATCGAAGAAGAAATCTATTAATCTGATGAAGACCCGCAGAGTGGTTTGAAACATTAAATAACAAATAAATTCTTCACTTTTTTTTTTTTAATCATTTGCTGACCGTCACCCCATTACTTTCTTGATATTCATTAATGCGCAGTCATTGATTATTCAATTTAATTTTTTAGAATCGAAAAAATAAACATTTCATCTTAGGAGCCTAGATAAAAAACGGTTAAATATAAAAGTTAAGTAAGTTTATTGAAGTTAAGTAAGTTAATGATTATACTTTATTAAAAACATCTTATTTTGAAATCTACTATAGTACTTGTTTAAAATATAAAGCATTGTCTATAACGGAACTTAAGTGATTCGTCATTTATACGTTCAACAGCATTTCAAGAAAGAAACTAAAAACAATAAAAATGGCAGGTGCTGCCCTAAGTTAGCCAGCTGTTCCAGTCCAGCACAATAGACCCTTTTTGACCGTTACTCAACAGTAATTTGAAACTCTTTTTGCTTTTATGTCTACAAACAATAAACTTACATTATAAATAAATAAGTACAAACTTGGTTTTATCATATAGTTAAGAAGAAGAAAATAGCGATACTTTGTGTAATTAGGTTAAGGAAAGATTGGTACTGCAGCTGCCTTTCGCGACCTAGTGGAATAAATTTTAATTCTTTGAGCTTGGCACAGATTGCAGAGATGTAAATTCACTGAAATGATTTAAATAAATTAATAGGTTTATCTAATTTTTACAAGAAAAATTTTTTTTCTTCTGAATGCTTAGTTTCATTTTAGTTTTATTTTTAGTGTGTGCACTCGTTTTTTCGTTATTTTATTTTTCGTTTGTTTAATGCTGGTTCCATTACTTAAAAAAATAAATAAATAATCGAAATATAGTTCGCTATTTTCTACCTCATGAACCCCAAAATTTAAATGAGTAAAAAATTCAATGAGCCTGCTTAATCTGAGAGAGTGCACTAAACTTAACTTTTTTCGATACTTAAATCACCTTTTCCGAAAAACAAAGATACTATATATCATGAATCTAAAGTTCGTCATTAACATGGATCGGGTGTAGAAACGAAAATGGATTGCTAGGTTTCTTTTGCGTCAAGACCAAGTAATAAAAACTCGTCAAAACCTTCAATTAAGTTGAATTTATTCATTTGTTAATATAATGGAGTATTGTAATTTATTATTGAATCCGTACACTAAAATTTTAGATTGATTGCTGTAGAGGAATAAAGGTCTGTTATCCAAATCGAGGTCCTTATACCTTTAGCTTTAATAGTTTTGCTATAGTTTTAAAGCCTTTTTTAACTTGGTTAATTTTTATTAGTTTTTAAGACTATCTCCATAATACTGACGAAACCTTAAATCAAGCCTTATATCATACTAACACATTATAAAGTTTTTAATAAAGTAATTACGTCACTACGAAACCCTCCAGGGAGAAGAAATAATACAGTATATGTATGGAGAATGTTTGATATGCTGAATACATAAATGGTATTCATAGCCTCGAAGTGGGTTGAAGGTTGAGGAATATTGTCCTTATGCTAAGTTGGTTATGAGTAACGTCATTTACTTGCAAATGTTGAGAAAATTCGCTTACTCGGCCAGAAGCTGGAGGTTCCTAATTACAATGACTGCAGTAATAGACTTAAATCCTTAGCCACCTGATGCACTTAAACCCTCTAAATTGATTCAATTACCGCCTCACCGACACAGCGCAGAAATTATACATGCACTATACACGGATTAGATATAGGATAATTAACACAAATATACCCACTTTATGGGCTTAGAACTGCTCCTAATTAATAATTTATGTTAATTAAGCATTCCCATAATTTATTGATTACACATTTCGTAAATAAACATTTCTATTGTAGTAAACTTTGATCAGAGTGCAGTTGTTTCAAATGCATTGAACTCTATTCAGGGAGATACCTGTGGTGTATTGGCTAGAATAACAGTCTTCTATGCAAAATATACGGCGTTCATAGAGTTTAGATATTCTGAGGTTGTTAAGAACTTGCATTATTTACCTTCTATTCCAAAAAGATAAGAATAAATATTATTTATTTATTATTACTTATCGCAGTAAAGTGAAAACTTTACGTTATGTTTTCAAAATTTCAAGATCCTGCGACATATATATGAAGCGCAACAAACATACAAAAATGTTTTTAAAATATCTAAAAGGAAGGAATTTCCAGCAAAAAAAGATTCGTTTGATGTAAGAAAAATTAGAAACTGTGTAGAAGTGAGTAATCTAAATTTTAGCATGATTTTGGAGAAAAACTATGTTTTTAATTTATTTTCTAAATTAATTTATTAAAAGTTTTAATTTTTTTTTTTTTTTTTTTTTTTTTACCTGTGGAGTTAACAAGTTAAAATAGAAACCTTTTGTATCCAAGCTCGATTTTTTATCCTTATCAGAACCAGAAATATGAAATAAAATTTGTTCTCTGGATGCAAACAGATTTTTCCTTCATTCCTGGAACTCTTTGTGGGGTTCAAAATATTATGTTCTACAGAATATAATATTTTGACCAAGATTAACCTCAAACAATTTTGTCAAACTCTGGAGACACAGATGGGATGCTACAGACTTAAAAATCTGAAGAGATGTAAAATATCATAAATTAAAAAATTGTCTCTATTCGGCTTGCTGCAAATAAAACTAATAGGGATTAAAAATTTCGTAAACATTTTGATTTTTTATAATTGATCATTTTCGTAAAAAATGCAATATACATTTGTTTTTTCAACAATATCTAATAAACTTTATTTAAATAAATTTAATTTCTGACTGCAATTCAAACTTCGATCTTGAATGGTAAAATATAGTTAAAAGCATCTTTGCAAAATAAATTAAATACTAATAATAATATTTATTTTAAATAGAAATTGTAATAACAAAAATATTAATTCCGGTACCGGGAATCGAACCCGAGCCTCCTGGGTGAAAGCCAGGTATCCTAGCCACTAGACCATACCGGAGATGTATTGGTGGCCATTTTAATTTTTCCAGAAATATAAAATAAAATAGAAAAATTAAATTTATTTATTTAAATATTCAATGATTTAAATTAAAAATAAACTCTTAAGGATGTTTATTAACTTTATAATTAGTGACAGATTAAAATGAAAGTACTAGAGACAATTTTAGCACTATTATTTACTGTATAGAAAAACAAAAATAGGAAGAATTTAAAAGTTATTTTCTTGCTTACCTTTCTTAGTTTATTAATAATATTAGGATTAATAAGTATTAATATAATGGACATAATAATCACTATTATATAATTCTACTCGTTTGGGACCCATGTGGAGCAGACGCACTTCAGGTCAGTCTTTCAGTTTTATTAACTTTTAACTGTTTTTCTTGGAAAAATAGACATTATTTTGTGCAATTTGGACAATTTAAGGGTGCGTGTTCCGTCACGAGAGTGAGAATCGGTATATTAATTAGTAATTGGGCGAATACCTGCCTATTATAGGTGCTCAGAGCTTTTGGCTCTGTTGCGATGTCAGTTACCCCCATTATGTCCTCAGTTAATCCTAATGCCATGAAAATAACCAGTAATAGTCAGAAAGAGATGGAAAACAAACAAACAAACTATAAAGTAACCCCTAACCTCAAACCCACAGAAATCAGCTATGCCAAAGCCACCGCATCAGAAAAGTTTTCTAAGCGAGAAAACGCTATAATATTGCACACTCTCCCAGGAATCAAACAGAAGGAGTATGTACTCAAAATTGCAGACCTAATCGACCCAAAATTTATCCGTTACACATCAAGAATTTCCAATTCCCGGTTCTGCATTCACTTCAGTAATAAAGAGTCAGTAGATAATATTCTTAGAAACCATAAATCAATAGTAATTAACGATAAGGAAATTCACATAAAACGGTTAATCAATCCAGCAAAAGTATTATAATTTCTAATGCTTGCCCTTCCATACCTCATGACACTATAGAAAATGAATTTAAAAAACTAGGATTGAGGTTAGTTTCGCCAATGCACTTTCTCAGGGCCGGGTACCAAGACCCACGTTTGGCCCATGTTTTAAGCTTTCGAAGACAGGTCTACATCCCACCTGAGGACCTGGCCAAACTCCCATCCTCACTGTTAATTAAATACGATAATGTACCCTACCGAATTCTTTTAGGTGAAGACATTGTCACTTGCTTTATTTGCAAGCAGCCAGGACATATCTCTACCGATTGCCCAGAGTGTGAGAATGATATAGATATATCTGAGCCCCAAAACAAAGAAAAGGAGGCTACATTAATTAATTTCAATTCTGAAATAATTAGTAGCGTCAGTGAAAAAATAAATACCGATCGCTCGCTACTAGATACACCAAATTATATTTTACCTGACATAGTTAATATAGTAGAGCCCACGCTAGTAGCTAGTAGCCATGACAACGCCAACACGTCATCAGTTGCTAAGGCTGCCAGAGGCTGTCCAGTGGAGCTGTCGTCTGGTAGTCATGACAACCAGCTTACTAGCTGTGGCGCCTTAGATAATCCTACTCAATCGACTGCTCTCATTAATCCCAATGATTCAATATTACAACCTACCGTGGTTTCCGGCGTCAAAAGATGCCATTCTAGCTCAACCCCTTCTTCTGTATCAACTACCGAATTGAACCTAACCATTTATTCCCAAGAAGACACGGAAAACATTATTAATGTTGAAGACTTCCCATTAATGACCTCAACACAATCCATAGGTAAAAAATCGAAGAAACTTAAAAAAAGCGAAATAACCGATTCTAAAATTAATTTTGAAAGTGCTAGGCAGACTATTGAAGAAAATAGGGAAAAATACCCAATAACATTTGAAGAGATGGTAACGTTTATCGAATTATCTCCAAATACCAAAAACATTAGTGAATTTATTAAGGAATTCACTAATAATACAGAGGGCCTAAGGGACATGTTAAAAGACACAAAAACACTGATAACCGACCGGCGATCAAAATTAAAAATTACAAAACTTTTGAAAAAACAGTGGGAAGCAACGGACTGTATAATTAACTCAGACGATAGCACAGACAATTAATAAATAGCTGATCTCTACGAAAATAATTACATTTATTTATTTTATTTTATTTTTTTTATATTTTTTTTATTATGATGAACAATACCAACTCATTAATTATACAATGGAACTGTAATGGGTTCTACAAACGTTTTGAATATTTTAAAGTACTTCTAAATGAAGAGAAACCGCATTGCTGGTGTTTACAAGAAACCCATTTTTCGCAATCTCAGGTAGTAAATATAAAAGATCACGACATCTACCGTAAAGACAGAACAGATTGCAAGTCCGCTTGGGGAGGAGTAGCCATATTAGTTAATAAAGAAGTTTATTCAGAACCAATACAAATTAATTCCACTCTAGAAGTTGTAGCCGCAAAAATTTACAAACCTGAACCAATCACAGTTTGCAATATCTATATCCCACCGAGCCAAGGTTTCACTGCAAATGATCTTCAAGCAATAGTTGATCAACTCCCAAGACCTGCGATCCTTGTTGGAGACCTAAATGGACATAACAAATTATGGGGTTCCACATTATTCGACTATAAAAATAGAGGGAGTGAAATCGAGAAATTTATTGAAACTAATGATTTTCTGATTCTAATCAACGACGGTTCTCCAACTCATTTCTGTGGTGATGGCTCTCTTTCTGCCATTGATTTATCGTTAATAGATGTTAAACTGCTTCATAAAGTGCATTGGGAAGTAAAGGAAATGTTGTACGGAAGCGATCACTTCCCAATCATTATAAAGTTTGACGGTAATACTGATTTGAAATTTGATGAAACTCCAAGATGGTTATTCAAGAGAGCCAACTGGGAAAAATTTTCCACACTGATAGAAAGGGAAATAGAAAAAAAGGAAAACTTATCAACTGAAGTGGAGGGACAAATATCTTTCCTTAACCTAACCATTATTGATGCTGCAAAAAAGAGTATTCCATACAAGATAGTATTCAACAATAGGCGCTTAGTTCCTTGGTGGAATGAGGAGTGCCGCATGGCAATAATGAACAAGAAGAAAGCTCTCAATAAATTCAAAAGAACAAAATCACCAGAAGACCTGAGTAATTTTAAAAAACTTAGATCGATCGCAAACAAGGTGTTGAGAGCAAGCAAAAAAAAATCATGGGAAGACTATGTTAGCTCCATTAATAGTAGTAGTAGTCTGCAAGAAGTCTGGAGAAAAGTGAATGCCATTCAGGGATCTAAAAAACGTGAGGCTATTTCTACAATCCAAACGGGAAACCAAATTATTACAGATCCATCTAACATAGTTGAAGCTTTTGGATCACACTTCTCATCCATGTCGAAAACTGACAACTATACTCCAGATTTCCAGCTGTATAAAATCGAACAGGAGAAAAGTACCATAGAATTTCGTACACAAGATTCGGAAAGTTATAATCACCCTTTTAATTTACCTGAATTGCAAAACGCCCTAAGAACATGCAAGGACAAATCTACAGCAGGGCCCGATCAGATCTCATATCTTTTTTTGAAAAAAATGCCCTTAAATGCCTTATCTTTTCTACTTTCTATTTATAATAGGATATGGACTACTGGGTTTTTTTCCTAAAACATGGAAGAAGGCTTTAGTTAAAGAAAAATCACAAAGATATAAACATCAATAACTATCGACCTATATCGCTGCTGTCATGTCTTTCCAAACTACTTGAAAAAATGGTTAACAACCGTTTGATATATTATTTGGAAACACACAACTTTTTTTCAACATCACAATATGGCTTCAGGAAAAATCACTCTGCTGTTGACCAAATATTAAAGCTTGAACATGAAATACAGACCGCTTTCTCTAACAAGGAGCACTTGGTTGCTGTATTCATAGATATACAGAAAGCATACGACACGATGTGGAGGTATAATGTCGTCAGAACTCTTTCAAAAGAAGGCCTCACAGGGAGTTTGTTGATGTTTATTAATAATTTTCTCAAAGAAAGGACATTCCAGGTTAAAGTTGGACCAAATCTTTCTCAAACGTTTCAACAGGAGAACGGTACACCGCAAGGATCTCCTCTGAGTGTGACTTTGTTCCTTATCGCTATAAACAGCATAGCACGGACAACTTCGCCGGAAGTAAAATCTTCTTTATTTGCTGATGATTTCGCAATATACATAAGAAGCAAATCCTTGGAATATATTAAATGGAGCCTACAAAAAACATTGAAGAATCTTGAAGCATGGTCCAAAACTATAGGTTTCGGCTTCTCAAGCTCAAAAACAATAGCTGTGCACTTTTGCAGAAAAAGAAAATGTCAAACACATCCACCATTAACTTTATTAAATAAACCCATTACCTACGCCGGTACAATCAAATTTTTGGGTGTATACTTTGACCAAAAGCTAAACTGGTCTCAACACATCCATTATGTAAAATCCAAGTGTCAAAAAGGCTTAAATTTACTAAAAGTTCTGGCCAGTACCCAGTGGGGATCTGATCGACGTACGTTGTTGACAATTTACCGAACCTTGATCAGGCCTATACCTGACTATGGGGTTGTCGCTTATAGTTCAGCAAGCCCTTCAACTTTGAAACTATTGGATACAATTCACAACCAAGGACTTCGCCTCTGCATCGGAGCATTCAGAACAACACCCGTCGAAAGCGTCTATGTAGAGAGTGGTGAGCCCTCATTGGAAACAAGAAGAAAATACCTCTTACTGGCATATATCGGCACGTTGATGTCCAGAAAAAAACTCATCGCACATGATTTTACAGAACGTCCAATGGCAAGTGAAAAACACATTAATTTTAGTAAATGTTTCCATAGCAGAGTTAAAAAATTGACATCTGATTTAAAAATAACATTTCCAGAAATTTTTAGAATCCCATTGAGCTCAGTACCTAATTGGGTGCAAACAAAAAGTCAGATTGACTATAGTTTATCCGTGTTTCCGAAGCCCACAACGCCTCAGCACGTTTATCATCAACTGTATAAAGAGCGGGAAGAATTGTATTCCGATTACTTCTTTTGGTTCACTGATGCTTCCAAGTCAGATTCAGAAGTTGGATGTGCAATTATTATGGGCTCTAATTGTTATAGATATGTTTTACCAGAACCGAATAGTGTATATACTGGAGAACTATTCACAATCTGGAAAGCTATGACCATCATAACAAAACAGGAACACAAAAATCATCTGATAATTACAGATTCTTTGAGCTCTCTGAAAGCAATAGAAAACAGGAACTCAAAAGATGTTTTGGTGAACAAAATCCAAGCCCTTGAGCGAGAATGCATTTTTTCAGGGAAAATAATACAATTCCTATGGGTTCCATCTCATTTGGGCATAGGAAAAAATGAGGAAGCTGACCAGGCTGCTAATAATGCTAGGATTGGTCCTGCTATTGATGTAATCCGAGTCAATAAGACAACAGCCTCGGATTGGCGAAACTATGCTAAGAAAACGATTTATGCTTCATGGGTCACCGAGTGGAGCAGAACAAAACAAAAATTGGGAAAAATTAAAGGAACTCCTGAGATCTGGAAAACATCAGAAAGAAGAAATCGTCGGGAAGAAGTGGTCCTGGCCAGACTAAGAAGCGGACACACAGCAATGACTCACACCTACCTTCTGAAGGGACTCAACCCACCGACCTGTAGGACGTGCCAGGCACCTTTGACCGTGGAGCATATCATCCTGCACTGCGAGGCCTACAACGGTGCAAGAAGAGAATTCGATATTGGAAACAAGCTAGAAATAGCTCCTAGTGATTGTGAAATGTGTGTGCAAAAGTTACTAAAGTTTTTAAAAAAAAGTAAACTCTACAATTTTATCTAATCCATTACACCATAAGACAAATTGTTTGTAACCCAACTTTTGTGAAATATTTTTAACTATTATGAGCTAAAAACTTAACTATGTATCATGCTAATGACCCTATAAGGGTAGATGCATATTTGTAAATAAATAAATAAATAAATAATTCTACTCTACATACCGTCGATATTTTTGTACTTAAAAATAAGCCACATCATTTTTTGTGCTTCACTAAAAGATATGAGTGTATTTAGTAAAAATTGTTAATTTTACTAAATAAGAATTCCTACTAATTATATAAATAATATTAAAACTTAATTAATAAACACTTTTTATTAAAATATATATTTGAAATATCCACTTTAACCGATTATCGCATTATATAAAGGCCAACACAGAAAGAGCGTTGTATAGAATTCCTTATTTCTATTGATTGATTTATTTATCTTAGTTTAATTTTTTTAAATAATTTCTTTTGTTAATAAATTTCTACCATATATCTAATTAGTATAGCTATTCATACACCGTCTTGTTTTTTTTTAGACTTTAACAATGTTACTTATTTTCTCTTCCATAAGGACATGTCCCACTGTACAGTGATTATTATTTTCACTAGCGTTATGAACTTAAAAATGTATTACCCTTGATATTATAGTTCTAAGATATCTATTTGTAGTATTTAAATTATTTTACTTGGACAAAATTGTTATTTTTTAGTAAAATTACAAAAAATACCACTAAATGAAGAATTACACCAAGAGAAAACTGATTATTTTAAATCTTACAAAGATATATGATTATAATTTTCAAGTATTTAAAAAATAAATTAATTAATTCAAAATAAAAAAGATATTCCGGAACTATAAATGTCTCTTAAGGATTCTATTCTGAATATTATGTTTGTCGGCAAGTTATCTTAAATCTTTTATCCATAAAATATTTTGTTTAATTAAATTTAGAATACGTAAATAATTAAAAAAAAAAGAAAGAATTTTCCGGTACCGGGAATTGAACCCGAGCCTCCTGGGTGAGAGCCAGGTATCCTAGCCACTAGACCATACCGGAGATAAAATTTGACTGGTCCTTAATTAATTATTAGCCTTTAGTAAAAACGACATTTTTAGAATAATTTGTTTTAAAATATAATTTTTAAATTTGTTTGAAAAATAACATTAAAAACTAAATAAATAAATGGCTATATTAGACAAATAAAAACTGTATCTTATTTATTTTTTCTAACAAAGGTATTTCGTTAAAATTAATAAAAATTGAAGAAAAAAAATGTAGATACTGCTCAAAAATTAAATTAAAAAGATTCATAATAATATTATTATTTCAATATAGGAACTATTTTAAATAAAGCCAGTGCACTTGCATATTTACATAATATAATGGTGAAATATCATTTTAAAAATGTTGGATGTATAGACAGATTACTATTTTTGTTTTTCTTAACAAAAATATTACAATTTATATTAAAAAAACAAACTAGAGCTATGATCTTTTAATTAGTCTAGTCCTGAGCCAACCTGTTTAATTTTACAAATTATGCAATAGTAAAACATGTCACTTACTGACTACTATTTCTTCACAAGGCTCGACACAACAAAGCAATAACAACAACAATATGATATGTTTTATATGACAGGTTTAAATATAAATTAATTATTTTCTAAGTTTGTATTTATAAGGCTTCTACTTTACAATAATTATGGATAGCCATCCAGTTTTTGCCATAAAGAAAGTTTATGACTTCATCAGCATTCAGACAATACTTCCACATATGTCTTCCATTGCTCATATTTAAGCATTTTTCAATTTATATCGGACTGATATGCCGACATATAGAAAATCAAATATTAATCTTGATTTGAAATTCGTGGTTATTTGAGGTTTTATATTGTTACTGCAACTCATTATGTTTTCATTGATTTATTCACATACTACTGAAAATATAAAATTGTCCCCTACCACAACTCCGGTATGGTCTAGTGGCTAGGATACCTGGCTTTCACCCAGGAGGCTCGGGTTCGATTCCCGGTACCGGAATTAATTTTTTAATATTTAGGTATCCTAAATTTAATTAAATAAAATATTTTCTGGATAAAATATTTAAGATAACTTGTTGACAAACATAATATTCAGAATTGAATCCTTAACACATATTTTTAGTTCAAAATATATACAAAAGACTGCAGTCTCAGAAAAAATGTACGTATATAAAAATTTATATAATGGTGATGAATGAAGCACCTCTTTCTAATTCCAGACAAAATGGGACATGTAGGGAGGAAATGAAACGTATTCTCTGTTTATCCTCTATTTCAAAGCGAGCATATCACATTGTTATTTAAAATGAAATCTAATATAGTTAAACTATACCGATTCACACCCAACTTTAATATCAATTTGACTCCATCAAAACTAGTTTTGGTATCAGACAGGTAATGCGTCCCATAACCATAATTTAAATTTTTATATACCTACATTTTCTTCAGAGACTACAGCCTTTTGTATAAATTTTGAACAATAAATGTTTCTTAAGGATTCTATTCTGAAGATTATTTTTGTCGGCAAGTTATCTTAAATCTTTTATCCATAAAATATTTTGTTTAATTAAATTTATAATACGTAAATAATTAAAGAAAAAAAAGAACTTTCCGGTACCGAGAATCGAACCCGAGCCTCCTGGGTGAAAGCCAGGTATCCTAGCCACTAGACCATACCGGAGTTGTGTGAGGGGGACTATTTTTTATTTTCAGCAGCACCAGAATAAATCAATGAAAAGATGATGAGCTCAAGTATCAAGATAAACCCCCAAATGTCCACAAATTTTAACACGAGATTAATATTTTATTTTTGAAAATCATAAGGCGGATAGATATAAATTGAAAAATGCTTAACGACGAGCAATGGAACACATATGTAATTTATGCTTCATAAAAATTGTGATTCAGATATATTATCGTTTATGTATGTATTCTGAAATATGACCTATGTACTTTTCGGGTTATATATTTAATGTTTAATTTTAAAGACGAATTTGGAACCCGCATACTAGACTTAAACGACATGTACTTAATCGACGATTTGGGCAATTATACAGACTACTGAACCGAAATTCTAAACTATCTATCGAGAACAAACTGTTAATATACAAGACAGTACTGAAACCTATCTGGACCTACGGACTTGAACTGTGGGGGACAGCCAAATTTTCTAACATCAAACGCATTCAAATCCTTCCAATCTAAAGTCCTCCGAACAATAGTTAATGCCCCTCATTATGTATCCGACCATACCTTACACCGCGACCTAAATATTCCATTTATTTTAGACCTATACCAAAAATTCTCTAAATTTCATCATAACCTTATTTATCACCCTAATCCCCTAGCTCAATCCTTATCCAGCTCCACGCATCCTTACCATCCTCCTAGAAGGTTGAAACGGCAGTGGCCTCGAGACCTCTTGTAATATGTATATTGGAGTTCTAGTATTGGCTAGATTCTCTACTCACGTGCTGTATTCTTGTGAAATGTATATAGGTATGAGTGACTTTTGTATATATATTTTATTGATTTTGTTTTGTATATTTGTATATTGAATTATTATTATATAAATTTATTGTTTTGTATATATCTTGTGAATGCAGTATGAATTTTAACTTTATCACTATTAAAAATGTCCTAAATTGGACAGATTGTAATATTACTCAATAAAGAATTGTTTCTAGTAAAATAAAAAAATGTTAAATTAGAATATGTTAAAAAAAGAATATTTTCCAATATTCTTGTCATTTAATTTAACATAACCCTGATATATATATATATATATATATATATATATATATATATATATATATATATATAAACGGAGGTCGCGGGTTCAAACACGGCAGATGGCCCAAGGGTTATTTATTATTTTGAGGGAGTTAAAAATCTTTCGTGATGCCGTCCTTTGAAGGGGACGTAAAACAGGTTCCTAATCATGTGATATCAGAAACATGTTAAATATCATTATCCTTATTAATTATTCACCCGCTGTAGCACCGTCGGATAAGCCGTAGTAACGTTAAATAAATAAACAACATAATTTAATAAAAAGATTTAGTTTTTGATAGGTCAATCTCATTAAACTAACTGTACGAAATGGGTTCAAGAAATTATGAAATAGATTAAAAAACATATGAATTTGATTGAAATAATTATGAAATTAACTGAAAAAATTGTGACTTTAACTAAAAAAAAGCTATGAACGAATACTATAAAAAAGATGTGTTTATTTAGTCAACTATATTTTCTATTGTGAATAAGGAATCCCTTTATCATGTTACTATAAAAAGTGAAGACAGGGTAAACTAATTATGAATTATTTTGAGATTTCATGTTTCAAGATACATAGAATCTAAATATCAATTAAAAAAAAAACAACTGTCAATACAATTAATATTAGTTTCGTAAAGAAAAACATTCTCAGAAAGATGAAATACTTGGAAACATCTATAAACTTATGAACGATGTGGACAGCATATTAAACCATTGTTAACTAAGTCCTTTACTAAAAATATAACACTATATTCATTTCTACTTTTCAATATCAACTTTAGATTCAAAGGGTTCTACTGAGAATAAATTTAAATAATAATATAATAATATTTATTTCTGACAACACTTTTCGAAGGAAAAAAAAAACAAATAACAAAACGGTCGGTGAAAAACTAATGACCACTCATAAAAAGATTCTGATCCGGTTTACACCTCTTTAAAGCACAAAGCCTAAAAAACCAGTACTTATTTCTGTTTTATCAAATCCCACAGTTGAGTGGTGCCTGACTTTCATAACGGAAGAGAATTTCTTTTTTGTCCTTTTTTTTCGTTATTAAAAGGTTATTCATTCAAGAGCTATGGTAGCTCTAAAATTAAAAATTCAGATAGTAAAGTGTAATTCAGGGTTGTAGATGAATTACAATGAAAGAAAAAATTAACTTTTTTTTAGCTGAAGCTTCAAAGTTTACTTTAATGAAAGGAATAAAGGAGAGGAAAGAAAAAATTTTTACACTAAGTAAATGAAAAAGAAAACTGCCCCTGAATTCTCACACAAAATTAAAAAATTACAATAACTTATGATGACTTTTAAATAGTTGCTTTGTTTAGGTATTTAAAAACATAATAATATCATTATTTACTTTTATTTAAAAAAAACAAAAACAAGTGTTTTAAGATGATCTTAAATCATTTCTAAAATTGCAAATTGGTAAAAAAGTAATGACGATTTTTTATGCTAATTTTTTTTCTAATATAAACAATCTTTGAAATAATATAGCAACATGTATCCGTTCGCTCAAGGTTAAAATACACGTAAACGTAACTTTATAAAGATTGGTTTAATTTTTTTATTTAATACTAGTTTACATTTAAGTCTCAACCTACTGTGATAAAACTCGAATATTTCAATATTTCATAAAACAAAAAATTACAGGCCTAGATTTAATTAGTGTTTCTTGTTCATAAATTGTAATTTTATATTAACATTTAAATTCAGCACTTTTACTGGTTGTATGTATATGCAGTTGAAAATTCAAAAATATAAACAAAAATAATAACATTTTACATGATTAATAACAACCTCATCCTTTCAGTAGTTCTTACACAATTAATTAATTAATCAGTAATTCTTTAAATGAAATAATTAATTTTGATCCCAAGAGGTTAAATGCATTTGTACAAATAAATAAATGTATAAAAATTAATTTGTTTACCCATCCGATAGCGTATTTTAAAATTGAGGTGTTTTGAGAAAGTTTTAGTATCGAAACTGGTGTTAGATTTGTTTTAATTCTTTAAAAATTACTTCTTTTTTTTCTATTTTTTGGGGGGGGATTCCAAAAATGAAATAATTTCCTTGCTTAATCCTGTCGTCCAGTAGTTTACTAACCTTTCCAATAACATTATTTAAAAAATTTATTCCGGTACCGGGAATCGAACCCGAGCCTCCTGGGTGAAAGCCAGGTATCCTAGCCACTAGACCATACCGGACTTGTGAGGGAAGGCCATTTTAATTTTTTCAGTAGTATACTAAAAAATCAAGGAAGAAAAAGAGTTCTTAATTATTAACTTCTAATAAAGAATCAAATAATAGAAAAAGTCTAGGGTAAAGTTTATATCTTTACTAACAATATAAGTAATGATTAATAAGTTTTTATACATTACTGGTTCAGAAAAAAACATGGGTTGTAGTAAATAATAAAATATAATAGAATTAACTATTACTTCACTTAACTCATTAACTCACATTTTAGTTCTTCCATAAGGGCTAAAAGAAAAATAGGAAAACGTGTAAAAAAATAAAATAATAAAAAATAATAAATCTGAATATTAAATCAATATTAAATATTAGTTTATTAAATTAACCGAAAGATGAATTTAACTTATATTTTATTTGTCTTCATTAAAATAGTTTTTAAAAAACCTAAACAATTGTAAATGAACTAATTAAAATCTGATAAAAACATCCTGTCTTAATATAAAAAGACTATGAGGCGAACATTTAAACAGTTTTATAAGGATAAAAAATTGATGAATTTAATAAAATGGAGTTAAATTTGCGTTTCGAAATCCAATTAGATATTTGTTAAAAGTAATTTCATTCGATGACTATTTTATATAAGTTTTTAAATGCATTCATGTTTTAAGTTTCGATAGAAACATGTGTTTTTTTATATAATCTATTGTGTTATTATTCACAAAAAACAGTTAGTTTTATCAGCTTTTTTATCACTGTCCATTAATATTTACAATTTTAGTATAAGTCAACCTTTTTTCCAAAACATTTAACTTTCCGACAGTATATTATATATTTATGTTAGTGCTCTTATGTTCGAAAACATAAGTATTGCGTTAAAAAAATCTTTTTTTGCTATTTACTTCTTTAGTTGAATATCGAATTCTTTCAACTTATATATTTATCAGTTTTTATCAATGCAAACAAGATAGTATGGGTAATTATTTCTAATCTACAAAATTAAAGGTACTTTAGAGGAAGAAAGTGAAAATATCGGTATTTAAATCTAGTCAGACTATTTCAATCAGAATGACTATAAAACCCCATTAGGTTTAATAGTTTGTTGAAAATCGTTAGAGGCGCTTTTGAGAAAATAGTGTAAAGATGCAAAATGCAGTATAATGTTTCACTTCTGGTTTCTGAATAAGTTGCTGTAACATCTCCGGCTTATAGTTGTCTAAGATATGAAATTTCACTTTCGTACGATTTTTCAGTTTCGTACGAATCTTCATTTTTGTGCTAGATAACACAAACACACATACACACAGAGATATTTCCGCGCTACTTGGTTATTTGGAATCAGGGGACTCTAAAACGTGTACTTCCCTAGAACATTGGAATTCGAAAATTTTCAAGATCGCAATACTTTCCCTTACTGTATATTTCATGTATATGCAAGTAAAAGTAATAATGAACAATATTAACAAAAAATATCGCAATGGATTTTATCAAGTTATTAAAATATGAAAAAATCTACAATCAGTAAAATGATAAAGTTGAGATTTTAGATATAATCTAAAGATTTCTTTTTTTCTTAAGTTATTAGGATTCAAATCGAATCATTTTTAAGCCATAGGATAAAAGTTGGCTCAGCGGAGTCCGATCTAATCTCGCAATTACTTTGGATAGTTCAACACTGATTATTTTTTCCAATCAGATAATTACTTTGGCTACATGAATGCCTCCCAATTGTTGAATAAATTTAATATTAAATTATAGGGATGGGTTATCATGTAAAAATAAATAATCTGGTGCGGGAAATGAACGATTTTCACTTACCTCGGCTGTTAAAATCAATTTAAGAATTATTAAACAGACAAAGTTGAAAATAGGTTAAAGTTCATTAAAATAAAAAGTTTACTCAGATTCGTATTCCTAAAATATCATATAAAATTGTAACGTATAACAGCCAGTAATTAGTTTATGCCCTATTCGTCACTTTGAAATGAAAATGAACTTTATCCTTGGACGAGTAGTCCTCTAAGAATAACAAAACTGTACATTTCAAATTTTATATGCCTGGTCTTTTAGGACCTCGGTATGACTACACAACAAACGGATTTTGGAACAACGAGTAGTTATCATCTACTGCTTAAAATATTACATATCTTGGGAAGATAGACAGTTTAGGTGATGGAGAAATAGTTTATGTTTAAAAGTGGATAAAAATAAGGCTTTACGGATGGACAAAGGCAATGAATGCCAAAATAGGATAGCACGCATGACAAGTGGCTTTTTGAAGAAGGATCTGTAGGAGGGTATATATACAGGTTTATGGGTTGGGATCGAGTGTTTACTGAATGGGCAGAGGAACATGTATTGAGCATATCGCGAATATAAGGAGGTTTTTGTTTTAAAACTCGGAAAAGACAGACCCAAGGAAATATTAACGATGAAAAGACGGGTATAGCCGATTTAACTCACAATCAGTACACCTACAAGAAATATGGAAACGCCTTCGAATCCATATGTAAATCTAATTAAGTAATTCATTATTCAACCTTGCTTTACATAACCTTTAACAACATTGCATATAAGAAAATATTTTATCTAAAATATTTAGCTTTCCAACGGAATATATGCATCTAAGTCACTGTTATTCCATTCAAATAATCAAAATTAAATTAAAAATTATTTTTGCTCTATTCTTCTTTAGCCGTTTTTAAAATTCGTTTAACTTTTATATTTCGTCGTTTTGTATTAATCCTAATAAGATTATATGGTTATTATTTTTTTTTATATTCAAAATTAAAGGTACTTCAGAGGATGAAAATAAAAGAATAGGCATTTAAGCTCTGTCAGACTATTTTTATCTGAATGATGACTTACAAGATATTAAAGCCCATGATATTTTACATAGATATAGCTAATTTCATAAAAATCGTCAGGGCTGTTTTTTAGAAAATCTTAAATAGGTGTAAAAAGCAAGGTATAAAGTAGTATTTTCGGTCAGCCGATTTTGACGAAAAAGTTACATCTCGATTGTAAAGTTCCTTAGATATGAAATACACACACATACCTTTTAGCGCGACTTAGTTATTTGTATAATTGGAAACTAAAACTGGATTTCCGATGAAAACTGGAATTCAGAAATTTTAACAATCACAAACATTTTCCTTACTATATTACATGTATAGGTAAGTGGAAGTAATAATTACTCACACCTAATGCAGGATTTATTTTAAATACCTGATTTTTTTTTTTTTTTTTTTTTTTTTTTTTATAAAAAATTATAAGCTGAAGTGACAAAGTTTCAAAAATCTGAAGATATACGATGGTATAGAACAAAGAAAATCTCGTTACTCACAACTCCTCTGATTTTAGAAATATTTATTTATTTTGTAACATAAAGGCTTTTCAACCATACAGGTTATTTTAGCCCTAAACTAATAATGCAGATACAATATAATAATACATACATATATACTAATAATACATACATATATACTAATAATAATACATACATGATAAATAATAAAATACAATACAAACATTATAAATAATATACGAAATAATACATACAATACGAAAATAATACATACAAATATACTAATCACAAAATATATAATACATAATAAAATAAAATACATAATACACTAAAACATACATAATACTAATAATACAGATACAATATTTTAAGTTAAATACAAACAATTATATAAGATAACTACATATAAGAAAAGAATAAAATTAAATAAATAAATAAAAAAAATAAAAATAAAATAATAATAAATTAAAAAATATATACATATATAAAAATCAAAAATAGGAACTTTTTTTTTTTAATTTTGGAAAATATTCATGTGTCTTTTAGATAATTCATCAGTTTGGTGGCTGACTCCTGGGTATTTTGTAATATTGTCCCAATACCATTCTCCATACAACTCCCTCTTCGATCCGGTTCGAAGGAAAAGCAATCGAACAGTATATGTGGTACTGTGAGGATAACCCCACAGGAGGTACATTGAGGCGGTGATCCCCTCGTCATCAGGTAGCCGTGGGTCAGCCTTGTGTGGCCAATCCTCAGTCGAGCCAGTACCACTTCCTCCTTCCTGCACAGCCGTAGGTCTGCTCGGTTTTTATTTATTTATATTATCGGTTTTTATTTTTATTTTAGAAATAAAAATGTACTTTTACATATACAGAGACGTTATGTAGCACTTGCCAGAAATACTCTCGACTCTAGTACAAGTCACTAACTCTCCACTAAATATTAGTTATCGAGACAATGATTCGGCCATTAAGGACAGAGGAACAAGATATGATTACAAGACCCTAAACCGTAACATAAATCTCCAGTTAACTGCCGACTTACGACCGCTGCTAATGGTTGTACTACCACACCACCTCCCTTTGCCCCTAGGCAACGCTGAATTTCCTAAGCTGTTACAACTCTTAAGTCCGATAAATGCCCGTCCATCAGTCGATCCGATTATCCGGTTTCTTAAATACACGTCCAGTACTTAGTTCTTGACGGTTCTGATTTTCCGTCTGATCCTCAAACTTTGCTGTTATGTTTGAAACTTAGCTTAGACTTTGAGTAATCTAATAAATAGCCCGGATAACTCCTGTCACGCTCTCTTCTCTTTTATTGCAAAGAAAGAAGGGATTTCAAGAATCCCAATTAAAAAAAATTTAAGATAAAATGTAACGTTCTGAAAAAAGTCTTAGAGAATATTAATATATAAATACGAATATGCATAAGTGCTATCATCAGCCAGAAAGCAAGTACCACATCTGTCTTGTAATAGATATTTTTTTGTTTTAATTAACCACATACAGATTGTAATTAGGCATGTGAAGGTTCTATCGAAAAACATCGAAGTCTTTAAATGAGATATGCATCATTAGGAGTGATCCATAAAATAGTTAGAATTAACATTTTCTGACCTAACTAAACAAGAGGAAGAGAACTGTATCTTATCTAACCAAAAAACAAAATAAATTTCAAAATAAATAAATTTGAAAAACATAAAACGACTAACATGCAACAGAAGCGTTTAAGTTATTTATTCATCAGTGTCTATAGTTGAATATAGTTTACACTTAGTTTAAAATATAAATAAATTTGCAAAAGTAATTTTTTTTAAAACATTTTATTGGTATTTCCAACTGTATTAACAAAAAGAAAAAAATTCATCAAGTAAATGTGATGTGTTATATAATACAATGACATGATATACTTGTAGAGAAGCTTCCCATTGGAAGTACTCTAAAAATATTCTAAACTAGGTCCCGGGGCCATTTCCTTTTCAGGCGCCTAGGAGGATTATCCGGAATTGAAGAGGAAGAAAGGATTGAAACTAGTGGGTTAGAGTGAGAATAGAGTTTGTCATGAAAGGATTGATACCTGGTCCGGGCCAAATCAGTAACATAGGGAACATTAAGGTCTTTATGGATAAGCTTATTGGTGACAAAGTAAGGAGCGTTGAGGATTTTACGAAGGATTTTGGATTGTAAGGATTAGATACGGAAAGAATTTGATGGTTTAGTAGACCCAAAGCTCTACTCCGTAAGTCCAGATTGGTCTTATAATACTCATATAGATGAGCCTTTTGTAGTTCTGAGGAAGGGTTGACCGTTTGTCTAGTAAGTGTTGAAGTAGCCTAAAATGGCGAGCAAAGTAAGTATGAAGGTAAAAACAAACTTTATGTCACATACTTTCTTATTGTGTAATATATAAATGAGATATCTTTTGAATATTCGTTTTTCTTAGGAAGAATAAAAAATCGATTGTGAAAAATAATAAACCAATGAGAAAGATGTTTTTCTTCGCAAGATAACAATAAAATATGCATCATTCAGTTATTAACATAATAAAGACGATAAACACGAATAGAGTAGAAGAATGTAAAATATGAAAATATGTGATTGTTTTTGAATTATCGTACTCTCTCACACACTTTCAACGTATTACAATAACTGTATTTTATATAAAACTTTATCATTTTATTTTATTTTTTCTTAGCTGTTATTTATTGTAAATAATGTCGAATTTCTTAAAATTGAGTTTCTAAATTAAAAAAAAAAATTTTCATAAAGTGTATATCCAAATTGTTTGTTTTGATATAATATTGTCAATTGGTTTTGTTACTTTAAAAAAAATAATAATAATATTCAATGATATAAAGGATTTTCTATAAAGTAATATTTATGTTATTATTTGAATTAGTTTTAAATATTTTTCCTTCCCACTATCTCGTTACTTTCATGAACACTCATAAGAACTTGTTTTCATGTATTTTCCCTGCTTCCTCTTCTACACCGTGTAACGTGGCCGTAATGAGGAGATGCGTCTACGTTTCTTTCCAAACAGTACTATATTCATATTAAATTGTTAAAAAATCATGGAAAAAGTACTAAATAATATGGAAAAATAAGTCATTACCACAGTAAAAAATCAGCATTAGACTTTAATGAATAAATAATCAAATGAATTGGTTCCATCATAATTAAATGTTTCGTTTTTGTAATATTTTCTTGAGTGGATTATAGTAACTTTTGGAAATCACCGCCTCAATTGTTGAATAAAGAAATTAAGTTGCTCAGATTTTGACACTTTTACAGAAAAACTTTTCTGATATCTGAGTTGAATATCTAAAAGGCAAGAGAATAACAAATTCCGAGGCAAAGTACCCAGCGGGCTAAGTTAATTCACAGCTTAATCTGTAGAAGGCTAAGTAACCCGGGGACTTTTTAAACACGCACTGACACAGGAATATATTGCCCTCTTCTAAATCTGCTATCTAAATTACTGTTGCTCTTCTCAGTCCGGAAACGTCTATTTTATTTTATCACGACAAAGTTTTAAATTAGTTCTTTTTTCCCGAGCGTTCCGACCCCTCTCGGATGGTCTGGGGTTGGCAGAGCCTAACACTTATCTAAGATCAAATTAGAAATCTCAATGTAAAACATTACAAAAAAAAAAGAAGTTTTATTTATGTGTTTTCGAAACTACATACAGATAGTATTTTCTTTCTTTTTTTCTTTTTTTTTTTTGTGTAATATATTTTATTGAAATTTACAACTGTATATTGGAATACATCAAGTAACGCTGATAAAAGATAGTGTACATGAAAAACATGAAGAGAAACTGCCCATTGGCTCTAGTAATAAATCTAAACAAGAAGGTCTCGAGGCCAACTTCTTTTCAGACGCCTCGTGAGGATTGTCGGGAATTGAAGAGGAAGCAAGGATTGAAAATATTGAGTTAGAGTGGGAGTGGAGTTTATCATGGAAGGATTGATACCTGGTTCGGGCCTAATCAGCTACATAGGGAATATTAAGGTCTTTATGGATGAGTTTATTCGTGACAAAATGAGGAGCGTTGAGGATTTTTCGAAGGATTTTGGATTGTAACGATTGGATACAGGAAGAATTTGATGGTTTAGTGGAGCCCCATAGCTCAACTCCGTAAGTCCAGATAGGTCTTATGATGGTCATGCCGATGAGTCTTTTGTAGTTAAGTGGAAGTTTAGAGAGTTTGTCTAGTAAGTGTTTAAGTAACAGAAAGCGGCGAGCAGTTTCTTGTAGTTTCAGTCTAGTGTGCGGATTTCATGTTAAACGTTTGTCACGTAGAAGTCCTAGGTAGCGGATCTGTTCAACGCGAACGAGCAGAATATTATTAAAGGATACTGTAGGGCAGGATGTCATAGGTTTACGACGTAGGGTAAAGGTAATTTGGTGGGATTAGTTGGAATTTATTTTAATCCTCCAATTCTGACTACATACCTCCAGTTCTTTGATGTGGGATTGAAAATTTTGAGAGGCAACAGTTGGATTATTATTGACTGATAATACACAAGTGTCATCTGCATAAGTAGAAAGGAAATCATTAGTATGTAATGGGATATCAGCTGTATAAACTGTATAAAGAATGGGTCCTAGGATACTGCCTTGAGGAACACCAGCAGACTCCAGTTTTAAAATGTCATAAAAATGGAAAAATAGGAACTATTGTTATTGATTCTGAAGGATCTGTAAGAAAGGTAGGACTGGATAATGAGGAAGTACGTAAGAGGCAGAAATTTACGGAGTTTGTAAAGCAGTCCCAGGTGCCAGACTACATGCCGGTAGTAAATTCATTTCAATATGACTTATTTTGTCACCTTTTTTCTGTAACCGATATATCTACGTTAATTTAACTATTTTTGTTCCAGTAATAATGAAAATTAAATTTACTACCAAAACTCGAAGGATGACCTGGCCACATGTGAAAATGAAAAGATGGCCTCTCAACCAGCGACTGAAGGCTCTATACTCTTTTTTATCTAAACCATCAAAACTTAAAATTAGGCAGAAACATTTTTTCTTTTTTTTCCGTCACTGCTAAATTCTCACCAATATACCCTTACTTATGTTGCCTTTAAATAAGTATTGTTTTGTTTTATATTTAATCATTTCAACCTTACTAAACCAAAACCTTTTTCTCTGAGTTTGCTATGATTTACTCTTATACACGTTAATTACTGAAATGCCTGTATATTCATACATTCAAGAAAGCTGAAGAGAAGCTGCATGAGATACTTCCTCTGCTAAGTTAAAGTCTAGGAAGGGGTGCTGCTTGGGCACTTTCCTTCCCCATACCTACCTTGTCTGCTTCTTCATTTTTTTACAGCACATTTGCTTACTGTCCGATAGCGTCTTACAGGTGTGAATAGACAGTACGAAAAGGAAAAACAAAATTAATTTATACCCATTTCCTCAAAAGTCACATGTATCCAGTTAAAAACTGGATTTCGCAGAGATCAATCGGGGATATTCATTGATTAATGGTTGCAAGGGATCCTAAAAAATCTAGGTATGAACATTAGACCAACAGAAAATGTTGAATTTGAGTTAATTCTTCTAAGTACATCAAAAAAGTTTTATAAAGGAAATCTTCGATACTTTTACAAAAGACTCTCAATTAAGGCTCTAATTTATATAGATCCACTAATTTATCATCAGATCCCTCAAAAATCACTCGTGTCCATTTAGAAATTGAGTTTTGCAAAGATCAATTTAGATACCGGTTAATTGCTGGTTGCAAAGGAATCCTGAAAATTCTAGGTACGAAAGTTATACCAATAGTAGTAGAATTTATTTAAAATATGTAGAATCTTCGCTTAGTTTTTGAAATAAGAACATCAAAAAAGTTTCTGAAGTAAATGTCGGTTACCTTAACAAAAACATTAGTGATAAAGAAGATGGTTGGGGATTGTTCATTCAAAAAACAACACGCCTATAAGGAACACTTACATTTACTTTAAGTATTATTTGTAATTAATTAATTAACCTTCATTTTTTTGTTAGTCCATTATTCCTTATATTTATCTTTTTTCTCTCTCTTTTTTTTGTGTGTGTGTTCTGACCAGAAAACAGCCAATAAATTTCAGATATCTGGTCGTATATTCACTTACTATAAAACAATATAATGACCCGGGATCCATGACTTACAAACCATTGCTCGTCGGTTATAAACCAGCCTCCACAGTACTTTATGTTCATCGGATGGAAGAAATATTAACTCCCAGGGGTCAATGATTTTAGTGTTTATGGTTATCTGCTAATCCTGTGTCAACTACCTGGAAAGGATAAAACATTTCGTACAACTAACCGTAATTAATTATAATAGGAATGTGTAAATTTCCTCCCAAAAAAACCCGTGGCCATCGATATTTTTGTATAATTATAATTAATTATGTATTAATAGAGTCAATTTTTATGAAAAATGTAGGAAAAGGAAAATAATAAAGAAGATTTTTGTATTATTTCCACTATAATTTTATTCTATAACTATATTATATTCTACCATAGAATATAATTATTTCGATCACGCCAATAACCCTCAAGGGTAGAGGCGGATAAACAAATAAATAAAAAAAAAAAAAATTTTAAATACCTATAAATGTATAACATAAATTTTATTTATATAATATATGATTCTCTGTCGATTTTATTATTAAGGATGACGTAGAAGTTTTAGAAAAACTTACTCAATGTATATATTCCCAAAAGTTGCTTTAAATTTAATGGATCATTTCATTCGTTGACTTCCAAAAAAAAGTTCTTTTCATTTCGTCTTTTCAAAATAAAATATCTACCTATATTCTCATATCTACCAAATATATGTACGAAATTTCCTAGAAATCTGTCGAGCCGTTTCGAAGGATTACAACAAACACCGTGACACTAGATTTTTACACATTAAATTTTAGAAATAATTGCTAATAACCTCGAAGATATAGTGGTCCATGTGAAGGGTAAGGATCCTATTCATATACGTAATATTTTACAGGAGTCTTTATCAAGCATTACTTCTTGGCTAGACCACCAAGGGGCTATAGAATATCAATTCCCAAACCTCAGGCGATTCTATTTACGAGAAAGCGAAATTTCACTATCGAAAATATTAAAGTATGGGAGGGAGAAATACCATATCTTAAAAATGTTAAATATCTCAGTTTAATTTTAGACCGCTCTCATACTTGAACTTCTCATATTAAACAAGTTAGGTCAAACTGTTTTCAGGCCTCAAATGTTTTAAAATTGTGAACAATTATAACTGGGGAGCGGATAGAACCAGTTTAATTTGATTATATCTGACTCTTATACGTTCCAAACTGGAATATGCTTTTATGGCATGCCGCCCGGCGAGCAAAATAACGCTAAAGATGCTTGAGCCGGTTTAAGACACACCTCTTCGCTTAGCCACGGGTGTTTTTCGCTCAAGTCCCACCGCGAGTCTTTGAAGTCGAAGCTGGTAAAATGCCTCTGAGTATACGCAGAACAATTTTAGACTTAGCGTATTACGTTAAAGTTCTCTCTCGACCAAATCACCTCTTAAAACATTTGTTCGGTCCCTCAAAAATAAATCAACAAAATAACCAAATTAAGCTTTTATTACCAGAAAGGTTCTCTGTACACATATCCTAACCCGACATTCATCCCTCACCACCGCCTATGGTTTTTCTACTACTGATATCAGAACCGTAGCTACATTCGATACCTACGTATTAGCTGCAAACCCATCCGAGCCGAACTAAGGCTGTGCAGCAAGGAGAAAGTGGTACTGGCTCGATTGAGGATTGGCCACACAAGACTGACCCCAGGGCTACCTGATGACGAGGGGGTCACCGCCTCAATATACCTCCTCTGGGGTTACCCTGACAGTACCCACATTCTGTTGGATTGCTTTTCGTTCGAAGCGGAGCTAAATGGGTAAGGACATTGACATTGGGAAAATATTACAAAATACCCAGGAGTCAGAAACAAAACTGATGAATTATTTGAAAGATACTTAAATTTTTTTTCAAAATTTAAAATAAGAAAATATGTTCAAGTTTTGGATTTTTAATATTTTTATTTATTTGTCTTTTATATTTTATTCTTTTATGATATGTGATTATCTAGACTTTGTTTATATTTTATTTAAATGTTTGTATTTTGTATTATTAAATAAGTGCTAAAATAATCCTAGTGGTCGAAGAGCCTTTATGTTACTAAATAATAACCTCGAAGAGTAATTTCAATCAATATATTATCATATCAATAAAATGATTTCAGCTTCTCACTGTATAGTCCCTACTTCAAAAGACACCAGCTTACATTTATTTACTTAATATATTTTGTGTGCTCACAGCCTTTCATATTTTCCGTGAGTGAGTCAATTACACCCGGTCCCGTTTTGCGCCGAAACCCTTTAAAACGTTTACGCCGTAATGCGAGGTAGTTTTAGCTGGGAGTACACGACCGGAATTTTAAAAGTACATAAGGGGTGGCTTTGCTTCCCCTCCCACTCGCCAAAACAGACCTGAATTACAATTTTTCCCTTTTCCGTGGTGAAGTGGTTCTGTATACAGATTTCCCTACCCCTAGCCTTAATGTACTATGGGCGCCGTTCCTTTACATGCATGTACCCAGAACATCTCACACTTAAGTCACATTGAACATAATAAAATTCTAAGTACTTAAAGTCATATCTTTCGGAGTTTGTTCGGAACCCTCTTTTTTTTTTCTTCTTGGGCTCTTTTTTTTCAGGGCTAGAAAAAGGGGGTTATAGAATTCGTAATATTTTTTATTTATTAAGAGATCTGCTCTTCTTACCTAGGATTGTTCCAGGCATTTTAATGTTTCGAATTCAGAATTAAACAAACATTAATAGACTCGAATAATTGGATTAATACTCTAAAGTATTTTAAATTTAATTATATTCATGAGGAGGGAAAGGATACTGACTTTACAGGACACCTTAACTATACACTGGTTACATGATCTTCTTAACAGGTGAACTTTACAATTTTAATCTCTACTATTAAACAAGTAAAACCTCTGATAATTAAAATGTTATTGGTTGCAGATTCTGTAAGGTGAAGATCAAAGTCGAAGAATAAAGTTAGAGGCTGATATTTAACTTCACCAATATTTATTTTATTAAGTATTGATGCACAACATTTCCGCTATAATGCCATCTTCATGTGCAAATAACAGTTTTATCTGCAAGTACAAACATAGTTTCTTTAAAAATAATCAATTCATAACCATAACATCAAATTTAAATAACAATTCAAAATGTTTAATAACAATAAATAGAATTTATGAAGTAAAATTGCAAATAATCAATGCAAATATTAACGTTAGATTCTTAAAAATAAATAAAACATGAAAAAAATAAATAAAAATAATTCCACTACAAACATGAATAACTGTGAATGGAATCAGTTGTAATCAGGTAATTTTTATATTTCAAAATTAATTAATGATTTTTTATATTTATAAAATAACCTTATTCAGTATAATCGAATTTTAACTTTGATGAACATAGTAAATTAACTGATCCATTCACAGTTAATCATGTTTGTAGTGGGATTATTTTTATTTGTTCTTTTGTTTCTCGTTTTAATTGGTTTTATCTATTTTCAAGAATCTGATTTAAGAATTTTAATCTTTTTATAGATTATTAGCAATTTTACTCCATACATTGGGTTTATTTTTATTAAACATTTTGGATTGTTATGTAATTTTGATGCTATAATTATGAGACTGTTTTTAAAGAAAGTATATTTGTACTTGCAAATAAAATTGTTCTTTGCACCTAAAGATGGCATTATAGCCGAACTGTTGTACATCAATACTTAATAAATTATTGGTGAAGTTAAAAATCAGCCTCCAACTTTATTAAAATTTTATTAATTTATACTAAATCAACAATAAATATTTTTAAATTTAACGTCCACGGGAACTTATAATTTAAAGAAAACATCAATGTATTGTACTTATCTATTTAATTTTGAAGCCCATAATCGTTTTTCTTCACATATCCTGATTGACAAAACGGGCTCAAGTTAAGTGATTGCTTTTGATAATACAATAATTTCTAATGTCATGTTATTGGAGCGAAAATAAATAAATCCACCGAAATAATATTATTCTTGTTTTAATTTATTAAAAATGAATTTCAAAGACGTCATGTGTAGAGCTCACCAGTTTTTTTTTTATACAGTTGTAAATATTAATATAAATAAACAAACTTTAACCTAACCGAACTTATTTCCGATAGAAATGTATTTAGTAAATAATTCTGGATTTTTCTTACTTCGTAGTACCTAAAGGTATATTTATTTATTTATTAGATCTTATCAACCATAAGGATCATTTGCACCTCATTTTAAAATTACCATTCATAATTAAGAATTAATTAAGTAATAGTAATCACAATATCATAATAATTATGAATAAAGAAATATCTTTATTTATTTTTATCTTTTATATAGCTTTTTTCAGTCAAATTCATAATTTTTTCAGTCGAATTCATAATTTTTTCAGTCAAATTCATAATTTTTTCAGTCAAATTCATAATTTTTTCAGTCAATTCATCATTTTTTCAATCAAATTCATAATTTTTTCAGTCAATTTCATAATTTTTTCAATCAAATTCATAATTTTTTCAGTCAATTTCATAATTTCTAGTACCCATTTTATACAGTCAATTTACTGAGATTATGCAATCAAGAACTTAACATTTTTATCAAATCTTGTTCTTGTTTATCCATTAAACGTTACTTTATGTTACTGTGCTTAATCCGACGGTGCCGCGGGTGTCTTGAGATTTGCCTATCCAGGTTTACTTAAGATAGGGATCTTTTACGAGTTACACTTTTTAAATCTTATAAGGGTCACTTGTGGAGCACAAATATAGGGCGATCTGCTGGTTTTGGACTTGCGACCTTAAGCATATAAGGCTGTTATGCTAGCCACAACTCCACAGGTGACCCTCAATGTTCCAAAAATCCACAGGTGTTTGAAAATGCCGGTTTTGAACACGTGACCTTGGGCATATTGATATTTAACACCTTACTGAATGCATCAGGGTCACCTGTGGAGTAGTGGCTAGCAGAACAGGCACCTTTTAAAGGACGAAATAACCAAGGATTTTTAATCCCTAAAAGCAAATATAGGGCCATCTGCTGGTTTTGAACTTGCGACCTTAATCATAGAGAGCTGTTATGGCTAGCCACTACTCCACAGGTGAACCTTTATGCATTCTAAAAGGTGTTAAGGACTAATATGACCAAGGTCAGGGGTTCAAACCCGGCAGATTCAAACACCTTGTGGAATGCATCGAGGGTTACCTCTGGAGTAGTGGCTAGCATAACAGCCTTATCTGCTTAAGGTCGCAAGTCCTTGTGGATAGAAGCGGCTAGTGGCTAGCCATAACAGCTCTCTATGATTAAGGTCGCAAGTTCAAAACCAGCAGATGACCCTATATTTGCTTTTAGGGATTAAAAATCCTTGGTTATTTCGTCCTTTAAAAGGACCTGTTATGCTAGCCACTACTCCACAGGTGACCCTGGATGCATTCAGCAAGGTGTTAAATATCAATATGCCCAAGGTCACGTGTTCAAAACCGGCATTTTCAAACACCTGTGGATTTTTGGAACATTGAGGGTCACCAGTGGAGTAGTGGCTAGCATAACAGCCTTATATGCTTAAGGTCGCAAGTCCAAAACCAGCAGATCGCCCTATATTTGTGCTCCACAAGTGACCCTTAAAAGATTTAAAAAGTGTATATCGTAAAAGATCCCTATCTTAAGTAAACCTGGATAGGCAAATCTCAAGACACCCGCGGCACCGTCGGATTAAGCACAGTAACATAAAGTAACGTTTAATGGATAAAATAGAACAAGATTTAATAAAAATGTTAAGTTCTTGATTGCAAAACCTCATTCAATTAACTGTATAATAGGGGAACAAGAATTTATGAAATTGACTGAAAAAATTATGAATTTGATTGAAAAAATTATGAAATTGACTGAAAAAATTATGAATTTGACTGAAAAAATTATGAATTTGACGGAAAAAATTATGAATTCGATTGAAAAAATTATGAATTTGACTGAAAAAATTATGAATTTGACTGAAAAAAGCTATATGTATGTATTTATTGTAGATTATCCAAAAATATTTTGATTTACGTCTTTGAAAAAAATGTTGAGTGGTCAGAGATAATATGTCTGGGCGAGAATATGTATTTCTCCGGAAAAACATACGATTATGGTCCAAATTAGATTAAAGAGCCAATAAAGTGATATTTTTATCTATTCATCTTCAAATTGTATTCGTTTCAAATGCTTAAAGGTTAGAGTTTTAAAATGTTATCTTCTTTTGTTTTTAACAGAACTTGAATAATCTATATTTGTGCAAGTTATTAGTCCAATGTCCCGTGTTTTACCTGTCAGGTGTTTTACCCGAAGAAAAAGGATAAACCAGGAAATATTTACGATTTAAAGGGACCGATAAAATGTTTTTCAGATGGGCAGCTAGGATTCAGGAAGACAGAAGCTTATGTAATTATTCCTTCTTCCTTTAACTCCTGTGTGCCGCTAAGCCTGGAGTTGCCGTACCGGTCCATGGTGCACATTGGTCTCTATCCCTTGCAATTCTTTTCATCTCTGGAATGGTGAGTCCTCTTGCTGAACCGTTTCCCAATGCAGTCTGAATACATACACCTGGGTTTGCTACAAGTACGTCTTCCTTCCTGGCCTGGCTTCAAAAAACCTCCTGGCCTTTCATGTATCATTAATTGTCAGACAGGCCCAAACCACTTCAATTGTCGTTTTTCCATGTCATGCATTGATCGTGCTATGTTTTTTACCGGCTGCTTTTTCATGGCAACGGTACCTTCAAAAACTAGCTGGATACATTTAAACCATATATAAACTATATTTGATGATACCTTGGATCTCCTTTCCAAAGGTATCGTGTTTACCAATCCAATAGGTGGTATGCAGGGTAAGATTAAAGTAATCAAGATTCAATTAATACATTATTATAAATATTAACTTACACATATCCATTACATTGATTAGAACTTTGATTGAGAATACTGAGGGACATTTTCACTACTACCTTTGCCATACAATATTATATAACAGAGAAATATCTTTAAATACTTTGTCGGCTGGCGAAGGTGGAATCAGTTCTTGGCTCTTAGATCTCCAGCTGCTCTCTCTGACCCCCACACGGACCTCGCTTCTTCCTCAGGATGGAACTCGACTTCTCGTAGCTGGAATAAGACTCCGTGGTTCGAATAAGACTAACTCTCCGGATCTTCCCTCCCATCCTTGTCACCTCGGGTGGGCCGATATGGGAAGTGCCCCGGTTGGCGATCCAGCCTTTGTAGAAACTACTTTTAAGAAATATTTCTAATTTATTTAAGGCGGCGTTGTAAACCTTTGTGATATTATTTTTATCTTTCACGACTCCAAATATTATTATCAGCCGCCGCTGGAGGAAACTACCAGGGGTCTCTGGTACCGCGGGGGGAGGGCCCTTACCGATGGGAAATCTAGGGGGCTAGGTAAACACCTTTTGAACTTTTGCCGACCTAGGCTTATAAAGGCATATCATTATATATTTAATTAATATAATTGTTATCCAATAATGAATTACCATCCTCAGTATTCTCAATACAAAACAATCGTACTCCCAAATTCTCGCGAATCATTTCGTTTCTTGTGTAATTATTTCATGGTACTAAAAAGACGACTTATGGTAAAAGACTGAAGGTGGAAGTTTCTTAAAGAGACAATATTTGATGCGAGATATTTCTTTACTTTATCCTGCCTTAAATACGGTAATAAGGAACATCGAATTATGCTTGTGATATCTATCAAATCTTCCTTTATGGTGTGTTCAGCAAATCACATCAGTCACCCAAGAGTGATATGCAGAAGTCATTGAGCATAACCTTTGAGATTGAATATTAGGCAATTTTAGGTCACTCTATACTAGCCTTCATCAATAAATAAGTGACAAGATTTTCGATATCTGTAAAACCTATTTCGGAATGAATAAAGCCGGTAATAATTTAAGTGATAATTCAATTCGTCAGAACTAATGTGCTTACTCTGTCAGATAAATATTTTTTAGGAATCGCTCTAAATTAATTAAAAGGGAGAAAGCTTTTTATAATTATGCGAACGTTAATTCGCAAAATATTTTTAATATTGACAGTTAGCCAATACTGGATTGAGACGATCGACCTACTGGAATATTTTTAGTAGGTTTATTTTAAGTATATTTTTAAGGGACAGTTATTCCATTAAAAAAAATCGTATTTATTTTAGTTTTCCATTTAACTGACAGACAACTGACATGACGCTATCTCTTTCTCGGCTTTATTCAGAAATGTTTCAATATAATTCTAGAACGCGTCCGAAATTAAACTCCACACACTTTCATAATTTAAGTTGGCAGGACTGATTACTTGTTATTTGTTCTGCATGAAAAAGTATACCCAGGGATTTCAAACCTCGCTTATAATTTTTATAAATAGATAGTGCTAGAAAAAACTTCAAGAATGTAACGTATATATTTTTTTCAATTTCCTAATTGATTGATATTTCTAAAATTAAATGAGATAGAAGCAATAATAATAAAAAGCAGTTATTATTATTATTATTATTTATTCAGTAATAATATCTTCTGTATCAGTGAAGGTACTAGTAATCTGAGAATCATACTCACATATATTAATATTACAGCCTATGGAAGTTTAGTTAGGACAGTATAACCACAAATGTACCGCTGAGTAGAGAATCTGACCGATTCCAGAACTCTAGTATGAATTGCTATGCTTTTAACCGGCTGCTTTTCTAAGGCGGTAAGCGAGCGGTACCTTCAAAAACTAGCTTACTTAATATATTTAATCTATATATAAACTATATTTAATGATACCATTGGATCTCCTTTCCAAAGGTATCGTGTTTACCAAGAGGTGAAGAGCAGGGTAAGATTAAAGTAAACAAGGTTCAATTAATACGTTATTATAATTATTAACTTACATATATGAATTATATTAATGCATTGCCTATAACTTTGATTGAGAATACTGAGGGACATTTTCACTACTACGTTTGCCATACAATATTACAAATAACGAGATACCTTTAAAACACTGTCGGATAGCGAAGGTGGAATCATCTTAAGACGTCCTTTCTCTGCTTCATCCTCCAGCTGCTCTCAGAACCCCGACGGCCACCTCCTCTTCTTGTCGATGGAACCCTTACTCACTCTTCTTGAGAATAAAACTTTACTTCTCCTGGTTCGAATAAGACTGCCCTACGAATCTTCTCTCTCATCCTCGTCACCTCGGGTGGGCTGACATGGAAGGACCCCCGTTGGCGGTACAGCCCTTGTGATCTTATTTTTATCTTTTGACCACCCTTAATATTCTTGTAGGCTGCCGCTGTAGGAAACTAGCAGGGGTCTCTGGTATACAAGACCCATGAGGAAACCGGGGGGGGCCTATTGGAGAATCCAAGAGGGCAAGTATACGCCCTTTGTACTTTTGCCGACATAGGCTAATCAATATTTATTTAATTAATACCATAATTATACAATCCTAACTTCCCTCAGTATCCTCAATACATTACAGAATGTTTACAGCAAAAGGTTCCGGGGCCACTGCCGTTTCAATATCCTAGGTGTTTTATGGATGAGAGGAGTTAGAAAGGGATTTTATTATAGAATTAGGACGGTAAGTAAGGTTCTGATTGAAAAATGTATAAAAAAAATGTTAAATTAAGGTCATGATGTATTTTATTTTTAGTTAAAAATAAGTCGGAAAAATGTTGAAATTCGTAATCAAGACACCAGTATATACAGTTAATAAAATTTCCCAAGTTTTTAATTCATTACAAAACTAACACAACATGTGGATGAACAGAAAAACATTGTAATTTTTTTAGCTCTGAAAATATCAGACTTGCTTCACAACACGAATGATGACTGTTAACTATAAATTCAGGAGCTCCTAATTCAGTTCCTTAATTGTATTCTTTAATTAAATAGCAAACAACCATGGATTTCGTATATACAAAAAAATAAGAATAAAGTGGTCAATATTTGTGTATAATTATATTACTTGTACATAATACTGATTTTTTTTTACAATAAATATAAGCAGTAAAAAAAATTTAGGTAATCGAACCTAAAAGAGATTATTTTGTTATTGCCATATCACATGATCTGTCGTTTGGATAAAATGAGCTAGAATTGGAGAGATCTCGTTAAATCAAGATTTGTCCTGACAAAATAATGGATGTATTTCCTTGTTAAATCAATCGTGAGTAATCCGCCCGATTTACATAAGAGGTAAATATAATGGAGGAAAAAATATTTTTTCAAAAAACTCAGTTTCCATTCTCCCACCATGCGCCCTGATGATGACCCACAAAGGGGGTCGAAACGTTGGCAAACAATAAACAGTTGAAACTATTTAGTTGTTACATTTAATGACCGCCACCCGGACTAATTACTTCCAGTAATTCTCAACGGTCAACTAATTACATCCACAATAAATATATATATATATATATATATATATATATATATGTTTTTAGAGCTGTAATCCTGCATTATTTTCCGAACAACCCACTTAACTGATTTTTCTTGGTAAGGAAAATGTTCAATAAATACAATTGAAATAATTTTACATTAATTAATTAAATATAATTTTTTTTTACGAATTTATTTGGGTGACGATCATTCATTTGGATAATGGAAGTTTCAGGAATAACAAATAATCAAATTTCAAAGAACATGTATAAATAAGCTCTGATATATTTTATAATGAAAAAATGCACCCTGCGAATTCCTTTTTTAATTTTAATTATTTATTATGCAATCAAATTATTATAAGTAATTAAAAGGAAAGTATACCTATACTACACAAATATAGAGCACCTCCATACTAAAATGTTAAATGAGATCAATCAAAAATCAAGTAATCACAACAACAGAGTTGGTTCCTAGAGAATTCAAATATTTAAAGAATATAATTTAAGAGGTAGAACCTTATCCTTATTGTGAATAGAGAAATGTTTATATATCTCTGATTATATTGAACTATACAAATAAAAATTCTTCTCTATTCGAGAACTTGAAGATTTCTTAATAGGAAATACATAAGATACTTAACATCTGCCAAAGATAATAATTTTGAATTAAAACGTTACAGATGATTTCTACATAGAAAAGATTATTTTATTAGAATATCAGGATTTTAGGTTTTTTTCTTTTAATTCCATTTATCCTTAAATGAAATATAGATTAAGGTAATATGTTTCGGCCGCTACTTTTCTAAGGCAGCGGTGATTCCGAAACTGTATTAATCAATATGTAAATTTTCGGTTATTATTATTTAAAACTATTGGATTTCTTTTCCAAAAGTATCATCATGTTTATCAATTCATTATTGGGATCAGGTGGCATAAAGAGGATTAAAGTAATTATCTTAATATATACATTTATTTATAAAATAACACATATCATTACAGCATTATTACTATCGAGAATACTGAGGTTCAGATTTACCACATAATATAACATTAATGTACCTTTGGACATAACTGCAAATTCTTCTCTTGCTTGACCCCTCCCTCCCAACTTCCTCCGTCCGAGGCTGGACTTCAGGCTATCCCTGCTCTAGGAATGGAGGGGTGCGTTTTTTGTACAAACCTTCTAAGAAACGTTTTTGATTGTATCCCGGAAACTGTTCTATTTGAAATGATTCTTGATGATGAAATTATTTCTATTCCTCCCAATATTCTCGAAACATAGTAAAGGAAAAGTATTGCGATCGATAAAATATTCTAATCCGAGATTTCAGCGAAAATATACGTTGTTTAAGGACGATTTGAGTCCAAATAACTAATTTTAGCAAGATTTTTCTGTGCAAAAATTTGGTCATAAATGAAATATCATTTGTAAGGCAGGTATGTATAAAAAATGCTGGAGCAATTTTTTTAACAAAATCAACTAACTGGTATTTTATAAGTTTATACAACGTCCTCGAAACTGTTCTAAAAATAATAATAATAAAAATCATTTACTAGCTGCGTTGTTTCATTATGTAATCAAATGCTGACTAACAAGAGTTGGATTTTATTTTAACAGAATTAGTCTAACAAGGTTAGAAAATACCCAAATTTTCAAAACTTCAACTGTTTTTAGTTGGAATAAATAATCATCTTTGATTTCGGGGGGAGGGGTCGAGATGAATCTATAAATATAAATCATAAATTAATTTTATAATTAACTAGTAAAAAGAATAAATACAAATCAGTCAGTAATAGGGACTACCGATAGAAGTGAAGAGTTTTTTTTTTTTTTAATTCTCGATTTATACTGGAATTTTGTTGGAATCAAGAGTACGTTCGTTCAAGTAGATTATGTTGAGAATGCATGTTGTTGTTGTTTTTTATTATTGTTTTATTTAATTGTAAAACATCATCACCCTATAGAGATATATCGTCTTGAAGTATGTCATCGTAATCTGACCGTGACTGTAGACTGTATGTATATAGTTGGTGGTACACATAGCAAATTTTTTTTATAGAATTGCCAATTTTATCTAAGACATTCAGACATTTAGGAATAAGCTATATAGTTGTTTCACAGAGATAACAACAGTTTGTCTCCTAAGTAAACAAAAACATGTTTTAATTTTTTTTTCTTTAGATTTTTTTTTTTTTTTTTAAATTCTTTTATTGGTATTTACAACTGTACTCTTTAGATTTAATGCTTTTTATTGAATATTACAATCTGTCCTTATTATGAAATTTATAATAGTGATCAAGTATAACATTCATACTACATTCATAAATTGTTTACAAAGCTATAGTAATGAAATATACATTGGGCTTAATTAAAATCTATATTATTAAAATAAATTTAATTTTCAAATGTCATATTTCTATGATTATGATCAAGATATTTATATTTATTTTCGATTTCGCTTTACTACGATTTAAATATTGACAGTAAGATCATCACAATTTTGCTTCGTATGTTTGAATGATTTCATGCAAAGTAATGTTTTAATCATATTTACAAATATCGATATTTTAGAGTCAAGAGAATTAAGATATTCATTATATTAACTTTATATACAGTACGAGGTAAGTTCTAAGATATAATTTATCCTCCGTGTATTTACTCATTATTTTGCAACTGACTTTAATTCAATTAAATACTAAAATAAAGTATTATAAATATCGATATTTTTGTCCCGATTTTGCACCGGTATCGATAACGTTCGCGAAAATTGGTATCGTTATCCTATTTCTAATAGACAAGTATAAAATGAGCGCATGCGCCAGTCTAGAGCATGTTGGTGACGTTACCATGGTTACGAAATCAAAGCTTTTACCACTGCCAAAAATCGCATAACGCGCCTTATTATGAAAAAACTTGTTTGTTTTTTTCTTTTATGAGTCATATCAGATGTAGTGGCTAGTATAACCAAAGTCGCTAGTTCCAGTCTCAGATTTTTTTTTTTTGTTTATTGGAGTCAAAAATCCTTGTATATGTCTTCCTTCAGAAGGGACTAAAAATTGTGGTCTTGAGCCTGTGCGATATCAGATACTCGTTAAAGATCCCTATCTTAATTATGCCTAAATAGGCTAAATTTAGGATCTAGCCTATTGTAGCATCGTCCGCTTAGCCACAGGAGCTTAAAGTGACGTTAAATGAATAAACAATAAACTTTTTTTTAAATTATATTAATCCTTTACTTTAAACTTTTTTTTTTTATTAAAACTCAAAAAAATTAACTTTGAAATTTAATTCAAGAAAAGTTATTTGATGCAAGATCTAGGTTTTTAAAATAATATCCTCCTCTCTTAGACCAAAACTTAAGAGAAGTGAGCTATTGTTAGTTCATCAAAGAAAGTGGAAACACCCTGGCTTTCAGGCTCATCAGCTCCTGACGGCTCCGACTGAGCAGTCACTATCAGATGTGTAGTTTGAAGTGTAAATTCCGACAGCCGTCAGTTCTGCTGATTGGGAACTAATGCTACCAAGGCTCCTGCTATTAGGGCACCTTCTCTGTCTGATGATGTACCGCCTCTGTAGTCGAGCACATTATGCACACACTGAGCCCTCACGTATGCATGTATATGTATATTTATAGTATGTAAGATTTTTTTTCAGGGAAAAATGTAGCATAAACATTATTTTTTCCCTTCAACTTTAATTTAGAAGAAGGTATGATAAGTCCTGATTTTTCTCGCGTTCAGCATGTCACTATCATTAGCTTATTTGTCATAAGCTTACGAACAAGTATATTACAGAATAAAAATAGCAATAATAATAAACACTTTGATTTATTTAAAGTACATTACTAATGTATCTTAATTTTAGAGATAATATTAAAACTGTAAAGGGTTTGGAGGAAAAATGGCAGATGGTTCGAAGAGAAAAGGTATCAACATTGAGCCTAGCCCATTGATGCCATTATAGTCCTTCTTCTTATTAGACTATAATTAATTTTCACTTTTAATAACCTATATATGAAATATATAGCAAGAGAAAGTGAACATTTTTAATTCCAGTTTTCAACGGAAATACACGTTTTAAGGTCCCCTGAGTCCAAATGACCAAGTCCCGCAAAAAGGTCTGTATTTGTGGTAAGTTCACGAAAACGAAAAGTTGTACGAAACAAAAATTTCATATTTGAGACAACTACACTCCCGAGATGTTACAGCAACTTTTTCACTTATATCGAACAACCGGAAGTGCTGCTACCTTTATACCATGCATTTTGCACTTTTTTCTAACTTTCTCAAAAACGGCTCGAACGATTTTGATTAAACTCCCTATATCGATGTAAAATTTCATGGGCTTCAATATCATATGAGTTTCATTCTTATCGAAACAATCTGGCAGGGCTTAAATGCCGATGTTTAATTTTTCTTCCTCTATAGTACGTTTTATTTTGTAGATTATATAAAAAGAATCATATCATCAATGTTAGCATTAATAAAAAACGGAAGTTGAAAGAATTCGATATCTAATGAAAGGAGAAAAGAGCAAACATATTTATTCATCCAATTTTTATGTTTTTTAACATAAAAACAGTAAAATAGATGCATAAAATACCTTTGGAAAACTAAACATTTTAGGTAAATATTATCTCATACACAGAATTTTTAAAGTTAACTGAGAGTGAGGAAAATCCGATACAACTAACTGATTATCGTAGATAATAATATAATAGATTATTTAATAAAACATATGTTTCTATTGAAACGCAAAGTAATCAATTTGTTAACGATTTATTATCATCTTTAAATGCATTTAATTAATTATTACAATAGAGGTAAGTAGAAGTCGTGTGTCGCGCAAACCAGATTTTCAGTATTTGATCGTTTTGTTCGATTCATTCGGTTATTGTCTTCATTATTCCCTTTGTATTACATTCCACTGTAAACTGATTAACTATTATTGGTGAAAATAATCAGAAGTCAGGCTGGTAAACTATATTTTAATTTTGCTGACGTTTCGATTCAATTATGTGAGATATCATCAAGGTAGAATTAAGCCATTCCAAGCACAAACTGCCTAATGAATAACTATTATTTTATTAGTAACCTCCTAAAATGCAAAGCCTTGAAACGCCGAAACGGGTAAAAATACCTAAATTATGAATCAAATATATATAAAATTGACCTACACTACAAAAAAATTAACTCTAAATAACGAACTTAAGCTCATTAGGTCACTATGATTTTATTATTTATTTAACGTCACTTTATGCTACTATGGCTAATCGGACGATGCTACAGTGGGAGTCCTAAATTTTGCCTATCCTGGTTTTATTAGGATAGGGATCTTTAACGAGTACCTGACATCGCACAGGCTCGGAACCACCTTTTAACGTCCCCTCCGAAGGACGGCGTAACTAATAGGTCACTATGGACGCCCAAGTGTAACGCAAAATAATATACCTTGTTACCCCAAGATTTTTGGCAAAGTGAACATATTAAAACCAAGTTCTTCCTAATCTACAATTTTTACGACTAGTTTTCTACAGATGAAGCTACTTCACAAGAAATACATCCGCTCAGAAAAATAATCATCTTAGATTGCATTATAATCCTCTTCATTACGTGAGCATAATTTTCAACATAAGTTTTAGTTATGGCTGGGGGTACTAGACAATTTTTCAATACAAAACCTCTTTCTACGCACGCACTATTCAACAAAGTACCTAATAAACTATACTTTATTTAAAAATATTTCACTACAACCCAGACGAAACTTGTTGTCCCAGGCAAATGGTTGCATTGCTAACTATGCACGTAGTCCACGAGTATAGCTAAGGTTTGGTCCTCTTAATCGATGAGTGAATGTGTTCTAGAAGGTAAGAAATAGATGTTAAATGCACTCTAATTTATTTTCCTAAATCGAATATTATAAAAACTCATAATTCTTTAAACTTTATGTGCGTTATATAGACTAAACTCAACACTATTTAGACTAAAATACTCAAGAGGACTTCTATAGTCAGCAGATACTTGTTAGTTGTAGACTGTGAAACAAGTTTTGAGATGCTTGTAATGCAACAGCACTTGTACCTCAGAAGGAAATTTTAGCTCAACAGTTTAGATCCTTTAGTGTAAGGCGTGTTAAGCTTGGCTTGCCGTTTTGAATTTATGTTAAACTACAGAAGTTGAAGAGCTTTCTGATCTCCCGACAAAGGTTATTAGTTAAATAAGGAAGTTTCTTAGAGGTTGTTTATTAAATTCGTAGAATCGTAACCCTAGTTCTTAAGTTACCTTTAATTTTTTTTTCACCATTCATAGTTCCATGGGCCACATAAATATATATTTTTTTTTTTTTTTTTTTTTTTTTTATTGAGAAATATTATAATTTGTTGCATAATGAACAGTAGTAATAGAGATGTAGTACACATTCATACAATATATACAGCCAATAATGATAAAGTCAAATTACATAAAATCGGAAATAAATAAATTCAAATATATACAAAAAAAACAACAACAAGAAACAAATCAAAACAACAACCTGTAGTAGAGATAAATACAATTTGGGAAATAAATAAAAATCATACAAGCAAACATAACTATATACAATATATACAATCAGCCAAAGAAACCCTAGACTCGGCTGCTCCCCCCACAAGTGGGGGGAGAAGCAGAATCCAAGAGATCCCTGCGCTTCCCACTCAGCGTTTCACTGGTGTATGCCAGTGGAGGCCGAGCCAGAGCGGAATAGCCACAAACATACAGTACATGAGTGGAGGATCTGACCAGTGTCAGAACTCCAGATAAATGTTTACAAAACGTCGCGGGGCCACTGCCGTTTCAATCTTCGAGGAGGATTGTAGGGATGGGTGAAGCTGGAAAGCGATTGAGCAAGAGGATTAGGATGATGAAGAAGGTTCTGATGGAATTTGGAGAATTTGGATGGTACCAGGTCTAAAATAAATGGAATATTAAGGTCATGGTGTAGGGTACGGTTGGTAACGTAATAAGGAGCATTAACTATTGTTCGGAGGACTTTGGATTGGAAGGATTGGATACGTTTGATGTTAGAATGTTTAGTTGTCCCCCATAGTTCAAGTCCGTAGGTCCATATAGGTTTCAGTACTGTCTTATATATTAGTAATTTGTTGTCGACTGTAAGATGAGATTTTCTGTTTAGTAATTTGTATAACTGGCCGAATCTGCGGTTGAGTTCTATCCTTTTAAGTCTCGTATGTGGGTTCCACGTCAGTCTTTTGTCTAGTAAAAAGCCAAGGTACCGGACTGTGTCTGAGGAAGGAAGCGGTATGGAATTGAATTTAACTGTTGGACAGGATTTACGTCGAAGGGTGAAGGTGACGTGTGTACACTTGCTTTCGTTCACCTTAATTCGCCAAGCCTTACACCAGTCTTCGACAAGGGAAAGGTGCCTTTGGAGATTTAGAGATGCTACTTCAGGATCGGAATTGGATGATAAAATGGCTGTGTCGTCAGCAAATGTTGCCAGGAAGGTATCGGGATCGGTAGGGATATCGGCGGTGTAGAGGATGTAGAGGACGGGTCCTAAGACGCTGCCTTGAGGAACACCGGCCTCAACAGTATAATGTTTGGAAAATTCGGAACCACAGCGAACTCGGAAGGAGCGGTTTGATAAATAGGATCGGAGGATTAGGTATAAGGATTGAGGTAAATGGGTTTTGAGCTTAAAGAGCAATCCCGGGTGCCACACCCGGTCAAAAGCTTGAGCTATGTCCAGAAAGGCACCCGAACAATACTACTTGCACTCAAGGGCAGAGGAAATGTGATCCACAACTCGGAGTCCTTGCTGAACTGTGGAATGTTGAGAACGAAATCCAAACTGATGCGAAGGAAAATTTTTAAATTTATCTAGGATTCGTTTTAGTAGGAGCTTTTCGAAAATTTTTGAGAGGATCGGAAGTAGGCTAATAGGTCTGTAAGATGATGTGCTGTTGGAAGGTTTGCCTGGTTTCAGGAAAAGGATGATAGTTGGATGTTTCCATAAGAGAGGAAAATAGGTAGTGCGTAGGATACTGTTATAAAGATATGTAAGGAATGTAATGGCTTTCTGTGGAAGTTGTCTTAAGATCTGAGGCGTGAGGAGATCATATCCAGGGGATTTACGGAGAGGAAGCTTTTTAAGAAGATATTTGACCTCAGAGGGATTAACTGCTTTAGGAGGTAAGGAGAGTGGTATTGGCGAAGTAAGGAACTGTTCAACTGTTGAAGTATGGTTTGGATTCAACTCAGGATGAGGAGTGAAAACTTTGGAAAGGTGCTGTGCAAATTCCTGGGCCTTATCCTTGTCAGAAGCAGCCCAGGAACTATCACCGCGCAGGAGAGGATGGGAAATCGTGTGAGTATTCAGGATTCTCTTCGTGACATTCCACAGAGAATTGTCACGAGTCGAGAGAGAGGAGAGGTAGGAATTGTAGGATTGGGAACGAAAGGTCGCCAACTCCCGCTTTAATTTTCTACAATAAAAGTTATAAGAGCGGCGATCTTCTGGGTGGCGGGTGCGTTGCCATAATGTTCTGGCTCGGCGTTTGGTGTTGATGAGGTCCGTCAGGTGTTGTGGTAAATGGCATTTGTAAGGAATAATTTGGGATTGTTTAGGAAAGGAGGCAGTCCAGGCAGCTTGTTGAATCAAGGTTGTAAAGGAATATACGGCATCATCAAGGTCAGAAGGGGTTTTGAGAGTTACTCTGAGGTCGATATCATTGGTGAGGATTTCGCGGAAGAGGTTCCAGTTGATGGGGCCTCTGATGAATGACGGTGGGAAAGGTTTCGGAATAGGAGTCATGGATACATTTAGGATTAATGGACTATGATCAGAGGATAGTTCATCAAGGCGAGTTACGGAATAGTTCAGGGAGCCTAATCCGCTGTGGATGAAGAAGTCGAGGATGTCTGGATTACGGTTAGGATCTGTTGGCCATTAGGTAGGGGAATCGGGAGGTAGGAGATTAAGGCGTCTGGAGTTGAGTGCAGACTGCAATGTCCGTCCACGAGTATTTGTGGTTCTGCAACCCCATTGTTGGTGCTTCGCGTTTAAGTCTGCACCCAGAATAAAGTGATTTCCCAATGAGTTGAGGAAGGAACCAAATTGGGTAATAGAAATAGAATTTTTAGGAGGGCAGTATGCTGATGCGATGACTAGCGGAAAGGAAAAGGTCTTGATTATAATAGAGGTGGCTTGTAGGAAATCGTGGGCGGGAAGTGGGTGTAAGTGATGGGAGAGGGATCGGTTGACAATGACAGCAGTACCGGCATGGGCTTTGCCGTCTAGATGGTCTGTCCGGTATGTTGTGTATTCAGGTATTTTGAAGTACTGTTTAGTGGTTAGTCTAGTTTCAGTAATGAGTGCAACGTCTACTTTTTTGTCTTGGAGTAAGGCTGTAAGTTCGTCAGTGTGAGTTCTAACACCATTCGCATTCCATAGAAGAATAGATAAGGAGTTAGGTGAGGTCATTTATGGATTTTTTAAGTTAGGAATAAGATTTGATACAAGATTCGTGAGGATTGTTATTAGGGGCATGACAAGGAATTTGATTTCGGAAATGAAGGATGTCATCAAACTGGTAAGATCTGTGGCATTTGAAGGAGGAGGAATATGAGAGATTTGTTGTGGATGAGGATTTTTAGGACTGATTACGTTTTGAGGAAGAGGTATTTGTGGAATGGATTGTGGATATTGAGGTACATTTTGTAGTTCCGGCAGGGCCTCGGCTTCAGTACATTGGTTCCCACCTCCAAGTAAGTGGGCAAATGATACATTGGCATCGATTAATTTTGAGGGTTCTCTTCTAGTTCTAGCCTGTCTTGTTGTTTCATCCAGTACTTGGGGTTTTTGATACCTGGTCCTTAGTTCCTTATAGATTTGGCATCCTTTGTAGTTGGCCGGATGGTCCTTGAGGCAATGAGCACATACAGCGGGTGTTGACTTCGGTTTTGTACATTCCACAGACTTGTGCTGTTCACCGCATTTCACGCAGCGTGGTATGTGGTGACAGTAACTTTTGGTATGACCATACGCCTGACAATTGTAACACTGAACAATTTCTCTCTTTGTATAAGGTTTTTCGACTCTTACACTTGTATAATACAGTCTTTTTAGATCATAAATTTTTTCTACTCCTGCTAATGGTTCCAAGTCAGCGAAGAATAGAGGCAGTTGAACTCTATCTTTTATGACATTAGTGACTTGTCGCACTTTGTAACCCATCTCCATGAGTTCTTCTTTGATAGCGTCAACTGGTGTTGAAGGGTGTAGGTTTCTGATCACAACTCTAAGAGCTCTCTCTTGCCGCAGCTGATAAGTGTGAAAATCCGCTTTAGTTTCAGTTAGGTATTTCACAATATTTCTATATGCCTCGGCGGTGGTCGGTGATATTTTGGTGTCATTGATTCTACTCATACAGTAGTAGCTGGTGGATTCGGTAATCTTGTTTAATTGCGCACATAACAACTGGAAATTTTTAATATTTTTGACAAATATCGGTGGAGGCCGTGATTCACTGGGTGTAGGAGCAGATTCCATGTTTTCTTTTTCATTATGTAGGATTTGAAAAGGATTTGGGGTGAAAAAAGGAGATTCGTCAGTCATCCCCTGTGACGATGTGCCAGGCTGTGGTTCAGATTCTGTATTAGAACCTGAAGGGGTTGCTTGTTGATTTAATTTTTTATTAGTATCACGGCGGGGTCTTTGTTTTATGGGAGACGTGATTGAACCACTAGATCTAGATCTTTTAGTTGATGCTTTGGAGGACATCACTTGGTGAAAATATCGCATTTCATGTGAAGAAGATAATAAGAAAATAACTAGATGTTGGTAATAAAACAATAACTAAAGAAAAGAAAACCAATCCCGGCCTTGCCGAGCTATTGGCAATCAGCTGATGTGAAGAGGTTACCCAGCATTCACTTTACACCGTAAATTGTAACAAAACTTACTGTTGTTTGCTCCAATATTCACTGCTGTTGTTATCCTGAAGTCTGGTGATGTTTTCAAGATTGCACTGAAGAGAATTCAAACTGAAAAAGCATGAAATCCAAGAGCCGATTTGAAAGATGACTGCTATACACATGCGCATGCGCAGAACCCACATAAATATTAAATCAATTTATAGCCAGACTTCTTTACAGATAATAAGAAATAATTATTATATTCTTTTAGAATTGTTCTTTGAAAAGATTTTTTTCTTCAAAGAACAGATCCTCTTTAATGTTTCGAAAAAAAATTCATCATGTATATCCCCACCTCTAGGCAACCAAACGACTCAAATATTTAAAGATCTAATTATATTTTTTAGTCTGGCTTTTAAATTTTAATGGCATGAAACATCGTAGGTTAATTAAATCCATTTTATTGATATATTTTCATTTATCATTTATATTATTATATAGTAGACAATATTTCCTAGGATCATTCCTTTACCAAACCATTAACACCAAGCTCCCTCCTTATATCCACAGTCTTCTACAATTTAAATCGTCAATCCACTCCCTCGAAACAAGGTCCCGCCATTCTGACCTTTACATTCCTACCCATAGAACAAACACTTTTGATCATTCCTTTCTTGTCCGCTCTGCAAATCTCTGGAATTCCCTACCTACTCATATCCGCCATGCTTCATCTCTATCATCATTCAAGTCCCAACTGTTCCAATACCTCCTGTATTCCCAAACAGACGCTCAACAGCAATGAGGTTTTATATCAAAAATCAGATTTTGAATGTAAAAAGGAAATATTATTTATTGATCATACCTTATTTAATTTATTAATCTTTTTAAATTTAGTTTGTTCAGCAAAAGTATGCATCTGAAGAAGTTTATTTATTTTACTCTTTTGTTTTATTGTATAGATATATTCCTTTTTTTTTTTTCTTTTCTTTTTAATTTTATTACTTCTTAGACCATTGTAAATAAGAATTAATCATGATCATTTGGTCTTTTGGCCAGACGTACTGTATACTTTAATTGTACATATTTGTTGTTCTTAAGGGACTATGTCCCAGAATAAAGATTATTTTCTATTTCTATTTCTATTTCTATTCTTTAGAATAAAATAAAAAAAACAACAGCGAAAAAAAACGAAGAAATGTTTACGTCTAAGCTTATGTTTATTATGGGATATACTAAAAAGAATTAACTTATTTACGACTAATATTTTTCGAGTAATAAAAATAGAACAAAAATAAATAAAGTAACTTTTATGCAAAGTTAAATGAATGAAAAGTTATCCAACGAAAACAATTAACTTCTAAAGCTTTTCGTGCGACGTACAAAGTTGGATTATATAGATTATTTATTACCTATCAAGTCTACTCTACGATTTCCTCTTTCGGTATCAGGGTTATCAAATGATTCATGATGTAGTTACTTAACTGTACCTTTATTATAAAGTATATAATAACTTTTATAGAAAAATATGATATTTGAAGACTGCATCTACAATCTCCCAGTCTCAATAGTGCATTACTTTAACCATTCCATATCCGATTATTACAAACACTGTGAAAACTCCTTTAGAATAATACAGTGCCATAATTTATTGAATAATATCTTGTTCTGGATGATAGCTTCCTTTAGTAGTCTTGAGATTTAATAAAATGGGGGCATTAGGTGGCAGGGTAATGAAAAGGGTATATTTACCCAGAGTATTGCCTCCAGCAGATGACAGAACGAATGCTCGATATTGCTATTTCTGCCTCTTGCCTTTCCTGGCGTTTATAAATTTCTTTATTTATACATTTAGTCGCTTTATTTTCTATTAAAACATCATTTTAAAAAATTAATTAACTTCCCAACATTTTACCTAAAGTTATTATTCCTCTGCGAACTATAGGAAAAAGATATAAAAAATATTTTAAAGGGAAATCGCATTTTCACTTTTTAATAAAACGTTACAGTAAAGAAAGGAAAATTGGATTTCCAAATTAAACACACACAGCTAACGATTAAACACTGTGTGTGATTTTGATTACCATTATATCTATAGCATATAGACATATCATTTTTTTCTTTTATTCATTTCAAAGGTTATTCCAGTGTTGACAACAAATGTGTGGTGATATGATTTAATTTATGCCTATTTCCTTATAAAGATCAGCAGGCAAAGCGCGAAATTTCTTTATATTTTATTTCATTAATGATTAATGAGAGCAGTTTATTTTTTATATTCATCAAGAATATTTAATCACTTTTCATATGCGTTAATTAATTAAGGATTTAAGCTATAGTGATAGGTTAAAATATTTGTATAGCTATCCGAAAATCTTTAGCTTTTAGACAAATTTTATAAACAATAAAATAATTTTAAATTTGCAATATAATTCTATACCTACAGAATTATAATTTTTATATTAATTGATGCAATTCTTAAAGTGTCCGAGTTCCAATATAAAACAGGTTTTACATATTTTTGTAGTAAACTGAAATCGTTTAAAAATTATTTCTTAGAAATATACAGAAAATGGTAAGTAGTTATATATAAAAAATATATATATGTTAAAATATATATATTGTAACAAGTTTTAATTTTCCCGCTCGGTTTCGTCCGCCCGGTGTTTTAAACTTGAGCCTACATATGGAAAGTACAGTGTCGCCGCCTAGGATAAGTACCGTGGAGGTACCGGAATTCCGCGATCTTAGGCCATTCCGGTAGAAAGTCTCGTAACGTATCCATGTATGGAAGTACCGAGTTAGCAGGGAGCAGTATAAGGATATTTTTATTTAATTTTTTTTCGTCATATATATATTTAATATACCCAGCGTTGGTGTTACGAAGAATATGTTTTGCCGTATGCTTGTATGCCACAAAGGAAATAAAGTAGAAGATCGTTAATAATTTTATTTTCTAAGAACCTGGACCTTAACCGTTAACCATGTCACAAATATATGGCGCCCGAACAGGGACAAGGACATTTTTTAAGTTAAGTGCTGACTTTAATGGTTATTTTTTTGTTAAAAGGAAATGAATAATACATTGGAAGAATTAAGTGACACTATTTGCATTGCAGTAATTCGCAAGCATGGTATTAGGTATAGTCAATTGCATCAACAAAGTTAAGACTTTTATGATTATCGTATCGAAGGAAAACATTTTATTTTTTTATTTTAAAAATTGTAATATATTCCGTAAAACTTTATTGTATCGACAAAATATTTCTATATTGTTCTAATTAAGAAGAAAAACATTTTATTTTTATTTTTATTTTAAAAATTGTAATATATTCCGTAAAACTTTATTGTATCGACAAAATATTTCTATATAGTTCTAATTAGGAAGAAAAACATTTAATTTTTTAATGGTAATATATCTTCCGTAAAAGTTTCTTGTGTTATTTAATACAAAATATTTCTATATTGATTAAATTTTTTATTTAAAAGTAACGTTTATTAAACTGTTTTTAGTAAATTTAGACTGTTTTATTTTAATTAAAATCTCAAATTAAAAGGTTTCAAATTAGGATTTTATTTACTTGTATTTAATTAAGATTTAATAATTATGACTTTTGTGGTTGATAAGAATTATTATTATAATAACAATATTTTATTTTTTTTTGTAAATAACTTTAGATAACAGAGAAAATAATTTTTTGTACAAAATAATTTTTTGTTTTTTAAGGTATCTTATTAATCAAAATTTAGATTAATTAGAGTTTGAGAATAATTGTTATTTGTCTCATTAATTTATTTCTTAAACTTTTGTTTTGATAGGTTCATATAAGTTTTAAGACTTTGTTTTCCTGTTATTCAACTTGTACCTTGAATTTGTAAAGGACGCTTACCGAGTTTAATTTAATTTAAATTATATTTTGTTTAATCTTTTTTTTTACAGGTTTTTATTTTAATTGCCTTAAAGTAGGAATTTATTTTATTTTATCTTAAAGGAAAATTTTCTCCTGGTTCTATTATCGGTTTCCAGAGTGCTAGTTTATTTCTGTTTTTTTAAATTTTTTTTACGTTTTGTTTGCTTTGCCATAATGGGTAATCCCGACGTCTTGATATCGGAACGGGAGGATATATTTGCTGCAGTTCAGAACATTTTTACTAAATCAAACTCCTTGAGTGTTGATACAGTAGTTGATTTTAAACCAGTTTATGATAGGCTGGTCAATTACGAGTCGCGTTTTGAAAAGATCCAGTCCAAAATCCGTGAATACAACTCAACCGTGACGGGTACTAAGGACAAGGTCGAAACCTCAGCTGTACAAAATTCATTTTTCGATTTAGTCGACACCACTAAAGCGAATTATTATAAATTAATTAAAACGTGTACTCCCACGGAAAAGAAACCTGATGTTTTTTCTACCCCTACTTACTCTGTTCCTCAGGAGCTACCAAGAATTGATTTACCGACATTTTCGGGGAAATTGGAAGACTGGAATGAGTTCTATTCTCTTTTTGATTCTATGGTTCATAGAGAGAAATCTCTATCGACCATAAGAAAATTCCATTATCTAAGAAGTAGTTTACGCGGGGAAGCTTTGTCCCTTATCTCGGGGTTCGCATTAGAGGAAAGTAATTATTCCCTAGCCTATGATGCGGTAGTTGCTCGTTATCAAAATAAAAGACGGCTAGCCCGATTTTACATTAAAAGAGTGTTGGATTTCACCCCTCTAAACAATTCGTCCGCAAATAATTTGCAAAGATTTTTATCCGAACATGAAAATAATTTTTCCGCCCTATCGGCTTTAGGCATCGAAGATATGGGGGACTTCATTAAACTTCATTTAGCCCTCACCAATTTAGACCCAGGGACCAGAAGATCGTTCGAAGAGCGGATAAAGTCGACTGAGATTCCCTCTTATAGGGACTTAATAAATTTCGTCACGGAACGATCTAGAATCTCCGAGATGATGGCTCAAGAAGGCCGAGCGGAAAAACCGAATGGAAAAGAGAAATCCCGATTTACGAATCCCACTACAAATAGGCAGTATAAGAAAGAATCCTCGGGAATATATAGTATTTTACCTTCGGGTTCCTCGGTGCCAACAGATTCTGACGCTTCTGCCGACAAATCAAATTGTAATCCCGAATTCGAACGAATGAAAACCGAGTCAGTTGGTTGTATGGAAAGGTTATCCCCATCGACCAAAGTACGATCCAGAAATAGTTCTGAATCAATCGTTGACAATAAAAACATCTCAAAAGACTTACAGCCAGCTCTAACAGCTAAGAAATTAAATTGCTGGAATTGTGGTGGACCACATGTATATTCCAGATGTTCGCTACCTCGTAAGTTGTTCTGCTATCGTTGTGGTAACCCAGGAGTTTCCATTCACGCCTGCCCTAAATGTACTCCGGGAAATGGGCGAGGGAATCGGAAGTGAGGGTCATTCCTATTCCTACAGTTTTAGCTGACCCACTAAATACCGTTCCGTATCGTATACCTTTTTGTACCGCTAAATCTGATCTCGTTTCCTCAAATGTCGCCTCGAATTCTTTAGAAAATTTTACCGTACCTCTTTATCCCGTATCGTTCCCTAAACAGCTTTACATGGTTTTCCAAATAGGAAAACAGTGCCGAAGAGAGTTGAATTACTTGGCCCTATTTGACCCTGGTTCAACCACCTCATTCGTTGGACCAGAAGGGATCAAAATTCTCCTTCAACTGGGTTATGTCGTTGAGGAAATTCCCGAGTTTAATATTTGTGTCGCTAATGGAAGTACCAGTATTGTGGATAAAATATTCTCTATTCCAATTACAGTTGGAGGTAGGTCGTACAACATAATACTGTATGCTTTAACATCACTTCCATTTATGTTTTTGTTTGGATTAGATTTTATAGTTAATTCTAATATGTGCATGAATTTTCGTGAAGCAACCTGGTGGTTTCAAGACGATCCTAGCCATAAGTTTTCGTTCCGTCAGGATGTTCCAATAGAGGGAAGGGAAACATCAATTTGTGGTATTAATTCACTCAGTTCCTCAGAAAAGTTAGATCTGGATAAGATAGTTAGTGAAGGTTTGCTAACTCTCCAAGATTCTCCGGGATTAACAACCCGTATAAGACATAAGATAGATGTTATGGGTGCTCAACCTATTAAGCAACGCTCCTACCACTACTCGCCTAAAGTTCTTGAGGCAATGTACCAGGAACTTGATCGGATGTTAGAAGAAGGCTTAGTTGAGCCTTGCCAATCTCCATGGTCATCTCCGGTAGTCATGGTTCGCAAGGGATCGGGTTACCGGTTCTGTATCGATTTTCGCAAGGTAAACGAAGTTACTTGTAAAGATTCATATCCCATGCCAAATATGACTTCTCTTTTAGACGGACTTAGACAAGCGAGATATCTGTCCAAAATTGACCTTAAGCAGGCATTTCTGCAAGTACCACTAGCTGACGAATCTAGTAAAGAGATTACAGCGTTTACAGTTCCGGGCAGAGGGTTATTTAGGTTTAAAGTTATGCCTTTTGGGCTAACCAATTCACCTGCTACCTTTCAGAGGTTAGCCGATGCCATATTTGGACCCGAACTATACCCGTACGTTGTAGTTTTCCTAGACGATATTTTGGTTTGCACGCCAACTTTTAAATTGCATTTAGACATGCTTCAGAAAGTATTTCGTCGACTTAAAGCTTCAGGGTTGCGTATTAATCCCGATAAATGCAAATTTGGTTGTAAAGAAGTTAGATACTTAGGGTATTTAGTTAATAGTGAAGGCCTGAGCGTTGATCCAGACAAAGTAAGTTCCATTACTTCGATCCCTCCACCCACCAATGTTGGGCAACTTAGAAGGTTCCTTGGAATGGCAGGGTGGTATCGCCGTTTTATAAAAGATTTTTCCGCGGTTGTCTCTCCCCTTACATCCTTGCTCAAACGCAAAGCTAAATGGATATGGTCAGGAGAGCAAGAAGCCTCTTTCAATGCTCTCAAGTCAGCACTGACTGAAGCACCAATATTAGCAAGGCCCGATTTCGAGCAGCCTTTTCAACTACAGACCGATGCCAGTGATACAGGTCTTGGAGCTGTCTTAACACAGATACAAGATGGCGAAGAAAGGGTTATCGCTTTTTGCTCACGTACCCTCAGTCCAGCTGAAAGAAATTATACCGTCACCGAAAAGGAATGCTTGGCAGTCCTGTTTGGTATCGAAAAGAATCGGCATTACTTGGAGGGATATTCCTTTACCGTTATTACGGACCATGCCAGTCTTAAGTGGCTTCTAAATTTGAAGAACCCTTCGGGTCGTTTGGCTAGATGGGCTCTTCGGTTACAACCGTATAATTACAAAGTGGAATACCGTAAGGGCAAACTGAATACAGTGGCCGATGCATTATCCAGAATTGCCGCAATAACTGTTTTATCTACAGGTATCGATCATGGCTCCTCTTCCAATGATATTTCGTCTTCGGGAACCCCTATATCGTCTGATGAATGGTACGATCAGAAATTTTACAGAGTCCAAAAGTTCCCAGAATTTCACCCTGGCTGGTTGATAAAGGACGGGCAGTTACTGTATCATCGGAAGAACTCTTTGAAAGGAGAGTTGGAGGACCCCAGTGAGGAGTGGAAAGTGGTTGTTCCAAGACACCTGCGGAGATCTATAATATATGATAATCATGATCTTCCTCAGTCTGGCCACTTAGGGATTGATAAGACGTTCGCGCGGGTTAGCAGACTATATTATTGGCCGGGTCTTTATTCGGATATAAGCCAATATGTGAGACAGTGTGAGTTGTGTCAAAAGGTAAAACCCAGAAATACACCACCTCATGGATTGATGTACCCTCGCTATAACAAGCAGCCGTGGGAAATCGTTTCTGTCGACATTATGGGTCCCTATCCTAGAAGCACTAAAGGCAACGTTTATCTCCTAGTTTTCGTCGATTTATTTAGCCGATGGGTGGAATTGTGTCCCATTAGGAAAGCTACCTCTTCGGTTATAGTGTCGAAATTAAAGTCCCGAATATTATATAGGTATGGTGCACCTAGGAAATTAATTTCCGACAATGCAAAGAACTTTGTGAGTAATCTTGTTGATGAAGTAGCTAAGGAGTTCGGAATCAAGAGGGAGACTACTCCTCTTTATCACTCACAGGCAAATCCCACAGAACGGTCTAACCGTAATATAAAGCAACTTATCGTCACGTATCTTGGGAAAAAACACCAACACTGGGACGAGAAGTTAGGAGAGATCCAATTTGCATTGAATTCCGCAGTTCAGGACTCGACCAAGTTCAGCCCTGCTTTCTTAAATTTCGGTAGAGAGCTAAGGCCTTTACACCAAGTTCTCGAGGGAGATATTCTAGCAGCTCGCGAAGAAGAACAGACTCGTTGGGCGGCAAAAGTGGCCAAATTGCCTGAAGTTCATCATGTCGCTGAGGAAAATTCTCTTAAAGCAAGCATAAATCAGAGTAGTCGTTATAATTTGAGACGCCGGAAAGATCGTTTCCATCCGGGAGATCAGGTTTTAAAAATGACTTTTCAGTTATCTTCAGCAGCAGATAAACTCGCAGACAAACTTAACCCCAAGTATGAAGGCCCTTATACAGTTGTCTCAGTTACGGGTGGCGGGTCGTGTAAGTTAAGGGATCAGAATGGAAAGTTCGTAGGTTTATGGCATCCATCGAAGCTTAAGTTATTCCAAACCACCTGACGGACTTACCCGCTGGAGGGGAGTGTGTAACAAGTTTTAATTTTCCCGCTCGGTTTCGTCCGCCCGGTGTTTTAAACTTGAGCCTACATATGGAAAGTACAGTGTCGCCGCCTAGGATAAGTACCGTGGAGGTACCGGAATTCCGCGATCTTAGGCCATTCCGGTAGAAAGTCTCGTAACGTATCCATGTATGGAAGTACCGAGTTAGCAGGGAGCAGTATAAGGATATTTTTATTTAATTTTTTTTCGTCATATATATATTTAATATACCCAGCGTTGGTGTTACGAAGAATATGTTTTGCCGTATGCTTGTATGCCACAAAGGAAATAAAGTAGAAGATCGTTAATAATTTTATTTTCTAAGAACCTGGACCTTAACCGTTAACCATGTCACAATATATGTTACCAGTAGTGTATATAAAAACTCCTCTTTCTACTAAAGCACGCCGCTCCCTTTGTCACTTCATAATACTGCGGCTAATAGAACTTTATTACAGTGTGATTCCTAAATTATTCTTTAATAAGAATTGGGAAATTTAACAAGTACCTAACATCGCACAAGCTTGAAAAAACCATGTTACGCCTCCTCCAAAGGACCCTATATTCAAAGATTTCTCATTCCCTTTAAAACATCAGGGCTACAGGGGTGTATAACGGGTTCGTACCCGCGACGTTGGACGTTCGAGACTGTCATGCGAGCCAATACACCATAGGTGACCCATTTGAAGGTATTTGATTGTTACAAAAGCTCATCACATTTACTGCCAAAAAAACTTGAAATAAGAAGTTTCATCTGACGTATATCTCGGTATTTTGTGAGAAAAAAAAATTGGTGGAACAGAAACCAGCTCCTACAAAATATATGTTTCAAATGCTTCTTTTTGGCAAGAAACAGCCAAAGCATAAAGACGGAGGCGGAATTCGTTGTGACTTAAGGCAGGCCACCTCCAAGTGCAATCAAACACAGGCAACCCTGACGCTAAAAGACATTTACAATACAGGTAAAGTTTGAGATTGACCGAGGTGAAGTGTCCACGAAACTTGTTAAAGAAAAGTCTATTACCGAAAAAATGTTTATCAAAAATTAAATGAAAAACAATATTTATATCTAATGTTTGATATTCAAGAGTCGATTACGATCACCAGGAAAGGTGTTTCAATAATTAATCGCTGATAGGCGAGAATGGAATAATACTTGCTCTAGATTTGTACTACATTGCTACAATAAAAGAATTTACATCATGTATAAAAATAAGATTCTATTCAAAAGAAAGTTGATCGATATTTATTTATTTAGCATTATTTTAGAAAGATGCTATAGTGGGAGTCCTGAATTTTGCCTATCCAGGTTTAATAAGGATAGGAATCTTTTGCTAATATCTGATATCGCTTAGGCTCGGGACTACCTCCGAAGGACGACATATTTATGGATTTTTACTCATGTTAAAAAAAATCCTAGGGCCATCTACTAGGTTTGAACCCGCGACCATGGCCTCAAAAGGCTGTTTTGCTAGCTACTACACCACAGGTGACCTCAATGTTAGATAAGTGAAAAGTAAGTATATAATTCAAAAACTGTTTTATTTTATCTATCTATATACAAATATTTAGGAAAATCGTTTTTTTTTTTTGTTGTTTTTTTTATATGAGGCATACTTTCCAAAAGGTTTATCAGTAAAACACATTGCAATTTTTTTTTTTTTATGAAAGAAAAGAATGAATTTTGTGTAATCAAGTCATCAAAATTATTCCTGCATTATGAGTAGCAATACAGACGTTCAAGTTAATAGAAAGTTGTTATAACTGCATAAAGTTATGTGCATATGTTATATGTAATGTTTTATTGAGGTTGGTTATGGCGCTTCAACCACTGTACAGTACCGTGCAAGTTATATTCTTCTATATAACACCTATGATTTTAGAAAAAATATTACGTATCCAATCGTAACGTAAGTCGTAAAAATAATGGAAAATTAAATTTGGAGGCTGGTATATAACTTCACTATTCTTCACTATTTATTATTTATTTTTTTTATTTTTTTATTCTTTTCTTGTATGTAGTTATCTTATATAACTGTTTGTATTTAACTTAAAATATTATATCTGTATTATTAGTATTATGTATGTTTTAGTGTATTATGTATTTTATTTTAATATGTATTATGTATTTTGTGATTAGTATATTTGTATGTATCATTTTCGTATTGTATGTATTATTTCGAATATTATGTATAATGTTTGTATTGTATTTTATTATTTACCATGGATGTATTATTATTAGTATATATGTATGTATTATTAGTATATACGTATGTATTATTACTTTTATTATATTGTATCTGCATTATTAGTTTAGGGCTAAAATAACCTCTATGGTTGAAAAGCCTTTATGTTACAAATAAATAAATAAATAAATCATTTCATGAAAACATATGTTCACTGACCTGGCAAAATATTTCGATTAGAATGAAACCTACTCGATATTAAAGGCCATTAAATTTTACATAGATTTAGCGAGTTTAATCAAAATCGTTAGTCGAGAAAATCGTAAGAATGTGCAAAATGCATGGTATAAAGTGTTTCTTCTGGGTAGCTGATTTTAAATAAAAAGGTTCTGTTACATTTCGGGCGTATAGTTGTGTTAAATATGAAATTTAAGTTTCATAGGACTTTTCGTTTATGCACGAGAGTAACACATACACATACACACATATTCACTGACATTTTAGCGAAACCTGGTCATTTGGACTCAGGGGACCCTAAAACGTGTATTTCCGCTGAAAACTGGAATTCGAAAATCTTACTTTCACTTACCATATATTTCATATATAGGTAAGTGAAAATCAAAAAAAGTCACGGTTTGCTTATTTTTTTAAAGTGTTAGGAATTCGTTGACGCGCTCTATCTCGAATATTTGTTTTAACAGGTCCACGAAATTCGGCAAACATGAAGCTCTATATTTAGGGCTTAGGGCCATGAAGCATACGTTTTAGTAAATATGTACGTAAAGTTTCTGCTCGGATGTTCCTCAAGGTAGACTAGTCAAATCCCTATACAGAGCTTTGGTTGAGAATAGAGGCCAATCAACAAAATATTAATTTAGCAGCGCAAGAAACAAAGCAAATTCGTTATTCTAACTTCCTTTTGAGCTTCTGCCTGAGAGTTGATAAAAGCGAGTTTCCTCTTATTAAGCAGAGTACTTACCTAGAGCGGTCCCTTTGACATTTCAACGAGACCACTATACAAATAAAGCAATGCGACCGCTGGTAATATTGTTCTTCTGATGTCTTGTTTATCCCGAGAGGAGCCACTTCCGCAGAGGAGCTTTATTCCTCGGACATAAGGTAGCCTAAACAAGGAGGGACCCTTTGATAGCTCCCTCAAACACTATTACCCTTCAGGAACAAATGGTCGGATTTGAGCCCTCTATAAACATCCGCATCCCTCAGGACTCCGAGAAAAGTGCTGTTCCTAAAGTCCCTTAGTGACGGTATCGTATAGATGCTCTCTCCGAACATACTTTCCTCATCTATTACGAATGTGAAAATCATAGGCAAAGGGTATTGTTAAATTGACAATAGCTTTATTGTCAAAGACCCTTTTACATAGGGACACCAATTTACTTTAAAAAAATTTTTTTAGGTTATTTCAGGCACAGTTTTTCTTATCTTATTTTGCAAGATCAGGGAATTCTAATTCTAACCATTTGCTGGATAAAATACCATTATTATATTAAAATATAAGTTTCTGAAAATTTCTAAACCATATTTATGTGGCTGCAAAAAAAGAACGTAATTTAATTGAGAACCTACAAGAAATTAAGCAATTAAGTTGTTTAAAACAACCTAAAAACTAATTATTAGGTTAAAACCATTGATAAACATAATAGCGGGGATTCATTAGATTCCAAATAAACCAATAAAAATTCATAAAATGAAGAAAACAATAAATTTTATTTTATTTTTTTATTTTATAATATTCCGCATCTACCCAAGCGGGTCATTAGCGGCTTAAATTTTGTATTTTACATTTCATTATATACGGACATTACTTTATAACATAAATTATTTACAGATTCTTACATTTACAGTCTGTTACAATTTTAGAATATTTACATTAATATTACATTAAAATAGTATTTATATAAGATGGATCATTTTTATAGTTTTTATGAACTTTATAACTTTTTTTTTTTTTCTCATCGTCGGTGAGTGCTTCGGTCGTATTCGTGTTTTGTTCTGGTATTAGTGTATATCTTGCATGTGGTTACAATGTGTTTTATGGTCAGAGGTGTTTCACATGTTTCGCAAATCGGTGGTTCTAGGCCTCTCATAAGGTATCCGTGGGTGAATGCCGAGTGTCAAATTTGCAGTCTTGTTAAGATAACCTCTTCAGAGCGAGACTGTCTGGAAGTGGTCTTCCATGGAAGAGTGTCCTGTTTAATTTCTTGGAGCTTGCTGGGAGTTTGGTTCCATGTTTGTTGCCAGTGTTCTTTTAAGGCTTTTTTGCACCAGCGTCTCCAGTCTCCTACGGTGGTTTGATCCACTTTTGTGATATCATTCGCTGTCGTTCTGGAAAGGTTTGCTGCCCTGTCAGCTGCTTCATTTTCAGGGGTACCCAGGCTAGCACAATATTAATAGTTTGTTTTTCTAGCGTTTCCCATAGACAGTTATGTATTTTCCGTACTATTGCATTTTCGGAGGTTCTATTGGGCATAATACCAATTTCAAAAAAATGTCCTTTAGTAACCCCAGAGACCCTTTTTTACTCATAAGGGAAAAAAAAATCTGGAAATGGTCATTTTTAGAATAGAATCATTACGTCCTCAATTTTTGTTGGTCAATTTCATTTTAATTTGCCGTCATATAAGAATGGTACAGTGGTCGAATCGAATTCAAATAAGCCAGTTTCGTCAAATTATATTACACAGTAAACGATCCTAATTATCTTAACGGATGTTTGTTTATAATCTTTAAAAACGCTGAAAATTAGAACACAATGGTATTATTTCCAAATAGCTACATAAAGGCATAACAGTTTATGTAACTGCGATTAAAAGCGATAAATTAATAAAATGAAAATGGCCTATCACCACTACTAATTCCAAAATGCTATCTATACCTCTGCTATTCTTTACAGACTTCAATTATTCTTTTTTTGTTTTGTATCGAATTTCGAAGGAGGTATATATATATATACATTTTTTTTTATTGGCCGCCTATTACAGAGGTACGTTATTGAAAATAATATACCTTAAAGAATATTTAAAATGAGAATGAAAAAAATAAAAATTATAATCTTGTGTACATATATCTCATGACAACATAACATGCATTTTGCACCTTTTTCCGATTTTCTCAAAAACGGCAATAACGATTTTCATTAAACTCTATATAACGATGTAAAATTTGATGGACTTTAATATCATGTAGTTTTCATTCTGAGTGAAATAGTATGACAGTGCTTAAATGACGATATTTTAAATTTTCTTCTTCTAAAGTACCTTTAATTTTGTAAATTAAAAAAATTTTTGAACATCATCTTATTATCATTGATAAATAACGGGTAAATATGTAAGTCGGGTGCAAACATATTTTTTCATTCAATTTTTTTGTATTTTTGAACACAACAATAGTAATATACTGTTAGATAGCTAAAGATTTTAGAAAAAAATATTATCTAATATATGGAATTTTAAAGGTTACGGAGAGTGATGAAAAGCCGATAAAACTGACTGACTGCTGTAAATGAAAATATAATAGATTATTTAATAAAACACATGTTTCTATTGAAATTCGAAATAATTAATTCTTTAACAATTTATTTGTATCTATGAATGTATTTAAAAATTCTTAAATTCATTTCAACAACGGAGGTAAGTGAAAGTCGTGTGTTGCGCGCACCAGATTTTTCATAATAAATGATCTACAGTATTACTATTAGAAATTAATTTCCTTGAAGCAAATAATGCATAAAAGAATATTAATAACTATAAAAAATATATATTTTTTTTTTAAAGTATCAGATTTATTGTGATTGATATGCCTGCCATTACTTGCTATGGGTGTTCCGGTCGAAAAGGGGGGAGGAGGAACACAAAAAAAACTTTGGACTTTATTTCAATGAAACCCTTGGGACAGGCAGTAGAAGCCGCGGGCTAATTATTCCGAGCAGTGTTTTGTTTCAGCTGTAGAATAAGAACAAAAGGCGAGGACAGTTCATCCATCACCGCCAAGGGGAGAATGCAGTCCACTTATGGCTGTCAGGTAATGATCCTACCGGGGCGCAAGGGATAGGCACAACTACTCTATTGTATGTTTACTTACTATTTATTCATAGTGTTTTAGTATATATTTATGTGCATTGAATATTTTATGTGCATGGGTATTTACAGCTACGCCACAAGGTCATTTAAAAGGTATGGTCTGAAATATGAAAAAGGGTGATTCCTAAGAGAAATCAAACACAACATGAAATTGCTAAATATACTACACCATTTTAATGTTATTGAAGTAGTCGCAGAGTGACTGTTGAAATGGCATCTTAAGCTGTGGAGCTTTCTAGACTGTAAAACGTAAATCCACTTAGTTAAGTCAGATCTTACGAATTCCGGTTTCGAACGCGGTCGATAGACAGCATGGTGTGATATCTATGGTAAACCTTACCTTAAAGTTCCTCAATTTTTATTATTATATTATAATTTTAGAATCTCATCATCTGAAATATGTCATTAGCTAGGTTTCAGTAAGTCAAGGGTATGTAATACACTTAATGGGAACATTTATCAATAGTCCAACGACTCCCAAAACCATCTGATTTTATAGATACCTACTGTATGTTGCGTCCCATATCTTCTAAGCCCAGTCAAGTCTGACAGTTAAGCGACTTGTAATAATCAATGAACCACTCACTTAACGTAACTTTTTTTAAAATTTATAATCATAATGGAACATTAAATATATATTACTATAATACACCATAATTATTCAATAACAGGATGACATATTGAAACTGAATGCCCTGCCTCTAAAATTAAGGAGGTACTTATACCAAGAGATAGTAGAGTGGGTGAAGGATGGGGTAGAGAACTAAAGGATGGTGTAGTGGAATATGTATCTTAATAGATATACATTGTATATATATATATGTTATGTTATATAGTATATATATATATAATATATATTATTATATATATATATATATATATATATATATATATATATATATATATATATAATCAAACCACTTTCTGTAGGTAACATTTTTTTTTTTAAATAATATTTATTGAAATATATAATAAAATACACTAAACATATATAATTCTCTACCAAAGCAGACCAGTCGCTTAAGAAATCACATAACATAAGCATAGAATATAGAAACATTAATAAATGAAAGAAAAAGATAATATAAAAACATCCACAATTCAAAAAAAAAAAAAAACATATATGTTTAGTTGAGTAATATATGTTTAGCTCGTTTGTGTACATACCACTTTGAACTATTTTTGCTATATTTTCCAATATTTCTTTTGAGAAAATTTGTGTTAATTACATACTGGATCCAGGTAAGTGTCCCGGTATCTTGGACAAAAACCTTATCAGGGATGAGCGATCTTTTTTGAGTGAGGAAGCGTCGTCATCCTTTGTATTTATGGAAAATATTATTGTTATAAGAGGAAAATGATATCGTGAATATATGTTAAGAAAGTAATTATTGTCAATTGACATTTGATGGGTCGATCTCATTCTATAACTAATGATCTATGGCGAACGATATCCCAATTGCAGATCGTAAGTAGTTCGTTGGTGGTCTCTCCGACACTTCTAGATGCTTTCCTCTTTCATATGAGGATTATATCAGTTTAATCCTGAATACGTATTAAAAAGGTTTGTAGTATTAAAATATCTTAAAGTGGCTGATACCTTTCAATTAGTTGATTCAGTAAAAAAAAAAAAATGATGAAACATTTTTAACTTTGTTTACTATCAGACAAACTTGATTTTTCGGACAAAAATAATTTGAAGCTTGTATATGATAACGTGATACGAAAATATTCACATTAACGTAAGTGAAAGTAAAAATACGTTCAACATACGGAATTGATTTGGATTTTCTATTCTTAAAATGTATCTTCGAATTTAAATAAAGAAGTGTGAATAATTAATGTCGTTGCATTCGCCATACCATCACACATCATTCGCCATGAGTCCAGAGTAATTTAAACGCGGTTCAGAAGCGGTTGAATGCTAGATTAAACTGTGATGAAAACCAGGAAAATTCGGTTTAATTCCGAGTTTGCCTTGGCAGGACCTGGCCGCTTCATGTATCACCGCCATGTCGTACCTGTTTGCGGTTGTAATCAGAGGCCCTGCCCGCGCTCAACACGCTCTTCGGGTTACGTGTTGAAGCATGGACCCGAGGGGGAATAGGGTCAAATAATGCGTTACCTTAGCTAAGGGAGGAGCAATCCCATACGTTCCTCCAAAGTAATTTCGTTGCTTCATAAACATCCTTGTATAGGGTCTGTTTCAAAGCAAACGGATATGCCAAATAGGGAAGATTAAAACAGATATTAAAAGTCTGAAGACTGGTATATATATTTTTTTTTTCTTCTGAGAAATAAACTGTGTTTGTTTTCCTGAAATCCAGTTTTCAAACATAACCAAATCTTTATTACTTCTTTTAGAAGAGGGTACGGGTCAATCCATTTGAGATCCCATTTTCATAATATTTTTACCAGTTATTCTCTATCCTCTCCTCAATAAAAAAACGTACATAAAATATTTTCTGGCAATAATTTTAGTCGGCTTCGCGGCTGAAAACATGTGTTGGGAAAACCTTTCTAATTCTGGTAATTTCGTAAATATCAAATCAAAACAAAAACTAACAAGAAGATAGGGTCATGTTTTTTATTTATTGTCCCATCAACGCATTACCTAAATACTGAAGAAAGTGGCTAAAAAAAATCTCGAAATAAAAAACAAAAAAACAAGAATTATAGCGACTTAAATCCTTATAAAGGAAAAGAGTCGAAAGTGATTATTTTTCTCATATAGCTTGGTCATTTCAGTAGGAACAATTTGCAGTAAAATTTCTACGTTGAGAACATAGTCCTTTAATTATATATTATTATTAGTCACTATATTATGTATTTGGAAACTAATATTGAACCTATATTTTTGTTTACTTTGCACCTAAATATTCAATATATTCAAAAAGTATTGATGTTACCCAGCCATAGACTGACTAAGATTTTGGCAGAGGAAAAATTATTAAAAGAAATGTATGGTGTGATGATTTCCGGTCTTTGTTCGGAGATATAACTGGCAAAATAGTGATTATTTAGTAGATGGAAAGAAGCAATGTTTTAAAGGGTTAATAGAATATGTAAGAGAGGACTTTAGAAATGTTTTACTGGTTAAAGTCAACAAATCTATTCACCATTAACTGTATAAAGAATTAAATTGTGATTTAGGGGAGAACAGTTATATCTCTGATAGATACGGCCTGGGACTCATCAAAACAATAATTAAAATAAGAGGACAGCTTCTGTACCTTAATTGTAATGTTACAAGGCGGAAGAACTACATATTGTAGTTTATGTAATAATAAAGACTTTGAGGATATGTACCATTATGTAGGGGTCTGCTCTGTGCTATCAGTAATAAGGATGCGTTGGCTTGGTGGGGCAGTATTGTCCAGGCAGGAATACATAAATTATCTAAATGGTGAAAATTGGGTAGCATTGCATAACTATCATTTAAGGGCCTGGAAATATAGATATTTACTTATATCAGAATTCAATATTTAAATAAAGGGGGGGGGGAATGTGGAAAAAAAAAATCTTCAGTTAGTTTTATATTATAATTATTATTTATATAATATTTGTAAAGAATATATTGTTAAGGCGCGCTATTCTGCAGATGGACTAAAGTCTATGCATAGTGTGCAATATATAAATATATAGTAAATTTATGTATGTAAATCAAACAATAAAACACATTATTATTATTATTAGTCCTTTTATTTGTATGAATTTTAAAAAATGACAAAAATTCGGTTTTCCTGATTTTTAAACGGAAATATATCAAAAGAGACTGAGTATGCAACTGGAACTTATCACACATCTATATGATGACTAAAGGACATGTATTTGGTGACTGGTTCCGGAGTTATAAATTTATCTTCGCAATTAAAATAACGTTTTCATTAAAAATCATCAACTCCGCTGATTGTGCATATTTTCCGAATAAACAAAAACTAGAATAATGATGAGAGTGCTTTATATAATTTCGGTCCGTAAAACAGTAGCCAGGAAATGGCTAAAAAACAACGGTTAGAAAGGAGTCTCAGGTTTAATTTTTTTTCTTGTATAGTCTTATCACTGCGCTTCTTGTTGTAGAAACTTCGATAGCAATTTCCTTTTTTTTTAATGTAGGTTTTCAATGAATGGTTATAGCCAAATTTAGTAATATTAAAAGCGGGATATCGTAAAAGGGACTGAATAAAAAATGATGAAACTTATGAACATTATACCTCTGTATGATAAGCTCTAATAGATAAAATTTAGTGGCTGAAACTCAGTTTGTTTTTTAATATATGTCACATTAAACATTACTGCCTTGCAAGATTTTCCCTCTTCTTATCAACCTACTTTAAGCCAAACCAAATTAATTACACTAGAATTCTCAGCCACTATATTGTATCCTACAGTACATTTCATATAGAGATATCTTTATAAGTTTCATTCCGTTTCAAGTCCTTTTTATTATTCAGTCGTTTTTTATTATTACGCTGAAGTAATTTTTAGAAAATGTAATTCATTCATATAAAGGATTTTAAAAATATCATCTACATATTCCTCATTCCACATCATGTGTATTACCATTTATAAAAGTTTAAAAAAATACTTTAATCCATAATAATTTAAAAATAACTCTTATATTGTCATTTCTTCTTCTCACAACAAAAAAAAACTAAGAAAATAAAAGTTTTTTGTTGTTTTTTTCACAGGCCAAGAAAATAGAATTTCGCTCCACGTTCCAAACAAACTTTTTGCATTAGGTTTTCAATCAGAAACATTTAGACTGAACAGTGAAATACGGTACAATGGAAAAAGGAAATGATACCAGTTTTCGAGATGGGAAAACGTGGAATTTTCTATTTCAATTTATAAAAGGACCTTCTCCTAATCCTTCTCGGTTCTTATCGATTTCGTCTCTAAATAAAAACCTCCTCGTGATCATGATTTTCGGTGTGTGGGAGTAATTAAGTAAAGTGTGACTCAAATAAATACAATATCTGGCAAGCTTTTAGTTTATGGAGATTAATTTGATAAATTATACCAATAAAACATTTCTGAATTGGAATCAGGAGGATGAAGAACTTTAAGGGCCAAGAAATAATTAATTTCATCATGTAGTCGCTCAAATGTAAGATGGTTTTAATTTTATAAGGACACCGTTTTTTTTTTTTTATACTATATTTTTTTTTTTATTAAACCCTTATTTTTTATTACTAAATTTATGCTTTAGTAGTAAAATAACAAAATAATTAAGTTAACTATATCAAAAGTCTGAAACTGGTTTCTACACCACTCATCACCTTATACATCTTAGTGAACTCATTTATTAGAATTAATTACTGTTATCTCAGAAAAATGAAATATAATTTATTCTTATGAAGGTTTTATTTAATGTTTTTAAAGATTGTAGGCATGGTGGAGTTCGGGGGCCACGGCTAAAATTGTTTGCAAAGAACAAAAAAAATAAAATATAATAATAAGAAGTATAAAGGTAAAATGTGTGGTTCAAGACTGTTATTGTAATACATACAAGCATGTACTAAATTTTTAATATATATATATATATATACATATTTAATTTTTTAAACAAATTCATTAAATCTTATAATTTCATAACTTCACATAGGTGTAATTTAAATATGGTATTGTTTTGGTTTAAAAAAGTTCATTTTTATGAATTAAGAGTTTATCACTTTGGGAGTTCATAGTAACAAAAAGTAGACTTAGCTAGAAAATATTATATTACTCCATTAATTTAATAATTTTCAGAAATAAGAAATATAAATAGGTTAAAAATTGGTTCAGTTTTTTATGTTTATGTTAAATGGTTCCAATTTTGGTTTCCATTTATGACTATTTTATATTTTAGGTGAAATTTTCCTAAATACATTTTCAAAGCTTAATAATGTAATTCCATGGGGTCTCATTAAACTGCAATATTTTAAATTCTCTGAATACCTTTAGATATTAAAAAAATAACCATATTATCTTGTCACCATTGATAAAAAACAGGTAAATATATAAGTTGAACGAATTCGATATCCAACTAAAGGAGAAAACTGAAAAAATATTTTATTAATCAATTTTTGTTTTTCAACATAGGAATAGTGAAGAATTCAACATAACATACGCGTTGAAAAGCTAAATATTTTAGAAAAAATATGATCTTATAGACAAGTTTGTAAAAGTTAATAAAGAGTGATAAAAAGCCAATAAAACTAATTGATTAATTTAGATAGTAATGTAATAGATTTTGAATAATACACATGTTTTTATAGAAATTCAATTTAATTAGTTCTTTAATAGTTTCATTCATTGTTATCTCTAACTGTATTTGAAAATTCATTTATCTATTTTAAAAACTGAGATAAGTGAAAGTCGTGTGTTGCCCTCACCAGATTTTTTTTTATGTTAATTATATGCCTTATTTACATTAATATAATTTTTTTTGTTATTTACTTTCTTTTTATTGTGTATATTATTTATTCTGTTAATTCAGTCGGGGGGCGAACCTAGTGTATGGAGACCCTCCTGGGGCAGACCCAGCCTCTATAAAGTGGGTACCCAAATTAATTGGGAAAAAACCTGGCGGCTGAGCGTGATTAAGGCCTAATCACCTCATTGCACTGCCGTTGACCTAGAAACAGTACGAATCTTTATATGTACTGAGCCCAAGACCCTTCATGGGTTGTAGTGGGACAGGTTTTTTATTTTTATTTTATTTTTTTTATTGTGTAGATATTTTAGATTTTCCTACTGTTTTAAAAGTAACTTAGGCTACAACAACCATTAACCCCTATTGGCAATATCACATAAATGTAACATGTTATTGGTGTAATACCACAGCTTGTTTAAATTCTGAGCCTTCTGGCCACATGTAAAAGTATTGAAAAAATAAATAATTAAAAAAAAAAATATCTATATTTATAAAATGAATAAATATAATAACGTCCCGGTTGGACAGCGATATTTTAGAAATAAAATGTATTTTCTCTCGAAAGTGTAATCCTGACTGAAATCCCATTAGAAAAGTTTAAAAAATCGATTATAACACTTTGCGACAATGGATTAAGTCAATTTATCGACATAATGAGACAAGATAAGGCAGGAGGGGAAAGAAAAATCTTGCCAATAGGATCCTATTGTCGGCAACAAAAGCCCATCTGAATGTGTTAAGGCTGGCGTTGAAGAAAGACTCGAAATGATCTGAGTAAAGAGGCGTCTTAGCGCCTCGCAAAGACATAATGGCCCTATAGAAAGGCCTAAGGGGAGGATCAAACAAAGGGAAGAGCTCCCGGATCCCACACCTAATCAAACCTCTTTATACTTCGTAATGAACAACTTTCTTCAGCCATGTTTGCTTCAACTCCTGCCCTCAAGGCTTTATCGTCTTGGCAGCCGAGGCAAAGGATATCCGTTCCTTTTCTGGGAGGTTACTTCGGCTATACAATACTTGAGATAGGGCAAAAATATATTATAAGATAAATATATGGATAATTCTCAAATATACTGCCACTGCGGCTGTCGCAAAATATTCTAGAAGCTTCTTAATTTTTTTAAATTGTTCATTAGCGTTTAATCCTTTTCAAAAGAAAAGCTTATTTTAAGAGATTCAATTTTTAAGAATAGTACAAGTTAAAGACGTTTTGTACTATAACTTTATTATTACAATGAAAATGGTCACGCGATTTAACTCGTTCAAGAAATTATATTTTATTGAAATTTACAACTGTATACTACAATACATCAAGTAAATATGCCGATAAAAGATATGTACATGAAAAACGTGAAGAGAAACTGCCCATTGGCAGCACTCTAGTAATCAATCTAAACAAGAAAGTCTCGAGGCCATCTTCTCTTCAGACGCCTCGGTGGATTATCAGAGGTTGTAGAGGAAGCAAGGATTAAAACTAGTGGCTTAGAGTGGGAATGGAGTTTGTTATGGAAGGAATGATACCTGGTACGGGCCAAATGGGCTACATACGGAACTTGGAGGTCTTTATGAATGATTTTGTTCGTGACAAAGTACGGAGCGTTGAGGATTTTACGAAGGATTTTCGATTGTAAGGATTGGATACGGGAAGAATTGGATGGTTTAGTAGAGCCCCATAGCTCAACTCCGTAGGTCCAGATAGGCCTTATGATTGTCATGTAAATGAGTCTTTTGTAGTTAAGTGAAAGGTCAGAGAGTGTTGGAGTAGCCGAAAACGTCGAGCAGTTTCTTGTCTTTTCAGTCTTGTATGCGGATTCCATGTAAGGCGTTTGTCAAGCAGGAGTCCTAAATAGCGGATCTGTTCAACCGGGACAAGCGGAATATCATTAAAGGAAACTGTAGGGCAGGATGTCCGTTCATAATTAATTTCGAAGATTTGCATAAAATATTTTAAAAGTATATTTCGACTATTGTAGTGATCGTCCCACAACATTAAAATGCTCTATGGCTGAATGAAGTAAAAAAAAAGTTTGAAACTTATGTATTTTTATCTTTATGTACTTAGAAACTATAACAGGGCTCTGCTAAACCATCAAATTCTTCCTATATTCAATCCTTACAATCCAAAATCCTTCGAAAAATCCTCAATACTTCTTACTTTGTCACGAATAATCTCATACATAAAGACCGTGATATCCCATTTGTTGCTGATTTGGCCCGAACCAAGTGTAAATCCTTCCATGATAAACTCCACGCTAGTTTCAATCCTTGCTTCCTCTTCCATTCCTGACGATCCTCCGAGGTGTCTAAAAAGAAGATGCCCTCGAGACCTTCTACTTTAGATTACCTATTGAAGTGCGCTGCCAATAGGTATTTTCTCTTCATGTCTTTTTCGTGTATTTTCTCTTCTAGCTAATTTACTTGATGTATTAAGTAATACAGTTGTAAAATTCAATAAATAATAATAAAAAACTATACTTGTTATACCAAGTCAGATCTTATAGTCTTCTACACTAACGTTACACTGATATAAATGCCATGGTTACTTTCCATAAACGTTATAAAATCGGTAGTTTATTTGGGGTTTTAATAGTACTTGGCGAAGAATAGTATGGCAAAAATTATGTTCTCCTCAGATCAGGAATTTATCTATATTGTTTTACTTTATTTTTCCATTCTCTAGAAGACCATACATGTAAATTATGTTATTGATAACCAACGAATGAAATAAAACTCAGAATATGGGTCAGAAACGTGTCAAGGTATCTCAATTTAAATATTGACAATATAAAGCTATCTTAACATTAATTAATACCTTAGGGGTATTCCTAAATATAGCATATTTTAGTGAAATAATTTTTATTTTTTATTTTCTAGAATAACAAATTAAATGAAATGTGGGAGGCCACGCTTTCACGATACTTGGAAACCGTTTTAATTAAGTGTGTTGTTTCAGAAAGGAGATAAAAAAATTCTGGATTTCAGATGTTTTAATGAAGACCTCGTGAAATTTACACAGCTATCTCTTGATAAAAAAAAAACTGCTAATGATACTTTTACATAGCATTCAATGTTTATATCATATATTTTTTTTTATTTTGATAATGGTAAATGGTAATATTTTTTTCAGAGTAAATGCACTGAATTTCAGATGAATTTAACAAAAACTTGTTAAGCATAATGAAAACCCTTGACTTCTTATTAATCACTATATCATCAGCACTCATTGCTTATATTATATATATATATATATATATATATATATATATATATATATATATATATATATATATATATACGAAAGAAGGGAATTTTTTTTAGAAGTTTGAAAGGTCAAACCTCGTAAAATAAATAAAATGATAAATTGCTGATACATCATATATATATATATATATATATATATATATATAACGTACATTATATATACATCATATATCGTAAAATAAATTACTAATACATTAAACCTTATCAAAGCACTTATTGTACAAAGTGAAGATTCAAGACTTTTGAAATACATGTAAGTTACTGAATTTAATTTGTAAATATCCTTTTAAATTTACTCAACGGAAGTACCATTACAGCCCTTATGGTAATGTTACATGTAATAAAAGAGATTATTGACACCCCTTGTTTTAAAAAATACTATGTCTTTCATCCCTTTAATTCTGAAAATAATTCTTTCACCCCTTCCCTAAATCTTCTCCATTAATTTTTTTTTTTTTTTTTTTTTTTTTATTTCTTTTATTCGTATATATTACAATTTGTCATAATAGACAATAATAATAGTGCTACAGGATCTCATTCATACAATATTTACAATATAAACAAAAGGAAAGTCAAATTACATAAAATAAAATCAAAATAAATAATCTCCATTAATATCTCATAAAAATATGTTAATATTTTACTATTTACTTCCTATTCATTTATTTGAAATGAACTTAATTTACTTAACACAACAACTCAAGTTAGCACTGCCTGTATAATAGACCACCATACTTGTTTGTGTTTAGAATACCTGAGCATATACATATAATAAAAAAATTATAGCTATCTCTCTAAAATGAATAAGGTCAAGGTAGAAAAATAAATTTAAATATTTCTAAGAATATACAGACATTTCAAGAAGCTTATTACTCTACTGTCCATAGGTTTTAGATTTTCCGGATCTCAGAATTATTTTTTCTTTTAATTAGTTTTAAAATGGTGCAAAATAAACCTACCTTCATAGGCCAATCAAGGATCCATTGAAAGGAGACATCCTGTATATATATATATATATATATATATATATATATATATATATATATATATATTATATATATATATATATAATATTCAATTGACCCGTTGGACAATCAAACAATGAATCATTGTTGAATAAAATATTTTTGTTTCTCCCGAGGTCTAAGATCGGCTACTATAATATGACAAGAGATTTATTAGACACATATTAAACACTTTTGTTTTTTCTGTACTTTCTTTTCTAATTCTTGCCTCCTCGCATCCTTGATTAGCCTATGAAGGTAGGCTTATTTTGCACCAATTTAAAGCTGATTAAATGAAAAAGTTTTTCTGAGATCAGAAAAATCTAAAACCTAACGATAGTAGATTTATAAGTCCCTTTAAATGTCTGTATATTCTTAGAAATATTTAAATTTATTTTTCTCCTTGTCATTTAGCGACACTTACTTTCTTATTTTGAAGATTTGACCTTTAAAACTTCTGAGAAATTTTCTCTTCTTTCGTTTGACACTAAGTGTTTTTCTGTGCATGCACATTAAGTAGATATATTTGGGTATTACTTATGAAGAAAAGCATGGATAATAAATTAACTTTTAAAGCCACTTTTAATAATTAAATATTTAAATAAAAATAATTTACTACTAATAATCTAATATATAAAATTCTCGTGTCACAATGTTAGTTATCATACTCCTCCGAAACGGCTGCACGATTTTTATGAAATTTTATATGCATATTCAATACATCTGAGAATCGGCTACTATCTGTTTTTCATACCCCTAAGTCATAAGGGTCGTCTACCCCTGACATAATTTTTTTATTCTTAGGACAAATTTTTTTTTACTTTTTTTTATAATATTGCATTAAAAATAGATACCATTAAAGTTTCACCCTTCTATCACCAACCCCTAATTTTTAAAAGTAATTAAACAATTTTTCATTCCACTCGATAACTAATTAATTACCACTTGGTAAGTTATCCCCGCCAAATGTACACCGGTGTCACTTCTCAAGCAGTAAACAACACGGAGTAGTAATGAGACCGAAGCCGCTTTTCTGTTTCTCTCAGACTATAAGCCTTCTCTCACTCCCTTAACACTTTTCGGACATTATTATTGTTTATGCATCAGGCGTAGTAGTAACCTTTACAATTATCATTTTACTATGTCAGTGTAACTCAAGTTTTTCACACGGACAATTATACGTGGCATGCTCTCGAGTGAGTAAACTATCCAGTTTATTTGTGTTAGCTAAAGATGGGCTAACGAAAAACATTGTTCACGCTATAGCACTGAGAGGTTGATATTGTTTGTCAGTGTTTCTGTCGTAATTAATTAATGATATATATAATTTTTAGGAATAAATTATAAAAATTAATTTTTGGTGTTTTGTTATTTTTATATCATCCATCGTTCACAGTGCACCATGCTCTTCCACTCATATAACACATCATTACACACTTACATCAGTTAGTTGGTTTTTTTCTTCAATGTGAATTTCCTAGAAATAATTTATATGGCAAAACTTTTGTCGGGTCAGCTAGTAGTTTATAATTATCATCACATCGAAGCAAAATCATGTTGTAAACACTTCTAACAGAACGTGTCTTGTATTCTGTTATCCATGCAGAAAACAATACCATTCCTATTCTTCATGGAATAAAAATTTACTTCTAGTTAATCAAATATTATTTCTCTTACGTTCAATGACGATAATATTCTAGAATTAGATTTTAAGTTTTATTTTTAGGAGTGCTACCATTCTTCTTCAAGTCTGTTTCATGCCGTTTTCATTTATCATATTTACTTGTTGTACGATATTATGAAGTACAGTTGTAAATTTCAATAAATTATGTTAAAGTTATATATTAAAAATTTTGTAAAACAAAGCAATAGACATTGAAATAAAAGATAGCTTACTTTTTTTTCCCCTCGATTATCGATGCTAATGCAGTTGGCAGCTGCCAGGACCAGATGCCTAATGCTTTTAGGGAAAACGGAGTCTCAAACCCAGGCACTTATTCTTCCAGCAATTAATATTCTTAGGGCAAGAACGAAATAATAAACAAAACAAAAATTTTATTTAATAAACGACAACAAATGAAAGCAAAATATTATTTAAAAATCAAACGCAGTTAAGTCATTTCTTTTTCTTGTAATACTATCCTACTTTACATTCATTTACATATATATGAGATATATAGTAAGAAAAAATATTGCGATCGTGAAAACTTCATAATTTCAGTTTTCAACGGGAATAGACGTTCTAGGGTTTTTTAGGGAGTCCAAATAATCAAATAGCGCAAAAAGGTCTGTGTGAGTGTATTAAGTCTAGCACGAAAACTAAAAGTCGTACGAAACTGAAATTTCGTTTTAAAAACAAGCATATGCCCTAACATTTTCACCAAAATCGGTTCACCGGAAGTTCTACTTTATACCATGCATTTTAGATTTTGTACTATATCTCTAAAACGACTAAAGCGACTTTAATTCAACTCTCAAAATCGATGTCAACTTTAATGGACGTTAATATCATTTAGGTTTTATTCTGTTTGAAACATTTCGACAGAACTATATTCTGAATTTTCACTCTTAAAAGTACATTTAATTTTGTCGATTCCCTAAAATTAGATATATCATTTTCTTGGCATTGAGATCAAAAGAGTTAAATATACAAGTTTAACGAACTCTATAACTAACTAAAGGAGAAAAGAGCAAACTTTTTTTTTATTTTAATTTAGTTATGCTGAAAATAAGAATAGTAATATAGATGTATAATTTACCATTGGAAAACTAAAGAGTTTACAAAAAATTTTATATAAAAATTTGTGGAAGTTAATGCAAAGTGACGAATAGGACACAAATCTATGAGATTGTTGTACAATTTTATCAATTCCTGAACCAGTCAAGATTTTTAAAGGGGTTTTAAAAATAACAATATCACACATGAAATATCTGAAACCCAAATAACAAAACAAACATAGACATGAGGCTTCTGGATGTACTCGTAAGCACCCACTCACCTTAGATTAAAATTGTTCTTTACACTTGAAGATGCCATTATAGTCGAAACGTTGTGCATCAATACTTAATAAAATATTAGTGAAGTTAAATATCAACCTCCAAACTTTATTTTTAGACTTTGACCTTCGCCTTAAATAATCTACGTCTAATTAAAACAAACATATACACCATGGACTCTAGAAATAAAATGGAGTAATTCTGTCATAAAACTGATAAATTTAGGTAACAGACAAACACTTTTGTCGGAATATCAATAATATGTAACTTACTAAAACTATAATCACGGAGAAAAAATGCTGTTAATGAGATACGTTGTGCTGTAGTAATTAATTTTTAGTCTCAAATTATTATTGAAATTATTTTTTTCTTTTCTTTTATAATTTTTTAGGAAGTTTCACTTAATATTTCACACTCTAATAAGCACTCCTTAACTTCCTTTTATTATACGTTTATTTTCCTTCACAATTTATTGGGTTGTGTCACATGAAATGTCCGTTTTCAAGGTAAAGGATTTTTATTAAAAATACGATATGAAAACATGATAATTTTATTCGAAATATTTACCTTCTTTTTCTAAACATTTTTCCCAACGTGACACCAACTTTTTTATCCCCGAACTGAAAAACTCTGAGCTTTGAAGTGAAACAAAACCTTAAAAAGCACTTTTCACCTGATCGCTTTAGACACGAAGTTGTCTAAATTCCTGAATAGGTGGTAATCTGTTGGAGACAAGTCGGAAGAATATGGTGGGTGCGGAAGAACTACGTAGCCCAGTTCTTTCAATTTTTGCACGGTATGTTTTTAAACATGGGGTCTTGCTGCCGCTCAGTGAGATCATGAGGTACCCATGTATCGAACTTTTTTACTTTCCCAACACACGTTAAATGTCTGGAAACGGTAGATACACTTGCATTTAGTTGTACTGAGAGTCCTTTAACTGTTTGGTAGGGGTTTCCTTCTACTGTATGTTTGAGGACATCGTCGTCTATTACGGACGGAGGTCTTCCTCGGGGCAAATTTCCAAGTCGGTATCCCCAGCTGAAAGCTTAGCAAACCAACGGCGAATGGTCCGTTCATTAACACTCCCTTCCCCAAACGCCTTGCAAATATTTCTAGCTGCCTCAGCTGCTGAATGGCCGAGTTTAAACTCGTACAAAAATATTACTCGAAAATCGCGTGTTTCCATGTTCATATTTGGAGGTGTACTAAAAAGTGGGTAATTGATTGGGAAGCTAATGTTTATAATACAAAGGTAGAGGATTAGTAACTGATTATTTTAAATATGTAAACATTCGGAAGAAATTAACAGAGACCTGCAAAATCCTTTATGTATTTCAGAAACTATAAAAACGGACATTTCATGTGAAACAACCTAATATTACATAGTTTTCTACGATTCGGAGTTATTTCCCCATTATCAATTTTTTTTATTAATACTGGATCGGATTTTTTGACGAATATTCTTTTTCAGTTTTCTTACTTCTACATAAGTCATGTCAATTTCAAAAACCTGTAACGCTGCTTGATAATGTTTTATTTTCAATAAGATAAATTATACTACTCAAGAGTCAATTAAATAACCTCTTTTAGTACCAATGTGACCGCGGAATATAATGAATACATCCACATCTATTCATACGAGCCAGACCACAGAGAGAAATTCCTCCTTATCTTTCTCGTATTTATCTTACTGTGGGTTACGAGGGAATGTACGTGCTCAAGTTATAAAATAACTGACGTTTTCAACTTGTCATTTAAGAACCATTGTATATTAAGCATAAACTTTATGTAGTCATACAATTATTGCTATTTCATTCGTCATAGATCAAGATAAAACATTTAAGTAAAGAAACTATCAAGAGAACTATATGATTCATTATGCTGTTACAGTTGTTTTATCACTTGAGGAACGTCGTGATCTGTTGGATAGAACACTGAATCACTGGGAGGGCCTGGGTTCGAACCCTGGCTGTTGCAGAGTAATTATTAATTCTGTTAGCTCAGTCATTGGGGTGACACTTTGGTAGGGAGACCCACCTGAGGCACAACCATCATTTTATATTCAATACGAATCTCTATATGTTCTGACCCTCTTGGAAAAAGGGTTTTCTGAGCAGGTCCCATCAACCTGATAAAAAAAATTACGAAAAGGTTAAAATAATTACGATACGCCCGTGACAGAGGACTTTCATCTCGGTATTAATCCCCCGCCCTCGCTCCTTCTGAAGAGAAACGTCGATTTTATTTATTTATTTTTTTAATAATTTCTTTCTTTCCTTCATTTAGCTACGTAAAAAATTAAGTTTGTTAATGGGTAAATATATTTAATGTAATCTGGCTAGGTATGTTTTTGTTTTTTTACCGTGGAAGTAGAAGTCACTATCACACTAAGGCAAGCATGTGTGTGGGAAAGGAGATTTATTTCTAACATTTGTGCTATTCATAAGGAATTAAGTTTCAGAATATAATCATTTTGTATTTATATTTTTAACTTAAATTAACATTGATGTGCTACTGCTAGGTAGTTTCTTCAAAAGGTTTTGTATACATTTTTTAATAATTTAAGACATTCACTAGTTGTACTTATATTATGTATAAATGTAAAAATAAATAAAACATGAATATACAAAAGAAGTGAAATTAAGAATGAACAGAGAAAACTGGTAAAAAAGCTGCAAATTATTACACAAGGGTTTATTGTTTCCAAATAGCTATGTTCGGGTATAGCTGTTAATAGCCAATTAACTAATATGAAAAGCAATAAATGATACAAAAGTAAATGGTAAATGGCCACTGTTAATTTTAATACGCTATATCTCTGTTAGTTCTGAACCAATTTCAATGATTCTTTTTTTATTTTGCAAGAAATTTAGGAATTGGGAAAAACGAAGATTTCAATTTTTTCCCTTTTTTGTTCTTTTTTTTATCGCGCTTTACTGATTCCAAAACTGTATACATATGCTGTATACATCGTTGCATGCTCTAGTATTTTTGTGGAGAATTTCTAAAAAAATAGGTCAGGAGTTTTTGAGAAATGCCGCGGCGATCAAACGATTTTTTTTTTATTCTTTATTCGGGTTCTTCATATCTTGAAACGTTGCCCTAAGCTTTTGAGGGAGGGGAGGGGGTCTTTTTTTTCTTTTCTTTTTTTTGTCGAGTAGAAAGGTTCGTTATAGGAAAAAAAAATCAAAAATTTTGAGCGGCAAAATTAAAATTGGACGATTTCAAATGGCTTGACCTCTATTGAACTATTTTATGATCAGATTCATTTGAACTCCAGTTGAGCTTAGGTGCTTCATGAAATTCCTTTAAAATGTCACGTAAAGTAAATGTCATGTAAAGTTTCAATGAGTTTAGATTTTGATGTTATTTGTATTATTAGAAATATCTTCCATTGGATGTCATGTTTTTTTTTTAGATAACAACATAAAACTATGTGCTTTATTTATATAAGAAGAAGGATATATTTAAATAAGTAACTGCGAAAACATTTTTATATATATATTTTTTATATCGTTAAGATAAAACTGTAAAACCAGTTAAAATGTTAGTCTATAAAGCTATGATGATGTATGGAATGATCATTCAAAAAATAAATAAAAATACCAGTATTTTTCGCTACTTCGCTAGAATATTTAGATGGACATGTGATATTTAAAGAATAAATAATTTTTAATGTTCGTGAAAAACGGAATAGTTCCACTGGGAGACGAAGATTTTTTCTGGAACATTTCATGCAAGTCTGACATCATAACTTTTAGATTAACATATAATAATATGAAAAAATATATATTTAAAAAATATTTGTTGTTACGTTTTATGTAAATATAGCATATTGTGTTATGTAGTAGTTATCCAAGTAAAAAAATAAAATAAATAAATATATTCCATCTAATATAAGATATTTATAATAATAGGTATAATAAACAGTGTTTATGTGCATAGTGTGTAATATCTAATATAATTATAATTTATTTCACGTGAAAACGAGAGATGTACTTCATAGCACTCGATTTCACTACTAGGTATTCTAATTGATTCGCGGTAATTTTACAAGGTGTCAGAAAAAACCTGAAATTGGAGAAGAATCGATGTTTAGTTCCTTCGTAAGACTCTCTTATCGCACATTATCTAAATTAAATTCTCCTACATAATTGGATGAATAAATTGGATTGATACGGATGATATTCTCCGATTATACAAGAGCAAGCGAACTATTAGCGTTAAGTCCTACAGGGCTTGGTAAGTTGCGAGTAGCTTAGTAAGTAGAGGGATTATTCCATCCGTTTAGCTTAGTAGGGTGCAAGTTCCTCCTCAGCTTCTTGAACGGACCGCCCCCAGCGTCGTTAGGAGCGCGGATCATTAACCTCTGCATTAAACGGAAGAGGGCACAAGCCTCGGTGGTAGCCTCGCTTTAAAATGCTATAACTGCTTTAGGCCAAGGCTCTAGCAATGCTAACGGCCGATCTGTAACATTATCGGCTCATTTGTCTTCAACCGGAATGTTGTAAAGAAATAAAATGGGAAGAAGAAAATAATCTTTATACTGGACATTGTAGTCCTTAAAATATGTAAATCTGGCATATCCGTTAAAATAGTATAATCAGCCTATTCGTGCGTCTAGAGGCACTAATTACACTCATACTTTTCATTCGATAACTTTAAAATAGTCAATATATGTCGATTATTAAGAATCCTTTCAACGATGGTGACTTTAACTTAAAATTAAAAATTTAAACAGTCCTTAAGATATTGAAATCAAGCATATCCGTTGAAATATTAAAATTAGTGCTTTTAAAGACATTAAACAAGTTATTGAAATTCGCGGCAATTGCTGCAAGTAAACATTTATAGATTTTTTGGCCTATTGGTTTTAAGTACTTTCCTATCCAAGAGAACAGGACTTAAATACATACATGCATTCAAAATTTCTTTTTACATACAAAATTTAATTTATTTAATGTATTACATTTTTAAAAGTTCAGAGGTGTTATAGGTAGAAATAATCGGGAGTCAGTCTTTTCTAAATTTTAATTTTGCTAACGTTTTAGCACAAACTTGTGAGTCATCATCAGAGCATTATTGAGCCATGTCAAGCATGAGTTTATGGTTGACATGGCTCAGTAAAATATTAAAAAAGACTGACTCCCGATTTTGTATGATAATTTCTTCAGTCGACTATACATCCTCAATATAGTTAGAGGTATTGTAAAATTTTTTTTTTATAAAAAAACAATATATTTTTAATTTTTATAAATGTATTTTATTTTAAAAAGTTGAGAGGTATTGTAAATTTCGTTTATTTTTTCAAACTGTATATTTAAAAAAAATGTATTATGATTTTTTATAGTACATTATAATTGGAATTTTTCCAATAAATATTTTTTTGATTCATTTATATAGTTAATCTACTCTAAGACTCTATTCCGCATTTTAATTTACTGTAATATTATTCTAAAAGATTTGTCCCAAAATGCAATTTTATATTTCATATCAACTACACGTAGCTTAAATGGCAAACAGGCGAGATTTAGTATCCAATGTGAAACTGAAAATAATATGTAAATAAATAATCATCAAAAGTACTTAAAATTAAATATTAATGATGAACTGGACTTATTCCGCTTCTTCAAATTATTGCAGTTTATCTTCATACTTATATTATAACAGTACACATTGTAACAATATGGAAGCAGATTACACGCAGAAGCAAATTTTTTTTTATTACCATTTTTGAAATGCATAACGAAAGAAATCCATTTTTCCTATAATGAGGTGGCCATAACGAAATAACCCTAAGCAATCGCCAGCCGGAAGGAGGGAAGACCACCGGCTCAATAAGAAAGAGCCACCTCCCTCCGCGGTTACAATATTTTCGGCCCGCCCCGGGAAATGAAATTATTTTCGGCGGGATTGAAAATTCCCGCGCTTTACATATGAACAAATCATTTTGGCGGAAACATATTAGCCAGAAGGAAATTAATTCTAAGGCAGACTTACAGCTGTTACCGACCTCTGCATGGAATAATACGTTTATGTTTAATATCTCCAGAGTTAACTGCTTAACCTCAACCAAAGGATTATTTGCCACGACCATTAGCATGCCTCATCTAATAATTGCGAGACATAAATACCACAAAGCAACTAATTGAATCATGTTTCTATATATAAAATAGGCATAATCTTTGAAATATTTAAATGTTACAATTAGAGTAGTTTGTGAAACGCCATAATTTAAAAATTTTTGAATTCCTCAGGCAAAGGCTATTAAACATTTAAAAATTCCCTAAGTTATAATAATAATAATACAAAGTAATAATAATAGTATGAAGTAATAATGATACATTAAAGTAATTACAATAATATAAAGTAATAATAATTATAAAAACATAAAGGAATGATAATAAATAATAGAAAGTATTAACCTTGATTTTAATTAGTAATAATAATTTCAGTGAATAAATATTGCACTAAATTAACTAAGGTACAAATTTATAATTAATATTAATTCAAGGTACAGGTAACAGTTTAAATATATATTTATTTATATAAATAAACATTTACTCGTATATACACATAAAAAATATAAAATTTGGAAGTTATTAATTAAACAATGATGAGATTATACTGAATTTAGTGGCTGATTATTTTGCTGTTATTGATAAAAGGAGTTAGGACAGTTGTTTATTAAATGAGGCGATATTGTTGGAATACGGTAGATGTGGAAATCTATTGGCTGTATACCTATCTAGGGCTGTTTTTTATATAATTACTTTCGTGAGAGGAAATAGCAAAATAAAAGAGATACCTTGGTTTTTACTAATATTTTTAAATTAATAATATTTATTTGTTAAACATATATTGCTTCGAGCGGGTGCAATTTAAATGTTGTCATTTATGTTTAAAATGTTCGGTTTGACGAATTGTGAGTTGATCACTTCATGATAATGTGTTTATTATAACGAAAAATGCACTTGTTTAGCAAGAAAAAATTATATTTATTGTATAACGTCAATTCATTATTATATTTAATCATCGGTAAAAATTTAAATAATAAATTGGTCAAAGAATTAAGATTGATTCATTTCATTTGTTTCTTTTTTTTTTCCTACCCTCTTGTTTTATTTTCACACAAAATACAAATACAAATATGATATGTACACATGTCACATTTTGTCCTATTACCCGGAGGTATTCTAAGGAGAATTGCTATATGCGCTGCATGCACTATTAACCTTTCAAGGGCTTCTATGTCTTTATATATCAATTGCATAATGATAAATCTTGCAATGATGTATCAACTTTTACTGAATAAATGTTGAAAGTTTAATTTAGTTTCCATGAGAGTCCCAGTTATTTTACATTGAGAATCTGCTTTTATGAAATGATCTAAAAGTAGAATTTTATGGACTTATAAGAACTTTTCCTTTATTTTAACAACTTACATACGATTTAGTACATATTTTTTATAAATTTTCGAGTACTGTATGGAAGAATACAACTTAAAAAGACTGCATGTTGGCAACACTGAATCACCATAAACTCCTTGATCAATTAAAAACATTACATATCTTTTCTAAAAAGCGCTTTCCAATGGTATATTATACGTCTATATTTCTACTCATGATCCCCTTCCAAAGAAAAAATTATTTGCGATGTATTTTACTTATGAGCTTTCAGAAAAGAATGATCTTAATGAAAGTGAAAACCTTATCGAAAAGGTTGTTTAGTTTCGAAGAGTTCGAGAGTTAACGAATAACACATTTATATACACTTTTTTATATTTATCCACAATGAAAATAGACACATAAACTTCTTACTAATATAATATATTTAACTTTACATTAAGAACATCTTGACCGCAGTGCTGGCCTAGGATTTGGGGGGTACATATATGAAGGAATAGTAGAGGGGATGGAGGAAAGGCGGCAGAGATCAAATGAAGGGACATACGGATCACTTAGTAGGCATAATGTCCAAATACTTCCTGTAGGTAAGCTGTTTGAAGTAGGGGTTCAGTCATGTGCACAGGTGTCTTGGGCAAAAGTCCCTTCGGAGGTAGAGGGCGGCATCCTTTGTAATAGGAGATAATATGAATATTAATCCTAACAATTAATAATATATTGAGAAGTAAATCTCATTCCATAACTGAGGAATCAATGAATAGCATTATACTCGTATATATTGTCTGTTCTCTATCCTTTTTTTTTTTTTTTTAATTGGTTGCTACCTATTATTTCCTCATCCCTGATGATGACCTAAAACATAGTCAAAACGTAGGCTATCAAATTATATTCCTTATTCAAGTGTGATTTCATTGTTATACAATTTGAAACCTCCGTGATATGGTCACCTGTAGTGTAATGGCTAGCATAACAGCCTACTTTGCTCAAGGTCTCCATTTCATACACGTCAGATGGCCCTAGGATTTTTAATTAAAGAGAGAAAAAAATCCTTAATTGTGTGCCGTCCTTCATAGGGAAAGTAAAGTATTGGTCCCGAGCCTGTGCGATGTCAGGTACTCGTTAAAGATCCCTATCCAAATTAAACCTGGATATGCAAAATTTAGGACTCCCACATAAGATTGTAGCACCTTCGGATTAGCAAATAGCATAAGTTGACATTAAATTATTAAACAAAAAATAACCTCCTTGGTATTAAATATTAGAACACCACTTTTTAATCAAATTAATAATTACTCTATAGTATTTTTTCTTATAAAATCAGAATTTTCAAAGGAAATACACGTTTTAAAATGTCCTCAGTCGAAATAACATATTTCTCACAAAACGGTCTTACGGTTTTCATTGTGGTTAGTCTAGCGTAAAAAATTAAAGTTCGTGTAATAACACAGTTCAATTTTTTAACCCAAAAACAACTTGCCACTTTATATCACCGAGAACGGTTTTCATAATTTTTATTGAACTCGTTTTATCAAGTAACAATTAAATGAGATTTAGGTTAAATGGGAAATAGTCTTACAGTGATTAAAGGCAGAATTTGATAATCATTTAAAGGAGATTTTACATATAAGAAGTCACATAGATTTGTATTGAAAAACTCTTTAGAGCTTAGAAAAATCGACAGTAGAGAGCAGTTGTTTAGCTGTTTATGAGTATAGATTTTTATTCTAACTGCAAAGTTATTTATTTAAAAAAATAATAATTAGAGTAATTTAAGCGTACATAGTTTAAAATTATTATTTTTACTTTCACTTACCTATATATGGAATAAATAGTAAAGGAAAGTATTGCGATCGTGAAAATTTTCGAATTCCAGTTTTCAACGGAAATACACGTTTTGGGGTCCCTTGAGTCCAAATGACCAACTCCCGCAAAAAGGTCTGTGTGTGTGTGTGTGTGTGTGTGTGTGTGTGTGTATAGTAACTTCCGGGCGAAAACCATAAGTCCTATGAAGCTGAAATTTTATATTTAAGACAACTATAAGCCCGAGATATTACAGCAACTTTTTCATCAAAATCAACAAACCAGAAGAGAACATTTATATTATGCATTTTGCACGTTTTTACGATTTTCTCAAAAACCGCTCTAACGATTTTGATTAAACTTGCTATTATCGATGTAAAATTTAATTAGCTTTAATATGATGTAATTTTCATTCACATTGAATTAATCTGACAGAGCTTAAATGCCGATGGTTAAATTTTCTTCCTCTTAAGTATGTTCAATTTTGTACATTCGAAAATATTAACCATTTCATGTTCTTAGCATTGATTAAAAACCGCTTAATATATAAGTTTAATGAATTTGATAATAAACTGAAAAAGAAAAGTTCAAAAGTATTTTGTAACATAAATTTTGTTTTTTTTGTAAAGATAAGTACCGTATTATATATGTATAGTATAGTATTATATATAATATACCGTTGGAAAGCTAAAAATAAAAATATTATTTTATGCTCAAAGTTGTAAAGTGTAATGGAGAGTGATGAAAAGAGGATAAAATTAACTGATTGTTTTAGATAATCACTTAATAGATTATTTAATATATTTCTATCGAAAATCAATTTAATTAATTCTTTAAACTAATTTCATCTCTAACGGTATTTAAAAATTCTTAAATTGATTTTAACAAGGGTGGTAAGTGAAAGTCGTGTGTTGTGCGCTTCAGATTTTTAAGTTATATAAGAGTAAAAAAATTTCGTAATAAAATGCACGATCGATTTCTCGGATTAATATAATAATTTAATAATGCAATCAGGAAAAACCCGGATTACTGTAAAGTGGTAGTTTAAGGGAGGGTTATGGTTAATGCAGAAGCAGCGGGCGTAGGCCTCTTGAAAATTTGAAAGCTGTCCCAAATTAGTTCCGCTATCCAATGTTTTTTTTATCAATTTGTAAAGAAATTCCGACTTCAAAAAACTCACATTCCTGAAATGGCTCTCCTTTGACGTTAAATTCATAAAGAGATTGCCTGAAGGGCGTTTGTGTTATACATCAGTAGCGAGGAAGATCTGAAGTAGTGAATTTACCAAAAAATATATACGAAATATAGTTATTTTTTAAATTAATTAATGGAAAGGTATTTAAATTTCAAAAGTATTTTGCAATATTTATTTCATTTTATTTTACTTTGAGATACCTTTTCAAGTTTAAATGAGTTTAGAATTGAAAATATATTTACGCATAATATTTCAAAAAGGAGAAGGTTAATACTTTTCTTTTAAAAAAATCTGGTTCAGGGAACAGACTTTTACTTACCTTCCTTGATGAAATCAATTAAAGAATTTTCAAATACTATCACAGATGAAAATGTGCGAAACTAATAAAGAATTAATTAAGTTGAATTGCTACATAAACATGTGTTTTATTAAAAATCTGGTGTTGGCAACACAAGACTTTCACTTACTTCGACTGTGAAAATTAATTTAAAAACTATTACATATACTTCAATTTAGCAAATATTTTAACTTGACTTTAATAAAACGTGTATTCATTTTCTTTGTAAACATATGATTAAGAATGAATCACATAACTATATTAAATGTTCAATCAGTAATAAGTTTATTACTACTTTATATTACATTTTAAAACTTTTTGTATCAGATAATATTTGTTCTAAAATCTTTCTCTTTCCAACGGTATATTGTGCATTATTACTGTTTTTATGTTAAAAAACACAAAAATTGCATGAAAAAATGTGTTTAAAGTTTTATATTTTCGTTAGATAACGAAATCGTTCAACTTATAAATTTACAAGTTTATGCTATTTATCAATGCTAACAAGATTATATGGTTAATTTATTCAAATCTATAAAATTAAAGGTAGTTCAGATGAAGAGAATTTATACTATCTTATTATTTCTACTATATTATATTTTACGGAATTAAAATCCCCACCAAAGGATGGCATAACCAGTTTATGGGTTTTTTCGCCCCGTGTAAAAAACATATGACCATTTACAAGGTTTGAATCTATGTGATAACACCTTTTTTGAACCTATTACTAAGTATTTGTATAACTATCCTTTCAAATTTATGCTCATCAATAATACATGGTGATAACCAAAAGAAAAATAGGTACATTACCTTCCTATTATCTATTTCTATTATCATACATAACTATTGTCTAGAAACGAAAAAATGAATATACAATTAACGTACACACACACACACATAAATACATATATCTTTCAATATTTTTGGGAAAATATATTGAAGCGATACCTTTGGAAAGATATCGCTAAAGACATATCCTGAAGAGGCCATCATGTAAGATATGGCCATTACCCACAGGCCTCTGGTACGTAGGGGCCTCTTTCGGTGCACTTCTGCTCGAAGAGGACTTTACTGCACCTTCAAGTGCTCATCGAAAGCCATTATCGCAGTATAATATAGCAATAGTCAGTTTAATGCCCAGTTCTGTGCAATCGAAATGCAACTTTTATATTTGCAAGTTTTATATTTAATTTTCATTTGATAAATTATATATTGTTTAAAAATTACAAAATGCTATAAAAAAAATCTTGTGAGCCCAACACACGACTTTCACTTACCTCCGATACTTATATAAATATAAGAATATTCAAACAAATTTAGAAACGATAAATGAATTGCTAAAGAATTATTTACATTGTATTTTAATAGAAAAATGTGTTTGATTAAATTATCTATTATGTTATTATCTACGACAATCAGTTTATTTCATCGGCTTTTCATCACCCTCGGTTAATTTTTACAATAGTATGTATAAGATAATATATTTTTTTTAAATCGTTATCTTTCCAACGGTATATTATTTATCTGTATTAATGTTGTTATGTTCAAAAACAAAAAATTGCATTAAAAAAATATTTTTGCAGTTTTCTCCTTTAGTTGGATATAGAAGTCGTTCATATATTTACCTGTTTCTTAGCAATGCTAATCAGATGATATGAACAATTTCATAAAATTTACCAAATTAAAGGTACTATAGAGAAAGAAATTTGGAAAAATCGGCATTTAAGCTCTTTTAATTAGAATGAAACCTACATGATATTAAAGCCCTTCTAATATTACATCGATATAGCGATTTTATTAAAAATCGATTGAGCCGTTTTTGAGAAAATCGTCAACAAAAACAGATGCAAATTGCATGGTATAAAGTGGCTCTTCTGGTTAGCTGATTGTGATGAAAAAGTTGCTGTAACATTTCGGGTATATTGTTGTCTTAAATATAAAATTTCAGTTTCATAGGACTTTTAGTTTTTGCGCTGAACTTACCACACACACGCACATACGGACACACAGACCTTTTTGCTGAACTTGCTCATTTGGACTCAGGGGACCTTAAAATGTGTATTTCCGTTGAAAGCTGGAATTCGAAAATGTTTACGATCGCAATACTTCCCTTACTATATATTTCATATAGTAGTAGTAAAAATGGCCAAATACTTAATATGCATACTTGTGAATTCATTATTGCAAAGTACAAAATTTCTTTTTTGCTAATATTTCATAAATGGGATGGAAAAATGTATTAATGAATACATCCTTTTTGTGATATACTGTAATAAGTATGATTACTATGCACGGAACACAAGACCGTTCCCCAAGGTTTTTCCCAACTAACAAAATATTCCATATTGAATCCAGACATTTTAAAACTATATTGTAAACTTATAATCTATCAAAGTCAGAATTACGATAATGATAACATAAGTTACGAATTAATTAGAATTACCATTATCACTTCTTAAATAGGATATTGTTCATTAGTAGACTTTCAATGAAATTATAACTATATTAATTCCCTCGGCCACCTTCGTTTTAGCTGGGTCAAGGGATTTATCTGGAATAGTTTGAAATTGAAGATTACGAACTAGTAAATTAATGAAGGATAGGGGTTTTGTATTCAGAGCCAAATTCGCAACATATGGTATATTTAGGTTTCTGCGGACAATTTTATTTATCAAATAATGGAGAGCATTAAGATATTTTCGAGAGATTTTGGTTTGTGAGGATTAAATTCTGGGGAGTTAAAAGATCTTGTGGAGGTCCAAAGCTGTCCGAATAATGGTGATTTAAATGAGCGTTTGTAGTAAATGGGAAGTTTAGAGCTCATTTCCCGCAAGTGTTATAGTAATCGGTATCCACGTCCAGCTTCCTGTCGTTTTAGTGTTGAATGAAATTCCATGTAGGATACTCATAAAAATCCTTCATAGTGGAATGTTGAACAAAGATAGGTGGTACATTACTAAAAAGTTCGTCGCCTAGGATGAATCATTTGTGTTTCTCACGGGGCCCAAATCCGACTCTCGGCATGTTGTAACGTAAACAAGCGACCAGTAAGAATGTAAACAATGTAACATGTAAACGAATGTTTTTTGTTTATTTTTTTTGGTTTGCGCGACAGACCGTGGAGGCACTTGGCCGCGCGTTGGTTTCCTAAGACCAACTCTGCTATTCTCGATGAAATGTTATGGGGTCATCACTCCCCACGCCTATTTTTGTGTGTTGTCACAGTTGCTTGGAGTATTACATGCCTGGGAGAGGTTGAGAGTGAATCTCCATTAAATTATATGCTATGTAAGTCTTTCTGGGACTAGGATTCGAACTTGCGCTAACCACACAGCCACGGGCTCTCCGAGTATTATGATTATAATACGATATCATTATCTCCAATTAGTAGCAGAGAATAAAGTATAAAATTATGTTCGATCTGAATTGTCTTAAGATTGTTGTTTCGGCCGCTCATCTGTTGTAAAACATTTATTAGTTTAAATGAGAGACCTAAAGAAAATGTCTCAATATATTTGACAAAACAAAATTATTTCATTGCTTTTGTTATAGTTGTAATTATTTTTTATTTTTATTTGATGTTTGTTAGCAGAAAATATACCTTTAATTTAAAAACAAACCACATAACGTAAATAAAAAACATATGTTTTTAGCTTTTAATTGTTTTTTTTTTGTTTTGTTTTTTTCCTATCACTGTAAATATGAAGAGGTTTTAACTAGTTAGTAAGCTATTTATCGTTGTCGGTTACACAGGTAGTTTGGGAATCGGTACTTTTCTTTCATATCATTAATCGAAATGATTTCGTTTAATTTTCCGATTATACTATTGGTTATCGGCCGTTGGGAGCCGTTTTTCTCTCAATTATTTTTATTCACCAACGAGAAGACATAAAACCACCTTCTAATAACAATCTTGAAGTGGACCGCCTAATACTGGACGGCTTGTCAAGACAACACCAGCATCAGTTTCTACACTTCGATTATATACCCAGCGTATTTTGGACATTTTCTTTTTCTTTTAATTTCGCAATTAATTTAAATATAAATATAAAGGAGCTCATTAAAAATTATTATATATATAATTATTAACTTTAAATATTAAATGTACCTCTGTCTAAAAATAAACTATTATTAAAAATATAATATAATTTAATTAGTAACGTAATTTTTGTTCATGGGTTTTCTCATATACATTTTACATAATTGAAATTTAATTCCATTTTTTTTTTTTTTTTTTAATAAAGAATTAAGTTTTATAATGGTTTATTTCCAAATTGAGAATATTTCTAGGATCTGTCTTGTTTGTTTTGTTTTTTTCCTTGTAATATAAAATTTTTTTTTTTTTTAGAAACAATTCTTTATTGAACAATATTACAATCTGTCCAATTTAGGACATTTTTAATAGGGATAAAGTACAACATTCATACTGCATTCACACGATATATACAAAACAATAAGTTTATATAATAATAATACAATATAAATAAATACAAAACAAAATCAATAAAAATATATACAAAAGTCACTCATACCTATATACAATTCACAAGCATACAGCACGTGAGTGGAGAATCTAGCCAATGCTAGAACTCCAATATACATTTTACAAGAGGTCTCGAGGCCACTGCCGTTTCAACCTTCTAGGAGGATGGTAAGGATGTGTGGAGTTGGATAAGGATTGAGCTAGGGGATTAGGGTGATGGATAAGGTTCTGATGGAATTTAGAGAATTTTAATGGTATAAGGTCTAAAATAAATGGAATATTTAGGTCGCGGTGTAAGGTATGGTTGGATACATAATAAGGAGCATTAACTATTGTTCGGAGGACTTTTGATTGGAAGGATTGAATGCGTTTGATGTTAGAAAATTTAGCTGTCCCCCACAGTTCAAGTCCGTAGGTCCAGATAGGTTTCAGTACTGTCTTGTATATTAAGTGATAATTTAGAATTTCTGTTCAGTAGTCGGTATAATTGTCCAAATCGTCGATTAAGTTCTAGTCGTTTAAGTCTAGTATGCGGGTTCCAAGTTAGTCTTTTGTCCAGAAGGAAGCCAAGATACCGGACTGTGTCGGAGAAAGGAAGCGGAACGGAGTTAAAGAGAACTGGAGGGCAGGATTGTCTTCGAAGGGTAAAGGTGACATGTCTGCATTTGGATTGATTTACTTTGATTCTCCAGTTGTTACACCAGTCTTCAATTTGAGAAAGGTGTGTTTGGAGGCCTGTAGATGCAATTTCGGGATCTAAGTGAGAGGATAGGATAGCTGTGTCATCAGCGTACGTTGCTAGGAAGGTATTAGGGCAAAGAGGAATATCAGCCGTGTATATATTGTAGAGGATAGGACCAAGGACACTACCCTGAGGAACACCGGATTCGACTGGATAATAATTGGAATATTCTGCACCACAACGAACTCGGAAGGAGCGGTTTGATAGATAGGATCGGAGGACTAGGTATAAGGATAGGGGTAAATGGTTTTTGAGCTTAAAGAGCAATCCCGGGTGCCACACCCGGTCAAATGCTTGCGTTATGTCCAGAAATGCACCCGAGCAGTACTCCTTGTTCTCAAGGGCAGAGGAAATATGGTCAACGACTCGGAGCCCTTGCTGAACGGTTGAATGTTGGGAACGAAATCCAAACTGATGGGAAGGAATAGTGTGGGATTCTAATAACGGTAATATTCGTTTGAGGAGGATTTTTTCAAAGATTTTTGAAAGGATTGGGAGTAGGCTGATAGGTCTATATGATGTCGTAGTGTTAGGAGGTTTACCTGGTTTTAGGAAGAGAATTATTGTGGAATGTTTCCATAAGAGAGGAAAATGAGTAGTGCGTAGAATGGAGTTGTAAATATATGTAAGAAATATAACGGCTTTAGATGGAAGCTGTCTGAGAATCTGAGGAGTGAAGAGATCGTATCCAGGAGATTTACGGAGTGCAAGTTTTCGGAGAAGATATTTGACCTCAGAGGGATTGACTGCTTTAGGAGGTAATGAAAGCGGGATTGGAGACTGAAGGACTGTTCCACTACTGAAGTGTGGTTTGGATTGGATTCTGGATGAGGTGTGAAGACTTGGGAAACGTATTTGGCAAGTTCCTCGGCTTTGTCTTCATCAGACGCAGCCCAGGAACCATTACTACGACGGAGGGGATGGGAAATATGGTGGGATTTTAGAATTTTCTTGGTGACATTCCACAGGGAATTGTCACAAGCCGAAAGAGAAGAAAGGAAGGAACTAAAGGATTGGGAACGGAAGATCGCCAACTCCCTCTTTAATTGTCTACAATAAAAGTTATAGGAGCGGCGATCTGTGGGGTGACGGGTGCGTTGCCATAAGGATCTGGATCGGCGTTTGGTGCGGATGAGGTCTATGAGGTGTTGTGGTAATGATTTTGGTTATGACTTATCTGGGAGTGCTTGGGAGAGGAGGCAGTCCAAACAGCTTGTTGAATAGCGATGGTGAAGGAGTTTACGGCATCGTCAAGGTCATCTGGAGTTTTGAGTTTCACTCTGAGGTCAATATCACTGGTCAGGATTTGGCGAAAAAGGTCCCAGTTTACTGGTCCTCTGATAAATGACGGTGGGGTGGGTTTAGGAATAGGAATTAGGGATACTTTAAGGAGCAATGGACTATGGTCAGAGGACAGTTCATCAAGGCGAGTCACCGACATGTTTAGGGAGCCTAATCCGCTGTGAATGAAGAAGTCAAGGATGTCAGGATTACGGTTAGGATCAGTTGGCCAGTAGGTAGGGGAGTCAGGAGGCAGGAGGTTGAAACGTCTAGAGCTGAGTGCAGACTGTAAATTCCGTCCACGACAATTCGTGGATCTGCAACCCCATTGTTGGTTCTTAGCATTCATGTCTGCACCCAGAATGAAGTGGTTTCCTAAGGCATTGAGGAAGGATTCGAATAGAATGTTGGAGATGGAATGTTTAGGAGGGCAGTACGCTGATACGAGGGTGATCGGAAAAGAAAAAGTCTTGATTACTATGGCGGTGCATTGTAGGAAATCATAGGAGGGAACTGGGAGTATATGGTGGGAGAGGGACTGGTGCACAATGACAGCAGTACCGGCATGGGCTTTTCCGTCTGGGTGTTCTGTACGGTATGTTACGTATTGCGGTATTTTAAAGAACTGTTTAGTGGTTAGTCTAGTTTCAGTAATAAGTGCTACATCAACGTTTTTGTCTTGCAATAAAGCTGTAAGTTCGTCAGTGTGATTTCTAACACCATTCGCATTCCAAAGGAGAATGGACAAGGAGTTAGGTGTAGTCATTTAAGGATTTTTTAAGGAAGGGATTAAATTTGATACGAGATTAGTAAGTAGTGATATTAGCGGCATAACAAGAGATTTGATTTCAGTGATGAAGGATGTCATCAAACTTGTAAGGTCTGTGACATTTGATGGAGGAGGAATATGAGAAATTTGATGCGGATGAGGTTTTTGAGGGTTGGGTAAATTTTGAGGAATAGGTGGTTGTGGAAGGGGTTCAGGGGTTACCTCCAAGTAGATGGGCAAATGTTACATTGGAATCAATTGTTTTTGAAGGTTGTCTTCTGCTTCTGATCGGTTCAGCTGTTTCATCCAGATTCTGAGGTTTTTGGTATCTGCTTTTGAGGTTCTTGTAGATTTGACATCCCTTGTAGTTAGCCGGGTGGTCCTCTAGGCACAGAGCACATACAGCGGGTGTTGATCTTAATCGTGTACATTCTTCTGATTTATGTTGCTCACCGCATTTCACACAGCGTGGTGTGTGGTGACAGTAAGTTCTCGTATGACAATTATGGCACTGAACTATTTCTTTCTTAGTGTAAGGTTTCTCAACTCTTACACTAGTATAGTACAACCTATTGAGGTCGTAAATTTTTTCAACTCCTGCTGATGGTTCCAAGTCCACGAAGAATAGAGGCAGTGGAATTTTATCTTTTAGGACATTGGTCACTTGCCGCACTTTATAGCCTATCTCCGTCAGTTCTTCTTTGATTGCTGTAACTGGTGTCGAAGGGTGTAGGTTTCTAATTACAACCCTTAAAGCTCTCTCCTGGCGCAACTGATAGGTATGAAAATCAGCTTTGGTCTCAGTCAGATATTTCACTATTTTTCTGTAGCTTTCGGCGGTAGTCGGGGATATTTTAGTATCACAGGTTCTACTTATACAAGAGTAACTATTAGGATCAGTTACTTTGTTTAAATGCGCACACATCAGTTGAAAATTTTTAATAATTTTAACAAATATTGGTGGAGGTAGTGGTTCCCTGGGTATAGGAGAAGATTCCATGGTTTCTTTTTCATTTTGGAGGATCTGAAATGGATTCGGTGTAAAAAACGGCGATTCATCAGTTAATCCTTGTGATGATGTGCTAGGCTGTGGTTCAGATCCTAAAGAGGTAGCTGAAGCGGTCGCTGGTGGAATCATTTTTTTATTATTTTCACGGCGAGGTCTCTGTTTTGTAGGAGACGAGTTTGAACCTGCAGATCTAGATCTTTTACTTGTAGCTTTTGAGGACATAACTTGATGGAAATATCTCATTGATTAAAAAAAAAAAAAAAAAAAAAAAAAAAAAAAAAAAAAAAAAATGAGATGAGAATGAGAAGGAAAGATAATAAAAGAAAGATAAGCTAAAGAAAAGCAAGCCCGAGCTTGCCCAGCTAGCGGCAATCAGCTGATCAGTGACCCTCCTTTCACTTTTCGCGATTCTACAAAGTAAATTATAACTTTGCTTACCGATATTTCTCCAATATTCACTGCTGTGGTTTTCTTGAAGTCTAGTGATGTTTTCCAGACTGAACTCAAGCGAATTCCTACTGAAAAGAGCAAAAATCTAAGAGACGAAGTAACGTATGACTGTTATCATCGAGCGCATCAGCTGTTCCTCAATATAAAATTAGTGTTAATTTTTTGTTAATATTTTTAAATTAGAGTTATAATTTTTGTATTTAAGTTTCTTTTCTATTTTCTTAAAATTAATTGTATTATGTTTAACAATGAATTCATCAATAAATCAGGTTTAAAAAAAGCATTCGGAACCATTTAAAATTCAATCCAAATTTTTATTTTTTTTTTTAAAGACAACCATATTTTTCCAGCGTTGGTAATTTAGGGAAAGATCGTCCAAGGTTGTAGGTTAGTTATCCTTACAGCGTTCTAACAGATTGTTTTAACTAAAACCATGCGACACAGTATAATTTAATACGTTATCCTTTATAAATAGTTAAAAAGTGTAGTGTAATATGCGTATTTTTCGTATGTTTATGTTCTATTCTATACTTACATTTTAATTCCTTTTCTATTAAATTCCTTTTAAAAATACGATAAACTTCAAAATGTATGTAAATCATCTATATTTAGTTGACGGGACCCCCACAGAGCATACCCATCACCCAGAAATCTGGTTTTTATTTCGCTACTAAATCTTTATTTATTTGATAAGATGGTCGAGTTTCGCACACCCATGCGAACTTCAAGTCTAATTCAGTTTCAGAATAAGTTTAACTTTTATAATTTATTCAAAACTGCATCATCTTGAGATGATTCTAATATGAGAATTGCGTTTGAATAGAAACTCACTTTATACGAGGAACAGAATCCATATTTCCTTGAAATTGTTTCCTCTTTTGATTTCGTAATCGATAGCCCATAAAGCGAAATACGGCAATAGTTGCGAGGGGATCGGAACAGAAGGTGCTGTCGTGACGATGGCCGATAATATACGTTTATTTTTCCAATGACTGGAAATGGATCCTGAGCAGGAAGATGAAAAGGCAGAGGAGGGGAGATCCCTTTGCGAGGGAGCTGGCAATTGCATTGGCTGAAGGAGGGAGGAAGGGGAGCGCGCGCGAGGCTAACGAAGAGCAGGTCGTGAGCTCACTCCTAACACCCCATCGCTAGAGCCTCACCTCCTTAGTCCTATTGGAATATCTTACTCTACTAGGAATAATAACTTTTTCGACGTGGTGAATATTGGGTCAATTCAATTTCAATGTCTATTTTAGCTTCAGACGGAAAACTTAGTTAGGCGCGAATGCTTTTGACCAAATCAATGCAACGGACATGACGCGTTTATGAAACTGGGTACCTTAAGAATAACAGGTATGTACATTGAAATATAAAATAATATAATATGTCTCGCCAAAAAACAATATTAACATAATGAGATAAGAAAGAAGAAGAAATATTGTAGAACAAAAAATAAAATCTTCCGGAAAAGATTGTTGAACAAAATGAAAAAAAGTAACAAATGAATTGATAAACAATATATAAATTTCAACAGTAGACACTTATTTTCTTCATTCAAAATTTAATACCTAGAATTTAAAAAAATATAATCGTTGAGCGTCAGCTTGTGATGACAGAAGGTATAGAAAAAGTTAGGATTTGAATGAGGATAGAGAACCAGCAAGGTGGATATGGGTAGGTAGAGAATTCCAGATGGTAGAAGAGCGGATAATAAATGGTGGATGAAAGTTACAATTTTGTGGGTTGGAACGTAAAGGTCAGAATGGAGTGATCTTGTTTCATTCGAGTGGTCTTAATTTGAATTGAAGGAAATATAATTGAATTATATATATATATATAATATATATAAATTATATATAATATATATATATATATATATATATACAATCTTACGTTATAAATTATTGGCGTATTTTATTTAATATTTGAGCTACCTTAGTTACGTTGACAGTCGACTTACAATAGTAATTGAAAAGCAAAAGTAAAATGGATTATTTTAAAAGCCTTTTGCCTGCATCACGTGAGAATCCAGAGTTCGAGGAGATAGGGGAAATGTCTCCTCTTACAAAGTTCAAAGAGAAAAAAATTAATGGTTAAAGATATTTTCAAAAGAGTTTTGGGATGTGGACTAGACAGACACGCAATCGTACTGTCTATTACGCAGGACTTTATTTGGACTCGGGTATTCCTAAAACGTAAATTCCCGCTAAAAACAATAATGCGATAACTTTTATATCGTTTCAAGTTTGGTGAAAGAAAAAGTCATAAGCAATAGATTCCTGATATTATAAATACTTGTGCAAATAATTAATTTTAATAAAATAAACAAGCTGACTTTGTGACTGACAGAAGCAGTTTGGCCACAATGGACAAGTTCACTCTGGGATCAAAGCAGAATATTCCCTTGAGCTGGCTCAAAGCTCCCACCTTCCATCTCTGTAATTTTGCCAATTTCCCTCAGGGTAACCCTTCTCACAAGATGGTGCTACGTTCGAAAAACGCTGATTTATTGTATGTGATCAAACTTCAGGGTTATAATAGTAAATGTTTTGATGTATAATTGGTATTAAAAATCTGTGGGCGCAACATGCGACGTTCACTTTCAATCCTTTGTTAAAATCATATGAAAATTTTAAAATAAAGTTAGAAAAAAAAGGATAAACAAATAAATTTATTCTCGATGGAAAATGCATTACACATTAAATAAACAATAGATATTATTTTCTACCACAATTACTTAGATTTATCCAGTTTTAACTATTTTGCGTTGCCTTATACACCTTTGTATATACGGTAATTTTGTTTATTATTTTTTTTTTTTTACTTTGGCTTTCAAACGGTATATTATAAATATCTATTACTATCCCTATTTACGAGAAAAAAAAAATTAAATAAAAAATGTTTGCTCTCTTCCCCTTTAGTTTCATACTAAATATAACTTCTATATATACTTTAGAGGAAGTAAATTAAATATAGGTTATGTCAGACTATTTCAATCATAATAAAACCTGTCATGTAAAGTACATTAAATTTTACATTAATATCTTGGAATCAATCATAATCGTTCCAGCTTTTTTTTAAAAAATCTCAAAATACTTCATTATAATGAACTCTTTAAAAAAATACAATTACTCTACAAAGAAAGAAGAGTCCAACGATTGTTCAAGGTGGAAATCAGTCCAAAACCACGATAGCCGCCAAGTTTTTCCCCTCTACTTTATAGAGGGTGGGCTTTCCCTAGTAGGATTAGGACTCTAGTGAAAAGAATTAGTTCACTACTGAGGTTCGTCAAAGAATATTATCTACTACAGGAACTAAAAGGAAAAAAAAAATAATAAATTAATTTTTAAACAATAGATAAATAAAAGTTTGTGTCTGCTATACTATTTTAAACTTAAAAAAAAAAAAAAAAAAATTGAAATCTGTTAATATAAATACATTCGGTGCTAATAACCAAGATGTTGAGCACTTGTTCCAATACCCTAACCCTCTCTAACCCAGGATTATAACATGTTAAAATAACAGATAAATAATCATCCTACCTCTGCGGGATTTGAACCCAGTACCTGGGGAACCGTAGTATAGCGCATTGTCCATTAGACAATGACAATCATATTATCCATTGCGTCTATACTCTATTTGATTATTTATCATCGGGTATTTTTATACGCAACTATTGTATGCTGTCTTATATTAATTCATATTTTATTTAAAATTATCTTTGATTTTTATAAGTCATTTTATTTAAGTAGCTGCATCCCTGTTATTAATTTTTGTTAAATAATATCGCTTTGTGAGAATAATACAATCTGCCACTATCTTGGGCAATAAGTATTAGAGATAAAAGAAGCCATTCATACCATATGTACAGAGTAAAAAGCAAAACAAAACAAGACATAACAATAATAATAATAAAAAAACAAAAAAAAAAAAAAAAAAAATATATTATATATATATATATATATATATATATATATATATATATATATTAATAAATAACATAAGATGAAATAAAATAAGTAAACTTAATTAACAAATGAAAATAAAAATTAAAAATAAAGTAAAAAAAATCTTGGCCACATTCATACCTATATACATTTGTTATTAATTTAGATCCGATTTCTGGGTCTCGAATTTCTGATTGTACTGACTAAACCTCTCTAATCTATCCATCTGTCAGTGTCAAGAGAGATTGACGTTCGAAGCATAAAATATTCGGATTTTATCAATAATATAGTTTATTCCAAGAAACTGAGGATTGGAATTTTTTTTTTTATTTTCGGAATAATTCGACCCTACTGAATGAAAATAGATACCAAATATAATTAAACTTAGGACAGTAAAATCAGATTCTGTTCCTTACATTTTGTGTATGATTAAATGAATAGAGTTGGTCTGGACTACAATGATCCAATAACCAAAATTTAGTGTTCATAGTAGTATATAAACTGAAAAAAAACAACTGAAAATTAGTACACATTCCTTTATTATTTCCAAATACATACAAAAAATTTGGTGTGTTTACCTACACAAAGTACTGATTTCTAATGCTAGAGGTTCACTTTAAAATATGCTTGCTATATCTTTACTAATGGCAGGAATGGGATTTTATTTTAATACTTTGTTTTGCAGATAGTTAAATTTTCATTTGGATTAACATCTGCAATGTTTGAGAGATATCAATATATTATAAATTATCAACAACAAAAATCTGGTAATTCGTTTTGATTTTTTTTTTATATTAAATTTACATCACGATTATATTTCCTGATACTAGGATAGGAAGATAGGAAAAACAAACCAAAAAAAAAAAATAATAATAATAATAGGTGCATGAATTAGATGCATAAACAAATGTTCATACTTTACTTTTCTTTGTTAGAAGTCACATTTTCTAACTAATTTTCCTCTATCTTCATAAATACACAGCATAAAATAAAAAAAAGGTAATGACCACCATTTCGAGAAGGTATATAGGGTGATGACAGTGCCGTCGAATCACAAAAAAAAAAAAAAAGAAATGGACCATTAGTATCGAATAAATGCCGCAGACGTTAGGCAGTATAGGACATTTTTTTTTGTTTTATTCGTTACTTGGATTTTATATCTTGAAACGTAAAACCTCTAAATTGAGACAGATCAACCTTTTTTTTTTTTTTTTTTTTTTTATTATCCTGGAAAGATTATTTATTTAATAATAAACTTATATTTGAATGGCTCATCTGTTTTCGGCTCCCCTCTACTGAACGTGATGAAACTTTCAGATATCGTAGGAGTTGGTTGCCAAATCGTCCAATACCAATTTGATCAAGTTTCATCCATAATTTTTCATATGTATCATTTATCATAGCATTATTTTGAAAACGCTTAGATTTGAGAATAGTAAAGAAACAGTTCAACGTTAAGTTTAGCCTTGTAATAATACACATGCGCAAATGTATTTTCCTTTACAGATACATTTCAACTAAAGAAATTAAATCTCAAACGTTAAATATTAAGTGAGCTATAGTTTAATATAGTTTTCATTCTGATCGAAATAGTCTGAAAGGGCTTAAATACCGATGTTTTAAATTTTCTTCCTTTCTTAAACTGTGTGAAATCAAAACAGTAACCATTTTATCTTATCAGCATTGATAAAAATCAGGTAAGTATACAATTTAAACGAATTTGGTATCAAATAAAGGTGATAGTGTAACAATAATTGTTTAGGTATTTATTTTAACATAAGAATAGTAAGATAGATATATAATATACCGTTGGAAAGGTAAAGAGCTTAGACAATTTGTATCTTTGTATTGTATAAGGTAATGGAGAGCGGTAAAAGTGATTTCGTTAGATAATAATTTCTATTATTTCATTATTATATAAAATCTGAAACACATGTTTCCTACGAAACTTAATGTAATTCTTCAACCTTTTTTCAACTCTAACTTTATTTAAAACTTCATTGTAGTAACGGATTAGTATTTTTAACAACCCAGGTAAGTGATAGTCGTGGGTTGAACGCACCAAAATTTTAAGTATAAGTTTACTATCGTCAAAGCTTCCATTAAGAGTAATTGAAGAATTTTATTATTTTAATAATAGTATAATAGATCCATCTAAAATTACAATATATTAAACCAAAAGTGCAAAAATCCATTCCTAAATCTTGCCTTAGGTAGATGAGACCTCGCCTCAGCACAGGCGGAATATGCTGGCCTTAGAAGCCGTTATCTTTCCTCCTCACTTGATCCCTTCTATAAGGCCTATAGACATATTTCTTCAATGCTCTCATGATTAAACCTCACGCATATCTCCGTTGTATTCTCTACCTCTGTTGAATATATTCACCACATCATGAATAATAAGTTTGTTTATGCATTGATTTAATTCAAATAGGTAGCGTTATCATATCTGTAACAACACCTGAATACATGGTAAACTATTTAACCTAAAATAACGCATAGTAAAGCTAGGTTCTGAAGTTAATTATCTGTAGAGAAACTTATTTTTTTTTTTTTTTTTTTTACATGAAAAGTTTAAAAATATCGTAGTAATACAATGTCAGAAGTCAGCGACCCAATGCAGTTAGTATCACCACTACAAAATTGTTTACTTGTGTTAGCCCTCCATTAGTTTGCTCATGGTTCTTCTGGGAAGTGGAATGAATATTTAATATTTATTCCAACAGAAAAGAGGTAAACTCATAATATCATACCTGTTACCATCTACCACAGATCTTTAGTAAATGAGACAGAATCGAAATGAACATAGGTAAACAAATATAGTTATCCTCACACATGTTTCTCCAGCTATATTTTCAAGTGTCTACTTTTTTCACCCATACTCTCCTATGCTTGCCAAAAAAAAAAAAATTGTTCGCGGTATTTGGTTTTTAACCGCTTAATGCAAATTTACATTTGGATTAAGATATTTTTGAATCGATAATGATGAATCTCTAATTTATACTTCTCCTATTTTATATCCATCTCGGAGAAGTGGAAAAGATGTGGTAAAAGGTGAATGGAATATAATAATAAAAAAATGAATGAAAAAACTTCTTTATTACCCTGGGACTAAAGTCCCTTAAGAATAAAATATACATACATAATTGATGACCAGAAAAATGTGGTCATGGCTTAGAATAACAAAATACAAAACTAAGAAATAATTAAGGTAGTAATATATGTACATCTTTACAAGTCAGACTTTCAGAATAAGAAAAATAAAAAAAAACAGAAATAGCTAGTTCATCAATGATAATTTGAGTAATATAAACACACAAAAAAATAAATAAATAAAATAAAATAATAATAACAATTGGTATTTATAGCTATCCTATTGGTATAATAGGATCCAATCCTTCAGTATCATAATTGTTTTCCATATGAAAGTCAATTTACAACTTAATTAGATCCTTAGAAATATGTAAATATGAGAAATTTCCAGGATTAGGATCTTAGAATTTAGCTATGAAAACCTAGGCACACTGAGACTTTATACATTGGGTACTTTATCATACAAAAAAGCTTTAAACCTCCCTTTAACGATTTGGATTAAAGTCTCTATATTTATGTAAAATTTAATGGGCTTTAATTTGATATACGTTCCATTCTGATTGAAACAGTCTGACAAGGCTTAAATGATGAATTTTTGTATTTTCTTCCTCTAATGTACGTTTAATTTTGTATATTCCTGGCATTGATTAAAAACGGATAAATATACAAGTTCATCAAATTTAACGACTAACTAAAGGAGAACATACAACATATTGTTTATTAATAACAGTAATATAGACGTATAATACAACACTAGAAAGAGAAAGATTTACAAAAAAAATATTACCTTATTAACAAAGTTGTAAACATAACTGGAGAGTCACGACTAGGATATAAACATATTACAGATTATTATACGCAACAATTTAACACTATTATATTATTTAATGTAAATCATATTTTTCCAAATAAACTAAACAACTTTTTATTTAAATTAACTTAAAACTTTTTTCAACTTTAAGTTTACCTAATAGTTCTTAAATTAGATTAGATTTTAACAGCCAAAATAAGTGTAAGTCGTGTGTTGCCCGTACTAGATTTTTTTTTATTCCTAACCTTATTCTAAGACCATTATACACTCGTGTATCAAAGAGGTTTCCATTATTGGAAGAAGAGGAAACCATTGTGGAGGACGAAACCGTTTATCGTTGGATAGAGCAAGGGAGGCAGTGACAGGACCAAACAACCAGCGTCCTTCAGTCACCCAGTCTTTTTGTCAGGGGCTTACAATAGCCTACCTAAGAGAGCGGTCTGTTTCTGATACCTATTGACTAACCACTCCACATCTCCACATCCACTAAACGACACGTGTGTCTTGGCCAAACGTCTCGTACTACAAGATAATTTCTAAAGGCTACATCCCAACTTTCGTATAATCCATTAATTATTATTGTGAACTAGCTGACCGGACAGGCGATGTCCTGCCGTCTTAGTTATGAATATCACTATCCTACATTGACAACAAAAACTGTTAGATGATATATTTGACCCTGGATCTATAAGTATAATTATTTCTTTGCAAATTATTTATATCACTATGTAACTCAAAATACTTTGTCAACACTACTAACTCCCATCTACTTTTTTTTTAATACACTCACTTCTGTCTGTTTTTAGTTATTCACCGAGCTACAATGCTTTCTACTTTAATCCACTTCAAATTTAATCTTTTTTTTTTCTTTCATAACAACCTTTCTCCTGATAACAGACATCAGAAAAAAAGATTAGCGAAATTGGTCCAGCTGTTCAGGCCTGATACCGTGACCAAGAGAGGTAGGAATTCGTTTTCATATATATAATATATAATGGGTCTTGGTTTCAGCAGTTACTTGGGTACGTACTGCTTCTAGGACAACGGCTATCCAATCTGATGAATCCAATCAGTGGCCGAGATACGCTCATTGGTGCGATTTATCTCAGTTACCAATGCGAATATCCGCCTCTGCTTTTGCCCAATTGTGCATTTAAAAATCTCTGGCATTTTGCTTTGGTAACTTCAGGAATATTTTTCAATTTGAAGTAACATTTGTAAAGTTACTGTATCGATGTTGATAATACAAGCTCTAAAAGAAGTGAAACCCAAAATGTCAAACAATCTACTAATTTGTCTTGGCCACATGCCACGTACTACAAGACGGTTAAGGCTGCATCCTGTCATATCATTTATCATTATGCATTATTTGCCACAATCGAACACCTCCAAATTCAGAAGTTTAAAGGGGCTTTTGGAAAAACGCATTTCTAGAACCCAAGATTATTGGATAGATAGATACGTACGATTTCCGGGCCAACGTCTATCCAATGAAGTAATTAGGCCAGAGATAAGCTCAGCCACCAGAGTTTTTTCCCCAATTTTTGGTTATCCACGTCTACAAGGTGGCCCCTTAAAGCTGGGTATGGCCCAGGAGGGTCTCCCAACCTCAGAGTCACACTCCTACTGTAAAAACCGATTATTATAATTTTTCGATAGCCAGGATTCCAACCCAGATGACTAATGCTCTACCCACTAGATCATACCGCTCCCATAAATACCCTTAAAGTAAGCCATAAGAATGGCTAATTAAAATCTAGTGTGTATTATGGGATCTTAGTGTTACACGATGTAAACAACTTAAGAACGTAAGAAAATGGTGCTCGAAAGGAGATAAATATGTTTTAGAACAATAACCCTAAATTGTAAAATAATATGTACATAAATAAAAATAAACCACTATTTCCCTTGGTCTCGGCATCACGCGTGAGCGGCTGTAATGATCTCGATGATTATTTTCTATTGTGTTTTTTATTGTCAGGAGAGGGATCTTATTCAATAAACAATTAAGAAAGCTACGCGGAACTTCAGAAAAGCTAATATGGTCGTTAAATTTTCTTTAGTAATCTATCTATCTTTATAAATAAATGAATCCCAATTTCCATTGCTCACGGCATCACATGTAAACGGCTGGAACAATTTCGCTAATTTTTTTTTTTTTTTTTTTTTTTTTTTGTGTTTGCTATTGTCAAGAGAAGGTTCTTGTGAATGAAAAAAATATCATTACAATTACAATAAATGTATTAAATTTGCTTTGTAGTTCGATGAATTGTCCAAAATCAGCGAGAAGTAAGTGTATTAAAAGAAGTTGATGGCATACTTTGAATGGCAGTGCTGACAAAGTATTTTGTGATTTACATGGTGGTATAAATAATTCGTTATACAATATCCTATATTTTGTTTATTCACAAACTGTTTATCTTTTTAAATTCAGGGTCAAACATATCATATAACAGGTTCCTTATCACCAACGCCGGACAGTGATATCCATAGTTAAGACAGAGCAACGTATGACGGGTCAGCTAGTATTATATAAACTCTGTAAGATAATATTTTTATTTACATCAACATAACACTGAATTTCTGGTAAAACTTTTAAAATTCGCGAATTTATTACACTTTACTAACAAAGTGAACTACAAACTTCTTTTGTCTTTAATTAGACTTGCATGTTCTTAATTACTTTTTTTTTTTTCAAGGATTATTTATATCAAGATGTGAAAGAAACCTTAGTATTGGATAAGAGGTGCAGAAATAATAATTGGCATTTTCGGATTTTTCGATGGGGGCAGTTGTTTGAAGACCAGTAGCGGTAAATTGAGGGGAGGAAAAGAGAGGGTGAGACTAACACTAAAGGGAGGGTGAGTTTTTTTGTGAGTATGTGAACGTGCCATACTGTCTTCCAAACTGAAATAAATGGGAAAAGATATATATAAAAGATCAAGGAAATTTTTATGGAGAAATCTAAAGAAAAATATATAAATTAGACATGCAGGCCCTCTGGAGGATTTCTTGGCAATATTGTAAATATATAAATATTATTATAATATACGTAATAAAACCTTTTTCAATAGACTTCTATTACTAACACAACTAGAAGACCGAGTAGTAGTTTTGTGCGATGCAAAAACTCGCGATTGCTTTTCAGCTACATTAAAACATTTTCTGTCTTTTGCGAACAACATCCTCACCATATATCATGAGAGAATCATTTAATACTATTTCTATAACAATAGTATGTTTTCTCAATCAATTTACCCATCATATATTCGAAAGAATGACACTTTACACGGCCTGCTAACAAAAATTCTGTTTTTAAATATTTCACAATGGTGCAGAACAAAAACTATAAGAGAGAACAAAAACTAATTTTTTGTAGCTGCTTAGACGTTTTTTAATCCTTCCCTCTCTCCTTTAGAGGTTTTATACACATTCAAATATGCACTAAGATTTAATAAGGAAAAAATTTCAACAATTTTTTTTTTGATAAATGATGGTTGCACATTGATAGAAGTTTTAAAAACTTTTCATAGAATAGTTCAGGATAAAACATGAAGAATGTTTCTGCAGTTCTAAATTTTTTACATTCACTTACCTATGGACGTAATATAGAGTAAGAGAAAGTATTGGGATCGTGAATTTTTTTAATTCCAGTCTTTACCGGAAATATATGATTAAAGGTCCCTTAAGTCCAAATTACTAAGTCCCGCAAAAAGATCTATTAGTGAATGGTACCCTATAAATACGAGTACATATTACACTTACAAGTCTAGCTTTAAAACGATAATTTGTATAAAACCGGAAATTCAAATTTTAGGAGTCTATATGTTTGATATGTTACAGCAACTTTTTTATCATAATCGGAGAACCATAAGAGCCATTTTATACCATGCATGTTGCACCATTTCAAGATTTTCTCAAAAACGACATTAACGATATTGATTAAACTCGCTATTTTAATTTAAAATTTAATGAGCTTTATATCATATAGATTTAATTTTGTTTGTAATAGTCTGACAGGGCTTAAATGCCGATATTTTTTATATTCTTCCTTTAAAGTACCTTTAATTTTATATATTCCAAAAAGTTAACCATTTCATCTTATAAGCATTAATATAAAACTGCTAAATATACAAGTTGAACAACCGACTAAAAGACAAAAGAGCAAAAGTATTTTTGTCCGTTCATAAGAATAGAATATGTAGATGAATAATATGCCGTTGGAAAGTTAAAGATTTGTGAAAAAATTGTATCTTATATAAAAAGTTGTGGATGTGGAAATGTGCTTCAAATCAGTCTATCATCGTGATCTCCAAATTGTCTAATCGAATAATAATATTAATGTAAACTTGTGAAAGGTAACGTAAATAACCCTAAATGAGTATTACACGTAACAATTTTATATTGTTATATCATTTAATCTAAAACATAACTTTCCAAAAAAAAATGATATAATTCTTTAAACTTTTTCAACTCTAAGTTTATAAAATAATTCTTACACTAATTTAAAATTTTATGTAAGTGAAAGTGGTGCGTGCAACCATTTTTTTTTTCATTCATAAAATATTAACAACAAATAACTTTATTAGTAAAATTCTACTGCCCTACAAAAATCAGAGCCTGAATATGAATTGGTCAAAACTGAATTGGCAATATTTAAAAAGTCAGGTATGCACTTATACTTGAATGTTTAAATTTGTAACAGGCAGCCACCCATCCGTTACTATGCAATATTCTAAATCGCTTTTGCTATCGATCGATAGTGGTATAATTTAATGAATATCATTTCTGCGACTAAACATGGCATATGACACGTTAGGTCACTATTATATTTTCGGTTTGATCCCAAACCCATCTCATTTCCATAGCCGCTCCGACAGTTCCATATACTAAATGATTCAGCGGCAGGACATTCCAGTATGGGGGCTGTCAGCCGAGATGAAATGTGCAAGACCAGGGACTGCTTTTCGAAGTATCTCCATCGCAACCAGTAAAAGCCCCCATACTTACTGTGAGCTGCAGAGACCTAAAATCAAATACGTAAAATGGTCGGCGTGTGTGAGTGTTTTCTGCCAGTTAGCTCCTCATAGAAGTCAAATTGAACGATAGTAAAAAGAAAGAACTAGGTCATATGCCGCTAATATCTTACTTTTTGGTGATTAGAACTACATAATTTGCATCAAACTAAACTTTAGTTTGCAAGACCATGGCAAAATTATTTTTTAATATGTAAACAAATACTTTGATCTCCTGTGCATGGAAGCTTTAACAACTAATTTGGATATGATGTTATAATAACATTTACCTTCATAAACTCACTTAATATAGGTGGTGTATGCCTGAGTTTTCACGGCAGCTTTATCTCTGAAATCGACTTATTAGAAATGCTACTTTATATCGTCAATATTTCACATCATGATTTTTTTTTTCAAAATAGCTATTAACATTTGATAACAAAACACTAGTAAATTCCTTTAATTTTAAAACTCCTTGCATTCCGTTTCTTCCCCTAATCCTTTGCCTGCGTTCTTATTCCTATTAATACATTATGAATGAAACTAATTTCTTAAGACGAATACAAATTTTATTTGACCAATTATAGTACTAAAAAATGACCATATATCATAGTATTAAAAATACATTTCTTTTTTGCCTAATTTATTCGAAATATTTTATGTCCGGGTTTAATTAAATAGTGCTTAGTCTTCTGATGTTTTTTCCAAGGAATAATTTTTATAAGTTAGCTGTTCATTTCTCCATTTACAGGAATATTTACAAAATAAAATACTTCAACAAGGCTATCTTACTGCACAGTCTAAGTAATCTTTATACTTTAAATAATATGGTTAAAATAAAAACTTAAGACATCTTTCCAAAATTTCACATTACCACTTTAAAAGATAATTTTTTATCAAAATAAGGATTCGTTATGTTCCGCTTCTTTTAAGTTTCTTCATTTTTAAAGTGTAAAATCTGGAACTCTACCAAACCACCTAATTCCTACCACATCCAATCCTTACAATCCCAATTCTCTGCAAAAGCCTGAATACCTCTTTTTTGTGACGAGCCAATGCATCCATAATGACCTAAACATCCCATTTGCCGCAAACCTTGCCAGAAATATCTATTTTCATTCCCGAACCCTCTGCCCAAACAAAACCATTTGTTCGTAATTTATCTTCCATAAATATCTTAAAGTTGAAGTATTTAAAAATTGTGCAGTATTTTTTACCTTTGGCAGTCTCGAACCATTCGTACATGTTATTATTAAACTATAATATATTTTTCTCATTAATTTCCCCCTAGACTTAAAAAAAAAGATTTTTTACCCATAATTGAAGAAAATAAAATTCGTAGTTTTTTTTACCTAAACGCAACTTAATGAAGTAAAACGAAAGAACGACAATTATAATTATTAATACAATATATTTATTTGAAAACCAAAATTATCTTTCATAAGTGTTCCTAGTAACGATGTATTTTCTTTTAAATAAAAACTAAGCCCGATTCTTACATAATAGTATTTTACAGCATGCTCAGAGTAAAAGAACTGTGACAGCTGCTTCTTGTTTAGGAGACAAGGAATTTTCCCCCGCAATAAGCTTTGGGCCTCGTACAGTTTTGTCTGGCCCATTTAATGTTATTTATTCAAAAGCATTTTTCTAGACTTTTAATGTTTCTTTAAAGAGTATTTATTTTGGTTTATTATTATTAAAAAAAACCGAATAATTAAAAAAACAAAGTGTTCTGACTCTCGACAGCTTCTACGGGGCCAAATATTTATAATATCAAATATAATATTTTTTTTTATAAATATTTATTTTTCTAGTCATGGTTTATAGCCTTAGTTTGCAATATCTAAAATATTATCCTACAACAAATAACTTACAGCATAATTATTATTGAACGAGCCATTATAGTTACGCATTTCCGTTACATTGACGTCATCCAAAGCATTCAGTAAACCCTTAGTAGCCCTAAAGGCGTTTTACTTCAAAATTTAATCTTTTTTTTTTTGTTTTATTATTTATTGAGACTTTAGAACTGTATTAGTTAATACATCAAGTGAATTAGTAACAGAGAGCAAAAAAAATATGAGAGAAAATGCCCATTGGCACCACTCCACATGGGTAATTTAAACTAGAAGGTCTCGAGGCCATCTTCTTTTCAGACGCCTCAGAGGAATGTCAGAAATGGAAGAGGAAGCAATGATTTGAAACTAGTGTGTTAGAGTGGGAGTGGAGTTTGTCATGGAAGGATTGATACCAGGTTCAGGTCAAATCAGTAACATTTGGGAATACTAAAGTCTTTATGGATGAGTTTATTCGTGACAAAGTAAGGAGCATTGACGATTTTTTGAAGGATTTTGGAATATAAGGATTGGGAATACGGAAGAATTTTAGAGCCAAGCATAGCTAGAGTCCCCATGAGCTTATAGATGAGCCAGAATAGGCCTATGATGGTAATATAGATGAGCCTAAGTGGAAGGTCGTAGGTATAGCGTCTGTTAAGTAAGTGTGAAATAAATAAAGCAACGGACGTAAATCGTTTCTTTTGGTTTTAGTCTTGTGTGCGGATTCCATGTTAGACGTTTGTCAAGTAGGAGTCCAAAGATAGCAAATCTTTTCATCCGGGACAAGCGAGATGTTATAAAAGAATACTGTAGGACAGGATGTCATAGGCTTACGACGAAGAGTAAAGTTAAGTTGGTGTGGGATTTAGGTGTTTAGATTGATTTTGATTCTCCATTCTGACTCTATACCTCAAGGTCTCTGATGTGTATGTTTAAATATGAAAACAACACAAGTGTCATTAGCATGGGTAGAAAGGAAGGTGTTGGGATATCAGCTGTATAGACTTGTAAAGGATGGATCCTAGGATCCTGCCTTGAGGAACACCAGCAGACTGAGTAAAAAGAGATGAATAGGAACTATTGTGGTTTATTTTGAAGGATCTTTCAGAGAGAAAGGACTGGATAGTGAGGTAGTATATAGGAGGAAGGAATTTGCGGAGCTTTCCAGTACATGTAAAACAGAAAGTAATACTTCAATATTTAAAAATATGTACAACTAGAGTCTTTGAACACGTTTTTGCCAGCGCTCTGTCAGAGTCGGCGGATCTTTGTGGGATTTAGTGGTAGCAAGATAGAAATTGTAAGTTTGTACTTAAATACATTTTTAGATGAAAATATTTACTACCAAGTTAATTTAAAATAATAAATAAAATAACGTGTATAAAAATACTTTAGGGATAAGCCATACTTGTTTTTTATGTAATATTTTATACCAATAGCAGTCCAAAATATTCATATTTAGTTGTTCTAGAGAAATATTCAACATATCACTCTGAATAGGAAACCTTGTATGATATGCAGCCTGAAATGCATATGGAGTGCACTTGACAACGGCATTTCACGTTTTATCATATCGTGTTCGAATCCGAACAGAACAATCCACTGCAGCTAGCAACGGAATCCCAATCAGAATTCGACACATGCATCTACTTGAAATAGCGAGCAATGCAAGGATCACTGGGATATCAGTTAGCGTTTGAGTGGAAACGGAGATATTCTGCACCGCCTACCTGCCTTTCTAATCCGATCCTATGTCTCTTTCTGCGAAAGGCATTGGTTGGATAAATTAAATTTACTACATGTTAAAATTGGTTCAGAAATGCCTTTCATTGTTAATTTTATCATATTCATAAATAAAATACGAAACTGATAAGATAAGATAAGTATTTTATTGTCAATTAAAGTAACTTAAAACTTAAAGTTACATAAGATATAATGTGATGGGCTTTTTTACATGTAAGCAATCATTAGAACACTAAATGATAATTTAATAAATAAGAAAAACAATAATGGGAAAATTAACAAAAAACAACCCTCTAAAGAGACGAACACAGACAAAAAGATATAAACAATAATTAAATATAAAAATCATAAATAAAAAAATATATATAAAAAGTAAAAAATAAATCATAACAACTATAGATCAATATGTTTTAGCCTGTCATGTTTATAAATTTTATACGTTAAATCAGCTTTGGAATAATTTGTAATGCCCCTATTATGGTCATGCTCATTGTTTTCGTAAGCTTTGCAAAAATCTATAGTTAACTTGTAAATGAAAGTCGATATGCGAGGTACATTCAAACAGTACTGCATGAGATCAATTGGTGTCCATCTCGGATACCCAGCAACTAGTCTCAACATTTTCTGCAATATTTGCAATTTTTTATAGTTTGTTTCCCAAGTGTTTGACCATGCGGGATAAGCATAATAACATACGTATAATAGGTCTGATATAAAGATAATAAATTAACTTTTTGTTAATTACTTTAAGTTTTGAGTATTTACAAAGTAATTGAAATAACTTTAGCATGACCACAGTAGCTTTATGAATCTGCATGTTATGTGGTTTGTAAAATTTAACTTTGAATCTAGTAGGACACTTTTAAGTAAGTAACAGAGTTAGCCATGGCAAGGTGTTACCACCAATTTTTACAAATCTATCTATTATAGACCAACGTTTAGTAAAAAGGATGACATCGGTTTTGAGATGGTTTGGTTTAATTTTCCACTTATGAAAGTATTTAAAACATTTTGATATTGCTACATAGAGATGGGTGACTATTGTGTATATCATATAGAAGGCAATACAGATACAAGCATCATCTGCTAAGAGGACAATGTTTATTTTAGTTTTGATTTTGGTATATCATTTATATAAAGATTAAAAAGTGTGGATCCTAGGTCAGATCCCTGCAGTACAACAGCTTGAATAGATTTTATATTGGACTTTTCATGGTTAATTTGGACAAAAAATTTACGAATCTGACTTACATTCTAGTTTTGGCGAAAGAAATCACCGTCATTACTTGTCCGTGCGCAATTATTTGCAGGCAAAAATTTAAATATTTAAAATTGTTTCCAATAACATGAATGAAGAACTAGCTGAAGATGGAGAGGCGGATTTGGAAAAAATATTCACGATTCAAGAAGAACTCAGGAGGGATATAGATTGAGATTGATCAAAGAGATAATGGTAAGACCCAGAGGTAAATAGAAATATGTTGGGTTTCAGAGCATAAGTTCCGACGAGGCTTAATAAACAATATTTTATTATAATAAGGAATTTTAAGTTACTGTTTGGATATGTTGGACGGAGAGACGAAGAAATTCAATGTACAGATGGATACTGAATGGGTCGGAAAGATTACAAAAAGAAAATATCTAAACTGACAATTCTTGTGGTAGAAGGACTAAGAAGACAAGGGCGAAGCTATTAGAAAAAATGACGGGATTTTGGCAAATCAAGGGGAACGCGACATGGTATTTTGAGTGGTCTTAGGCCTGTTTTCGAAAAAAAAAAAAAAAAAAAATTAAATAATTATAGTCGGGATTCAGACACCTTCTTATTTCTGAGTCAAACACCTTCTATATATATATAAATATTTTTTTTTTTTTTTTAACAGATCTCTAAAACGGTGACATGATTGGTTATTTAATTCTCAGCGATCAACTAATTACATCCACATTGGTTATTTACAATCTTATTTTCTGTTCTTCCATTTTTTTAAAGAACAGAAATGATTGGTACCTGAATTAACTCATGTTTTCAATTTTACTTTGAATTAGAGTTCATCACAAACTCTGTTTGCTATATTTTCGCCAATATCAAACAATGAAATTACACTGAAATAAGCGTCTGAAATGTTATTATAGATATGTATAGTTTTGACTTACAAAATAAGTAAAATGTACCCAATACATTATAAAATACGTCTATAAGGTGAGATATAGCAACTTTTTCGACAAATCATTTTAAGACTGCTGACATTTTGATATATCTTTATTTATCGATGGTTGCGGAAGAGAGGTATGTCAGCTAATTGCAGTTGCGTTTCCTTCAAAACATTTATTTTGTACACACTAATATGTAATATTTTTAAATCATTTTAGAAGTGCAGTAACCCAAACCTGTGGATATTTATCCTGAAATGACCTGTAACATAGATTAAACACCAGCCACTAGAGGCAATTTAGAAACTCAGCAACTAGCCTGGTTCTTTCACTTGTACTCCTTCATAATATATCGTATGTAAATCTTTCCTACAAACTACATTTTTTTCCCGTGTATTAAAACTTTAATGGTTAATATTTCTTGAATCTTATGTTGTTTGTGAATTTTAATATCCTTGGTGAACGCAGGGGGGATGCTCTTATCCCCCGGAGACTCTATTTATTCTAGATTCGTTGATAGCAATAACCCAACTTCTTAAAAAAAATTTAACCGTTAAATATAGTAATATTATGGACTTTATAGCTGTCTAATATCAGTTAGGGCGGAGCAAGAGATGTCAGAAGTTAGTAGCGAAATATTTGATAAGTTACCTGGGCAGATGGAAATATGCTCTGCCTGACGAGCAGGCGATTCCCTACCCATCTTCTTCATCCAACGAATTAGATTATAATAATATTAAAGGTAATATTTTCCAAAAACTGGCGATTAATCTGATGTTTGTGGCATTATTACCGTTAATTTATATTTACTTGATTCGTAAATATATTCATACAACGTAACTTTATGCTACTATGGCTAATCGGACGATGCTAAAGTAGGAGTCCTAAATTTTGTCCATCCAGATTTTATTTGAATTGAGATTTTTAATGAGAACCTGACATCGCACATACCACCTTGCTAAATCCCCCCCGAAGGAGGGCATAAATGAGAAAATTTCACATTGAAAAAGCCTATCTGCCAAGTGTGAACTGGCTAGCCACAATACCAGAGGTGTTCCCTGCTAGAGCAGAACTGAAACAAGATACGACATCGAATACAGTTTTGGAGTGAATATACTCACTGAATAGGGTCCCTACATGTACATAGGGTCATGTACGAAAATACGAAAAACATAATTTTTTTTTAAATGATAGTATCTCCACAGAACAGCAACTTCAGAACCTAGCATTACTAGGCGTTATTTAAGGATAAACAATTTAGCATGTGTTCAGGAGTTTTCCAGATTTGCTTCCTTGTACACAAGTTTGCCCAAGTATAGTCTGCATTAAACACTGAATTTTTGCTTTGCTTTCTTGTCCATAATGAACTGTAGCCGGAGTAACGAAACTTTAGATAACAATTAACATTCTATTTTCTAAGATTTTTAATCTCATCAGTATTTAAAGTTATTAATAAATGATTAAAAATAGGAGATGATAGGGGAAAAAATGTATTTGTGCGGCCCATGGCTGACATTTTGAAAAAAAAAAAAAAATTAATAAATAAAAAGAACACATTCTAACAAAAAAAATTATGCACGGATGTTAATTGTGGTGTAGTGGCATAACAACCTTCTTAAGCCCAAGATCGCTTGTTTAAATCTATCAGACCGCCCTAGGATTTTTTAATGGGAGTAAGCATTCCTTAGTAATGCCGTCCTTAGAAGGGAACTAAAACGTGTACCCGTGCCTGTGCGATGTCAGGTACTCGTTACAGATCTAAGCATAAAAGCTAAAACTATAAAAGTTAAGTTAAATGAATAAACGATGTCCTCGGTATCTACTTACTTAAATAAACATCGAAGTACTACCGCTGGGTAGTTTCTTCACAAGCCTTCTACGCCCTTTATTATAATTCAACACTTTTACTTATTGTATTTATGTTAATATAAAGTTGTAAAATAAAATAAAATATAAATTTAAAAAATGAATAAACAAACCCGAACTCATCTCAAAACATTTACCTTTCTTTCTTGTTGAAATAAATGTAAAAAATAAATAAGCATATTAAAATTCAGTTTCAATGCAGATATTCAATTAAATAAGATTACTATATATGACTTAAATAATATAATACAATTCACAGGTGATCCAGATCTTTTATCTGGATTCGTATATGACATATGGATATGACATCCTGCCCTTCAGTCTATTTCAATAACATTTCGCAAGTTCCTGTTGAACAGATCCAATGTCTAGGACTCCACCTTGACAAACTCCCTACTTGGAACCCTCATACAAGACTGCAACGACAAAAAAACCCTCGACGTTTTTGGCTACTCAAACACTTACTAGACAAACATTCTAATCTTCCACTTAACTACAAAAGGCTCATCTACATGACTATCATAAGACCGATATGGACTTATGGAGTAGAGATTTGCTTTTTTATATTTTACTCAAATGCACTGGTTGTATTCTATTATACAGTTTTAATATCCAATAAATATTTTTTTTTTTTTTACAAATGAAAGTTTTTATTACGTTATTTTTCTGTTCTTATGTTTTCGATTTCAATAATATTTATTAAGTTCTTTATATTCCTTTCTTTTACTATCAAACATCTGCACTGAATCTTGTTTTTAGCACTGATGAAGACACGCAAAGTTGGTCGAAACGTAGGATATCAAATATTTTTTTCCTGTTTTCTTAACTTTTTTTGACCGTCATCCGAACCATCTCTTCCTTCATATTATTTTAATTATTAATCTGGAAACATTTTTCTTATATAAGGGGGAAGATCTACCATTGGACTCCAACAAATTGAATATGTGTATGAGCGTTTTTTAGATTTTCACTCGTTTTTAATTTTGTACATAATTTATTGATTTTTTTTTTATTGTGTATACTTTTTTAGTTTATAATATATCTTTTGTATCATTATTTTATAAAATTATATTGTAAGAAATGGGAAATTTAGTAGTATTATCACAGTACAAAATGAGAACATTGTTATTTTTAACGAATAAAGTTCTTTGAATTAAAAACTGGAATAATTCAACATCTCACAAACATACGTATTTATTGTTCTTAATGAGACGTAGTTTTATTTTTTTTATAGGTGACATGTTAAAAATATTTTGTAGTTTGCTTGTTTCTATAGGCTATGAAAACAATACTATAAGAGTAGAATAGGCCAAGAAAGAAAGGCTAGAAGCTACAAGAGAGGAATACAATCGGAGCTAGACCTAATTGGAAGAGGGTCACGGGCCATTTCTTCATGTCCTTTTTCAATGAGAAAGAAGGGGTCCTTAATCAGGCAGTTTGGCCCCAGCCCAGGGAACAACTTAGCCCTCGATAATTTAATTTTGCAAACCATTTAGTTCGACCTTACATTCGCGTTCCTAAGGCAGCCGTACAAAAAAAAAAAAAAAAAAAAAAAATAGATAATATATATACTCTGGGGAGTTGAGAAGGGGAGTTGGCGTAGCAGCTAGCATCTGAAGGAAACCCGCACGGCTGTGTACGCTTCCATTAGGCTACATCCGTGTCTTTACAACCATTAAGAAGGTGGATGGAGCTCTAAGGAGTTCTCGACGAAAAATCAATGGTTCAGATCCTTCCAGAACATACGAAATCTAAGAGAGTGTTAGTACTTGATGTGACCTGATCGAAATTAATAGTGGTGATTGCTATAACCAATGTTTTAGTAGCATTTCTGTTCTGAGGGGATATCACTAATTAAACTGTTGGAGTCGTTACGCTCCTTTTTGAGTGGTATTGGACTGTATATTATTTAAAGAATAAATTGCATTTACTACTGTTATTTAAACGAATTATATTATTACAATATCTGTTACATACGGCTATTAGGTGGACAGTTTATTGAGTTGTATTTCCTTTTTTCCTCCCCCCCCCCTTCCCACGCCTTGCCATGGTAGCAGCTTCTGTTTACTCCTGCATTATTTTGTTAATTAAACTAACAATAAAAAAAAAAATATCTCCAAGTTAGGTATAGATAAATCACATCTGTCTTCTACTTGCACAGGGGGTGCATGTCAAATCCAGTTGCCTTTTATTACACTGAACAACTGGGGACCGGATTGTTTGTATGTTTGTTAATTTATTTAACGTCATGCTTTAGGCTACTGTGGCTAATCGGAAGATGCTACAGTGGGAGTCTTAAATTTTGCTTATCCAGGTTTTATTAGGATAAGGATCTTTAACGAGTACCTGACATCGCACAGGCTCGGGACCACCTTTTAACGTCCCCTCCGAAGGACGTGTATAACTAAGGATTTTTTCTCCCATTAAAAAATCTTAAGACCACTTGCGAGTTTGAACCCGTGACCTTTGGCGTAGAAGGCTGTTATGCTAGCCACCCAGCTACAAGTGATCCCACTGGAGAATGGATTTCCATGATTTTACACCTTTTATTTGCTTTCATGTATCAAACCAGAACAGATATCCGATTCATTAACCGGGGGACAATATATTGTAATTCTGTATTCCACGTTTAGCTCTATTCGGACTAAATTGCACGTCTTCATTGCATTGAATTGTATTTTCGAGTTAAATTTTAGTATCACGACGGATCGAAACAAATTTTCGGCAATAAACATTCATAGATATCCTAAAAATTATTTGAAATTTGATTTTATCAATCTCCTCTAATTAAATCAATAATTAGATGAGGAAGAACTGACTTTGGAATTGGTGCACAACGTATTAAGTAATGGTTTCGGCTCGAAGCAGAACCCCCTCCCAATCAGGCTGCTGGAATCTACGGTCAATTGATGTGTGCCCAGCTTCATTGAGGGAAGGAACAACTGGCTATTGTAAGGGTATTAAATAGATTATAGCTTTTAATAGTAATTTTTGGTTTATTATTTTCAATAATGGACCTTTGTAATCAACCAAAAAATATCACCCTCCCCTCTCCTCAAAATTTAAGGGCTAGCGTTTCAAGATACGTATAATTCGAATAACGAATGAAACAATCCGTTTGTTCGTCACCCACGGCATTTCTCCGAAACTGCTGGACCGATTTTTTTTAATATCGGCACAAAAATACTAGCGCTTCAATATAGCGGCCGATTAAATATGATTTAATTCAATAATCAGTCTAAAAAAAAATTATTTGTGTTTTTAACTAAGAAACGGCGAATAATTATAAAAAATTAAAGACAAAAAATTAAAATTTAATCCATAAATACGCCTACAACTTTGTTATTTTTTAAGAAAGAGAAAAAATTGTAATGTGTTTTAGGATCACGACAAGGCGACAAATAAAGAAATAAGATTAAAACATATTGAAATCTTGCCTATATATACGCTTGTAACTCCATTATTTTCGAAGATAGAGAAAAAATTCTAAAGCGATTTATCAGTACACTACTATTAATTATACAACAAATATTTTCACCTGCATATATACGCCCTTAACTCAATCATTTTTGAAGATAAATAAATAAAAATAATATTAATACTAGTATAAAAATACTCAATATAGAATTAATTTTTCTACAGAACGAAAAAACAATCTTTAAAATCGGTTTAGAAATAGCAAAGATATATCGTTTTGAATTTAGTAGTGGTGATTGACCATTTTCCTTTGGATTATTTATTGCTTTTCATATTATTCAATTGCATTTAAACAGCTATATAAAAAGCTATACCCTAATATAGTTATTAGGAAGTAATAAACAATTGTGTAATAATTTGCAGTGTTTGCTTTCTGAAACAATCTTCGATGAACATTCGAGAAGTTGTTAATTTACATATCTATTAATGGATGATTATTATTACTATATAAATTTAATCCACACGCGATTTCGTAAATATTCGTCAATGTAATTTTGGAAAAAATATTATTTTACACGTTTTTTAATGAAGAGTACGAATAGTGGATAAAACTAAGTGATTTTTGTAGATAATTATTTATCTATACTAATATTATAAAGCTGAAGAGTTTGTTTGTTTGTTTGAACGCGCTAATCTCAGAAACTACTGGTTCTAATTGAAAAATTCTTTTTGTGTTGGATAGCCCATTTATCGAGGAAGGCTATAGGCTATATAACATCACGCTGCGACCAATAGGACCGAAGAATCAGTCGAAAATCTGGGAAAAACGGGGAAAATTTGGGAGAAAAAAAAGCCTCGCATCCCAATGATTCCAAATGATTTACCTTTTATTTTTAAATAATTCAATTTCCCGTTAATTTATATTTTTCCGTAACAATTAATCACAGAGGTAAACATTTAAACAGGTAGGAATAGATTTACGTCAAGATCGGGTTGCGGAGAAAATCAGTATGTTCTTCTGCCACAAGAAAATAAAACTAAAAATGTCATTTACGCGGAAGTGCTTTAAAATATATTCTTTTAAAAACTTCTTAATAGCAATCATAATAACAGAAATTGATGCAGACGAAGTCACTTTAGAATATATCAAAGAAAATGTAATATGTACTAAGAAGGTTTAAATTTGGGTGATAAAATTCCGGTCCTGGGAAACGCCGATGATTTGGTACTGCTAGGAGAAGACACGGAAACTATACAACTAAATACAAGTGGGTTAATAAAAACCGGTAAAGAAATAGGACACGAAATAAATACCGAAGAGACAAAATATATGTTTTGTAGCAGAGACGGAGGCGATCATAGTGATATTGATATATTAGGGTATACTTTTGAACACGTAGAGAAATTTAAGTATTTAGGTTCAATGATGACGAGAAAAAATAAATCCAGTAGGAAATAAAGTCCTGGTTAAAGGCGGGAAATGCGTGTTATAATTCAGTTGCGAAATTACTTAGCTTCTGTCTAAAAACTTAAAGGTTACAATTTATAAAACTATTATTCTACCGACGGTGAAACGTGGCCGCTTACTTTGAAGGACGGACAGCGGCTAAGGTTTTAGAAAATAAGGTACGACAGGTAAAATATTTGGTCCGAAGAGAGATGAGGCTACTGGGGAGTATAGAAGGTTACACAACGCGGAAATATTTATATCCATTGTTAAGTCATGTTTTATTTTAAGAGTCATTTTTAACTTTAATCGTTATTATCTTGAGGCTTACACATTTATAAATTAAAATAAATTAAAAAAATTACTATTTCTTTTGATTTATTCGAGTATAATAATCAGAACTATTATTTTAAGCATATTTAGGACTTTTATTAGCTGTATGTCCATATTTATAAAAGAAAGTACCACTCAATTTTCTGGTATCTAAAAAATTACTATGGTTGTGAGGCTAAAATTTTTCCTGGAGGTTCGTCTTACCGCCTAGATGTGCAATAAGGCAGGATTTGAAAATCTTCGCCCAAAAAGTGGTTGAACAACCTAAACGTAAAATTGTATTAATCTGATATGTATCAGCAAAGGTACAAAGATTTTATAACAAATATATTTAAGCATATTGCTGTTGTTATCTGTTCGTTTAACGTCACTTTTATACTACTATGGTTAATCGTATGATGACTAATTTTTTCTTCTCCAAGTTTAGTTAGGGTAGAGATCTTTAACGAGTTCATGGAATCGCAAAGGCTTGGGACCACCATTTTACGTCCCCTTCGAAGGAGGGCATAACTAAGGTTGTTTTTTACTCCCATTAAAAAATCTTAAGGGCACCTGGCTGGTCACTATATACAGGTGCTTGACCCTTTTAAGCATATTGCGTTTCATATCTGTTTCGAGTGTAGATTCCTATGAAAATATATTCAATTGTCTAAAAAACTATTAATTTCAAGAACATAATTTCTGAATTCTAAAAAAATGGGAGTGATCCAGGTGTAAGGTTTTACCGACGAATATCATTAATACATATTTAGGTTGTCAACGGTTTGTGACGATTATTTTTACATATTAAGTGATTATGGGTATAACCACTTCTACTGGTTTGCTATTGTAAATATGACAGGAAGAAGTCAAGATCGGGCTTTAAATGATAACAAAGAGTAGCTGATAGTTGATATTTATTATAGCCAATCTTACCATAAACGCATATAAATTAATACGAAATGCAATATTCGCAAGCAAAGCTGCGTGTCACAGCTAGTTTTATTATATTATTTAATGAAAACACATAGTTCCAGCTAAAATTAATGTAATTCTTTATCCTGTTTTCAACTCGAACTTTATTTCAAAGTTCTTAAATTGATTTTAACAACGAATTTAAGTGAAAGTCGTGTGTTTCGCTCACCTACATAGTCTATATGATTCGCCCACTCCCTCCATTTCATATTTTCTTCTCTTTATTTGATTAACACGGTGATAAATCTAAATTTTAAAAAATTATTGAACTTTAGATGAAACAAATGATCTACAGTATACTACTAGTGTGTAACAGATACGGGAAACACAGTGGAATTGAATAGGCCTGTCGACTATAGTGCGGACTGTATTTCACCGTGTTAAACTTTATTCCATTGATAGAAGTGACACTCAAAGCACAGCGCTTTACAGAACAACTGTGAACAATTGAAACAGGGTCATTCCATTTGAAATCATCCAACCAAGAATGAAAATGAAATCCGTGTTTAGATGATTTTAAAATCTCAGGTTTTGTGATTTATTTCTTCTATTTTCAATCGTTAATAACTTTACTAATATATATTTTCCTATCTTTTATTTTAAATTTCAAAAAATCTGGTGCGGGCAACACACGACTTTCACTTACCTCCAATTTTTAAAATCAATAAAAGAATTTTCAAATTCAAACAGAGATAAAAATACGTGAAAATATTAAAAAATTAATTCAATTGAATTTATATAAAAACATGTGCTTTATTAAATAATCTCTTATATTATTATCTGAAATAATCAGTTAGTTTTATCTTCTTTTCATCACTCTCTATTAACTTTTAAATGCTTGAGTATCAGATAATATTTTTTCTAAAATCTTTAGCTTTCCAACGGTATATTATACATGTATATTACTTTTCTTAAGTTAAAAAACAAAAAAATGCATTAAAAAAATATTTCTTCAGTTTTTTCCTTTAGTTGGGTATCGAATTCATTCCATTTATATATTTACCTGTTTTTCATTAGTGGTGTCAAGATAATATAGTTATTTTTATAGAATCGACAAAATTAAAGGTACTTTAGAGAAAGAAAATTTAGAATATCGGCATTTAAGCCCTGTCAGACCATTTTTATCCGAATGAAACCTAAATGATATTAAAGCCCATTAAATTTTACATCGATATAGCGAGTTTAATCAAAATCGTCGGAACCGTTTTTGAGAAAATCGAAAAAAGGTGCAAAATACATGGTCTCTTCTGGTAAGCTCATTATGATGAAAAAGGTTTTGTAATGTCTCGAGCGTATACTTGTCTTAAATATGAAATTTCAGTTTCATAGGACATACCGTTTCCGCCTGGGAGTTACCACACACACACACAAGGAAAATCATCGCTAACGTAAAACTTTCGATTTCAAATTTTCAACGGAAATACACGTATCAGGGTCCCCTAGATCCAAATGACCAAGTACCTGAAAAAGGTCTGTGTGTGTCTACTTTATTATAAAGTCTAGCTCAAAAATGACTAAAACGATTTTGATTAAACTTACTATATCGATAAAAAAATTAATGGGCTCTATATAATATAATTTATAATTATATACGATTATGTATATTATTTATATTATCAAAAATGAATTTTGATTGAAATAATCTGACATACGTAAAATACCGATTTATCAATTTTCTTCCGAAAATTTTAACCGTATAATTTTATTATTATTAGGGGAGCCCTTGGCTGAGTGGCTAAGGCGTCAGTCTCTCACGCCAAAGGTTATGAGTTCGAATCACAGTCCAGGAGGGACTTTTCAAACATTTAAATTAATGGATATTCACTTACCGAGTATGTGAGCCAACTTGTGGCCACTCACAAAAATAGGCGTAGGAAGTGATGATCCAACCATATAAAATTCATCTAGAAACGCAGGTGTATTCTCCCAGCAGAATACACCGTGCGGCCAAGGGCCTGCACAGCCTGTCACGCCACTGGAAGAATAATAATTTTATTATCATTAAGAAAAAACGGCTAAAGTACAAGTTAAAAAAATTCGATGACCAGCTACAGGAATAAAGAGTGAAAATATATTTTTAGATAAATATATGTTTTTCCGAACATAAGAATAGTAATATAGAGGAATAATATACTATTGGAAAGCTAAATATTTTAGAAAAAATTATCTCAAAGTTGTGGAAGGTAAAGACGAATAGGACATAAACCTTTTTTTTTTATATTTTGTTAGTTTCGTGAATTCTAATAATTTGGTTACACATTCTTCCTCGTCTTGAAGTGTTTCTTTCATGGTTCCATTTAAGTTGAGTTTTTCCTTGATTCATTGGAAAGCGGGCACTCAATTAGCAAGTGTCCTATAGTTAAAGTAGTATTATTGTATTTTTTGCAGGTTGGTGGTTCCAGGCTTCTCAAAAGGTAGCCATGTGTAAACTGGCAGTGCCCAATCCTTAGCCTGCCTACCATTATTTCCTCTCTTCTTGAAATTCTTGCACTAGTTCTCCACTTTTGACTTTTCTGAGTTTGGATATTTTCTCTCTTCAATCGTTCTCCCACTCTTTTAGCAGAACTTTCTTATAGCTACTCACCCAATCCTCCATTGTGGTTTCTTTTATTTGAGTAATCTCCACAGCTTCTCCTTTTCTGGCTAAATCAGCTGCTTGATCAGCTCTTTCGTTCCCAATAATGCCACAGTGAGATGGTACCCATTTCATTATCACAACTTTAGACTTAATATTTGTCTCCCACCATTCATTTATTATATCTCTAATTATGGCATTAGATGATTTTTGGCAGTAGGACATAAACGTAAATGATTATTGTACGTAACTATTTTTTATTGTTATATTATTTAATCTAGAACATATGTTTCCAACAAAACTTAATATTATTCTTTAAACTTTTGTCAACTCTAACATTATTTAATAGTTAAAAAACTTATTTTAACAATTGAGGTAAGTGAAAGTCGTGTGCTGCCAACACCACATTTTCTTTTTGCTTCATAACATCACCCGACTGTGAAAAAGTATTTCCTCAAGTAACACTTTTTCGGAACTTATCACCCAACTCCGGTTTCCTTGCCCCCTTTCTTTTGAATGTATATTTCATGACATCGTACCTTAAAAAAAAACCTGTAACTCTACAAACTGATAAGGGTCTTGGGCTCAGTACATGAAGAGATTCGTACTGCTTCAAAGTCAACAGCCGTGCAAGGAGGTGATTAGGTATAGATACTGACATCTGTAATGAGGATATGGCCACCTTAACTCGACATCAAGCTGAGCTATATGACGACTGTCTCTGGTAATCCCGAATAAAAATCGTACTGCAAAGTTAATAAAGCGTTTGAGTTTTACTCATAGATTCCATAATTATTTTTTATTTGATCCGTATCAGTTGGTTCTTTCTCGTAATTTCTGATTAATTAATCTTAAATTAGGTCCCCATTTATCCAGATAAATGGAGCTCTATTCTGTCTATCTTTAATTCAATAATTATTTTAATCTTACCACATTCATTTGGAATAAGCAGAATTAATTTTAGAATAATGGGAGTGGTCCAGTGGATAGAGCATTAGCTACTGTTTTACGGGTCGCAGGTTCGAACTAAGGCTGAGGCAGAATTATTTATTCTGTAAATCCTCCTAGGGCACACCCAGCCTCTATAAAGTGGTTACCAAATATTGCGGGAAACATCTGGTGGCCGATTGAGGCCAAATCACCTCCTTGTCAGGCCGTTGGCAGTAAAACAGTACGAATATGTACTTAATAAAAACCCGAGACCCTTATGGGTTATAAAGTTACAGGTTTTTTGTTTAATTATAGAATAAAATGGACTCAACAGTGTCAAATTGTATGTTCCATTATGCTGAATTATTCCTTCATATTTGTAAGTAGCACAAAATCAGTTGAAATTTTCTATTAAATATAATATAACAGACTTTACCATCTACCCTCCAAAGCTTACAAGAATAAATGGTACTTTCCTTAACTGTGAGTTTTTGTATGGCTGATCCCCGCAATAAGGAACAATCTCGCCCCCTTCAGAGAAAATCCTTTAGGTAATAGCTAGGATCGGAGGTGAAGGGAACGTAAGGATGCTGATGTAGGGGGGATGAGAAGCTGCTTATAATCATAAATAGAAGGAAGTCCCGTGGGAAGGTTGGCTTAAATGAAGCAATCGTCTCGGTCCTGAGGGAATCCGCAGTTAGTTGGGGTCCGGGATACCTCCCGTGTCTCTCGATTGTCAGAGTTCTCCTTTATGTTAGCGGACAGTTCGAGTAAAGGGTATTCACCGCTTTATGGATTCCAATCGAATACTGTTATATTTGTCCAACCACAAATAATTAGGTAGCACAATACAGTCGTAAAACTGTAGTTCTCATCTTGAAAAAATAAGTTTTAACAACTGATCCTTGAAACCCATGACAAAACAAGAGATTGGTATGACATATTCTCATTTCAGGGAAAATAAATAGAGAAAACGAGTAGCGGACATCGTCCCTAGTACCCATGGTTTATTTTGGGTACCGACGAATTTTTGGCAGGTCGGTGTAAAAACTGACAAAGTTTTGAATGAATTTTTATTTTTCAATTCGCTAACAATAAAAAATGCGGCATGTGCGGGCAACACACGACTTTCACTTACCGCCGTTGTTAAAATCGATTAAAGAATTTTCGAATACAGTTAGAGATAAGAATGAGTGAAACTAATTCAATTTCTATAGAAACATGTGTTTTATTAAAAAATCTATTATATTATTAAAAAATAAATAAATAAACTTTATTCACATATTGACAAAATGTTAACAATGATTTTGGATGAGTCATCCTTAAAATCAGTAAAATATTTTTTTTTTTTTTTAAATTAAAGTCCATTAGCCTAAATGACAAACATATGGTAAAAACAGCAAGTTTAATCATAATCCTTAGAGCCATTTTTGAGAAAATCATAAAACAGTGTAATATGCATGGTATGAAGTGGAAGTGGCTCTTCTCGTCCGCCGATTTTGTTGAAAAAGTTGCTGTAGCATCTTGAAAAAGTTATGATATGGAACAGTGGTTCCCAACCAGTCCGCGAAGATTCATTGGGAAATTCTTTTCAATGACTTTATCACAAAATTAGTCATTTGATAACACAAAATAATGAGATTAAAGGCCAGATCTGTCTTCGCGAAAGATAATGAACAATATTTGCTATATATGTGAGAATTTAAATAAATAACTATCTTGAACTGTTGGTTTCAAATGTTATTAGTTCAATGTTTTGCGAATTGAAATAAACCCTTAGGAGCTTTTTTATTCAATTCCATTTCTCTTGGCTGTATTGAGTTTCGGTAGCAGTGGTATTTCGTATGAATGCATGTGTTACGATTTAGGGAGTGGGGTTGTGCATATTAATCCTGGAGGTACACCATTCTGATTTTAACTTATTAATTTTTGAAGCTCAGCAACTGGGTTCGACTCGCCTTAGCCGCTTCTAACGCTTAAAGCGTATTATATATATATTATATATATATATATATATATATATATATATATATATATATATATATATATAAAGGAATCGCCTTTTCCCTTTTGGTCATCGCATTACGCGTGAACGGCTTGACCGAATTTCCTAATTCTTTTTTAGTTATGTTTATCTGGATCAGGAGATAGATTTTATGAAAGAGAAAAGTCACTTTGGTGGATAGGTGTTTTTTTTTTTAATTTTGCAAGGTAACAATAATCTCTATATCTTTATATATAAAATTGAAGTCAGGAGACGGATCTTATAAAAGAAAAAAAAAAGAAAAGTTACTTAGGTCAATAGATTTTTTAATATTTTCAGTCAATAATCAACTCTTAATCTATCTATCTATGTGTGTATATATATTTATATATAAATGAATCGCCTTTTCCCTTTGCCATCGTGCATCACGTGGCTTGACCAATTTCGCAAGACAGGATTGACCAAGTTATAGTTAAGACAGGACATAGTCCGTCGGGTCAGCTAGTATATACATATTTAAACGATTTTTAGGATTTAGAGGGTCCTCGTTGCGGAAATGATGTTACGAAGGGGTCCGCGAAGATTTTGTTTGGGAACCACTGATATAGAAAATCACAAGTGAATATTTAGATTAGTTGTTGGTTGCATTTACTGGGATATATAAATTTGAATAATTCCTTTTTCCTTTAGGTAAGTATACTTATTTTTAATTGAACAACTGTTACTAAGGATGTTTAATTCAATGCTTAATCTTGTTAATTTTATCTCTGATGAAAGCTCGCAATGTGAGTCGAAACGTTTGTTCCAAAATAGTTTAACTATTCTTTATAATCATTCATTGACCGCCAGTCAAACCATCGCATCCTTTAATAAATGAAATCATCAGTTACGTTTCAGAAAAAAAATATTCGACTATTTAACAATGCCACGGATTAATATATTACACTTGCAATGCACTAGAGTCTAAAAAATATTAGCCAGGTGTTATCCATGTTGTAAGCAATCATTTGATAAGACGTGGCAGGAAGGATCGCTATCCAACCTCAAAACTTTTCTTAAATATGTATATTTAATACTACTCCCTTACTTGTCAGATAAACTTTACCGGAAAAGCAGGTGACGCATCTACGTGTATAAAACGTGTCTAAGCAGAAGTTAACAGGACCTTTGTTATTCAATATCTACACGTCAGACTTACCCAAGAATGATCAGACAGCACAGCACTCTTGACATACCACCAAAACCCAGTTCTAACGTATTTTACATTTCGAAACCACCTTGACGATATCTGTTGCCGAGCAAAATGATGAGTGTGTGCATTGCTTTCACACCAAACCACGGTGTAAGTCCAGGAGTATATTGCAACGATATACTGGTACCTCCTGAAGAAGTGCTCACATTAGACTTATGAGAAAGCAACTCAGTATTATTATATCAATATTACTATTATTCAGGTTATTAGGCAAATGCTCAAATTATCCTTAAACACCAAAATCACTGCCTACTAAGTACAAATAAAACATGTATGGCTCAGCTATGGGGCTCAGCCAAAAACTCCAAAACCCAAAGAATTCAGACATTCCAGTCCAAAGTTATAAGAAAAATCGTACTCCACAAGGACTAGTTCACAGTTTCAGAAACTGCTGCAGAATATCTAAAAAATTCCAGACAGACTGACTTACATTACTGACCCATTAGCCAAACACTAAAATTATCCATTCCATACAACTAACCTAGATGGCTTTTGTGGCAGTGAGCTGGAGATTCTCTGATTTAACCTTTCAAATGAGAACTCACTCAGTCATTGTTGGGTGCTGTAGTGCTGGGCCAACCAGTCCATCGTACTTCCCCATGCCTCACGATCTCCAGCGAGACCTCCAATTTTCAACTCCCATCTTTCTCAACTCACCCTCCAAATCCTCAATCTACCGTTGCATGGGTCTACCCCTTTTCTCTCTTCCTCCTGGTGGAGCATTTAGCATAATTTTAGGCATCCTACAGGGCTCTACCCTTTTCACATGCCCTAACCATCGCAGTCTGCTCTTCTTAATAGCACAGAGGATACCAGGCTCTCCATAAAATTCTATTAGTTCGGCATTGCTTCTTCAAAAATCCAAGTTTTTTTTTTAACACTGTTTTAAATATCTATAAATGATTTTTTTTAATTGCATTAAAACTACAATGTTTTTATTTTTATGCTATATTCATAGAATTATGTAAGAATATTTTTTAAGTACAATTTAGAAAGTAATTAATATTAGGGGCCAACACTCCACCTTGTGTCGCGAAAAGAAATTGGAAAGTTTGCTGGCAAAAAACACATTTTATTTTTCAAACACATTTTTATTCCGATTTCAAAGCGGAATATTTTAAAAAATTAAGTTTTATGCTTGGTAATAAACGTAAAAATATAAATAATCTCGACAAAACAGTACTTTTAAAAAATTTTCTCTGATTAAGATTCCTCTCTTCTAAAAAAAGTGTAATACACTTTTTTAATAAGATAAAAAAACAAACAAAAGAAAACTTCATTTTGGCTTGTAATAAAATGAACAAATATTGAAGTTTCCCTGTTATTTTGTTGAAAATAAATATAACATGAACAATTTCACAATTCATAACATCTATTTTTGTAATATGGTCAAAGAAAATATTAACGATATAAAAATTAAATAATCAAAATGAAAAAGAAACTCTCCTAATTTTTTATATACTGAACATGATCCAAAATGCCTAAATATATGTTCATTTGTAAGTAACACCTCATTTTAGTTTATACTTCCTATAGAATTCAGGTAATTCATGTCTCTCTATAATTATATGTATGAATAAGCTGATTGTGACCTTGAAAATCTCCCATTCATTCAGTAAAAACAGTGCATTACAGTCTCCTTGATACTTACTTATCTTTTTTAATTATAATTTTTTTTTAAATTTTCGTAATGACAATAATTTTACATATTATAATTAAAAGCCCCGATTATTCGTATGTCTCAATAATTCTTATTTATTTATTGCTTCCTTGAAATAAGAGTTATCGGGATTCTTCAGTGAGCATAAAGTAAAATGAAGTTACATATACAAATTCAGGCACAGTACAGGACTATTTTCAGTATGTAAACCAAAAAACGGAAAAGTTCTTCTTCTTTTTTGTATTATTTAATTTTTATATTACTATTATTTTCTTTTAGATATTAAAAAAAAAATTGTTGATTGCGGAATATTAATTTTCAACAAAATGACAAGGATAATTCATGTTATTTATAGTCAAAATGAGCTTTTCTCTTATTTGATAGTCGATATTTATTTATTTATTTTTTTCAATTGCCAATATTTTAAATTTTCATCTTATAAAGTACCTTTAATTTGGTAGACTTATAAAAATTCTGCAGATCATCTTATTAGCATCAATAAATAACGGCTAAATATGCAAGTTGAGCAAATTTGATAAACAACTAAAGGAGAAAAGAGCAAACATATATTTTATGCAATTTTTGTGTTTTTAACACAAGAATAGTAATATAGATGTATAATAAACCATTGGATAGCTGAAGATTTTAGAAAAATTATTATCTAATACACGGAATCGTAAAGGTTAATGGAGAGCAATGAAAAAATTTAATTAATTCATTGACAATTTATTTTTTTCTATAAATACATTCAAAAATTCTTAAATTGATTTTAACAACGGAGGTAAGTGAAAGTCATGTGTTGCGTGCACCAGATTTTTTTTATTTTTTGGCCTTGAAATAGGGCAATATTGACACCAAACTTATTTTTCTGCCTTTACTAGAAACAAAAATAAAATGTTTTCATGCGAAAACCATCAAGATTTCTTTATGTGGCTCCTGGGAAGCGTTGGCGCCAAATATTTTGCCAGGTGTAATTATTTAATGTCTAGTTTCACAGGTCATTTAAATCAATGAAACACATTGCTTTGTGTAAATAATTGCCTTTTTCAAATGAGTTTTTTGAAGGATATGAGAATTTTAATATGAATTGGAAGCCTATTTCAATACAACGTAAGGATCAGAATACAAATATGTCAAAATATCAATTTCATAAGAATGTCCTTTAATACTTTATGAAAATCAATGTCAAATTGTTTTTTCACTCTCTGACCAGACAGAGACAAAACGTAAAAAACTATTTTGCTGGCCACAAATCAGTATGTAAAGTTAGTTGTATTAGTAGAGTTGGGGAGTAAGAATGTTTTATACATACCTATTCACATGTTAAGCAGAACTTCAAACCTCAGTCAAAAGAACCATCTAATCTTTTGGAACATATCATATACTCAACTTCAGAATTAATAATTTTGAAAAATGAAACTAGGAAAATTAGACCAGTAATTTAAAATATTAGACTTATTTTTCATAAATGATAAGTGTAATAAAAATAATTCCTAAATTCAGGATATGCAAATGTCTAAACTATAAGAATGAGAACAATAAGTAAAATTATGACTTTTTTTTTTATTACTATTACATCAAATGTAATAACAGATAAGGAGTGTAGGACAACACTTTTTTATTCTCTATTTTTTTTCTGTCACAGTTTGCAAAAGTATGAGTCAGAAATAAGAGATAAACAGTTAAAATTTTGTTAAATACTTTTTATAGAAACAACTTAAGTAGTCACAAAGTAGAAAAAACAATATAAGTTGTTCAATATTACAAAAATATATATACATAATTGTAAAATGAATAATACACATTTATTTAAAAACTAAAACCTATAATTTTACTAACTATAAATATTTACAATTTAAAGCCAATAAACTGTACAGACTTGTATTAATTTAAACACAATTTAAGACAACCAAGTCCACCAAGAGGCTGCAATGCCTCAATACAATAAATATATACATATATATATATATATATATATATATATATATATATATATATATATATATATATATATATATATATATATATATATATATTTTCCAGCTGAAGAAAGAACTAACAGTTACCATTCAAGAATAATTTCAGGGCTTTAATAAGAAAAAATAATTAAAAACTGTTTCTGATGTAAGAAGAAATAAAAAAATTTCAACAGTTCAAGATTACATAAATAAATTAGCATATTTCAAATATAACAAGGAAGAGAATGAACTTAATAAATTATTACTGAAAAAAATAGGCATGGCAGTTTATAAATATATATAGTCAATAAATTAACTCTATACTTTGGTAAATGACACAAAAAATAAATAACACAAAATCTTCAATAACATACAACAAGTTTAATGAGTCTTTTATTTGGTCTTGGGTACCAAATATTTACTATAAGAACCATGGTTCAAAAAAGATCAGAGAAAAATGTCAGAAACATGCTCCATCCATCCACTTAATAAATTCAACATCAATAGAAGGTGATTTAAAATATATTTCATACTTTAAAAATCAACAAATTCAAAAATCTCTTCTGTTATACACATGAAACAGCCTAAAATCTTGAATAGGTTTTATAATTTTTTTATATAACACCAAAACATCAATAAAACATCCCAGAAAATTTTCTGGGAATCAGTAGTCAATTTACAATCCGCATGATACTTGTAACCTATGCTCAAAATGTTACCATGCTGTGACCTTCAGTTTCATCAGGCGAAACCATATCATCCCACAGAACTTCTACCATTTGTACACTACCATCATCAGCAACCGATAGAACTTGCTTTGTTGAGTCTGCTCCTTCAGGCATTTGTACATACAATGTTCCATCTTCTGCTTGTTCAACCTTTTGAACAATAATACCATTTTCATCAACCATACACAATGTATTATTGCCATCTTCTCCTTCTACAGCCTGTAATGTCATTTGTTTTTCCACTTCAACCATAGCAAGCATTTGTCCCTTTTCCGTACCATCTCCAAAATCTTGACCAATTTCAGCAGCTATCATTTCAACGGTTTCGGGACCATCAACGATATCTTTTGATTGACCTTCAACGATATCTGGAGTAATAGTTTCTGAATCATTCTCAGATAATCTATGAATCTGGACAATTGCTGATTTGTCATCACCATTTTGCTTTATCTGTGCTAAACTAATGTGCTTAGATACATCATGGACAGGTTGAGCCTGTTGGTTCTGTACTAAAATCTGTTGTTGTCCGATTTGTTGTGTTGTTTGCTGATTCGACTGTGTGGATTGATTCTGATTAATACTTTGATTAAGTGTCGCCTGTGTTTGAGAAGCTTCCTTCTTTTTGTTGTGAACTCTTGCATGGTGGGCCATATATGAGCTGTAATTAGTAGTATATTTACACTTATCGCACTGTAGCCAAGATGTGTCTTTACCAGCATTTCTAACATCATCGGGAATATTGTCACCACCTCCCATCATAGCTTTTCTTTTTCTAGCCTGAAACAAACATTATGTAATCAAAACATTAATACACACTACCACTTGATAAGTGAAAAACTAATAAAACCTAAGGTAATAAATAATACTATCTTTCAAAGCTTGAAGATATTTTCTGGCAAAAATAGATATTTATCGTTTTCTCTTAAGATAATTAATAATTGCTTATCTAAAAATGTTCTTAAGTTGCAGCAACATTGATTGTGAAAACTATATAAATTTATTTCTCAGGCGGGACAGGCCGTGTAGGCCCTTGGCCACGTGGTATAGACTCCAGGGAGAATATACTCACGTTTCCTCGATGGAATGTTTAGGGTTGGGTCATCACTCCTTACACCTATTTTACGAGTTGCCACCATTAGGCTGACGAGTCTCACTACCCGGGGAAGAGGCTGTGAGTGAGTCCCCATTTAATTATATTCTTATAAAAGTCCCGCTGGGACTGGGACTCAAACTCACAACTCTGGCGTGGGAGACTAGCGTGCTAGCCACTCAGCCACCGGCTCCCCTAAAACTATATAAAGGATTTCCTAATATAGTCAGTAACTCATTGTTCTTCTCAGAAGGCTATATTTTATGGCTACTAAGTGTACATTTAATTTTTAACAACTGTTTATTTACAATTTGATATTTACCAGATTGGATTAATTTAAACAGATATCTACAATATTAATATTTGATATATATGAGAGTCAATTTATTCTTCCTTTGAATAACTCTATTATCATTAGTTACATAATATATTAATGCATATATTTTGAGGATCTACTCCATTTCAGGACATTTTTTCAATAAAGGACAAAACAATTCAGCAAAACTTATAAGAATCAATAAAAGAAAGGTTTGTTTATTCCCTTCATGCTACCATGGCTAATCAGACAATGCTGCGGTGGGAGACCTAAATTTTGCCTATCCAGATTTAATCAGCATAGGGATCTTTAATGAGTACCTGACATCACAAAAGCTCAAGTCACCATTTTACGCCCCTCCAAAGGATTTTATACTTCCTTCAATTAATCATAGGGCCATCTGTCTCAGGTTCAATCCATTACCTTGGGCATTGAACAGTTGTTAGCGACTACACCACAGGTGAACTCAAATAAGAAAGGCCTATTGATTGGCTGCAATATTAGCTTTTACATTTGTTTGGACACATTTTAGTTTATAATACATGTGTCTCCTCTTTGAATCTAGCTTTGTCTAGAATTCATTTTATGTTTTAATAAGGGATACTTTTTTTAACTTCTTAATGTATTGTGAATATTTCATTGATCTATTTTCTATTGGTAACTGAGGAATCACTAAAGTTAACGTTACGATTTTCCAGTTTTTTCATTTGTTTATTTTTTTTTCCAATTAATTTTTTTTTTTTTTTTTATATATCTTCCTTTGTTTTCTTTTGATCAAATAGTTTTACAACTAATAAAACCCTTAGAAATGTTATTCCACAACAGAAAATTTATTAATATTATTTTTAAAATAAACACAAATAAAAATGTTATGAAAGTAAGGAAGAAAAACTGTTAACTCAATTTTTAAGATCAAAATAAACAATTTTCACTCTTAAACATGGCTACTTAAATAATTTTTTCGCTTCAATTTTAATGTGGTAATTTATTTTGATCAATAAATTTAAACTAAGCAAGACTCAGTATGCTCAACAATGAACTGCTCAAAATAGACTAAACTATTAAATAGCTGAATTATTTCTATTTAGTGATATGGTACACAGAGATAAACAAAAAATGGATTAATAAGTGTTTTAATTCATACAAATAAATGGTCCAGTAAATAGTTTGTTTGTAGAGGGGTATTTTAAAGAAAATAAAAAATCCTGCATTATTTTCAGCAACCAATAGAAATAATTAACTAAGATTTTATATAAGGTGTAGATTCTTTTAGGTGAAGGTCAAATTTTTATGAATAAAATTGGAGGCTGATGTCTACTTCACCACTATTTTATTCAAAAAATTCGCACTATGTTTCGGCTACAATGCCATCTTCAGGTGCAGTGGAACAATTTAGATCAATCAAAGCCACATGTCTAAATCTGATTTAGACATGTAGCTTTGACTGATCTAAATTGTTCCACTGCACCTTTTATTCATAACTAAGATTTTTTTTTTTTTTTTGCTTGCAGTACACTTCTGTTTCCAGCAAATAAACCTTCAATCAAGACCAGAATAATAAAAGTGAAGCATCTGTTCATCGCTTTCATTACTTGGCTTAGTAATAAACTATTGTGTTACCAGGAAAGTAAATTATCATTGAAAACAAATTACTTCAGCCACAGAAAAAATTGTATATCACATAATACATTTACCACAACATACAACACAAGATGACAAAAATAGATATAAAATGTATTTACCTGGAAATCATTTGGATTTGAGTCCCTGGCTGAAAAAAAATAAAATCAAACTAATTAAAACCAATTTCTAAAAAAGTATGTAACATAAACCTAATTATAATTATGGCATTAAGTTGAAGTACTCTAACAACTATTAAGAAAAAAATTATTAAGATTTCTGTTAAGACTTATATTTAACCCTGACATATACAAATTGCCCTAATCATTAATCATATTTAGGGACACTTAAGCAAAGACCTACAAAGAAAAAAAAAAGCTGACACGGCTTTTCTACCAATTTTTGGTCACCCACTTTACAAAGGTTGGATGTTTCCTATACCCCAGGGTTGCTCGATGGAAGAAATAACAGAATAAACAATTCTAAACCAGCCGGAGTTCAACCAGTAGACTGGGAACCCAGAGAACAGTAAGCTAGTGCTATATCCACTGAACTACACTTCTCTAAAGATTATATCTCTTAAAAGTAATGTTTCTCTTAAAAAAAAAAAAAAAGTTAATATTCTTAATAATGGTTATTGATATTCTTTCTTTTAATAATTATGTTACACAATTTTTAATCCACTGTTCAAAGGAGCACCTGATATTTAAACAATTGATTATTATAAAAAATCTGGTGCGCGCAAAACACGGCTTTCACTTATCTCCATTGTTAAAATCAATTTAAGAATTTTTAAATAAATTTAGAGATAAAAATAAATTTTTAAAGAATTAATTAGATTAAATTCCAATATAAATAGCTGTTTTATTAAATAATCTATTATATTTTTGTCTACAACAATCAGCTAGTTTCAACATCTCTTAATCACACTTCATTAACTTCTACAATTCCGTGTATTAGATAATATTTTTCTAAAATCTTTAGCTACCCAACGGTATATTATACACCTATATTACTATTTTTCTGTTCAAAACAAAAAATTTCATTAAAAAATATGTTAGCACTTAACCTCTTTAGTTGTTTATCGAATTCGCTCAACTTGCATATTAAGCTGTTATTTGTCAATGCTAGCAAGATGATGTTCCTCATTTTTTTTAGATCTACTAAATTAAAGGTACTTTACAGGAATAAAGTTTAAAATATCGACATTTAAGCTCTGTCAGACTATATCAATCAGAATGAAAACTACATAAAATTAAAGCCCATTAAATTTTAAATCTATATAATGATTTATATCAAAATCGTCAAAACCATTTTTTAGAAAATCTTAAAAAGGTTCAAAATTCATGGTCTAAAGTGGTTCTTCTGATTAGCTGATTTTGATGAAAAAGTTGCTGTAACATCTCGGGCGTATAGTTTTCTCAAATACGAAATTTCAGTTTCGTACGACTTTTAGTTTTTGCGCTAGACTCACCACATACGGACACACACTCAGACCTTTTTGTGCAACTAGGTCATTTGGGACTCAAGGGACCCTAAAAAATGTGTTTCCGGTGAAAACTCGAAATCAAAAATTTTCACAATCGCAATGTTTCCCTTACTTTACATTTCATATGTAGATAAGTGAAAGTAAAAATGGCCCTTATAAATGGAACTTAATTAACTGTGATTACTTAAATTACTTCTAATAATTCAATATTCAATTTCAAAATTTCTTCATCCATTTTAACAAACATTAGTTAAGTTCCAAAAGTATTAATAATACAAAGTAACTTAAAAAATATGTGTATTCATCCATAATAGTTATAACTTAATTCAGAGTAGTTATTATACTTCATATATAGTACATAGTACTATGAAACATCAATGAAATTAAGTAATAATAGAACATTTATAAAAATTTAGAACACGAGATATTAACAAAAATACTTACGTCGAACCTGATCCTTTGACGGTAAAGGTGGATTTGATCTGGTGTTTACTAACTCCCCTTCTTCCATTTCATATTTCTTTTCCAAGTATCGAAGTACCATAGACCTTAAAGAGCCAAGCTCTTTCTCTAATCTATCCAACGAATTAATCATGGTAGCACAACCTCGGCATATAATGTCATCTTCTGAGATCACTACCATGTACCTGAAAACAAATATTTCCAATAAATAAAAATCTAATGTGGCCCTAACATATTCGATAGCAATTCTAATAGTTTCTATAGGAACATCTATTTTTGTGGTCATTAATTACAAAAATTACTTCATTTTGTCGGTTTCTCATAACTCTGTTTCTACCTATTTCTGCAACTTTTTTGTTAATACTTTTATTTATTTATTTTCTTTATTCATTTTTTTTATCTTTTATTTTTTTTTGTACAGGTAGTGCTTTAAAACAGTAAATGTATTTGACTATCTTATTCTTGGAAATTGTTTTAACCTAGAAAAACATTTTACAATTTCTTCATTGGGCTTATATTCAAATTTTTCCTATAGTTCAAATTTATATCTTTCTTACTTCTTCTACTAACAAGAAAAGACAGTAAATTATTTCTAAGACAATTTTTTTTTTTTATGAAAGAAAATTCGAAAATTTGAATCTTAAGCCCAGTCAAACTATTTCAATAACCCTAAAACCTACCTTACACTAATCTTCTTTAATTATATACTGATATATAAACAGAAAGATAATTAAATTCTGAGGCTTGGTCCCATCAGAATAACAAGTATGTTACAAATAAAGAAATGCGTGGTCATAATACAGAAATAGACTTAATTATTTACAAATTTGCAAGACAAGAAATGTCTATACAAAAACCATAATAAAACAAGACTTATGACACACACAATTTTCGAGACTAGGTTATTTAAAACCCAAAAAAACCTTAAAAATGTATTTCAATTAAAAACTCAAATTAGTATTTCCCGTATTACAATACAATCAATTACTGTATATTTCATATAAAATAAAATGAAAGCATCAGCACAACCCATTAAAAATCTTGGTTAGCACAGGTTATTCCTACATTTCTAAAGTAAATTTAATTTGTTAGCTTGAGACTAAATTAGTCTTAATGGACTAAATAGTCTTCCAGAAACAGCTAAACAAATTTTGAGGAAATTTCTATATTGTCCAAGCTAATAAACAAGCTAGGCTGAGTATTTGGGGAAGGATTACAATCACTAAAGAGAAATTTCTTTATGATGAAGAATTGCAGAGAAAGCTTTATCAGGGGTGAAAAAAAATCTGCTTTATAGAAGTGATAGATGTGCTCGAATGTATTCTGTTACGACTTTGACAAATCAACAATTCTGAAAGTACTTGAATATAGAATATTCAAATTTCCTGTAATTTTATTCAATGATGCCCTACAAAATCTAGAATAGAATCTGGATTAATTCAAAGCTGAAAGTTAAAAATATTCAAATTCCAACAGGTCGAAATATTTATCTAAGCTTAGCAGAAGAGAGACTAGGATTTGCATCTAAACAATATCCCCAGAACACCACCGGTTTTTGCTAGTTTTTTTTCCATGAAGCCAGCTACTTTTTCTATGCCAAATATGTGCAGTTATATCTTCAAAATATCATGGTATCATTCAACAAGATGGATTCTCAAGATGATTTATGGCTGAACGATTAATGATAATTAGGTGTCTAATAAATTCTGCCGTTTATCAAACATCAAAAAAATACTAGAGTACAGTCTTAGATAACAGGAAGGAAGGTAAGGTATAACATTGTAGAAAACTTAAGGTTGAAAAATAAGAAAATAGTGGTATTATTTTGCTGCCCAAATGTGACTGTTGGCAAGAGACAGAGTGGCATGAATTTTGCAACAATAGGAAAAAGAACTTCTTTACATATGAGCTTCCTGTACTTCTCGATTTCTCTAATCTTACAGCTCTTACAAACTACAGATAAGAAAAATACAGCTCCTGAAATCTTTGAGTCCCTTGCTTTAGAAATTATTTCTTAAAGATTCTCTGAAGATTTTAAGTCATATTTTTAATGATGGATCAGCGATGAGAGAAACACAATATGCTGGTGGGTAAGAGTACTTTAAGGAATTTTTAATAGCCGAGCCTGTAGGAAAAACTGTTACAAACATTAAAGAGAGCTGAAAGTGATCAGGCTGTTTCTGGAAAATCTTATCGTCCAAGAATGCCACAGCCATTAAATGCTCTGAATTAATGGTCTGCTAAAGAAAGTTTAAAGAAAAGTTAAAGAGAGAGCTACTCAGAATTTTCTAAACGAAAGCAATGGGAGTTCCCTACAAGTGAGAAAGATTGCATACTAAAATAGCTATCTTGAGGGAGAATTAATAGCTTCAGAATGCTTACTGAACATGATTATCTTCAGCAGCTTCTGGGAGTCTATAAGTCCTAATGCATGATAGAATATGAAAGCTAGTCATCTTGACCTAAGCCCTGCCATAGCAAGAATGCCAAATTTATATCGGGCTGTAAGGAAATGTAAAATGGCCTTGTCAAATTAACCCTGGCATAATGAAAAAAATCTCAATTCCTAATCAATAGAAATTAAGATATGACGAGAGAAAGCAAACAATCCTCTTCCAAAAGAGCATTTTAACCTGTAAACAGGGGTGAGACATGCCAAACATATTACAGTTCTAGACAAAGTAAGGATCAAATGCTTGTTACTCAAGTAGGTAACTATCTAGTACAACTAAAATTACAATCAACGGTGTAGTCAAAACATTGCAGTGGTGTCTAAACAAGTTTAAAAAATAGTTCTGAGCCTAATAACTAACCTTAGGAATATTCTTTTTTTTTTTTTTTTTTTTTTTTTTTTTTCAAGAAATAGGAGAAGTCAATCAAACCTCAGTTTTCAAAAAATAAGTTTTTATAAAATAAAAAAACTAAACAAGATTTTATTCAGAAAACATCCATTTAAATTGTCAGACCGAAGATGGTATAGGATGATCATCATTATAGTTATGATAATGCCTATGAATTTATAAGGTAGACAGAGCAGATAAGGATATAAACTTAGTTATCTCTCCCTAACTGACAATAAAATAAACATATTTTTCTAAGAGAGATCACTGAAGATATAATACCTATGATAAAACATGAATAAAAAACCACTCGAAATTAGTAAATATAGAAAATTATCTTAATTACAGCAGTGCACCATAGATTCTCTCAGGTCTACATAAACTAACATGTCCCAAACTATGGCAATTTTAATGTCTGTTAAAATGCATTGACTGATCTTTCTCAAAAAGTTGTTTCCTTAAGATCGGAATATACAAAGACTTAAAAATTGTAAAATTTATACCATTAACAGGTTTTAGGGCACTGATTCAGGATCAATTGGACTATATGCCTCAATAACACCAAATAAAAGATTAAAAACAAAAAAAAGAAACCTTAAATCATATTTGATGCAATTTGTAATGTACTATGTGAATAATCACCATAAATATGACAACTTAGAATGATAAAAAGCGAATTGATATTATATACACTGTTAATGAAAATAATTAGAACATCATATGTTGTTATAAGTATTAAATTCCTTAAATCATTGAAATACCCATAATTAGTATAAATTAACGATTACCTGTGTGCCAAAAAAAAAAATAAATAACTTACTCTTCACCAACAAGCTGCCCCAACTTCTCAATGAGTCTCACTTTGGTTGTTTGAGTTCGACATGTGGCCAAAGCATAATACCGCCCGACGACACCAATATCACAGACGAAACATATCAAACCCTCAGAACCAGTCGCCAGGCCAGTTTGACTTGCACTAGCCATTCTAGAAGAAATGATTTAATATTAAAGTTTAACTTTGACATAATAAACAGCCAGGCAGTTGTACAGTACATTCAGAAATGTCTATAAGTAAGAGCATCAAAAAGTATCAAAGATATATTTAATCCAATACTCAACTGCCAAAGCAACAATTTATTACCAAATATATAATCCAAGTTAAGACACAATAAAATATAACAAGCATAGGAAGTACATAAACAAATTTTGAAGTGAATTTAAAATAACTGCCTACCTGGCCTAATTGATACAAGATTTTGAACCAAGAATTAATGAAATAATACAGAAAGGTAAACAATTATCTTAAATAATCAAAGATTAAAGTCTATAACGAAATAATATTGGTATTTCAAAAAGATAAAAAAATACCATTCAACAAGCATACATAAATATCGTGAAGGTTTAGGGTTATAAGAGGCGGGCCTTCAAAAAAAAATTCTAAACTAAGAATAACAGTATTCTACTTCAGGAAAGAGGATAACCAAACTTAATCATTGTCAAACAACATACCTTAGAAAACCAAAAGGGACGTTGGATTAGGAAGTTCACATGAAATCATTAAGCGAACTTAGTCATTTTATACACTTCAAAGATAACTTATAAAATTCCCGGTCAGAGAATGTAACATGGCTGTAGTTTCATGCGCAAACCTATTAATAATCACAAAATTGTAACTACTCTTGCAGATACAACTAAAATAAAATTCGAAAAAAAATTTAAAATTATAGCCAAAACCACATAAGTGAAGCTTAAAACGAATAAAATGAACAGATCTACTCTACCAAGTTAACCTTAACTAGTGAGGCGTTGTGGTAAGGTTGTTGTTTTCAAAAAAAGGTTAACAATTTTAACACAAACCAGATTTCATATATATAATTAAATATTTACCTGATAGAGATAAATTGTGATTTCTGATGATACGAAAAAATACGTTCAGCTAGTTCTAATAAAATAAATTTCCACGTCTTCAAATAAAACTGGAACTAAACCTCTCATACAGTCATCCCTTCTTCCATTGGTTTGTCAGTGTGCGTGAGTGTGTTTGCAACCTGTATAGGTTCGGTTGAGTTTATGTTTTTGACTTAAATAATTACGCCCCTCTGTAAAATAATTTATATTTTTTTTTGTGAGTTATAAATGGGCACAGACAATCCTCTTAGCCATGTTGAAATTGAATTCAAGGAAATTGATTCCAAGAAGGGATGGGCGCAATTCTATCAGGTATGATAAGGAAATGTTCATTTGATTCTATTGTTCCATTATTAATATTTATTTTAAACTATTTGTTTGCTATTCTGGACAACTTACGTTGTTTTAAATAACACATTCATCATTTATTATCCTATATTTATTATGAGATTAGTAAACAAAGTAATAATTATGTTTTGGAGTTAAATTTGACTTTATTGTGTTCTTGAAGTATGTTAACTTTGGGCAACATTTGTGTTAAAAGAAAAATAAATACGTCTAATTTTTTTAAACTTGTTTTTTTAATATTGAATTCAATGTTATAGGAAATCAGAGCAGATAGCTCTAAAAATGACTTCACCACCTTAGCTGCTGTGAAGAATAGAAATAAAAATCTAAATCGGTATAGAGATGTTAGCCCATATGATCATAGTCGCATTGTTTTGTCGAAAGGCAAGTGCGATTATATTAATGCCAACCTAATAAAGGTATAACATTTTTTTTTTTTTTTTTGTATTATTTCATTTGATTATCTGTCTTGCATGTCATTGAATTTTTCATGCTTAGTGACTTTATTTTATTTTCACTTGGTTGAATATTATTTTGTTCTAGTTGGATATTGCCCAGAGGCGGTATATTTTAACTCAGGGACCCCTTCAACTTACAACCGGCCACTTTTGGCTTATGGTATGGGAACAAAACAGCAAGGCAATAATAATGTTAAACCGAATTATAGAAAAGCATCAGGTATGAATATTATATATAATTAAATGACAATCAGTAATGTTTTAAAGAGTGATCATTGTCTCATGAAGGAGGGTTTTTTGTGTTTATAATTTCTCCCTGACATTTGCTTTTCAGGAAAAATGCCATCAGTATTGGCCTTTAGGAAGTCACAATGGGGGTGATGATACTTTGATATTAACTGATGTCGGATTACAAGTGGATTTCATTTCAGAAAAAGAATATTCCTATTATACTACAAGAGTATTAAGGTAAAACTAATTTTATCTTTTCTTTTTTTTTTTACCTTTATCTTTTCTGTTCTGGGTGCAATCCTTATTTATTCTTTCTAAAATTTCATTAATTTTAATCACTGTTAGATTAAATTCTTATCAGTACCTTGTACACTTTAACCTATAAGTAGTACTTACATTTTATTTTTTCATGAAATTCCCTTTTTGATGTATTTCAGTTATGGTTTCTAGTAAAATATTATACACATGATAGTTGTTACTGATTGATTATATGATTTTAAAAAATAAAAGAAATTTAAAACTATTAATTATTCTTTTTAACAAATTTATTATATTAATATTATTACAATTCATATTTATTTACTCTTTATTATTTCTTAAATGATAGTTAATACTAAATATTCGGGACATTTAAATAGTCTTTTTGAGATGTTTGTTAAAATGTAATATAAGAATATATTAACATTATTCTAACTAGAACAAATGATGTATTCAAGTTTGTTTTTTTTAAAATTTATTTACTTTTTATTTGGTTGCAGAATTTATTTAGAATTTTATAGTGAGTTATTCAGTTTTAAATATATTATTTCATTCTGTTGACAATATCCTCACATTTATTTTATAAATGTTTGTTTATTTTTAAGGTTATTTTAAATATTTTCTGGTTGTAACATTTCTGTTTTATGTTATAATTGCGAGTGATTTTGATCATGAAATCTTAATGATAGTTGTAGTAAATATTAATGGAGTAAAATTATTAATAACTGTAATGTCATTATTTTTCTTAATTATTTGCTACTTAGTGTTAACATTATGGTGAATTGTCTCCTAACAAATTGCCTCTAACATTGATTAATCAATTAATCATTATATAGATTGTTAGTTATTTATACTAGGGCATTCTCAAAACTGCTCCTTACGTTATATTTAATATTTCCTTAAATTAATTAGTAATAAAACTATACTGTTTGATAAATGTTCCATTTTATTGACTATTGATTTTCTTTAGTTGGTAGAATTTAGATACATGAAAAAAAAAAAAAAAAAGAGTTTATCTAAACAATAATGATCTTAATAAGTATTTTATTGCCTGGCAAGTGTCAGTAGGATTTTTTTAATGTGAGTAAAAAAACCTTAGTTATGCCATCCTTTGGAGGCAAAAAACGTGGATCCAAACCTGTGCGATGTCAGGTACTCGCTGGAGATCCCTATCATAAAAAACCTGAATAGGCAAAATTTAGAACTCCCAATGTAGCATCGTCTGATTAGCCTTAGCATCATTCAGCAATGAATAAACAAAGAAACAGTATTTAATTGCAGTTTGGCAAAATTTGATTGAGTATATACTGCAAGTATGATTGACCTATTGGGGATGAGCACTTGTATAGCTAAGGAAATCAATATTGACACCATTGCTCTTAAAAAAAAAAAACCATTAATAAATAGAGTAATGAACTTTTTTTTTTTAATCATAATTAGTTGGAATTAGAACTTATGGTTATCTGAAATATCAATGTAAATACATTTGTACATGCTTTACATAAGTGAAAGTAGTGAATGAAATTATACGAAACTTTTATCGAATCTATAAGTAAAAAGTATAAAACAAATTTAGGATTCAAACATTTATTTTAGAAATGTATGACAAAAAAAAAAAAAATAATAATGATATTAACGGTCGAAAAATCTGAATCAGAATCTTCCATTACTTATTATCATATGATTTACAGTAATTATTATACCCAGGATATAATGGATAGTTGTTACTGATTGATTATATGATTAAAAAGAATCATCCCCATAATATCTAACTGAAAAATGCATGCACAATGAAATATTTAATGTAAATACAAAATCAGCTTCTTTAATAATAATCTTTAACAAACAATTCATATAGAGATGAATTATGCTTAGTTAATAATTTATTCGATGTGTTCCTGATTAAGCACAATTTATTAATGCTGAAAACATAGTTATGACTGACCAACAATTTTTAACTTATTCCCCCTACTCATTCTCTCCTCAAAGAAAATAATTGAATGAATACAATTTTTTAACATTTTATTATTATTTAAGTCTAAAACTTATCATCAATTCTGTAAAAATTAAATTATGCTAAATGTTTTTCAAAAGTAATTATTCAACTTCAAATTAATATTTTAGAATAAAGGTTGAGGTATATCAATTAATTGATATTCGATTTGAATAATTTAGATTGTTCAGAAGAATTCAAAACAAGATTATTTTCAAACTAAGCCTCATCTTACTAATCTTTAGAAATCTTTAGAAAAATAGGTTTGCGCATGCATTGTAACTTGTAAAATGTATACTAAATCATTTGCACATTTGACACATCTTGGTATCAAATAGGATAAACCATTTTTAGAATTTACTTTTGTAAGATTGTCTATCGATTTCATTATATCAGCAATGAATTGACCATTGTTTTATTAGACACTGTTGTAATCCATGGGCTGAGGGAAAAAAAAAATCATTATTTAAAGAAAAGTTTTATTCATGTAGGCCCCCATTACCCATATGGTAGACAATAAATATGAATGCGTATAAGCCAATCTACATTGGTCAGAATCAAATTTTATTGTTCAACAAACTTTTTATAATGACAAGATTGTTGATTGATAACATTTGATTCTGGCCGATCTAGGGTGGCAGAAATTCAGATTTATTATTGATCTTGGACTACAACTCGTCAAGACACCTGAATCAGATAGGATCCCAACAGAATATCTGACGACTGAGAGGTCCACAACAAATAGAAAAAATAACAAGGCTGGTAGAGTTAATATGGACTTTAAAGACAATGCCATAAAAAAGGAGTGTTTATGATTGTACCAATTTTTAAAAAAAAAGAGACTACTGAATGCAATAAATATTGGGAAAGCAGCCTACTAAATACGGGGTATAAGGTGTTCTCAATTATACTTATATTATAATTTATTCCATATGTGGAATGAGAACTCTGAGAATACTAAGGTGGATTTAGGGCAAATCATTTTACTATTGATCAGTTATTCTTGCTTTAACAGCTACTCTTCATAAACTATAAAGCTGCATATGACTCGGCATTAGGAAAGAGTTGTACCATTCTATGCAAAAATGGGCTTCCTGCCAAAACTAATTCGCCTTACATAGTGTACAGTGAACGGTGGGTAGGGTCAAAGTTGGTAGAAAAATTAGAGACTCATTCTCAGTGAGCTCAGGGCTGAGATTTTCTTGTCCCTCCACTGTTCGACATAGTCCTAAATACAATCATAAAAAGATCAGGACTGATGTAATGAGGAACGATCTTTAACAAGATGTCAAAAATTATGGCATATGTAAACGATATGTCTTTGCAGGAAGGATTAGACAAAGCATAAAAGAAGTATTTACGGTGCTTGAGATAGAAGGAAGAAGAATGGGTCTTCAGATTAATGGAGACTATACAAAGATGGAGACAGTCTGAGCATTTCTATTTGCGGTGTTTATGGATGAAATCCATACAATTTGTAAAAGGCAAACTGCCCGAACAGTGCTATGTAAGTGGAACATGAGGACGATACTGAGCCAGTCACTGCTATACGCTGATGATATCGTCCTTATTTGTGACACGGACGATATACTACAGCAAGCTCTAATAGAATGGCAGGATGAACTTCAGCAATTGAGAATGACCATAAATGCCTCCAAGAGCAAGATAATAGTCATGTCCCGAGATGAGGAGGAGACAGTGGAGGTGATTTGTAACAGCGTGGTTCTCAAAGCTTTGGAATGTGATTTAAATATCTACTTTTAATTATTGAGTGCTGTGACAATCATTGATAGAGGTTAGTTTTTTACTGTTAACTTCCATTGCTAAGGAAATCAATAAATATAACTAGTTCAAATGTGGCCAAACCAGTCTACATTGCTACTTAATCCAAAAAGCACATTTAAGGAATCTTTTTTTTTTTTCAAATACAAAGAGCCATTCCAATATTCTACTACATTTAGAATCTTCAATAATTCATGTTTATGACATCAGACCGAGTTAAGTTTTGGTATCTCATATTACACAACTACTTACTATGTGTCTACATTATAAAGGTTTAATGAATGGTCTGTAGTACTTGTAAATTGTTATTCTCATGGTAGTTTTATGGTAATTTTTATTGTAGCCATTGTTTAATCTCCCAGCCTAACATAAGAATTAAAAAGAAGAAGAACTAGTGTGATTGGTCTTCATATATTCTGTTAATTTCAACATTGTAGTTGAAATTCTTGTAAATAAACGAAATAAATTTTCCTTCTTTATTTACTTGATGTATAAGTCACTTTATGCAACAGCCCTTTATATTCTTCTTTTCTTTAATATTTTGGAGAAATCATTTTCTGGTACTCTAAAATATCTCAAGCTTATATGATAGTTGATGAATGGATACTTCTATATGGTACAAATTTTATGGCTTTGGTCCCAATGTCTAGGTCTACCGTGTGGACTATACTTTAAAATTTTCATTTCAGAGTCCTGAAGAATGCTTAGATTGTAAAAGCTTACCCAAGTGGAAATTTAATACCTCATTATCAACAAAACCTGATTTTTAATTATGCTTGCTCATTTTCTGTTTTATTATCCTGATTATTTTAACATACATCACTGAAAAAAAAAGAAAGAAGATAAACTGAAATTTTCATATTGATCATGTTGTTATGTCTTACCTTGAGCTCCCTAGCTCAAATCGCTTAAGAGTCAAATTGGACATTATAAAAGCCTTTTGTCGTAGATTCTATTTGATAAGAGATGTTCTCATAATAATGTTCTAAAAAAAAAAAATTGGGTATTTAAAAAAAAATCTGGAAAAATTATGCTTAAAATAAAATATCTTTTAATTAAATAATCCTCACATAGTAAAGTGCTACCTGTAAATTCCAGTTGCCTAGAATCAGATTATATATTGTAAAACATTTTTTATAGACTAGTTATCTAAAAACAAATTCCAAGTAATTTGTCATTCATTTTAAATAATATAATGTTACTGCCATCAAATGTTTGGGTTTTTATTTTAAAATAACAGAGTTGTTACAAATATTATATAGACATACAATGAAGGAAATGTTTTGAAAATATTATGACATTAATTTAATAACTTATAGGAACAGATGTTACCATATTCCTTTAAACAATGCCTTGTTCCCAATTTGTATCCTAACACCGTTTTTAATATTTTCTGAATTCCTTCTTCTCAGCATCTAACATCAAGGATTAATATGTATTTATTTGATGCAGTAAATATTTTGCTAGGAATCAACAGACAACACTGAATATTTTGCTAGGAATCAATAGACAACACTAAATATTTTGCTAGGAATCAATAGACAACACTAAATATTTTGCTAGGAATCAACAGACAACACTTTATTCCTATCTAATGATTAAGATTTAAAAAATCGGATATTTCATGTGTTACAACCCAACAGATTACTTGGCATAACTTAATTATCTATAATACCGCTAATAGAATAAAGAATTTGCCATCAATCGAATTGTTGATAAAGTATCATTTGTAGCAACTATGTTTGGAAAGAGGAAAATATATTTCCATAAATTCCTCATTTATTGTAACCTGTATGTTGCAGGATAATTATTTATTTTCTTATTTCATCACACTATCACTCAGCCTTAAAACGTGAGTACCTGAAAATTAGTGGAGTAAACTTGGTGGCTTAGTGTGATCTCAACATAACCCCATTCATTGATACATTTTTTATTTTGTTACTACCATCCATAATTAATTTTAAAAAACTGCATTTTATTGTTGTGCATACTAAATATTATAGTCATTTCTATTTTAAAAGTATTTGGTTACATGTATTCGATTGGCATCAAAAATTGCTCACTGAATCCCAACATAAAGAAAGATAAACATTAAAATTTGATCTACTAAGTACTTAGCCATTCTAAATATTATATATTTTACTTATAAGTATTAATAAAAATAATTTGGTGCACGTATCACACAACTTTTATTTAACCCCAGAGCTAAAATAAATTTTGAAAGTTAAAAAATAAATTGACCAAAAAGCATGATAATTCATTATCGCTGTATAAGAAATATTAAATTAACTAAGCTAAGAGCTGGAATTATTTGGTTTTTAATTATTATAATATTTTTGTTATTTACCAGGAAAGCTTGTATATTAGGTCTTCCTTCTATGATAGGTTCAAGTAGACTGTCTTTAAGTGATGATCATATGTTTTTATCACCTGTTTTAATTATCACAACACTGCATTGCTATGGACACATCAAAAAAGCTTCACTTCCAACTGTGTATATTTTAACTTTATTTCTATTCACTACATATATATAAATTTTTTTACTAAAATTGATTGGGTGTTAAGTCTTTAAAAATTTTTTTTATAAATTATTTATTTTTAAGGCTAAGCAAGCTATTGATTTGGTCCCGATCAATCCCAGCCACCAGGATTTTCCCCCAAATTTAATATACCCACTTAATAAAGGCTGTAGGCCCTATGAGGGTTCCCTGACCCACAGTTGGTCCATGACTGATATAACAGAAGAAATAATTATTCTTCTACTGCTGGAATTGATCCCAAGACCCATTCTCAATATTAGAGTTCCTACCCACCGAGCTACCCCATTCCAAATTGTTATATCACTGATGCAACAGGCTGCGTAGGCTCTTGGTCACGTGGTGTAATCTGCTGTGAGAATACACTTATGTTTCTCGATGAAATTTTATAGGGTAGGGTCATTACTCCCTATGCCTATTTTCGTGAGTGGCCAGTTTGGTGACAGGTCTCACATATCTGAGGGAGAGCCTGTGTGTGAATCTACATTTAATTTGGCATGAGCGACTAGCCACTCAGCCACGGGCTCTCATAAGAGGGTTCCCTGACCCATGGTCATGAACCGACTTATATAGTAGAATAAATAATTATTCTACAACAGCTGGTATTGATCCCAAGACCCATATTCAATATTACCCCATTCCAAATTAATTCAGTGCATTAAATGTCAATAACCTCTCTTTCTGAGGATATGTGCCTATTTTTAATGTGAACTTTTCTACTGATTTTTATGTTTCTAGCTAAAAGTACTCAGTAAATTTCCTTGTTTTGTTAGCACTATAAGCTCAAATTGTAATAAATGCATGCATTATAAGCATACAATTTAATAATATATCCATTTGTGAGTATAAACTGATTGTTTGAGGGAATGGCTTAACTGATTTAAATGTGTGATGTCTCAAATTACTCATTTAATTCCTATTAGTGTTTCAAATAGTTTTAACTCTATAATATGGAATATTACATGATATGTTAAGTTTGTTAGAATGTTAATTCATTTAATTTCACTTTTATGCTATTGTGGCTAATTGGATGATGCTACCCTGGGTGTCTTAACGTTTGCCTATCCAGTTTTAAAATTAGGATAGGGATCTTTTAAAAAAATGCCTAGTATCACACAGGCTCTGGACCACCATTTAATGTCCTTTCCGAAGGACGCCTTAACCAAGAATTTTTTTACTCCCTTTAAATAATCTTGGGCCATCTGGCGGCTTGAACTTGGGCACAGAAGGCTGTCATTCTAGCCACTCTGCCACAGGTGACCCCTGATATGTTAAGTATTCTCAAATTATTGTTTTGTTTTTTTATCAAATCCTGAGTAATATTAAAAAATTACTAGATAAATTTATTTATTATTATTAATTAGAAGAATTAACTATATCTCTCCTAATGGATGTAATGTACTTTATCTGTCAGTTAGGAATTTTAGGAATACTTATCTACAAAAAAAAAAATATTATGCTATGAAAAGAACTAGATGAGTAACAACATATTGCAGTCATTGGGATGCACAAGTGTCACATAGAATAATCATGTGTAAGTCACTGGTGGTCAGTGTAAAAGTGTTAAACTATTTAGAGTTTCTCTAATGGAAACTTCTGACTTACAATCTATTGATAATATTAATAATCAAGCAAGTCTAAATTATTTTTCAGTTCTGTATCATTATTTAAATATTACATAATCGTTAGATTAAACTAAAACTTTCATTATTTCAAAGAATAGTTTTTATTTAGTTATTTGTTGTTATCAGATTGAAGGACATTGATAGCGGTGAACAGAGGGAGATACTTCAATTCCATTATACGACATGGCCAGATTTTGGAGTTCCCCAAAGCCCAACTGCTTTCCTGAGGTTCTTGTGCGCCGTGAGGCGGAGTGGAGCTCTTTCACCAGATGTTGGACCACCAGTTGTCCATTGCTCTGCTGGTATTGGGCGATCTGGTACTTTTTGTCTTGTTGATACATCACTCGTCTTGGTGAGTTGTTCCTTTATGGTAAATGGTGGTAAATACTGTTAAGTGATATTTTTTTAAAGTTTAATTTAAAATTGATAATGTATTTAGAAAAAAACCTTCTTAAATACTAAATTATCATTAGATTTTTTAATATTATTTAAACAATATTTATTATCTATTTATTTACCTATTCCTTACATTATTAATCAATGGTAACTAAAAGTATATATTTTTGATTTTCTCAATTCTCAATTAAACTTTTTTTGGGAGGAGATCAACTTGAAGTTTGAAAAAATTAATCTTTCACTTTGGGAGTGGTTGGAACCACTTACCATCAGTTATAAACCCACAATTATGTGAAAAATCATAATTATCAATTTCTTAATAATTTTTTTCTTATAAGCCTAAGCCCCTGGGGTTTGGGGTCGAAAAATCAGAAAAATAGAAGAAGGAATATGGGATCTCTTTTTCTGCATTCGATGCATTTTAAGAGGGGACTGAGGATATAAAAATTTTCAGTATAGGGAGCGAATGGGCATCTCTTCTAGTGAAGGGGCTCACTAGTCTTTCTGAGTCAGTTTGTCAAGTTATGTTTTCTCAGTCTAGTCTGAGGGTCTGTATATATATTGCCTACCCAATATATTGTGCATTAAAATTTAAATTTAAAGCAGTATAATAACAATACTTTCGTACTTGGAAACTATGTGTTACACCGCTAACTTCTAATTGCTGTAAAATTGTATTAATATATTCTGGAAAGCTTAAATGATATTCAGAAATCACCTAAGTGAAGAGGGTATAAAAAACAAACTTCTATTTCCTTGAAAAATTAAAAAATATAAAAACCATTTAGTTCCCTAAATTGAATCAGTTCTATTTTCCCCAAGTGATTACAGCACAATTCAATTCTTGTAATTTTTTTGTGGTTATCATTAACTTATTTTTATTTTTTAATAATATTAAATTTTCAGATGAAGAAGAATGGTAACAATAGTGTTAATGTAAGGGACCTGCTGATGGAAATGAGAAAATACCGAATGGGCCTCATACAAACTCCTGATCAACTCCGATTTTCTTATCTAGCCATCATTGAGGGTATTAACAGAATTGATTGGGATTCTCCAAATGATGTAATTTTTTTTTTTTTTTTCCTTTTATGATTTTTTTTAAGCATGAAATGGCAACACCACCATTTCATTTACTTATATTATTTTTCTTAAAGTTAATGAAGATAATACAAAATTATTCTAAAGTCACAAAGAATTTATTTGTACCCCTTTACTAATTATTATTTTATGTTTAATTTTGTTTATTCATTTTTTAAAGAATTTAATCTTATTTTTTTTATAGATTATAAATTCATTATTAACATTTATTTTTATATAAATTTATTTATTATAATTAAACAATTTTGAGTTGTTACGCAATTTTAATATTATTATATAATATATATATATTTGAGATTGATTGTGATTAAGAAATAATATTTGTACTTACAGATAAAATTTTTTTCTTGCACCAGAAGATGGCATTATAGCCGAAACGTGTAGTGCATTATAATAAATTAGTGAAGTATAATTATCAGCCTCCTGAATGAAATCTGGAGTCTTGATTTTCAATGAGATGAATCAATCGGTAATTATAACAAAAATAAGAAAGTTTCCATTAGTTATTTTATTTTCAGAATGATGTTATTGAAGATGATGAAAATCAAAACACACAGAGAATAAGTAGCTCAGAATCTGATGAAGAACCCCCGCCTTTACCACCCCCCAGAGGCGAATCTCTGAATTCTTCAAGACCTCCAGACCGTCCACTTCCTTCTGAACCTGTTAATCACCAAGTCTCTTATGATCCTGATGCGTAAGTATTCTTTAATCTATTAATGAAATTCAAATTAAATTTTAAGATCACGATTTGACTTTATTTTGTGCAGTTTGTTTGTCAACTTCGCCTTGTTTCTATGTTTCTAACAAAAATGAATACACGTTTTATTAAAATTAACTTAAAATATTTTTCAAATTGAAGTATATTTAATAGTTTTTAAATTGTTAAAACCAATTTACAAAAGCCGAGGTATGTGAAAGTTGTGTGTTTTTTTTTATTTTCACTTAGCTATATACGAAATATATTGTAAGGAAAAGTATTGCAATCGTGAAAATTTTCAAATTTAATTTTTCAATCTAAATACACATTTTAAGGTCCCACAAAAAGGCTTGTTGTATGTGGCAAGCCTTTTTCATCAAAATTAGCTGACCGTAAGATCTACTTCATACCATGCATTTTAAACTGTTTTATGACTTTCTCAAAAATGGCTCTAAGGATTATGATTAAACTAGCTGTATCAATTTAAACTTTGTCGGGCGATAATATCATGTAGGTTTCATTCTGATTGAAATAGTATGACAGGGCTTAAACGCCGATAATTTAAATTTTCTTCCTCTTAAGTAACTTAAATTTTGTAGATTTCGAAAAAATTAACCATATCATCTAGTTAGCATCGATAAAAAACAGATGATTATAAACATTGAACATATTCGATATCCAACTAAAGGAGGAAACAGCAAAAATATTTTTGTATGTAATTTTTGGTTTTTGGATAATAAGAAGAGCAATGTAGACCAGATTTTTTTAAGATTTTGAACTGGGACGCTCGGCAGCTGTAAAAAACCTTACCACAGCGTTTTCCATTCAAAAATGTTACATGTTTCTGTGTGACAGTCAATAGCAGGAATAATTCATTTCTCTTTATAAAGCGTCAATTTAAGAACATCGGGAAAAAAAAAAGGTATGAGTCCTATGATACCAGCTTAGCTCTGTTGAAAATTATTTCGTGGAAACCCCGCAGATTGATTGTTTTGTTTTTTTTACTTCTGCTAGAATATATTGCTAACATATAGGGAAATCCATTCTCTTTGGTTTGATTGGAGTATGGTAAGGGCTTTTAACCTTCCAAAAATATACCTTACATACCTACTTGGCATCTTCCTATTTCAATCCTTACGAGCCAGAAAACCTTATATATATATTAATATATATAATATATATATATATATATATATTTGACATCCTTACCCCGCGCCTTTATATTTTATTATTCACCTTAAATAAGTATGGTTAATCGAACCCCCCATCAGTTATATATATACAAGGCTGTTCAGATTTTGATCCATTACTGATATTTATAGTTTGAAGACTAATCAGGGCCTTGTAAAACTCTTTTTATTATAGAAGCAAACATTTTGGCCTAAACTTGGGAGCCATTATCAGGACCTAAACCAGTTCTGGTTCCTATTTTAAGGAATTGACTTTTTTGGACCAAAACCTTGGCTTCTTCAATGAAAAGTTTATTAACACTTTGACAACCAGAGCGGGCGTATACGCCTGCTGGCTTAGTTTACCCCTGGCCTGCTCCCTGGTTCATGTGCAGAGCGAGAGGGACCACAGCGGACATATACGCCTGCTACACAATCGGTTTTCCTTATCCACAAACCTTAGCCCAAAGGACCAGACGCCCCCTAGATAATTGGTTTTCTCTTGAAAACCGACCGCGTTGGGTCCTAGAAACATTTTAATGAACTTGGGTTGTACTTTTTCTCTCAGTTTTTTATGATATTGTAAATATAGATGCCAGTGGCTATTCTCCATGTTAAAACAAAAAAAAAAGTTATTAATTTATTTTTAAACAATTAATCATAGCAAATGATTATCTAAACAATGTACAAATCAGTCATCTGGCACCTTTCCTATGAATTACTCTGATATACTTGAACAAAATAACTTGTAAAAAAAATTACAATATGTAACAACTTTCATTATTTTATTTATTGTACATTTTGCTTCCTGAAATTTTAAATAGCACCCCTTACAGTATATTCTAACTTTATTAAAGAGCCCAAGTTTTTCTGTGCGACTGAAGAGATCGTCGACTAGCTGAAGGTGAAGGAGCGGAGTCACTTAGAGGATCTTTTTCAAGAAGCGACCTTAGAACCTCTTCTTTAAAATTGGTTATAGACATCTTTCTCGTCTACAGCTGTTATAAATAACTAATGCATTTAGTAGAGAGGCCCCAAAAATAAGATCAATTGCAATTTTGTGGTACCACTAACGGGTTCGCCGTAAGCTTGTGGAATAGGACGACATTTGGTCTGAGGTATCGATTGACGATTTTTCACTGTTATAATCGACAATCATCCTTGGTTTTGTAAAGGTTCTTCCACTTCGAGTCACAACTTCAGTCATTTCATCCGTGTGTTCAGTAGAGGGCATACGGACATCTCTTTTATCCTTCAGAGGGCACACACGCCTGCTAGTAACTTCCCCGTGGGACCGCAGCGGGCACAGGCGCCCGCCTCATTTATTTATTATTTCTTTCACTAAAAGTAACTTTCATCACAATTTTTTTTAATACAATGTGTTTTTTTGGGTGAAATAAAAAAAATAACAAAAATTGCTGATAATAATGTTTTGGGCCATTGAACCAAAATAGCCAGTTTTAGTCAGTCCCAACTGGAACCGCTGCAGCAGACTCATACGCCCGCTATGGTCCACAAGAGAAGGTGCTCCAAACACGCGTGGTCGTTAAAATGTTAATATTGGTTAATACTCCTCAATGCCTACCACGTCTGGTAAGATTTTTCTCCACCCACCACGTGACAAGTACTCTCATGTCTCCACTTGGTATGCAGAGTTGAAGTGGCTCTACTCGAAATTCCAAGGGAAGGAGAGAGGAGAAATTCCCAATTGAATCGGTTGCATTTTATTTTAATTATTTTCTGTTTACCTTTGTAATGTTAATAGTAATGTTACCTTTGTACACACACACAACACATATATTATAAATTCATTATATGTAATATCATTTGCTATAAATTATGTATTTAATACTATAAACTTTGTATAGCCAGGAGAGGAATCTCAAAATCGTACTGTAATATTATTCTTACAGGACTGGCTGTCCCAGATTAAAAATTATTTTTCATTCATTCATATGAGTATCCAGTTCAGGTCTCATTTTAAGTTATCAATTTACTTTAATTCTTTTGCAATTTTATAATACCGAAGTGTTCTCATAGAGAGGTCATTCAAAATATAATAAACCATCTAATGAACTGATTTCTGTACAATACAATTATGTGTGAGTGAACTTGAATTCGATTTGTGAAAACAAAGTTAAAAGGATCATAATAATTGTTATTTTTAAAATTGCATATGTGTATATAGAAACAGCAGAAGTACGAACTTTATTGGCTGATCAAAGATATTTATAGGTTGATTTATAGATATTTGTATGAAAAATGATTTGGAAGTTTTTCCCATCTGCATAACTTTAGATATTTATCTTGTCAATTACACCAGTACCAGTCTTTAATATTTTTCGGTGTATTATTTTTAATACTGAATCATTTTAATCAACCAAGAAAAAAATAGCTCTCCAAAAAGAAAATTCAGGTTTCATGTTTCAAGATATGTAGAATCCAAATATCAATTTTAAGAAATTTGTCTGTCTGCCTTTATTTTTTTATTTTTTTTTTTTTCCTTCTTCTTCTTGGCATTGGAGCTCTCCATACAGCCAGTCTCAGCACATCATTACTAAATATTTATAGCATGAGTAGCTATTTTTAGTTTCTTCCTATATATATTTTTTAATCGAGTTAAGGAACTGTGTCACTCTTCCAATTTCTTCGGATTTTCTAGTAGTCAGCAACTGTCCATATATATTTACTTTATTAGAAGTATTTAAAAATTCCAGAAATTTCTTTCTCTGGGTCTCATACGCTGGGCACTCCATAATTATATGCTGCAGAGTCTCATTTTTATTGCAATTGTCACATTTGGACGAGGTGAGTACCCCGATGCGGTGCAGGTACACATTGCACACACCGTGGTTTGTTCTGAGTCGGGAGAAATTTTTGACCATGTCTTTGGGTAGGTTCATCTCATAAAACCAAGGCTTGTCCTGGATGCTTGTTATGTTGGATTTATAAAATCTTCCTTTATTTGACACTCCATAAAGTTCTGACCACTTCTTTAATAAATCTTTCTTGACCATACGGAAATAGTCAGAGTACGGCAGTCGGATGTCTGTAATGATATCTAGGGTGTCGGTGGTTTTTGCTAACCGGTCTACCTCATCATTTTCGGGGATCCCTACATGTGCCTTGATCCACATAAATATTATTTGTTTTTCATCTCTTATTGCTAAGAAATGCTCCTCTAGCACATTGGCTAAAATATTATTTTTAGAAATATTACTATTATTTTTAATTGATAATAGTGAGCTCATACTATCAGTTAGTATTAAAAATGTTTTATTTTCTGAACTATTTATAAATTTGAGGGCTTGTAGGATTGCGTATAATTCGGCATTAAAAACGGATGTATTATGAGGTAGTTTATGCTGTTCATAATATTTATAACTGGGAATATAAACTGCCGAGCCTGTATTATCTTTTGTTTTAGAGCCGTCTGTATATATACAAATATGTTGAGGCCAGTTTTCTGATATCAAAGATTTTAGGTTTGAATTTATGACTATTGGAGGTAAGGAATTAAGTTTAGAGTTTATTACTATATTAAATGTTTGGAACAGCATTTGGTATTGAAGGGTATAGAGTGGTAATTTAGTGCTGGAAAATAGATTTTCGGCTAAATGTTGATATTTTATAAAACTATTGTAAATAAGGGGGGCATATTTTTTCTTTTTCCAATAAGCCTTGGTTAAGATGAGGACACTCAAAGATACGATTTTATTATAACAGTAATTATTCCTAGCTTTTATCTTAAAAAACGTTTTATCGGTTAGGAATTGCCTTCTGAACTTTAAGTAGGTTTCCCCAGCCTCGTTATACAATGCGTCAATTGGAGTAGAATTAAGAAGTCCTAAACATAACCTTATACCTCTATTATGCAGCGTATCTAATTTCTTTAGGGTACAATCGGGAGCTTCGCCATAAATTGGTGCTCCATAATCGAATATCGCCTTTATAGTGCTTTTATAAAATAATAGTGACATATTAGGATCTGCCCCCCACTTATTATTAGAGGAAATGAGTTTTATTGTTCCCATTAATTTTTCCGCCCTTTTTTGAATTTCCGTGACGTGTTTATTCCAATTTAATTTTCTATCAAAACAAAGGCCTAAAAAACGTACTGAAGTGACACAGGGAAAGGAAATCCCTGCTAATAGAACCTGATCTCCAAGGGGGAATTTATGCTCTCTACTAAACGGGCAAACTACAGACTTGGAGACTGATATACTCAAACCTGTATCTAGTTGCCATTCTTTGAGACCTCTCACAGCTTTTTCTAGTAGATCCAGGCAACGGTTTGTTTTTTGATGCGTTACGTATATACAGATATCGTCAGCAAATTGTAACATATTTACATCCTCAGGCAAATATCTTTTTAAATCTGCTGATACAATAGTGAACAATAAACAGCTAAGGATACCGCCCTGCGGTAAGCCAATCTGTGCTTGTCTTGAACCTATGATGCGATTTTTTACCTTTAAAATTAAGCGTCTATTACTAATCAAGTTAATTATGAATTTAATAAGTTTTACCGGGATTTTAATAGCTTCCATTTTTTGAGATAGTATGTGGATTGGAATTGAATCGTATGCCTTCTCTATGTCTAAAAATAGGCCAATTGTTTTTTTACCTTCAGTAAATCCTATATTTATGTCAGAGTGTAGAATCATTAAGCTATCCACGCTCGATTTCCCTTTCCTAAAACCAAATTGGGTGTGAGGTAGTTTGTTCTGGGACTCAAGCCACCACTCTAGCCTAAACTTGATCAATCTTTCAAATGTTTTTAGTACGCAAGAACTCAAAGATATAGGTCGGAAGGAAGTGGCTAATTTAGGATCTTTACCTGGTTTTAGAATAGGTATCACGCAATATTCCCGCCATGACTCTGGTATGTTATTAGTTTGCCATATATTATTGAATATTTTTAATAATTCGATTTTTAATTTATCTGGCAATTTATTTAACATAATATAATGAATATTGTCTTTACCAGGGGAGCTATTAGCATTATTTTTGATTGCCTGTAAAAGTTCTTTGTAGGTAAAATTATCAGTTAGCCATTGATTATTTTCATCGGAATATTCACTATTTTCGTTTAAATGGGTTACTTGTGGCAATACTAGAGGAGGGGTTAATATTTCTAGAAACTCCTCGCACCAATCTCCAATGGCAGGGACCGGTCTATTACACGTTTTTCGATTCTTTATAGCCGCTAATTTGTTCCATATTTCCTTGATTGGGTTGCTTTTTTTAATACTCGAGGTAAACGATCGCCATGACTCTTTTTGTTTTACTTTGGTGACTCTTTTAAATTCCGCATCTGAATGTTGATATTTTAATAGATTGTCGATTGTAGGATTTCTTTTGTAAGCTTTAAATGCAACTTTCCTGCGATTAAGATATAGTCCACATTCACTATCCACCAACTTCTACTGTATTTTTTATTGTAATATGTTTTGTATAAGGGAATCGTGCGTTCACATGTATTGTTAAGAAGGTTAATAAATTCCTCATACTTAAGGTCGTCCGAGAGTAATGGAATATTTTCTTGAATAATTCTTTCAAATTCCGTCCAATTTGCCGATTTGATTTGCCATTTTCTAGTCGATTTATATTTGTTTTGAGAGTCATCTCTTATAGACTGAAAATTTATGATGATGGGGAAATGGTTGGAGCCCAAGGGATCATCGTGAACTTTCCATGTGATACCATTCGCTGAATTAATTGAGCTTAATGTTACATCTAATGCTATATTCCCTTTCTGACGAATATTGTTCACAAGAGTTGGGGAACCGTCATTTAAAAGAACGAGATTAGTTTTTTCAATTGCTGAAACCAAGCTTTGACCCATCATATCGCACCTATCACAGCCCCATTGAAAATGATGTGCATTTGCATCTCCGCCTATGATTACTGGATGTTGAAAACTATTAAAAAGTTTTTCCCATTTATCTTTTGTCACTTTACTTCCTGGTTTTACATAAAACGATAATACCCTTAAGCAGTATTTTTTATAGATATTTATATTTACAGCGACTATATCAACATCTGGTACTGTTTGGAAATTTAATATTTGTTCGAAATGAAATTTCGACTTGATTAAGATCGCTACACCTCCATACCCATCATTTCTATCAGTTCTAACAATATTATAACCGGGAAAATTGACATATTTGTCTGGTTTAAACCAAGTCTCAGAAAGTAAAGCTATGTCAATCTTTTCTGAAAATAAGAAATATTCTAGGCTATTTTTGTTTGATATGGCCGATCTGGCATTCCACTGTAATATTTTTAATGTTTCAATCATAATATTAAGTGTTTTATGTTAGTAATTATGTAAATGTATTATGTATATCTAATATATATATGAATATTTTAATTCAAAGCTGTATTTTAGCCTATTAGCCGATTGTGACTATATTTTAATGGGTAAATTTTGAGTCCTGTCTTTTATCATGTTTTTAATTACCTCTTCGGAAACGTTTTCAGTTTTGGATGATAAAACAGAATTCACTACGGTAAGTAGAGCGTCAGTTAATAAATTTAATTTGTCTTCGTTTTTGAAAGGATTCCCTATATCTTTAAACATTTTTCCTTTGTATGGATTATCTGTGATAGGATGCGAGGGCAACAAAGGCACGGAAAATTCCCTGATTGTGTTTTCCCTTAACTGATCGTTAGAATTTTCTTTTTGAGGACTTAGAGTCCTTTTTCTTTTTGCAACCGTGATTTTATTTCTAACATAATTTTTAGAATTAGTCGAAATATTATTTGATTGTTCTAAAGTTGGAAAAGATTCTGTTTTATTTTGTAAAACTGCCCAACTAAACGATTTGCCCTCTATTTTGGCCTTAGCCTCGTTGTAAGTCAGGTTATGATTGCTCATTAACTCTTTGACTGTTTTTTGTTTTTCGTATTCTGGGCAAAGTTCTTTAGCTAGAGACGAATGATTTTGTTTACAATTAATACATTTAAATAATGTATTGGGTGGGCAGTTATCAGTTTCATGTTTATCCGAGCATTTCCTACACCGTGTAATTGTACTTTTGCACTGAGTAGTGTTATGTCCATAACGTAAACAATTGTGGCATTGGATTACCGATTGGATGTAAGGATGAACTTCACACCGAACATGATGAATCGTGATATATTGAGGGAGAACTTGGCCTCTAAATGTTATAAACGGTATGTTCCATACCGTCCTAGTAGGTTGAAATTCAACGGTTTTGTTTTCTTTGTTAATTATTTTTTTAGTAAACCGTCGTACACTGATAACAGTTTGTGTGTCTGAGTATGGGGTTTTTAAGTTTTCAAGAATTTCCGCTTCTGTTAATTCTAGGTCTACATTACGGATAACTCCTTTTTTCTCTAGTACAAAATTTGGAATGTAAACGTTTAATTTTTTTAGCTTTCAAATTTTCTGATTTAACCAGCGCATTTGCCTGTTCTCCTTGCCTTGTCACAACCTTAATTCTATTTCGACCTACTTTAAAGATATTTAAAACATTTTTATATATTTCCGGGCACGAATTATATAAAAGTTTCCCGATTGACATTGGATGTAGCCGACCTATTCCTACTCCCTCAGTACAGTTACTTTCAATAAATACAAAATTAGGTCCTAAATCTTTCGATTCGTAATATCTTTCTGGTTTAACCGTGTTTCTTTGTGAATTGTTAGTACTTTGGGGGTTAGTTTGTATCTGATTTTTATCGGATTGATTATTTCTCTCCGTTTCCATTACTACCTCTGACTCCAGCTCAATACTAACACCTAATTGTAATTGTTTCTCCCTGCTCTCTTTATCTGGTGGGTCTTTCTTTCGCCCGTCACTACTTGTTGACATTTTCAATTAAAATTAAATTTAAAGAAGGTTATGTAGAAATAGATCAAATTAAATGAAATGAGATTCTTATCTGGTGATCCGGTTGAAGCAGCAACAAAACATACTAGCTCCGAACAGCACGCCTGTTAAGACTAGAGTTTCGCTCCACACAATTTCTGATCTTGAAAGGTCTCTAAAAGTTCTTTAAATAAAGTCAAACGTTAGTGAAAACTACTAGGTTAACCTTAACTTGCACTGTTCCTAACTAAAACACTTAAAGTAACTGAATTATAATAAAACCATGTTCACAAACTATAAAACCATGTTCACAAACTTTAAAACCATTAAATGAACAAATATCATTATGAATGCAGTACAAAAACCAGCAATAATCACTAAAGATTATTATAACTAACTTTTCACCATGAGCTGAAAAGGTAATGTTAAGTGACGAATAGGGAATGCTGTCTGCCTTTAGAAGCAAAAAAAAATTCACAGAAATAGACAAATTATCAGCAGAAATATTGGAATTTGAACTTAGTAGTCATAATATATAATTTTTCTTGTGTATAAGTTGACAGTATAACTGCTTCACCTTTCTTTGGGTCTTTGATTACTTGAAAAATATACGTCCTTCTAAATATCTACTTCTGATTTAAAAGGCAAGCTGATTGCCTACACCGCTATAAAAGATCCAAACTAACATGGTATTTTTTGTGAATAATGATCTTTTATATTTGATATAAATATAATTATTTGATATTAGTAAACCATTGTATAGTTGTATCAGTGCATTTTTAAAGATTATTGTATGATACATTACAATGTTTAAAGTTCTTTAACTTTGTTTATTTTAAAGTTTGTAATGACATAATATTTTTAGAGATATTCATGAAAAACATCTAAAAAAAATCTTTCTTTTGTTCTACTTTCTCTCCTCCCCTCAGAACCTTATGTGAAAATTGATGGACATTTTTTCTACTTACTACAGGAAGGAAAATGAACAATTTTTATCAAGTTTTAGCTTTAATTTTTTTTTAACCGATGGTTAGTGTATCTAAACGTTTCAAAAATGTGACATTTTTGCACATCCAAAGAGACACACCGTAGTAAATGCAATGGCTGCCAATGGGTTAAGAAATATAAAAAAAAAAAACCAGCCATACTAAAATGGGTTTTTTCGCAATGTTACTAACTTTTGTACTATTAAGTCCTACTATACTGGCCGGTATATTTGATATTCCAAAACAATCTTTATCTTTAATTTGAATTAATTAAGATCCCGTTATTAACTTTGAATGTGCAAGAATCTGATTAGATGTATTTATTTTATTTATGGTGCCTAAATTTTGTCATGATCAATTGAGCATATATAAACATTACTCAGAGTTTGTGATAAGTGAATTATCTGACAATTTTTTTTCACACAATGATTTAATTTATTATTATTGTTACATATTATAATTATGTTAAATTTCTAAAAGATTAGATAGGGTATAATTTATGTTTTTCCTTTGATTTATTTTTTTTTTTTTAATTATATACAGGTCAGAAGGAGTTAGGGAGAGAAAGAGGAACGAGACGCAGAAGAAGACAGCAGAAATGGTCGCTGATATGAAGAGGAAGCAGGAAAAATATGAGAAGTGGCGCAGAGTTAAGAGGTCTCTGTTACAGCCGTTAAGTCTTGGTCTCGGGGCTCTCCTCATTGGAGGCACTGCCATTGCTCTTTATATATATACTACTAGGCCGTGAGGCATCCATATCCTCCTCCCTTATTCAATTATGTATATATTATTAAGCCTCCCCAGTTAATCCCCGTATTATTGTTTTTAGTTTAAATTATTTAGCTTAATATGTTTTATTCTAATAGTATCTCTTTCCAATATTTTCAATTGTTTTACTGTTTCTTCATTCAATGACTGAGATATTTTTTGAGTCCCCTCGATTTTAATATTTATTTATTGATCGTTAATTTATAACTTTTGTTAACTCTGAGCTTGCGTTTGAATTATCCAATTGATTTGTAATATCAATCCTATTCGTATTAAAAAAGAAGTCAAACTGTCACAGTGTTGAAGAATGAACAATTATTAATTTTCTTTGCTACCAGAATTTATGATTTTTCTATTCTAAACATGTGTAATGGAGACATGATTAGTGTCCTTTTTTTTTTCATTTCATTTCAATTTGAATTAATTAAGATCCCTTAATTAACTTTGAGAGTGCAAGAATCTATATCTGACTTGACATATTTATTTTATTTATGGTGCCTAAATTTTGTTATGATCAGTTGTGCATATATAAACATTATTCAGATCTTGTGATACTATTTTTGATAATATAACACAAAATACCCACAATGGTTAAGGTTACTAATTTTGATTTATGAGTAATGCTACTGCCAAAAACAGTTTTATATATACAAATATAAAAAATTGTCTACGCTTGGATTACAAAATTCAATATATTTATTTCAAAATATTAAATTAATAATCATTTTGAAATCACTTGGGTGATTTTTCTTTCATATGAATTTTCTTCTTAAAATGGTTACGACAAAACTAAAAATAACATTCTTTATATTTTATCTTTGAAAATTGCTATTATAATACTTAATTTGCTATACTCTTGCCCCATAGAATGAGTTTGATGAGATGGCTTTATTGAAAGCAAGGGTTGACATTTTTTTATTCATATTTGTTATGTTTGTGATTCCTAGGAAACTTCCGATCTCAAGGGTGTATCTTTAAGTATATCATTTCTCTTTTATATGATTTTTTTTTCTTTTAGTCGGTTTTTCATCTGAAAATTTGCTCGATAATGTTTTATTTTACTTTAAGTTTGTTTTATGTTTATTTACTTATGTTTTTAAATGAAAGATTTTATCATAATTTGCTTATTTGTTTTTACAAGTCTATATTATATTATCAATCTTCTAATCTAAGGTTTTGAAAGCATTGGTTTAACTTTCTGTTCAGAATATCATTTATTGATTGGCAAACAAGATGAATTACTTTAAATTAAATTTGTCTTTTTATGTTTTGTCTTTAATCCAGAAATATTTTTTGTGTTTTGCATATTTAATTTTCTCAAGTAGAAATCGGACAATGAACTATATATATTCATCTATTTTTGTGCAAGTTAATTAATATGTGCCATAATAATTGTTCATTCATAACGTCACACCCATTTTGTTTTGTCAGTGACTAACAGTTTGCTATTTGTATGTGAAGGTAGGACATCTTGAGAATGGAACTGAAATCGAGCTTATTCAAAGTTTGAAACCTTAGTCAGAGAAATGACCTATTTGTTGTTATTATATGGAGTCTGTCCATCAATCTTATAATTATTTAATTTAATTTTTTTTTCATGAGTGTTTTATTTGATTTTATCAGTCGTTTTTGTGAAAACGTCATTGGTCAATGTATTTATTTACTTGATACCCTCAGAATTGAGAGCATTAAAATAGTATTTCTGGTGTCACAGTATTATCATGAAAGCCGTCCTTTAATTACCCCAAAATTATGAGGATTTCTTTCAAAGACATATATTCATTTGCAATTTAATGTTAACTCCAATTCCATTAGCAGTTCTGTTTTTAAGTATATTTTTTATATATTAGGTTGTTTTCTATATAATAACATTGGACAGATTTATATAAATATTTTTATAACAAACTTCTGTGATCAATTTTATTTTTTTTCAATTTTATTTTTAACATTCCCTCATTTCATCGGAATTAAATTTTCTTTCAAATAGGTAAATGGATTTTTTTTCTAAAGTTTTTCATCACTAAATATTTATAAATAATTAGATTATCTCAACAGAACTTTTTTTTTGTTTCATACATGATATTGTGCCTTTTCAAAACCGTTTAATTTTTTTTTCCCTAATGAAGTCAGAAAGGCACTTTACTTGTTTTGTTTTTTTTGTTTTTTTCTTTTAAGTAATTTATGATAGTGATTGTAGCTTTAAGTAAACTTTAGGTTACTAAGCTATACCTAGTTATAGCAAGAATTGTTTATTGCTCACAAATATTGAATGAAAATTGATGTTTACTTTGTAAAATGTTAAATTTTGTGGCTCTTAAATGTAGCGTTTGATTCTTCTATTTTTTATGGAAGATTAATGAACAAATATTACTTATGTATTGTTCAGGGATTGAATTGATAATAACTAACTAAAAACCGTGTTTGATATAATTAAAATAGTAGTCATTAATAGACTGGACTTTTCTTAAAATAAGATTGTTTTAGCATTATGTTTCAAAAATCATATTTGAATCGTCTGTGTATTAATAGAAATTTTAAAACTATGATGGATAGTAATCAGATGGGGATGGCATTGTATTCTTTTGTGTATTTTATATGCCTAAAAATACTTAAAAATGTGATATTTTTTATGACTATCATCATTGTGCTTGGTCAATTTATTATAAACCAACCCCCATTATAAGAGATTTATTTATTTATGTCAAAGTGTTTTATAAAGATATCATCCATTATTTTCTATAATATTTATCAGTATAAACGTAACATTTTTATATATGGTTCATGTCAAAAATATACAAAGAAATAGAAATTGACATAGATCTTTTGAATAAACATAACCATGCGTTCGTTCATTTGTTATTTCCCTGACAACTAAGAGTAACTATCCTTATCGTCCTGCATTGATTTGTTTATGGTAGTTCTGTCTGTAGTGTAGTTTTAAAATGAGTGAATATCAAGCCCATTATTTTAACTTTCAATAAGCAATCATGTAATTGGAGCATAAAAGAGAGTATGGATAGAGAATAGAGAAAAAATATCTATATGAAACAATAATCATCTAATTTTATGGTACATTCCTGCGAAATGTACTAGTAACTTTCCAAGCCCCAAAAATAAGCAATTTTTTTAAATTAAAAATCTTTTCTTTTTAGAGGTAGTAATATTCCTACTAAGTATTTCATTATGGGATTTCATAAAATAACTTCTAGACTTTGGTAACAGAGAGTGAAGAGATAAAAATTACATCGAAAATATAACTTTTTATTAATTTTTCATGTAGCGATTAATATATAAATTCTCACTAAAATAACTGTCTATACACAGATTTTTTTTCTTTTTCTATAATCTTTTCTGAGATCTAATTAAATTTATCTATTTTATTATTTAATCAAAATATACATTTTCAACAAATGCTTATGCATCAAAATTAATTTTCTTTTTTCTCTTAATTTTGGTATTTAATTTAATTTTTCTTTTTAAATCTGTCTCGTTTCCTTTTCTGTGATTCTTCACAAGCAACTTTCAATAGTTAAGACTCATGTTTATTCTTTTGATCACTAAGAAATTTTTAGAACGAATTAAGACTTGGTGAATGGATTTAATAGTGTAATATTCTAAAATTTTAGCAGTTAGAAACAAGGAGTAGGGGTTAGGTCATGAAAACAAATTATGGGTTGTCTTGAATTAAACATCACTGACCTCAACTTATAATTTTACGTGCTGAATATTGTTATCGACAGATCTTCATTCTTCATAATTACCTATAAAGGCACACTTTTATTTTTGAGTTCTGCCTCATCTTATGGTTGTTTATGATGTTCAACATGGTACCAAATACACATTTACCAATTACCAAGCTGTTATAATGCAGGTTGTAAAATTGAAAATACAGAACATAAGATCGAAATTCATCTTGTCCATAAATAACTCTAATCTGACAACATTGTGTCTCAAAAATTTTGTTTTTAATATATAATTTATCAATTTACTAAATTTCATTTTTGTTCTTGTGTCAGTAAAATACATGATTCATGAATTTTGTTTGGTAGGAAATGTTAACTTTCTCTTTATCAAATGTGCATGCAATTTTTTAAATCATTGCATGTTCAAAGAAAAAAATCACATTGCATTTATAGTCTTGTATTTCTAATTACAGGAAGATCATTTCAGTCTGAAAACTTATTGTTATTCCCTGAGGCATGTTCAAAAAATTGTTTTATCTGTTAGTTTGATCTTTTTAGGTTAATTGGTTCTAAAGTTTGTTTTTATTCTCTACATAAGGCAGTATTATTTAGCTTAAAAATTGTTTGATTAATGATGCCTTTATTGCATGCCCTTAAATCTTAAAATGATATAAATTAAATCAGGTTTTGACCATTATGTCAGCATTTTGTTATTTTCTATTAACTGCATGTTTTGTTTATGTTTAATGGTTTTTATTTGTCTATTGGTCAAGGTGTATATGTTTAAAAAATCCTCTTTAGTTATTAAAATGTTTTGGTATCTTATGGGATTATAATATGTTGTCTTTAGTGTTAATCCTTTTATATTAAAGTTGAATATGAATGGGTCCTGCCAATTTTCACTAAAAGACAACATATTTATTCTTATCATCTATGAGCCAAAAGATTATATCAATAAGTAATATTCATGTTTATTAGGTGTAGTTTTTCCCATTTTTAGACCTGTGTTGAAATGGTCATGACCTGATTTTGTTACAATATTCAAATGAATAAAAAGCTGTTTACCTTAAAGTGGAAAGAAACAGGAAATGAGTTTTTTGGCTTTCAGAAAGCGGGCAGGCTCGAGCTCTTCGGAAGAAGATGAAAAGAAATCGAAAAAGAGGTCCCATTAAACATCGATATTCTTTAACAGGCGTAATTATATTCTTGCCCATTGATCTGGGCATTGTTGCTGAAGCTTTTTAGGGTAGATATTGTATTTTTTACCAACTGCTCAGATTATGTTATCTGAGGACTATGTATTTTAATGAAATGAATGAGATAGCAGGACTCTCTTATGTATGTCTTTTGACACCAATAAATTTTTATACAAATATTTGTATTTTATCGCCTTGAAATTAAAAAATCAATGTGATTTAAAATCCAGTTTTATTATCTTAGTGAATATGATAGTTTTCAAATTATATACAAATGAAAAAAGTTAGGTAATTGGTCTTATTATGAATCAGATTAGGCAAGAAACATAATTTTTACAATAGAGAAATATTTTAGAAAAATATATATATATTTTTTTAGTTAGCTTCTTATAGACAGTCAAAAATTTTGAGTTTAACTTAAAGTTGAAGAATACTAATGTTTCTTTATTATTATTTTTTTTTTTTTATAATAATCTTGCATCATTACATCGATTGCATTTAAAATTTTATTATTCTACTTAACCATTTTATGACAATTTAATTATATTAGTCTACTTGTTCAAATATAATTGGTTATATTTTTTTTGTGTTTGATAGTTTTCATTAGTAGAAGAGGTTAACTGTGGACCTCAAGAATATTGAATTTATAATTTTTCCGCCTTTTCCTCTTTCCAATCACTCTCCACATCTTTCATCCTTTTAGAGTGAAGTATTATCCCTTTCTCTGTTTGATTCATCTAATCCCTCCTGATTTTTTTATTATATTGTAGTTCTGTAAAATATTTATATTACCTATAGTAATTCGTCATTCATATTAGAAAGTTCTTCTAATTTGATAAGACAATGATATGTTATTACTCTGGTATCATTTTTTTTTTTTATTCTCTCCTTTTGGAAAATAAGGAAGTATGATATTAATTACCACAAGGAACATGTCAGGCATGAGGAAGGTCAGCATCCTATCTTGAACTTTAATAAAAAGTCTTATGTATTTATTGTGGGAATGTTATTTATAATGTAAGTTTGATTATTTATTTGTCAAAGTTCTTGTGCAATCTTTAGTATTAAGTTTCAATATGAACTTGTACCATAGTTAGATATAAATCTGTATAGTGATTTGTGACTGACAAACCATGATAATAGAAAAAAAAAAAAAAAATTATTTATATGAATAGCTCATCATAGTCCCATAATTTTTTTAAAGTATAGCGAATAGGCAGTATATTTTCTCTTTGTATAATATTTAAAATTCATCACTTGTGTAAAACAGAAGCCTCAATTTTTTTTGTATGGTTTAACATTTAATATGAATGAAGCAGGGATTTTTTGTTTAATATTCCAGTTTTTAAACCAGTCCTGTCCTGGGCATCCTAAAGATTATTGAAACAAATCAAGTAATGTATTTGGATAAAATAATTGGATAGAAGCTGTTTTTACTTCCAAGCTCATATTTAATTTTCAAATTTATATGTACATAGACAGTGTTTGGAAAAAAATACTTTTATTCTCCTTCTATTTTCAACCTTATAGATCCCCTCCTTAAGAAAACCCTACATACACTGCTGATTCCTAAAATATTGATGAGTCAATTCTGTAGGTCTCCGATGTATGTGTAGTAGATTTGGTTTGCTATGGTTGATTGTAATGAACGATATCAGAATTGGTGAATAGGTAGTAGCATTTAGTAGAGCATCAGTATGTTGAGTATGTGTCTAATTTTTTTAAACAGCTGGATCTTTGCCAGCTATTTATTAATTTAATGTTACTTTATGCTACTAAGCTAATCGGACAATGCTTTAGTGTGAGTCCTAAATTTTGCTTATCCAGAATAAGAGAATTATTTTCTATTTCTATTCAATGCCTCAAATGGATTTCTTTATTAACAGTCAAGAAACTTTTAAACAATGAATCACCCAGCATCAGTAATACATTATGTTGAAGTAAACCTTAAAAGAAAAGGAAGAATGAGTGTTTTTTTTTTTTCTCCTTAGTGGCAATGGAAATCAAATTAAAGATGATTATGGAAAAATATTTGAATAATACAACAACAAAAACACTATAAAATGAGGGAGAATGCCCCCTTAAAAATCACTATTTTTACTTTTACTTACCTTTATACAAAATACCTAGCTAGAGAAAGTATTACAATCATGAAAAATTTCTAATTCGAGTTTTCACTGGAAATTCACTTTTATGGTCCCCTGAGTCCAAATGACCAAGTCCCTAAAAGATATGTCTGTGTGTGTCAGTCTAGCTCAAAAACGATTAGTTATATAAAACTGAAATTTCATATTTTAGGAACATATAAGCCTCAGATGCTATAGCAACAACTTCAATAAAATCGGCAAAACAGAACTACCAGTTTATACCCAGCATTTCTTACCATTTTCTCATTGTAAAATTTAATGGGCTTTAATGTGTGGAGGATTCATTTTTGAAACGAGCTGTTACTGCTGACGAAAAATGGATTCTCTACATGAAAAAATCATTAAGGTTGTCGGGAATGACGCCGCTCGCAACACCTAAGGCCGGCTTGCATCCCAGAAAGGTGATGCTCAGTATTTGGTGGGATTGGAAGGGAACCATACATTTTGAGCTCCTTTCACAAAACCAAACTATAAATACGGACTTTTACTGCGCCCAGTTGGATCTATTGAAGGCAACAATTGAAGAGAAAGGGCCAGAGTTGGACACCACATGTTTCTTCAAGGACTCAGCAAAAATTATTAAGCTTCCGATGGGAGGTTTTACCTCACCCGCCGTACTTGCCTGACGTTGCTTCTTCGGATTTCCATCTTTTCCGTTCCCTCGAAAATGTTCTACTTGGGAAATCCTACTCTTCAGAAGATGACGTCAAAACGGACCTTTTATTGTTCTTCAGGAGTAAGGACAGTTATTTTGGGGAAAAAAAAGGGATAATGGACCTTCCAAGCCATTGGGAAAGGGCAATCGCTAACGGTGGTAACTATTTTGTAGATTAAATAAATAAATTTGAAGCTGTTCATCAATTTTAATTCTGGTCCAAAGTTCTCTACGAACTTTCCGGACAACCCAATATGTTAAAGTAAGGACTTGTTTATCACTGAGAGTTATATCCATGTAAATATATTCCGAATTAAAAAAAAATGCAATATGAATTCCTTAATTTTTATTATTACTTTCACTTAGACTAATATGAAATCTATACTAATATTATAAAGCTGAAGAGTTTGTTTGTTTATTTGAACGCGCTAATCTCAAAAACTACTGGTTCTAATTGAAAAATTCTTTTTGTGTTGGATTGTCCATTTATCGAGGAAGGTTATAGGCTATAAAACATCATGCTGCGACCAATGGGACCGAAGAATCAGTCGAAAATCTGGGAAAAAACGGGGAAAATTTGGGAGAAAAAAAAACCTCGCTTCCCAATGATTCCAAATGATTTACCTTTTATTTTTAAATAATTCAATTTCCCGTTAATTTATATTTTTCCATTTAAACATGTAAGAATAGGTTTACGTCGAGATCAGGTTGCGGAGAAAATCAGTATGTTCTGCCACAAGAAAATAAAACTAAAAATGTCATTTACACGGAAGTACTTTAAAATATATTCTTTTAAAAACTTCTTAATAGCAATTATAATAACAGAAATTGATCCAGACGAAGTCGCTTTAGAATATATCAAAGAAAAAGTGACATGTACTAAAAAGGTTTAAATTTGAGTGATAAAATTCCGGTTCTGGGATACGCCGATGATTTGGTACTGCTAAAGGAAGATACGGAAACTAAACTACCTTAACTAAATACAAGTCCGTAAATAAAAACCGGTAAAGAAATAGGACTCGAAATAAATACCGAAAAGACAAAATATATGATTTGTAGCAGAGACGGTGGCGATTATAGTGATATTGATATATCAGGGTATACTTTTGAACACGTAGAGAAATTTAGGTTCAATGATAACGAAAAAAAAATCCAGGAGGAAATAAAGTCCTGGTTAAACGCGGGAAATGCGTGTTATAATTCAGTTGCGAAATTACTTAGCTTCTGTCTAAAAACTTAACGGTTAGAATTTATAAAACTGTTATTCTTCCGACGGTGAAACGTGGCTGCTTACTTTGAAGGACGGACAACGGCTAAAGGTTTTAGAAAATAAGGTACTAACATATTTGGTCCAAAGAGAGATGAGGCTACTGGGGAGTATAGAAGGTTACACAACGCGGAAATATTTATATCAATCTATATTATTATCTATATTGTTAAGTCATGTTTTATTTCAAGAGTCATTTTCAACTTTAATCGTTATTACCTTGAAGCATATTCTTCTTCTTCTTCGGTTGACGCGACAGGCCTTGGAGGCCCTTGGCCGCGCGGTATGGTTTATAGTCCACACCGCGATACTCGATGATATTTTATAGGGTAGAGTCATCACTCCCTACGCCTATTTTTGTGGGTGGCTGTCAATTAGCTGACGGGTCCCACATACCCGGGGGAGATTGTGAGTGAATCCCCATTTATTTATATGCTTGAAAAAAGTCCTCCTGGGACTGGGATTCGAACTCACAACTTCAGCGTGGCAGGCTAGCGCGCTAACCACTTAGCCACGGGCTCCCCACCTTGAAGCATATAGATTTATAAATTTAAATAAATTAAAAAAATTACTATTTCATTTGATTTATTCGAGTATAATAATCAGAACTATTATTTTAAGCATATTTAGGACTTTTATTAGCTGTATGTCTATATTTATAAATAAAAAGTACCACTCAATTTTCTGGTATCTAAAAAATTACTATGGTTGTGAGGCTAATATTTTTCCTGGAGGTTCGTCTTACCGCCTAGATGTGCAATAAGGCAGGATTTGAAAATCTTCGCCCAAAAAGTGGTTGAACAACCTAAACGTAAAATTGTCTTAATCTGATATGTATCAGCAAAGGTACAAAGATTTTATACCAAATATATTTAAGCATATTACTGTTGTTATCTGTTCGTTTAACGTCACTTTTATACTACTATGGTTAATCTTATGATGACTAATTTTTTCCTCTCCAAGTTTAGTTAGGGTAGAGATCTTTAACGAGTTCATGGAATCGCAAAGGCTTGGGACCACCATTTTACGTCCCCTTCGAAGGAGGGCATAACTAAGGTTGTTTTTTACTCTCATTAAAAAATCTTAAAGGCACCTGGCTGATCACTACATACAGGTGACCGACCTTTTTAAGTATATTGCGTTTCATATCTGTTTCGAGTGTAGGTTTTTATGAAAATATATTCAATTGTTATTTATTTTTTAAAAATGGTTTTGTGACGATTATTTTTACATATTAACTGATTATGGGTATAACCACTTCTACTGGTTTGCTATTGTAAATTTGACAGGAAGAAGTCAAGATCGGGCTTTAAATGATAACGAAGAGTAGCTGATAGCTGATATTTATTATAGCCAATCTCTCCATAAAAGCATATTAATTAATACGAAATGCAATATTCGCGAGCAAAGCTGCGTGACACAGCTAGTATAATATATTTAGGGAAAGTATTGTTAAAAATTGCGAATTCGAGTTTTTCCTCGAAATACCCGTTTTAGGGTCCTTCATTTCTGTGTGTGCGTTAATGTCTAGCATGAAAACAAAAAGTCGCACGAAACTGAAATTTCATATTGAACACTTCCCTTCATACCACCCATTTTACATCTTTTTACGATTTTCTGGCAAAACGCTCTATTTTTATTAAAGTCGCTATATCTATGTGCAATTGGGTTTTAATATCATGTAGGTTTTTTCCTGATTGAAATAGAATCACAGGGCTTAAATGCCGATATTTTAAATTTTCTTCCTCTAATCTACTTTTAGAGGAGGTGTTTTATCATGTTCCCATCGATAACTTAATAAAACACATGTTACTATCGAAACTTAATGTAATTAATTCTTTTACCGTTTTACTTTCACTTTCCTATATACTTCATCCTTAATTGTATTTAAAAATTCTCAAGTAGATTTTAACAACGGGGGTAAGTGAAAGTCGTGTGTTGTGTGTTTCAGATTTTTAAAAATAATTTCAAACCATGCGTCTCTCGCCCACGCCAGGGGTAGGCAGGAAGTGACAAGATTCATAAAATTGTATTATCTCATCAGTATCTTGAAGACATCTTTTGTATAAAATCAAAGTAAATAAATGATATATACATTATATATAATGTCTGAATCAAGGGAACCATAAAAACAGTCGTTCTATGTTACACACCTGCTTCTTCTTTTCTTCTACAAACAATGTTTTTATATTTTAATTTAGATAATATTATAAAATATATTCCTGGTATTGTTATCTCTCTCCATGAGATTATTTTTGTAATCAGCATAAATAATATTAGTATGATGAAGGATGAGATGATTCGTGTGGCGGTCCAGAATGATTAGAAAATATTAAAAAACTTTGTTTAACCTACGTTTCGACCCACGTTGCGGGTCTTCAGGTCTCAGTTGAGGTAGAGAACCTGAGTGAAAAAAAGGAACCGTATTTTTAGGACTGATTTATATATTTTATGTTATTAGTTAAAAGAGTTTATTTACAAGGTGTTAATCCTACATGCTCACAAATATAAAAATCTGGTGCGCGCAACACACGACTTTCACTTACCACCGTTGTTAAAATCAATTTTAAAATAAATTTAAAGGTACAAATAAATTGTTTGAAGAATTAATTATTTTGAATTTCAACAGAAACATGTGTTTTATTAAATTATCTATTATCACTTTCACTTATCTATATATGAAATATATAGTAAGGAAAAGTATTGCGATCGTGAAAATTATCGAATTCCAGTTTTCAACGGAAATACACGTTTTTGGGTCCCCTGAGTCCAAATAACCAAGTCCCGCAAAAAGGTCTGTGTGTGTGTGTGTGTGTGTGTGTGTGGTAACTCCCGGACGAAAACGAAAAGTCCTATGAAACTGGAATTTCATATTAAGACAACTATTCCGAGATGGTACAGAAACGTTTTCATCAAAATTAGCTGACCAGAAGATTTACTTTATACCATTCATTTTGCACCTTTTTTTCGATTTACTCAAAACGGCTCGGACGATTTTGATTAAACTCTATATATCGATGTAAAATTTGATGGGCTTTAATATGATGTAGCTTTTATTCTGATTGAAATAGTCCAATGGGGCTTAAATGCAGATATTTCAAATTTTCTTCCTCTAAAGTATCTTTAATTTTGTATATTTTATAAAATTAACCATATCATCTTATTAGCATTGATAAATAATGGGTAAATATGCAAGCTGAGCGAATTCGATAGGTACAAACTTATTTTTTTATGCATTTTTTGTGTTTTTGAACTATATATTATATTATATATATATATATATATATATATATATATATATATATATATATATATATCTTATTATTTATATTATACATATAGATGTATTATATACCGTTGGATAGCTAAATATTTAAAAAAAAATATATTATCTAATTCACGGACTTTTAAAGGATAATTAACTGACGAAAATTCGATAAAACTAACTGATTGTTGTAGATAAAAATATAATAGATTATTTAATAAAACACACGTTTCTATTAAAATTCAAAATAATTAATTCTTTAACAATTTATTGGTATCTTTAAATGTATTTAAAAATTCTTCTAGAGTGCTGCCAATGGGCAGTTTCTCTTCAGGTTTTTCATGTACACTATCTTTAATCCGCATATTTACTTGATATATTCCCATACAGTTGTAAATTTCAATAAAATATAATAAACAAAATTCTTAAATTGATTTTAACAACGGAGGTAAGTGAAAGTCGTGTGTTGCGCGTACCAGATTTTATTACTATCTACGACAATCAGTTAGTTTGATCTTTTACAAGTTAGTTTTATATTATCTCCGTTAACTTTTAAAATTTCGCCAAGATGATATTTTTTCTAAAATCTTTAGCTTTCCAACGGTATATTGTACATCTATATTTCTGTTTTTATGTTCAAAAATTGTATAAAAAATATTTTTGCTCTTTTCTCTTTTAGTTATACATCAAATTCGTTAAACGTATATATTTATCCGTTTTATATCAAAGCTAAAAAGATGATATAGTTATTTTTATAAAATCTACAAAATTAAAGGTACTTTAGATGAAGAAAATTTAAAATATCGGCATTTAAGCCCTGTCAAACCATTTCAATCAGATTAAAACCTACACGATGTTAAAGCCTATTAAATTTTATATTAATATAAAGAGTTCAATCAAAATCTCTTGAGCCGTTTTTGAGAACATCCTAAAAGGGTGCAAAATGCATGGTATAAAGAGGCCCCTTTGGTAAGCTGATATTAATGAAAAAGTTTAAAAAGTATAGTTGTCTTAAACATGAAATTTCAGTGTCATTCGGCTTTTCGTTTTCTTCCACGCACGGATACACAGAGACCTTTTTGTGGAACTTGGTTATTTCGACTTAGAGGACCCTAAAACGTGTATTTCCGTTGAAAACGCGAATTCGAAAAGTATTAATCGCAATACTTTCTCTTACTATATATTTCATATATAGGTAAGTTTAAGTAACAATAGGTATACAAATTTTAAAAAACAGTTCGAAAATATAAATTAATTTTATTTTAGTCTCAATATAACTTTCTCTTTAATTTTCACTTATTTTCATTGATATTAATATATTTTTCTTCTTTTGAATTTTGTATTTATAAGTGCACTCATGTACTGTACTGCTGATTACTAATCCAACCAAAATTCAACCTATTAGACTAATGATAAGGTTCCAAAATTCATGGAAGAAAAAATACATATAAAAAAGAACTATTAGGGATAATAACATATAGGCATAAACATATAGTGTTATATCGTTAGTATAATATTAAATAAAAAAAACAACAACGAAAGAATTATTTCATATAAAATATAGTTTCTAGACTCCTACACGTAAAATTAGTGAAATCTAAAAAAAAAAAAAATAAATAAAAAAAAAAAAATAAATAAATAAATAAATAAAAAAAAAAAAAAAAAAAAATGTTGGTTGACTATTTCCCATCAAACTTCCTCTTTCTTAATCAATAAAAGTAAAACAGAATTATTTATATTTTTATTTTGAACTGATATTTTTGCCTCGTAAAGTCACGAATACTTGACTAGATCACAAAATATATTGGGCAGTGGTCATTGAATAAATAATTCATCCAAATAAGAAAACTTATTTTATTGGTTACAGACGTTATGACCCATGATTTAGGCCAAAGTCAGCGTTGACCGGGCAGACTAATTAGAGAACTGCTAATTCAGTTATTTTCATTTAAAAGCCTATTCAAAATAATTAAAACTATCTGACTTGTTCGGTATTTCCCTAGATACAAATTTTGTGCTATTTGAATGTTAGAAACCCAAATTTACTTGTTTCGTACTAGACTCTATCACTGTCACGTACGCCGTAAATAGTTTTCTCTACCTCTTCAAAGAGACGATTGCGGCTTTTCTTGAACCGTCCTGTAGATGGAGTCAATGTCTCAATGTCTTGTATTCATTCCTGTATTGCATTCAAATAGTGTTGAATGCCCAATATTTAAATACAATGGATCCATTGTATTTAACTGTTATAAAATAGAGAAAAACGAGAAAAGAAGCTGATTGCATAGATCTTGTATGTAATAGTCAATAGTGGACTTGAGAAACCTCAGAAGCCTAGCATAATAAACATTTTTTTATTCAATCATTCTTTTATTATATTTTCATAAAAAGTATTTGAATTGATAAGTCGTCTAACTAACTAGCTTTTCCCATTAAGCCATTTAGTAAAGCATCAAATAAAGTCCGCACGATAATAGAAGCCAGTGTATTTAATTTAGTCACTTTACGCCACTGTGATTATTAGTAGGAAGCTATAGTGAGTGCCTGACCATTTTACGTCTCCTCCGAAGGACGATAAAACTTTTATTGATTTTTTTACTCCCTTTAAAAAATCCTAAGGCCATCTATCGGGTTTGAACAAACGACCTTGGGCATAGAAGACTGTTATGTTAGCCACTAAACCACTGGGGAACCCATTAGCAGGATCCAATGAATTAATAAATTACAACATCGTTTGTATATTTTCAACCTTTAAAAAAATCCAATATTCTGTAGAATGACGGAGAAATACAATTTCAATCTTATTCCAACGATAACACCTAGCCAATAACGACACAGCCTAAGATAAGTTGTGTATTATATAAATAAAAAAAAGGGAGGAGAGGGAGATTTAAAAAGACCTATTCATCAGATTTTAGTTCAACCTCGATTCCAGACATTATTTCTCTTCAAAAGTCAAGAATGACGAAGATATGTTAGATACTTCATTTTATGAAATTATTAGAAAATGAAACTGTTTAAAGAGGAGCAATGTCTTGCATTGTTCGTTTAAAAATCTCTATAATTTTTATTCATTCTTAAGTCGTCTTTTTTGGTTTTTGCATTTTCCTCACCACTAAAAATGAATGAAAAGTGTTAATTAAAATTTTATGTAACAAGACCTTAGTGATATGCTTTAATATTATGGTGAAAATTAGTTTTCACTTCTTACAATGTATTGCTAAAAGTTGGGCCTTAACTTGGGGACCACATATGTACTTTAGTTGGAACTGTCGTTTCTTAAAATGTCCACAACAAAATCATGAAAAAGTATTGCTTTAAAAAGATAATTTTTCTTTTTTAAATTTTTTTATTAATTTTTTTCCGTTTGTTAGTAATAATTAAATTAAAGGTCATAAAAAAGTATTGAAACAAGTTGACGCATTTTAGGTTTAAGTAGCTCATGATTTTTGTTTTATGCCTTCTAAATTTTCTTATATTTCATAGGATTCCATACTAGCATTGTTTTCATAATGATGGAAGAAATGCATAAAACCTCAAGGTCAATAATGTCTGTTCTTATTTAAAGTGTTTGAATGACTGCACCCCTAACTAGCTTCTCATGTGTAATACTTTCACTTACTACATTCAGTAAGGGAAAGTATTGCGAACGCAAAAATTTTCGAATTCCACTTTTCCACGGAAATACACGTTTTAGGGTCCCCTGAGTCCAAATAACCAAGTCCCGCAAAAAGGTCTGTGTGTCCGTGTGTCTGTGTGTGGTAACTCTAGCGCAAAAACGAAAAGTTGTACGAAACTGAAATTTCGTATTGAAGCCTACTATACGCCCGAGATGTTACAGCAACTTTTTCACTAAAATCTGCTGACCGGAAGGCCTACCTTATCCCATGCATTTTGCACCTTTTTAGGAAATTCTCAAAAACGGTAATAACGATTTTGATTAAACTCGCCATATCGATGTAAAATTTAATGGGCTTTAATATCATGTGGGTTTTATTCTGATTGAAATAGTCCGATGGGGCTTAAATGCAGATATTTCAAATTTTCTTCCTCTAAAGTATCTTTAATTTTGTAGATTTAAAAAAATTAGATACATCATCTTATTAGAATTTATAAATAACGCCTAAATATGCAAGTTGAGCAAATTTGATTAACAACTAAAGGTGAAAAGACCTAAAATAATTCTTAATGCAATTCTTTCACCGCTTGGCCGCTAGGTAGCGCTGTAGTCGACGCTTTTGGCGGGACAATTCCGATTTTACAAAATTGGTCCCGCGTCCCGCGACGTTTTTCATAAGTCCCGACTATTACAATTAAGTTAAATTCTATATTTATGAAAATCATTATTTTGTGTTCTAAGAATCCTACGGGCTACGACGACTAACATATTGCTTTTGCTACCCAGTTACATTGTATTTGTCTCTCAGATGATACTGCATGCTAGCAAGCTAATTAAACGAATAAATATTACAAATCTGCTACTTACCATAGAAAATTAAGGTAAGTAATTTATTTATATGTTTCATAAATACATAAATTGTCCTAAACTCAGCTTAAAATAATCGTAGTCTTCATATTTAATGCAAATTAATTCGGCGAAATTTTGCCGATGTTAAACGAATATTTATACTGTATGTGTTTACAACATTTTAGTATTTTTTTAAATGCTCAGAGACATATAATATTGTAATTTACTAAAGAACAGTTAGATAATCACAAATTAATTTAAAATTGAATTTATCTACAAGATTCAAAACATATAATTATAAGTTTTTCTACAGTAAATCAAGTGTGGACATCAGAAAAATCAAAATTAAGTGTTTACATTTGAAAGCCATTTTATGTGTCAAATATAATTTGACAAATTCTTGTGAAGATTTTTTACAATATTTTAAAAAATGACAACTATTTAATGAAACAAATTCAATCAAATAAAAAATATCAAACATTTTTGATATTTATAAATTGTACTTATGTTAAAAAAAATATATATATATTAAGATATAATATTTTTATATAAAAGGACACCCTGATCAAAAATCCCCGGTCCTCCAGGTTGGGGGTTGTCGTTCCAGGGTTAGATGCTCATCGAACGAAAAATCAGCCTGCTAAAAGAAATCAGCGTGGAGCCTCGGATATATCGGACGGTCTCTCTGGCAAAAGACATCGGAAACGGACTATTCATTTGGGAACCTGGAACGTACAGAGTCTCAACAACAAGCGAAATGAGGTGCTAAAGGAAGTTGAACGTTCAGCGCTGGATCTCGTGGTGTTGACTGAAACGAAGATAAAAGGGAAAGGTCAGGAGTTCCTCGGAGAATATATGCATCTGTGGAGTGGTGTGGAGAAGAATAAGAGAGCTAGGGCTGGAGTGTCTTTTCTGGTCAAGAGGAAACACATGCGAAGAATAACCCATTGTGAAGAGATCTCAGAGAGGCTAATGCGGGTGGACCTTGACCATCTTGGCCGAAAACTTGTGGTATTCGGTGTATATGCACCCGGAAATAATGAGTCTCCGGATATGAAGGACGCTTTTGAGGAGGAACTCAGAGCTTCTCTCGAGAAGGTGAACGACGACAAAGAGATTATCATTCTGGGGGACTTAAACGCTCGAGTTGGATGTGAGATTGGAAGCCGAGTGGTTGGGCGCTATGGAGAGAAGATTGTCACCGAAAATGGAAGGCGACTACTCGATATATGCGAATCTTTCGATCTCACGATTCAAAATACCTTCTTCAAACACAAGTGGATCCACCAAGCCACATGGAATAAACCAGGATTCCAATCTTCAATATTGGATTACGTAATCTCCAAGCAACAAAGCACATTAAAGGTGGAAGATGTACGTGTGTTCAGAGGCTGGGAATGTGGAAGCGATCACCATATGCTGAGGGCCAAGATTTACCTTCCTTGGATTGCAGAGAGGAATAAAAGGAAAGGTGAAATAACGACGGAAGCAGAAACCATTCCACAATATCGGCTGGATTTACTGGGAGACCCAAGCATCCGGGACCTGTACAAAAGTCGACTAGAAGCAAAGATTGACGTTGATGTTGGAGTGGATGCCTCAGAAAAATATGCATACATGAAGCTGCGGCTGAGTCCCTCGGTGTGAGAGATGGACGTCCTAAACCGGACTGGTGGTCAGATGAGGTGAGAAGGTGTATAGATCTGAAGAAATTGGCGTACCAGAGATACCTCTCCTCAAAAAATAACGACGATTGGGTCACCTACCGAAGATTGAATAAGGAGGTTAAGAGCCTTGTGGTGTGTGAGAAAAATGCGTCATGGGAGAGGTGCTGTAGACGTATAGATAGCACACTGGGGTACAATAGGGTCAAAGAATCCTGGGGTATTTTAAAGAAGCTGAGGGCACCTAGAAAAGGAAATATTCTTTCACCAATCGGCCAAGAAGAGTGGAAGAAACATTTTGAAAATCTCCTCAGAGAAAGCCGCACTCAGTTTATGGTAGAAGAGAGAGCTATCAGAACGCCGGAAGTTGGAATACAGGTCACTAAGGAAGAACTGATTCAGGCCCTAAAAAGCTCTAAAAACGGAAAGGCTCCTGGGCCAGGCGGGATATCGATGGAATTGCTAAAATGTGGGGGTAATAAGATGGTGAGCCTGCTTCTTGACATGATAAATTTGATATTGAGAGGAGATAAGATTCCTGACGACCTCCGGACAGGCTTTATATCACCCTTATTCAAGAAAGGTGACAGAAAGATATGCCGAAACTACAGGGGCATACGTGCGCAGAGCTCGATGAGCAGAGTTATGGGAAGACTACTCCGTGATAAATTAGAGGATGCTTTCTTCACCCCAGAGGAACAGGCAGGCTTCACAGCGGGGCGCTCCTGTAATGACAATATCTTCGTCCTCAGGCAGCTCATTGAAAAATCTCGGGAAATGAACCAGGAGCTGCATTTAGCCTTTGTGGATCTTGAACAGGCATACGACAGCGTCCCAAGGAGCAGAATGTGGACCGCATTGAGAGAGGCGGGCATCGATAGCACCTTAATAGAAGCTGTGAGACACCTATACCGAGATGATATCTACCGAGTGAAGATTGGAAAGCGGCTATCGGAGCCTTTCTCGGGAACTAAGGGTCTGAAGCAAGGATGCAGCATGGCGCCGACTCTCTTCAAGATTTACCTTCACATGTCTGTAAAGCAATGGTTTGACCAGTGTGGAGATGTAGGACCCTTTATCGACGATGAACAGCTGGTCTCCCTTTTCTTTGCTGATGACCAGGTTGTGTTTGTTCGGAGGAAGGTGTACCTGGAGATGATAATGTGTTCTCTATGGGATTGCTACGAGTCCATGGGACTCAAAATAAACTTCGAAAAGACCGAATACATGGCTATAGGCGCTGAAAATGACGGTGATCTAAATGTTGACTCGGAGACATGTACAAAGGTGAATGTCTTTAAATATCTAGGATCGTACCTGGACTCCTCTGGGTCATCAGAAACTGATGTTAGGAAAAAAGCAGAGCAAGCTCGAAAAGCCACACGCATGCTGCACCCGGTTCTGTGGAATAGGACGATTTTAAAGGAAAATAAACGAAGAATCTTCCACACCATCGTCGAGCCCATCTTAACGTATGCAGCCGAAACATGGACCATGTCATCCATGCTATATTCCAAGCTTCAAGCAGTGGAAATGGACTTTTGGCGAAGATGTATACGTGTTACAAGAAGGGACAGACTTCGGAATGATATTGTTCGGGAGAGAATGGAGGTTCGCCAGTCTGTTAACAGCAGAATTGGACAGCGAAGACTAAGGTGGTATGGCCATGTAAGGCGAATGCCTACAGAGCGTTGGCCGAATCGAGTTTTGGACTGGCAACCGCCAGGAAGACGGAGACGAGGACGACCCAGAGGTAGATGGATTGGTGGAGTTGAGGAAGAAATGGCTGGCCGAGGTCTTCAGGATGGAGATTGGCTGGACCGCGACCTCTGGTGCTCTGCCCTGATGTAAAAGGCAACCCACGTTGGAAGTAAAAGTAAAAGTAAGTATTAAGATGAACATTTTTGTTGATAGCTCTCCCCCCCCCCTCCTTCAGAGTTATTCTGCTTTGCCCATCTAAAAATCTGGTCACCTTATTCTAACGCGGAGTGATGAAAAGCCGAAAAAAACTTACTGAATTTCGTAGATAATATTATAACATATTATTTAATAACATCTTTCTATAAAAATTAAATGTAAATAATTCTTTAACAATTTATTTTCGTTTCTGAATTTGTTTAAAAATTCTTAAATTGATATTAATAACAAAGGTAAGTGAAAGACATCTACCTCTCTTTCCTATGTTTGGCATTTCTCGCTTCCCCATATACGCAATGTTGCAATTTTTATCGCAGTTAATTCTATCCAACCTATAGCCTCAGTGTTTTACAACTGAGAATTGTTTAACTCAGTAGAAAATCATACACGCGAATGACATAATAATGGAGGATGTACACTATACGACTTAGTGATAAAAATAGACTTGCTTGCGCCAATATTCGTGGAATGCTATGCTCTTCTTTTTTTTAATTGACCAAAGACTGAAGGAGTGTATTCTGTTGTTTGTAGAGAGAAGAAAATTCCATTCCCCTTTCTTCAGATAATACCGACCTTAGCTATAAAGCGAACACATTCTGTACGATTATTCTTTTTCTACTCACCGTGGATATTCACGTGGCATCGAATTTTAACTTACACTTTTTTTTTTCTTATCCTCTGGTTTTATTTCCAAACAAAATACAAATACAAATGTAATATGTATAGATGTCACATTTTGTCCTTCTATTACCCGGAGGTACTCTAAAGAGGATTGCTATATGCGCTGCATGCACTAGTAATCTTTCAAGGGCTTCTTCTATGCCTTTATTTATCCATTGCGAAATGGGAGGGACCATTCTTCAGGGTAACTTACAAACTAGTACATGATTTTGGATCATTTATTGTTGAAACAATCAATTAGTGGGATTAAACTGTGTAGTATATCGGAGTACGGAGCGTTACGTATGGGCTCAACTTTTTTTTCTGTTTCAGTTGTCACCTCTTGATTCTCCTCGAATGGTCTTCCAGAATCAGGTTGAGGTTTGTACTTTTGAACACTATAAAGAAAACAGTTCCGATGATCATGACAATGTAGGAGCAACGAGTATTCTCTTATCCTATCATAGACCGTGTCCAACGTTTAGACTCCTTGAAAATCACAACCGTTCGGTATTGCTGGTTCGCTTTGTCTGTCTGCTTCTTGTCTATTATTAAATTATAGAAAATTATTGATGTCTGAGCAAGACTACAGAGAATAAATAACTTCATTGGAATGGTAAATAAATATAATATTTTGTATTTTTGTTTATAAATTTTTTTAATTATTTATTAGTGGTCCATTATTTTCTCTTTTTTATCATATTAGCCTTGTTCCTAAATGTGTGATTTACTTTTTTCTAATAATTGCCTAAAAATTTTGTAAGGACAACATAATTTATTTTGCTAGATTCTTGTTAAATAAAATGGTCCATTTTCACTCAACACTTCTTTATTTCTTTTTTCCTTCTCCCCACGTTTCGGTCTTTGCCATTTTCAAGGATTCTATCAACATCATTTATTTTAAATTAAAAGATGATCAACATTATTTTTTACATTGTTATATGCCATTTTACATACCTTTAATCATTCTTTTATGTTTGCGTATTTAAAATACATTTCGTCCCATTTAAAAAAAAAATTCTATTACAGGCTGAACCACCTTTGTCAGCTTGTTATTATCCACTGGATTAAAGCAATATATCCTTTCACTTTTAACATTTGATGTTAAAAATAATATTTTTCTTTATCTTTATTTAGAATGTAATAATTTCAAAACTATATCAAATAACAATTAAATTAATATTATTTATTTTTTATATACATTGTTTTATTTCCTCCTCCTCTAATTAATCAATTCCACATTGTTTTCACAGCCAAATCTTTTCTTTTAATTAAAAAAAACATGAATAATAAATTATTAATTTATTTTATTTATAACATAAATAAATATTTACTTGAAATTTCAAAACAACTACGCTGATGGACTGTTGTGTCCTTTCGATGTGCCTATTAAAGAAATTAGAGCGCTTCCAATGGATAGCTTCTCTTTAAGTCTGGTTCATGTATATTTTCTTTTAGCCTATTTATTAGTTGTGTTATGTAATACAGTTATAATTATCAATAATTTTTTTTAAATAAAATAAAATAGGCACATAGAAAAAAACAAAAAACAGGAAGGACCTAACTGTTTCTAAACCAACGGCCGTGCAAGGCGATTTTAGCGATATTATTTTTTCACTGAGTTTTTCTAATAAATAAGAGTAAGGGTACATATTTTAATGATACTGGTTAAGCCCCTAAAGAAATATTATTATCTTCTCAAAATAATTATTGATTTATCTATCGACCCAATCAGCTTCATTTAAAAAGTTTTCGCTCAGATATATTTTAAAATTTAAATTTGAAAAAAATATTTTAAACAATGTCATTGATAAATCTTATGCTTTTGTATCAATTATAATTATTATAATCATGTACTTGAAGGAATTTCATAACATGGTATATTTATTTAAAATAATACTCCCTCTATTCATGAATCTTATTTAACAAATCATAATGTTCCTACTGTGTGTTTTTATTAATTATGGTTATAGCTAATTCGAAAAGGAGGCGGTTGGTAAGCCTGGAGGAGGCCTCACTATCGATTCACTATCGATAAGAAGGCGGACGGGAGTCCATCAGTCTGAGCCGTGATGCTGGGCTGTGCGCTGGTCTTGGCGCTCTCCTGGACGGTTTGCACCGCAAAGGTGCTTACTCCTCCATACATCAACATCGCAGAGAATAGCAAGGTGGAGGCCACCTATACCTGCGGTGAGGAAGGTCCGGACCTCTACTGCAAGTTAATTGGTGCCAACCAGGACGCCAACGTAGACGAAAGCAATGTCATCATCCATGGGCAGGTAAATACTCAGTGTGTCAAAAAACATGGCTCAAAATTAATTTTTTGGTTATTGGCTGTTTGTTCAATAATTAATTTTTTTTTAAATTATTTATCCATCGTCCCAATTGAAAGTAATTTCAATTTTAGAAAAGCTCATGCATTGAACACATAAGTAGCGAATTTCGTTCTCAAGTGAAAAAAATAAGAAAAATTAAATATTAAAGTCGCTTTTTTTCGGAGATTATGGAGAGCATTAAACTCCTCCACTCATCCAAAAAAAAAAAAAAATAATAATAATAATAAATATCCAAACGCAAAAAAAAAATTGTGATTCATATATTTGGCCTTTTTCAAAAGAAGTTTATTGATTTAATTTACTTTCACATCTCACTACGTTTCGGCCTCTAGGGTCATTTCCAAGTATCTGAAACAATTCAATTTTTATATCTCTATACTTTTTACATCTCAGTTTAACAATTAAATTAATTATTTTATCAATCGTCTACTAAGAAAGTGAACAAATATTATGGAATTATCCTAAATCGTGGTGAAACAAAATGGTGGGATTACGATTTCAAATTTTTGAACTTTAAATTATAGTAAAATTACAAAATGATAAGTTACTAAGTTGTTAATAAATTATAATTGTAGACAAAAATAGCTGAATTTAATATGCAATTATTAATTAATCTTCACTATTCTCTTCTGCTGTTCATTTTCATTTTTCCAGTTAATATTTTACCGGGAAACACTATAAGATTAATAAATGTAAATATCTGAGGTATAAAATTAGGGCTGATTTTTTTATATTTCTTTCAAAACACCTTTTTATTTAAAGTATCATCACAAAGGGACGATTCATCCATCTTCAGAATCCCACATATTAAAACAATATATCTCTAAAATCAATTAAAAACCATGATTGTGATGTAAATTATTAAAACTATGAAGTGGTAATTTTAAAACAAAAGTTAAAATTATTACACAGATTATTAGAAAGTTATTAAAAATGTATCTCAACGAAATAACAATGTTGCATAGTTCATAATTATAAAAATAATAAATATTGTAAAAATTTACCTGGTTTGTAGACATGTTTTAACTTGTAGGATCCTGAAGATGAGTAAGCTACCCCGAAACGTCGATTCGTGATGATACTTTCCTACCTTTCGAAGAAACATAAATAGATCAGCCCTCATTTTTATATCTCAAATATCACTCAATTTCTTTCGGATATGAAAATATAATGTACTTATCGTTTTTTAAGGTTCTTGAGGTATAGTCAATAAGTTATTAGTACATCTTCAGAATTTATGGTTCTCATATTCAAGTCAAGTCGTTGAAAAATGAGCACCCATATAAAACAACTAAGACGCTGATTCAATAAGCTTCCATGGAGTATTAATATATTCCTAGTTTTATATATTATGCATATGTGAATAAATAAGTTTTTAATTTAACGAATGTTTCATATTGAGTTCAGTTATTTTAAATATCAATTATAGTTTAGTTCTTCAGCTTCGAAAGTAATTGGCTGGAAATTTTCAAAGATCAAAATTTCGGCATTTTTACCATTATTTAGAACACAAAAATTACACCTATTTAAAGGGAAAAAAATCTTCTTTTTAAATAAAATTTTTAATTTCTGCTTATTACATCTATATAATAAAATTATTTTTGACTTTACACGATACTGTTTAATTTTAGTAAAAATCAAAATCAAAGTAAAAGTTGATATAAGAATAAAACATTTTTAATAATCATAATGGTTTTTCAAAATTAGTTGACGCATAAATAAAAAATAATTATCAGGTTTTTACTATTTTTAGAACACATGAATTTACTATTTGGTTTAGCGTCCTCGTGTCAAGAAGTTGAGCTCTTTTCGATTCTTGTAACTAAAGAAAAGTTCATGTTAATTATTGTTTTGACGAAGTTCAAGTTATGAATAATAACCTTCATCAAAATTAATTTGATTGAATCTGAATTAAGAATACAAAATAGCTTTAAAAAAAATCAAATTACTAATATATTAATTGATGTGATATATGATATATTGGAAATGAGTTTTTCGTTCAATTCACATTCATTTATTTTTATTATAATTACTTATTAATAATTAATAATAGCTTTATTAGCATCAGTATTGACAAAAGCCTCTCCCATAGGGAGAAATTTATAGTAGTTGGCTATACTAAGAAATAAATAGATAAGTAATTAAAATATTTTAACATATCATTGAGAAAATATCGAAACAATTATCAATTTTTACATCTTAAGAACTCTGCACCTATTTTATTTAGAGAATGGCCAATCTCGAAAAGTTGTCCAGAACCAAAAGTTAGCCACTATTACTCATGTCTATTCCTGACAAAAGTAGTCATGAATACATTTACTTCCTCATTATTCTATTAGGTCAGATGTTATTGGTCTCATAATAATAAGCCGAATCAGTGAAAAAAAAAGTTTGGTACAGATATTACACTTATAAACATGTTTTTTTTATGAATCCCGTAAATCGACAAGACATGATTTAATGTTATGCTGCCATCTACATTACATTTTTCTTTCAGTGTAATTGTATTTGTGACTTCATCTGTTAGTTTGACAGTTTCTGTTATTATTTATGTGATTATTTAGTGCTCCTTTCAGGAAGTTTAAATTGGCTGATCCAGAGGCCACTGTTAGTTAAGTAGCCTCCGAGGTTTTAGTTTGGAATTCAAAAATGTATATTTTTCTATATACATTGAATAGTGTGTATAACTCATTGAAGATTATGTTTAAACTATTTTTTTTATAATTATGGTTTCAATAATAGACTTATTTACTTTACTTCTTGAATAATATTTTTTAATTGTTTGTAATTGTTGAAAATAATTATTCAAAAATATCCAAAATATTAGTATAGGGGCTATACAGACATACCCTGACAAAGAGCAGAAGTGGTTGACAGGAATGCCAGAAAACAAGAGGAATTGTACTTAAATATAATTATGATATAGTATGAAAGAAGTTGGTTCGGGGTGCAGTCAATATAACACACAATTAAGTATAACTTAATTTATTGGTGCCGACGTTTCGGCCTAAATTATATGCCTTCTTCAGGGCTATAAGAAGGGGAGAAAATACAAAGATAACAATTTATAAAGATAACAACGATTGTTTTTTCTTATAGCCCTGAAGAAGGCCTATAATTTAAGCCGAAACGTCGGCACCAATAAATTAAGTTATACGTACTTAATTGTGTGTTATATTGACTGCACCCTGAACCACCTTCTCTCATATATAGACACAGTCAACCATTGTCACTTCATTAAAATATGGTATATTCAAAATTAAAAAAATATATATATATACATACAATATATGAATATAGCATATGTAATTTTTATTTGAAAAGATGCTATTCTCTCTTAATATCAGTGTTTTTTTTCCGTTGTCAATTTGTTCTAAAATGAACAATAGGTAATTACATACTTATTGAAATTCTCTTTGTTGTACTAAAATAAATTTAAAATTATGCGCAAATTCATTATTGTTTTCTTTATAAACTCTTCAAATTCTTTTTGAACACTTATCTCTGTTTTGTTTTACTGTATAACTATGGAACTTTGTTTTGTTATCTTTTACTGGAAATGATTAGGCGATTGTTCAACGGTTTAGATAAAAAGAACAAAACCAAAAATAAGATATGGATATAGCATTGAGCAATTCTTTTCAGTAAGCTGAATATGATTAGCAAATATTTCATTAATGCCAAAAGTAAAATAAATTATTGATGTATGATAAATTAATGTATTAATAAATTATAGAGAAATATTCAAAAAATAGTCTAAGGAATCAGTTCCAAGAAAAAGTCTGTTTATATTGTAAAATTTTACGGATTTTGAAATTTTATGGTGCAACTTTCTTCTAGAAAGAATAGCAAAATATGTATAAATAAAAAATTATTTGTGGGATATTTATTGTTATCAGATATTGATAACACTGTCAGCTAGCTATATTTGTCTATTGATTCCTTAGAATCTCTTTTTATCACCGATCCTAAGCCATCAACTAATTAAGCAATGAAGACATGTCATTCGGCCACGAAATAGTAACGTTAGGGACTTTTAAACCTTCAGTTCAATAGCATTAAGGATATCAAAAGCTTTTATTAATAAAGAGCTTTGTGATTGACCTTTTAGCTGAATGCTGTGGCTTCCAGTGCTACCGGCTTGAAGCGTAAAGAGGAAGCGTGAAGTTTACTTTATCATTACACCATCTTGCAAACAAATCTAACAAGAGTACTCGATACCAACCTCTTGTAGAGCTTTCGGTTCCATTACCTTACATTGCCAAGGCGAGGGATAAACGCTGAGATAAAAGCCACCGAGGCTGGAACTTATAATTATTTTGGTTTCAAATTTTGGTCCTCTGTGGTTGCTAGGCAACGCGCGGTAACTAACTCAGCCACCCCGCTCCTTACTTTGGCCATCTTTTTGCTTTTCTCATGACCTGCAACTACTCCTGAACCTCCTCAACCATTTGGTCGTACAGATGGAGATTACTATAGTCTCTTTACCTTAGTAATCTGTAGTCAAATGACGCCAGTTAAAATTCGGCTTGGGTGAGTTGAATTTTTTCTCGTTGCAGATTCCGGAAGAATCTTGATCTTCCCACTATGGCTATAGTAGTTTGATAACATGTAGGATAAATCTTGTGATATAGATCGGAGTTGGTATCGTGGGGGAGTGGATTCATTGTTAGTTTTTCGATGAGCGAGATGTATCGTTAGAGTGTAATCATCTTGCCAACAGAACGAGTTATCAAAATGTCCTAGCTAAATATTTCCATAGCTCCCGTTCATTGGATCTAGTTGCTGTTGTGGAAAATTTTATTTTAAATCTGTCATAATTCCATTTTTTTTTTCTCAATTATGTTTTGGAGGAAGGAGATTTACCCTTTTTCTCCCACCCTATCCTCTGTGGATACTGTAATCAGATGAGGACGTTAAATTCAAAATATAAAAAATAAATAAAATAACCTCCTCGAACTCCTCCTTCATTCATCTCGAGACAGCTCATAACTCCAAGATTCGCTCAAGATTGGACCATAACTTCCTATTACCGATTAATCTGCAACCCTATACTCATTTTCTATGCTTAAACTGTCCTACTACCCGCTAAAACTCAAAAACTGCTCATCAACTATCTTAAAAGGTATCCAATTTTAATTCCGCTCAATATCTCACGATTTTTTTTTCTTTTCTCAAAACTAATATAGATGAGAGAGTTCAGTATTAATAGTTTGTTTATTTATTCATTTAACGTCACTTTATGCTACTGTGACTAATCAGACGATGCTATAGCGGGAGTCCTACATTTTTTCTATCTAGATTTAATTATTACAGGGATTTTTAACGAATACCGACATAGCACATATTCTGGACCACCATTGTACGTCCCTTCCGAAGGATGGCATAACCAAGGATTTTTTACTCCCTTTAAAAAATCCTAGAGCCCATCTAACGGTTCTAACCCGTGAACTTGGCCATAGATCACTGTTATGCAAGCCAATATAACACATTTCACCACACCCCTCCTCCCCCCAGTATTGATACATAATAGCTGTGGAGTTCGTGTTTATGTCTCGTGGAGTGTGGACGTCTAGTGTTTAGAGCTCCGGAGGATTAAGCACAAAGCGATAAGTGAACCTATACTATTACTCACTCTTTCTTTCTTTTTTATTAAAATATATTCTGTTTAATTTAACCTAGAAGTAAGTTTTTTGTTTTGTTTTTTATATTTTTATCTGTTTTTTATTTTTGATTGGCGAAAATGGAAAATTCGCCTCCTTCGAAACGAAAAAAAGGCAGAATTAAAGAACAACTTTTTGAAAATAATGCTGTTCAACCAAAATCATTCGCTAAATTCTTAATCATTAAAAGATTAGCCTTTGATGAAGAAGGGAATGTTTTAGATTTTAAAAAGATATCACCTTTTTTGATTCATAAAAGTCTAAAAAATTTAGTTGGGGATCTCAAAATGATAAAAAAATTAAAAGATGGTACCCTTTTAGTAGAAGTTTTATCAGAAAATCAAACAATAAAACTACTTAAATGTGAAAACTTATTTAATAACTTTCCAGTTAAAGTCGAGCCACATGGTAGACTCAATGTAAGTAAGGGTATTATTTGGTGCCCTGACCTTAACTATTGTTCTATTGATGAAATAAAAGAAGAACTAAAGTCCCAAAATGTAAGTGAAGTTAAAAGACTGACATATTTTAAAAATAATGAGAAACGGGATAGCCACAACTATCTCCTAACCTTTAACTGTCCGACAATTCCAAATGAAATTAAAGTAGGCTTTTATAACATTGCTACTCGTCCCTTCAAATCAAACCCCACGAGGTGTTATAATTGTCTTAGGCTTGGACATACTAAAATAACATGTAAAAAAGAACCCTTATGTCGTTTTTGTGGTAACATTAAACATGAAGGTACAGAATGTAATAGCCCCTTAAAGTGTATACTTTGCTCAGGCCAACATGATTCTTTTTCGAAAATTTGCCCAATTTTTCTAAAAGAAAAAGAAATTAAAAATATTCAAGAGACCGAAAAAATAACTTATTTAGCGGCTAAAAAGAAGTATGAACAATTACATCCTTTAACGACTACAGTTTCATTTTCTAGCATTGTAAAAAACAAACAAACCGTTAGTGTTAGTGTACAGACCGATACAGATGATTTAAATGATAAATCTATTTTCGTGAAGCCGTTAGAAGTAAAGACTTCATCGAGTTATACTCTCACAGTTGGTAGCGGGGCAGCTAATGAACAAAGCGGTACCCCCACCATGGCTCCTCCCCACTCCCTACCCCCACCATCCCTTCCTCCTACCACTCCTGCCCCTTTTTCCCCTATTCCCTCTAATTCTTTCCCTCATATTTCAAAACCCTTCCTAACTCCTCTACCCTCGGCTGAAAATTCAGCCAATACTACGGAAGCAAGGAAAATCACCTGTCAGTCTTCCGTAATTCCGACTACATCTTCGGAAAAACCAGTTGACCCTCTCCTCGTTCATCGTCAAGAACATGGAGAGTGGACAGTTGTGAAAGATAGGCGAACAAGAAGCAGATCTAGGAATAAATCTCCTAGGAAAAGTACCATGCAAATTGATTAAAATATAACTTTGTTTATATTACTATCGTTTAACTATCTATCTGTTTTTGATTTCTTTTATAGTTTCACTTTTAATTTGATTTTTTGCTAAACCTAATTTTTATAATCTGTCCATCATGAATCTTCTACAATGGAATTGTAACGGTTTAAAAACTCACTTAAACGATTTAAAAATACTTATAAACGAAACAGATCCGTTTTGCCTAGCTATTCAAGAGACTCACCTTAAAATTACTGATAATATCAATATTAAAAATTATGATTTATATCGAAAAGATAGTCCAAATACAAACCATAATCAACACGGAGTCTTAATTGCGGTGAAAAATAATCTTTATTCCGAACTTGTCCCAATAAACTCCCCGTTACAGGCTGTAGCCGTTAAAATTCACCAAACATTCACCTTTACTGTCTGTAATGTATACCTACCGCAGGACCGTACAATAACTACTCATCACTTAATAGACCTTTTTAATCAACTTCCTCAACCTGTACTTTTCATTGGTGACATGAACGGAAAAAATTCTTTATGGGGCTCTCGAGAAATTAACACTCGCGGTAAAATTATTGAAAACTTTCTGGACTTCTCGAACTTATTACTACTCAACACTGGCGAAAATACATTTCTTAGTTCAAGCTATGGAACATACTCCGCAATAGATTTATCCCTCTGCTCCCCATCCTTATACAACTTAATAGAATGGACAGTTCTACCTGACCTGCACGGTAGTGACCACTTCCCACTTCGTATTAAGTTTAACAACATGAAATCCGCTCATGCTCAACCTAAGTGGATTTTAAATAAGGCAGACTGGACTAACTTCAAAACTCTTGCCTCGCCACCCTTAATACCTCCAACCGAATTAAATATAGAGACAGGATGTGAGACCATTACAAACATAATTATTGAAGCAGCCAGGGAATCCATCCCCACTACCTCGGGAACACCTAAAAGACCATTAGTCCCTTGGTTCAATGAGGATTGTAAAAAGGCCATAAAACAACGGCGAAGAGCATTAAAAAAATTCCAAAGGCACATGACGACGGAAAACATGATCGAATACAAAAAACAACGGGCGATTTGTAGAAAATTGTTTAATTCGTGTAAACAAGAATCTTGGAAAAAGTTTTCAAGTTCTATCAACGTCTCTACACCCGCGAATGAAATATGGAATAAGATCCGCAAAATTTCAAACAATAAATCTTTTTCAAACCCCACTATCTTGGACAATGGCCAACTAACAGACGACCCGTTAACTGTTTCCAACATCTTTGCCGATTTCTATGACGGAATATACAACACTAAGAATGACAGTACCATATCTAAGGACAAAATAATAGACAACGAAAAACATCTTGAAACAGAATTTTACAATATTCCCTTCTCAATGTGGGAACTTAACGAAACCCTCAATAGCGTAAAAGGATCAACGCCCGGACCAGACTGGGTGCACTATGATATGATCAAAAACCTTCCGATCGAAACTAAAACATGGCTACTCGAATTTTACAATCATCTTTGGACTACTGGACTCCTCCCACAAGCTTGGCGCAACTCGATTGTAATTCCCATTCTGAAAACTGGAAAGGATAAAAGAGATCCTAGTAGCTACCGCCCGATATTTCTAACCAGCTGCTTAAGTAAAATAATGGAGCGCATGGTCAGCAAACGGTTAAGATGGCTTATAGAAACTAACAATCTGTTGCAACCTTTCCAATCTGGTTTCCGTCAGGGAAGGTGTACAATGGATCATTTGGTTACTTTGGAAGCTGAAGCGCAATATTCCTTCATTAATTCCCAACAAATGGTTGCAATATTTTCGACTTAAAACAAGCATTTGATAGCATCGACCATAAAATAATTCTGCAGAAACTGTCGTCCATAGGAATTAAGGGTTCTGTATTTTCCTATATCAAAGAATTCCTTTCAAATCGACAATTCAGAGTAAAAATAGGCTGTAAACTATCTGGAAACCGTAAGCAGAACATCGGGGTCCCTCAGGGTTGCGTCCTTAGCCCGATATTGTTCTGCCTTGCAATAAACGATCTGGGACTGAACCTACCGAGAGGTGTCAAACCGTTATTGTTTGCAGATGACCTAGCCATAATTTATAGATCTGGAAGCATCGACGATATCAAATGCAAATTACAAGATGCCATCAACAGATTATATCAGTGGTCACTATCCGTAGGCCTTCAATTTTCTGCCGAAAAATCTAAATGTCTTCATTTTTCCCGCAAAAGAAATACACAACCTTCTCCCGAATTCCGTCTGGGGAACTCTCTTATACCATATACGAATACACATAGGTTTCTGGGCTTAATATTTGATCGGAGACTAACCTGGCAACCACATATATCTTCTTTAAAAACAGTTACCACTAAACGGTTAATAATACTTAGATATCTAAGTGGAACGTCCTGGGGATCTGATAGAACAACCCTACTAAAGTTATACTGTTCTTTCATATGCTCAAAATTAGATTATGGTAGCTTTGTCTATGGTTCCGCTCGACTTTTAATTCTAAATAAAATTGATGCCGTACACCATGCTGGGATACGTATAGCAACAGGGGCGTTTCGAACCAGTCCTATTCTTAGTCTATGCTCAGAAGCGGGAATACCTCCTCTTTTGTTCAGAAGGAAAAAACTTGCAATTAACTATGTCTCCAAGCTACTGCTATATCCAGACCACCCAACCTATAGATACATTTACAAACCTAAAATTCACCAAAGCCTTTGCAAGTAAACCAAACGCTACACTTCCTTTAGCCGTAAGAATCAAATTTGTAATTTCAACCCTCGAAAAAACACCTATCTATAGACAGGACGTTTCAACTCCTCCATGGACTCTTTCGCCTCCTAACATAGTTCTCCGCTTAACCCGATTACCGAAAGCAAATACATCTCCCACCGACTATCAAATCCAATTTTCACATCTTCTCCACAGTATTACAGATCCGTTCGTAATCTATACCGATGGCTCTAGAAACGAGAATTCCGTTGCTTGCTCCTTCGTCACAAACAACTCCACGCACAAGATAAAACTCCATTCTCTATGTACCGTATTTACAGCCGAACTTCATGCAATAGCATCAGCACTCCACTTCTCCATGTCAGTAAACAACAACAATATAGCAATAATTACCGATTCATTAAGCTCACTAAAATCACTAAATAGTATGTATCCCAAATCTCCCATCGCTCTAAAAATTCATTCATATTTAAAAATGTTGAAAACTTCTAACAAATCAGTAAAATTCGTCTGGGTGCCCAGTCATATGGGAATAAAGGGAAACGAGCTCGCGGACAAAGCTGCAAAACAGGCACTTGCCCTCCCGGGTCGCGGCGCTGCGATATTGACACCACAGGAAGCAATCCTCCCATTAAAAAGAGATCTTTTAGATGCGTGGCAGGCCATGTGGGATGAAAGTCCACCCAGTAAATTAAAAACCATCAAAAAATCTGTAAAATCCTGGGCCACATCAAGTCGACCAAACCGAAGGGAGGAAGTCGTTCTAACCCGACTCAGAATAGGACATACGAACCTTACCCACATACATAACATAACGAAACAGTCCCCTCCGAGATGTCTATATTGCGATAGCCTTTTAACCGTACAGCACCTCTTTCAGGAATGTTCCTTCTACACTTCGAGACTAGCCCGATTAGGCCTCCCGAGCAACATAACCGAGGCTCTCGGTGACAATGAAGACACGATTAAATCCGTCATCTCGTTTTTAAAGGAAAGCAACATTCTCACAAAAATTTAAAATCATTCTCTAGAAATATCTGCAAATCACATTTCGTTTCTAATATATATCGATATTTCGAGTAACAAAGAAAAACAAAAAGATTAAAGGGAAAAAAAAAATGTGTATATGTTTATATGTGTATTTGTTTGTATATGTATGCGTGTGTTTATATGTATGTATGTACGTGTACGTCTATATGTGAATATATGTATATAAGTGTATGTGTTTATGTGCGTGTGTACGTAGATGTGTGTGTATATATCTATATATGTGTGTGTGTGTGTGTGTGTGTGTGTATGAGTATATGTATATATGTATGTGTGTGTATGTGTATATATTTATATGTACGTGTATCTATATGTATATTATATGCATGTATATATATGTATGTATGTGTGTGTGTATATGTACATGAAATATGTGTGTATTTATTGAAAATACTTAAACTAGGAAACAAAAAAAAAATAGAAAACAGGGCACTGATGACCTTAGGGTTTTGTGCCATTAAGCCCTAATCAACAACAACAACATAATAGCTGTGGTCAATTAATTTTCTTTCTCCATATGTGCTTGAGATAAATAAAGTTGGCAAAATGTCGATCTGTAACACCTTTAGCATGAGGTTGTTTAACAGAAATGCTAATTTAACGTAGATAGAGATACCCGTATTAATTCGTATATTGAATCGATACTTACCGCCTATTACGATTGTTGGGTTCTCAATGTTCTCTGGAATGCGAAATACCGAATTCTCGCCATCTCAATAGCTTTGATGATCTCATTTAGGAAGAGCGGGAACCTTGACATTAGGTTTACAATGAAGTGAATAGTATTGGGCATGATAATGATTTTTGAATAGGATTTCATGATCTGTTTCAAAATGAAGATTTTAAAAATAATTAGTTTTCTTGATGGAAAAAAATATACTTATGAGCCTTGACTTGTTCTAATTTACTTTATTTGATGACCGAATCCTCAACGAACATCTCCTGTGGTTCATTCTATTTATTTGAATTTTCATAGAAATATATATTTATGATTCTTTGCTTTCCATTAGTCCTTATAAACTTTATGAAACATCTTTCTGTTTAAATTCACATGTCTTTGTATCTTATATGTGTATATATGACATCTTTGGGTAAAATTGTATAAAAATGTTTATTTATCTCTGGTTTGTTTCTTTACGCATAAGTAAAAAACATTTTTGAAATAGCATTGAGACTATCTTGGGTACAACAATTATTTTAAATTAATTGCGTTATTTATTATATTAATGTTTATAAATTTTTTATTTAAGATCTTTTATTGGCGTTGTTTGACTGATATTGTCGTGCACATACAACGGGGATAGAAAAATATCTGAGGTGTTGTCTTCTTTTTCTTTACTCTTCCGGTTTTGCATTCCTTCACCAAGCCCACCCCAAGAACGTGCATAAAAATATATTATACTCTATAGCTGAACGTTTATCGTTAAATGAATTGATATAACTACAAATAAAATCTTTTAGTAAATAATCGTACGCTTGGATTTAATTAAGATCGAAAATATATAACAGAATGAAAATAATCCAAAATTTGGAATTAGCGATAAGCATAAACAAAAACAGGAAAAAAAAAAAACTATTTCACCCCGATAACCGATAAATACCACAGTAATTATGTGAAATTTCCATATTAAGGAAATTGAAATTGAATCATGAATTCCCTTACGTTCTTCAAACTTTAAACCAGTTCGAAATTTATTTATGTTAATTAAATCTATTTGTATTTAAACATGATTACTTATTAATAGATTTCTATTAATAAAAAAATTATTCGCGAAAAAAAATAATAGCTTGAGTTAAGTTATATATACATATTCCGATTTACTAATTTATATTTCCCCTGTAATTTGAATACTTATGTTTCTATAGATATTAGCGCAAGTAATGTATTCACTCCTATAAATACAATACGTGTATTTATAGGAGTGAATACCGACTAATTTATTTAAAAAAGCGAAATTTAACCAAATACATCACAATAATGTGCTCGAAAATATAATATGATATAGTTTGAAACGTATTTATTAATTTAAAATATCGTTTCTACTAATAATAAACTATGGTTTAAAGATGACGTGATTTTAGTAGTTGTAATCATAATTGGTTCATATATATTGATTAGATATGTATGTATGTAAGTGATAAATTAGATATTGGTCAAATTTCCATAAGTTTGTGAATTTTATAAAAAAATGGAAATTGAAATTCCATTCAATCAGAATGTAAACCTACATGATAATAAATCCCATTAAATTTTACAATGAAAATAGTGAGTTTAATTAAAATCGTTGGAGCCATTTTTGAGAAAATTAAAAAAACAAGAAAAAAAAAACAGGGTTGCTTTATTTATAATTTTTTAAAAGAAAAATGGATGTATAGGTTTTTGCATAGGAATGTGTTAAAGAAGTAAATCTATATTTTTGTTCTTCCATGTAGTCCGATAACTTAAAATCTCTTTTCCTAAATATCTTGTTTTCTCCCTCCCCTTTGAGTCCTCAGAACTCCTTCTATTTCAAAATGTTTAATAATATGTTGTATACAACAGTATACACATGAATATCAGGCAACTATTGATTCTTAAATAGTGTGACATCCTTCATTCAATCGCCCTAAACATGGCTTACAATTTGGGGCGAAACTTTGGCAAAATAATAGTTTCTATTTCTATTTCATCGTTTTTTCTTCCTCTGACCTCCACCCGGACTAATTTCCTCCTGAATGCCCCACCGGCCAACTGTTGATATTTATCAATTGAGGAAAAGTTGATTGGGATTGTATCGAAACACTTTAATAAAGTAAAACATAATTTATTATGCCAACGTTTCGGCCTAAATTTTAGGCTTTCTTCAATGCGATTGTTAGGCGGGAGGTTTCAACATGACGGATATTAATAAATGTTTTTAATTAATCTGATGAAAACTTTTTTTTTTTACAATGGTCGTCATAGGACATCCCGTGGTTTTTTTTAAAATAAACTTAAATGCCTCAACCTCGACCCGAACCGACCCTATTTTGCCCTGACCATGTGTTTTGGCCTCTTTTGGTTTACGTGGTCCCTTCCTGCTTAGTCTATTCAGGAGTACCAAGAACTGAACTACGTCACAAGGGAGTCACTTTCTGCACACGTACCCTTGGCATTGTGGTGCATTTTGTTTGGATACAACCGTTCTACCTACAGGTAGCTTGGTCAATACAAAAATGACATTGGGGTGTATTTTTTTACAGATTAAAAAAAAAATATCTTTTAATTCTAAATACCTAGAAGATAACATGTTAAAATAAAATTGAAAAATATATGTTGTTCAATCTATTTAGTTGAAGATATTTCTTATTAGTGTAATTAATTAACTCTTTTAAGATTAGTGTAAAGCTTTATGACGCCTTTCGGCCCAAGGTTGCCAAGACTTTTTAGTTCTCTAGTGGGTCCATGTCTCTGTCCAGAGATTCCACCAGGTGTCATTTTAAAATAATTTTAAATTACCTTAACGTGAAATATTTGTGAAAAATTGGCTTCTATTAAGAATCACACATGGTCTACAAAGAAGTATTCAACAATCTGAATGTTACAATTGCCAGTGACAGCTATTACTCTATCACAACCATAAAAACGGTCATTTTTATAACAGTTTGAAAATATTGTGACTAAATGTCAGATGTAACTTCGCACAAAACATTGAATAATATTTTAGTTATTTTTTAACAGATTCTACAGGATCTGGGGGGTAAGTAGTCGATTAAAGAATACTTATTGTCTAGGACAGCAATCACACGGATGAGGATGTGGTAAGCACTCATGCTTAATCACCAGTTTTATTCTCTAATCCAAAAAAAAGGGCTCCCTCTTACAAAATGCCTGGAGGACTTCTAACCTCGCATTCATAGCAGATAATAAAATAAATAGATTGTCTGCCATAAATGAACTCAAAATTTAAATCCAGGAATTTTGAGTCACGCCCTCGTAAAGTTCTCTATTAATTATAATTAATATGAAAATTTATGAAAAGCACAAAATCAAAAGTACATTATCACTATCTGGTACCTTGTAATTTTGTCATAAGACCCATCTAAATGTTAAACCACATATAGTATAAAATAGTTTGATTTGGGATTATTAATTAATTTTAAGATCTACAATTTGAACGTGGTATCACAAAAAGGCACAGTTAGACCGATTTAGAGTTTGGGATTAGAAGTTCATCATAACGATAAGTACACTTAGCAAGAAAATATTAGGCATTATTATTATATTTGATCACTGTCAGATATCAGAGAGGTCAATAAAACAAAATATATTAAGTCTTCTTTTTTGTTGTTTTAAAGTGAAGCATATGTGAAAATTTATTCACAGCTTTCTGTGATTTTAGATGTTACTGTATCAGCTGATGCGCTCGATGATAACAGTCATACGTTACTTCGTCTCTCAGATTTTTTGCTTTTTTCAGTAGGAATTCGCTTGAGTTCAGTCTGGAAAACATCACTAGACCTCAGGAATACTACAGCAGTGAATATTGGAGAAATTTCGGTAAGCAAAGTTATAATTTACTTTGTACAATCACGAAAAAGTGAAAGGAGAGTCACTGATCAGCTGATTGCCGCTAGCTCGGCAAGCTCGGGCTTGCTTTTATTTTCCTTATCTTTCTTTTATTTATTTTTTTCCTTCTTATTCTTATTCCATTATATATTTATTCCTATTTATTTTTTTTAATCAATGCGATATTTTCATCAAGTGATGTCCTCGAAAGTTACAAGTAAAAGATCTAGATCTGCAGGTTCAAACTCGTCTCCCACAAAACAGAGACCTCGCCGTGATAATAATAAAAAAATGATTCCACCAGCGACTGCTTCAGCTACCTCTTTAGGATCTGAACCACAGCCTAGCACATCATCACAAGGATTATCTGAAGAATCGCCGTTTTTTACACCGAACCCATTTCAGATCCTTCAAATTGAAAAAGAAACAATGGAATCTTCTCCTATACCAAAATAACCACAACCTCCACCAATATTTGTTAAAAATATTAAAAACTTTCAACTACTGTGTGCGCATCTAAATAAATTAACCGATCCTAACAGTTATTATTGTATAAGTAGAACCAGTGATACTAAAATATCCCCGACTACCGCCGAAACCTACAGAAAAATAGTAAAATATCTGACGGAGACCAAAGCTGATTTTCATACATATCAGTTACGCCAGGAGAGAGCTTTAAGGGTTGTAATTAGAAACCTACACCCTTCGACACCAGCAGCAGCTATCCAAGAAGAACTGACGGAGATAGGCTATAAAGTGCGGCAAGTCACCAACGTCCAAAAAGATAAAATTCCACTGCCTCTATTCTTTGTGGACTTGGAGCCATCAGCAGGAGTCGAAAAAATTTATGACCTCAATAGATTATACTATACTAGTGTAAGAGATGAAAAACCTTACACTAAGAAAGAAATAGTACAGTGCCACAATTGTCAGGCATATGGTCATACTAGATGTTATTGTCACCACATACCACGCTGTGTGAAATGCGGTGAACAACATAAGTCAGAAGAATGTACGAGACCAAGATCAACACCCGCTGTTTGTGCTCTGTGCCTCAAGGACCACCCGGCTAGCTACAAGGGATGTCAAATCTACAAGAACCTCAAAAGCAGATACCAAAAACCTCAGAATCTGGATGAAACAGCTGAACCGATCAGAAGCAGAAGACAACCTTCAAAAACAATTGATTCCAATGTTACATTTGCCCATCTACTTGGAGGTGGGAACCAGAACAAAGAGGCCGAGGCCCAGCCGGAACAACGCACACTTCAAAATCCTCAAACCGTTCCACAACCAGCTATTTCTCAAAATTTACCCAACCCTCAAAAGCCTCATCCGTATCAAATTTCTCATATTCCTCCTCCATCAAATATCTCAGACCTTACAAGTTTGATGACATCCTTCATCACTGAAATCAAATCCCTCGTTATGCCGCTAATATCACTACTTACTAATCTTGTATCAAACTTAATCCCTTCCTTAAAAAATCCTTAAATGACTTCACCTAACTCCTTATCCATTCTCCTATGGAATGCGAATGGTGTTAGAAAATCATACTGACGAACTTACAGCTTTATTGCAAGACAAAAACGTTGACGTAGCACTTATTACTGAAACTAGACTAACCACTAAACAGTTCTTCAAAATACCTCAATACGTAACATACCGTACGGACCACCCAGACGGCAAAGCCCATGCCGGTACTGCTGTCATTGTGCACCAGTCCCTCTCTCATCACTTACTCCCACTTCCTACCTATGATTTACTACAAACCACAGCCATAGTAATCAAAACTTTTTCCTTTCCGGTAACCCTTACATCAGCATATTGCCCTCCCAAACACTCCATTTCCAACACCGAATTTGTATCCTTTCTAAATTCCTTAGGAAATCATTTCATTCTGGGTGCAGACTTAAATGCCAAGCATCAACAGTGGGGTTCGAGAACCACGAATTCTCGTGGACGAAATTTGCTGTCTGCACTCAACTCCCGTCATTTCAATCTCCTACCTCCTGATTCCCCTACCTACTGGCCAACCGATCCCAACCGTAATCCTGACATCCTTGACTTCTTCATTCACAGCGGATTAGGCTCCCTCAACTTATCTGTAACTCGACTTGATGAACTATCCTCAGACCATAGTCCACTGATCCTAAAAGTATCTCTCACTCCAATTCCAAAACCTATCCCACCGTCATTTATCCGAGGCCCTGTCAACTGGAACCTATTTCGCCAAATCCTGACCGATAATATTAACCTCAGAGCGACCCTCAAAACCCCAGAAGACCTTGACGATTCCGTCTACTCCTTCACCACCGCCATTCAGCAAGCTGTCTGGACTGCCTCCTCTCCTAAGCACTCCAATATAACTCCTCACCAAAACCATTTGCCTCAACACCTTACAGACCTAATCCATGCAAAACGCCGTGCCAGATCATTATGGCAGCGCACCCGACACCCAACAGATCGCCGCTCCTATAACTTCTATTGTAGACAATTGAAGCAGGAGTTGGCGACCTTCCGTTCCCAGTCCTTTAATTCCTACCTCTCCTCTCTGTCAGCTAGTGACAATTCCCTGTGGAATGTCACGAAGAAGATTTTAAAATCCCATCAAGTTTCCCATCCTCTCCGGCGTGGTGATGACTCCTGGGCTGCGTCTGATGAAGATAAAGCCGAGGAATTCGCCACACACCTCTCCAAAGTATTCACTTCTCACCCGGAATCCCAAAGCAATCATACCGCAGCAGTACAAGACTTCCTTTTGTCACCAGTACCTCTTTCCCTACCTCCTAAAGCTATTAATCCCTCTGAGGTTAAATATCTTCTCCAGAAACTGACCCTCCGTAAATCTCCTGGACATGATCTCCTTACCCCCCAGATCCTCCGTCAACTTCCGCAGAAAGCTATTATATTCCTAACCTATATCTACAACTCCATCCTACGCACCACCTATTTTCCTCTCTTGTGGAAACATTCCACAATCATTCTCTTCCTAAAACCAGGTAAACCTTCCAGCAACACTTCATCTTACAGACCAATTAGTCTACTCCCCATCCTCTCAAAAGTCTTTGAAAAACTCCTTCTAAAACGAATTCTGCCTATATTAGAATCACAAAATCTTCCTTCCCATCAGTTTGGTTTCCGTGCTCATCATTCCACTGTTCAACAAGGACTCCGAGTTGTAGACCATATTTCCTCAGCCCTTGAATGCAAAGAGTATTGTTCTGGTGCGTTTCTGGACATAGCGCAAGCTTTTGACCGGGTATGGCACACCGGATTATTCTTCAAGCTTAAAACGCATTTACCCCAGTCTCTATACCTTATTCTACGATCCTATCTCTCAAACCGCTCCTTCCGAGTTCGCTGTGGTGTAGAATTTTCTAACTTTTATCCCATTGAGGCCGGTGTTCCTCAAGGCAGCGTCTTGGGACCCGTCCTCTACATCCTTTACACTGCTGATATTCCTAATCATCCTGACACCTTTCTGGCAACATTTGCAGATGACACCGCCATCCTATCATCCAATTCCGATCCTGAAATAGCATCCTTAATCCTGCAAAGACACCTTTGTCTTATCGAGGACTGGTGTAATGCTTGGCGTATTAAGGTTAATGAAAGCAAATGCACCCACGTCACCTTCACCCTTCGACGCAAATCCTGTCCAATGGTTCATTTCAATTCCATACCGCTTCCTTCCTCAGACACAGTCCGGTATCTTGGCTTACTACTAGACAAAAGATTGACGTGGAACCCACATACAAGACTTAAACGAAAAGAACTCAACAGACGATTCGGACAGTTATACAGACTACTAAACAGAAAATCTAAGCTTACAGTTGACAACAAATTATTACTTTACAAGACAATACTGAAGCCAATCGGGACCTACGGACTTGAACTGTGGGGGACAGCTAAACGTTCTAACATCAAACGCATTCAATCCTTTCAATCCAAAGTCCTGCGAATAATAGTAAATGCTCCTTATTATGTATCCAACTATACCTTGCACCACGACCTTAATGTTCCATTTATTTCAGACCTGATTCCATCTAAATTTTCCTAATTCCACCAGAACCTCATTCATCATCCTAATCCTCTAGCACAATCCCTATCCAGCTCCACTCATCCATACAACCCTCCTAGAAGGTTGAAACGGCAGTGGCCCGAGACATATTGTTAACATCTATTCTGGAGTTCTGACACTGGTCAGATTCTCCTCTCATGTGCGGTGTGATTGTGGCTGTGGCGCCCTCACTTAGCTTCCGCTGGCTCTCACCAGTGATGCGGCTGAGAGGGAGGCGCTGGGATCCTTTGGACTCTGCTTGTCCTTCCACAAGTGGGGGGACAAGCCCCGTCCGGGGTTCCCGAGCTGATTGTAAATATTGTACATAGGTATGAATGAGACATGTTTTGTTTATTTATTTGTAACTTCATTTATTTGTAATTATTTTATCTATGAATTTTGTTATTGTATACGTTTATTTATTTTGATTTTATTTTATGTAATTTGACTTTCCTTTTCTTTATATTGTAAATATTGTATGAATGAGATCCTGTAGCACTATTATTATTGTCTATTATGACAAATTGTAATATATTCGAATAAAAAAAAAAAGAAAAAAAGATGTTACTGTAAACGTTTTTAGCCATTGTTGCTATACCTAACCTCTCTTGTATGAGTTTTAAATTGAAGTAATTCAATGTTGCGCAAATTATAGTATATTTCTTGTGCCTAGCTCTTTTTTACTTTCACTTACCTATATATGAAATATATAGTAGGGGAAAGTATTGCGATCGTGAAAATTTTCGAATTCCAGTTTTCAACGGAAATACACGTTTTAGGGTCCTCTGAGTCCAAATAACCAAGTTCCGCAAAAAGGTCTGTGTGTGTGTGTGTGTGTGTGTGGTAATTCCCGCACGTAAACGAAAAGTTATTTGAAACTGAAATTTCATATTTAAGTCAACTATAGGCCCGAAATGTTACAAAAACTTTTTCATCAAAATCAGCTCACCAGAAGAGCCACTTTATACCATGCATTTTGCACCTTTTTACGATTTTCTCAAAAACGGCTCTAACGATTTTGATTAAACTCGCTATATCGATGTAAAATTTAATGGGCTTTAATATCATGTAGGTTACATTCTGATTGAAATAGTCTGACAGGGCTTAAATGCCGATATTTTAAAATTTCTTCCTCTAAAGTACCTTTAATTTTGTAGATTTCATAAATACAACCATATCATCTTATCACCACTGATGAAAAAAAAAAGTAAATATATAAGTTGGACAAATTCAATAACAGACAAAAAGGAGAAAACTAAAAAAATATTTTTTTAACGAAATTGTTTGTTTTTGAACCTAAGAACAGTAATATGCATGTATAATATACCGTTGGAAAGCTAATGCTTTAAGAAATGGTAGAAGATAAAACTAACTGATTATTTTAGATAATAATATATTTTTTTTTTTTTAATAATACTCATGTTTTTATAGAAATTCAATTTAATTAATTCTTTAATGGTCGCACTAATTTTTATCTCTAACTGTATTTGAAAATTCTTTAATCGATTTTTAAAACGGTGGTAAGTGAAAGTCGTGTGTTGCCCGCACCAAAAAAATTTTTTTTTTCATTTCTATATCTCCTACTTGGCCATTTGTAGCGTATTGAGTTATATAACACAATATAGGCCTCTAAATATAAATTCAATATTATAGGATTTTGGACGTCCTTGTCATTGAAATTATTGGATTATGGGCTCCTCGAGAAATGTTTGTTGGGAACTACTGCTTTAGGCCACTACAGTCTCCTTGGTGTTTCCCCTCCTATCGTTCTATATTGAATTTCAATTTACTGGTTCCAAACCATCTCTAACGGATCGAATACGATGGTCTAGGAAGTCCTCGCGATGTAATTGGGAAATCATTTTAAAAAACCTTAATGGAAAATATGTATGCCTTGGCTTACGAGAGCGACGTGGTCTAGTGGATAGAGCAGCGGTTCCAACAACAATTTTACGCGGAACCCTTCATACAATCATTTTAATGACAAGGACCTCCTTAAATCCTAAATAGTAGATATATATTTAGATTTTACTGGGCTATACCATATCAAGTACATTGCATGCGAAATATCTCTGTATTCTAAATATTCCCTAGTTAGGGAAAAATAAATGAATAAAAACGAACAAGAGACAAGGAGTTTACTTCAATCCGTTAAACATTGAATAACTAAAAGTTGATGCTAAACATGGCAGATGGTCATAAATTTTTTTAAAGGATTGACAAAACCTTTGTAATGATTTCCTTCAGAGGGAACGTAAAAGGGTGGTAGAATGCTGTTACTAAGTCATGTACCTGTTTAAGATCCCCATTCTAATAAAACCTGAATAGGCAACATTTAGGACTTCCATTTTAATATCGTTCGATAGCCTCAGTAGCATTAAATAACTATAAGTAAATAAAAATAATTTAAAATTTAAATTTGTGCAAATATTCATCTATAAATCAAATATTGTTTATTCATCATTATCATCTGCGATATATCTGTTCTTTTAGCTAATTATTATCGAAATGTTAGAAAATGACAAATTTTAAGGTTGTGATTATGTGTCAGTAAACACAAGCATTTATATCAAAATGTGTCCGTGTAAAGTCTGTTAAAATTATTATTGTTATTAGAAGAATCCAATAACATAGTACCACTAGTAGAAAACCACTGGGATAGAGCATTAGGCTACTGCTCTCCGGGTCCCTGATTCAAACCCAGGGTTAGGTAGAATTATTTATTTTATGTTTTCAGCCATGGACCGACCCTGGATTATGCAAACTCTCCTGGGGCACACCCAATCTCTATAAAGTGGTTACCCAAAATTAGGAGGAAAAACCTGGCAGCCGAGCATGATTTAGTCCTAATCACCTCCTTGTTTGGTCGTTGGTCGAGAAAAAAGTACCAATCTCTGTATGTACTGAGCCCGATACCCTTCGTGGGCTATAGAGACACAGATTATAGTAATATATATGGATTCTCATCACAAGAAAAAAAAATCTGTGTCTCTATAGTCTCTGTAAACATAGTAGACATTGCAAGCAGACATATTAAGTGCGGTAACTGCACAATGCTATTCCATTGTCTATATTTTTCATATCATATGAGAAATAATGATCTTAAAGTTTAGATACAACTTATTCCATACGGTTACGAACAATGGTTTGATCATGACAAATTAATTTTACTTTCATATATATGAAATATATAGTAGGGGAAAGTATTGCCATCGTCGAAAATTAAGAATTCGAGTTTTCCCAGGAAATACACGTTTTAGGGTCACCCGAGACCAAAAAGATGAATTCCCGCAAAAAGGTCTGTGTTTATGTATGGTAAGTCCAGCTCAAAAAAGAAAAGCAAATTTTACGAAACTCATATTTCATGTTTAATAACAAATCAACATCTAGATACGTATTATAGCTTTGATGACGATGTTACACGCATCATGGGACAGAAAAAACTATGTGATTCCCATCGTAATCTGTTGACTGCTGCAGTTTCCGAGAGCTTTGTACTCTTAGCTCTTTGTAGCAACCTAATTTTAATGCAATTATAAATTTACTGAAGGAATTAGTCCGGGTGGCGGTCATTAAATGAAACAACTGAATAGTTTCAACTATTTTATTGTTTGCCAACGTTTCGACCCCAATTGTGGGTCATCATCAGGGCGTCTGGTAGGTCAGTGGACCTACAGTGGACAGTGGACATCAGTCAGTTTCCACTGACCTACCAGACGCCCTGATGATGACCCACAATGGGGGTCGAAACGTTGGCAAACAATAAAATAGTTTGAAACTATTCAGTTGTTTCATTTAATGACCGCCACCCGGACTAATTCCTTCAGTAATTCTCAACGGTCAACTAATTATATCCACAATTATAAATTTAGTTTGTCTCCTTTAAACTAAATATTTTCACATATGTGTAAAATTCATTTTTATTTCTCCCCAAAATTTGTAATTTCGTGTTTCAAGATGAGCAGGGTCTACTCGTATACAAAATAAAAAATCCGTCCTGAATTACAGTGTTTAATTTAATTTAGTTGTCATGATTTATAAATTATTTTCCTCTACACATGTATAGTAGAATGATCCATTCTTTAGGTATTTAATTACTCCAAAACTTATTTATATTAACATATATCAACTTTAGAATAATAAATGAAAAAAACTTAAAATTTTTAAAATGTCTTTTATTATTTTTGATATATGCCTAATTAAAAAAAACAAAAAAAAAAACATCATTGAATAGTTTGCAGTATCAGACTTAAGAGAAAACATCTGAACAGACGATTTGGACTATTATCCAGTCTACTTGACAAACGATCAAAATTATCCTTGAACACCAGAATTACTATTTACGAAGTACTGATAAAGCCCTCATGGACATACGGGATAGAGCTAAAGGGATCAGCCAAAACTTCTTATTCAGTCTCTTCAATCGTAAATATTACGAAAAACCGTAGATGCACCGTTTTATGTAACCAACGAATTACTACTTGGACATACCCACAGTTTCAGATACAGCAACAATATTATAATAGATTTCACGACAGACTGACAACATGAACCCATCGGCCCAAACACTTAAATCCAACACTAATCCGTACAACCCACCCCGACGACTTAAGATGCGGTGGCCTAGAGATGCCTTGAATTAACCTACTTTTCGGAAGTTAACATATTTGTTTATTGAAAATTTTTTTGCAGATGGCAAATAGCAATTTGGAGAAAAATGTTTTAATAAATAATGTTTTGCTGTTTAATTAATTAGTTGAAATTATTATTGTAATTTATTATAGCATTAAACTTAGTAAAAATTAGTTTAAACATCAATTCAAATTCTCGAATCTATGCAAAAATGCTGATTTATTCACTGCAGTTGACATTTATGGCTGAAGGTAATCAATTATATACTCGTATGTATCTAAATTGTTTTAAATTTTATTTATATATTCCTTTATTTATTATAATAATAATAAATAATAATTGGCTTACCAAACACGAAGGTTCGATGCCGATACCACCAAACTTCGCCTGCACAGACTCGTCCAATGTTCACCGGTCAATCCCAAGCCTCCGAGATCAGCCTTAATGCAATCCTCCCATCGACGCTTCGGCCTACCTTTCGGACGCCTACCAGTCGGTTCAGCGAATACCAACTTTCTCGGAATCCGTTTCTCACCGAGCCCAACAACTTTACGCGCCCATTTGAGTCTCCGCGATGCTATTAACTCAATTATATTCACAGGGTACAAACTCCGCAATTCCGCGTTGTGCAGCCTTCTAAACTCCCCAGTAGACTCATCTCTCTTCGGACCAAATATTTTACGCAGTACCTTATTTTCGAAAACCTTAAGCCGTTGTTCATCCTTCAAAGTAAGCGGCCACGTTTCACATCCGTAAAGAACCGTCGGAAGAATAATAGTTTTATAAATTCTAACCTTTAAGTTTTTAGACAGAAGCCGCGAGCTAAGTAATTTAGCAACTGAAAAATAACACGCATTTCCCACCTTTAACCGGGACTTTATTTCTTTCTTGATTTCATTTTCTCTACTTATCATTGAACCTAAATACTTGAATTTCTCTACGTGTTCAAAAGTATGACCTGAATTATTAATATCATCAAGATCGCCACCATTTCTGCTACTAATCATATATTTCGTCTTATCGGTATTTAATTCGAGACCTATTTGTTTGCCGGTTTTTATTAACACACTTGTATTTGGTTGTATGGTTTCCTTGTCTTCACCTAACAGTACCAAATCATCGGCATACCCCAAAACCGGAATCTTGTCACCCATATTTAAGCCTTTCTCGGTACACATCACCTTTTCTATGACATATTCTAACGCTATATTAAATAACACAGGTGAAAGGGAGTTACCCTGTTTCAAACCCGATCGCACCTCAAATCTCTCGGAGTAATTATGACCGATTCTAACTTTATGAAATGTTTCCGACAAACACATCTCTACTAGGTTTACTAACTTTTTAGGTATCCCCTGTTCAATCATGATGTTATATAGCTTCTGACGGTCTATGGAATCATAAGCCTTTTTAAAATCGATATAGAGTTGATGGACAACTCCGTTGTATTCCAGCTTCTTCTCTAATATTTGACGTAAGGAAAATATTTGATCAATAGTCGAGCGATTCCGCTTAAAACCACATTGGTAATCTCCGATAATTTCCTCAGCGTATTCCGTGATTCATCCGTATTCCTTTATTTATTAGACGAAATATGTGATTAGTAGCAGAAACAATGGCGATCTTGGGGATATTGATATATCAGGCCATATTTTTAACACGTAGAGAAATTCAAGTATTTAGGTTCAATGATAACAAGAAAAAATGAAATCCAGGAAGAAATAAAGTCCCGGTTAAAGGTGGGAAATACGTGTTGCTATTGAGTAGCTAAATTGCTTCCAATGGTTCTTTACGGATGTGAAACGTGGCCGCTTACTTTGAATGATGAAAAACGGCTTAAAGTTTTCGAAAATAAGGTTCTGCGTAAAATATTTGGTCCGAAGAGAGATGAAGTCACTGGGGAAGGTTGCATAACGCGGAAAATTTAAAATTTAGAAATAATACAATCTGTCACTATTGGGCAATGTATATTGCAGCTCATTGTATATCTGTATTACAGAGTACAAAAAAAAAATAAAGTAAAATAAAATAAAAATACAAAGATGAATAAGTAAACCTAAAAAATAAAATGGAAAGAAAAATAAGGAAAAATAGATAAATAAAAAATAAAATAATAATCTTGGCCTTATTCATACCTATATACAATATATTTTAAATTAGATACATACTTAGAATTTTTTTTTTTTTTAAATCATTTTAGTATAAATTCTTTCTTTCCTTGAGAACACAACCGCATGTTTTATCTATCAGACCAATCAATATTTTAACTAAGAATCATCATACTAACAGGGCTCATGAAATGTTGATAGAATTAGTAGTGTAGAGATTTATATTAGCACTAATATAAAGAGAGACAAGTATTTTTCGCATATGTCATGAAGAGATGATGCTTAAATAACTGTTAAATCTTCTTCTGTAGTTGCCCTGATGAAGGTCTAAAATATAGGCCAAAACGTTCGCGCACAATCAATTAAGTTTCCTGAATGAAGCGTGATACATTCATGGCCACACTCCCAACCAACTTTTTATATTTTAAAGATTTCTTTTTTGTTATTATTCTTTAAATTTATATTTCTAACCTTACAGGTCTGTGATGTCTGCGACGCAAGTGAGCCTTCAAAGAGCCACCCCGCCAGCGCTGCAGTGGACGGCACCGAATCCTATTGGATGTCGCCACCGCTGTCTAGGGGGATGACCTACAGTCAAGTCAACTTCACCATAGATCTAGGGCAGGTAAGTGATCCATAGTGTTTATTTATAATGAAAAAATATATTCTAACTAATCTCTATAGAAATGTTTTTATCAGGTATTGTAAGTATGGCTAGTCAAAGGTTTTAAGATTGATTTATTATTAAGTCAATTTCTCTGTCATCTATCGGCTAAGTTATTTTCCTCGCTAAGAATTGTAGGGGATACGTCAGGAGAACATGAATGGTGTGTGATAGGACTTCACAGCCCATATCCTTCAAATTATTCCCTATCTGTATTGAAATATGAGCTCGTGCGTCATCTTTAAAGAAAATAGATCATTTTCTGTTTTCCAGTGCCTGTTGCTCGATCATGTTTTGATGCATTTGGGCTATTTTTTGGCAGTATGCTGTTAAATAAATTGTTTTTCCGTTTGCTATAAAAGAAATATCAATGACTCCGGTCATAGACCACCATACAGTAACCATTTACTTTTTCGGATGCAGATTTTGTTTTGGCGTGTGTCTAGGTGCTGATTTGTTGAGCTCTTTGTCTTTCCGGTCGATTTTAAATGCTTGGAAACTTTCATAAGCTTGTGTGTAGCACTGACTGTTTTATAAACTGTCTTCTTCCACAGCTTTCTTAAGATATTCGTCCTCCAATGATGTTTTGGATCTTACACGGGAAAGATTTTTTAACGTCTTATTTCCTGAGGAAAATTTTGTAAAGCAATAAAGGATTGTTCTTTTATTAGAACTTACTTTACGAAACGCTTGATTAATATTCCTAGCTGCCAACTTTGTACTCATAAAAAAAAAGTTTGGAAATCCGTGTGAATGAAATGGGCATGATTAAAATTATACTTTAATATGTATGCTTACTTGTGGGGAAAAACAAATATTGTTCACAATTAGAGGATTAACTAGTGTTTATTATAGACAGTAAATGCTTTGCAAGGAATCCACTAACAACCCAATACATTGTTAGGAAGAGTACATTTGGTCGCTTTCGTTAAATTCATTCATTTCCTATATTTTATGTATTAAACATATATCAGAAAAAATTCAAATAATGGCTTATCAAGTTATGAATGTAGCACTTATTTATTTTGCTTTATAAATATTTATATATGTTTTAATCTTTATATATATATATATATATATATATATATAGTATATAGTATATAGTATATAGTATATATTCAAACAACTAAAATGTAACAACATATTACAGTGTATTATTTTATTGGCTAATCCAAAATACAAGTTATAATACTAATAAGTTTTTATGTTTGAGCACGTTTATATTAAGAACTACGTGAATGTCCTATTTGAAAAGTCACACTTTCACTGCTTATTGAGGAAGGACTTAGGTTCATAACATCTTATAGATAAATTGCTCTAAGGAAAAATTCCCAACTTTTAAAACGTTTTTAGCTCTGGAAAGAGATTGGGGTTTCATAGTTCAGCTTGTAGCCAGGTAATTTCGGTAAGAGAGTATGTAAGAAAACTTCGATATTGAACTTCATGTTGGGCGTCAGTCTATAAGCCGTTTTAATGGTTAAGGTAAAGAGATAAATAAACAAAACTACTTACGAGTGATCCATACCAAATAGGTAAACAATATCAAGAAGAAATTGTCACTAGTAAAGATATACAGTTTATTAATAAGCAGAAACATGCAAAATATGCAAAAGAGAATAAATCGCATGCTTTAAAACTGAATAAACACTATGCATACTACTATAGTTATAATTACAAGCATATAATAAGAATAGGAAGTATGAACTAAATGACTTAATGTGTGTGACCACATAAGAAAAATTATTAAGAAAAAGTACCAAGAAAAATGTAAAGTTATAAGAACAAGTTAACTTTACAGAACAATATGGTTATTCTTAATGGTTTAAGAATTATATTCTCCGTAAGTCGGTAAGTCTGTTGTGTGACATCGAGAGTGGTGAAGCTTCACTCCCCACTCTTTAACAATCGTATATAGATTAATCATATATGTACATATATGTATGTTGTTGTATTGTTATGTACATTGTTACTATTACAAGCCGATGTATGGAAATAAACACTGGTATCTGTTAAGGTGATGCGATTCGCTCGCCTCTTTAAAAAACAAAAACAATAAAAGAAGGTTTTTAGACATCTCATGAATTTAGTTCCATATAACATTTGCCTGAGGTAATTGCTAAATTTTATGTTATTATTTTAATTTTATGAATTATGTTCCATACTATTCTTTTTCTATTAGCTTACCATGATTTTATTATCGATTTTATCTAAAAATCTCAAATCATTACTAAATGTGTTTTGACGTCTGACTTGTTTTGTTCAGCATTAAATAAAATACTGTTCTGTTTCGTTGAGCAGGTAATTAAAACAAATTCTGTGAACTTCAGCTTTTTATTTCTTAGAAACAACAAGCCTGCCAAGCAAATATCTAATTCCCAACCCACGTTATTTAACTTTTTTTTTATTTTAGTGTATAATATTTCAAATAATTGAAAAATTCTTTTTGAAAGTCACTTCTTAATTATCTTCTAAATTTTCCACAAAATCTGTTTGATGGTTTTTTTTGGGTTTTTTTTTCGTGTTGCTGTAAAGCGAATCAAACTTTTCAGCTCAAAACTGAAAAGCTGCCCTCCAGTATTGTTATTCTTAAGTTAAGCAGGTGACAACTGTTTAAAATAAAATCTTATTACGAATCGACCTTGTATTGTGCATCTGACATAGTATCAATACAGCATATTATGAAGGGTCTTGATATGTATGAGTTGATATTGGGCTAAAAGATAAATAAATTAATACTATAGCGTATACCGGTTCATAAATCTCATTTAAAAAGAATAGTCTAGTAATTAGTGAAGGTACAAAATTTTTTATGGAAAGGTAAAAAGTTGTTTAAAAAAATATCTTCAATCCTTCCAACCAACGTAACCAATTTCTTTTAATCCGCCTTCAATGCATAAAAGTCAACATTAAGCAATGAAGGTGCACTTTTTGGGGAATATGAAAGGTGAAACGAGAAGACAATTTAAAATTAGTAGAAAGATCATTCATCGGTTCCTGTACATATTTCCTGCATCTTTGGACTGTTGTGTAAATAGAAGAAGGCTGAACAAAACTTCAGTAAAGACCCAAGAGATTTAAGAAGGAGGAGTTAGCAGGGCATTCGTAAAAAAATGATTGCGATAGAAAATGATAGTCAGTTTAGGATTATTGTTGAGACCATATGATCTAAATCAGCGGTTCCCAACTACTGGTCCGCACATACGCAGAAGTACTAGGGTTCCGCGATATGATATTGGAAAATCATATTAAATAACCTTAATACAATATATTTCGTAAGCCTTAGCTTGTAACAAAAATCACTCTCACATTGCACACATTAATTGAATTTCTTGTGCTATTTGAGAGAAAATAATTACTTTACTATATTTCTAAATTTTAGTAAATCTCAGCGTATAATGTTTCGTGGATTGTAGTCGGTTTTTAGAGCCTGGACCTAGCATATATAATCTCGTATTATCTTGAATAATTTATTCAAATCGCGGACACTAAATCGTTAGTCCATTATTAATAGAAAGGTTTAGTCCAACTGTAATTGAACAAAAAGTTACTGGTTGTCAGATACTTCTTAAAATTAAGACGATGATTTGTGGAAATTATTTATATTTTACACGTACTTATTTTAATGGAAATCTAGAATTCTTTAAATATTATGTAAATAACATTTCATATTTTTTTTTTTCCCGAATTTTTTACGAAATTTTATGAAAGGAAATGTTTTAGTATGCTTTGAAACAAAATTAAATATGAACATCGTACCTTTGGATAGGTAATTTTAATTTACTTTTTAAGGACTATCCTGGTATTATTTGGAGTTGAATTTATATATGTATCTATAAATTTCCCGATTTTTTATATTTGGGGTTCCTTGTCACTGTACTGATTAGATAAAGGGCTCCGCGAAAATTTTTTGTTGGGAATCACTGATCCAAATGATTTAGGAGGGTAACAGCTCTTAAGTAATAGAAACAAGGTTCAAAATTTAAGAAATGATAAACAAAACGATTGAAATATATGGATAATAAACTTTGCTTGAGATCTCAATAAATAATATTAGGTGAATCCCTACAGCTAGCCAAAGTAGCCATAAAGTTACGTAAGTGAATAAACAACAATTTATTTACTTAAAACCAGAATACAATTCAGGAACCGGAGTAGTTCAAAGACAGAACATTGTGCTACCAATCCCTGGCTCCACTTAGTGGCTGGTGTCCCTTCTGCAAATCAATCGTTCTTCATAAATAAGATACTTCTGAGGAAACCTTAGCAGTTTTGTGTGGTCTCAGCCTTTGATAACCGATGACCTAAAAGCGGTATTTTGAGCCTAAAATCCTTCATGGATCTAATGGTCATTAAGTATTTTTGTTTTTTAACAAATCTAATTCTATCCTAAATTACATTTTTCACTACATTAATCATTAGTGAAATTTTTAATAAGGTAAAGTTTTACGATTGTAGAAAAAATTTGAAACAGAGCTTTTGAATTGAAATACTCACTCTTACTTCTCTGACGTATAATCTATGTATTTAAACAATAATTGAGCGGCGTTGTCTAGTGGATTGACTATTAGGCTTCTTTTCCTCGGGTCCTAGGTTCGAATCCCGGCTGAGGTAGAATTATTTATCCTGTTATTTCAACCATGGAGCGACCCTGGGGTGTGGAAACCCTCCTGTGGCACACCCAGCTCCTACAGAGCGGATATCCAAAATTGGCGGGGAAAAACCTGACGGCCGGGTGATTTAAGTCGAATTACCTCTTTTTCCATGAAACAGTACGAATCCTCTATAAGTACTGAACCCAAGACCCTTCATGGGATGTGGAGGTACAAGTAAAAGAAAAAAAATATTACACTATTATCCACCAAGTTTATGATAAATCTTAATAAATTATACATCCAATAAAATGTCTATAAAACAACAGTTTCATCTATTTTGTTTTGTATTATTGAAAAATTCTTGTCGCCTTTATAAACTATTGCTCGTGGGACGATAGGATCACAGAAATGCAACTGAATAAGGAGCATTCATAGACTTGGGAGCGGTTACGACGTAGGCTTTAATAAGAATCGCCTGCAGGAGGGCAAAAAGTCCCTTGTAGGGCAGACCGCCCTCGGGACCGTCTCGTGGCTAATAACACGGTCCTAAGTATTAGGCCAGATATTATCTCCATCGATAAGTATAATCTCACTTTGATTAGACTATGTTCAATTATACAGGGGTAAAAAAAAAATACTATTTTCAACCCAATATTTGTATTATCGTTTCATTGATATAAAATACAATTAATACTCAAAGTATAGTCCATTGGTATCTACCATCATGAGGCATCTTGTGTTCAATTGCTGGATTCTGCACTGATACCATTCTTTATGAATAATGATACTGATAGCCATTCTTTGGGATGGCTGCCAAAGAACTCTTGGACCGAAATTTCAACTTTCGCAAAATTATCAATTTTTTCACTTGAAGAAAATGGGCCATAAGGGCGAAAAAAGGTAGCTGCCTGCTGGTGCGAGGCGAAATTATAAAAAACACGATAAATAGTAATTTAAAATTGGAAAATTTAACATGCTTTTCAAAACCATTTAGTTTTTTTCAGACCGTTTGTTTCTGAATAACTATTCTTTCAACGCCCTAATGAATACTTAGACAAAGGAAGAAGTATAAAAAAAAAAAAATCCTGGAATGATATTAGTTTTCGATTTATTATTTTCAATAATGAACCTTTGTAATCGACCAAAAAAAATTATCCCCTTTTTCCCTCAGAAGTTCATAGTAATCCGAATACCGAATAAAAAAACCCGAATAATTAATAGCAATTTAAATTAGCAGTGGTGATTTACCATTTTCCTTTGGATTATTTATTGCTTTTCATATTAGTTAATTACCTATTTAAGAGCTATATAAACAATTATACACTAATTTAGCTATTTGGAAATAATTTGCAGCGATTTTAAAGATATATTCAGTTAAAATTAATTGTCATATTACTTTATTGTTGGTTTTATTAACTTATTTTATTATTATATCATAATCGCGAAAAAAAAAAAAAAAAAAAAAAAAAAAATATATATATATATATATATATATATATATATTAATATAGGCAGATTGATTTATTACTTACACTTACCTACTTACGAAATATATAGTAAGGGAAAGTATTACTATAATAAATGTATATAAATTTTCGTCTTCTAGTTTTAGCGGGAAATACACGATTCAGAATCCGTTGAGTCTGACTGACCAAATCTCTGCGTGAATGTGGTAAGACTAGCTCGAATACCATTTCTTGTACAAAACTGAAATTTCATATATTATGAGTAGCCGTTTTTCCTATAGTAATTTTCCCAGAAAACCTGTTTTAACCGGTTTCGAATTTGTATAAAAAAACGAGTTATTCAGCAAAGGGTTCGAATAAATAAAAACAATATATTTTCATAGTAACTATATTATTTAAAAAAAAAACAATGTTATTAGATACAGATGGATACTTATTAAATACAATTAGAAAATACAATAAATGAGTATTATCTATGATTATTTGCTATTTAGCTGTGTCCTTAGTTTATTCACAAAATTCCCCGAAATAGAAAATACCCTCTCACTTGCAACCGAACTATGCTTAATCGTTTTTAAAGAAGGATTTTAAAAATTTATATTTTTATAATATTAAAATATGTTACCTACTTACATTGTTTATAATATCATCTATATCAAATATCGATCAATGGAACTGAACACTGAATTTATGAACTCTACATGAAAAAGCCAGAAGAAAAATGATATAAAATCCAAATTAATTCATCCAATACACAAAACACACCGTTTCTTGAAATCATATCCGACATACCCGTCGGATATGATTCCAAGAACCGAACCGCTTGCAACAGTGTTTTTATCAATCTGGTATAGTTGGCTACATTTGTCATTTTCAAATTTTCTTAAGGCCCGGTTGCACCAACCGTGTTTAACTTTAACTTTACTAATCTGGATAAGTAAATCACGGGTTAGCAGAAATTCCATTGCACCAATCATAATTAGCCCTAACTCTATGTTAAGTGATGGTGTTAAGTTAATTCACCTTCCTACCTCGATTATCCGATGTCAATGTTACCTTTCTACTGTTACTTTAGCTTTCAGTTTGTTTTTTTCTGAATATTTATCCTAATACACCGAAGAAAAATGAACACAATCTCATCAGATGAATACTCAACATCAGATAAAGATATAATACAATTGGTAAATATACTTTCAAGGAACAAGCTTTACAAAGTAAGGAGGAATCCATTTGAAATTTAGGATGATGTGGAATTCATAAGAAGGTACAGATTTCGAAAAGAAACAGTGTTAAATATGATTGACAATTTTAATATTAATGATTTTGAATCATATCCTACAAACAGGAACATCCATAACACCTTCAAACCAGTTACTCTTTGAAACAATGTTTGTGTCAGTTTTAGTTTGTTTTTTTCTGAATATTTATCCCAATACACCGAGGAAAAATGAACACAATCTCTTCAGATAAATATTCAACATCAGATGAAGATAAAATGCTACTGATATATATATACTTCCTAGGAACAAGCTTTACAAAGTAAGGAGGAATCACTTTGAAATTTAGGATGATGTGGAATTCATAAGAAGGTATAGATTTCAAAAAGAAACAGTGCTAAATATGATTGACATTTTTAATATTAATGATATTGCATCATATTCTACTTAACCTCAAGAGGTATTATGCTACTAGTAGTTACCAGCAGGTTCTTAGCGACATCATTAATATTGATAAATCTACAGTTTATAGAATTATTCCACGCATAACAGCATTAATAGCCAGGAAGTCAAGTGATTTAATTAAAATGTCCGTAACAGAAGTTGATAAAAACAAAACAGTGTCAGATTTCTACAGGATAAAATGTTTTCTTTGAGTAATTGGTGCGATTGACTGCATTCATATTAAAATCCAGTCTCTAAGTGGAGCTAATACAAAACTATTTTGAAATAGAAAAGGGTGGTTTTCATTAAATATACAAGTAGTGTGCGATGGGAACTTGAAAATCCTGACTCTGTGCATGACAGTTGGATTTTCAATTAAAGAGCATTACGAGTGAGATTTGAGTCAAGAGAATTTGGAGATTTTTGGCTTCTAGGAGATAGTAGTTATGGCTGCAAAACATATTTACTGACACCAATTATAAACCCAACAAATGCTGCTGAAGAAAAATCAATTGTCACACAAAAATCAAACAATCATTGAGAGAGCGTTCAGTTTTATGGAAAGAAGATTTCCTTGCCTTGCCAATGGAATTCGAATGGATCCAAAAAAAGCCCTAAATATTATTGTAGCTGTAGCTGTCCTCCACAACATTGCAATAGAAACCCAGGACATCTACAACGTACCAGAACCAGAAGATTACTTTCCTGATGTTGTTTCACCATCAGAAATTATATGTGAAAGTGATATAGCTTTTCACAGAGCACTTGTCGACACAAATTTTTCAAGATGAAAGGAAATGACATAATTTTGTATAAATTGCAATCTGTGTTATTAAATCAATTAACCTTTCCCTCTTTTGTTGTCAAGTGGTAAATTTGTTTATATTTATCAATAAAGTCTGATTTTTGTATTTTATTTACATATTTTTTCCCCTCTAATTCAGTAAATTGATTAATAATAAAAATAGGTTAATTGGAAAAATGATAATAAATAATTTGTAGGTTTCTAAATCTTCCAAAAACAGTTTATTACAATTAACTTTAAAACGAGCCAACATTTCGAGGGTCTTCCCCATCATCAGGACTCACTAAAATACATCAAAAAATTATCAATTAACATTATAAAATAACTTTTTAAATATTAACTAAAAACATTACCAAAAATATGCATAACAATGTTACAAAAAAATTATATTTACCCGAAATTCATTTTAAAATTAAAAAAATTATCCATTTTTGATTAAAATTTTGGTCAAAAATTTATGTCATAAAATTGGTTTGTTTTTTAAATTAACACTAAGGAAAAAATACCCATTTAACTGACATATTCTTTGGCCCCTGATGAATTAGGGTCATACTATTTACTGTAGTAAGTATACACTGATTTATTATTAAATATAGGTCCTTATTCCTTATCCTATTACCTTAGTAAGGTTTACAAATTTTAATTTCCCAATTGTAGCAAGAACTGCTTGTGAGAGGTGTTTTCAATCTGTTTTATAATTTATGGTATCTTTTATTTTTTTTTATATATAGTTGATTGTTTTCTATATCCAATATTGTAGGTTTTTCAAAATCAAAATTGTGATTAAGCTGAAGACTGTGTTGTGCAAATGCTGTAGTGTTTATATTTTGACAATTATTGCTGAGTTGTTTGACTCTAGTTGTGATCTTTTTAGATGTTTCTCCTGTGTATATCTTATCACAATCTATACAATTTATTTTATAAATAACATTCAGTTTTTCGAGTGGTAAAATCTTTAATGTTTGATAAATGATTACTTAGTTTATTATGGTTATATAGTCATAATTTTGTCTGTGGTGAATTAAATTCAACAAGTGTTCTCTTAATTTCTTTGGATAGATGAGGTATGAATTGCATTTTTTGATAATGGTATATATTTCTATTTCTTCCACTTATCATCTGTATATTTATCACATTATTGATATTACCTGTAATTGTTTTTTTATTATTTTCATTCTGGTAAAGATCTGTTATAGTTTTTTGTTTAGGTTTTACTATTTATTGTTCATATTGTCATCAATTTTTGGTTTATTATTGATCAATTTATTGTTATTAACGTTAAGGTTTTTTGTCCTGGGTTCATTTTTAATTTCATTGTACTTAATTTATTATTTTTTTCGAATACATCTAATAACATTTTATATACTATAGTTTTTATTCCATTTAGATACTCATTGTCTATCTGGTTTCACAATACAATCCAGCTTCCTTGATATTCAATAGATCTTAAAATGTTTCATTATTAATTCTCAACGGTCAACTAATTATATCCATTATTGTATTAATATATATTAATCGACAGAGTAAAACAATCATTTCAATATAACCTAACTGTCTCTGTCTAGAGGGTTTGGAGTTGTTAAATACGTCACGAATATGATGACGTCCCGCGCTAACCCATGTTAACTAACTCGAATTAAAAATTTGTTCGTGCAAATGGACAAAAACTTTAATCATGATTAGCTTTTAACCCGGGTTAGTTAACAGCAAAAGTTAACTTTAACACAGGCTGTTGGTGCAACCGGGCCTAAGTGTTATTTATACATTGAAAACCGATATTTTTTTACTAAAAAACCGGTTTTCGTAGTTCATAATTTTCTCCAAAAAAACGGTTTTTAAAAACCGACAAACCCTAATTATCAGCGTACGTCTGAGATGGTACAGCAAATTTTTCAACGAAAGTGACATATGAGACCTTTATACCATGCATTTTTAAGATTTTCTCAAAAACGACTCTGATTAAACTCGCTATATCGGTGTTAAATTTAATAGACGTTACTGGGAAGAATTGGTCCGGGTGGCGGTCAGTAAATGAAACAACTAAATAGTTTCAACTATTTATTGCTCCCCAACGTTACGACCCCCATTATGGGTCATCATCAGGGCGTGTTGTAGGTAAATGGAAACTATATTTTTCTAGTTCTTTCTAGTTTATCTTTTAGATTCACGCTAGTTTCCATTCACCTACAACACGCCCTGACGATGACCCACAAAGGGGCTCGAAACGTTGGCAAACAATAAATAGTTGAAACTATTCAGTTGTTTCATTTACTGATCGCTACCCAAATTAATTTCTTCCAGTAATTCTCAACGGTCAACTAATTATATCCACTATGATTAATAGATGTTAGTATAATGTAGGTTTCATTCTGATTGCAATTGTCTGACAGTATAAATGCCGGTATTTTAAATTTTCTTCCTCTAAAGTATCTTTAATTTTGTAGATTCTATAAAAATAACTATATCATATTTTTAGCGCTGATAAATATATGTAATTTGAATGAATAAGATTTCCAACTTAAGAAGAAAGGAGCAAACATATTTTTTTATGCAATATTTGAACGTAAAAACTGTAATATTGATTTATAATATACCGTTGGAAAGCTAAATATTTTAGAAAAAATATCATCTTCAACACAAAATTGTAAACGTTAATGGGGAGTGATGAAAAGCCGATAAAACTAACCGATCGTCGTAGATAATAATATAAAAGATTATTTAATAAGAAACATATTGAAGCTCAATGTAATTAATTCTTTTGCAATTTATTTTCATCTCTAAATGTATTTAAAAATTTCTAAATTGATTTTAACAACGGAGATAAGTGAAAGTCGTGTGTTGCGCGCACCAAATTTTTATTTAAATGAAACTCTAATTTTATTTAAAATTGAAATTAACATGTTCGTTTTATATGTTTAAATTAATTATACAAATAAATGGTTCGATCCCTGTTTTCAGGCTCTACTGTATGTTTTCAATATTTTATTTACTTGATTTTTTAACTTGGTAAAATTTTATTTAACTTTGTGGTCATAGGTATTTTTATGCTGACTGCTTCTGTAATGGGCCTTTGTCCTCCTGCACAGTCATGAAAAATATTTATGAATGAATTAGTGGCAGCTCTAATTCCTATCGTTGAGTTAAATTTAAACTAGGCCTACTATCAGGGTCTGAGGGGTCACCGAGATAGGGAATGATATCAGTTCAACGACATGGAAGGGAACGAACATTTCACATTCTTTATATAATCCTTGGACATAAAGGATGTCTTCGCTGATTGGCTCCCGAAGGCTATTATCCTGCCTTCTGTGTCCAGTCCCGCCTCCCTCCTTTTATTTTTCTAGTCATCGTTATAACAGATATAATGGTTTTCACGGGGCTTCATAACCCATCCATCATACTTCGCTGAGCGAAAAGATTTATTTTATTTTATTTTTGTTGCGACGTAGTTATTTTACTTTACTTTTTTTCATTAGATTCAATCGTACAATAGTTGTTTGGTGAAAATGTGTTTAATCATGCTATCTGGAACATTTCAGTTGCCAAATATCTTTTACTAATGATCCGCCTTTGCCTTCACACGTCTACAATTAGAATGTGGTGCCATTTATGTTTATCGATTTGACCGATTAAAGTTTATCGCTTTGGGATTAGAGGTCCATCAAAACGAAAAGTGCACTTTCCAAGAAAATGTTATGTTTATTTTATGATATCTATCCATTATTACATTTAATTTATATAAAATTACTATCGTAACAGATTTGGCCGTTAGACTTGGCCAAATGTAGTAAATAAAATTATATGTGCCTGCTAAACTAGGTTGCAGAGCAGTTATCAAGATGCGACAAAATTGTATACAAGAAAAATACCCTAATATGAAAAGGTGGTAAAACCTTAACAAACAGTACCTTTAATTGTGTCATTTATATTAAGATGGGTGAAATTTTCAAAACCGAGAAAAATTGCAAAAGTTTCAAAAAAGAAGTTGAGACACCCAAGGCATTTATTTTCTCAACTTAAACCCAATACACTTACCCTTTTTAAAATCTCTAGCTTAACCGAACGGGACTAATATTTGAAAAGGGACCAAATTTTACGTAAACGTAGGCAGCGAAATTTACCCTCACTTATTCTACATTGAAAAAGGACCTAAATACCGGATTTTATCTCGATCAAACAGAAGGTGTGGTTGGAAATATTTATTAATTTAGCATATTAGAACATCTTTGAAAGCTCCATTTATATCCATTTCCTACTGATCTAATAGATGTGCAGTTCTCAATCAATTTCAAGGAAAATACGACTATGAAGCAACATTTTGTGTAACAATGTCTATCAATTTTTGTTTGTTTGATATAAAATTCTTGTCACAATAGATTTTGGCTTTTCTTTGCCAGTACGTTTGGAACCACTGTGCGGTGAATAGGCCTAGATTAAGCTTAGACGCCAGGTTTTCCCTCAAGTTTTGTGCATACACTTTATAGAGGCTGGGTATGCCCCTAAAAAGTTTCCATACGCCAGGGTCTCTCCACAGATGAAATAACATAATAAATAATTCTCCACAGCACAGTAGACTAGTGCTCTATCCACTGGAGCACGCCGCTCCTCAAAAACGCTGTTCTTAAATGCGAAAAAATTGTTTATCATTTTGAAAGAGTCATTAGCTTTAAAATGCTATAGATTACACTTGCTTATTGGTTACTATCAGATAAAATCGTTCAAATTTAATTACTAAAATGCTGTACCAAACATTTTTTTTTTCACTGACTTAACGGCCTTCCTTGGCCAAGGTTGTTCCAACCCGGCAGATAACGTTAGAATTTTTTTAAAGAGTGTTAAAAATCCTTGGTTATGCCATCATTCGGAGGGGAAGTAAAATGGAGGTCCCGAGTCCGTGCGATGTCAGTTACTCATAAATGATTCCTACCCTAATTAAACCTAGATTGGCAAAATTCAGGACTCCTACTTTAGCATTGTCCGATCAGCCACATCAACATTATGTGACGTTAAATGTATAAACAAACTAATAAATAATTTTTTTAAACAATTTGTTTTTCTTCAATATGATTCATATATGAAAAAAGAAAAAATTAAGATCGCATGTTACAACCTATCTCGATTAGAAGTCTTCATTGTAGACGCACGTCTGGGATCAGTCTTATCGAATTCCTTGCCGGCTGCAGAATGTGCAACCAAACTGATGAGCCTGCTAAATCATGAGAGCCTGCTTCCCTTCTAGATACTGTAAATACTACTCGTCTCTGATAGAGTACAACAGATTAAAATCGAGGAGTAAATTTTAAATCATCTAAACTCTTAACATTAAATAAATTGAGATGAAAATTAAATGTCTTTTAATTTTTATAAAACCGTAATAAAATGCTTTTATATGATTCGGTATTTTATCTTATTCTAAGTCAAACTAATTTTTAATTGTTATACCTTGTGAGAATCTATTTTTTATCCTCGATTTCAGTGTGGTCCTGTCGAGGAATTAGAGCTAAACACTCGTATGATCTGAAGAAAGCTTTTCATAGGGTATGACGAAAGTTCTTTCATTATAGACTGAAAATATGAACACCCGTAACCCCAAATAGTTTGCAATAAAATCTTATTGGTCAACAAACTTTATCTGATTTGGTTGATATTTCATTTGATATTGACACTTATAAGGTTATAAAAATATTTTAACACATAAATGATACATAAGCATATTTTAAATCCGTTTTTTTTTTTTTATTACCTGTTTACATTACTGGTTAATGACACATATTTTTTTTTAAAATTTGCATTTTTTGTGTTTTTTATACCTAATTTAATAACTTAAAGGAGTTATGGTCTTGAGTTATGGGTTCTGAATATTATAAACATAAAATTTAGACCATATTTCACAAACAAATTCCTAAAATAATAAGTAATGACATTTAATTCATTCTGTTAGGTTTACTTTTCTTTGATATTATCTATTTGTTTATTTCCTCATATGATCTTTAAATATTATCCAAAATATAATTAAATATTACATACTCTTTCAACCAACAAGTTTACGCCCCCATTTCAGTGTTTATTATTATTTCTGTCCACTCGATTTAATGTTCCACAATTCCAGACTGTGTCATCTTCTTAATAAATTTAATTAATTACTTACTTAATCAAATTACTTATTGGTCTCGTGAATTTTTGGGTCAAAATTTCTTATTTATACTTAATTTCTCAAGATCCTGTATTTTTATTTAACGTAAGTGCCAATTTCGATGTGTTTTAAAGACGCTGTTAATATTTTTTTTCTTTCTTTTTCACTTAAAAATAAATAAAAGTGTACTATAAGTTATATAATCACTTTTTTTTTTTTTTTTAATACGTATTTTATATTATTGTAGTTTTTCTTATACTGTGATATTCTTCATATTTCAGGAAAACCTAGAAATTTTAGTTGTTTTTTTTTCAATTGTTAATCGTTGTCTTAAAAATTCTAACCACAGAAATAAAAGTTTTCGACTATTCTTAAATTAAAGTTAATCTGCTATAATTGAAATTCTAATACACCTCTTTGCTATGTTTTTTTTTTTCAAATAATCAATTTTTATTTTCAAAAAATTAAAAATCGCCATTTGGAGAATAAATTTTAGAAAATACCAAGATTTTAATAATCTGATTTAATATCAGTCCTAATTTGAGTCGTACCTTCATATTTACATTTTTTTTAAATTATTAAATAAAAATTCTTCAGCTTTGTTAAGACAAATTTCTTGAAAAGTGTTCTTAGGAAGATTAACACTATAAATTATTTCATGGCTCAATCAATCTGGTAGCCTAATTCTATTTTTCATATATGAAATATAAAATTAGGTTAATGGCTGAGACGTCGATTCCCAAACACAATGAAGGTTAGTGCCGACTTTAAAGAAAAAAAAATTATTATTGATAGTGAAAAATTGTTTTGATAGCAATAATCTACATATGCTTTTTTCAAACATCTGATGTCAGATGTACAAGACTTATCAGAGTTTATAATTATCAAACATCGATTATCAACATTGATCGATAAATGAAATATTTAAAATAGAATACAATAGAATAGAAAAAAAAATTATTCTGGGACTAGGTCCCCTAAGAATAACAGTTATGTACAATTTGAATATAAAATATGTCTGGCCAACAGACAATAAAAACATGACTAATTATTATTTACAAAGATTATAATCCGTCCTGAGTCAAATGTTTAGAGATTGCTTGGAACATGTGTGCTCAATGTGTCCAATTCATAGAGAAACTGCTCGGTCTTTGGAGGCGTGTCAACATGTGCCTTACCATGTGCTCCTACCCCTCAGAGGCCGTCCAATCTTCACAACATAGGCTAGGATTTTTTAACTCCGGCAAATACTATAAAAATATTTTTTTACTTACACAAGTAACTATTCGTCCGAAATTTTTGGAGTCAGATTATTATTACGTTCCAATGAGACATATAATAATAATATTTATTTGTTTTCTGGCTACATACAAAAGGAGTTGTTCATTACAGTTCATATCTTGACAATATTGCAAAAAATACAAAATTAAACAAACGAAGACTGTTTACAGACATCATTAATAAAAAATAAATCAAGCATACTTTTTGAAATCACCAACAAAAATACGATCAATTTTCATATTTGAAAATAATGTTTGTATCACATCAAACACATTTTCTGAATCGGGGTTTTCTTTTTGTGGAATATTGAATATTAATATATTGTTTTTCCTGGCTTCCTTTCAAGACTTTTTATTCGCTACTTTAATTGAAGATTATGTTTTTCAAGTTCTTCCGCCTTATTTTTTAAATATTTAAATTCTGTTGTAAGATTTTCAAATATTGAGAACATTTTTTTCTACAGATTCTTTGATTTTTTTTTTTCTGTTTCGTTATTATTATTCCGTATTTCCATTAAAATAATTTGGAGTTTGTCAGATTCCGATTCAAAAGACATTTTGTAAAATGGTTGTTATAGTTTCTATAGATTTAAAATTTGAAGATAATGTTTGAAGGAGACCTTATTACAAATGTAATAGACTCACCGCTGACGTATCTATCCTATTCGTGTGGGTAACTTTCCTGTTTAAAGTCTATCTCCTTTTAGCTGTTTTAATGATTTAAAATTTGGCCAGTAAGAGCTTGGGATTATTTATTTTATTTATTTATTTTTTTGTTGGAAATATTATAACACTGTACGCTAAAAACACATTTAGAACAAAAATTAAGTCGATTTGAGCAATTTTTTACCATTGTAACAATAGATAAAGAGAGCGATGTGCACACTATCACGGCTGGTGACCAACGTTCCAGAGATACATCGGGTTAACAAGAAGAAGTGATTGGAATAGCGATAATCAGGCATACAGGACTGATAGAATTGTTTTTCGCCCTGCAATTTCCTTTCACTTTCATGATAATAAAGAAATAAATCGCACGCATTATCCTTATACTAGAATTTTGGTACAGATATCCTAAAGCAACTGTTGGAGAGCATCATCTTTACCCATTAAAGCACTACTACCTTTACCTCAACTGCTTATTAACATGGGCCTAAGAAAAAATCAATCCTGGAAGTAATGATAAAATAACCTTGAGCAAGAGGGTCTGACAGGTACAACTAAACCGCTTAAGGGAAAGCATTATTTTGAGGCTACCGTGCAATGTATAACAATCTCTTTTTATTTTTACTTCGTTGTTTATGAAAATTATGGTAAGATAAAATACAAGTGTTAGGGTTCCCTGAGTCTAAATGACCAAGTTCTGCAAAAAGGTTTGTGTGTCGAAAAACGATAAGTTTTACAAAACTGAAATTTCATTAGAAGCGTTTATGTCTGAGATGTTACAGCAACTTTTTCATCAAAATCGGTAATTCAGAAGAGCAACTTTATAACATACATTTTGCACCTTTTTACTATTTTTCTTCAAAACGGCTCAATAGATTTTGATTATACTCACTATATCGATGTCAAATTTAATGGGCCCTAATATGATTTAGGTTTAATTCTGATTGAAATAGTCTGACATGGCTTAAATGCCAATATTTTAGATTTTCTTCCTCTATAGTTCCTTTAATTTTGCATATTCCAAAAAACTAACCATATCTTCTTAGCATTATTAAAAAGTGGGTAAATATGTTATTGAACGAACTTAATAGCTAACTAAAGGGAGAACTAGCAAACATATTTCTTTGTGTTGTTTTTGTTTTATTTAACACAAGAACAGTAATATAAGTGTATACTATATGGTTGGGAAGCTAAAGGTTTTTTCTAAAATATTATATTGTGAGTCCATACTCAGAATTCTAAAAGATAATGGAGAGTGATGAACAGGGCATAAAGGAAAGTGAATGTGGTCCATAATAATATATTAGATTATTTAATGAAAAAAAAGTTCCTATCGAAACTCAATCAATGTAATTCATTATCATTTTGTTATTGCTAGCTTTATTTAAAAGTTCGTAAATTGGTTTTAACATCGAAGGTAGGTGAAATTCGTGTTTTGCGAGCACCAGATTTTTATAAATTTATTTTTAATAAAGCTACTATTATATAAATTATTACTTTTTAAAAATGTCATTTCCGTAATACTTCAGATGAGCTGAGTTTCCCAGTGTTGGCCTTTTGGATTTATCTCCTAGTTATATATATATTTTTCACGCTTACGTATCTGAAAATCCATCAGCGATCTCTCATGAATCATTTACTAGATTTCCTAAAGTTATTCAAGAGCTTAAGTGTTAAAATAGGGTTTGTCTTTTTTCTTTTAATCTTTATTGCAATTTATAATAAAATACACAAAACATACATAATGCAACTGGTGTACCAAAGTAGACCAGTCTCTTAAGTAATCACATAATAACTTTAATATCGGATATAGACACATTAATAAATTAAAGAAAAATAAATATAAAAACTTCCACAATTTAAAAAAAAAAATACATCAATCAAATGTATCTTACAGTAATATACCTATGTTTAGTTCGTTTGTGTACATACCGCTTTGTACTATTTTTTGCATAGTTTTCAATATTTTTATAAGAACATTTTGTTAATTAAATTGTTTACTAAGCTTGTTTATATGATCTATACTAATATTATAAAGCTGAAGAGTTTGTTTGTTTGAACGCGCTATATACCTATGTTTAGTTCGTTTGTGTACATACCGCTTTGTACTATTTTTTGCATAGTTTTCAATATTTTTATAAGAAATTTTGTTAATTAAATTGTTTACTAAGCTTGTTTATATGATCTATACTAATATTATAAAGCTGAAGAGTTTGTTTGTTTGAACGCGCTAATCTCAGAAACTACTTGTTCGAATTGAAAAATTTGTTTTGTGTTGGATAGTCCATTTATCGAGGAAGGCTATTGGCTATATAACATCACGCCGCGACCAATAGGACTGAAGCATCAGTGGAAAATCTGGAAAAAAAATTGGCCTCGCAGCCCACTGTTTCCAAATGATTTACCTTTTAATTAAAAAAAAAATTCAATTCCCCGTTAATCTATCTTTTTGCGTAACAATTAATAAATCACAGGGGTAAAGATCTAAACACGTAGGAATCGATTTACGTCAAGATCGGGCTATGGAGAAAATCAGTATGTTCTGCCACAAAAAAATAAAACCAAATATGTCATTTACACGGAAGTACTTTAAAATATATTCTTTTAAAAACTTCTTAATAGCCATCATAAGAACAGAAATTGACGCAGACGAAGTCGCTATAGAATATGTCATAGAAAAGGAGACTTGTGCCGAGAAAAGTTTAAATCTGGGTGATAATATTCCGATTCTGGGATACGCCGATAATTCGGTACTGCTAGGTCAAGACACGGAAACAATACAACTAAATACAAGTGCGTTAGTAAAAACTGGTAAAGAAATAGGACTCGAAATAAATACGGATAAGACGAAATACATGATAAGTAGCAGAGACGGTGGCGATCTAAGTGATATTGATATATCAGGGCATACTTTTGAACACGTAGAGAAATTCAAGTATTTAGGTTCAATGATAACGAGAAAAAAATGAAACCGAGGAGGATTTGGGTTATATGTGCCTTGAAACGTAAGATCTCAGATTTTGAGGGGGCGAGCGATCAATTTATTATTATTTTTTTTTTTTGGGTTTATTACGGTTGTTCAATATTGAAAAAAAATACACCAAACCGACAGTGAATTTTAAATATAAATATTTTTCTCGAGTGATGAAACTCTTTTGTTGTCCTTTTGCTTGTTCTAACTTTAATAAAATACTGTTTTATATTATTGAAGGCGACGACTGACAACTATCAGAGGAAGGAACTGTTGAGATAAGATAACACATTACCCTTCCGTCCTCCAACCCTTCAACGTTACCATTCATCTTACACTTCTCATCTTAAATAAATGTAGTTTCTATGCAGTGAAATGTATTATAATCCGAATAAATGAGCTGATAGCTTATGATTGATCTATCTCATTCATTCAGAAGTAATGCCTTTAGATCAAATAAATTGTTTAATTTGTTTCAACCAGTAAAACTTCAGTGATTAATCGTCCTTTTGAGTTTTAGTGCACTGGACTGTGCATAGACTGGAGTTTTTAATACCTGTACCACTACTACTCATGAAGGGTCTTGGGCTCAGTACATTTAAAAGATACGTATTGTTTCTAGGCCAACGACCGTGTAAGAAGGTGATTAGGCCAAGATCACACCCAGCCGCCATGTTTTTCCCCATAGGTTTGGGCCAGGAGGATCTCAATATTCTAGAGTTGCATCCGGAAGAAATAATAGAATAAATAATATTCTGTCACAGCCGGGATTCTAACCCAGAACCCATATAACAGTAGACCAGTGCTCTATCCACGAGACCACGCCGTTCTTTATGGGGCTAACACAGCCTCTGAAATCCCGAAAAAGAGGGAAAACTTGATCTCGGCCAAATCACCTTCTGGCACGGCCGTTGTCCTAGAAGCACCACGGATCCTTACTATTTTAAGTACCCAAGAGCCTTTATGAGTTGAAGTAGTACAGGATATTTCCTTCTTTCTTTTACTTGCCTATTTATGAAATATATACTAAAAGTATTTCGATCGTGAAAATTTTCGAATTACAGTTTTCGACGGAAATACACGTTTTACGGTCTCCTTAATCCATATGACCAAGCCCCGAAAAAATGTCTATGCGCGTGTGTGTCCGTGTGTGGTAAAATAACGAAAAGTCGTAGGAAACTGAAATTTCATATTTAAGACAACTATACCCCCGAGATGTTACGGCAACTTTTTCATCGAAACCGACTAACCAGAAGAACCACTTCATACCATGCATTTTGGACCTTTTTTACGATTTTCTCAAAATCGGCTCTAACGATTTTGATTAAACTCTTTATATTGATGTAAAATTTAATTGACTTTAATATCATGTAGATTTCATTCTGAATGAAATAGTTTGACAGGGCTTAAATGCCAATATTTTAGATTGTCTTCCTCTATAGTTCCTTTTTTTTTTTTTTTTATTCATATTTTATTGAATTTTACAACTGTATTAACATAAATACAATAAGTAAAACTGTTGAATTAGAATAAAGGGCGTGAAAGGCTTGTGAAGAAACTACCCAGTGGTAGAACTTCGATATAGTTCCTTTAATTTTGTATATTCCAAAAAATTAACCATATCATCTTCTTAGCATTAGTAAAAAGGTAGTTAATATGTTATTGAACGAGCTTGATAACTAACTAAAGGAGAAACTAGCAAAAATATTTGTTTATGTTGTTTTTGTTTTATTTAACACAAGGACATTAGAGTTTAAATGAAGATATTTTAAATTGTCTTCCTTTAATTTTGTACATTCCAAAATATTAACCATATCATCTTAATGACATTGATGAAGTGCGCCTAAATATACAAGTTGGACGAATTTGACTACCAACTAAAGGACAAAAGCGCAAAACCATTTTTTTTATGTATTTTGTTTTTATAATTAGAACAGTGATATGGACGTGTAATGTACCGTTGGAAAGAGAAAGATTTAAGAACAAAAAGATTATGTGATACAAAAAGTTGTAAAAGGTAATATAAACTGACGAATAGGGAATACACTCATTACTGAATAACAATTTAATATAGTTATGTTATTTAATCTAAATCATATGTTTCAAACGAAAATGGATACACGATTTATTAAAATCAAATTAAAGTATATTTAATAGTTCATGAATAGATTATAACAGTCGAGGTAAGTGAAAGTCGTATGTTGCCCGCACCAGATTTTTATTGTTTAATTTTGTTTATTTGGTATCAGAATGAAAACCTAGAATCTTTTAAATGATTTTACATAATTCTTATATTTGTTTATTCAATATACGTTACTTTATGCTACTGTGACTAATCGGACAGTTCCAACTTCATCTCGCAGGCTCAAACCCAGGCTTCTACAAGACATTTTGTAAATATTATTATTTCGTTATATAAGCCTCATATTATTTAATCTTGTTGGTTTATTTTTATTTTATTTTATTTTTATATATTTTTTAAATTATTTTATTTTATTTATTTTTTTATTTATTTATATATATATATATATATATATATATATATATATATATATATATATATTATTATTATTATTATTATTATTATTTTATTTATTTATTTTTTTTAATTTTAAAGACAAATCAATTTTACTTTTATAATTTATATTCTTGCAGCGAACTTCATATTATTTTGTATATTCATTACTTTTCTTTTTTTTTTTAATTTGTATTTTATTCATTCGTTCTGTTATTAATTTAATTCATTATTCCATTTTCATGAATAATTATAAATGTATTATCGTTACGGGTGTCTTGTGTATGAGACTATACCCCAACTTTTTCTATTGTTACCAGTTCTAATAACTATTCTTTTTATATTAAAAAACCATGTATGGCTCACGCAGCCGATCTGCAAATAAAGAAATTTAAAAAAGAAAAAAATAATCGGACGATGCTGCAATGGGAGTCCTAAAATTTGCTAATCGAAGTTTAATTAGGATAGGAATCTTTAACGATTACCTAACATCCCCCAGTCTCGTGACCACCATTTTACGTCCCCTCCGTAAGAATTTTTTTAATTTCTTAAAAAAAAAAAGGTTTGAACCCGCGACATAGGGAATAGAAGGCTGTTATGCTAGCCTCTGCACCACAGTTGACCCCCATTTCTTATTATTAAATTACCTATAATAAATAAATAATATAAGTCCTATCATTCACCCTTGATAAGTTTTTCATCGCTTATTCTTTGTGTGCATTCAATTAGTTGAGGCGCATTCTCAATCAGAGCAGGTATTCTGAGACTTAAACTTTCAAAGTCGGAGTACTGCCATTAATGAATTATCGCGATTGTCTATCACTGATTATATTACTTCGGCTTTCACCTTTCAATCTACACGTTCTTTTTATCTCATTTTAATTTTTTCCTGTTTGAATGAAGGTGGTGTACATGACAGAGAATGCAATGGTGGCTCAGCTACATAATTTATTACTGGACAAAACAGTTATATGAATCATTGATTAAAAGGCAAATAAGGATTTAAATACAATTTCAAAGTTAATCATGTTTTGCCCGAAAGAATTTACTGATAACTCAATATTTGATGACAAGGTCAGACCACAGAAATTCTACCGTACCTATCGCATTACCCAGGTATTGGCTCTTCCAGAAAACCATTTGTTTGTTGAAAACCATCCATGCCAGCCATTAAGTTTATTTGTTGGTACAGAACAATGCTACAAGGATTCTTTAAGATAATTGGATTTCTATATTGAAGCAGACGCAAGCCTACGGCACATAATTGTAATTGGAAGTAATAAACGTGACCTGAAATAGTTTATAATGGTAATCTTCTCTAAGAACACTTTCCAAGAGTCCAATTCGTTCCAGTTCCAATTTGTCTTAAAAAAGTGACAGAACTTTTATTTTCCCTCTATATTCTGTTTTTTAAATCTTACAAAATATTAGGGCTACGACTAAAATTGCGGCTGACAGAATACCTAACGAGTAGTTGATAAGCTTATATATTCGACAAAGGTGCAATTTTCATAATATTTTCTACAATTTCTTCTCCAAACGGCGATTTTTAATGTGTTGAAAATAAAAATTGGTTACTTAAAAACCATAACTGCATGAAAGGTACAAAACGTTATTCCTGTGGTTGGAATTTTCATGATATTGACTTCCGATTGAAAAAAAAAACAACGAAAATTTCCTGTCTATTCTTCTCAGAATATATGTACAATAGAAGAAAAGCTTATATAATATATGTAATAAAAAAAGTTGAATCTTTTAATGAAGAGACTTTAGTTTTTTGCGCTGAAAATGAAACTGAATAAGAACTGCTATGTTTTTAACCGGCTGCTTTTCTAAGGCAGCGGTAGCTTCAAAAACTAGCTTACTTACTATATTTAGTCAATATATAAACTTTATTTAATGATACCATTGGATCTCCTCTCCAAAGGTATCGTGTTTACCAATCCAATAGGTGGCATGCAGGGTAAGATTAAAGTAAACATGATTCAATTAATACATTACTATAATTATTAATTTTCACATATCCATTATATTAACACATTACCTAGAACTATTATAGGTGGAATAGTCAGGAATCAGTCATTTTTTTTTTTAAGTTTTTAATTTTGCCAACGTTTCGGCCCAAGCTTGTGAGCCATCATCAGGGCTACAAACATCAGAACAAAAGAGATACATATCAATATGATCAATATGATATGTATCTCTTTTGTTCTGATGTTTGTAGCCCTGATGATGGCTCACAAGCTTGGGCCGAAACGTTGGCAAAATTAAAAACTTAAAAAAAAAAAAATGACTGATTCCTGACTATTCCACCTATAATAGTTCCTACAGTCGACTATACATCCTCAATATAATTACCTAGAACTCTGATTAAGAATACTGAGGGACATTTTCACTACTACCTTTGCCATACAATATTACAAATAACGAGATACCTTTAAAACATTGTCGGCTGGCGAAGGTGGAATCATCTTAAGCCGTCCATTTTCTGCTTCATCCTCCAGCTGCTCTCAGAACCCCGACGGCCACCTCCTCTTCTTGTAGATGGAACCCGACTCACTCTTCTTGAGGATAAAACTTGACTGTCTCTTTCGAATATTCTCCCCATCGTCGTCACGAAAGTACAGCCTTTGTCCACCCTTGTAGCTGTTGTTTAGATACCAGGCGTACCGCGGTACGGGCAGCCCAAGCCACGGACAATCCAAGGGAGTTTGGGAAATGCCTTTTGATGTTTTGCCGACAAAGGCTTCTTAATATTTAATTGTTTAATATTAAAATTATTTAATAATGAACTCCCCTCAGTATCCTCAATACATTACAGAACGGAAAAAAATTTTAATACCTTACGATCAAATCCTCTTTGTATGATATTTAAATGATCATCCAACGGTTTTAAAATTAAAAAATGACTATCTTTACAGGAATAATTTACATCAACCAGAATAAGAGTAATAAAATCTATCATAAATATTTTTTCTGAAATAAGACTACACGATTTTGAAGATGCGAAGGAATTGCCTCAAGAAGTTGAATCCAATCTCACTATGGAAGATTGAGGTAAAATTAAAAGAATCTTTAGTTATGGCCGATTCTTAGATATAGATTGCTTTGCTTTACTTAAACCGGGGTTATGTTTGTATCCCAAGGTACCTTATCAGATGCAACTTTAACTTCTTTTTTTTATGATATTACCTAAAGATGAACTAAATCTCAAATACGTTTACGATGAGCATTTAAGCTCTCCAGATTTAAGTTTTACACTTCAAAGACATGTATGTGTTCGTTATGTTGGAAATATCTGGTTTGCTATCTTGTAACTGAAAAGACTAGAGACTCAAACAATGATCGTTTTAGAAAAGGAACCGATACACTCATAATAGATATAAAGGGAATTTGTGGTAGTAATTACCATTAATAGTGATGGACCCAAAAGTCACACTAGTGAGATTGAAAGAAAAAAATATCCTCTATTGAAGCCTAGGAATCAGGACATAAAAAAGGTCTGCATACTTGTTTCACACCCGTGCTTCAACCCCTTGAGTTAAGCAATAAAGAGGTAAAATCTGAAACCGCGTTGGCGCCCAGAATAGTAAAAAGGAGTAATGTATTTGACGGATGAAAAGCGCAATAGAATTTACTCGCATTTATAGGAAATCAACATTACTACCAAACACAAAGGAGCTTCATTGGATGAAACACATAGTACTACACCATTATTCCACTTAACGTATCCCGTTTACGAGTTTATTTCACTAGATGTAGAGGAAGGTAAGTATGTGACAGACGATCTGAACCAGTAAAATAATATTCTAAAACACCGCAAGGAGAAGCCGAATTTAAAGAATACCACGCTGACTTTGGAAATCTACAAAATGAATACTTAAATATGTTATTGAAAGGTGATATGGTATATGACTCTCATTATGGAATTAGAGTCAAGTTTTCTGGGGAATTGACTATTGGAGGCCCGATCGATGTTGAGCAATTTGCAAACAGTGATGATATAACTATCAACGTAGAGGTTTATAAAGGGATACCAGGATTTCTCCAGCTACTTTATTTGAAAAACCGCAAGATTATACCGAATCCAATTTAGAAAATTATCGCAATATTTTACTCTGAAACAATGCACACAAGAAAGGCTATAGTGGGGAACAAGGTGTGTTACTTAACAGATTTGAGAAATACATGAATATAATATTTATTATATTTCCGCCAAAAACCTGGAAACCCCGCCATCCTTCCTCAGCCCCTAGCAGGCTGTCTTCACTACGTTCTTACACTGACAAACGTGGCACTGGTCTTACGTCAGCCAATATACCCTTATATGAATATTGGAACGATCCTAAAGAACTTGACTGAGGCTGTTGACCTATCCAACTCATGCGGGGCAAAAAGAATACCAAAATGAAATTGAATCCATAATTGAATGAAGAGCGACGAGACGAATGTATAATATATTAATATGTATATTATAAATGGTTGAGATGCTTTGATTTTAGTTGAAAACATTTATGACGCTCTCGGTAATAATAATAATAATAATAATAATAGGCTTACCGAACCCGAAGGTTCGATGCCGATACCACCAAACTTCGCTTGCATAGACACGTCCAATGTTCACCGGTCAAGCCCAAGCCCCCGAGATCAGCCTTAATGCAATCCTCCCATCGACGCCTCGGCCTACCTTTCGGACGCCTACCAGTCGGTTCAGCGAATACCAACTTTCTCGTAATCCGTTCCTCACTAAGCCCAACAACTTTACGCGCCCATTTGAGTCTCCGCGATGCTATCAACTCAATTATATTCACAGGGTACAAACTCCGCAATTCCGCGTTATGCAACCTTCTAAACTCCCCAGTGGCCTCATCTCTCTTTGGACCAAATATTTTACGCAATACCTTATTTTCGAAAACCTTAAGCCGCTGTTCATCCTTTAAAGTAAGCGGCCACGTTTCACATCCGTAAAGAACCGTTGGAAGAATAATAGTTTTATAAATTCTAATCTTTAAGTTTTTAGATAGAAGCCGCGAACTAAGTAACTTAGCAACTGAATAATAACACGCATTTCCCACCTTTAACCGGGACTTTATTTCTTCCTGGATTTCATTTTTTCTAGTTATAATTGAACCTAAATACTTGAATTTCTCTACGTGTTTCAAAGTATGACCTGATACATCAATATCACCAAGATCGACACCGTTTCTGCTACTAATCATATACTTCGTCTTATCGGTATTTAATTCGAGTCCTATTTCTTTACCGGTTTTTATTAACACACTTGTATTTAGTTGTATGGTTTCCGTGTCTTCACCTAGCAGTACCAGATCATCGGCATACCCCAAAACCGGAATCTTGTCACCCATATTTAAGCCTTTCTCGGTACACATCACCTTTTCTATGACATATTCTAAAGCTATATTAAATAACACAGGTGAAAGGGAGTCACCCTGTTTCAAACCCGATCGCACCTCAAATCTCTCGGAGTAATTATGACCGATTCTAACTTTATGGAATGTTTCCGACAAACACATCTCTACTAGGTTTACTAACTTTCTAGGTATTCCCTGTTCAATCATGATGTTATATAGCTTCTGACGGTCTATTGAATCATAAGCCTTTTTAAAATCGATATAAAGTTGATGGACTACACCGTTGTATTCCAATTTTTTCTCTAATATTTGACGTAAGGAAAATATTTGGTCAATAGTCGAGCGATTCCGCCTAAAACCACATTGGTAATCTCCGATAATTTCCTCAGCGTATTCCGTTATTCGACTAGTTAGAATTGACGAGAAATTTTTATAGCATACTGGGAGAAGAGAGATCCCACGATAGTTGTTACAATCCGACCTCGGTCCTTTTTTGTGAATCGGAATAAGTATTGATTCTTTCCATTCTTCGGGCATTTTTTCAGTTTCCCAGATCTTTTTAACTAAAAAATGTATTTTGGAAACGCCCGCTTCTCCACACGCCTTGATTAATTCACTCGTGATATTATCATTTCCTGCGGCCTTATAACGTTTTAATTTTCCTATCGCCATTTGGACTTCCTCTTTACTCGGTGCGTCTATCCATGGTTCAGCGCTCTGATATTCAGAGAGAGGAGATTGATTATTATTTTCCGTATTTAAGATGCCGTCAAAGTGTTGTTTAAATTTATTTAATATCTCAGAAGGATCCGCAATTATATTGTTATTTGCATCTTTAACCGCATTCAATAGAGGTTCAAATCTTTTACGCGATTTGTTTATACCTTTGTACATCTCTCTTACGTTATTTTCGTTTCTGTGTTTTTCTATTTCTATTATTTTGCCTTTAAGATACTCTCTTTTCTTATTTTTTAAGAGTTTTGAAGTTTCGTTTTTTACTAACCGAAAGTAAGCCACATTATTATCGCTTGGATTATTTAAGGAATTCAGTTTAGCGGTTTTTCTTTTTTCGCACATATTTTGACAATCCCTGTCGAACCAAGGTTTGTTCTTTTTATTTTCGATTTTTCCAAGACATAAATTACCGACCTCTTTAATATTATCCCTGATCCCTTCCCATAGTTTGTTTACATCTTTGTGTTCCTCGTCTGAAGATTCCAAAGCTTCGAACCGATTTTTTACTTCTATCGCGAATTGTTTTCTAATTTCTAGGTTGTTCAATTTAACTAAATCAAAATTCTCGGGACGAATATAGTTCGGTGTTCTCTTTTTTGTATTTAGTTTTTGTCGAAGTTTCGCGATTACTAATTCATGATCAGAACCGCATTCTGCACCTCGATACGATCTCACGTTAATTATGCTACTTTGCCATCTGTTTTGTATTAAAACATGATCGATTTGATTCCGCGTTTGTCCATCCGGTGATGTCCACGTATACTTATGAATATCCTTACGTTTAAATGTAGTGCTTTTGATTATTAGGTTTTTCGAAATGGCAAAGTTTATTAGTCGGGTCCCATTATCATTACTATATTCGTGCAAACTTTCTTTACCGATTGTAGGACGATATACTTCTTCCCTTCCAACCTTTGCGTTCGCGTCGCCTAGTATTATCTTAATGTAATTTCGCGGTAACTTATCGTAAACCGACTCTAGTTTATCATAAAATTCGCATTTTACTTCATCATCACTGTCTTCGGTGGGAGAATGAATGTTTATAAACGCGATTTTAAACCAACGCCCTTGAAATATAGCAACCGATATTCTTTCACTAAAGAACTGTACGTCCCGTAATGCGGAAAGAAATCTATTCCTAATCAGAAACCCGGTACCTAGACAATAATTAACGCTCCCCCCGTACCAAATAGTATACTTTCCTTCTGTTAACGAACCCTCCCCTGGCCAGCGAACCTCTTGTAATGCAACGATATCTAAATGGTACCCCTTAACTTCATTCGCGACCGACTTTAACCCACCTGCCGTATTTAAACTTCTAACGTTCCACGTCCCTATTGTTAGATCTCTAATTTTCATCTTGCGCCATGATTCCCCTGAAGCAGTCCCCACCCGGAGACCCGAACGGGGGACTAGTTTACCTCCGGATAATGAGCGTTTTACCTCAGAGGAATCCATGACTTTTGGTGATATTTTGTGAACTAAAATATGTGAGTAGGGCGTTCGAACCTACGTCACACCCTCCAGCAAGCCTGGGGGGCCGCTCTCATTGTTGGTCAGCGAGTCCATCGGACTTAGCCGGAAGGAGCTTCCGAGGAAATTCCACCGACCATTCCCACATCCGCCACCCGTGGGACGCTCCCCATACGCGGTAATGAGATCCGCGCGAGGGACGCTCTCGGTAAGAGAATAAAAAACGTTGGTAGACCCGTGAAGGAATCTAATGCAGTAGCACGCAATAAAAGTGACACGTAAACATGGATTTTGAACTGTCTTAATATCTTTAATATTAGCATCATGTAAACTACTATCATGGTTCTTAATACTATAGAACTTTGAACTTTGATCCGTGTATACTTAAATTTAAATCGAATCTTAGGTTATCGATAGTTGAGCTGTTGAGCATAATTTCACCATTCTTGGTTGACATTGGTTCAATAACAATACTCTTTCACCAATTACTGAACCCAAGACCCTTCATGAATTGTTGTGTTTTTATTTTTTTAAATGAAATTCAATTAATCATTTATTAATAATGACAAATTATAAAAGTCCGGTTGAATTCCACTACCCACTGGAGTCTCCAACTTGGAGAAATCCTGGACCTATACTTGCATGTCTGCCATGTATCTATCTTTACCAATGTATTTGCTTAAAAATTATAAATTTTAAAATATCGCTTGCTGGAAATTAAAATGCACGCGGACATGAGTAAATAATTTAACATTCAAAATAAATTACTTTTTCCTAATTGCAATATTACAGAAGAGGGGAAAGCTTCAGCCTTTTATGTATATTTTTTTATTAATTGTAATTTACAACTGTATTTATAAAATTAAAATTAAAAATAATTGCAATGGTAATCGAATTGGTAACAACTTAAAATGGAAGAAGTTGCACTTGAACTGATAAGGGTTACAATTTAAAAATGGAAAGTTATATGATGTTCCTCAAAATTGAGAATTTCTTTGTGATTTTAGTTGGTGTTAATAATCCTGTTTTATGGGTCTACTTCCCTTTACCAACCATGCACTCTTTAAGATTTTGCATACCACAGTAGCCTCTCCTAATTGAGGTATAGGATTGAGAATTTGTAGGTGGATTGAATGGGTCTTGGAAAATGTCTCGACTCTTTTTTTTTTTTTCTAACTTGTTTGATGCACTGCAGCCTCTTATTAGGCTTAATGTGCGCCTTCCAATCTACTGTTAGTACAGGGCTAGTGCCTTGGTGAATCTGACTAAACTATGAGGGTTAATCAGTTCACACAACTTGGGATCTGTACTGTAATACGGTCTCCACCAAAATGGTAAAACCAAATCCTGGCAATCTCTGGACAACTACATATTACATGCAGTTTTATCTTCCTTCTTGCAAAATCTTCAAGTCGGTGAGACCACCAAACTCATATTATGGAGATGCCTGTTAAGCTGACAGTGTCCTGAATACAGTCCTGTTACTCTCCTTAGAGTTATCCTATCCTTTGAGAGTAGTGCACAACTTCTCTGTTTGCAGGGTCCTTCCAAAATTATCTTTGAGTGATGCTGCTTACTATTATCCCTCCAGTATTGTCTGGATCTATTGCCAGCAGCTGCCTTGATCAAACCTTTAGCATGGCTGAGACTTATTCCACACACAGGTTCAGGTGTGGAGGGTAACTGAGCAGAACCCCTCCTAGCGAGGCTATCAGCTCTCTCGTTGCCTAAGATGCCATAGTGACCAGGCACCTAATGAACCCGGTCTTTATTCAGATATTTAAGAGGAAAGTATATTGAGATTTCTTTGGCATTCCTCTACTAATTTGTACCGAGTCATGTAATTACCCAGAGCTCCGATAGCAGCTTGACAATCGGTATGGATAGTTATCAGCCTGTCTCTCATCCCTTCTGAAATTAGGGTTTGAGCATAGGTATTTATTGTCATTACTTCAGCCTGAAAGACTGAAGTATATTTACATACAGAGGTGGACATCTCTTCCTTGGGTTCATTCATTCTCTATATTCCAGCCCCTAAGCTTAACTCTGTCAGGGATTCCTCTGTATAGCAATTGACTCCATTGCACGGTCTGTGCGAGCCAGTGCTATTAATCCCTACACAATAAAGTGTGTCGGTATATTTCTTTACCTGAAGATCTGAATGCATGGCTAGCACCGAATCTTTATCAATCCTTCTGAACAAGTTACCATGACCCTGGGATACCAGGGAGTTAGATCTTGTCCCTAACTTAGAGAACCTATCGGCTGTGCTAAGTGCTTGAGTTTCTACTGCTATGTGCAATGGTGTTAAGTTCAGTAGAACTTCCATTGCAGCAGTCGGAGTAGTACTCATAGTTCCAATTGTCATAAGACATGCTAATCTTTGCAGCTTCCTGAGCTGGAGCATGGATTTGCATGTAATTGCCCTATGCCACCACATAACAGCTGTATATAAGGCCATAGACCTTATTACTGTTCTATTTATCCAAAGGACCATCTTAGGTTTAAGGCCCCATGTTTTTCCAACAGCCCCTTTGCATGCATAAAGACACTTGCTAAATAAAGTGTCCTGGTGCAGGTTTTATCAGTGTGGCTATTCCACTTTAATTTACTGTCAAGAGTAATGCCCAGATGTTTGAATTAACTACAGATATTGACCTCAACCTCACCAAGGTGGGATGGTCTAATTGTTATATTTCTGCTGTTAGTGAAGATACAGAGATTGACTTTTTGAGGGCTGATGCTAAGACCATTTGTCTGACACCAGTCCCTCAGAAGTCTCATTGTCATTTTAAGCAATTCCGATATTGTTTCCGGAAACTTGCCTTCAATTAGCACAGCAATATCATCAACATATCCCTGTGCATAAAAACCTGCAGTGCTCAGTTTTGTCATCAAATAGTCGAAAACCAGACACCATAGGTAGCAAACCGCCTTGTGAACATCCTCCTCTTGGTCTCATCCATAGTCTGGAGTGTCCTAAGTCAGATGTGAGCATCCTTTCCTCCAGCATTGCATTGATCCACCCAGAGGTTAGTTGTCCCACACCTCTCCTTTCTAAGGCTATTGCCATAGTACCATAAGGAGTTCGGTCAAATTCACCCTCGATGTCAACAAATATGCCTGCCACAATTTCTCTGTTAGTCAGAGTTTTTTCGATCAAGATCAAGAAATGTAAGGCAGTCTCACAGGATTTTCCAGGCTATATACACTATATAGACTATTAGATACGCATATTGAGCACTATGTAGCAGTCTATCAGCCAGTATGTTGTCCCTAATATGTCCGTCAATAATTTTTTCCAATTTCTTCATTAGGAAAGATGTCAGACATATAGGTCTATAACCCTTCCCAGGTTTGGGTATATATTGCACTTTAGACACATTCCAACTATTAGGTATGGGGTTAAGTGCTAAACTGCCTCACAGTAAAACAAGTAGGTAGGGTCACAGCACCTCAAAGCCCTTTTGAAGTAGAGCTGGGAAAATTCCATCAGTGCTGTCTGATTTGAATGGGGCAAATGATTTAACTGCCCACTCCAATTTTCCTGAATTAACTATTCTGTTTGCTTCAGCCCACCTATCCGTAATGGAGGTGAGATTAATTAGTATCTCATCCATCAGGGAAGTGTGCTCTTGCCAGTGCCTTTTAGGTACCGATCTCTGAATTGGTATGGCCCCTTTCTACACAGATGTCACCCATAGCTCTTGGATAGGATTCTATGTACTCTTAAAGCAGAGGATGTGTCATTAATGTCATTGCAAAAATTCTTCCATGCACCTCTCTTAGCTTTAATAATGGCTCTATTATAGTAAGTCAGTGCATGCTTATAAGCATTCCAACTACCTGTACTTTTGGCTTTATTAAAGAGTTTCCTAGTTAAAGCTCCCAATTTGCCATATTTACTGTTCTAACAGGTGACGTTGCTGTTGGATTTGACTGTACACACGCTGTTACTGTCTGTGTAGGATTTCATTATTGCCTCAGTAAGTGATACACTGAGGCAATCCAATTGCCATTTGTCTCTAATTGATTTAGGACACTGTCTTACTTTTTGTTCGAGTTGTGTGCAATAGGAATTCCAGTCAGTGAGTTTCGGGTTCATATGCACCGTCTCATACATGTCATTAGCATCTATATCAAATCTGATATATTTGTGGTCTGAACATGTCTCACCATAAGAGACATGCCAGTCCTTAATGAAATCATGAGTACAGTTGGTGCTTAGTGTAATATCAATGACCTCTGATCTGTTTTTGTTTAGATTTAAAGATCATTGCTTAAAATAAACTGTAATAGAGACTCACCTCTCTGGTTGTTATTTGTACTGCCCCAGAGTCTGTGATGAGCGTTGGCATCCAATGATGCCATCAGTGTGCCCTCACCTTCCATCATTGTGGTTAGACTTCTAAACATTTCTGTGGAGATTTCCTCTTTATAAGGAAGATACACAGAACAAACTGTGATCTTCCTTCCATTGTTACCCTCGAGGAGGGTCACTTTGGCCGCTGCCAGATCTCTGCAACAAAATTGCCTCAGGGGTAGTATCTTAAGGTTATTTTATACAGAATGCAGGTCCTGGAGCGTATGGGCACAGCTATTACACTGCATACCTGCATTTCTAGCCCCTTTATTCTGTCCTTAAAAAGGTAAGGTTTTTGTATTAGTACAATATCAATATTCTTACCTCTTACATACTGCTGCAGGGCCCCACATGCCGCAATGCAGTGATGTAGATTGATCTGCATCAGCCGCAGCACCATTACTGCTTTCTGGGGTCTCGACTCTTTCTCCCACCTCTGCAATTTAGATATTCCAAAATGTTTATTTCAGTTATCATTATAGAAAAGTCAAGCTAATTTTTATTAATTTATTTATTTGTATTTTTTGTTAGCTAATAATAAAAATAATATTAAAAATGAATTGATAACCTCTGAAATAAATACTGCCTGTATGGTGGCTTAAATATCATATTCTTTCTGATGTTATGAGATTTTTAACGTGAAGTGTTGAATATAAACTCATCTATATTTATAAATTTGATGTTTTGGACCTTTATGTTGTTAAATGTTTGTATTGAAAGTAATTTAGACTTATTTTGTTTAGATCATTTGCGCATAAATATTTTTTTTAATTGTTTCATATCAAATATTGTTTTGATTGACAGACTATTTTCATCCACTTATTTGTATTCCATTTCATTTAATTCCATTCTTGAAATCATAGCTAAGGAACTATAAGGAACTATTATAGATATCAGGGTCGATTTGTCTCTCTCTTCAGCATCTAAGAACCCCCAGTTTCAGAGGGTTGTAATTATAAGGGATTCCATAACATCAAAATCACACTCTAGAAGTGCAACACAAATGTAAAGGCTGTGTTTTTATTAGTATTAGAATAGTGAATACTATTCAACTGGAGGAGATGATATACCTTAATGTAAAAGTAAACTAAAGAGATCTTTTGATGTTTTATTTCCTAATCATTAATTAATAATGATGGAATTGATAATTTTCTTTTTTATTATTAAAACTGTAGCCCAATGAAAGATATTTGTTCTTATTTCATGTTTTATTTTTCATTTATATTCTGCCTCAGAACTTTTGTTCAAATTCCGTTACTTCCTCCCTCCCATATACTTCCTGATTGTTCATTCATGACACATGCGTGTTATCAGTTCATAAAGATCCATTTATTGTCTCACATACCCTTCAAGCCCACATCAAAGATCTAGTAGTATGGTGTCAGAATTGGAGAATAAAAATAAATTCCAATAAATCCCATCAAACAACCTTTACCCCCCTTAGTAACACTAAACTAGTTCCTGTTGAACAGATCCGATACCTAGGACTCCTCTACAAACTCCATTTTTACCCTAACCCACCATTTTCAATCCTCTCTTTCTCTTAATCCTGATAGTCCTCCCAGATGCCTGAAAAGAAGATGGCTTGAGACCTAGTTTAGAATATTTTTAGAGTGCTACCAATGGGAATCTCTACATGTATTTCATGTCGTATTACATAACTGTCACATTTACTTGATTGTTTTTTTTAATACAGTTGTAAACATCAATAAATATGTTTAAAAAACAAAAAAATGTTTATTCCTATATTATTACTGAAATATATTTTATTGTTTTTATTTTTAGGAATTTCATGTAGCATATGTAATCATTAAAATGGGAATTTCTCCTAGACCAGAAGTGTGGGTACTAGAAAAGTCATCTGACAATGGAGCCACTTATTCCCCCTGGCAATACTTTGCTGATACATTGGCGTATGTTCTTTTATCAACTTTTTCTTAGTTAATCAATGTTTACTTTATACAATATCAGCCATTATATTGATTTTTATCCTTTTGTCATAACTTTTATTCCATTAGTTATTACTTTTCTACTGTGTAATGCATCTATTTTATGAACTTTAAAAACAGAACTGGTCTTTATCTTTTATTTTATTTATTTAAATATTTATCTCTTGTGTATTTTTTTCAGGGATTGTGAGAGATTTTTTGGAAGGGCCAGTTTAGAACCAATAACTAGGGATGATTCAGTGATATGTGACACTCGAAATTCAAAAATTATACCTTTAGAGGATGGAGAGGTTTGAACATAATTTAATTAATATGTATTCTTCCATTATTGAATTATACAGAATTTTTTTGTTCTTAAATTTATTTGTTAATTTCAGATAGTTGTTTCTTTATTAAATGACAGACCCTCTGCAAATGATTTTTTCAATTCTTCAGTTCTTCAAGAGTGGACAAGGGCTACTAATGTAAGACTGAGGCTACTCCAGACAAAAACCCTCTTTGCGCATTATATGTCTTTTGCTCGTCAGGATCCTTCTGTAACAAGACGAGTAAGATTATTTTATTGAATAAATTATACAATAATAATTAATCTTTGAATTAGGCAGTTATATGTATTGGTTTAAAGTATATTGCTTTATCTAATAAAAATTAGGAATTTCGCTTTGTATTTATATTAATTATGCAGTAATGAAAAAATCTGAGGTTAAATACTTTTGCATTATCATTTTATTTAAAAAACTTCTAAATATTTTTATTCCAGTCATTCTTCTATTTGGCTACTTTATAATTTTTAAAAAGAATTTTGTGAGTAAAAAATCTCCTGCTATTAGGGGGGATGTGGAAAGTCTGTAAATTATCAAATTAATTGAGATACATACACATATCTTTGAGATGTCTTAAATCCTACTCATGATGGTTTCATAAAAGTTATTTATCAGTAATTAATAAATTTTCTTTATTTTTACTTACTTATAATTTATGCCATCAGCATTTGCATTTTTTTCTTTAATATCAAGAATTTGACCTAAGTTTCATTGTTTTTCCAGTATTTTTATTCCATTCGTGACATCAATATTGGAGGACGGTGCAGATGTAATGGCCATGCTGAAGTTTGTTTACCTGTTGAAGGGACTAATAAAAAAGTGTGTGACTGCAAGCACAACACAACTGGTGACTTCTGTGAACGTTGTAAGGATAATTTGATTCAGAAAAAGTGGAGACAATCCAAATCAAACCAGGTCTTTGAATGTGAAGGTAACCCTTATATTAAAAAATCATGAAAATTACAAATATTCAATAAAATATATTTTTAATATTTCTTTATTTTAATTTGTATTGTATTCAACATAATATTACTATTTTTCATTTCAGTATTAGATATTATTTTATCCATCTATTTCATTCATAAATAAAATTATCATTTTACAGAATGCAATTGTCATGGTCACTCTAACAAATGTGTGTATAACGAGACAGTAGACGCATTGGGTCTATCTTTGGATAAGTATGGCAAATACGAAGGAGGTGGAGTATGCCAAGATTGTGAGGATTTCACTGAGGGTATCAACTGTGAAAAATGCAAGGCTGGATATTACAGACCCTTTGGAAGGCTTCCTACACAAAAAGATGCTTGTGAACGTAAATAACTAATTTTGGTTTTAATTTATTAATAATAAATATATTTACCTCTTAGCCTGGATTCTCAATGTTAATAAGAAACTAACCTCATTTTATTGTTACTTTTCTTCAAAATGTTTTCTGTAAAATAAAATAAAAATTTATATATTATATTGTAATATATTTAACTAATTAATTAATGACAGGTTGCAGGTGCGATGGTCCTTATTATACTGGTAATTGTGCTGATCGAACTGGAATCTGTGAATGTAAAGTTAATTACCAACCACCTCTTTGTCAGTCTTGTGCTCTTGGTTTCTTCGGCTTTCCAGAGTGCAAAAACTGTACCTGCTTCATACATGGTACTGTAGGTGGAGTTTGTGAACCAGAAAGCCCTGTATCTACTTGTGTCTGTAAAGAAAACTTCTTTGGACCTGAGTGTAAAATTTGTCGTGAAGGATATCACAATTTTCCAACATGCGAACGTAAGTAGTTAGAAGTAATTATAAATGTAATTTTTAACTTTAAATCTGTGAGGAATAAATTTGTGAAAAGAAAAAGTATTTTGTCTCTCTCTAGCGATCTTATTATTTTCCTAAATCACACTGAGCATTGAGTGACTGTAAAATAAATTGTTAAATGAATCTTTTTTGAAAAGAAAAGAAGGATTTATTACCTTATAATTAGTTGAATAATTGTAGTTGAATTTTTTTTTTATGAAAATAAAAAGTATTAAATCACTAAAGAGGACATACTTATCATTCTAAATAAGTTGTATTTATTTTTTATGTGATAAATATTTTTCCTTGCCATTAATAACACACTTTTTTTTTTCCTAAATGTCTGGTCCTATATTTTTTTTTTTTTATATTTTAGAAATCACATTAAAAGTTTATGTTATATCAAAAGTTTGCTCAAATTATAAGTACAATATTTTAAGTTGTTACATTTTTACTGTTATTCTAATTTGAGATTAGCTCTTAATATATTATTAAAATATAGAGATATGTTAATTGTTAAATTGATAGCATTATATCGTTTCTTTGTTAGCCTGTAATTGCGATCCTGTGGGCTCTTCAAGTGAGATCTGTAACGTAACTAATGGCCAGTGCGAATGTCAAAATAATTTTGGAAGTACAAAATGTGACCAATGTGCTCATGGTTACTTTGATTTTCCACAATGTACCCGTAAGTATCATTCTTAATTTATATTTAGACTATAAAACATTGTTATTGACTTTCAGCTATATCATATTAATTTAAACTAATATATTCATGATCTTATTTATTTATTTATTTTGTAGTTTGTAAATGTGATCCCCGGGGAACTATGGAGGAGATTTGTGACAAAAATACTGGCCAGTGCATATGTAAAGAAGGTTTCGGAGGTGATAAATGTGACAAATGTGTACCAGGATTCAAAGATTACCCAGACTGCCAGCCTTGTGGTTGCAGTGAGATCGGAAGTACAACCACAGTTTGTGATGTTTCTGGGAAATGTGATTGTCTTGATAGGTTTTCTGGCAAAACTTGTACGCAATGTGCATTTGGATATTACAAATATCCCGAATGTTTGCGTAAGTATTAAAGAAAGAAACATCAATAAAAAGATGAAAATAAATCACAATTTTATATTTCTTAATTGTTCTAAAGTTCAAGTTTGCAAACTATCATTTTAAGATCTCATACTGATTATGCATAATGTTTTGTACCAAAATTTTAGTTGTTTTTTTTATGATACTATTTACTATTCTTTTAGAGTTAAAGGAAATCCATTATTTTTCCAATTCAAAATGTCTAGAATTGTTTCATCCGGGTGTTGATGCAACATTAGGTGTTCTATTACTTATAATGTATACTAGAATCAGTCGTATTATTATTAGGTCTATTGTTACTACCTAATCCACAATAAGACGATAAGGTTCGTCAGTCAATGTGTCTCGCAGTGAGCGCGTCAAGGTATTCGTCCCAAGGACCATCTATTCTTGCTCACCGACTGTCTTTCTTCAAGACTTGCCGGTTTCGTACCAGTGCCGGAGACATCGGGTATTCATGTCTGTGTTTGCCTTTCATAAATTTATTGATTTCATTAGATCTTCAATGTTCAAGGTTTTCTGATACTCTCCACGTGACCAAAAGAGTTTAGCCTCTGGAAGTCTTTTTCTTGTTCATTTAAGGTAGAAAGATTTTGTATTAATAAATTTAGTGGTTTAAATTCTTGATTTGTATTCATATCAGTCTATCTTGTATGTTCGGTTTATAGACCCCTAACCAGTTTTCTTTATATTTTCAAAAATTGTATCATTTTGTTTCTCATAATGAGTTATAGTAACAGTATTTTTTAATTTACTTATTTTTAAATCCACCTCCAATTAATTTTATTTATGTGATTTCAACAAAATAATCCAATGCAATGCTTACAATTTGATTCTGGACACTCAGCATTATTTACAGTTTGACTAAGTAAATGGCTTTCATTTAACTTCAGTTCATATTTAAAATCAGCTTTTATGTATTAATTTATAATGAAAAAGAAATATATATAATAAAATTGAATAGACTTTTTTTTTCTTTTTTTATTTAGCTTGTGACTGTGATACTCAAGGAACTTACAGAAATTATATGTCTTGTGACGATAATGCTCAATGCAAATGTCGGCCTGGTATTGTTGGAAAGCGGTGTGATTCTTGTGAAGAGGGTCTCTACAACTTTCCTGCTTGTGAAGGTTATTATATACATTTTTTTTAAATATATGTGTATAGTAGCAGTAATAGTACCATTTGATAATTTTTTTTTAATAAATCTGAAAAAAAAAACGCCACTTTATAGAAATGTATAATGATTAGTTACAAAAAGTAGCTAATTATCCAAGAAATTTTACATGTATGTTGTTTCCACTTTTAATTTTTGATAATCAATTGTTACTTTTTATATATTAATATGTTTTAACATTTTCAATTTTATGTTCAAATTTTTAATACACTAGTATAATAAATTAAATAATTATAAATGTGCCAACAAATAAACAGTCCTGACCATTTTTTATAGATATTTACTTTCTTTAAAACTCTTAATTAATGATGTTTCAGTAAAAATTATCTTATTTTATTACAGAATGTGATTGTGACCCTGCTGGTGTCTTACCTAATTCATCAGACTGTGGAACACTGTCTAAGGTTGGAGAACTATGTCAATGCAAAGCAAGAGTTACAGGCCGTAAATGTAAAGAGTGTAAACCATTATTTTGGAACTTGCAGTATTATAATCCTCTTGGCTGTGAAGGTATTGAAAACATTTTTTTTTCTTCTAAAATATCAGCTTAGGGCTTATTGGTTGTAATAACGCAGTTTCAATGAAGGGTTGAAGCAATCAGAATTACAGTTTATAGTTTCATAAAAAAATGTAATTCCCATTATTATAAATCAAGATAATGTTTAGTCTAAGACATAATAATTTAATAATCCTTAGACAATAATACTCTTTATCGTCAAGACTACAGTAGCTTGGTAAGTCTCTAGCTGAAAATTTGGCTAGAACTTGACTGATCTCAGTCTCAGAAATTATATTGAATAGATGATTATATATTTTATAATTAATTTTATTTAAAGAGATTAATTGTTTTCTTAAATATGAATAGAACAGCTTAATTTTGTTTTAAAATATATTTTATACTTTTCTTTATTATAATCACTTTATGTTAATATTTATTGTTTGTTTTTTTGTAGAATGTAATTGCAATTCTGCTGGTATCATTGGAGGGGTAGGAGTTTGTGACTCCAAATCAGGGCAATGTCTTTGTAAAGGAAATGTGGAGTCAAGAAGTTGTGATACTTGTGTTGATGGGACTTATAATCTTCAAGGAGATAATTTATTTGGTTGCACAGGTACGGATATGAGATACAAAATTCAGTGATTAGTTAGGTAAACTCTGGGTTCCTTCCCATATCTCCTTTTAGAAGAATCCTGATAAATTTTCTAAACATGATCATACTTTTGATGATTACGGATCTTGAGTCTGCCATCTCGTAAAATCGGGAGTTGTGTTGGGGAAAATATTTGGTTGCTTGATTCCTGTTCTCATAGTTATAATAAAAAAGAATGTAATGAGTATATTTCTAATTTGTGAGGGAAAGAACCTAGTGTATTTTTCTACTTTAGAGTATAATATTGCTTCAAGTTTAATTAAGACATAACTTTTAAATTAATATTTTAAACTAAACCAAATAATGATTATTATTAGATTGTAACTGTGACACTGGTGGAGCTTTGGATTCTAATTGTAACAAAGAAACAGGAGCTTGTACATGCAGGCCGAGAATAGAAGGCAGAAGTTGCAATGTGCCAATGCTACAGCATTATTTTCCTACACTGTATCAATTCCAATATGAGCTCGAAGATGGTTTCACTCCTGGTTATCCGGGAGATCCTGTGAGTTTTGATTATGAAGAATCTGTTTTTCCTGGTTTTTCATGGAGAGGATATGCTGTTTTTAGTTCCATTCAGGTAGCATTCCATATTACTTTTCCTAATAATAAACATTAATAATTATTTAGTTAATTTTATATGCAATTGACTAAGTAACTATTGTTTTTATATTTGATATGTTATATCATACTTTCCTGATAGATTTTCTTCTGTGAATGGTTAATTTCATCTATGGTTGGGAGATGGAATTCAGAATTACTTAGTTTGCCTTTATTTCTTGGTGAAGGCTTATTATTTGTATATATTTTGGAAGCTTAAGTATACATCTTCAGTCTATACTATATCAATAAGGGATGTTTGCCATTTGGGAGTAGTGGATTATTTCAATTTTTTAATCCCCTATGTATCCGAGGCAAATTATAAATTTCAAAATTCTTCAATTTCATGAGTGAATTCTGATCTATTATAGGTTTTTAAATTTAGGTTTTTTATTAAACATCATTTGTATTTTATTTTTTTTTCAGAATGTAATAAAATACCAAGTAGATATCAATGCGGACACAATCCATTATGTCATAATGAGATATGTAAACCGAAATGATGAGACTGTTGTTGGTATCATCCGTGCTAGACATGAGGATGAAGATCCATTAGAAAGTAAAATTTATTTCAGACCTTCAACTCAACCTGCTTTTGCAATAGCCACAGGCACTGGGAAATCCACAATACCTATTCCTCTGGTAACAACTTCACAAGGAAAGTGGGATATAGAATTCATCGTCAACAGTACATTGTTTATCGTGAGTTATTTGCTTTATTTTTTTTGTTCATATGTAGAACTGGTTTGGATATCATCAACATTATTGTAAATTTATAACTGTCCTTTTAAAAAATAAAATCAATATTTTTATACCATTCCTCAAATAAGTTCATTAAATACTAATAAGATTAGTTTTAATATTTATTTTTCTTTCTAATCATAATTCTTCATGTTTATTTGTTGATGTTTAGGACTATTTTGTATTACTTCCTCAATCGTATTATGAAGGTAACGTTCTTATTGATTATGCTGTGAGAGAACCTTGCAAGAAAGGATACAAATCTTTATGCAAACACTATGCCTACCCAAGGATTGAAAAATATGATACATCATATGGAAACAATGCGTTTATAATTACCGATAATGGTAGGGAACCACCAACTGATTTAATGGAATGGAATGCTCACATGGTAATTATCTTATTTTTTAAAATAAATACTTAGAATATTATAGAATAGGTTGTTTACAGGATTTTTCTTGTAAAATTATTATTTATAATCATGAAAAAAGTAATGAACCCATCTAGCACTCTCCGTAGATTGATACCGAGCCCCATCTGTGTTTACCTTGCTTATTAATTTATACATTATTAGTTTTTAAAATATTTCATTAGTGATTTTACTTTATTATACAGGCAGGTTCTAAAGTAGAGCAGTTACCCATGCTGACACCTCTGCAGAAGGAGTTAAGTTTTGAAGTTCGGACTGAAAATAAAGGGCCTTCATTCATAATAATTAATTATGGTACCCCTGAAGATGGTAATGCAACAGCAAGTATTAAAGTTGAAATAGAAGGAGATAGCACAAAATATTTAGGGCATCTTATGTTTTCTCCTTGCCCTTTCACTTGGCTCTGTCGATATGCACTTCTTGATCGTGATGGAAAAATTGCTGTTTTCAACATCAATGATGATTTTCTGACAGTTACACTTAAGGTATTTCAACTTCCTTGATATATTTTAACCAAATTAACTAAAATTCTAAATTATGTAGTTGTATTTTTAGTATAATTTGAATTCTTTTGAGTTTTTTAAAATATAAGTAACTTAACTAATATTTATTGAAGGATGTGAGGTAATTATTAATCCTGGCTTAGTTTACTATTTTTTATTTTTATATATTTATCTATTTTTTTATGGCTTGGTCTTCCTGAGTTACTTAATCTAAAAAAAAACTATACCTAGCACAAAATCATAACTCTAGCTTTATAATGAAAAAATCTGGTGGGGACAACACACGACTTTCACTTACATCCTTTTTTAAAATCGATTAAAGATTTGTCAAATACAGTTAGAGATAAAAATTAGTCAAACCATAAAAGAATGAATTAAATTAAATTTCTGTAGAAATGTGTGTTTTATTAAAAAATCTATTATCTAAAATAATCAGTTAATTTTATTGGCTTTTCATCACTCTTCATTAACTTATACAAGCTTGTGTATAATATAATTTTTTTTTTCTAAAATCTTTAGCTTTCCAACAATATATTATACATCTATATCACAGCTCTTACGTTCAAAAAAGAAAATATGCATTAAAAAATTACGTTTGCAGTTTTCTCCTTTAGTTAGAGATCCAATTCGTTCAACTTATATATTTATATGTTTTTTCTAGTTTATAACGAGATTATATTGTTATTTTTTTATTACCTACAAAATTAGAGGTACTTTAGAGGAAGAAAATTTAAAATATCGGCATTTAAGCCTTGCAGACTATTTCAATCGGAATGAAACCTACATCATATTAAAGCCCATCAAATTTTACATCAATATATAGAGTTTAATCAAAATCGTTAGAGCCGTTTTTCAGTTTCATTGGACATTTCGTTTTTGCCAGGGAGTTACCACACACACACACACACCTTTTCCGAGACTTGGTTATTTGGCCTCAGGGGACCCTAAAACGTGTATTTCCGTTGAAAACTGGTTTTCGAAAGTTTTCGTGATCACAATACATCCCCTTAACTATATATTTCATATATAGGGAAGTTAAAGTAAAAAAGTATTCTAAAACATTAAAGATTCGTTAAACATTTTTTATTTTAGCTTGATAATATTGGTGAAGTTGGTATTGAATCAGTGAGTGTTATACCATTTGATGACAAAACTGCGTTTGACTTCTTGAAACCCAGTCCTGTATGTGTTATAAAAGATGGAATCTGTAGACCAACTCTTTATACCACACCTCTTGACCATCACATTAAAAAGGTAAAGCATTTAGATATGTTGATACACATATGGAAACTAGTATCACTTGTGCCATTAAATATTACTTTTAAATAAATCTTAATTGAATAATCTTTTCATTCATAGGTTGAATTTGAAACAGGAAATGAAGGCCGAAAGGCATATAAACTTCCTTCAAATCTTCAAGATAATAATACTGCACTCATTTATCTACATAAAGATGATCCGATGATTGATGTTGTTGGCAAAGTTTCTGCTCCAGGAAATTATACTATAATTGTCCATTACTATCAGCCTAATAACCCAGGTGCTTGAAACTTCTTTGAATGAGAATACTTAAATTTTCATTATTGTAACATTTTATTTTTATTCAATACTGCTGAATGAAATTATATTAATTTGCTAAGTAATTATATTCTTATCATAATTGTAAAGTATAGGTCATAACGACTTTGTAAGAATTTGCTTAGCCCTTTTTAAATTTACTTACAAATTGTTATGTATTTCATAACTGATTTTGTATATTTTAGTATTCAGAAATAAATTATATATATTACTTTAACTACTTCTGATTTTTCACTTCACTCATTATCTAGAAGTCTAAAAATTCTTTTTATAATAAATAAAAATTCTCGGGAATTTTTTTTAAAATTTATTTATGTCAATATAAAAAATTCAACAATATTTATTTAAAAAAAATATTATTATTATTGTTATGTCACACTTCATCATATGTTTCAGATTTCAACTTAGAAGTTTTGATGCACGACTTAGCTCCTGAAGGTTTTGTTAGGCTGGCCCACTGTCCATCAAATGCTGGATGTCGTGCTGTGATAAAACAAAACAATGGAAATGAAATTTTTCCAATTACAGAAAATTATCTTCTTTCTTTTAAGGTTAAATATTAAGTAATGTTTAATCTTTTATTTTATTTGTTTTTCTTAATTCCATTAAATCTGTTTATGTTTATAATTTTTGTTCTTGCTAATAAAATTTATGACATATACTAGTTATCATTTACATAAATTGTTTTATTGATTTTTTTTGTTTTTATGAATCATTTAATTTATGATTTTCAGGTACCAAATAGCAAAGATGTATGGCTGGATTACATTTTAATTCTTCCTGAATCCAAATTTTCAATAGATTACTTGGTAGATAAACCTGAAGGTAGCACAAATCAGTTTGTGACCGAATGTACCACAAATATGTACTATGTCGATCAGAGCACGAGCGGTACGTAATTATTAATTTTGTTTAATACTGAAATTTCTTAAAAATCTTTTTTTCATAAAAGATTCTTACGATGATATTTTAGAGTTTTGTCGATCTGCAATATTTTCATTGACGACTCATTTCAACAATGGAGCCCTCAATTGTCGATGCCATCCAGATGGCTCTTACAGTCTCCAATGTGAACCATTCGGAGGTCAGTGTAAGTGCAAGGAAAACATAATCGGTAGGAGATGTCAAAGGTGTAAAACTGGCTACTATCAATTTCCTCAATGCAAACCATGCAGCTGCCCTGAAAATTCATTGTGTGATGAAGTAACAGGTTAGATATATTTTAAAGTAAATTTTATTGTTTTTAAATTATATAAATGTGTCATAATAGTGAATATATTTATCAAGAAAAATAAATAAACATGATTTAATTATTTTTTAAACAGAAATAAGTCATTATTTTTTTTCTGTTGTGGTAAAATATTATTTGTTCATCTAGGCCAGTGCTCATGCCCAGCTAATGTTGTTGGAGAAAATTGCGATCAGTGTGCCGATAATACATATGGTTACTTTCCACTATTGGGATGTAGGGAATGTGAATGTAATTATCTTGGATTGAAGGACGGCAACTTACAGTGTGATCCAAGTCTAGGAAACTGCAAGTAAGAAGAAAAACATTTTTTTATGAGGAAAAATAACTTAAGTAGTCATCTATATGATAATGATATTTTCATAATAATTTATGATTTTATTTATAGTTGCAAGGAAAATGTAATCGGAAGACAATGTGATAGCTGCAAAATTGGTCATTATTTGTTTCCTGAGTGTCGTAGATGTGATTGTGAGCTTGAAGGAACTACTTTTGAAATTTGCAGTAACGTATGTATATTTTTTATTTAGTGCATATTTTAAAAATTACTTGTAATCATAAATTTATTAGATACTGAGAGATTGTTGATGATTTAGTTAATAATTGTTGTAATACACAATCATTGATCATACTTTATTTTATAAATCAGGAAAATCCTGAGAGAAACCATTGAAAGGTTCTTTTTCTTCATTTATATCACCTGAGTTGTTGTAGTTCTTCTTCTTCATTTTCCTCATTATGCTATTTATTCCTTCCAGCTGCTCACTTATGGTTACATTTATAATGTGATCCCTCCTAGTTTTTCCCTCTGATCTATGCAGGAACCTCATTTCCACTGCTGTTATGGGACTGTAATGTCTGTCCAACATAGCCCAACTTTCTATTGGTGAGAATAGGAGGTATACAGACTTGTATAAATGCATTTTGCTCTTCTTATCCACCTCACTGTGCCAGATACTGCTGGTGTTCAAATACTGTTAGTGATCTTGTAGCATGTCTGGTTTGCCTTCAATATTTAGTTTGAAATTCCAGCCTCTATCTTACCAGAGTCACTAATAATAGTCCCTAATTAGGTTTATTTCTTCACTACTTAAAAAATCCCAAATAAAATTCCAAAATCCCTGTAGCAAACTAATTTGACATCTTCCTGTTCTTCTCTCTTGGAGCACTTTACTCTTGGAGGCATTAATTTGCATACATTTCCTCAGCTGCTATTTCTATTCTACTAGTGCTTGCTGTAATTTCACCTTTGAGTCAGGTATGAAGACAATGTCCTCTGGATATAGAAGGCTCTGAATGAGGACAGCTCTCATATTCCAATTTCTGATTTAAGTCCAGGCAGTCCCAGGGCTTGCAAATTTTATAGATCTCATCTATAAAGCTTATAAACAGGAGAGGGCTTAAACTATCTTCCTTTATAACTCTTTTTGCAATTGGGAAAGTTTCTGATTATGTACAAATTATGCTTACCACTGCAGTGGCTCCTCTGTAGATTGATTTCACGGCCTCAAACATATCTCCTGGCACACCAATGGCAACTAATGAATTTCAGATTTCCTTTCTTTGTACTGAATCAAATGCTGCCCTAATATTAAGAATAAAATAAGTTTAATAAGTTAAAATAAGTTATTAAGTAAAATAAGTTACAAACGAAATTAATATGTTCGTTTTAGCAGAATCAGCAATGATCCAACAATGTCGAGAAATCCCTTATTTTAAACCATCAATCTGTTAGATAATCATGTTAAACTTTTTAGGTGACTGGTGCTTGCTTATGTAAAGAAAATGTTGAAGATGAGGCATGTGACATTTGCAGATTTGGTTCTTTTAACCTTCAAGGCTCTAACAAAAAAGGGTGCACAGAATGCTTTTGTTTTGGTCATTCTCAGGACTGCCGAAGCACTGGACTCTATAAATCTCGGGTAAATTTTCATTTTATTGAATGCTTTATTTTTATCTTAGCAATATTTTTTTTTAAACTAAAATAAACTTGATATGTAATCACAAGTACTTCCTAAAAATTACATTCTATGATATAGCCTGTGCAGTAGACCCTTAACAATTGTAAATAATTGAAACCAAAGGAGTTTAGATCAGAAAAAATATTGAAAACAGAAAAATAAGGTAACTACATTAAAGTAGATGTCAGTAATTTAATAGTTCTACAGCCTACTATCATAAAATATTTATAGAGCCTACTATCTGAAAATTTGCATAGAGCCTACTATCATAATTTAAAAAAAAAATTTTTATTAATATTAGGGATAATACAGTTACATTCCTCTGCTAATTTTCAAATTATAAAGAATTTTTATTAGCAGTATTGAAGCATACCTTTATTTTAAGTTCTCAATGAAGTTCTGTATTGCTCAAAAAAATAAAGAAAGAAAATAATGTTCTATAAATTTAATTTTTCAGATCTTTAATATGGATGATTGGAGTCTTAACACAGTCTTTATTAAAAAACCTATAATTGAGTATGAGACACTTACTAAACAACCTGAAAAAAATTCAGGGAATTCAATTGCTGTGTCATTAAGTCATGAAGAATTTCAGAACCAATTTGTATTCTTTAGTGCTCCCAAAGAATATTTAGGGAATCGGTTGACTTCATACGGTGGGCATTTATCATACCAACTAATAACTACCGCCGTTTTGCCTTGTAAGTATATTCAATTATCTGTTTACCCATGCATGATCAAATTTCTTCATAATAAGTTAATTCCCATGTGTTTCATGAATTATTATTAATAAACTGTATTTGTTTGCTGATAGTTTATTAAAAAAAAAAAAAAACAATTTAGAAGAACTATGATATATACAGATTCCCATCATACCATTCCTAGATATAATAATTGAAATAGACAGTAAAATTCAGTTCAAGAAGCAATACTTTCCAGTACAAGAGCTAGCATCATTTTCAACTAATCGTTTTGAGGTGGCTAATATTTTAATGTTAGTTTACGTATAATCCTCTAATTACAGATAGCATATAAATAGGACATTAAACACAAATTGAATCATATATATTTATATTATTGCTTATACATTTATGAATTATCATATTAAGCTTTATTTGATTTACAATATTCAATAATGAGTCACGCATATACATTTGTTCTAAACCAGAATGGTAATTTTGTTTATTATTAATCATTTTTAAAAATTCAAACAATTGAAAAAAAAAAAAAAAAAAAAAAAAAAAAAAAACCTAACCATTTTCTTATCATGAAATAATGACTTTTTGATATTATTTATCTTTTTTGGTATTGATACTGAAGTTAAAACAAAATTTTTAGATATAGGTTTAACAATCATAAATACTCATATCACATTTGTACACAGATGAACCAGCAGAAAATGCGCCAACTGTAATTTTGAAAGGCGGTGGTATGAACCTGCTTCACTATTCATATGAGCTTCCTCCATCGGCTGGCCCATTCCATGTTGCTGTTGAAATCATAGAATCTAATTTTGTTCTATCTACCACCTTCCTGCAACCTACACGCCCACAATTGATGCAGGTGCTTAAGGATTTAGAAGGAATTTATATCAAAGCCACATTCTGGAAAAATTCCACTAACTCAATGTAAGTTTAACCCCAACTTGTTTGTTGACATATCTAATTTTATGATGTATCATATTATCCATATTTTTAAATCTTGTTTAATTTCAAACGAAATAATTGTTTTATATTTTAGGTTAGAAAACCCTCAGTTGGACTCAGCAAGTGAAGTGTACAGTGATCTGGGGTTGGCTTTATCAGTTGAAGAATGTCTTTGCGAGCCACAATACACTGGTCTATCATGTGAGGAGTGTGCTCCTGGCTATTATAGAACAAATAATGGTCCATATGGAGGTAACTGCGTTCCATGTCAATGTCATGGCCATGCTGCATCTTGTGACAAGCGGACTGGCATTTGCATTGTGAGTGAATAACCCCTTTTTTAATTTCAGATTGTTTCAATTTTTTAATTGTATCTAAAAAAAATAATGGTAAACATAATGAATCTTATATTAATTTGTTTCTTTAGGATTGTCAACACAATACTACAGGTGATCATTGCGAAATGTGTGCAGAAGGCTACCATGGTGATGCAAGAATTGGAAGTCCTTATGATTGCCTTATTTGTGCATGTCCTCTTCCAATACCCAGTAACAAGTAAGTTTATATTTTTTCAATATTTTCACAAACGTTCATAATTATCTTTTAATATTTTCATTTGGTTTGTTGAATCAAAGGACAGGAGAATCATTATTGTATCATATATCAGGCTAGTTATTAGAAAACATTTTTAAACTGTTATAAATAACAGTTATGTGTTAAATGAATAAAATTTCAAGTTGAAAGATATCTTACATTAAAAAAACAAGAAACTTAATGTCTTCTGAAAATATTAATCTGCTTTGATTAACATAATTGTTTGATTTGCATTAATATTTAATTTATTTTCCAGAACAATCTTTGCGATTTATGTTTTAATCTAGTTGAATAGTTTTGCAGTGAGCTGTGAGCTTTCCCCAGATGGTGATTCAATCAGTTGTAATTGTAAAAAAGGATATTTTGGAAGTCTTTGTGATTCATGTGCTATAGGTTACTATGGAAAGCCACGACAAGAAGGAGGTAAAATATTAATGAATTATTTGTTGATTTTCAAAAACTCTGAAGCCATAAGTCATAACTAATAATTTTTTTCCACTGAGTCCCATCTTATGATAACTCCACATCCTAATCTCCCTATATCACCCTTGAATGTTTTCCAATAGGTGTAGCTATTGTCTTTTTAGTTATTTGTTTCTTATCTTATCCAAACAATTCATGCACCTATGTTAATCGCCAAAATGTTATTCATTCAGTTATATTATTCTGGTGGAAATCACACTTCCACAGACAGAAGTCTAAATTCCCAAGCCATTTCATCTCTTTTCTCGTCACATGTTCAAGTAATTTTTAATATTTATGATAAAACATTTAGCTACTGTACTTAAAATAGGTTCATTTATTGATAGGTGAATAAGTGAGTATACAAGAGAATGATAAAGAGGCACTGAATTCGCCAGGATGTAAAGGAAGGGGAAAAAGAGAAAGTAATTGAAGCCGTAGAAGCCAAGTAGTTATGAGAGCCTTCTACAGAAGATTAAATGCCCTGCGAAGGGAATTCAAGCCTAGAAGCAATGCTTGTCCAGAAGAAGATGGGTCACTAATTACCAATAAAGTGGCCATTCTTGGCAGATGGGCAAACTACTTCAAAAGTATCTTGGGAGCTACCCAAAATTTCACTATGGAAGATGTTACGCATGTATCAAGCTATGTTTTTGATCTTAGTGAACCACCTGACAAGAAAAAGATCAATAACTTCATCCAAAAACTTAGAAATAACAAAGCTCCAGGATCTAACAGTATCGTCGTGGAACTTATGAACGCTGGTGGTAATGACCTATTTAAGGCAATTTGTGGCCTTCTCCATTGTATTTGAATAACAAAGACAATATCCAGAAGAATGGTATACTAGTGTTGGTCATCTCTCTCCATAAAAAGGGAGATCAAACCGTATAACTCTCCTGAACTGCACATACAAGATCCTGTCTAATCAGAGGCTAATTCCACACACAGAAAGAGAAGTGGGAGTCTACCAATGCGGGACCAATGAGAGGAAGATCTACTATAGATCAGATTTTCGCTTCAAAGATCCTCATTGGAAGGATACAGTAATATAATATCACCACCCATCATCTGTTTATAGATTTTAGATGTGTATATGACAGCCTCATAAGAGTACCAGGCCATGAAAGCGATGAATATTCCCCTTGAACTGATCTATCTTACAGAGCTGCTGATGATAAGATCAAAGTGTCAAGTCAGAATACCAGGAGAAATGTCAGTCATTCATGACGACAAGAGGCCTGAGACAAGAGGATGGCTTATCATGCATGCTACTTAATCTAGCACTAGAAAAGGTGATAAGAGACTCCCATGGGCAGAGAAAAAGTACGATTCTCACCAAGACAGTACAAGTGCTCGCCTACGCAGACAATATAGATATCGTAGCAAGATTGCAGAAGGGCTTAAAAAAGTTGTTCTAAATGATATAGGCGGCAGGTCAGGAAATGGGCTTGAAAATAAACAAAGATAAAATAAAATATTTGGTTACCAATCCTCGATACCACCATATTCCACTATCACATTTGGAGAATATACGTTTGAAAGTGTCAACAGCTTTGTGTATCTCGGGTCACTTGTTTTTGTAGACAATACGCCCAGTCAAGATGTGCTAAGTAGAATTGCAATAGAAAACAGGTGTTACTTCGGCCTTGCCAAAATACTAAGATGCTATCTGCTGTCAATAGGCACCAAGATCACCCTCTACCAAGCATTAATAAGATCTGTGCATTAGTAAGATCTTTACATGCGCATCAGAGGCGTGGCCTCTGTCAAGGGCAGACTGGAAGTATTTGAAAGAAAAATATTAAGGAGAATGTTTGACCTATAATAGTTTCTACAGTCGACTATACATCCTCAATATAATGGACTTAAAAATTTAATTAAAAGTCTATAATTTCCATGATGATGTTGTTATATATTTGAAGAGGGAAGAGCACAATATACAAAAGAGATTATTTCCTCAAGAAAAAAATATACACACTTTTTGACACAGATTTTAACACAAACAACTTCAATATATATTTTATTAATTTCCCTACTCCTTCTGACAGTGATTATATTTAGTTAAACTAACAAACAACCTGTCACATATCAATCTACATAATCTGAAAAAAATATTTTTGATCTCTTTGTGATTGTTTACTTTATGTGGACTATTTCACAAAATTATGTTTTATAGATGGAATTTGTCGACCCTGTGAGTGTTCTGGTAATATTGATCCTAATATACCTGGGTCCTGTGATTCCATCACTGGAGAATGTATCAAATGCCTCAATAACACTTTTGGTGAAGCTTGTCATCTTTGTGCTCCTGGTTTTTATGGTGATGCTGTTTTTGGCAAAAATTGTCAAAGTAAGTACTTCCTTTATTTCACACAAATATACCTTTTTAAACTTTTTATTTTTAAATAATATTAATATAAAATATTAATATGTTTATTTAGTTGAGCACTTACATTCATGTTTTTATAGGTTGTGTTTGTGACAAATGCGGAACTAAACACTGTGATGACAAAACTGGCCTTTGTGAGTGCCATGAAAATGTGCAAGGAGAAGCCTGTGATTCTTGTATAGAAAATCATTATGGGCTCAGTTCTTGTCAAGTAAACCAAACTAAATACTTTAATAGATAATTCTATTTACTGGTAATGAATGTAATCATTAATGAATTTGGATGCAGACTTGGCATTAATTTTACTTTCTTGACTACTTATAAATAAATGAAAAAATCTATTGCGGGCTACACACGACTTTCACTTACCTCAGTCATTAAAATCAATTTAGGAAATATTAAATAAACTTGTAGTTGAAACAGATATAAAGAATTATATTCAGTTTCATCGGAAACATGTTTGAGATTAAATAATATAAAATTTTAATGTACAATAATCACCTTGAATTTATGCCCTATTCGTCACTTTACATTACCTTCCCCAGCTTTTTATGCAAGATAACATTTTTCTCAAATCTTTAGCTTTCCAACGGTATATAATATACCTATATTACTATTTTTCTGTTTAAAAAAAAAATGTACCTAAAAAAATATTTTTGCTCTTTTCACCTTATCCTATCACTGGTTATCAAATCCATTCTAATTGTATTTGGCTGTTGTTTATCACTCCTAATAAAATTATATAGTTAATATTTTTTAAATCAACAAAATTAAAGGTATTTTAAAGGAAACAAATTAAATAATTCAGCATTTAAGCCTTGTCAGAATATTTCACTCAGAATGAAACTTACAGGATATTGAAGCCCACTAAATTTTACATTTATATAGCGAGTTTAATCAAAATTATTTTAGCCATTTTTGAGAAAATCTTAAAAAGGTTCAAAATTTATATTTCATATATGGGTAAGTGAAAGTAAAAATAATATAAAATGTTCTTTAGCCACTGTGATTACTTAATCCATTGTTAAAGATCACTCCTTCATTTAAAGATAAAGTTAGAAATAAAGCTGTACTTCTTGGGAGGGAGTCACACCATCGGCAGAGAAGGACTTTGCCCTACCCTAAAAATTGCTAGGGCAAATAAAAATAAAAGTTACATTAATAAAATAAGGTATTAAGATAAAAGTTGTGTTTACTTCCAAGCATGCCCTTAATTTTCAAATGTATATGTATTTAAGCAGTCTTTAGGAAAAAAATAATATATTTTCACTCCCCCCTTAACGAAATTCCTATATCCACTCTTGAATCATATTATAACTTTCTTATATGATTTTTCCCATTGAATTATTCTGAAGATTCAGAATCAACAAGAGAAAATTTAAAACTATATATACTTAGTGATCGCATGAAATCAAGAGATCTTCACACTGTTGTTAAAAAATGTTTACATAATTGTAGAGTATAGGGAAAAAAAGTCTTGATTGGGTGCGGCCTTTGCTGTGTCTAACTAAAATAATATTCTTTTATTTTCAGTTTTATTTAATGCAATGTTTTCTTTTCTTAAAGGGTTGTCGGCCTTGTGATTGTGGTCCTGCTTCTGAAAGTCCGCAATGCGATTTAGAAACAGGAGAATGTAAATGCAAACCAGGAGTCACTGGAAGAACCTGTGACAAATGTGATCATGGCTACTGGAACTATACCTCAGAAGGCTGCAAATGTACAAATAATTTCATTATTATATTAAAGAAATGTTTTTTTTTAGTCTCATAATTTTTTTTAACTAACCTAACATTAAAAATTTATTTACAGTATGCTCGTGCAATATTGGTTACTCAATAGGAGTAGGATGTAATCCTGATACTGGGGAATGTGAATGCCTTCCTGGTGTCATTGGTGAGAAATGTGACCATTGTCCTCCTCGATGGGTATTAGAAAAAGGAAAAGGTTGCTATTCTTGTGATCAATGTATTGATGATCTTTTGGATGTAATGGATGTCCTTCACAATAAATTTGATCCTTTTGCTCAAGAATTTACAGTAAGTCATTGATATGTACTAGGCTCCTTAATTGATTGAAATATTGTTAATAAATTAACATCAAAGCACTATCACATATCTTTATTTTTATATTTCTGATTAAATTATTTACTTATTTCAATTTAATAACTAATTTGGTTTATAGATTTCATATTATTTTGTATATTAAATAATTGTCTGAGATTGAACAATATCTCATTATATTTCGTTGTATAATAAATGCTACCTATCGATTATTTTAGAGTTTCAATGAAAGCTTCTTTACTAGGCAACGCATTGTTTTTATCAACCAAAATATTGATCAATTAAGGCCGAAAGTTTCAGAGCTAGAAAATGTTGAAGGAAAATTTTCTCCGATTAAGGAAAACTTAGATTCTATTGAAGAAGATGTCGATAAACTTAAAAGAACCGTAAGTAAATTTTCAAAATTTATTTCTTCTTTACTTTCTGCTGAAAAATTGATTAATGTATTTTTATGAAATTAGGCTGATTACATAGTTAGCAAAACTAATAGTACAATGGATAAACAATTAAGGAAAGAATTTGAAGAAACAGAAGATTTAATTGATAAGACTATTGAAGATGCCAAGAAGGCAGTAATGGAAATAAAGGATATAGCTGAAAGTTTCTCTCATGGTGGAGGTGAGGCAATCGTAATTTACTTTTTTTATCATATTATGAGTATATTTAAGCTCTTCCTTAAGGAAGTACAGGAATTAACTTACTGGAAGTATGTTCTGTAAATATAGAGATTCTACAGTTTTTAGACCAATGTTTATGCAAGGAGGTGATAAAGCCAAGATTGCCCTCAGCTTTCAGGTTTGTCACCCACTTTATAGAGGCTGGGTGTGCCCTAGGTGTGTTATCCCATTTCAGGATTACCCTATGGCTAAAATAACAGGATAAATTATTATTTAGACACAGCTGGAGTTTGAACCCAAAGAACAGTAGCGTAGTGCTCTATCTACTATACACCAATAAGTGGTACATAAACGGAATAAAAAAATTAAATAAATGCAGTTTAAATTTTATTACTCTGCAATTTAGTATATCAATTGATTTAAAATCATAACCTGATAAGATTGCATAATTATAAACTTGATTTTGATATGTTCTTATTTACAGGCTCAAAATACTTTCCCAGTTCTGGATTCACCGATTATTTGAATGAAGCTCGTAAAATACTGAGTGATTTAGAGGCATACAAACCAGAGCATGATGGTAATTCTATTCGTCAAAATTACCTTGCAAGAGCTGAAAACCTTTTACAGGACGTCAGAAAAGTTAAAGCTCCAGTTGATGAGCAGGCAAAATTCATAACCAAACTGGAAGAAGATTTGAAATCATTGAATTATAAACTTGCAGATTTAAAAAAACATTCGCTAGAAAGCTTAGAAAAAGCGAAAATTCTGAATGAACAAACCAAAAAGAATCGGTAATATATACACAATGATTTTGATATAATATTGTATTTATAACTCTATACTTCAATCGTACAGTCCATTTTGAAAAGTTTTAAAATTAGAAAATATTCTTGGCTGCTCAGATACGATCCTATTTAATAAATTAAATATAAGTGATGTTAAACAAATTATAAAGCTAAAATTCAGAAGCCTCATAAATTTCAATAAATATCTCTTATATTGTAATTTTTTATCTTTATTCCTTTTTCTTTTACTTTTACACAGGAATCTACTAGTGGTAAACCTTTAAGATTATTTTAAATGTAAATACGATTAATTTTACACAATAGTGTATACTTTATATTACTTTGTTTGTTTTCTTTCACAATTCACTTGTTCACATTTGTCTTATGGTGTACCTCCTTTATACTTACTGATGTACTTCCTTTATTCCTCAAATAGTTTTAAAAATATGGGGCATTGTTTAAAGTATATTAAAGAATGGAAACAACAGGATTATCAGCTTTGTCCTGTTGAATTGAATCAAAGTACAGTAATTAATGAAAATGTTAACATTGATTAGTGGGATATAGTGTTAAATATCGATTGTATATGTAAAGATAGTTGTGGCACTGAACTTCCACCTAGGTGTACAGCAGCCCAACAACAAACAGTACAGTCCAGTTGGTAGCGTCCCCTGCGCCATGTTGTTTGTATATATAGCAGTAATAAACAAGCTGTCTAGTATAAGGTTCTTTTATTCCACTGCCTAATACTCTATAACTTTAAGAGGTTATGGGCCCAGAGTATTTTTGTGCAGAGCATAGTATTTGTGTATAGTGTCAACGCGTAGTCGCGAAGTGATATTATTTTATTAGTGATTTTTGTTTACCGGTACTATGGCGTCAGTTACTACATCAGAAGTATCATTTAAAGCACAGAGTGGTTGCTTTATATGTGGGGATAAAAGACATTTCAAGGCACAGTGTCCCAAAAATAAGCAGAACCGTGGAAGTAAATCCTTTAATAGAAGCTTTCGTGGGAAAAGAAGAGGAACAATCCAGGGTAATTCAGCAGATGTAAATGAAGAAGTTGTAATGGTGGCCCTAAATTGTGGTAATATTAAACTATCATCTAACAATGTGTTTTTAGTCGATTCAGGTGCGAGTAACCATATTTTTAAGGCAGAATTGGAACCCCTTTTGTCAAATGTTTGTAATCTTGATCATGATGTCGCCATACATATAGCTAATGGTGATAAAATGTTTACTAGAAAAGAAGGTACCCTAAGAGTAACCTCTCAAGGTAGGATTGTAAACATTAAAGGTTTAATAGTTCCGGGTTAAAACATAATTTATTATCAGTGAGTGCAGTTACCTCAAAAGGCTTAAAAGTGATTACAGATTCTAAGGAGATGAAAATCTGTGGAAGAAATTTTAAGCTGAGTTGTCCACGAGTGAATGGATTGTACATATTTACATTTGATGAACCCAGTGATAATCAAGTCAAGTGCAACATTTCAAGTGCTATGGATGGAGATCTATGGCATAAACGGCTAGGACATTTGAATCGGCATGGACTTAAAAGTTTAGGATTATCCTATAGTGACAAGAAGTGTTCGGCATGCATTGAAGGTAAGGCTACTAGACAGCCCTTTTCAAATAATAGGAAACGCACTTCAAAGGTTGGTGAATTAATTCACTCTGATATATGTGGTCCTTTCAATCCTGAATCAGTTGAAGGCCATAGGTATATGCAGGTGATTTTAGACGACTTTACTCATTTTGTGTACGTTAAACTTCTCCATATGAAAAGCGAAGCTGAAACAAACCTGATGGATTATATAGTAGAACTAGAAAGGCAACAGGGTGTCCCAGTGAAAAGGCTACGTCTAGATAATGGAGGAGAATTTACGTCTAAATTTTTTCGAAAATATTGTTCAGATAAAGGTATAAGATTAGAATATTCTTTGCCATATAGCCCTCAAATGAACGGAAAGAGTGAAAGAATGAATAGGACACTATTAGATATGATGCGTACTAAGGTATCAGATTCCGGCATCCCCAAGTTCTTGTGGGGGGAAGCAGCTCGATGTTGTGCGTATGAACTGAATAGGTCACCTACTTCAGCCTTAAATAAAGGTGAAACTCCCTCATTAATATGGAATGGCAGAAATGATCTGTCTAAACTTCGTATATTTGGTTGCCGAGCATGGCCTACCATTCTTCCTAACGGTTCCAAATTGGATCCCAGAAGCAAGGAGGGGGTGATGGTTGGTTATTGTGGTGGTGGGTATAGGATTTGGTTGCCAGATGAGCAGAAAGTTATTAGATCTAGAGATGTGATATTCGAGGAGAGCCAAATGCCCTATAAAGAAGTTAAAAATGTACCTATTGTCTATCATAATAGTGGTGGAAGCTATGAAGAGGGAAGGAAAAATGGTGAAGAGAATAACACTAATATTTCAGAGCAGCCAGAAGATACTTCTAGACCTCAGAATGATTGTAATCCAGAGCAGTCAGAAAACCCTTCAAGACTTCAGAATGAAGAATCCAATCCAGAGCATTCAGAAGAAACTTCTAGACCTCAGAGAAACCGGTCAAAACCTCATTTCCTAAATGATTATGAGTTATATAATGCATACTGTATGGTAAGCCGATCAGATGGAGTTCCATCATCTTATGAGGATGCTAATAAAAAGGAGGAATGGCAGGAAGCCATTATTAAAGAATTAAAAGCTCATGAGAAGATGAACACTTGGTCTGAAGAGGAAGCACCGAATGGAAGTGTCCCAATCACAACTAAATGGGTTTTCACAGTGAAGGAAGATGGAATCAAAAAGGCCAGATTGGTAGCAAGAGGGTTTCAAGAACAAACTCAAGGTGATTGTGTATTCAATTACTCACCAGTTTGCCGAATGGATACTGTAAGAACTCTCTTGTCATTTGCATGCCAAAACGATTGGAGTATTAGACAAGTTGATGTGCCAACAGCCTTTCTCAATGGCTCACTGGACTATCCTGTGTTTATAAAACCACCTAAAGGTGTAAGTTGTTCTACAAAAACTCTGAGACTTAATAGGCCACTTTATGGACTTAAGAAAGCACCGAAGTATTGGAATGAAAGATTTAATTCTTTTATGTTAAAATTGGGATTTAAGAGATCCCAATATGATTTATGCCTTTACTACAAGAGTAGGGTATTCTTTGTTCTTTTTGTGGATGATGGCCTAATTACAGGGGATGAAAAGGCTATTGAAGAATTAGTGAACAATTTAAAAGGAGAGTTCAGCATTAAAGAAATGAAGGCTTCTCAATTTTTAGGGATGAAGATTGAAAGGCAAGAAAAGAAAATAAGGGTTACACAAACCCGCTTTATTGATAAACTCCTTGAAGATTATAATATGGTAGAGTGCAGGAAGGTATCAACCCCCATGGAGGTTGGATTTAAACTTAACGCTGACAGTCCACCTTTAGATGAAAATATTACCATACAGGAGCTTGGTATGTGGACTTATGTATCTGAGCACAACAACTCGCCCGGATTTATCATTCCCAATTAGCTATTTATCTAGATGTTTAGATAAAGCTACTCAGCAGTCTTGGAAAGCTGCAAAACGAATACTCAGATATCTCAAAGAAACTCGAGATATGGGTCTTACTTTCAAACCAAGTGAGAACCTAGGACTTATTGGTTATTCAGATGCTGACTGGGCAGGTGACATAGAAACACGAAAGAGTGTAAGTGGCTTTGCAGCATTCTGCGGAAGCAATCCCATAGCTTGGCATTCAAGAAAGCAAGCATGTGTGGCTCTGTCAACGATGGAAGCGGAGTACATTGCAGCAGGAATGGCATCACAGGAAATTGTGAGTTTAAGTGGAATAATTAGTGAGTTCAGTGGTGAAACAGTAAGTGGAAAACTGTTGGTGGATAACACTAGTGCTATAGCTTTTATAAAGAATTGTGAAAACTCTAAACGAGCAAAACACATTGATATAAAATTCCATTTTGTTAAAGATCTTATTTCCAAAGAAATAATATCTGTGGAACACATCAATTCTGACCGCAATGTGGCAGATTTGTTCACAAAACCACTTGCCTTTGATAAGTTTCAAATGTTTCGGAAGGCTTTAATTAATTAATATATTAATGTCATGTATATATATTGTGCTAAAATTGTTGTATAGAATTTTGTAATAGTATAATATTTTTACTTGTTTTGTTGTGTAGAATTTTGTAGTAGAATAATATTTTTACTTGTTTTGTATGTGAGATACAATTGAATATTTACTTGTGTATGTATATATTTGAAAACATTCAATTGAGGGGGTGTGTTAAATATCGATTGTATATGTAAAGATAGTTGTGGCACTGAACTTCCACCTAGGTGTACAGCAGCCCAACAACAAACAGTACAGTCCAGTTGGTAGCGTCCCCTGCGCCATGTTGTTTGTATATATAGCAGTAATAAACAAGCTGTCTAGTATAAGGTTCTTTTATTCCACTGCCTAATACTCTATAACTTTAAGATATAGAACTATTGATTTAACTAAAGTTTTTATTCAATTTAATATAGAAACTTGTATTAATAAGATTTCCTTCCATCTCCCGTAAGCACTTCTTCACCAAGAGGTTTGCTCTGAATATAAACTGTATATGTTATTGGAGGGATAAATAAGTCCTGTAATATGAGTTATAAAATGTTCAAACTTTTCTGATTTATGGCTACTCAACTCTTGTTTTGAGGTTTAAAAATATGATTGTTCAAATCCTCAAACACAAAATGTTTTTTAAAAAGATACTAATGCTGAACTCAACTTCACCATTTAAGATAGTTCATCCAATCTGCCATTTGTGGAGCTTTTTCTATTACAAGAGGTATCAATAGGCTCTTGTTACATCAGTCCTGAAAACATGAGTTTGCTCTAATTCCTTTATATATTATTGATTATGGGATTCTTCACGACATTGCATTAAATAGTTTTATTGTTTTTAATTAGAACTGAGTTATACTGTTGTTTCTTATTCAATAATACCATTTTTTTTTTTTTTTTTTTTTCCTAGGGAACACAACATACCAGAAAAGTTCAAAACTATTAAAAATCTGGAAGGAAATGCAAGTAGTACGCTTAAAGCAGCTGATGAGTTATTAGAAGAAACGAATAAATTATTGTCCTGGGCATCAAATGATCTCTATAGGCAATTTACAAGTAAAAAGACTTTTATTGTTGGTAAAAATAGCTTAATGAAAAAAAATAATTAAGATAAATTTATGATTTTGGTATAATTGTAAAAAGCCTGATTAGTGTTATTAATGAAATTTGAGGTATTAAAACAAAAATATTACATGATGAATTTTCTATAATTTCATTTTGATTATTTATTCAATAAAAATGAATTCCATTAATTTGTTTTAATTAAATGTCTTTTTAAATCTTCCTTTTAAATAGATTTAATGATAAAATATCATAAAAAATTAATGGCTATTTTGTTATGATATCCTATATAGGTATACTTATAATATTTAGGAAAAGAGGTGCAGTGAATAATAAATTATTATGATCTGACTGCCTTCCTTTTAAAATATATTAAATTTTATAAACCATTATGTTCTTGATGTTTAGAGTGCTTTAAATATCAATAATTGCATATTTCAGCACATTTTCATCTTTTTATCTGATGTAAATGCTCTAGCTTCTAAAAGTGTGTTTTTTATTCTAATGATAATAGTGAGGCATTAAAATAAGCGATGTGAAATGCCTGATAGAACACTATTAATCAGGCTTCTTTTTTACATTAGTTGTTATAAATAATACTTTTTTTTGTTAAATTCCCCAATGGTGTTCACAATTTTTATAAAATAACAATAAATCCAATTTAAAAAAAATCTGGTGCCAGCTACACACGAATTTTGCTTACATCCGTTGTTAAAGTCAATTTAGAACTATTAAATAAATTAAGAGATGAAAAAAGGTAATTAATTACATTGAGTTAAGGTAGAAACATGTGTTTCATTGAATAATTTATTATATTATTCTATTATATAGCAACACTCAGTTTTATCCGCTTTTTATCACTTTCCATTCACTTTTACAATTTTTTGTAGTATAAGATAATATTTTTTCTCAGATCATTAGCTTTCCATTGGTATATTATATATCTATATTACTGTTCTTATGTTCAAAAATTACTCTTTTCTCCTTTAGTTGGATATCGAATTTGTTCAAATTATATATTTACACGTTTTTTATCAATTCTAACAAGATATGTTTCACTTTTTTGAATATGCAAAATTAAAGTTATTTTGTAGGAAGACAATTTCAGACCATTTCAATCAGAATAAAATCTACATAATATTACAGCTCTTTAAATTTTATTAGTAAAATTATATATCTACATTACTCTACTTTTTACTTATAGATAATAAAACTGAATGGGAAGATTTTCTGAGCGACTCAACTAAAAAAATAGACTCTTTGAAATCAGAAATTGATGATCTAAGAAAATATGTTTTGGAAGCCACTAATCATGCCAGAGAATTGGAACACCAGGTTGATTATCCAGTCTATATTAATGATTTTTTTATTGTTCAAATATTGACCTTAAGTGATAATTATCGTATAACCAAATTTATTAATTGAATTTTCTATTATGCATTTTTCTAATTTAGGGTGAAGAACTTAAAAATATTGAAAAAGAGCATGAGCATGATACTAATGCTGTACAAGGTTATAAAACCATAGTTAATACTTTAAGAGACACCCTAATTACTGCTGATAAAGCAAAAATAACTGCAGAGAGCGCTTTTCATGTAGTAAGTGTTCCGAAATTCAAATTTGTTTAAACTTTATTTTCATGCTGCTTAATACATATATGTTGAATAGTCCGAAGGTATTGGAGGTAAGGCGCTTGATTCAAAGGATAAATCTACATCTCTTTTGAACGAGGCTAGAGAAACTCTACGTCAGTCACAATTGGAACTTGAGCCAGAGCTAAAAGAAGAAAAAAGTAAGATTGAAGCAATTCAGATGAAGAAAGGTGACATCGAGGCTGATATTCAAGAACTGGAAAGGTATTATACATGTTATTCGTTTTTCTTGAAATGCTACATTTTTTCTTAAACCTTAAAACAGCAAGTAAATAATTTTGTTTTTCATTTATTATTTTGTAATGCTTATTATAAAAATGAAACTTTTTCATTTACATTCTTCTGTTCCTCCACCTATCCATTAGCACATTAATGTGTTTCACCATCATGTTAACTAAATGCGCCCAAGCTTGTATTTAAGCCAAATACCCTGTTCCGCCTATTTCCAGAGTGTATTCTTAATTATGGCAGACATTGAACTGACTAAAGTTTACATTATTTGTTTTAAACATTTTCCATCTCTGAGTTCTGACACAAAGTTTGCAAAATATTTTGAAGCTTTTTTTTTTTAGAAATAGTTTCTATTTCTATAGAATTTCTATATAATTTTTGAAAGAATAAAACTTCTTCTTTTGCTACTCCCTATAGTACTGTATCAGTGGAGGGGAGCGTTTAGCTGCCGGCTCCAATCCTCTCTATTCCCTGCTAGGTTCCTGATCTGGCAAAGATCTTTCCCTGTTCCTCTGCAAAGGTTGTCAACATTCACTAGAATAAAACTTAAAATTTGAAAAAATATGCTTGTGATTTTTTTTGCAAATACGAATCATTCTAAATTTTTCTAACAAAAATAATTTGTCTAAATTAGAAAAACAGTTCTTTCCCCATATTTTATCAATCAAAAGGTATAGATTTAACAAACAAATTAAATAAATTGAGACTATTTCATAATAATTGGAAAGATTTGTATTATATTTTCGTTAATATTCTTATTTATAAAAATTTCTTAGTGGACTGGGAAAGATACTTATATTTACTCTTTGCTTCTAAGTATATTCATAATTAGAGATTCTTTTGTATATTGATGACAGTTACATTTTATAGCAATTTAAATAAAACTATTGAAACTCTGGGCCAAACAAATGTTAATACTGGGACTGAACTAGCCGATGAAGCAGTTAGAGGTGCAGAAGAGGTCATAGAAAAAATCAAAGGTATCGTGAATGAACTTCCTCAAAAACTTGATGTTTCTAAAGAAATACAAAGGAATATAAAAGATAGTGAAAATGACATTAGTGGAGCAAACTCAGCAAGTAAGTAATGATTTGGCATTGCATTAATAGTTTAATAGCAATCAATTATCTATTTTTCAATTTTTAGATTAATTTAATGTCCATGTTCAGAGATTTCTTAATTTTATAAGATTTTCAACAACTTTATCTTCTATGTTAACTTTTGTTTAAGAAACCTTTGTTTTCCTTAACTGGTCAACCATTTATTAAAAAACTTTAGTTATATGTTGTGGTTAGTTTCTTCATGAGGAATGCAGAATTCAAATCAGATACTAACATCAAGTCTGCAAACCATTACACAATGATGATCCAATATGTTTTTGTTTAAAAATGAAACTATTGTTGTTTCTTTGCTTTATCATAGAGTAGTATGATAAAAAGTAGTTCTTCGTGAGATTTCTAGTCTAAGAAAGTTGAACCTGTTTTTTTTTAAACAAATGTACCCATATTATAATAGATTATGTAACTTGTCTCAGCCAATCTTTTACCAACAATTTAATTTTATTTCTTTTTTGATTTTAAAGAGAACCAATGAATGTTATCTAATTATCCTTTAAATTTATTAGTTGACAATATATTGAATATATTACCGGATACAAAAGACCTTGCATCTAAATTAAAAGATCGTCCAAGAAAGATGGAAAATGACCACAACAATCTGAAAGATAAATTAGCTGAACTAGGAAGGCAATTAGAATTAGCAAGAGAGCTCGCCAACAGGTATGTCTTGATTATCAAACAATTGCTATTATTAATTATGGTGTTAATTTTTATATATATTTTTTATTTTTGCTTTCAGTGTATCGACTGCAGTTAAATTTAATCGTACTAGTACACTAGAACTGCGTAACCCACCAGGGCTTCCTGAGCAGGGTGTTAACAATCTTCTTTCACTTTATTTTACTACTCAAGAAGCAAATGGGCTTTTGTTTTTCATTGGAAATGAAGCCGAAAAGAAGAAACGATCAGTTAACACAGTAAGTTTTATAAAATTATTTTAAGAATTTAACTCCATAGGATAAGATTTAGTTTTGTTTTACTCTAAAATAGTACAATCATTTAAAAAAATAAAAATAGTATATTCTTAATAAGGGCATTAATTAATTGTTAAAAAAAAAAAAAAGAAATTAATCCAAAACCTATTTTAAAGGGTGATTTTATGGTACTTGAGATAGAAAACGAAACTCCTAAGTTGACAGTAGACCTCGGAGATGGTGCTACTACATTAATCTGTGATATCAAAGTATCTGATGATCAATGGTACTTTGTGAAAGTAGAAAGGTAATAATTATATACTTAGCTGTTAAATTTTTTATGGAGTACCATTCAAATTGCTATTTAAAGTTTAACTATCTTTGTTATTCAGAACCGGGAAGAGTTTAACATTAAGTATCACTAGACAAAAGGATGGTGAAATGTGTGTCAACAGTGGAGTCATGAAAGGCTCATCAACAATATTAAACTTGGACAAGACATCATCTAAATTTTTTATTGGAGGTATTCCTAGCTACTTTAAGAGTCCAGCTGATGTCAGCTATTACTCATTTGTTGGTACTATTGAAGAAGTGTATTTTGGTGAATCTGCTATCGGTCTCTGGAATTTCCAGAAAGCTGAAAACATTCAGGCTACAATGGAAAGGTAAATTATTTTATATTTTCTTTTCAGGGATTACTAAAATATTGTAATATACCCATTTTTTATAATTATAGTGGTTATTAATTTATATATTTGTTGTTGAGTTAGGCAGGCTAACAATAAGATAAAAGGTAAAATTTGAATAACAGCTCTTATTTGTTTGTTTGTAAACATAACCTCCATTTTGAATGCAAGGGACACCCCAGGTAAAAGCCCAGGTAGAGGAAAGGTCCCTGCATAGTTAGTTTTGAGAGGGACCTGAGGGAGGTGAGAGCTGCTGTATGAATATGATGGATCTTGGTTAGCCTGCATATTGTTTGTATTAATTTGTAAGTTATTATTATTATGATTAAAAAGTTATATAAAAGATTGTGTGCCTGATTGTCAAGAACCCATATCGTACCCTGAGAGTAAAATGAGTAATAATGAACTAAATAAGTGTAAAATTAATTGTTTTCTTGAAAGAATAATTTTTTTTTTTTTAAATAAGCATATTATAATATATAAATTTTTGTCATTGAAAAAAAAGATTAACCCATTCTCGAAATTTTATTAAGTTACAAAATCAGTATGGACCAAAAATCACATTTAAAAAAATCTGTTCTCCATAATCCACCTAAGTCACAAGCCACCACAGGATGATCCTTAAAACTCTACATTACCATCTCTGGTAGTTTTCCTTTTCCCACATCTATGCTATTTAAAATATAGTTTTTAAAGTATTTTTATGTCTTCATATTAAGATTTGGAAACACTTTTTGTATTTTGTTTGTAAACCATTGCTATTATTATTAAAAGTTAATAGTGTTTTTTATCTGGAATTGAAGGGTTTAGGTCCAGCGGCTAGCAATGAACAGAGTCAAGAAGTAAAACTGAAATTTCTTTGAATATGCGTTTCAGGTATCAGAGATATAATCCTCAATTATCTGCATGAGATATTGTGGGACTTACATTCCCTCTTGGAACTCACTTAGCCTCTATTAACAGAGGATAAAATCTGGTGTTTGAGCGTTATCTCAGCCTAATTACCTCCTTGTAGGGCTCTTGCACCTAAGAACAGTTCAAATCCCTTTGATTACTGAACCACTGAGACCCTTCATGAGTTATAGAGGTGCAGGTTTTTCATTTTATTGCCCATTATACTCCCCAGAACCTTTCTTGCAGTGTCCAGGAGATCATTTGGGAGTTCTTTTCACTTTGTTAGGAGCACCTGAGGCTGCTACCTCCTCTGGATTATATCTCTTCAAGGTGACAGGAGACTTCTTAGAAGAGCCTGACTTGATTGACCTTTAACTATTTCTCAGACAACTTTTGAGATATCTGAACACAGAGCTCTGAAATCTATTTTATTACAATCTAGTTCCAATTCTTCTTACTTCTGTGTGTGTGCATATTTGCTTGTATATATGAGTATGTATATTTGACAGCAGAATTTCATATTTACTTATCTATCAAATAGTTTGAGTTTATAGTTACAACTAATGATTTTTTTCTTCTTTTATTTGTATTTTAGAGTCATTAGGAAAATAGGAGAAGCTGGATGCCGTTTTAATGGTGATGGTTTCATTGCTATCAGTAGCCAAACATATAAATTAGATACCACCACAGAAATAGTTTTAAGATTTAATACCTATGCTAGCGAGGGATTGTTATTCTTAGCCCCTGGACCATCATCCTTCATCTCAATAGAGCTAAGGGAAGGTCGTGTTCTGTATCAGGTAAGAAACATCAACTTATACATTATTCATTTAAAAATCTGGTGTGCGCAACACGCGACTTTCGCTTACTTCCGTTTTAAATATCAATTTAAGAATTTTAAAATACATTTAAAGATACGAATAAATTGTTAAAGAATTGTGTGGGATATTGAAATATTATAATACTTAGATTGTCTAACCTGAGGGGTAACAGGATTGAAACCTTCCTTCCTTGTGTTGAATATTGTAATGTGTGTGTCTTGTGTTCTCTGTATTGTACACCGGTTATTGTGTTTCATAAATAATATTATGCCCTGTTGAATTCGTAGTTCCGTAATTCCATGTTCCAAAATCTTATAAATTGATTATTATTATTGGGGGTCACTCATAGAGTAGTGGCTAGCATAACAGCTTTCTATGCCAAAGGTCGCGGGTTCAAACCTGCGGGTGGCCCTAGGATTTTTTAATGGGAGTAAAAAATCCTTTGTTATGCCGTCCTTCGGAGGGGACGTTAAAAGATGGTCCCGAGCATGTGCGATGTCAGGTACTCGTTAAAGATCCCTATCCTAATAAAACCTGGATAGGCAAAATTTAGGCCTCCCACCATAGCATCGTCCGATTAGCCATAGCAGCATGAAGTGACGTTAAACGAATAAACAAACAAAGAATTGAATTTATTTATTGGGGAGTTATGCGCACGAGTTATAGCGGTCATCTTTCAAGTCGGCTCTTGGATTTCTTGCTTTTTCAGTTGGATATCACTTCAGAACAGTCCTGAAAACATCACCAGGCTTCAGGATAGCAACAACAGTAAATATTGGAGCAAACAACGGCAAGTTGGGTTACAATTTACACTGTAAAGTGAATGCTGAATCACCTCTTCATATCAGCTGATTGCCAATAGCTAGGCAAGGCTGGTCTTGCTTAACTTTTCTTAAGTTATTTTTTTCCCCAACATCTGGTTATTATTTAATCATTTTCCTTACATGAAATGCTATATTATCATCAAGTAATGTCCTTCAAAGCTTCAACTAAAAGATCTAGATCTAGTTGGTCAATCCCGTCTCCTACGAAACAAAGACCCTGCCGTGATACTAATAAAAGATTACAAGCAACCCCTTCCGGTACTAATTCAGAATCTGAACCACAACCTGGCACATCGTCACAAGGGATGACTAACAAATCACCGTTTTTCATCCCAAATCCTTTTCAGATTTTATATAATGAAAAAGAAAACATGGAATCTGCTCCTATACCTAGTGAACCACGGCCTCCTCCAATATTTGTCAAAAATATTAAATATTTCCAGTTGTTCTGTGCACAATTGAACAAAATTACCGACTCTACCAGTTACTACTGTATGAGTAGAATTAATGACACCGAAATATCTCCTACTACTGCCGAGACATATAGAAAAATAGTGAAATATCTAACTGATACCAAAGCGGATTTCCATACCTATCAGCTACGCCAAGAGAGAGCTTTAAGGGTTGTAATCAGAAACTTACACCCCTCGACACCAGTTGAAGCTATTAAAGAAGAACTAACGGAGATAGGCTATAAAGTGCGGCAAGTCACTAATGTCCTAAAGGTTAAAATTCCACTACCTCTCTTTTTCGTGGACTTGGAGCCATCGGAAGGAGTTGAACAAATCTATGACCTCTATAGATTGTACTATACCAGTGTAAGAGTTGAAAAACCTTACATAAAGAAAAGAGATAGTTCAGTGCCATAACTGTCAAGTATATGGTCATACTAAAAGTTATTGTAATCACATACCACGTTGCATGAAATGTGGTGAACACCACAAGTCTGAATGTACAAAACCAAAAACAACACCCGCTGTATGTGCTCATTGACTCAAGGACCACCCGGCCAACTATAAAGGATGCCAAATCTATAAGGAACTAAGGACCAGGTTTCAAAAACCTCAAGTACTGGATGAAACAGCAAGAAACAGAAGAGAACCCTCAAAACTTATTGATGCCAATTTATCATTTGCCCACTTACTTGGAGGTGGGAATCAAAGTACTGAAGCCGTGGCCCTGCCGGAACTACAGAATGTACCTCAATCCATTCCACATATACCTCTTCCTCAAAATGTAACCAATCCTAAAAATCCTGATCAACCACAAATCTCTCATATTCCTCCTCCTTTAAATGCCACAGACCTTACCAGTTTGATGACATTCTTTATCTCCGAAATTGAATCCCTTGTTATGCCCCTAATATCACTCCTTACGAATCACGTATCAAATCTCATTCCTGCCTTAAAAAATCCATAAATGACCTCACCTAATTCCTTATCCATTCTCCTTTGGAATGCGAATGGTGTTAGAATTCACACTGACGAACTTACAGCCGTACTGCAAGACAAAAACATTGATGTTGCACTCATTACTGAAACTAGACTAACCACTAAACAGTTCTTTAAAATACCAGGATACACGACATACCGGACAGACCATCCAGACGGCAAAGCCCATACCGGTACTGCTGTCATAGTCTGCCGATCCCTCACCCATCACTTACACCCACTTTCCGCCCACTATTACCTACAAGCAACTTCCATTGTAATCAAAACCTTTTCCTTTCCGCTTATCATCGCATCAGCATACTGCCCTCCTAAACATCCCATTTCCTCTGCCCAATTTGGATCCTTTCTCAACTCCTTGGGAAATCACTTCATTTTGGGTGCAGACTTGAACGCTAAGAATCAACAGTGGGGTTCTAGAACCACCAATTCTCGTGGACGGACATTGCAGTCTGCACTCAACTCCCGACGATTTCATCTCCTACCTCCCGATTCTCCTACCTACTGGCCAACAGATCCTAACCGTAATCCTGACATCCTCAACTTCTTCATCCACAGTGGATTAGGCTCTCTGAATTTTTCCATAGCTCGCCTTGATGAACTCTCCTCTGATCATAGTCCATTGATCCTAAATGTATCCATAACACCTATTCCTAAACCTATCCCACCGTCATTCATTAGAGGCCCTGTCAACTGGGACCTATTCTGCGAAATCCTCACCAATGATATTGACCTCAGAGTGATTCTCAAAACCTCAAATGACCTTGACGACGCCTTATATTCCTTTACAACCACTATTCAACAAGCCGCCTGGACTGCCTCCTCTCCCAAATAATTCCTTATAAAAGCCATTTACCACAACACCTGACAGACCTCATCAACAGCAAACGCTGAGCCAGAACATTATGGCAACGCACCCCCCACCCAGAAGATCGCCGCTCCTATAACTTTTTTTGTAGAAAATTAAAGCGGGAGTTGGCGATCTTCCGTTTCCAATCCTACAATACCTACCTCTCCTCTCTCTCGACTCGTGACAATTCCCTGTGGAATGTCTCGAAGAGAATCCTAAAATCCCACACCATTTCCCATCCTCTCCGGCGCTGTGATAGTTCCTGGGCTGCTTCTGACAAGGATAAGGCCGAGGAATTTGCACAGCACCTTTCCAAAGTTTTTACTCCTCATCCAGAGCTTAATCCAACCCATACTGCAGCAGTTGAAGATTTCCTTATGTTACCAATACCACTCTCCTTACCACCTAAAGCAGTTAATCCCTCTGAGGTCAGATATCTTCTTAAAAATTTAAATATAATATATAAATTATAAATTAATCTGTTAAATAATTATATTATGTTATAAATATATTTATTTAATTTATCATATAAAATTTAAATATAAGGGAGAATTATATTTAATCATAAATATGATTATAATCAAAATAGTAATTTTATGGAGCATTTATTTTATTTACCCTTATATTAATCTATGAAATAACTATATTATGTTATAAATATATTTATTCAATTTATCATATAAAATTTAAATATAATATATAAATTATAAATTAATCTGTGAAATAACTATATTATGTTATAAATATATTTTTTTAATTTATTATGTAAAATTTAAATATAATATATAAATTAATCTGTGAAATAACTATATTATGTTATAAATATATTTATTTAATTTATTATATAAAATTTAAATATAATATATAAATTATAAATTAATCTGTGAAATAACTTAAATAAAATATAATATATATACAAAATAAGAAAACAAACAACAACCTATAATTGAGATAAAAACAAATAAATGATAGATATAGAACTAAATAATAATAAATATAAAAACAAACCAAATCAAAACATTAACCTATAATTGAGATAAATAAAATTTGCAAATAAACAAACATCATACAAACAAACATAACTATATACAAAATATACAAGTGCTATAGGGAGCCCAGACTGGGCTTTTCGGTCCACTTGTGGAGGAAAAAGCGGAATCCAAGAGATCCTAGACCCTCGCTCTCAGCCGTGTCACTGGTGTGAATCAGTGGAGGCCGAACCAGGGCGCCATAGCCACAAACATAAATTACATGAGTGGAGGATCTGACCAGGGTCAGAACTCCAATTTAAACATTTACAATACGTCTCGCGGCCACTGCCGTTTCAATCTTCGAGGAGGATTGTAGGGATGGGTGGTACTGGATAGGGATTGTGCTAGAGGGTTAGGATGATGACTAAGGTTCTGATGAAATTTGGATGGTACCAGGTCTATAATAAACGGAATTTTAAGGTCCTGGTGTAGGGTACAGTTGGTAACGTAATAAGGAGCATTAAATATTGTTCGGAGGACTTTGGATTGGAAGGATTGGATGCGTTTGATGTTAGAATGTTTAGCTGTCCCCCACAGTTCAAGTCCGTAGGTCCATATTGGTTTCAGTACTGTCTTGTATATTAGTAATTTGTTGTCAACTGTAAGATGAGATTTTCTGTTTAGTAGTCTGTATAACTGGCCGAATCTACAGTTGAGTTCTTTTCTTCTAAGTCTTATGTGTGGGTTCCACGTCAGTCTTTTGTCTAGTAAAAAGCCAAGATACCGGACTGTGTCAGAGGAAGGAAGCGGTAGGGAATTGAAATAAACCGTTGGACAGGATTTGCGTCGAAGAGTGATTTATTTATTTATTTCAATTCCCTGTATTGAATTTTATTCATTGTATTAATGTATTTATTTCAATTATTTCAGTCCGGTATCTTGGCTTTTTACTAGACAAAAGACTGACGTGGAACCCACACATAAGACTTAGAAGAAAAGAACTCAACCGCAGATTCGGCCAGTTATACAGACTACTAAACAGAAAATCTCATCTTACAGTTGACAACAAATTACTAATATACAAGACAGTACTGAAACCAATATGGACCTACGGACTTGAACTGTGGGGGACAGCTAAACATTCTAACATCAAACGCATCCAATCCTTCCAATCCAAAGTCCTCCGAACAATATTTAATGCTCCTTATTACGTTACCAACTGTACCCTACACCAGGACCTTAAAATTCCGTTTATTATAGACCTGGTACCATCCAAATTTCATCAGAACCTTAGTCATCATCCTAACCCTCTAGCACAATCCCTATCCAGTACCACCCATCCCTACAATCCTCCTCGAAAATTGAAACGGCAGTGGCCGCGAGACGTATTGTAAATGTTTAAATTGGAGTTCTGACCCTGGTCAGATCCTCCACTCATGTAATTTATGTTTGTGGCTATGGCGCCCTGGTTCGGCCTCCACTGATTCACACCAGTGACACGGCTGAGAGCGAGGGTCTAGGATCTCTTGGATTCCGCTTTTTCCTCCACAAGTGGACCGAAAAGCCCAGTCTGGGCTCCCTATAGCACTTGTATATTTTGTATATAGTTATGTTTGTTTGTATGATGTTTGTTTATTTGCAAATTTTATTTATCTCAATTATAGGTTAATGTTTTGATTTGGTTTGTTTTTATATTTATTATTATTTAGTTCTATATCTATCATTTATTTGTTTTTATCTCAATTATAGGTTGTTGTTTGTTTTCTTATTTTGTATATATATTATATTTTATTTAATTTGACTTTATCATTGTATACTGTATATATTGTGTGAATGGGATCTTATATCACTATTACTAATGTTCATGTAGAAACAAATTGTAATATATCTCAACAAATAAAAAAATATATATATATATATATATATATTTTTATCTACAAAAATTAGTTGTATCGACTTTTCATCACTCTCCATAAACGTTTAAAATTCCGTGAATTATAAAATATTTTTTCCAAAATCTTTAGCTATCAAGATATATTGTTCAAAAACACAAAAATTACATTTAAAAAATATGTTTGCACTTTTCTCATTTAGCTGTTTATCAAATTCGATCAACTTTCATATTCAGCTGTTACTTATCAATGCTAATAAGATAATGTGCCTAATTTTTTTAAATCTACAAAATTAAAGGTACTTTAGAGGAAGAAAATTCAAAATATCGGCATTTAAGCCATGTCAGACTATTTCAATCAGAATTAAACCTATATCATATTAAAGCTCATCAAATTTTTCATCGATATATGGAGTTAAATCAAAATTGTTTGAGCCATTTTTGAGAAAATCGTAAAAAGGTGCAAAATCCATGGTATAAAGTAGATCTTCTGGTTAGCTGATTTTGATGAAAAAGTTTCTGTAACATCTCGGGCGTATAGTTGTCTTAAATATGAAATTTCAGTTTCATAGCACTTTTCGCTTTTGCCCGGGAGTTACCACAGACACACACACAGACCTTTTTGCGGGACTTGGTTATTTGGACTCACGGGGCCCTAAAACGTGCATTTCCGTTGATAACTGGAATTCAATAATTCACATGATCGCAATACTTTCCCTTACTATATATTTCATTTATAGGTAAGTGAAAGTAAAAAGTTTCAATCTCTTGCAAATGAGCATAATACTATTTCAAAGTATAATTTTTTGTTAGCATCTCATTCCTTATTAACAGAGATAGAACCAATTGCAGTAAAAATCACTAAAATATGTTGTAAAAAATGTAAAAATATACCACAAAACAGCCAAATATAGGTAGTAGGTACACTCCCTTTGTTATAGGTTGATTAGAGTTACTATAACGTGTTACTATAATTTGATTAAAGTGAAAACTATAACCACACTTTAAAAAATTAATGATGATCGAAGATGAATCAAACCTTCATTATTTATGCTTGCAAATACTTCTTAATATATTACTGAGAAGCTCTGTGTTTAATTATGATTGATTAAATAAATTTTAATTTTTTTTTCAGTTTGATCTTGGAAGTGGACCATTGATGTTGTTTACTTCAAAAACATTTAATGATGGAAATTGGCATAGCATTGAAATTACTAGAGTTGATAAGAAAGGTAACCTAAAAGTGGATGGTTTAACAGACAAAGATGGTTACATAAATACTACTGAAGCCCCTGGTGATAATACGGTATTTCAGGTAATAATATGTGCTTTTTCCTGCATTGTAAAAAAGAACTGAAAAATATTTATTTGAACAAATTTTCCTTTATTCTTAAAAAAAAAAATTATCCTTTATTCATTTTATTTTTATTTTTTTCTAGTCTTCTGGAAAGCTCTTTATCGGTGGGTTCCCTGGAGAGCACAATATTCAAGAAGTGACAGAAGTAGATTTTGATGGGTGCATTGATAATGTGCAGATTGATGGAGCAAGTGTAGATCTGAATATTCCAGAAGCGATCGGAACTATTCCAGGTTGTCCTCCTAAGGTATTAGTGATTGTGTATCATCTGTCATATGATTCGGTAATTTATGTTACATGGTTCTAGTTAGTTATCTTTTTTCAGTTTGCAAGTATCGTTTCTTTTGAGGATGGTGCAAGAGGTTATGCACTATTACCAAACATCAGTGCTCAGCTTGATAATTTTGAACTTATTATGAGATTCAAAACTTCTTTCCCTAATGGACTTCTTGCATATGCTGATTTTGGTGAAAATAGTGTATCTCTTTCTCTTCATGAAGGCAACATTATATTCAGAGTTGGAGAATTGGACATAGTAAAGACAGAGCCAACGTACAGTGACAGCAATTGGCATGTAGTTATGGCAACTTTTGAAATTGGCTCACAGTTACGACTCTTTATAGATGATCATGAATCTTACAGGTTAAAATAGTTTATAATTGTTTTTAATATATATAATATATTTTTTTTTTTTTTTTTTATGCTTTGATATAAAAATGTAATCAAAGAGTATTTTTCAAGAAAATAGTTTAAAATGTGAATTTCTGTTAAAACCAGGTTAGAAATATTTTATTTCACATATGCAAAGAAAAAAAAAAAAGTAACATACATCTTCTTCAATGACCCATTCGCCTTACAGCTTGGGCAAGCTCCCAGCTATTGGTACCAACCGTCTCTGTTCCCTGCAAGGTTTCTTATCTCACCCAGAGTTTTACCTTTACGCATCCCTATTAGCTCCATGTGGGTGATATAGGAGGTCCTTTGGGTGTCCTCTAGGTCTTCTTTCTACCTCTCATTGTTTTAATTGGGTTCCGGTGGTGTTCCATTCGGCAGACATGCCCGTACCATCCCAATCGCCTCTTGTCTTGAACTTCCAGAACAGAGCATACATTAAGCTCTTCCCTGAACCTTTCATTGCGGACCCAATCTCTCTGTGTCTTCTCCACAAATCTTTTAAGAAACTTTATTCCTGAGGCAGTGATACGACTTTGTAGCCTTTCATTCTCTCTGCTCCAAAGAGCAGCACCGGTAGAAAGATGGACTTGAATAGGTGTAACATCACGTTCCGTGCTACTTCTCTTTTTCTGATGACCGTGTTGCTGATATGGTAATAGACGGAATTAGTTTTGGAAATTCTACTTGAGATTTCTGAACCCAATTTCCCAAATCTACTCACCCTACCTAGATACGTGAAACCTGTCACCACCTCTTGCCCATTTAAGCGCACTACACCCTTTGGCTCCTGGTATGTTGACTTTATAGCCCTCAGCAACTTTTGAGGAATGTTCTTTGCCCTTAAGACTTCCCAAATTTCTTTCCTAGGCACCAAATCGAATGCCCCCTTCAAGTCTAAGAATGCCAGATAGACATTTCGGTCATGGTCCCAAGACTTCTCTATCACGTTCCGCAGGGTGAAAATCTGATCTTGAGTTTGTCTTTTGGGTCTAAATGCACTCTGTTCTCCCTGCAGAATAGGCTCCACCATTGGCCTCAACCGGCTCTCAAGAATAGAGGGATACACTTTATAGATCACGGGAGATAGGCAAATAGGTCTGTAGTTCAAGCAATCACTTTGACCTCCTTTCTTGTGGATGGGGACCATAACATTGTACTCCCATTCCTGAGGGATTTTTTCATCTTCCCAAACTCTTTGGAAGAATTTTTGAAAGTCCCTATTAACTCTGGTCCTTTGTATTTAAGTAATTCTGGGAATATGTTGTCTCGCTCTGCTGCTTTTCCGATCTTCATCTTCGCAATGGCCCTTTCGACCTTTTCCTCCTTAATCGGGCCATTTCCTTGATCTTCGATTACGGCTTCCCCATTGAGATGATCAATTTCTTCTTGTTGATTGCCCTCGAACTGTCTTGCATAGTACCTACGCCAGGACCTTTCGAAGACTTCTTTCTCCTCAGATACTACCTCTTCTTTTTCATTCTTTATGTTTATTATTTGTTTGGGCTTTCTCCCTCTGACGGTTTTTATTTTCCTCCAAAAGAGTTTATTATTCTCCCTATGGTCGTTATCTAGAGACCAGCCGAACTCTTCCTTTGGCTTCTCTCACTGCTATCTTTACTCTGTTTCTCATGTCGTTGTACAGATCATAGTTCCTCCTGCTTCTTTCTCTGCAGTACCTTTTCTAGAAGTTCTTCTTTTCCCGGATAACAATCCTAAGCTCCTCACTCCACCAATCTGAATGCTTCCACTTAGCTGATACCTCCTTAACACCACATACTTTTGATGCGGACTCCATTATGGCTACTTTCAGGTCTAGCCAAAGATCATCCAGCTCTTTATCTAAGTCGAGCTCTCCCAGTAGATTGCTTAGCTCACCCTAGTACTCCATCTGTCTTTGGGGTTCCTGCTTCTTCTTTATTTCAATCCTTTCAAAGGATTTAAATCTACTCTATTTCACTGACGGAATTCTGGTATCGGCGATCAGAGCATGTGATCGCTTTCTATTTCAGCCCCCTGTATGACCTTAACGTCCGTAAAGTAGCTCCTTATTTCCTTGGTGTAAAGAAAGTAATCTATCACACTGTTAGCATTTCTTTCCAAGGCTGATGAAAAGGTTATCTTGTTGACCTGTTTATCAGGATAAAATGAATTGCAAATAACAAGGTCATTATCAATGCGCCTTCCGTTATTGTTTAGAGTTCTTTCTCCGCCATGATAACCCATGCATCTGTAGGCTCTTCTGTGGTCTCTTCCGGTCCTTGCATTGAGGCCTTATAATTAAATTCCTATTCCTACTTTTCTCAATTACATGAGTTAAGTTGCTGTAGAATTGTTCCACCTTTATCACAGAAGAGTCCTCAGTTGGTGCATAAACCTGGATGAGGGTAACGTTACCCACCGAGAGAATGATATTGGCAGATAGTATTCTAGAGTTGACCGGTTCCCAATCCTGGACTTTCTAAAAAAGCTCATCCTTAAGGATCATTCCAACTCTCCCTTTTGCTCTGTTACCTGGTGGTACTCCTGAATACAGCAGAGTATATCCCTTGTCCATTCTCTTTTCACCAGAACCTTTCTTCCTTATTTCACATATCCCTAGGATGCCTATTTTATAGGATTCCATCTCCTCAACTATCTCCACTTCCTTTCCATAGAGAGTGTGTATGTTCCATGTAGCTATTCTAATATCCTTTAACATGCCAGATCATTTCCGTTGAGACTGTCCATATCCGAGGCTATTCACTGAGTTTCTTTGAATCGGTTATACTCTACTACAGGTGATTGCCCAGTAGAAGGGACCCTGGTACCTCAACAATTCCGGTCAACTGGTTATACTGGCTAGAGTCTTTCCAGGAGAGGTGATCCTGAGGTATGTACTGTTAGTATCCTTAATGTCAATGTATGTCTTTAGTGTACTGTGTGCTGAACTCAGGAGACCGGGGATCGTTAAACCCCACTAGTAGAGCACATCTTCTGGCCCTTGCGGTAAAGTAACATAAATCATTTAAATATATAACAGAAACATTGATGCTGATATACCAGTTGTCTTTTCTAAGAAGTTACTTATTTTTTTTTAATTGCAAATTTTTAATGTTAATTTATTGGAACATTGATTCATATGCGCTTGACTATCAGAAAACTGTTTATTTACAACACTAATGGTTGATTCCTAATTTCTGGAATCACAGTAGAATGATGTGCTGAGGTGCTTGAGGGAAGGAGTACTCTATTTATCCCTTTTATTAGTAAATATTGTATAAAATAGTTTTCCATCATTACTTCTCTTTATTATTCAAGTTATGTAGATTGCAATAAAAACATTAGTTAGAATTTCAGTTGATATTCTTGAGAGTAATTTATGAAGTCTAGCTACTTTAAAGTAGTTATAATAACTATAGAATTACCATACTTAAATTTTAGGCTGTTTTTTTATTAATTATTTATTATTGTGATCATTCATGTTTCCTTCTTCTTGTTTTTCATGATAAAATAAAACTGATTGGAATGATTTTTTGCAGAATATTATAGAATACATAATCAATGAGAAATTATTTTTCAGCTCACTGTCTCCAGCAAAACCAATACGAATGCTCCATGGCAATTTATATTTTGGTGGAGTACCATCAAAAGTAGATGCTCAAGCTGCCATATCTAAACATTTTTCGGGTTGTATCAGTGATGCAACATTGAATGGTGTAATAGTTAACTTTGGTAATTTGACTGAAATTCCAGAGGCAGTTATTGGAAAATGTGTGGAAGGAGCAAGAAAAATACCCATTCATCGTCCTCCTCCTCTACCACCTCCAAAAGGTAATAATTATTTAATATTTATTGATATTAAATGGGTTATTGTTTGATTTTAATGTAATTGTTTATTAGGTATTAAAATTCCTGATGTTGATCTCCCAATCACAACTGTTCCAACTATAACTACAACTGAGACAAAATTATTGACTCCATCACCTCCTCAAATTGGTAAGTTCAACAATTTTCTTCAAAATCATTTTGAAGTTTAAATCGTTTTGACATTTTTATTGATATCTGAATTTTATGATTTTAAAAAATATTAGTATAATGATGGAACCTTTATCATTTAAAGTATAGATTGATATTGATGTTGTCAGAAAAACAAAAACCTTTGATATTTTATAATTCTTCATACATTCATTGATGAGTATTAATATAAAAGCATTAAATATTAAATAATGTATGAATGTGATCCTGTAGCAATATTATTATTGTCCAATGTGACAAATTGTAATATATTGGAATAAATAAATTTGATGTTTAAAAAAAATATAAAAACATGGTAAAGGGTAAGTATTGGAAATGTGATTTTTTCTTTTTAATAATTTAAAAATTATGGTGTTATGTAAGTCTATCTCATAAAGAAGTAGTCATTTAATTTGTATGTAAATTTTATTTTCACACAGGTCATAAATTACAGTGTTTTATGATTGAACTTCATGAATTTCAATTCATGCTTGAGTAAATGCTTCATTATAATTTTTGTTTATCCTTATTTAAACCATTTTTTTATAATGAAAAAATTATAATTACTCATAAAGCTGTATCCTGATTATTTATACTGGATATTATAATTTTCTAAATTAAAATAATATATTATTTTGTGATTAAATCTTTAAATGTAACTGTCAGTAACATTTTTTCTCCAATGATTTAACTCAAGCACTTATATTTCAGACAATGAAATAATAACAACTACACCAAGTACAATACCTCAAGTATTTAGGAGTGATTACTCACCCAATTGCAAAGTTCCATTATACCCAACATCATCTGTTGAAGATACAAATTTCACTGTTTATCATATTGGTAAGTTTTGATTAAATGATTCAAAACTTTATTAGGGTTTTAACATTTTAAAAATATACTTATTTATATAGGAACTATGGCGGGCAGCAGGCTTGAATACTTTATACAAACCAAACTTCGATTGAAATTTGACTTTTCAGTTGATGTTAAAACAGGAGCAAGAGAAGGACTCATATTTTATGTTGCTGATCATATGCATGTAGATTTTGTGGCCGTTTATATCAGTGAAGGGAAGGTTAGTATAAACAATCATTGTGCTGAAGATAATTACTATCATCTGAATGCAAGATGCTACTCTGTTTTTATTTAAAACTTTCTCTCTCAAAAAGAGAGGGAGAGTGACTAGGTTGTACAAAATAATTTTAATTGTAGTTGCAAAGATTTTTTGTATTTAAATTTTGTGTTTTGATATATTTTTAAAAAGTAATTTGCCTTTTTTATTTTTTTCATCAGACCCTCTCAATCAATTCACAAATTTATTGCTAAAACTCATGTTTGTTTATTTCTTCTTTAAGGTGCATTTCCGTTTTAACTGTGGCTCTGGACCAGCTCATATAACTTCACATGTAATGGTGAATGATAAAAAATGGCATCATATAAGATTCCAGAAACAAGGTATTCTGGGAACTCTAACTGTCGACAATGACATTGTGGAAGGAAAATCGTCTGGGAATGCTAAAACAATCAACAATGAAGCAACATATTACCTTGGTGGTTTGGATCCTACTCCATTCTTTAATTCTAAAGATAAGCTGGAGAAAGTACTCACAAATCTCAAGGTAAGAGGTTGTCAGCTAAATAAATCTCTTTTCTGGAAATTATTTTCCAACCTCAAAAAAAATTTGTTTTCCTCCTTTAGTTTGTTATAAAAATCTTTTATAGTTTTTACCTATTTATTTTTTATTATTAATAACAATGAGAGATGGTAAATTACTTTAGATAAACAAAGCTGACAATACTTAAGAATATACATTTTGAAAAATTAATGTTTCTTAGCCGCACACAGAGACTATTTTGTGAAAAATTGATATTTTGACACAAGAGACCTTGAAATATATATTTCCGTTGAAAACATTCATATATTGTATAAATTTCTTAAGAATTAAATAAAATCATTTATTTTATAGTCATTATTGATTCATAATGCTTATTACAGGGAATCAACAATTCGCTGGATGGATGTTTGAAGGATTTCAAGTTTAATAACCAGCTGGAAAAACCTCGAAAGAAAATAGGGGTTACTCCATGCGATACACAATATGATACTATTTATTTCCATCCAGAGGGTGGCTTTGTTAAACTCTGTAAATACAATTTTATTTATTATTATTATTATTATTACTTATTTATATTAAATTAGTTATACATTTTTAATGAGATCACCAAATAATGCTGTTAGAAAAATCTTTTAAATATGCCTATTTCAAATCTGAAACTTAAAAATCTAGAAATAAATATTAAAGTTCTTCTCTACCTGAAATTTTGTAATCACCTCTTTTTAAGAATGCAGAGTATTTTCTTAAAAGCCTTGTTTTCAAAACTGGTGATGTAATATGAATGATCAAGATTTAATTTTGTAGAAGACTTTTACAAAATTAAATCTTGATGATTAATATTACATTTTGAGTATTTAAAGCTTTAGATTTTATCCATTCTTATTTTTCATGTGTTATTCATCACAAGATTTCATTTGAAATAACCTGGTATTGTTAAAAACCTTCTGTGGGTCATTATCCCATTATGCTAAAATTTCTTGTAACAAGAGGTAAATCTAAGCCCTTCTTTGAAGCAGTTTTATGTCTCACAGATGTGTGTTTTTCAATAATTCAATAAAAATTAAACTTAAGACAAAATTATGCCATGGCACTGACATAATGTGATAATGATCTACATACTAAACTTTTATATTCTGATATGAGGTCCAATCTAATTTAAATTTTTTTATTAAATTTAACATATATTTTTTAATTTTCCTTTTGTTTAGATGACCGTTTTAAGATGGGAAGAAGATTTGATATCACAATGGAAATAAAGCCAAGATCCCTCTCTGGCCTTCTTCTGGCTGTTCATTCAGCTGATGCTTTTTTTGTTCTTGAAATGGACAATGGTGAAGTGAAGATGACCATTGATATTGGAAGTGGTGAAATTACAGCAACATATAAACCAAATGATCCTTATCTTCTTTGTGATGGAAATTGGCATAAGATTGCATGTATGTTGTTTTTTTTCACTTGTTTCTTGCAACGCATGTTAAAAATTTCAGCTTTTAGGCAAATATTAGATAACTGACCATCATTCCAAGCCAATCATCACAAAAGAAAATTATTGCTCAATGGTGGGTGGTTGGTCATATTACATTTCCCTTGTGATTTCATGAACATACTGACATACATAAGTAAAAATATAATAAAATACAGTAACTGAATAAAGAAAATGAAACAAATACTTCATACATAAAAATAAAAAAACAACAACTTACCAAGAGAATATCAATAATAATTAAAAAATAAACAAAGAAATATAATTTTAAATACAGCCAGAATTTTAACATATTTAAAACTCTTGGCTATTGCCTGAGGCCACAACGGATGGATGAGATGGTAGTACACTAACCTTTTATATTGTAGGTTTCATAATGATGATTTAACTCACAGTTTTTTTAAATATTCTCTCCAAATATTGAGCAAAGGGAAAATAAGAAAATAGATTCTGATATTAATTCTGATTTGTTTTCACTAAAATATTGTTTTTAATATGATTTCAGGTGCTAAAGCAATGACTGCACTCTCATTAGGTGTAGATGGAAATTACTCAGACCCTAAATTTGGAAAACAACCCAAGATGACTGCTGACACGAAACATGTCCTGTATCTTGGTGGTCATCCTAAACTCTCCAAGAACCTCAAGGGTATTAATTCAAAGGCTCATTTTATAGGCTGTATTAGAAATTTAATAATTAAAACCCGAAAGGAAAGGCTAGATGCCAATAATATATTTGGTAATGCTACAGGAGGGGTTTGTCCTGACTGATATCTATAAGTGTATATTTAAATATGTTTTCTTATTTTTTTTTTTTTTAATAATAAATTATGATTGTTTATTATGGTAATTTTTTCCCCCAACCTATTATTTCATTTGATGCTTTAGGACATCCTAAATGACTCTTTATGTTACTTACTACCTCATTATTATTCCTAGTAAACATTATAAACAGTGAGTAAAATAATGAATTTTGATGGTTTAATTTCTTAAAGAATCATAATCTTGTGAAAATCGCAAGTAAACGTATCGGCCTATAATTATTTAGGAAGAATTACTGCAAATCTCAAGTAACCCTATAATGTTAATTATGTGGAAATCTGTAGGTGTTGGAATAATTTCTTTAAAATTCTTAAGCATTTTGGATTTATTGATTGACCAATTTATTTTAGTGAAAAACAGCTCTAAATTATAGATTAGATTTCAAATATCACAAAATGTTGAATGGGACATTCTAAACTAGATTTCATGTTCCAAATCTTGTCATTATATTTAAAAATAATAGATCTAGAAATATCTAATAGTACTCAGTGAAAAATGTATAAACATGTCCTGCTGGATTATCTTACATTTAAACATTTACAAAGAAAAACTTTTACTTAAAAAAAATGTATACTTGAATTTGAATAAAAAAAAATTATATTACTATCAACAGATTCTAAAGTAGGATTTTTTAAATAAATATTTGAAACTATTAAACAAATGTAGACAACTGAATTAGTACAGAATTGTAAAATTATGAGAATGGATTTTTCATCATGTCAAAAAGTAAAATTCCAGATTGTTGAATAAATAAAAAGTGATTTCAGTTAAATGTTTATAATGGATTAATTTTAGTAGGCTTTCTTTTGGTATTATTACATCCCCTATATTTTAGAAATGTCAAAAAGTCAGTAAAATCATGAATAACATTTTCGAGATTATTTTCACTATGTTAAATATAGATGTTATAAAAAAAACATTTGGAAGCTGAGGAATGTCAGTTGATTTTATATTTTGAGAACAGTGGAAAAGTCAGCATTTGATTAAAACCCCAAGGAACATGACTAGAAGGGTGACCTCCCATCAGCTAGAAGAGATCAGTGCTGTTTAGCGAAGGCACTAGCGAGTTACAGAGATTGATGGAGATTGTTCCTTGAGGCCCTAAGCTATACTGGATACAAAACTTATATGGTACTAAAATCAAATACAATATTATCAATCTAATTATATAAATCATTGTTTTGTAGATCTAAAGATTAAAAGTCCAATTTTTGGTTTATTGAGTTAGGCTAAGTCCCGAAGAGAGCATCAAATTATAACATGATAATAACTAAATTAATGTATTAAAACTGTATAGAATACATAACTAGAAAAAAAAAATGCCTCCAGACCCATTGTATATTTTTTTCACTCTCACTAATAAATAACATCCTATTCTCATAAATTAATTTTTCTGAAGAATGTATATATCAGCTATAGTCTATACTGTATATACATAGGTTAAGTATGCATATATTTACTGTAAATAAAATCGGAGAGGAAGAAAAAAAAAAACATAAATTAATTTTTCATTTATCATGTTTTCATCATAAGTTCTTGAATTTTGGTCACTAATTTTTTCACAATAAGAAAGCGAAGGTGGACATTCTTGTGATCATGAAATGAAGAAGAAAAATATGGGAGAAATCAAAGTACAGGACTATAATCTTCTGTACTCATGGTTAACAGGAATGAGAGGACGACAGTGGAGTGGGGGTCTTTTACCACAATGACCTATCCTCTTCTATCAGAAGTTTTAAATACTTTAACGATTGCCTAACAGTTAAAGGGTGGCAAAATATATAAGCTAATAGTAATACATGGTCCCAATGAAGAATAACTGGAAATGGATTCAAGGAGAGCGGGTGATGCTATTAAGATGGCTTTTGTTTTTTCAGCACTTAGCAGGAGTTTGTTGCTGTTCGCCCCGACATTCATATGGTTTATGTCCTCCTGTAGTTTAGAGACAGCATCAGGAAAGTCATTTGGGGTTAAGGAAATATAAATCTGAATATCGTCGGCATAGAGATGGTATTAGGTGTGCTTAATGGAGAGCAGAAGATCATTTATGAATAGAAAAGTGTAGAAGATAACGAGGAACCTTGGGGTACACTTTTTGTTAGAGGCAGTGAGTCGGAGCGGAGTTTATTGGGAACATTAAAGAGCTCCTGGGGATACTGGGAGTCTATGGAGTTTAGTTAGGAGAACAAACAAAAAAAAAAAAATGTTAGGAGCATATTATGGTCACAAAATCTAATGCTTTGGAGAAATCAAGAAAAACTAGGATTGTTATTTTATGCTGATCTATGGCCTTGTGGAGATTTTGAGAAATTTGGGAGAGAGAAGAGTGAGTAGAATAGTCGGGCCGGGAACCAGACTGGAAGGGGTTCAAAAGGTTATTTTGCTCAAGGTAGAGGGATAACTGAGATTGGACCAGACACTCTAAAGGTTTGGATAGGTTTGAAAGGAGAGAAAAAAATCCGCTGAGTGCGGATGGCGGCTAAACCCACAAAAAAAGCATTGGCTGCCCTTCTTCTGACCCGTTCCAGCACAAAGATCGTTCAGATCATCTGTTATAGGTGTCTGAGAACCGGGGTCAACGGATTGTGCACCCGAGTGGGAGGTACCAAGAAGGGAATGAAATTGCTTTGGTCATTGGCAAGTGCCGCACAAGAGAAATCATTAGCGCCATTTGAGTACCCTTTAGCTTGTTTATGGACCAGCTCGAGAGATTCTGCGCGTTGGATGACGTCGTCCAAGCTCAAACTTTTAGACTCCTTAAGTAATCGTAGGCGGATTTGAGAAGAGAGCAAATCATTAAGAAGAGAGTCACGAATATACTGATTTTTATTATCTGCAGCAGAAACAGCGTTGAAGTGACAATTCTCCCACAAGAGTGTGATTAAATAAGCTAATAGTAATACATGGTCCCAATGGGCCTGAAAAAGGCATTTCCGAGAGTACGGAAGGGGGATATAAAGGAAGCCTCATTTGAAAGAAAAGTCTACTAAAGATCCTACCAATTCGGATATAGGAACCGTTATCTGGATATAGAACCAATTTGTATTCCACGGTGACATTTGATGATGACCTCGCCATAATTGCAACTAACTTAATGTAAATATTATATAAGAAGGCTGTCCAGCATCGACATGGATATAAATTGAAAAAAGACAAAAGTAGATAGGAAATCACGCAGAATAATGAGAATCCTGAGATTAAAAATAAATGTTTTAGAATAGGTCCATAATTACAAGTACCTAGGAGCCTGGTTGGAAGTGTAGAATTGATAGGGAGATATCACAGAGACCAGGAGCGGCTGAGAGAATATTTCACGCAGTTAAAGGAGTCTTCCTCAATAGAAGACATGTAATTTAGAAAACAAAATTATCGCTGTTTAGGTCGAATACTTTCCCACTCCTCTGAGCCATGGATCCTAATGGGCGTAATGTCGTCATTTATCGCCCACAAACACCATCCCTACCTACATGGATCCTCACATCAAAGCTTAGGAGTCAGACCCAGGCAAAGGGGATAAGGCACCTATGAAAAGTTGACGGGAAGACTAACAGAGATAGGATCCGGAATATGACTGTAGAGGAATGGAGATGGTTTGAGCACCACCTTAGAATGAATCAGGTAGGAATACTGGGATGGTACGAATGGTCCCTATGGTATAGGGAAGAAGGCCAAGTGGGAGACCTGGGACCACCAAGGAGGAATCTGTAAGAGATGCGTGGGCCAAGTTAGTAGAAGATAAGAGAGCTAGTTCAGGAGTGGAATACGTGGTCCAAGCTTTACAGAGGACATTCTCTTACTGCGCAACGGTAGGAGTAACAGAGTATGATGATAAATTTTTTCTCACTGGTGATAGGAATTCTAATCAGGCCTAGGCGGATTGAAATGTATTTCATGACAGTCCCACTGAATTGATTTCGACCTTCCCATGCCCTCTTTATGCTTTTCTTAAAGCAGAATGGTATTGCCTTTATTAAACCATTATTATATCAGAATTGTTAACAATAAGTATCGTTTCATGATATAATAATCAATTAAAAATTCCAATCTTTAATAATGCTTGGGCACCTAACTATTTATAAAAGTAATGCTTTTAACTTTTTCATCCTGCATGCTGATGCTGTCGACTCGCTGCATCCATAGTTAGACGGACATGGGTTGAATAGCTGAACAATAAAGGACAGGCATTGGCTGAACAAGAAGAATAAATTCTAATAGTTTTAATAAATGTGAACATAACACATTATATCCAAGATATTTGCTTCACTGAACATACACAATATATTGTATTGTAAATTTGCAATTTGTTAAAGTTATCAATCAAACAATTACTTTGGTAAACCGAAGGTTTAATTTATTTTTATTGACATAGCTGAGGATCAATTTGTATAAAAACAAATACCTCGTTGGCTCATGCCCTATCGTCGTGCATTCTGTCGGAGAGTTCATAAACATTGTGGTATTGAGAACAATTGTTTGTGTGACAATTGGATTGCCAATAAATAGAGGTTATCGATGACCTGACCCTAAACACTGCAGCTTGTGCAATGTATTTAAACGTTATAATGTGTTCTCAAATTTTGATATTCGCACTAGCGGTTCGGAAGTTTGACTATGATTACGAGTAATCTAGGAAGGCTTTTAAAGTATGAAGCTCATTAGTGCAAAAGGTCAGTATATACGCTTCTATTTTTCATTGATTACTTATCATTTGAACATAGTGATATGTTTTACAATCATGTTAATTTTTATTGTCCTATTTTTTATAAATTTGTTCGTTAATCATAATTTGGATTTTACCATTTATGTTTTAAAATGTATTGTCATCCACAAAGCTATCTGTACTGGTATCCACTGTTTTAGTTTTAATCATCATGTTAATATTGGCAAACTCATTAGTATTTATCTACGAATATTTTTTCTGGTTTTAAAGTTAAGGAAAATTTAAATTTCCTAGTTAAAACTCTGAGTTAAATTTCAATCAAATGTATATACTTTTTTATATCAATGATAAATTGATGGCTGACTTTGATAGTAGAATCAAGATGATATCTTAGTAGGGATCAGTCAAGGTAGATAGTATACTTAAAGCAACATATTTTTGGTTTGGATGAAACAGCTGAGTTTATAGATGTAAAATTAACATAATTTTAGTTATATTCTTTTCGCTTAGACTAGTATATTATAAGTCAAATGATATATTTTTTAATTTGACTAGGATGCTAATTTTTTAAACTTTTATTTCTTGATTGTGGTTGCTGGTAGGATGCCTAGTGTATTTCTATGATATGAGCAATGATTAATCTTTTGGAGCATAACAGCTCATGAAACTAAGAGCCGATTAGTCATTTAAGAAATTTTAATAACAAATGTGAATCATTTCCAATATTATTCTCTTTTTAGGAGGAGGAGTTTACAATGGAGTCTCCACCATCGTGTTCCGCATGGTCAGGTTTAGCTCATTCTGTTAATAGAAATTTTCTATACAAAAGTAGCTCACTGTCAAGTGGTCTTGAGGTAAATTTATCATTTTAGCAAGTACAACTAATGATAGCAGTTTTCTAGTTTTTCAATTTGTGATAACCACAATCAAAGTTTATTTTCAGTATGTTGGAATATAACTGTTGACCACGTGTACTTTATTGAGAAATATATTATTTATTAGTATTTTACAGTCATTTATTCACTTTTACTTACCTATATATGAAATATATAAAGTATTACGATCATGAAAATTTATGAATTTGAGTTTTCACCGGAAATACATGTTTTAAGGTCCCCTGAGTCCAAATGATCAAGTCCCAACAAAAAGGTCTGTGTGTATCTGTGTGGTAAGTCCAGTGCAAAAACTAAAAGCCATACGAAACTGAAATTTCATATTTAAGACAACTATATGCCCGAGATGTTACAGCAACCTTTTCATCAAAATCGGCTTACAAGAAGAGCCACTTTATACCAAGAATATTGCAAATTATGATTTTCTCAAAAACGGCCCTAACGATTTTGATTAAACTTGCTCTATGGATATAAAATTAAATTGGCTTCAGTATGATGTAGGTTTCATTCTGATTAAAATAGTCTGACATGGCTTAAATGATGATATTTTAAACTTTCTTCCTCTCAAGTACCTTTAATTTTGTAGATTTAAAAAAAAATAGACACATTATCTTATTAGCATTGATAAATAACAGCTAAATATCCAAGTTGAATGAATTTGATGTACAACTAAAGGAGAAAAGTGCTAACATGTTTTTTTTTTAATTCAAGTTATGTGTTTTTGAACACAATAATGGGAATATAGATCTATAATATACTGTTGAATAGTTAAAGATCTTTAAAAAAAATTTATCTAATAAGGGGAATCGTAAAGGTTAATGGAGAGCAAGGAAAAGCCGATAAAACTAACTGATTGTCGTAGATAAAAATATAATGTATTTTTTAATAAAACACATGTTTCTATTTAAATTCAATTTAATTAATTCTTAAACAATTTATTTTTATCTCTAAATGTATTTAAAAATTATTAAATTGATTTTAACAGCAGAGGTAAGTGAAAGTCGTGTATTGCACGTACCTGATTTTTGTTATATTAAAGAACTATTTTGGAATATTATTAGTTTAATTTTCATAATAATATCATTATTGATATCAAGTGGTTGGGCATGCTGTTTTATGGGTTTAAAGAAAAAATATATTGAAAAATGATTTTTAAAAATGGCTTTATAAATTATATTCTATCATGTTTGTTATTGTTATATCATGATAATTTATGACCTTAGTCCATATGTTAGTTTATGTTCTATGATTTTGTTGCGGGGAGAAAAACTGATTATTTGATGACTCAGTTACTGACTGATTTCTTAATGACTCAGTAGATCTCAGTGAAAATTCAGATAATTTTTGTCATAACTATTTGAGCTTTGGTTTAGTTTTAATACACATTACCATATAAACATAACAGTTGAGATTTAATTCATATGTAGTAAGTGTTTGAAATATATTTATTCAAACAAATATTCTTTCTGTTCTATTATGAATAATAAAAAACTTTGTCATGCTGCTTAGTAAACACTACTAGTCTCAATATTTGTCTTTTTATTATGTAAGATATATTTTTTTTTCATTTATATCAAACTAATTAAAGTTACCATGATGATTGCAAAATATCTATTTTGACTTGAGGTGTGATTTTTATCGATTTAGTTTTCGATTAGTCTTAATATATACAAAAAAAAAAAAAAAAAAATACACAACCCTTTTTGAAAAAATGCATACTGACTTAGCTGTCTTTTTGCAATTTTTAAATTTTATTAAGAACAAAAAACTTTTGGTCTCTACTCACTTGTGATGTTTTGTTTAATCCTTTTTAAAAGATTCTTGTTTAATATATCTTAATAATTTTCTCCTTTTCATTCCTTTTTGTTGTTTGAATTATTTAATTATATGGAATTAGTGAAGATAAGAAAAAAATTTCCAATATTTAAGGTAGATTACGGTTTTCAATTTCATTGAATGTCTTATCAGTTGATCATGGTTTTTATCAGAAGGACAAGCAAGTTAGATTCCGATTTCCTCTTGGTTCAAGTCAATGAATATATTATTAAATTATATTTTATATGATTCTGAAGTTGCATCAGCTCTACATTATATGGATATGAATTTTTGTTTCAGTACTTAGAGAGTGAGGAAGAAAAATCTTCGTCGGAGCCAGCAGTTTGGATTGCACCACCAGTTGAATTCAGAGATACACCTCCTTCAGGACCCACAGCTCCATCTCCTCTCAGACCTTCTACTTCTCACAACTCTCTGTCTGTTCCCACTCCTAATCGAGCCGATGATTCTTCATTTATTACATCTGCAATGTCACATGACGCTTTGATAGATTTGTACAACGTTCCACTTGATAGTGATATTTATACAATTCCTATTGACTCTGTTAGGCCACGGCCTACAGCTAGGCGGCATCGGTAAGATACTTTTTTTTTTTCATTAATAAATTTTCTCCATAGACTTTTATAATCTTTTTTAACAGCATTATGATTAAAAAATAAAAAAAGGATTAAAGTGAAAGATCATTTTTGTTAATTGGTTTTGTGAAAGCTTATGTCAATGTTTTTTTAATCTGTGAATCACTGATTTTTTTATTCTTTCTGTTTCTTTTTATAATCAATCACCTTTAACCTAAATGGAACTTAAATGTATATTATTTATTGTTTCCTCCACTACTTTAGTCATATTTTATGAAGTCAAGATGGTAAAAAAACTTTGTACTTTACTGATCTGTAGGTAAAGGCCATGCTACATGGCAAGAGAAAAGTTAGGTGAAAATTTGTGAGATTAGGTGATAGTGAATTACCATATACTCTCACATACTTTAATTATAATAAATATTCAATTACTGTATTTTATATCAAACTTGATCATTTATTTTTTTTAAACTTTAATTATAAATAATATTTAGTTTCTTCAAAATGAGTTACTACATTTGAAAAACATGTTTTCATGATGTGTATATTGCACTTGTTTTTTGTAATATAATTTTATCAATCAGTTTTTTTTTTTTTTATTCTTCTATAAAATAATATTTAAAAATTATTTAGGATTTAAAAAAATAAAATATTTGATGTCATTATCCAAATTCCTTTAAAAAATTATGCCTACCCCCTCTCCCACTACTTTTGTGAACTCTCACAAGCGAGGTGCTCTTACCAATTTTCTCCTACCTCTTCTCTCACTGTGTAGTGTGGTCTTAATGTTTTTTAAATTTCGAAACATCGGCAAAATTAAAATATTAAAAAAGACTGACTCCCGAATATTTCTAGCTACAATGATTTCTACATTCGACTATACGTCCTCAATATAGTAATTTTAATATTTAAACTTAATATTAAGATGAATTTTTTAACTGCGTTTTGGCCTTTTGAATAAGACATCTTCAAGTAAACTTTTAGGTAAAATTCTTGTCAGAGTTGAATTTTAATTACCCAAAGATGCCACATTAGGTCCAAATGTATTTCAAATTTAATACTTATGTGGTGGAGAGGAATACAGCGTTAATCAATTTCACAGTAGAACTTTAACTTTCAGCTAAACTTAATGAATATTCTAAGCATAATTATGCAATGTTGATTAAGATCACTGTATTATTTTTTTAAAGGCAAAATGGAAAGAAGCGAAGAAGGCAGACATTAGTTGAAGTCAATCCTAATAAAGAAAATGAGAGGGGAAATAAACGTCAGAGTGCTCCCCCTACGTCTGAACCTGTTCATATGACCCTACAGGAAGTGAGACAGTTTCTACAAACATTGTACAATCCCCATGGAATAGGTGGCGGAAAAAAACAAAAGAAAAGGAGTGAAGATAAAGCGAAAGGTTTTTCTCATGTATTAAAAGAAACTTTGTGTAATATGTTCTTTAGACGTAGAAGGCAGGAACCAGAACGTGTTCTTGTTTTGAGTAAAATGCCTTTTACGGAACGAGCTTTGCCTCCATTGCCAGACAATTCTCCAGTCCCTACACTTATCTCTAGGGAAGAAGATTCAGCTGTAGATTTTGCTGCAAGCATAGAAAAAGTCAAGGATGTAAGTCAATATATTTTGTACTAAAATAAACAAAAATTCATAATGTATCTCTTGAAGTCAGAATTATATGTTGAAAAATGTTAATCTGTTGCTTTAATTATTTAATATTTTGTTATGGAAGTGGTATGGTTCAACTCCTTTATTATAATTTTGGATTTGTAGCCTTTCTGTTATAAACCATACTTATTAGCACAATTTTTTTAAATATTTTATTTCAGTATGGATGGTATTGGGGTCCCATAAGTGGTGAGGCAGCTGAAAAGGTTCTGAGCAATGAACCAGATGGATCGTTCATCGTTCGTGATTCAAGCGATCATCATTATATATTTTCTCTTACATTTAGGCTCAATGGTTGTGTCAGACACGTGCGGATTGAGCATGATCAAGGTATAGTATTAACTTATATCTGCAATATTAATTAGCAGTATTTTCTGTTCTATACTCTTTAATTTGTTTATATTTAATTTGTATTTGTTTATATTTAGATTGATATTGGTTTTCATTTTAATAGGGAATTTTAGTTTCGGTTCTTGTACCAAATTCAAAAGTCAAACAATTGTGGAATTTATTGAGACTGCTGTAGAACATTCCCGAAGTGGAAGATATTTATTTTTTCTTCATCGTCGACCCATTTTGGGGCCTATGAGGGTTCAACTTCTTCACCCAGTGTCAAGATTCAAACATGTACAATCCCTTCAGCATCTTTGCAGGCAAGTTTTTGCTTATTTAAGTGTATATATTTTAAAGTTTGCTCCCATTATATGTAAGTAGGATCAATGGTCAACAGTATTAAAATATAAATATTCATTATTATTTAAACCTAATCAAGAAACATATTTTATTTGTTATCAATATGCCTTGTTTATACACAAATTTACATACAACATACATTATATAAGTAATATAGAATAAACAGAAATACAGTATTCGGTCGATCTTTCCTCACCTGATTCTGTTTATCTATGGAACTCTATTTCTGCTTCAATACTTGGCTCTAATACTTTAACCTTCAGTCTTCTGAACATTAAGTCACAAAAGATTTAATGTTTCTGAAATTCCCATAAAAAGTGTTTTTATTCTCCATCATGTATGTATAAAGTATTAATGACTTATTATTATTAAATTGGAGATTTATCGTTGACCATGTGATAAATATGAAGGATGAGATGATTTGGAGATAGTGGAAACTATTTATTAACCAAGATTTCTACTAAAATTGGGGGTCTTCTTTAGGGCTGCTCCATTGAAGTAAGGAAGCTCAATGACTGCTACTATTTGTGATAGGACCAGGTCATTTGTGATTGGAGGGATGCAGCCTTTGCCAGTTTGTCTGTTTTCTCATTTCCTCTAACACTGCAATGTGCAGGAGTCTACTGTAAAACCCATTTCCTACTGTTTTTCAACGAGTTTCCTACTGTTTCACTAGGCGTTTTCTTCCATTCCGTTCACAGGTTTTAGAGCATTGATTCTGCATCTGACAGATATACCATTTTTTAACCTTTTAGATTCGGAAGCGAATAAATTATTTTAATGGCACACATGATAGGCTCCTGTTCCGCCCAATGATTTGTTAGGATCTGGCCTATAGAGAGGCATCAGGAAATTCAATGCAAATTTTGGTACCTCCAAACCATCGGTGTATATTCGAATCTGATCATGACTTTCAAGTAGCTTAGACTCTCATGTCAGAACTGAGCGTGTCAACTTAGCTGGTGATTGATTGATATACTAGTAACAATAGCTGGGCAGGTACTTTTTCTCCAGGGTAGTTAGAGTGGTTGCAGTTTCCATACAAGTTGTTTCCGCAATTTCGTACATAGTGCTTTGTCTCTTTACATGGATGAATATTTGTTAAACTTTTTTCAAGGGGGTGATCATAGACACATGTTGGTTTTAAGTTCATATTAAGGAATTTCAAGTCCCTTCTCTCCTCTACAGGTTATAAGCCTGTGATAGTTTCCATCACATCGAATAGGGATTTACTTAATGCAGTATTAAATTAAAGAATTTTAAAAGTAACTTGCCATTGAAAATCTACACAATTAAAAAACTACCTATGAGATTTACCTAGATTTCATTTGCTGTATTGCACCAGCAGGCAAATTCCCTGACTTCACAGATATGTTCACACCAGCTTTTTCGATACACGCACAAGTAATCGATACAAGCTTTTTCCTGTAAAACACAAGTAATTCAACCACCACCTTCTTCTCTTTGCCATCTGTCAACAACACATTTAGTTTCTGGATCTGCTTCAGCTTCTAAAGCTTTACCAAAGCTTTTCTGAAACAGAGAAATTCAATGGCACCTGTCATTATTCTGAGACTCTTATTTTGTACTCCATTTATCTTTTAAAATTTTGAAGAAGCTACTGCACCCCAACTGGTAAGTCTGTATTCATGTATTGGCATAACATAACATTAGTACAGATGTTTTAATGTATTTTCTTCTGCTTCTCAATTTGAGCCAATTATTGTCTGTAGTTGTCAGGTTCGTCAGATTGTCTGTAGTTGACAGGTTCACTTTATTTCTCTTTCCATGCATTCCATCTTTCATTTTATATATTTTAGCTTCTATTTATATATTTTAGATCCCATTTTATATATACTCCTCTTTTTATTTTTTTTTTAGATTTGTGATTGTGAAGGCTGTGAGAAGAGATCTAATTCCTCGGTTACCTCTTCCAAGGAGGCTCATCGACTACCTTAGTACTCCGCAGTATTATTCAGAGCAACTGCCGGAACAGGAGCCTTCATCTCCTTCTTCGATTCATCTTTTTGCATTTTCCCCACCGTAACTTATATGTAATATTTTAATTCTTAGTTTCGTCTTCTAGTCTCTTACTTTTCTTTCTGTGAGTACCTCTTCTTTTGCTTTATTCTTTTTTTCTTCCTGTTATAAAGTGTAATTATTACAAATAACGAGCTTTATGGTATCATCCAATCAAAGGAATTTAATGTAATTTTCAAACCAGTGATTAATTTAATTGTAGATATATATTTATATTATGTTGTTTTTATTTTTTTAGTCTAGATTATTCAATCATTGCACACATGAATTCATATATACACACACATTTTTGTGCTTGTGTTTGTTAAATATGATTTGGTACTACATACTTAATTTGGATGTGATTTTCTTTATCTAATTGTTCCTGTGTTATATAATATTAGATGGATTAGTGTTACGTGTTTGATAAACAGAATATCTCCATATCGGTATTTAAATATTAAACAGAAGTTTATCACTTAACATGAATTATGATCTGATTTAATATTGAAACAAATCACATACAATTCACTTGAATGTTAATAGGCTGCATCGTAATGTTAATTGAAATATTTGAACAAAGTATGTTTGTTGAAGAAAAATTCACTATTTACTTAAAGCTTCTTTCATTTATTGAATGTGTTGTTGTCGTTTTTTTGGAAAATTTAAAATAACTAAATATTGGTTCATTTTTCTATTTATTTTTTTCCACCTTGATAGCTAACATGGGTCAGGAAACATATTCAATCTAGTACCAATTAATTAAGGTTTTATTGTTTGATTCTAATTTTTTATTCTAAATTTTTTGTAATAGGTGCATTGCAGATTTTAATGACTATCATAAAAATGTAGAAAGTGAAAGACAATCAAAAGTAATATATAATATATACTGTACCACTGTAAGAAATTTGTTTTTTTAATTATTTTTCTGTAAAGTTAAAAAAATTATTTTAAATTTAGTGGCTTTCTATGATAATTTTCTTATGGATGTTATTTTTAAAATATTCATCTAGTTCTTGTTCCAAAATAATGGAATTCACACTTTGTACAGGCCAAAATCATCTTGTATAAAAAGTTCTCTTTACATGATTGAGATTTTTTTTTCTTTTCTATTTATTTATTTTTAATCCATTAAACACGACTCCATTCAACACGTTTTTAAAATTGGCATTTTTCTTACTGGGTTACAATATATTATAATCTTAATAAGAATATAACAATATAAAATTTTAGAAACCGGGAAAGTTAAATTTTTAAAAATGGATTTGCTCTGTATTTCTTTTAACTTGATATGTCAGTGATTGCTGAGTAAAACAAATGTTTGATTATCTGTATTTGCAATTGATTCATTTGGTCATTAATTGTTTACTCAATTTCTCATATGAATTGAGAAGAAATCAAAATATATGCCCCAGGTCACCATTTATACTGATAGTAATATTTCTATATGTTGCTAATTTGATTCTCCCAATAGAAACTTTGGTGTATCTTAAAGCAACTCATACTTTATGACTGATGACTAGCACACGTATATTTTTATCACACCTTCAATAACACTGACATTCTTAAGTTTCACATAATAATTACAACCCTACTCGTAGGGAAAAAATAACAGCAGCTTTATATTGGTGATCCTGTTGTGGATAAAATATCTATACAAGTTTTGATTGCACCAATTAGTATTATTTTAAACTAGTACTACTTACAAATTGTTTTAATTCATATTTGTGTAAGAAGAGTTTCTTATAAAAGGGGTGTGTAAAGGGAGGGACAAGTGTGTATAAACAGTTTGGTAAAACGTTGTAAGGCCTCATTTATAGGATTTTTATAAATAAGTATGTATAGTATGTTGTATTACTGTAGTGCAATAGTATCATCCTTTGATTATTTATGTCATGTATATTATTAAGTTAAATATTTAAGCATCAATTTGTTTTTAATCTCAGGCATTTCAAGGCAAAAAAAATCATATTATGTGGCTCTTTAAATGGTATTTGCTTGCCTTTTCCTTGCCTAACAATCATGATATTGTGATTTCTAGAAACTAGTCTCAAGAATTAGACCTTTGTATTAATTTATCCTCTACAGTTTTTTTTTTTTTTTTAATAGTTCTTTATTGGTTAGCAATTATTTGTAAGAAATTATTTGTCCTTAAGATAATACCAAAGTAACAAATCATTAATTAGTTTATAAAAATTTAAATAAAAAAAAATGCATAATATGTTAATGGGTGTAATATTTTAATTTATTATTTTACTTACATGTAAGTGTTTTTATTATTGTATATATATTTTTTTTCTATTTGAATTATTCCCTTGTAATTAGTTGAAATAATGCTGAAATGAATATTACTTACTGACTAAAGTGTAAAATTGTAAGTACAATGTTTGATGCAAGGGAAAAATATATTTTGCCTTAAAAAGTAGGTAATTACCATAATTTTGATTTTATATGGTTCCTTGTATAAAGGAATTACATTTATAAAAAAAAAATAATTGGGTATCCCTGAAGCACTATTCTCCTGCCACTGGTGTCTGATCTCATTGAAGCACTTCTCCCTCCTATGTGAGTTTGTAAATATATGTAAATACAAAGTGCAACAATATTAGGTGGTGTAATTGCTCTTTGGAGCGTGTGTTCACAATATTAGTCGTATATTAAGCAATCGGATTGCAATAATGAATTTAGCACTCATTTTTTGATGTTTGAAAGTTTTGATAAGTATGCTACAATCAATATTAGCCTATGAAGAGCAATAATGTTCGTTATGGTTTATTTATTTTTTCACTGACGAATATTTGTGGTTTATGTTATTTTTATTGAATTTTTTTTCTTCATTTATAATAATATCTTTTATTTTTCAGTTAAAGTCTATTCTGCCCAAATTAATAAAGTTTTGATTCACTTCTCATAAGAAAATCAATTTAATATAGAGCATGGATAGGAATAAGTTTCACTGGGTTTCAATTTTATGAGGTTGTTTGATTTTAGGGGCTTTTAATTTTAGTGCTTTATGGTAGTGGCACGGTATTTAATAATATTTTAATTTGTTTTGTTACACTTTTTATTGTTTTAAATAAGTAAGGAATGAATTAGTTCATCATTGATAAATATAAGGATGGTGTATGACCCAATCTATGACCAAATCATGTTCAGTAATAGACAAAAACCATCACAATTGCTTTACAATAATAATTTTCTGTAATGGTAATAAATAACAAAGTAGATGGTATTACTTCTTGAGAATTATCACTACAGTTTTATTTATTACATTCATTGCAGTCAAGTTTTACGAATGAATTCTATAGATATGTAGAAACAAATATTTACAGATTGATAGGAAATGTTGGATTATTGCAGGTTTTATGGAAAAGTTGGTTGTTCCGCAAACACCAGGTTTTGTAAGAAAAATTGTATCAAACTTAATTTGTTGTATCAGGTCAAAATTTTCTAGTGTTTATAACTTTTGTGAACTATGCAAATACTTTATTTGTCCTTGGTGATGAGCATTCATTAAAAAAAAAAGTTAAATATGATTATCACAAATTAATGTTTGCATTTAGGGCTGTACCTCACATTGTTCTTTATTTGGAAGTATAGTCATAGTGGAAGTGACCCAGATATTTTTTTGTTTTTAGGGATGTCAATATTTCAATTGGTAGCATTACTAATAAAGACATTAGGGAACCTAAGTGATGAAAAATGGTTCACTATTGCTATACTTTCTGTAATGTTTTAAGGTTAGTACCTTTCTCAGTTTCGTTTTTTTTTTTTTTTTTTTTTTTTTTTTTTTATATAGGCTTGGATTTAATATAAAACAGACTTTAGAAATAAAATTCAGCCTGAATAGTAAATTTTTAAGACTGATAAGGTTTTATTTGTTTTATAGACAACTATTTTTTCTTTTTATGATTTGAAAATTTGTATTGGATTGCTGATCGCGTCACTGTTCCCCAGACAGTGCTGTATATGGCATTTTAAACTATGCTATGTTAAATTGTGATATTTAAACTGCCTGGAGAAATGTTTGCTTCTAATCTTGAAAAACAGTCAAATTTAACTGCAATTCAACAAACACCTTTGTTATTATTTTATCTTGATTACTTAACAGGAAGTAAAATTGACAAATATGTCTTCTAGTAGTATAATATTTACATGATAATTAGCATTACTGTCTTTGCGAATCTTTTCTATTGAATAAACGTTTTACTCATTACGGAGTTATTCATAGCTTTAGATACCAATTCATATTTTTTTAGAGTAAATATTTTATGGTTTTCTATTAAATTATTTGTGGCCTCATATTTAATTTTTAAAAACAATTATCAATTTATTTAATATTAATTTGATAATATTTGTTGCCTTCATTTCAATTTGTCAGCTTTTAAATAACGTTTTGATAGAATGAAGTATATATACTAATTTAAAGTTTCAGGCTATAACCATATTTTTATTTATTATTTTAGTAGGATTATCCTTACTTGATCCACTGTAACTGAAACCCAGATTGTCAAAAATGTTTTTTACCCTTTAGGTATTTTTTTTTTTTTTTTTTTACAATATATCAACACAAATTATATTAATATAATGAGTAATAATGATTCATTTATTTATAAATTGGGTCATGTCCTAAATGTAATTTTATTTTATTCCTCTTAAGTAAGTTATATGAGTTATTTGGAAAAGCAAGCTCTTATATGCCTATTATAGTTCCTATAGAAATGGAAGTTATAAATTATTCCCAGAAGCTTAATACAATTTTCCTCTTCATTCTGTTTGATTTCTCATATTTAAACGAATAATTCAGTTCAGTTTCTTTTCTTGTAATGTCAACTCTTTTTTTTTTTTTTTTTTTTTTTTTTTCTAGATTTTATTTTATTGTTATTCAACAGAGTGTGTTAAGCTTCGGTTTTGTGCAATAGATAAATGATGATGCATTTTGTAAATGTTAGCGAGTTATAATTTCTATGAAGCCAAAAATGTATTTGTGCATTAATTTAATAAATGTCGTTAACATAGTTAATTTTTGTTTAATATATTTTTTTCTTCTGGAATTTAAGGTAAATCAGATTACCATAATTATTCTGAATGAATAAAGCTACTGTAAAAGATACAGCCTGAGGACTTAACAAACATTGATATTTAATTAATTGTAATGACCCTAATAAGCATTAAATAATGAAGATCATCGAATAAGAAACATCAAAACAAATTTTCCCTTAAATTGTTACTAATGCCTCTTATTTTGGTACTGCAATGTCCAGAAAAGCAACGACTAAATAGCAAAATAAATCAACAATATTACTGCGAACCTTTTCAAGCTCCTGTTATTTCAATTGCACTTGAATGATTTTGCTGTTATTCTGTTGAAATAATAATAATAAGTATCATTAATACATGTTAATTCAGTATGATTACTAAGTTCTCTTCCTAATTATTTAAAATTTACGTGATCAGTAGAAATACCTTGATTCATTTCTGAGATCATTTGAATTATGATTTAAAAGATCCCGTGGTATGAGCAATCATTGAGATGGTATCTTGTGGATTTGGGAGCTATTATTCCTAGAACCATTCATAAAAGTTATTTGAATGTGTTAGATTTTAAGTTATTTTTCAAGAGGTTGACTGAAACAGTATTGTATTTGTATAAATATTTGTGAAATATGATGCTCTTTAAATTCATTTAATTATTCTGTTTTTACTGAGGACTTTTTTTTGTAATAGAATTGATTGATTTTTTGTGATAACATCAAATCTAATTTTAACTTTTTGTCTTAACTTATTATCTGGATATTACATCTGTTAATTGATTATCTGATTGATGTGAAATTAGATATTAGGTGTTATCAATTTGTATCATCATAAACGAAAAACAATTTTCTAATAAGTCTTGTCCTCAAAGGAAAAGTTATTAATTAGCTTTCATAAATTAAAATTATTAATTTTTGTGAGCTACTTGAATTATTATATTTTTGTTCAGTGCAATAGATATCTGTGTAACTTGTTTTCTTATAGATCCTATTTTTTATTTTTTGATAGCGTTAGTTTGATTTAATGTACAATTCTCTGCTATATACTGCTGAAATCAAATAATGTATTACCATTCTTAATTATTATTATTTTTTAAAACAATCAGTTGCTATCCAAAGCCACTGATTCTAAGGTTTTAATATAATATTTTATGAAAATCAAATCAAATGTGTTTAATTTTATATTATATATATTTTTTTTTGTTAATAGAAAGGGACTGAGCTATAAATATTAATGAATAGTGTAATCGTTTAGGGAAGCATATTATTTACTACTTATAAAATAATAATACAACAATAGTGATTATCAATTTTTTAAATATAAAAATTTAGTAGTGATTTGGAAAAAAAATTCAAACTTGTTTTCATTTTGGGACTCACTCATCCTTCCAGTTTTTAAGATTAATAAAAAGAAAAAATTATGAGCTTATAAATTTCTTCAAGCCTTCCTTGAGCATATATTTTTTTGTTAGTCTTGTATAAATTGTGTGGTATGGTATCACCTACTATTAGATCTTGTGATATTAAACATCAGGGATATAAATTAAAAAAATTAATTTAAAAAGTACACATTTTTTAACCTTTCATAATATTAAAATGTTTTCTTAGTAACCCTGTGAAATTGTAACTGTGATTCACAGGCAGTTTTGTTAAGGGAATGTGTGCAAGTATTTGTTATGTTTTTAGGCATGTCAGGTTCAAGTCTTGTGAGTTCATAATAAAATTTTTGTTAAATCGAAATTTTTCTACTGCCTTTTTTGTTATTTTTTGAACTTAATAAGTTTACCATTAACTTCCTATCCCTTCCCAAAAAAAGTTTATTTTTCAATTTTAGAAATGTTTTAATTGTTCCTCCCAGTTCTTAATGTTTAATTGAAGGCAATCAGCTCTTGTGCCAAAAGCGCATATTGGATGAAATTATAATACCTTTATAAGTTACTACGATCATATTTTGTAAATATTATGGAGAAAAGGATATCAAAATTAAAAATTGGTAGCCACGATTCCAATTTATTAGGATTACTTAAATGTGTATAAACACAAAACCTTTGGCTTGATAGACTAGCTTCCTAGCCACTCAGCCATTTGCTCCCCAAAATGACTCAATTACTGTCATGAATTTAGATTTTTAATTATTCCTGTATGTATTAAAATAATGGAGAGGTTGATTTCCAAAAGGTCCTTAAGGACTTATTTTACAAAATTGATATTTTGACATATTTGTATTCTCATTGTTTGGTTCTATCTAAATGTATTATTTGATTTTATCTAATGAACTCTCAAGTCCTTTAAAAACATGATTTAGAAATGTGGTTATTTTCTAAAGGTACTAATAAACGCTTTTAGTTTTGATCAGGATCATATTAAAACATTACATTACATAAATTTGATATAGCGTCATTAATATAGTAAAAAATATGGTTCGCGCAGCACATGACTTTCACTTGCCTCTGTTGTTAAAATCAATTTAAGAATCTTTAAATACTTTTAGAGGCAAAAATAAATTGTTAAAGGATTTATTAAATTGAATTTCAATAGAAACATTTGTTTTATTAAATAGTCTATTATATTTTTATCTGAAACAATCAGTTTTATCGGCTTTTCATCACTCTCCATTAACCTTTACAATTCCTCCGTGTATTAGATAATAAAGACTCTGGGGACCCTTAAATTTGTTTACATTGAAAACTTTCATGATCGCAATACTTTCCCCTACTAGTAAAATATATGTCAGTGAAAGTAAAAATTGCTTGCTTCCAAATGTACATTTATATTGTCGTGATATATTAATTAGGTAGAAATAATAAGAATTGAGAAAGATCAAGAAGGCGTGAGGTGATTGGCAAATGAGAAATAATAATTGAGGAAGACCAAGAAGGGGCGAGGTGATCGGCCAATGAGAAAAATTAATCAAAATGCGCAGGTAGAGCACGCTATATGCGGGCGTTTTCCGGGAACGGCTCTTATGTAGGCGACAGTCTATCAAAGGGATGCAGGCTAGTGTGTTTTTGGAAATCTCTCTTCTGTTGTGAACTATGGACGAAGCAAGATGTTGAAGACACATGGTTAGATTATGCCAACAACCATCAAATTATTGTGATTTCAAACCATCATTAGTGCACTGATAATACGTTCAACTTAAGGAATTTGAAGACACATTTGAAAAATAGGAATGGAGAATCAACTGAAAACAGCTAAATCAGATAATTTATAATTTTTTTATGTATTATAAATTTAATTTATGTTTTCTATTGTAGTATATTGCTTCAAGAAAATAAATTTGTTTTTAACCTTAGCCAAGACTCAGAGTTATTAATTTGAAAACCCTAAAATTACCATTCGTTTTTCATTTAAAAATTAAATAGTATCTCCTTTTAAAAAATAAAATATTATAACATTTGGGGCCCAAATAGGGACCTAAACATAAAAAAAAAATATATTATAACAAATATATGAAAAAACATCAGTAATACAAATCACACAACATTTTTTATGACGAAATTTATTTGTGTTTGAAAATACTAAATACATATTCTGCATCAAATCATACAAACTAAGCTTATATAATTTATTGAGTAGATTTTCATAAATCATAGACTTTCATAGGTTTTTTTATAATTATCATAATTCCAATCTTTTTATTTATTTATTTTTTGTAAAACAAAACAAAACAGTTAAATGATTTTTTTCTTTAAATAATAAAAATTCTTAAATAAATCATATATATAATTTTAAAATTATGACTAGCTAAAATTTAACACATGTAGAAATTTAGAAATCTTAAAAAAAAATTTCAATAAGAGTAATTTTCTTTTAATCATTCATTCTCAGTACAGCACAGTTTATTTTAAATTAACAAAATTTAACAATAACTATGGTTATCATATAGCTTTATTACAAAAAACAAACAAACAAAATACCCATTCAACGATATAAACTCTGATCGCTCAATCACTGGATATCACTGGAATCCAATACTAATCAGAATGGATTCAAGGCGTCACTCTGGACCTGTCATTCTAGAAACTAGTTTATTACAAAATATAAATTTACAAATAGGCAAAAGAAATCACGGTCGATAAAAAAAAAAAAAGAGAAGGAACCATTCATCGAGAGTAGTCAATAAATTAAAAAGTCAACAGGAAAATATTCCTAAGAGTAATTATAAATTTTTAAAGATTATAAAAACAACTTTTTTTTTCAGTCTTTAGACATGTTTGGATAAGATTCATGCTGTTCTTTTTATTTATTTTTTCATCAGAATAAAAAAAAGAAAAAATACTAATTAAATCAATTACAAAAACCAGAATTAGATGCTGTTTGGTGAAAACAAGGAGAATGATAAATTGAAAAAGCACATAGAACATTATCTTGTATTTTAATATTTGCTCTAAAATATTTCTATTTCTTTCACTTTTTATTGCTTTAATTAAAAAAAAAAAAAAAAATTAAAACCAGAATCACACATTTAAATCAAATCATTATTCAAATACAAACAAATTACTTTTAAAAACAGTATAAAAGTGGAATATATCCTAACAAAATCTTCAATTTTTTATATCTGAAAAACAAAATAAAGAATAAGAGCCATTTACTATGCCATTAAATCATTTAATTTAAAAGGAGGTCTATATAATTTTAAATTCTCATATAATCTTGCTTGATTAATTGATCTTTAAGAAACGAAATCAGATGATTTTTAATAAATTTCCTGGGTACATTGAAGGTTATTGTTAAATTGACCATGTTTTCCTTTCATTTAAAATTATTTAAATTGTTGAATACAGAAATTTTTGATAAAGGAAGGGGAAAGGAGTGATAACATAGAAGACTGAGATCTGATCAACCCAACTAAAAAACTTCAAAAAAATATGTATCCATAATTAAATAATAATAATGAAAAACGAACAAAATAAGAAAAAAAATGAAACAAAGTAAAAAGAAGTAAATAATTGACCAAGACTGAGAGGCAAAATAATACGTTTTAATCCCCACAGTTACAATCCAAAAAAATATATTAGTCAAATTAATTTTAGTAAAACATGATTTGTAGAAATAAGACAATAGAAAATCAAAGCAAACCACAAGTTTTAATCCCTCTTTCCCTTCAGCAAAGAAGCCTGTAAAAATATAACAAATATCACTTAATGGTTGCAAATTAGCCATGCACAGAAGCTCCGAGATCGCAAAATCAATAATTACACTTAATATAAATTAAGATATAGATACAGTATGACTAAATCTAGATTTTTAGACAAAAAGAACTTAACACAAAATACATACAAATTGTTTACTAGAAAAAATGATACACTAGGCCAGAATTAACTAAAAACAAAATAGAAATTTGGCAACAATTAATTAATTTTCTAACTAAAAAGAAATCAATTGAGGCTCCGAGATAATCCACATTTTTCATGATGAAATCCAACAAACAAATTTACAAGTGCGAAAATTCATATATAACACCAATAAAGAATGATACTACAGAAATAATTGGAGCCTCTACAACATATTTTTATATCACAGTTGGTATCCACAAGTCCTTATAATAATATATTACAAGTTGCTAATAATGTAATTGTGAGAAGTCTTTCTTACACCAATATATTTCCATTATAGCAGCAATTTCCAATCATCACACTTTAAAATTTTGAATATCTTAATAAAAAAAAAAAATAATTCTATATCACAGATAAAAATATAGCAACAAATATATCAGTTGGAATTGAATATCAATAAAGAATGTATAATATTGCATTAAAATAAACAAATCCCTTACGAAAGAACATAATAACAGCGGCTTATAAATAGTTTTTACAAATAATTGTTTTCTTATATTTTTTTTTGTTTCCGTAATTTACAAAGAAATGAAAACGATAAATTGATGTCCACCCTTAGTCAAAATGACTTTCACATTAATACTCATTCTTTAATAATGTTATAATAAAAAAATAATGGATGTCATATTCAATATTATAAATTAATTAAACAAAAGTCGGAGTTGAATATTCTTCAGATAATTTTATATGAAATTGTAAGAAAAACAAATATTTTGGAAGCATCCTGGCAATTTCATTTTTTTTGGGAAAGTAATTTTCACAGTGAAATACAAAGTAGTCCAATTATGATTTCTAATAAAATTTCTGAATTAATATAGTCATTGTTTTGCTAAAAAATGACACTTTAACTGTCTACCGTAACAACATAAAGTAGAAGTCGGTTCATCTTGGTCAATGAATCATATTATTTAAAAAACATAAAAACAAACAGTTATTATGATAGATCAGAAAATCTTCGATGTTTTCTAAAATCCTAGAAATTCTCAGCGAATACCTGTATTTTCATGATTCGTAAACTTCCTGTCTATTTATCCATAAAAAAATGATTTCTCTCCTTTGATTCTGTAAACCGTTTAAAGTAAGTTCTGATGTGATCATGATGAAATATTTTACAGATTGAATGCAAGCTATTAATGTTCAAGACAGCAATAAAATAATTCAAGCATAACACCATTCATAAGATAAGAGAATTATTATAGATATTAGCTTTTTCACCCGAGATAAATTAGTAGCAATGAACTTACTATGCCAACAATTACATAGTTAAATTTTTTTAAGAAGGCACAGTTCTTTAGGAATAAAAATAAAATAAAATAAAGAACTTATTTTATTATTAGATTCATGCAGTTAATGGATAGCAGTAATGATTTCCAATACAGTCAATCGCAAGCCGTTCAAGCCTGGAAGAAAAGGTTATCACCTTTTTCTCTTTCTCTACAGTTAGTAATACTAGAAACTAAGATAACTTCTCCATACTTCCCGCATTAAAAATAATCCATTTTAAGTAAGTTGATTATTTTTTAATTAATATAAAGAAACAATTACCAATAAAATAAGTCAAATAATTAAATGTTCAACATCAGAATTGTTTTTTGAAATACTTATTATCCGATCTGAGGCAAATGTCTGAAACGAGTGGCGATAGCTTAATAGATGAGTCCTTCAGTCTTTTACCTCTACAACATTACCTACTTTACAATTAAACATATTTCAAGGACTGTGACAGCAAAACATTTCGGTTCTTCAAATTAAAACATAAAGCTTTTCTGAAAAACGGTGTAAATCATGAAAGGAAATCGCATGCCATGGCCCAAGTTATAATTTTTTTTTTTAATATGCATTATTTTATAAATCCAATAAAAAAAAATGCACCAATAAATAACAAGGGACAATAAATGCCACAAGTTAACAACAGAATATCATAATTTCAATGTGTACAAAAGTATTTTTCAAGCATAAATATAAAATAAAAATGCAAAGAATAAAATCAAATTAAAGTTAAATACTTCATCTGGGAACATGTTGAAGAATGAATACAGTTCTTTGTGAGTAATCGATAATACTTTCTTTTGTATAACTTTTTTTTTTTTTTTTTTTTTTGATAATTCGTAAATCATCAAAAAAAGTTCAATAAATACTACCACTCATTCTTTTCATCTTTGTTCCATGCATACAAATAAAATTTATTAACTTCTGTTAGACATGTGCTTTTATATTTGTTTTTATTTCATAAGATTGTTTTTTTTTTCTGTTTTTTTTGTTGTTTTTTTTTATAAATATTTTAAAATTAACCTAATAAATATTTTGATGATGCTGGAAGAACTCAAAAACACTTAAAGAATGTTATAAAAGATTAATTAACTTTGACGTACACATTTCTAAAAAAGTTTCTTTTCATTAGGTTTGATAAAATAAAATGAGCCCTGGGGCAAAGGCTGGTTACTCAATGCCATGAGCAAATATCATGACGAGACCTGGGTCAGCCATCATGTCATCGTTAATGTGTGGGTTGTCACAAAGTAAAACGACAACAGCCTGACGACCAGGGATCCTCTTGCAAACGTAGCTTTCGTACTGGCGCCTGTTGTTCTGCCTTGTCTCAAGGCTGCTCAAACCAGCTGGCCAACTCCTTTCATGACATTTCTCCATCAGGGTCTCTACTATTCTTGCAGGGCAACCAGAATCAGAGAGTGACCTCTTTATCATAGCCTAGGAAAAATAATTATTAAAGGAAAATTAGAGATAAAATATAATATTATCTTTTATAAAGAAAAAAGAAAGAGATATTTTGTGAGTTAGTTTAAAAAATGAATGTACAAAATATTTAAACATTAAAAAAATTAATGTTAAAAATATTTAAAATAAAATTCATAATGTTTAGCAATTATTAAAAAAAGTTAAGAAATAAAAACTAAAAAGAGAAACAAAATCATAAAAGGTTTTCAAATTACGACAAGAATTAACAATAAAAAATTACACCCTCATAGTTTAAGGTTTCATGTTTCATAACTCATAGATATCAAATATCAAATAAAAGAAAAAATCTGGGGCACACAACACACGACTTTCACTTACCTCTGTTGTCAAAATAAATTTAAAATTTTTTTAATACAGGTGACTGATACAGAAATGAAAAAAAAATTGTTTGTTTTTCTATTTATTTAATGTCAATTTATGCTACTGTGGCCAATTGGATGATGCTACAATGGAAGCCCTAAATTTTGCCTATTCAGGTTTAATTAGGATAGGGATCTTTAATGAGTACCTAACATCGCACCTTTTAACGTTCCCTCGAAAGATGTCTATAACAAATTTTAAAGAAGAGGTTGTAAGGGCGCTTCTTGAAAAAGATCCTCTTAGTGACTCCGCTCCTTCATCTTCAGCTAGTCGACGATCTCTTCAGTCGCACAGATTTGATAAAAAAAACTAGGGCTCTTTAATAAAGTTAGAATATACTGTAAGGGGTGCTATTTAAAATTTCAGGAAGCAAAATGTACAAAAAATAAAGTGAAAAAAGTTGTTACATATTGTAATTTTTTTAAAAGTTATTTTGTTCAAGTATATTAGAGTAATTCATAGGAAAGGTGCCAGATGACTGTTTTGTACATTATTTAATATAATCATTAGCTATGATTAATTGTTTAAAAATAAATTAATAACTTTTTTTTTGTTTTAACATCGAGAATAGCCACTGGTATCTATATTTACAATATCATAAACAACTGAGAGAAAAAGTACAACCCAAGTTCATTAAAATGTTTCTAGGGCCCATGCGGTCGGTTATCAAGAGAAAATCAATTATCTAGCGGGTGTCTGGTCCATTGGGCTAAGGTTTGTGGAAAAGGAAAACCGATTGTGAAGCGGGCGGATACACCCGCTCGAGGCTGGTAGTGATAGCGGGGGAGCGGGCGTATACCTCCACTGTGGTCCCTCTCGCTCTGCACATGAACCAGGGAGCAGGCCAGGGGTAGACTAAGCCAGCGGGCGTATACGCCCGCTCTGGTGGTCAAAGTGTTAATCAAAATTGTTAAGAGCCATTATGAGAAAATCGTGAAAAGGTGCAAAAAGTGGCTCTTCTGGTTTGCCAATTTTAAAGAAAACATTGCTGCAACATCTCGGGTGTGTAGTTGTCCTAATATAAAACTTTCAGTTTCTTATGACTTTTAGTTTTTCGTGCTAAACTTATCACACACGAACACACACTGAGACTTATTTTTTTTTTCCTCACCTCTACTTCGTCTTTGAAGGGTATATGGGGGTTTCTCAGGCCCGATGTGAGGGCAGGGGGATAAAAGCCCCCAGCACCAAGAGGCGAACTCGTAATTAATTGGTTTCAATTTTTGGTTCTATTTGGGTGCTAGGCTATGCGCGCTAACCCACTTAGCCACTAGTGGATAATTACCGATTGTTCCTTCCGCAATGAACGTGTTAATTAAGTTACTGACAAAAGGAAAAAAAAAATCATTAAATTCGGGTAAGTGGAGATATTGCGTTTTAAACTTAGCAGTCATTTTCATAAATTTGTTTTAAGTACAAATTGGTGCAATAACTTGTTAGCCTTACTTCAGCTCTTAGATTACTTGAACACTATAAACCCTGCTTAATATCTGATCTTAAATCAAAAGATGATTTAATTGTCCACCAATCTATTCAATGTGTTAAAAAGTTGAAGCTGACAAGGAATTTGGTGTAAATAGCAAACATCGGAAATAATAAACCATCATTTATAAATAAAATTGGAGGCTGATGTCTACTTCACCACTATTTTATTGAAAAAAAAATATTCGCACTACGTTTCGGCTAACAATGCCATCTTCTGGTGCAGTGGAACAACTTAGATCTAAAAGTACAAAATATTGTCAAGTTACAAATAATCGTCTTACAATTTGTCATGAAACCATACAACTATGTTAGATTGTATGATAAAAGGATAAATAAAATATATATATACACATATACATACATACATTCATACATACACGCACTCTATATATATATATATACATATACCCATATACACACACATACACACACACACACACACACACACACACACAACATGTTTATATATACAGTCAAAATAAATTAATAATTTATGAGATTAACGTTAACAATCTTAAAATTCTATCATAACAATTTAAAACTATAACTGAACATGACAAAACCTGAACAATGAAACACATTCCACTATAAAAACTATATATATATATAACCATCATTTAATGATTTAAAGTGGTTTAATAGTTTTTATTTTGATGGTTCTACATAATGAGAACTCGCATGTGACAGACTCACTCATGTTCAGGTATTAGTTTAGATACTCTAGTTATTAAAGATTTTTTAAAGAGTTAAGAGATTCATTGATGTATGTGTACTGTGTACCACAGATTGGGCATTCTTATTAACCATTAAGATAAAAAAAAAAAAAAAAAAAATTGAACGGTTTGAAACAAACCTGTAACATATCATCTGGTGTTGAGATCATACCACCCCATCGAGTGACCCTTGCTCTGGTTAGCGTATTGGACCACCTAGACACTTCTTCTCTGTCAATATCGTCACTAAGGGCAGGCATTCCAGGATTGGACACTCGCATTGCACGCATAAAGTCCTTTTTTTAAATAAATTAATATATAAGATTCCATACAATAAACATTAACAACATTAAAATAAAATAAATTACCTTCAATATATATAGCTCCCTCTTCTGTTCATTGATTTGAAACCTCTGATCAGCTATTTCTTGTTGAAAATCCTGGATTTTCTGCTGTTGGTTATGAATAAGAGCTCTAAGCTCTCGAACACAGTTGTGATCCTGAAATAAATGAATATTAAAATCACAAAACATTTAATCAATGAGAGATAGATACACTGTATTGAACAAGCAATGCTGCCCAACTTAGTTGGGTTGCTATTTACACAGCATACTATTTATTTTTTTTAATGGAAAATTTTCAATACAAAAATCTTAACATACAATACACAAAAAAAATAGATTAATATTATTTTTATCTTTTAAGATTTTTTTTCTTTTCTTTTAACATTTTTTCCCTTAAATTATTTTTCTCATTTTATTCTTCTTCTTTTTTTTTTTTTCCTTTTCTTTCTTTTTTCTCATATTAATTCAAATATTTATGTATATATAAAAAAAAAATTATATATAATAATAATCATAATAATTATCACATCCTATAACAACCATATGAAACTTCGCTTCAAGATGAATTCTGTAGCATATACAATAAAAATAATAAAATAAGATAACATAATACTAACACAATTAAAATTTAAAAGATTAAAACATAAATAAAAATATTTACACCCATGTCCTTCCAGCGATTCCTGTTTTACTCGCTATGAGTAAATGTGATGGTGTATAATTCCCAGGGAGTCAAGCACTATATTCTCTGCTATCCTTGCTACGTCCTTGACATTGACACCAATATCCTCCATGAAGCTTCTAGTTGAACTAGGTCCAGTTCCGCGGGCTCCGAACCATAGGCCTCCGACATCGAAGTCTCTTTCGCTGAAGCTTTCACAGAACTTTTCCTCGAGGAAAAGGATACATTTTTCGTAGATTTCTCTCTTTATCCTTTCCACTTTACTTGCCTGCTCAATGTCATTGGATTTGTTTCTCACTATGGGATCCAGAATGATAGCTGAATTTCCGGCCATAGGAAATGCCACGATATCAGCCTATCGAGTGGATCCATCTGTATCTACACAGTATACTTCCTTGAAGCAGGCGAAATCTTTTTCTTTAAGGAGCCTCATTAACTCATGCTTTACTCTGTGATGTCGGCGTTTTATCAGGAGGAAGTTGTTGGGACATTTCCACCAACACGTGAGCTGGTGTTTCTGGCTCTCTGTTGCATTTGGGACAGAGGGACCCAACATCTCTAACCTGTCTGCTGACACCTGGGACTCTACACAGTTGGTCCGTTCCTCGAACGAGTTATCTCATAGCGACTGCCGTACAGCTCTCATACTCCAGTGTCACTGCTCAACCCTCAATCTCTGGGCACATTCTGCAACCTAAGTTGAATAATCGAAAGTGGACTGAAATAGGGCATCTAGCACATTGGATACTCGCTGAGCTGGACAGAGGGACCAGTGTTGTAAAGGAGCCTCCTATTGGCAACGGATCAATCCTAATCCTCCGTACCTCCTGGGAGCGTATAACATAACCGTGGAGGTGTTCGCAGAGAGTCCAATGATGGCCATTACACTCCGGCGAATCATGGTGTCAATGCCCTCTAATATTTTCTTTGTGAGAGGAGCAGTTTAAAGAGGGTAAGTGAGATGTATGAGGGTAATGAGTAGCATTTGACTAGTGGTTTTTCGATTTTCTTGCTGTCTTTCATTCAGATCATGTGGTACCCATAATCCCACTTTCTGAAACTTTTCCATAGCTTTTAGACGAAGAAATACTGCTTTTTGCGTCAAATTTAATGGTTCTGCGAGTTCTTGTTGAGTATTGAGTCTTGTCTTCGTCCAATAAGGCTTGCAAGTCCTTGTCTTCAAACTTTTTAGGTACTTTCCCACGCTCCTCGTTTTTCAGGTCAAAATCACCACTTTTAAATTTTTTATACTACTCAAAGCATTAAGTTTTGCCAAAAGCACAGCAAGCTTTGACAAGCATTCTATGCGATTCTGCAGCAGTTTTCTTCAAATGATAGCAGAATACCAATGCTGTCCACAAATCATAGTTCGTAGGCAATAAATTCGACATGTTTGAGATTATAGAAAAATAGGCCGGTGTATGAAACTCAGGTTATTGGGTGTTGACAAACTTCGTCAGCTGTTTGAGGGAGAAGACGGAGAAGCAGTCTTACAGTCTTTAAACTGATAGTGAGCACCATCTTTAGGGAAATTTCAGTTTCATACACACCTGGTAGTGAGGTAACCAACAAATGGGTGAGTACCTGTAAGGATTTTAAATGAACTTGGGGATGTAGATTATGAGATTGACAAAAATGGAAACCATTTTAAAAGTATTATAGATAAAATCTTTACAATAAGTAAAGAGCAAGTAACTATACAATATTGGTATCAATTTATAGGCTACTATAACAATAACTAACCTTTAATTCATCCATTGGAATGATTAACCCACATCCTTGTCCACAAGGAACTGGTTTCTTTGGATTGTGCTCACATTCTGCCAAGTGGTTGCTTAGCGCATCAAGTTTAACAACTGCAGTACATCCATAAATTGAATTGTCACAGGTTATACTCAGTCTGTAACATAAAGTTAGATAAATGCTTAGAATATAGAACTAAATATAGAGAAAAGGCAGAGGACTAAGATAAATCCAGAATAATTTTCTAAATTTATTCACAGTGATTTTGGAAATTAAAGAAAATATTTCATTTTGCCATATTTCTAAAATTGTTTAAAGTATCACTCTTGCCCTAAAACTCTTATAAACAAAAAACTTAAAGAAATGTAAAAACTCGTAGATTACTATGAAATAGGTGGGTTCCAAAAATAATGAGGTATTCAAGTAGTTTTCGGACTTAACAGTCAAAGAGGTGCTTTAAGTATTATAAACAGATGAGGTGTATCAATTGAGACGTGGATTTCCAAAGTGTACTGCATTAATTCTAGGAAATTTTACAAGTAGCGCAAACATTTCTCATTTCTTCATTTTGTTATCAATAGTACATTTACAAGGGATCACTTGTAGCAGGGTGGCTAGCCTCCTATTCCAAAGGTCACGGGTTCAAACCCGCAGATGGTCCTAGGATTTTTTAATGGGAGTAAAAAATTCTTACTTATGCCGTCCTTCGGAGGGGACGTTAAAAGGTGGTCCTGAGCCTGTGCGATGTCAGGTACTTGTTAAAGATCCTTATCCTAATAAAACCTGGATAGGCAACATTTAGGACTCCCACTATAGCGATTGTCCGATTAGCCATAGTTGCATAAAGTGACGTTAAATAAATAAACAAACAAACTACATTTACATGATCTTTGAGTCATGGAAGGAAATGTTTTTGTATAGTTTGGAATGAAATTAAATGTGTACTTGGTACTTTTTGGAAAGAACTGAAATTTTTAAAGGACTTGGGTATTTTTTAGATAAAAGTCGAATGAAAATTTCAATAAAACTAAACACTCATAATACAAAAATGTTAAAACAGCATTTAAGTAAAAAAATATCCTTAAGTATCTTTTAGAAATCAAGTCTCAATTATTATCAGTTTTCCGGAAGCGTACTAATTCAGATAATTCCATTTTATCCCAACAAAAGCCGCCGCCCTTAAAAGTGAAAGATTTAAACCACTACGAAGCAAACTATAGAAGGGTCCAGTAGTACAATAACGATAAGGTTCCATTTTTTCAAATGTTAAGTAAATCTTATTTACTTATCTAAGCAAGTTTTAGTATTGGGAATGTTAAAATTCTGGAAAGAATGGATGAGAAGAAAACTAAAACATTTTTGCTCGGGTACACAGGAATCTTATCATCCAACATTAATTTAAATACAATTCGTAGTGGTGCCTAATTTAATTCCTCTGAGTTGTTTAGTATTTTATTTACACACAAGCTAACAGACATCACGTCACTAAACACTTAATTTTGAAAATGTATGGAACCTCATCATTTTTCCACTGGACCCTCCTATTGCCATACATATAATAAAGTGACAAAATAAATACATGAAAATAAATCAGAACTTATAATAATTCTAAATATTAGTAAAACCACAGAAAAGACAAATAGTAAATAAGGTCAACACAATTAAAGCTACAACATTGTCTTCAATGGATTAAAACGTTAAAATATAATAAAACAAACATTGCAATTAGTGGATCATTATACTGGTTTATGATTCTGTAGAGAACCACACTGAATAATATAAAAACATATATAAATGCAATTTAATACTTCGCATAGTAACAGTATACATTTTTTAATGTACATTTTATAAGAGTAAACGTATAATATTCAAAAGACAAATTTTTAACTTGTACAAACCTAGAGAGCAAATTCCTAAGGATCCGAGGAACTGGTCTCAATTGTGTTATAGACTGTCTATCAACTGGGCAAGTTGGTTGCCGAGAAATCCATTCATGAATACATGTACTACAGAAGGCATGTTCACAAGCAGGTGCCTATCAAAAGAATAGAGTAAAAAAAAAAAAAAAATCCACGTAAAAAGATATTTTAGATTACAAATGATTTCCTAATAAAAATTTAGTTACAATAGCCCTGATATTAACATATAACTTATAAATATTTAACTGATAGGAAACATTATCAAGTAAGTATTTAAATAAGCTGCATAAATCAAAAACACCCTTATAACAATACCCAAGATAGTCAATATCAATAAAATTGATTAAGATACTTTGTTGGATAAGAGATCTTTATTTCAAAAATCCCAAGTACACTGTAAGTTAAAATTGGTCAATGCTAGAATGCATATGATACTCTTGAGGCAAAACAATCACTTAAGGATAGAAAGTAAACTAAGATAAGGATTCATTCGTTATTCACAGATTAATCATAATATCAGTATTTGTCAAAGTCAAATAGTTATTGAAGAATATACTACCAGAGACTGAATAGAAAAATAATAGTGTTTACAACAGAATACTCATAATTCACTGTTGATTTTGTATAAAATATTTGACAGTAGATATCAAGATGAACTTTTATTACGACTTCATAAAAAGATAGCAAAGTTTAATAAAGTCATAAGTAACACCAAATTAAAAACTTAAAAATGAGAAAATTTATTTACTTCTATGTTTTTTGGCTTACCTGAAGAGGCTCCTCCAGGACACCTGAACAAATTGGACACAAAAGTTCATCATCAACTTCACCACTAAAACGATTTATTTCAAAACCCATACTCCTGTTTCCAATTAGGACAAAACACAAAAATTGGAACACCTGTTTTGTTTAATATTCTGAAGCAGTATCAGTCAAAGCAAGAAGAAAACACCACATATCTTAGGTCATGGATATCTCCATCACTTTTCTGTCACAAATTTAACTAGAACAAATATACCAAAAAATTGAGTGATTAAATAACCAATGGGAGTCCAAGTAATAACCCATAACCTAGAATGAACTCAACAGTGCTGTCATGATAATAAGTGACTGTACCCAAGGACATACTTATTTTTTTAAATAAAATTGTAAAGATCTTACCAAAGAAGGATGAAGATGTAGTTGCTTGCTGTAAGAAACATTTAGCACTTGGGTGAACGATCTATTAATGAACGTGTGTAGGTTGTCAATATATTGCCATAGTATGCAACAGTGCTATATAGTTCTAAAGGAAATTATTAAATTTCACTCGTTATTTCTTTTAGATAAACTGGTTACGTAAGCTCAAAAGTTTTTTCTTTCATATATCAAATTTCTAAATAGGTAGAAACATTATTATAATTAGATGTTTATACAATTTCATTCAATATATAGGGATTACGTTTCATAAAAATGATTTTTTGTTCTTCATAAAATAGTCCATACTAATATAAACCTAAGTTTTTTTTCCACTTCAATAATATAATAATTTTGCTAATGTATCTGTGTACAAACCAGATGATAAGAAGTGATGTTATGATCTTATTTCCACTTTAAATTAATATTAATTGAGGCAGTCTTCGAGATGCTCTCACACTCTTTAAACTTATTTTATTTGATTAAAATAATAAGCATTGGAAACTTAAAAGTTAGAAAAAGAAACTGAGATTTATTTTGAAGTAATTCAAAAATTACGTTTTATACATAAAAGCGTTAGATTTCATGAAGAAACCGAAACTGTAGAGTGAAAGAGTATTCAATATACATGGACTCTGAAGATATTAAGGAGTACTAAAGAGGTCACTGACGATCGCTCCATCCAAAAAGGAACATGGAACAGTCATCAGTGTAATGTTAAGAGTAATTGAACTATTGCTATTCCTTTCACTCTAAAATCAGACAAACCTAACCAATCGCTAGTGTACAAAACTGGTAGATGATTCACTAAATTAATTTCTAATCTACATTAGTGGAGGGTTATAAAACAAAGTAGAGCTGACCACGCTCAAAGTCACGAAATCAGATTGTTGTTTATTTTCATTCGACATGTTCACCTATACAACTCTAGTGCTAGAAGTTCTCATTAAAATGCAATGAAAAAGTCATTTTATTGTCACCATTAACTAATGAGCCAAATTTCCTAGGTACACAGAGAAGGGAACTGTGGGAATGAGACAGCATGTAATAGTACAGATCCTAAAAAAATAGATCAGTATCGCCATTGATCGCAATTCTGGTACAATTTGATGTAATAATTCACTTTATTCTGTAACTTCAACATGGTATGAAGAACAGGTTGTTACGCGAAACGATTTTTTTATTTCTTTTTAGGGTAGCTAAGTTAAAGTTACATAGCAGTCACAGATTTACGGAATTTACGAAAAGGGGAGCTTTCCCTAAAATGGGTATGCCCTAGGATGTTCTCCATACACCGGGTCACCCCTTGGGATCACTTGTAGCTGGGTGGTTAGCGTAACAGCCTCCCATGCTAAAGGTCACGGGTTCAAACCCGCAGGTGGTCCTAGGATTTTTTAATGGGTGTAAAAAATCCTTAGTTACGCCGTCCTTCGAAGGGGACGTTAAAAGATGGTCCCGAGCCTGTGCGATGTCAGGTACTCGTTAAAGATCCCTATCCTAATAAAACCTGGATAGGCAAAATTTAGGACTCCCACTGTAGCATCGTCCGATTAGCCATAGTAGCATAAAGTGACGTTAAATAAATAAACGAACAAACCGGGTCACCCCACGGCTGATATAACAGATTAAATAATTATTCTGCTACAAGAATTCGATCCCGGGATCCGGAAAACAATAGACTAGTGTTATATGCACTAGACCACGCCGCTCCCTTACCTCGTGTACTATAACACATAGTAAATACCTATTAGTATCAATACTCTTGAGTTAATGTGATATAAAAATAGTCTGTTTTGCTTAAATACATTTGGCAAATACGTTAAGCCCCTCTCTAAAACAAATCCTTCCCTCTTCAAAATTAGAAGTATTTCTCGCCATTGCTACTAACATTTTAAAATTCTGTCACTGCTAGCAGAACTTTTTTTTTTTTTTTTTGCTTGCTTTCCAGCTAGATAGTTTATTTTCAATAAAAGATAAAGAAGACAGTCCTGATGATTCATCCTCTATGGGTGACATGTATATAACCTGCTCCTAATGATAAGTGTCAACTTTAATTATTGATGGAATATTGGCTATTAAATAAGACTGATCTTAGTTAATGCCGGTCATCGATTCCTCCTTTTTATTCTGAATAAAAGAAATCATAAATTATGTCAAACCACCTTAGTGGGGGTAAAGTAAACATTGCCTTACTCCAAGATCATTTAAGAAAAAAAATTTTGTACCTGATTGATAAATGTAATGGGCCTAAGGTACGTTTAGAATTTACTTATTATTGATAATGTTCTAAATAACTATATTTTTAATAAGTGAAGGCATTGAGTTTTGAATAAACTTGTACAATCACAGAGATAGGCATGGGTGTTGAGAAAGGAGTGTAAATATTGAAGAAAATCAACAATAATAAAGTTGATTAACGGGTAATGTGCTAGATTTTTTGATGGGAAGGATTCATTGAATGATCTTGTAATATACCAGATCTATCAGGTATCTCTTGTTAGGAGTATAGTACAAGTGCTTTTTATTAAAGTCTCCTGTAATTATAAGTTTTAAAATATTTAAGTTTGTTTGAAAAAAAAAATAGCCAATAATTCACTGAGATTTTTATTTTAAATTAGGCCTACTGACTGTTTATACTAAAGTATCTGTCATGTCATTATAAATGAAAAATATAAGCGATTATAACTATCGAGTTATACTCAAATGAAGGGAGGACTCAATGGGATTACAAATGTTAATGGAATAAAAGTAATTAACCACGTGTGGAAAAGTTAAGTTGAGGATATTCAGGTGCTGAAAAAGAATATTTTAGGATTTTAAATCCAGTAGCTAACTGGGAAGCTCCTCTCCTGCGAGGATTTGGTCTTGATCAATGTGTATATAATTTGTAATGGTTGTTGTAGAAGTAGTGGTTATTGAGAATAATTTTCTATGTAAAATATTTGGTCCAAAGAGTGATGAGATCACTAGGGAATGCAGAAGGTTGCGCAACCCGGGATTGCTTAGCCTGTACCCTGTCAGCTTAATAGATTTGATTGCATCGCGATGACTGCAATGGGAGAGGAAAGTTGGGCTCAGATCTCTTTTTTTCTCAAATTTAGGACTTATTCCAAAAGAGTTGGTAAGTGCTGAATTGACTGGTAGGTGTCCGAGTAGTTGGCCGAAGTGTCAATGGGAGGATTGTGTTAAGTTTGATTATGGGGGCTTGGCCTTGGGAGGTGATCATTGGACAAATTTGTGTAAGCAACATTTGGTGTTATCGGCATCATACTATCCAGTTAAGCCTATTATCAATTATAGTTGAAGTAGAGATATTCATAGGCTTTAATAAGGTTCCAGGTACATCAGGAAAATGAAGAAAGCCTAGCAATTTACCCAAAGTGGAAAGAGAGGTTGGGATTTAACATGGTGGGTAAAACGATTTATAAAACATGAAAAGGCTTAAGATGTTATTCTAATAGAAATTTTTTAAAATTGAGGTCTTGCCTCCTTGACAAAAACATCTATTAATATTTGTTCAATAATGTCATCCTTTCTCTGATGTTTAAGTTTTTAGGTTCTTTTATTATTGTTTTATTTTGTTGCATTGTTTAATGTCATCTTATTTATCTTATCTTAAGTTATTTTTTTATTTTAAATTTTCCATTGCCTTTCAATAATATTTAAAGTAGGAGTGATATATATTTGTAAGACTAAAAAATAAAATAAGGTAAATTTTAAATTGTTGAATATTAGAGCACTTATATTGCATTTTTAATGTAATTAGTTATTTTATTGTTTAAGGCAATCGTTTGGGATGAAGCACTGGCTGGGCCTGTTGGACTGATATGCAAGTACAAGATATTGTTGGATCATGATGTTTCAAGAATGTATCCTCTCAAGTTTGGAAAACTTCTGTGACCAATGTCAATAACATAATTTTTATATCCAGACCACAAATACATCTTATGGACATGATTGCTGACATCGTTCATGAGTTAGTTTCATGCTTAAAATTTTGGACATCATCTATTTTCATGATGTTTTATTATTTTTTTTTTTTTTAGGGAAGAAAGAAGTGGGATACGAAAATATTGTTATTTATTTTTCATTCCGAGAAGGAGTCAACTTTGTGAAAAGAGGCTTAAAGTGAGAAAACTTTATTTAGACTGTAATTGTATCTCGTAGTGTAATATATGGTTGATTCCAAAACATTATTTTAGTGATTCATTTTTGTTTTTTTAGTTTGGGATTGTAAGTAACACATTTGTTTGTATTTTATATGGCTTGTTTGAGATGCATCTAAGTTGGGATAATATGAACAATTGGGACGTGTATTTCCAAAAGATACTAAAGGACATTGTTTACGAAATTGATTTTTTTACATCTAAATCTTCTATTTGATTTTATCTAATGAACACTCTAGTCCTTTAGAAATGCGATTTAGAAATATAGTTTTTTCTAAAAGTACTAATTACACATTTAGTCTTGTTTCAAATCATACTAAAACATTTCATTTCATAACTTTAATATAGTAAAAAATAATCCTAGACTTGAATGGAAAAAGAATCAAATTAGCTGGTTTAATAATGTAATAATGAGAGATTTTCGTACTTCCTGTAAAATTTCCTAGAATGGATATAGTACCTTTTGGAAATAAATAAATGTCTAATGTGCTGACTGACACATCTGATCTAAATCATCCTAAAATATCTTTGCAATTTTTCATGTTGTATATTATCTTTGCAACTGATTATTATAATATTATAAACAATTTTTTTCTATACTTGACATATTCTGATAGCTTATTGATCAGATGATTGCTTGACCATCATTTGATAAAACTTAGGAGCTAGATCGAAGGTTAGATTGGTTTATTTCTGTTTCTATCAAGTTGATCCACTTGTGCTTATGATCCTAACTACTAATTTTATTCTATACCTTGTTTGCTCAAGACTCCTTGTTGTTTGGGTAACCACTGTAAAATTATCCTGTTACTTTTTTTAATGAATTTGAAACTATATATATATATATATATATATATATATATATATATATATATATATATTTTTTTTTTTTTTTTTTTTTTTTTATGACATTAAATTCTAATTTTATTCCTTTATGAGGAATTACTGAAAAAAAAAAAAATAACTAAACAGTATTACCAACAACTTTGGAGCTGAATTTCTCAAAACACATGTTACATTATTAAATGCTCATTTTCAGACAAAAGGTGTTTATGGAAACTTCAGCCTTATCGAAGATCTTCCATGTGATATTTTTCCTTTTGATAGTGATGTTTTATCAATGGAAGTTGAAACTACTTTTAAGGTATTTGTTATATTATTTTGAAATATATTTAAAAGATGTATTAAAATATTTTTTTTAAAGCATTTTTCCCCTTAAAATTTTATTTCTAGCACTAATTCATAGTTATGCTTATTCCCAAAGTTGGCTCGTATATTTTTGGCATTTTAGCAGAAAAATATAATTTTAAAAAATTTACTTCATTTAAGAAAGAAATTAATGTTATTAAAAAATGGTTAAATAATTTTCTTTTATACCATATTGTTCAATATAAAACTATCATCTTATCTATGTTACAGGATTTCTATTTAGAAAAAGATCCAACTTCTTTGTACCAAGCTGCACAAGCCATTATGACCCTCCAGGAATTGTATGGAGTTATACCTAAAGTGACTGGTAAAGGTGCTGCTGCAAGTCACGTATGGAAGTTACTTGGTCGCCTAGACTTAGAACCTAGGACTTATCCTAACACTTCACAAATTGACCACTTAATACTTTTGGATAGAACTGCTGACTTACTCACACCTCTGGCAACGCAGCTTACTTATGAGGGGCTCATAGATGAATTGTTTGAAATCAAAAATAGTGAGTTTCAAATTTATTTACTCTTTATTTGTGACTACTGAAGACCAGATTGATTGATATATAACCAAAAAAAAGATAAAAAAAAAAAAAAAAAGAGAGAGAAGAAGCTTAATAGAATACATTATTTTGATTAATTAATCATGTATAATTATTCGTTATTAACAAGATTAATAAAATAACTAATTGTATTATTTTTTTTTTAAATATGAACCAATAATATTAAAGTTCTATTCCTCCCCATTTCGGCTTCCATTATAAAGGATCTGGCAGCCCAGTACCACTCTGATCTGGATGGAGTTTCAGTCCTTATACAATCTATAATTCAACTATAGTCAAATTTGACAATTTATAGAATATATGATTTTAGCTATTACCTAACTTCAGATGTTCTAATAATTTTATATCGCACCAGTTGTTTGCATTTACAATAAATTTGGATTGACCCTTATAGTACAAAGTAAGTTTTAAAGTATTAACCTATGTGTTGTTCATTCTCATTTGCTGCTGATATTTTTATGAAAGAGGGTAATAATGAAATTGTTTAATGAACAGCAGTGGAATTTCAATTTAATAAGGCTCACATTTTCACTCCATTTCATTCTTTCATTTCCCATTGTATTTACAAAACAATTTCTTTAACTATAATTGTATACTCTTTAAAAACTCTTGTAGGATGGGTATAAGTTATATGTGAGTTTGACATTGTTTCTCATTTTAATTTACCTAATGTTGTTATACTGTGTAAAGACTTCCTGAATAGAGGGACTTTTTCACAAGAAAAGAATTTTTCTTATTGAACTTGTAGTTACTGAAATAAGCACATAAAAACTGTTGCATTATATATTGGTATAGATTTATAGTGTATTATGTATGATTTTTTTATTTGATTTAAAATTTAATCCATTTTTAGCGACCGCACACTTCCCATCTGAAAACTTTGACACAGAAGATGAAAAAGATATTATGTCAGATAAAAAACAAGTTATTTTAAATTCAGCTGATGAACTATTCGCTGAAATTAGGTATATTAATATTTTAAAATACTTAATCCTTAATTTCAAGAATTGAATAATTATTAAGATTAATTTTATTTTTGTTTAAGGGACAAAAATTTTCTTGCTGTAGGTGCTGTTTTAAGCAAAAGAGCTAACATGATTAAGTCAGAGCTTGAGGAAAGAAGTGGAATGGGAAGTGTTGAGCAGATGAAAGTGCTCGTAGCAAAGCTGCCTCATATTCTCGCCATAAAGAAATCTCTTGGCATTCGTAAGTTTTGTTATAAATAAATGAATATAAAGGTTACAGAACCTTAAGATTCAATGCCAATATCTCCAATTGTTGAACATTTCCTAGCACTGGCTCCCATCTATACCCAAATCCTTAAGATCAGCTTTGATGCACTCTTCCCATTATACCTTTGTTTATTTGTTGGCCCAGCACTAATTATCATTTTTGGAATTCATTCTTTACTAAGCCTAACATCTTTACAAATTTCTTATTACTATCAATTTTCCATCTCAATAATACTGACAGGATGTAAGTTCCACAATTTCTTGTTGTAAAACCTCCTAAATTCTCCAGTGGATTCATCCTTATCCTACCGAATATTCTGTGTTATACTTCATCCTCTTATTTTCTTCATGACTCTTGTCGTCAGTTCTTCTTCAATAATATTACCATACCAGTTTCTGACACAGTACATTCTATGGGCCTTTACCTTCACAAATGGCTGACATAGACAAGGCTTCTCAATTGATAAGTGAATATGGACTTCTTTCGAGATTACTTGACAAATGTTCAAAATTATCATTGAAAAACAAATTAACTATTTACAAAGTATTAATGAAACCTATTTGGACTTTTAGAATTGAGTTATGGGGAACAGCAAAAAAGTCAAATATAAAAATTAGCCAATAATTTCAATTACCTAGTGAGACACTACGTTCTAACCTTCAGATTTGTTCATCATTGCAACTGCCATTGATAATTACAATAATTTTTGTGACAGACTGACCCTAAATTCAAACTCGCTGACTCAGACCTATCCATTACCAAAAACCCTATTATCTACCCAGAAGACTATTAATGCCAACAGATTTGTTAAACTGATTTGTATATGGTAATAGTATAGTTTCTCTTAGATATTTCTCTGTTTTATTTTACCTTATATGTATTACATGTATGATAAACACAAATATAATATAATACAAATCTACTTGACAGTAGAATCCTCCTTGAAAAGGTTTCAACCATAGATGAGTTAAGAATGTGTCGGAGGTGTCTTTGTCTCTTCAGTGAGAAAAATGAGAAACATTTATAATAATTATATAAGTAATTATATCAATAATTTAGAAATTTGTTCTCTTAAGTGTTTAACCAAAGTTATTATTGTAACTTGTAGTGTAGTCGTTGAAATAATGCAACAGATTTTAAAATGATCAAAAGTTTCTTTTGGTGTAATAACTGTCAATTTATATTGAATAAAATTCATTTTTGATTATTGATTTATAACTTTTGGTCACTGCATCACTAAAATTTCTCATGGTGGTTGTAAGGTTAAGTAGAAAAAAGATTAGGGAATGTTTTTCTCCGTTAAGTGAACTGCAAGCATGGAATAGTGCACAAGTTCTTAATGTATTATATAAATTTATGGTTTTCTTTAGATACCCCGATTGCTGAGCTAATAAAGCAAGTGACAGATTCAAGTGAGTTTCTTGAGTCTCTGCAGTTAGAACAAGAACTGATGCTGGGTGTCGATACTGATAAAGTTCAATCTCATATCGAAGATTGCATTGCCCATGAGGAACCACTCATCAAAGTAATTTTGGATTATTATTCATTTATTAAGGATATTTATAATTAATTCATAATTAAAGATATTCCTAAGCAAAAGAATTTTTTAAATGATACTTGTATGGTATAATAATAAATAAGAGTATTAAAGTTACAGGAAGTAAATGGAAAATCAAATAAAAATTGTTATGAATGCTAATGAACTTGTTTGTAATGATTTGTTATTGATGAAATAGGATTACTAATTATTTTGTATTTTAGGTTCTTAGGTTGATTTGTATGCAATCTGCAACAAACAGTGGGTTGAAACAAAAGGTTCTGGATTATTACAAAAGAGAAATCATTCATACCTATGGATTCCAACATATACTGACTTTAACAAATCTTGAAGATGCTGGTTTACTGAAAGTTCAGGTACAGATTAAAAAAACCCTTTATTATTGAGTCCCATTGGCCAAGTATTTATTTTGATCCAGCATATTTTATGGATTGAAATGAAGCAAGAAAGAAAAAATCAATCTCCCTTCTTGTCGATTACAAGTGATGTTGGATTTATGTAAAATTACTGCAGATTTTTAATATGCTATGAAAATATGCCATATCTTCACTTCATCTATGTATTTTAAATCAATATATTCCCATTAGAATCAATGCACTTTTGCCAACTTTCTTATTTTAAGAAAAAAAAAAATTTGATCCCTGGATGAACTGAACTCCTAAAAAGAATTTTCAATGTCATCCTGGTTTTGAAAATTTTTTCCTCAAAAATTTGTCTAGATGCCTGAAAAAATGGAAGTTTGCAAGATTGAGTTTAGATGAATAAGGTGGGAGTTGGAAAACTTTGTGTCCCAACTTGTGCATCCGTCCTAGTGTTTGTAGTGCAGCATGTGTTCTGGCAGTATCATGGAGAAGGATCAGCTCCTTTTTTTCATTGTTTCACTTCGAGTTCTGCTGCTGATTCTTGGGTGGTTTGGTTACTTCTTCTTCCTCTGTTGATCTCAGCTGGTCACTGTCAACTGCAGAATGGCTACCACGACTTGCTTGTCTTAGAAGTAAAAATCATCACTATGAAACTTCTGGAACCAACACTGCACCATGAATTTGTTAATTGCTCTTTGGCTCCACACTTCATTAATATTACATGCAGTTTGCGCTGCACTGCGCCCTGATTTAAATTCATAGAAATAAATTTGACAAAAATCATACTTTGACATTTTCAATTTAAAACCTTTAAACACTCTGAACAGATCTTAATACTGATTAAATTAATAGTAAAAGAGAGGTTATTTGATAAGGTTTACTATGGTATGTTTACACAATCGGCATTAAGATATTGCAATGGAGAAAACCTACATTAATTTTGCATCAAGCCAAGTATCATAAGTCATTTTAAAACAGTAATCTTTGTTTATAAAAAGAACTGTTTACCATGTTGTGAATTATTTATAGATATTTCTACAGGTCAAATAATTCTAATATAAATTATTTTTATATGTTAAGTTATTATTTTTATTTTTTGAGAATATATTTTAATTTTTTTAAATTTATTGAGAGATACACTCTTATGTAATGATTGATGCAATTTCAGCAAGGTTCTCGTGGTTACACAGTTCTTAGAAAGACTTTGAGATTGACTGTGGAGGATGGCAGCGAAGTGGCACCTGTTGATATAAATTATGTTCATAGCATTTATGCTCCACTTAGCGTGCGCTTGGTGCAGCATATAGTCCGGAACGGAGGTTGGGGAAATCTCACTGATGTTTTGTCTTTGCTTCCTGGACCTAATCTAGATGCTACACAACCGGGGACTTACAATCAAAACAGAAGAAGTAATTATCCTTTTTTATATTTGATTTTTCCTAGATATTTGCCTGTGTCATTTATAGAATTTATTTTTGTTTTGTTTGTTTCAGGAGCATCAATTGGAAGCCAGACCTCATCCATCAATGATAACCCTAAGGTGGTTCTCGTATTTTTCTTAGGAGGTTGTACGTATGCTGAAATATCAGCTCTCCGTTTCCTGTCTCAGCAAGAGGATTGTAAGTTAAAAATTTATCCTTTGCTGAAATATTTAGAATTCATTACAAAAATTACTTCTTACTGAAAACTTAATTAAACTATTGTCTGAATGATGATTAGATCATCAAAGGTGCATAGAACATAAATACATACATGATATAGTTTTATCCATTTTTTCGTATAAAAATTATGAAATACAGTGGATTCTGACTATACTGAAAGTCATTTTTATATGTCTTATCTTCTATATTATATTCTGTTTAATGTATCGCTTCTATGGATGTGGGAAAAGGTGGTCCCCTAGGTATTTGAGGGTATTGTGATGCTGTGTGAACTCGACTCTTCCCCTTACTGTATACTAAGTTAAAGAATTAAATGGATTTGTTTAATTTCTAAGAAGTTTAGTGTAGTTGAGAATTGACCCTTTATAACTGTTCAATAGGCTTCAATTATTTAATGATGTAATTGGGGCTAAATGTACTATACTGAAATATTAAGTTAGCTCTGAGTATGAACCAAGTAATAATTAATAATTCTGTATCATGAGAATTTTTATAATTGTTTACAATTTTATTTTTCAGCCAATGTTGAATTTGTGGTTGCTACAACAAAACTTATCAATGGGAATAACTTCATTAAATCTCTAATGGATCCAGTTGAAACTTGAACTCCATACCAAAATGAAAGTGGTCTGTATTCATCACTCTTAATGCATAGAGTAATATCCATTTCTGTATTTAACTAACTGTGAAGTTCTCTGAACTAGCAGAATTATTATACACAATTTTGTGTGTATAAATATTTATATTTGCTGATATAGATCTATTTTATGTATTTATATATTTTTATTTATAAATAAATCTGTTGTATATACTTGTATGAATATAATATATATTTAAGTAATTACATCTGTGCTACGTAGATAATTAATTCATTCCATAAATTATTTGCTGTTATACAATTTTTTTTCTTGTGTATATCAGAATATAATTAATGTACATAAATAAAGAAAATTTACTAGTCTTATTTCATCCTTTGTCATGTGTTCTTTATATTTTATTTACTTATATTGATTATTTATTTTTAAACATACTCCCACTTATGTACTATTATTCTAATATAAGTCTGATACAGTTATAAGTAATTGAGGAAACATCTTCCCCTTATTTAGAATGAAGCTGTGTTTAATTTTCTCCTGCAGTATTTTTGCATGTGTTAAAACGCAAAAAAGTTTATAAAAAATTAAACCATCTTTACTTATAAGTTTATTATTCTTCGACTGACTTCTTTGATTCCTTTTTTTAATAAAAAGGGTGCACAAGAGGGTGGTGCTTGCTGAAACTGTTTATAAACAAAAATCAAAATTAAGCTGTTCATATTAATAAAATTAATAACTAACAAAAAGACATTGATATTATGAAACTATATAATTACTACTGAAATTATAAGACAGTTATACTGATGAAGTAATCACTAAGTTTTTATTTATTACTAATAAATAAATTAGTTATTCTTTGCAGTGAAATAAAAGTGAGCTGTGTATTAGTCAGATTGGTTGTATAATCAATTTAAAAAAAAATCAAACTTTTAAAAAGTAAGACAAAATAAAAACACACTAAAAATAAACAAAGCAAAAACTTTTCAGAAAACAATAATTTAATTTTGAAACTACGAAAGGATTATTAAAAATAGATTACATCTGCAAATGTATATTATTAAGTAACACAGCCAACTATTACAAACTACATTGAATAGTAGAATAATTTATTATTTTTGATGTTGGTAATGCCAGAAATTTAATTAACTCAGAGGATCTTTCTACATCTGCAATAGCCTACAATTCAAATCATCAATCCATTTACAAGAAAAATATATTCTCTCTTTCTGACCTATATGCACTTATCTAAAGAATCAAAACCTTGAATGCTCCTTTCTTGCCTATTTCACTTATCTGTGGAATTCCATCTCATCAAATATTCATCCTGCTCCTTTTCTATCTTCATGTACCCTTTTTCAATAACTCCTCTCCTTCTAAAGTGATGTTAGCTAATTTGGTAATTAACTAATTGGAATACTTATTCTTAATTATCACATGGTTCCAAGTTAATTTTATAAGTGTCCTTATAAAAAAAGAGTGCTTTGAAATGGAAATATCGGAAAATGTGTAGCGTAGGATTGGTGTAGTGTTTGAATTCAGTCAAATAGCTTTCTTTACAAAGATTGCGTACTTACAATATGAAATATTTTGATGTTTTAGTTTCATATAGCTATAAATGTTTGCTAGTTATTTTTACGAACTTTTAAAAAATCGGAACTGAGTTTTCAAAGCATTTATAACATTCATTTCAAGGTACCTAGAGTCTAAATAACCAGGTCTGTGGGTCTGCATATGAATCATCAAATGAATAATGTAGCTTTTAAATTAATATTATAGAAACATAGATTTCATTTTAACGTGGCTCTATCCCTGGAATGTTATATATATGTGCTAAAATCAGCATCCCCTATATGCCACTTACAAAATCGGTTATAGATTTTTTTTTCTGCTCAAAATATTTTCAAAAACGGATTTAATAGTTTTGATTCAATTCGTCTTATTCTTTTTGAAGTGCTCTGGCAGGGCTAATAGCCGAATTCTTAAAATGGCTTTCTCTCAATTATCTTTAATTTTATTTAAATTGAAATTATTAACCTTCTATTATTGTATGAGTAATGAATATAAATTATGGAAAATTCCGACATTATCCAAAAGGAAAAATATTTTCCAGATTTAAAAAATATTCCATAAATAACAGAAATAATATAGTTGTATAAAATACCGTTTACGAGCCAAAGGTTTTAGAGAAATTAATATCTATGATATGAGTTCGGAAAATTTAATGGAGATGTGAATAGTGCCACTTAAGTATTGTTGTAGTTAATAATTTTTAATGGAAACTAAGGTTTCTCATGTAAATTAAAAATTTCACTAACCCACCAAAAGCAAATACATTTATACTAAGAATGAGTGAATATTATATGATTTTTTATATTGTTGGGGAGCGGCGTGGTCTAGTGGATAGAGCACTAGTCTGCTGTGCTCCGGGTCCTGGGTTCGAATCCCGCCTGTGGCAGAAATATTATTTATTCTGTTAATTCAGTCGGGGGGCGACCCTAGGGTATGGAGACCATCCTCTGTAAAGTGGGTAACCAAATTAATTGGGGAAAAACCTGGCGGCTGAGCGTGATTAAGGCCTAATCACCTCATTGCACTGCTGTTGGCCTAGAAACAGTACGAATCTCTATATGTACTGAGCCCAAGACCCTTCATGGGTTGTAGTGGTACAGGTTTTTTTTTTTTTTTTTTTTTTTTTTTTTTATATTGTTATTTCACTAAGCACTCCTTAGAGTAGAGACCATCTCATCTCTCATCTTGCGCCTCTTAGACGCTGGCCTATGTTACTTAATTTAATATTCTAAAGTGGTATTAAATTTCAATTGTTTAGGGTTTTAGTGCTTATTTTGATGAAGAATTAATGAATAATGGGGATCAACCCACCGCTAAATAGTATTGTTATAAAAAAACAAACTCAGACAACCCTTGGTTTAGGTTCGATTAAATATTATAACTACTCGCAAAGGAGCCGACTTTCAAGTTACTGACCTCCTTTCAAAGTTGTGTCATGGCGGGTAATTACTGGCCATAATTTGCCCTCTGGATTTTATTTTTTAGGACTGACAATATTGAAATCGACAACTACTTATGGTAATTAATTACAAACTTACGACAAAAGTAACTTCTATGAAACAGATTAAATTAACAAAATCGAGTTTCTTCAAAATTCAATTTTATCAATATTAATATTATTGACATTTAAAATGGATAATATAATATTCGTTATAAATACCCAAAATAAATCTATGCTACATCGGATTTTAAACACAGCCATTTAGAAAGCTGCATTTAACAGCTAAGTAAGTCTGCAATAGAAAAGATTTTTCTGTCGAATTCGTTCTATTGAAAAATTGCTGACTTCTTTATATATATTTAAATAAAAATACAAAATGCTTTAAATTACGCAATAAATCAATCAAAACTATTACCTTGCATTTTATAAGTTTCAAATGTACATATTAACATTGCAAGATGTTGCTATCAGAATTATTATAAACGATTTATTTTCAGGTGAGGTTTAAATCCTTATATTGGTCGGTTTTTATTATAACATAATATTTCAACAAATGATTCAATTTTCAAACGAATAATTTTTAATTCTCTAATATCGATAAGATTCCTGATTTTGTTTATAATTGTGTGTACAAATTATATATTATTATATTTATATAATTTATTATATTCCAAATATTAAAAAATATTATAAACTATTATATTTCGCGCTACGTATTGAGAATTAAATTGAACTCAATAAATATTCCCGTAAGAAGAGGAATGGCTTATATCTACTCGCAGGTGTTCCCAGATCCACCAATAACTTGCAATGCATTGATATTGGCTTTATGTCATTTTAGAATTTCATGAGGTTGCTTGTATACGTAGAAACATATGAGGTTTTCTATTTCGAATTTTTTTCCGGATTAAGTTTAATGAAGAAAAAATGTAAAAAAATCTGTTTTTATTTTTTTCTATTTATTAGTTATTTTTTCGGAAATGGTTATCGATAAATCTTGAGATATTCAGCTGACATCAAGGCAACTATAAACTTATTCCGGACAAATGATTATAATAAAATTTATAGATGGCTTGAAATTACTATGTGCGCATTAGAAAGATAATTAAATTAATATACAACAAAATGACAAAATAAAAAAGTTAGTAACACATATATCGTTGGAATATTTAGGAAGATAAATTGAACTATGAATATATCACAGTAATTTCGCATATCATCGCGTATCACATCGAAATTTCGCAGTGAAAGTACAATGGAAAATCGAGTAAACATCCAATATATGGATTTTGAATTTGATACATTAATTTTATTTTAGTTAAATTTACTGCATAAACTTGGCTTATTGTTTATTTTTCTCTATTCATCAATTTTATTTTTGGGATTGTTATAGAATCCCTGTTTCTTAAAAATATAATTCTTCTGATTTCTCTCTTTACCTAATTACATATAACCTCCTTTATAAAAAAAAGGTCTGTTTAAATCATTTGTATATATCCCACTACTGGTGGTATCTCTAGTCTATTTTGTTTCTGAGAATGAAGAACATGTTTAGGCCACAACATCGGTTTTTTATAAATAGATTTTTTAATTAATCGAAAATTCAATTGTATGGAAAATACAACTGGCATATTTGATCTTTATATTTCATAGGGCTTCTTTTTATACGCCATTGTGTGCTTGTATCTAGAACAGTTTGAGTTGAAAATTTAGACTGACGTGTTAATGTGGACCAGAGGTTTGTGTTATCTAACAAATATTTAACTTTTTTTTTTTTTTTAATTAGCATCGCTAGATTTTCGTGACGATTTATTATCATAATTAATTAACCGGTTCATTTAGTAATGTTTCTGATTTAGTTGGCTAAGTTTTTTTTCATTAGTTTTTCAATTTGCTCTTTGAATTGAATCAGGGATTCGGATTCAGCTGTGGTAAGATAATTATTTATTCTATTATTTCATCCATGGGATGATCCTTTTAAGGAGGACACTCGTAAATTAAGTGGGTAATTAAACTTTTGCGAAAAACACGTTCAAGCATGATCTCACCCTAACAGCTGCTTCCACAGTAGGCTATAAAACAGTAAGATCCATACAAGTAGATACTAAAATCAAGACCTTTCTTGGCTGTAGAAGTATAGTTTCTTTCGAAAAAACGGCTGTTACATAAGACAATGGTTCCCACCACAAATATTTCGCAGCCCCTTTATCCAATAAGTACAATTTGCAAATTTAAATTTAAAGTATATATGTATATTGGATTTTATCGAAATCCCTCATCTGATTTCATCAAGAACACACAAGTCCTGCGTTAAAAATTACATTTCTTTTCTAAAGGTACTAAGTGTAATTTCATTCCTGAGCATACTAAAAAATATTCCATAAAGTAAAAAAAATATAATATTAGAAAAAAAAAATTCTAGATTTCAATACAAAAATAATCAAGCAAATTAGTTCAATAAAACCTTACTGAATGCTTCCTAAAATATATATAGAACCGTTGCAAATCATCATTTTGATTTTAAGTTAAATATATATTTTTTAATTGAAATAATGGACTAAACAACTTAGTGACTGTGTATAAAATAATGTGTTAAAGACAATCCAAGTTATTGTAGTACAAATATGCTAAATCCAGGGTATATGAAACGACTACAATCTGCAAAACATTGTTTTCTGTGAATTACTAAAATCTAGAAATTAGAACATTATAGCTACCTATTTACTATCAGTTACCACTCATAATTTAATACAAGCCAAGGCTTCGCAAATATTTTTCTTTAATTTAATTTAAAATACTTTCCAATGACATATAGCGGACTCCCTGTACATCGTCTAGTTTACCCCTAGTGTCCAATGTTTGGAACCACTGGCATAAGATCTGGAAACGACCTAATTTTCGAACTGTAACATTGCGAAAGTAGTAGTTTGTCAGCCATTTCGATTTGATAATATAAGGAAGAGTTGTTATGAGGAAGAGATAATATAAGGGCTTATGTTCGAGTTGTGAAATACATTCTCACATGATCCCTACGTGAGAGACATTCGAATAAAATGGTTTCTACTATTACATCCATTTCCTTCGGCGAGGATTCGCCTTTATCCCCGGATGCTCTCTAGTGATAAATCGTACGGCCACAAGTGGCTTGCATTACGACGTAGGAAATGAGGTGCTCTGTATCATTACCATTCCTGCTGAGGAGGCCCTTTGGGTATACATATATATATATTTCGGGTAATGTTATGGGTCGGGGGCAGGGGCACAGAGGCTGCGTGGTAGAAGGTTACGTGTGTGGTGAAAGCTACGACCGGCATTACAAGAGCCGCAGATCAGACCCAACCTCCGAACAGCCATGATCAGGCACCTTGCAATCATTGCCCTCTTCGGCGCCTGCGCCCTAGCTGCCGTAGTAGTGAGTAATATATATCTATGTTATATTATACCCTGCATTGTCTTCTACATAATAGGTAACAACGAATTTAAACAAAGTATAGGTAATTTCAGAGGAATGTACCATTAGGTCTGAACTTACAAAAACTATGCAATTATAGATGATGCTCAGGTACTAAGTAGAGAAAAGAAAATGCCATTCATTAATAGCTAAATTCACAAACACACACACACAGATATATATATATATATATATATATATATATATATATATATATATATATATATATATATATAGTCTTAAATTAAATCAGGATTGATTTTCTGATTAAATAAAATTTAGAAATTGTGAAACGCTAAAATTGCAATTACTCAAGCTCCCTCACATTCTTCCAAAATTATGAAATGTTTTTTTAATTTTGTTTTTCTCGATACGTCTGAATTGTCGTCACCAAGTTGTAGGGTTCACAACATCCAGAGTAATTACTATGATGTGAATGATGAAGAAATATCCCATAATAAAATAATTATTCCTATATCCTTTTATTTACTCGGTATAGTAATCAATTGAATATCTTGTTTTATTATAAATAAAAAAATAAAAATTGCAACTTCTCTTCCAATTTTGTTTTCTTAAATTATTGTCAGAGCAAATTATTGAATTATTGGTGAAGAATGTGTAATAAAAAAATACGTATCATTTGTTCAAATATTTACTCTCTTTTTTGTATGAGACATTAACGTTTCTTAATGTTATTTCCAAACATTAGTCATTTATAGCCTGACATTAAGAAAGACGCTTCAAGCTTAAACAGAAGATCAAAATATAATTTAATTAAATAAAATGATTTCATATAACATAACATTTATGGATTAAATATGAAATAATTTTTTTTTAAATAATCATAATTTTGAAAAAAGACAAACATTTTTAGTATATTTAATTTCAACAATTGAATCAAAATACCGTAATGAATCTGTTGGATCTATTCATATAATTATTTTGTCCATATTGTTTCTAATTTAGTGAAAGTTTGAAAAGATAAATTTTCAGTTTTCATAATTTTCGCTATAATTAAATGCAGCATTTGGTTGTGTGTAGTAATCAATTTCAACACATCAGATCCGAAATTCGAAAATTATTTTCTGCATTTAATATAATTTAGATTTTTCATCATTGTTAACCCTTATTTAAAAACGAATTTTACTTGTTGCTAGAAAATCTAGAAAATATGATTAAATTCATGAATCATAATAAATGCAAATACAAAACGGGTAGTACTTTTGTTTACTTTTTAACATTTATCTTGTAAAAGTTAAAATATTTATTTTGGAAAATGGTAAAAGCTATTTACAGTTTTGAAGTGAGATAAAATACGAGGAAAGAGCATAACTTTTTTTTGTAGACTTTGTTTTCATCTATTCCATATTATTAAATTCTAATATATTTTAAAAAAGAGAAATCTTTTATGTTACGGAGATAATCTATCCATTTTCTCTAGAGGAAAAAAGACACGACTTATTTAATTGTTCAATAATAATTTTTTTTGTTGAATTATTGAACTAAAAGTAATTGCATTTATGCAGGAGTTTATTAATTTAATTTTTATTGAAATATTTTATGAAATTGAAAATTTTTACTCTTTTTGTTTAATAAAAATCTTAAATAGTTCGAAATTATGCTTATTATTTTTTTTTAATTTGTAAGTAGAGTTTTCGAGAATATTATTCTATAGTATTATCTTATTAAGACACTTTGGTATTTCTTACTATTCTTCGATTAAGATTAGTTCAGAAAATCCAGACTTTCCTTAATCTACAAGGAAACTTAAACCTCCCAATATTCTCGAATTGCTTTCTTTTCTTTCGTCCGTATTGTAGGTCTTGTAGAAGACCAAACTCTTAGTTCCATTTTACAGTGATCAGATTGTTTTTTCTGTTTTTGCTTTTTTACAGTTCTTTCCTCTATCCATATTATATAGTTTTATAACACTACTTATTCCTCCCGAATTTATTTTTCGTTTTATTTATTCATTAAACAGATCTGTAACATTATTAGTATATTCTTAACGATATTTAATCCGCATTAGGGTCCAGATAGCATTAAAATGAGCAAAGGTATGGTATATATGAGACCCTATTCCACGCGTTAAATGATAAAAAAACTTAGTTGAGGATTCTGAGAGTTCCGTTGCAAGTTCAATCGTACGTTGCTAATAGATCAAGAGGCTAACTTTATTTTATTCTATTGTAACTTCTGTCGATAACCATTTGTTGTTTGTTGGTGGATGTAGCTACTTTACGCATAATAGAATATTTTTTTGTATATCAGAAACAAATAAAACGTCTGACCCAAATAAAAAAAAAAGCCACAGACATTTAAGTGACCTAATCACTGCTAATGACATTATCAGATTAGTAAGATTGATCATGTTATTAAGTGTTTACATTGTATTAAAAGAAACAGTCATAAAATTACAAGATTTTTGCCTTGTTCGGAAGGGAATTTTTCTGTGAAAATAGGTTTTATGATGGAATATATACGTAAAAAAAAAATTTTTTTTCTAAGTAAGATGATTTCGTTATTACTTAAAGTACCTCTTTAGTTAATGTTTACCTCTCATCATATCCGTTTAGAAGTAAGGGACATGTCATAAATGGAATTGTCAAAGAAAATTTAAAAGATAACAAACAATTTACATTTTTTATCTAGAGTATTTTGAATTCCTCAAAATGTATCGGTAATGTTATGTTATTGTAAAAATTCGATAAATGACACGTTCATAAATAATGTGATTTAACCTTTTTATATGCTTTGGATAACCGTAGTGTACAATACAATCAATCAGTACAACAATAAAGCAAGCGATAGGTACACAGTTTTGAATATCTTGTCCACTGAGAGACATATTAAGTCGCCCAAACATCATATTACTTTCACTTACTATATATAGTAAGGAAAGTATTGCGATCGTGAAAATTTTCGAATTCCAGTTTTCAACGGAAATACACGTTTTAGGGTCCCCTGAGTCCAAATAACCAAGTCCCGCAAAAAGGTCTGTGTGTGTGTGTCTGTGTGTGTGTGTGTGTGTGTGTGTGTGTGTCTGTGTGTGTGTGTGTCTGTGGTAACTCCCGGGCGGAAACGGTAAGTCCTATGAAACTGAAATTTCATATTTAAGACAACTATACGCCCGAGACGTGACAAAACTTTTTTCATCAAAATGAGCTTACCAGAAGAGGCACTTTATACCATGCATTTTGCAACTTTTTTCGATTTTCTCAAAAACGGTTCCGACGATTTTGATTAAACTCGCTTTATCGATGTAAAATTAAATGGGCTTTAATATCATGTAGGTTTTATTTGGATAAAAATGGTCTGACAGGGCTTAAATGCCGATATTTTAAATTTTCTTCCTCTAAAGTACCTTTAATTTTTTAGATTCAATAATAATAACTAGATTATCTTGTTAGCGCTGATGAAAAACAGGTAAATATATAAATTGAATAAATTCGATACCCAATTAAAGGAGAAAACAGAAAAAATATATTTTTAATGAAATTTTTCGTTTTTGAACATAAGAGCAGTAATATACATGTATGATATACCGTTGGAAAGCTAAAGATTTTAGAAAAAATATCATCTCATACACAAGCTTTTAGAAGTTAATAGAGAGTGATGAGAAGAAGATAAAACTAACTGATTATTTTAGATAATAATATAATAGATTTTTTAATAAAACACATGTTTATATATAAATTCAATTTGATTAATTCCTTAATAGTTTCACGTATTTTTATCTCTAACTATATTTGAAAATTCTTTCATTGATTTTAAAAATCGAGGTAAGTGAAAGTCGTGTGTTGCCCGCACCAGATTTTTTTTTTTTCATACCCTACTCATACTATTTATTTTAATTATTCTAAAAAAATTATCTCAACCTTATTTATCTGATATGGCTATCATTATGTTTTTACTGTTTAATTAAGCATTTCTTAAATCGCTAAATGTCTTTAGTTTCAGTAGCGCCTATTAGTACAAAGATAGTTTTTTTTTTTTTAAATTCTAAAATATAAATATCTTGATTCGTTCATCACTTAATATGTTTATGATTATTTACATATACATACATACATACATAACGTAGCACCGCATTTCTTCGAATACTTGTGACATATTACTTATTACAATGTCGTTCGGCTGAAGAGAAAATTTTTTTCTAGACTTACAAGTAGTAGGTACGTGACAAAATTATTCACGCCTGCTCCAAACTACAATGGACTTTAAAGAAACAGCCATGACTACGTATCTTGAGGGTCCGCGACCTATAGTGCGTTTCTATAATTGTAAAGTGTAGAAATGCAGCTATGCACTTTCCTGTTATTTATTCCTTTTTAATCTGGCCAGTTTTGCTTTCATGCTGGTATTATTTGGGCCATTGGGTTTGAACTTTAACTGGTTCTTGCTCAACTGTACCACACCTGTTAGGCTCGCCCAGCCAGCTTATATGTATGTATATGCCTGTTAAGAAATAGAATTCTTGCCGTGAGAACTTGCAGAATATTTTTTTATGGAAGCTGGAAATGAAAGTATAGTTGTATATGATTAATAAGCATAAATCAGTTTTGTTTATAATTAAACAAAAGGACAGCTAGCATCACATATCAGTCTTACCTCTGTTCTCAATAGATTTTGATACCGTTTTTATTTAGGGCATTCTCTCCTGAAGGTTTATAAGTAAAATAAATTGCAATTTAGCTTTTCTTCAAACGAGAAAAAATAATTTTATGTAACCAAGTCATAAAAAAAATTATTCCTCAAATATAAGAAGAAATATAGATGTGTAATGTACCGTTGGAAAGCGCAAAATTAGAGAAGTTAATATGCATTAAAATAAATCGTACACGTTAACATAATGTTGTTGAAATACATCAACTTATGAACATATGCTATTGGTAAAGAGGGAGGTTATAATTGTTAGATATTGCCACCGTCGTACAGGATCGTGCCAGGTATATTCTCTTCCATTCAGTATGCAAGATTTAACAACCTTACGTACCAATTTGTAAGTTATTTCTTAACATAAATGTTAAGTTGCTATAAATCTATAAACTAACATTGTTATTAATTTTATTCAAATTTTATAATTTTCATTAAAACAGATGTTTCACTATAAACTAAATGGGATTCCTATGGAAACTTAATCGAACTTTTAAAATTTAATTTCGATAGTTAATATAAAATATTAATAAACAAGATGAAATAGGAACAGTAGTCATGTATATAGTTTTTTCCTGTTATCTATGCTTCAATTTTATACAAAAAACAAATAAACTGAACCACTTTGGATTTATGTTCTTCTTTTCTGCTGATGATTAAATATAATAATGAATAGACGTTATAAGATAAAAATGTTTTCTAGCTAATTGCCCTTGTCGTAACGATGAGCCAAAACACCCAAAGCATAAATTATTTTTGAAACATAAATGACATCTCATTGAGACTGAATGCATGCGAAGTAGAGGCCGGTATAGTAGTATTAAATATTATACCTACACTTATTATCTTATCTTGCTCAGTATAACTAATCGGCTACATAAGAAATCATATGGGCATGAATAAATAAATATATATATATATATATATATATATATATATATATATATATATATATATATATTAATAGAACTAACCATATAAACATGTTATTAATATTATTTAATTTCGTTGATTCCCTGCGGTCAGCTCTTTCTTCCCGAAGTCCTTGGTTCTTCTTCATATACCACTCCTGCAGACCTTGGAAACAGATAGGATCCTTATTTAAATATTAGTTATAGCATTCTATATAAAGATCTTAGCACTAAACGGTAGGTTATGTAATTGAAAGACTTGAAGGAAATCAGCATTTACTGCAAGCTTTTTTGAATTTTGTTATCTAATAATCACTCTGGCGATGGAGGAATTATCTTCCATTAAAGGAACTGTATCATTATCCTTCCCACAAATTGTTTTCCTATAAAAGCGTCGGTTTTGCGAAACTCCGATCGTAATTTAAATCAGTTAAACAAACGTTCTTAAATAATTTTCAAATGTTCAATACCGCAATATCAAGGCTATAATTAATGAGTTGTATAAATATATTTATGATCTATTCATACTCACGTTCTGAGAGAGGTATTTGTAACTTTTAAGCCAAGAAAATATACAATGTGAAAAAATTACTTAAAAGCGTTTTTATTAACTAATGTTATTTCCGTTATTTTTTTTTTAAAACTGATGATTTTCTAAATAAAATTTTAGAATTTTTTTGACAGAAGTAAGTTTGAATTCTGTGGATAAAACTAGTGCAAATATTTTATTCAATTTATTTAATTCTTCAGCCTTATAGGCTAACTTTGCCTTAGACTTGACCGAGTAAAATACTCTCCATCTAACCCGATCCTCTGGTGCAATTCTCCAGTTGTTCACCCCCTTGGACGAGAGTCTTTGTCCACAACGCCCCACCTGCTCCATGGTCATCCTCTTCTTGTACCAGCTTCGTATCAACTACCACCATCGGGATTTCATATCGCAGTTTGTAGAAACAACTGACAATCTTCTCGATGTTTAGAATACTTTCCATCTCAGCATTGCTATATATCATCCATCAGCCAGTTTACAGATGTTTCCGTAGATCCGATTTATGACTTATCTTTCGAAAATATTAAGGCTATTATAATTAGATTATTTTTAGGCATTGTATTTAGGGTCCTTATCATACCGCTGGTCTGATATACATTTTTTTCTTGGTGCCATAAGCTAATCATGTTATAAACATAGATTGTCTGATTTAGAATTTATATAATTTAATCTTATTCTCAGCAATCGTGGTCCAAAAAGCCGTGTATTTGCGTAAATATTCTTTTGTCAGTGGCTTGACAATTTCATTACTTAACGAATTTGTCGGAAACGTTTCCACGTATCTCCTATTTTTTTTATTTATTCGGAGCATTACTTCCACCCACTTTCGCAGGATAACTTCATAGTGCATTTTCAGTCATCAACAAGATGTCATCCGCAAAGAGACTTGCCAAATCCAATCCATTAGCTTATTGGTTTTAATGATTTCACTGTCACCTTTGTGCAGGATTACAATGTTGATTCCGGAGGCTGTTCGTCTTATCAACTAATTTTCTGTATTTTTTTATTTATTTTCATGAGAGCGGCGTCGTCTAGTGGATAGAGCACTAGTCTACGTTCTCCAGGTACTGGGTTCGAATCCCGGCTATGGCAGAGTATTATTTATTCTGTTAATTTATCTGGGGGGTGAACCTAGGGTATAGAGACCCTCCTGGGGCAGACCTATTCTCTTTAAAGTGGGTATACCCAAAATTGGGAGGAACAAGCTGACGGTTGAGCGTGATAAAGGCCTAATCACCTCATTGCACGGCCGTTGGTCTAGAAACAGTACAAATCTCTATATGTACTGAGCCCAAGACCCTTCATGGGTTGTAGAGGTACAGGGTTTTTTTTTTTTTTTTTTTTAATATTATTTATTTTCATAATGTATGATTGTAACAAGGAACAAATATATGACAATTGAATTACGACATTTTCTTCAATTTCTTGTTTTTTTGTGTTTATCAAGAAGTGTTCAGTTAGCATCTCGTTTCCATGTTTCTTGAAACGATAGAATCTACTGTATGTTCCAAACCCACCTCTCATGTTTATTTAGGCATATATGATGGTACTTGACCAACTTGGGATATTTATACAAATCCATTACATTGCCGTTAATGGATTACATTACCGGATTGATCCACGATTTATCGTCTTAATTTATAGTAGTAATGTTTTTGGTTGATGTAAATATAAAAAGTGTGAAACATATTTACTTATGTGACATTTCAAAAAACATAAAAATTACAGAAAACCTAGAGTAAACAATCTTTACTTTCCGAATTCAATATTCGCTAAACGGTCTCGATCTCATGGCCATTGAGGAGCTGGTACAAGTGACATTTTTGATGACCTTTGTTTGGTGGTTAATTTCAAACCTGTTTTCGGATCTTCTTCACCTTGAAAAAGGAGAATGTTATAGCATCATTAATTTTTTTTTTACACTTTTCGGTTGTTTTTTTCTAGTCTGCATTCGGTATGTGGCTTGCATTTGGAACGACGTGAATCGTCCAGGGCTCAGTTCATAGATGAGTTTAATATAATTTAAATTTCTGCTATGGTGTCTTTGACTATCTCAGTCAATTTTGAGATTTTTATTAGCGTCATATACATAACCATATCACTGGTTACTATTTAAAGTGGAGATTACATGTGGATGGTACTTTTTCATAACCTCACACAGCACGGTGGTAAAAGAGATCTCGTATTAAGTAAGTAATACATGAAATTTCAAAATTTTTGTGTATCCATAACTGTCGGTATGGCAAACCATAAGTAAGGATTGAAAAGAGAATTATGTTATTCAAAATCATATTAATATGAATAAGATACATGTACAAATAATAACACCCTTCCTTTTATTCATTGAACATCACTTTATGCTACTGGGGCTAATCGGATGATGCAACAGTTGGAGTCATAAATTTTGGCTATCCAGGTTTAATTAGGATAAGGATCTTTAGCGAGTACCTGACATCGCACAGGCTCGAGATCACCATTTTACGTCCCCTCCGATGGACGGCATAACCTCGGCTTTTTTTTACTCATATTGTGAAACCCTAGTCAACGGTCATATAACATTGTACACATTAGTTCTTGTTCTTAAATAATGTATAATAAAGATAGCATAGCATAACGAAGCCCTGATGAAAAGAAATGGTCTCGTGACCTTGCGTTGAATTCTCAAAGTGGCAATTCTTTTTTCTCATTTATACAGTTGTAAACTCCAGCAGGGCAGGGATTATAATACAGATTAATAACATGTTGCCAGCCGAAATTTTAAGATTTATTCCTAAGTCTTTCTCTGAACAAACTTCAACGGTATTGTGTGAATTCAATACAGTTGATTCCAGTGCCTCAATGTGCTTCTGAAACACTCTCACTCAAATTAAATTTTTATATATTGACCTTATCGTTCAAAACAATTTAAAAATATTATTTTCGATCCATATCTAAATCTGAATTGCAAATAAAATATGGAAATTAAAGAAAGCGAGAAAAAAAATCAATAAATTAACTATTAAACACTTGAGGGAGGAATTTCGAAGGATCTGCTGTAGGATACCTAGTTTCTAAAGCTGGTCTATAATATTTTAAATCTTTGACTGGTTCTTGCCGAGCAGAGAGAGAAAGAGCTGTTCCGTAAATATTAAACACGTGTTTTAGGGCGTGGTTTCACGGCTTATTTTGGACGATACCTTGAAAGTAAATAATAATATTATATCAAATAACAATCTACAGTTGTCACTAATAATATTATGTCCCATTCGTAAGTTAGCAATAAAACTCAGACTAATAAATGTCATGTTTTCACTCCCCCTCTTACCACGAATTTTAAAATAAATGAAACTTTTATTACAATTATTTCACTTTTGTTGAAAACTTGCTTTCATGCGTATGAAGTTATGATGATGACAGGAACACAAGGTTTTCCTATTTGTATAAACAGGTTATTCGGGGTTAATGTTTTATTTTTATATACCGTTACGTGTTCTTCTGAAGTCTTTATGCTTCAGTGTCAGCTATAACTAAGAGATTGACGCTTTTATAAATCGGTCTTGTAGTTATAGTTCCTGACATTACTATGTTTTAACTTATAAATCATAAAGTTTTTAATAGACTAACCGAGATAAAATACATATAAATGTATCGCAACTTCCATCGTTAAATATTCTTTAGCAAGTGTGGAAGAAAAGTATGTCAGGCTTTGGAAATAAAACTATCGTACTATATATAGGAGACAAGTCAAGGAAAATTATAATGGAGGCAACAAACAATATTTTTTTTTACTTCATTAGCTGCCGTTTCGACTAAATCGTGTTCTCCATATTCAGAGATAGAGCGTTATATAATAAAGAATAATAAATAATAAGCTAATAGTAAGTTATATTATTATTATTATTATTATTATTATAGTATATTAATGATAAATTACTTTCTCTATTCTTGGTGATGACGTTTCTTGTTCCGCAAAACAACTAAATAATTATTACTTCTTTATGTTTAGGGTAGTTACCCGGAATGATTCCCAGCGAACATATGTAGTTTAATTAATTAATGTAATATGTTTGTTTGTTTATTTAACGTCACTTTATGCTACAGACGATGCATCAGTGGGAGTCCTGAATCTCGCCTATCCAGGTTTAATTAGAATAGGGATGTTTAACGAGTACCTGACATCGCACAGGCTTTTTACCTTCACCTTTTTTATGTCCCCTCTGAAGGATAGCATAACTAAGGATTTTTTACTCTCATTAAAGAATCCTAGGGCCACCTAATATAATAGGACCAAATATAAATAAATATTTTACATAAATACAATAATTATATAAATATATTAATATATAAATTTATATAAATAAATTTTGTGACCTCAATTATCACTATATTGAATTTTAAAATAGGTATGCTTTGGTCTATATATGAGTCTATATAGATATGAGACAAAAGTTTCATATATAGATACAAAGAAATTGTTAAAAACCAAATGAGACTAAAAAGAAGATTGTAATATGGTCCAATAATTATTTTAAACTAAAGGGACAATATATAAATTTAAAAAGAGATTTGGATAAATTTTAATAAAACAAATGGGACAATAAATGAATATTCTTAATTATTGATATTAAAATAAAAATTGATATTATCATTTTCGAATTAAGAGGTTTATTTAGAGTGATCTATTAAAGAAATTCACTGAGGTGAAAATCGATAATATGGTTTGAATTTATTTACCACAAAATTATTATAATTTGCAGAAATTCTAAGACACGTTCGTATTAAGAAACCGTTTTGTTTTATAACGATATGTTATCAAGCGGATTCAATTTTTACTCAGGTTTTCTCAAAAAAGAAGTACCATTGAAATAGTAATACATTAATTTACATTTATATTTCATATGTAACATTTATATGTTTTCGTTAATGGGACATGTAGCAGTTCCCACTAGCGTCGTTGAGGCAGTGGGTAGTTTCGATATCTTGAACCCCATTGTCACCGAATTACAGGTGAGGCCTTATATAACCGGTTGCGGTCAGTAGAAAGCCGGTCAGGGAAATTATCTAACGAAATAACTCAAATTATCCCATTTATATAGTTTTTAAATGGACGATTATTAAATGCCTAATACAAAACAATATTCCGTGCTAAGATCATTCGTTAGTTTTTAGAAGTCATATCAAATGCGAATTCGGTAAAATTTGTCAATGAAGACTGTGTTGGTGCATTAAATTCATTTATGTATAAAGAAATTCTTGAATGGGAATTACCCCACATCACATCCCAAAGCATTAAATGTAGTAGTGGTTACAATAACCATTGAAGAAATTTGGTTTATAACGATTGGATACGAAAGGAATTTAATGGAATGTGGAGCACTAAAGTTCACTTCTGTGTATCGAAAAAAGCCTGCTAATAGTAATGTATAAGAGTTTTATCTTTTCTTTAGTAAATTGGAAGTTTAGAGCATTTTCTAAAATTCCAATTTTAACTAACTCGATTACTTTGAAAACATGAAATTTATACTGAGGAGCAAGATGTCGGATGGCCAAATGACCAAAGACTGGCACAGGAAAACAAAAACTAAATAGATTAGTTTTAGTTTATTATGTTTCATGAATTTTTAAATACTTTCAATGTTTTAAAATTAAAATATTTGTACATGGTAATTATTTATTTTGTTTTTATATTCACTCCCGCCTCGAATTTTCAGGCTATTCGGTTTTTTTCGGGTCAGAGGTAAGCGCGAGGGAATTATGCCAGAGTTAAAACCTCCTCGGCACCGAGAAGCGAACTGGTAATGATTGTATCGCAAGTTTAAGTTTTCAGATTACGGGGAATTACACCACTCGGCCATCACTCCCCTATCAAAGCTTTATAATATACTAGAAAATATCATGAGTAATATTGGCGATTCTCATTATTTTACTTATTGTAATTCTTCGATCATTATTTAAACTATCCCTAATATCAGAACAAACAACTAACAAAAACTTCTTAGCTTAATTGATACAATACCTCACCTTCATTGATATAAACACAAAAATACTTACTTACTTTACTTTATAGGCGTTCCATCAAGGGTTGCCTCCACCAGTCAGTGCAGAGCTCCAAGCGCTTCGGTCCAACCAATCATCTTCTTGGAGGCCTCGGCCAGCCATTTCTTCTTGGACTCCTTCAATCCACCTGCTTCTGGGTCGTCCACGTCCTCTCCTTCCTGGCGGAACCCAATCCAGGATTCTATTGGGCCAACATTCCTCATTCATTCTTTTAACGTGTCCATACCATCTTAGGCGGCGTGCCCCGATCCTTTCATTCACCGATGTACCCACCTCCATCCTCTGGCGAATAACTTCATTCCTAACTTTGTCCAGCCTGGTGACCCGTATACACCTTCTCCAGAAATCCATCTCCACCGCTTGCACCCTCGAATACAAACGGGAGTTCATTGTCCATGTTTCTGAAGCGTATGTCAGGATAGACTCAACTATGGCTGAGAAAATTCGGCGTTTGTTCTCGGAAGATATCTCCGTATTCCAAAGGACTGGATGTAACATTCGGGTAGCCTTACGGGCCTGTTCCACCTTCTTTCTCACGTCATGCTCAGACGACCCGGCAGCATCCAAATAAGATCCAAGATATTTGAAAACGTCCACCTTTTTACAAGTTTCGCTGTCTACCCGAAGCGCACCAGTGTCATTATCGCCAATGGCCATGTACTCGGTCTTCTCAAAGTTAATTTTTAAGCCCGCCGCTTCATAGCAGGACTTCAGTGACAATATCATTATTTCGAGATAGACTTTCCGCCTCGCAAAAACGACCTGGTCATCCGCAAAGAACAAAGATATCAGCTGCTCGTCGTCAATGAACGGCCCAACATCCCCACATTGCTCGTACCATGGCTTCACCGATTCATGCAGGTATATCTTAAAAAGTGTAGGTGACATACTACACCCCTGCTTTAATCCCTTGGTACCATGAAAAGGGTTAGAGAGATGGTTCCCACATCTTATGTGATATACATCATTGCTGTACAAGTGCCTCACAGCCTTTATCAATGACCCACTTATACCAGCCTCTTTAAGTGCCAACCACAGTCTCTCCCTGGGTACATTATCATACGCCTGTTCCAGGTCGATAAACGCCATATGGAGTTGCTGCTTTCTTTCTTGGGACTTCTCAATAAGCTGGCGAAGAACAAATAAGTTGTCCGTACATGACCGGCCCGCTGTAAAACCTGCTTGCTCCCGAGGGGTAAAATATGCCTCCTCTAGCTTGTCCCGGAGCATTCTACCCATAATCCTGGTAACGGAGCTTTGTACGCATATTCCTCGGTAGTTCCTGCACACTTTTCTGTCTCCCCTCTTGTATATTGACGAAATATAACCAGCTCTCAGATCTTCCGGGATATCATCTCCCTTGAGAACAAGATTAATCACATCCGTCAAAAGAGTGACCAATTTCGCACTTCCCGCTTTCAGGAGCTCCATAGCAATTCCGCCTGGTCCCGGAGATGTCCCAGTCTTTGTCTTTGACAGGGCCCGTTGAACATCGTCCTCCTTCACCTGGACCGGTGTTTTATCTGCTTCAGACTCGGTGTCATTTTTCCTATTTGTAAACTGTGGCCTATCTTCAGTTAGAAGAGTTTTGTAGTGGTTTTCCCACTCCTTTTCCTTAATAGGGGAAAGTATATTTCCTTTCCTTGATGCCCGCAACTTTTTCAGTACGCTCCAGGACTCCCGGACTCGATTGAACCCTAACGTACTGTTGATCCGTTGGCAACACCTTTCCCATGAAGCGTTCTTGGCTTTTGTTACCATTTCTTTTACCTTCCGGTTCAGGGTTCTATATGTCACCCAGTCCTCTCTCATAGCGGAATAGAAAACACAAAAATAAAGCATTAAAAATAAATTAAAAGTATGCAAATTTAAAATAACTTAAATTATATTAGTTTTAAGGAGTTAATCAAAATTCTAATTTAAAATAACATTAATTAAATTAAATTTGGAGTGGACTATAATCGTCCAAAGTATAGATAGCTTGCTGTCAAATAAAAATTCTAAAAGGGCAAACCCCAACATGGCTGTATGCCCTTGAACGATTTTTAATAAGATGACTACAATTAAAAAGATCAATATGAGGCTATGACGCTGAAAGCTACAATTGCACATCAATAAAAAAAAAAAATAAAAAAAAAAAATAAAAAAAATAAAATAAAAAAAAAAAAAAAAAAAAAAAAATATATATATATATATATATAAGTATGGAGTACTTTTCGTGTAATGTACTTTGTTTATATTAAATTACTTTTTTTTACTAGACTTAAATTATATTCTGTTATATTATACCGGGGCTCGTTTCTATTATATTTGAATTTTCCTTAACTTACTAGGTTCCACAAATGTCATGGACATTACGATAATGCCTTTCATATAATTGGTGTCGAATATAATAACCTTCTAATTCTCTTACAGCAGAAGAGGTCACCCACCCCTATCTCGGTGGCTCTGATAGGAAGGCCTCCACACAAGAAGGACGAGCAGGACCTCTCCAAGATCCCTGGAACTCCAGGAGTTGACTATCCTCTCTTCAGGTCCGTTCCTCCAACATCCTTCTCATGCGCTCACGTGCCCTTCGCACCTGGCATGTACGCCAACGTCGAGACTGGCTGCCAGGTAAGTCCAAAATTACAGTAGATTTTCCATGTTCTAAACAGTATGAATCGAATAAAAAAAAAAAAGATTAATTTAATGTGATGAAGAACATTCGTTCCAAAAAAAAAAAAAAAAATACAGAAGAAAAAGAAATGATGATGGTATCAAGTTATTTTACTCTATTATATTTTCTTTTGAAATTTGGGATAAAAGTAATCGCATCCGCGGTTGGAAAAAGGACATCATACCCCATTGATAACCGTTTGGTAAAAGGAGCTTAACAGCGGTCGAAGCGACATTACCTAGTATTACGACTATCTTTTCAGAAGCCTGGTAGGACGGTTGCTAAAGGTTATGGAAACACCCAATCGAAAGTTTTCTTCTAGAATGCGGTTGACTTAACCAAAGATAAGTCAATTGAGCTTAAGAAAAGTAATACTGATGCAGATCCTGATTTTAGAAGCAGGTATATGATATCTGACAAACCAGAACTCTAGTCAACCAGGATATCAAACATACACAGTCCCACATTTGAGGCAGACTGCTTAGGGAATCATTCTAATTGTAAAATCTAGTATAAAAGAAGAAGAGAATTAATTCACAATGAATGTATAAATGTGAGGCAGTTGAATTAGCTCTGTGGAAAGGGAAATTAACAGATATATCTTTACAGGATTGGAGTAGTAGGTAGCCCATTATGTATCTTAGGTCATGGCGAGGCGATGACAACTCTCAGAATTACTTCTTGAGAGACTTAAATATTTATTGCGCAGAAAGGAAATGTATGAAGGGCTTTTCGACGTTAGGGGGAGGGGCGTTATGGGGAAAAAAACTATTACTGGAAAGAATTAGTCCGGGTAGCGGTTAGTAAATGAAATAACTAAATAGTATTAACTATTTATTGCTTGCCAACGTTTCGACCCCCATTGTGGGTCATCATCAGAGCTAAAAAGATACAAAAGAAATACAATACAATAGCATTAAATACAAATTATATAAACTATTGAGCTAGAGAATGTCGGTATTAAAATATAAAAAAGTAATGAAATCAATTAATTAAATTACAATGGCTATAGTATAATAATGAAATATAGCTTTTATATATAATAATTATACTATAGCCATTGTAATTTAATGAATTGATTTCTTTACATATATATTTCTTCTTTTTTATATTTTAATACAGACATTCTCTAGCTCAATAGTTTATATAATTTTGTATTTAATGCTATTTTATTGTATTTATTTTGTATCTTTTTTGCCCTGATTATGACCCATAATGGGGATCGAAACGTTGGCAAGCAATAAATAGTTAAAACTATTTAGTTGTTTCATTTACATACCGCCACCCGGACTAATTCCTTCCAGTAATTCTTAATGGTCAACTAATTATATCCAAAATGAAAAAAACTATTAGACAGTATTAGTGAATATGTTATAATCTTGTTTGTTTTGTTTAATAAAGTGAACAGTTGTGTTATTAATATATAATGTAGCGGAGACAGATTAGTTCATTTATTATCAGCTAATTTAGTTTCCTATATGATACGATAATGCAAAAACATTAAAAACTTCTCTCTACAAATATGTATTCACTCAATACGTACTGGTAAAAAAAAACAGGTATGCGGCCCTGTTTGGGCACCTTGATCTGATCGTGTCGAGTGAGAGGCCCAATTCTTTCATTGATAAAAGTTGTCCTCGATTTGGTTTCAAAACTCCGTTGCGTAAGGGAAAGGTATAACCGGCAGGAATTATTTGCAATGCATCAGCTATCGTGGTTCTCAAAAAACAGATGTATGTATAAATATATTGATTGACATATATCTTTCATATTTTCTGTGACTAAATATTTTTTTCTTCTGATAAGAACATACATTTTTTTAATTAATTCATCACCGGACCAAATTAATTAATTTTTTTTTACGAGTTATAACTATATTTATTAGTTTATAAATTTTAATTATTTAACGTTTTAGTAATTATTAAACCATCCCTTAGGCTTACCACGTCTGCCACGACGGTAGGGAGGGCGAGCAGGGAGCTTCCTTCCTCTGCTCCAACGGTACCCTCTTCAACCAGAAAGAATTCGCCTGCGATTGGTGGTACAACGTCAACTGCAATGAGGCTCCACAATACTACGAGTGAGTATTATTTGGATTTTATTATAAATGTATTTTATTTTATATTTATAAGTTATAAAATATTAGCAACATCATATTTTTACAATATTAACCATTAACCAAACTAAAATTTACCTATAGAAAATAACCACGGAAAATCTAGCACAGTTAACTACTGAATTAAATATTTTGTTTATTATAAATATTCTGATTATTAATAGATTAAAAAATCAAAACTTAGTCAATATATTTTTTGTATTCCAAAAGCCGTACTTAAGCTTTTTCACCAAGGAAGTGAATTATGAATTCCGAAGAGTTTTTGTGTAAATCGGGATTTAATTACTGAAATCTTGTGTTTAAACACAGAGGATAATTATTGTGGAGAAATGCGTTAAAATTGGTAAAGTTTCCTTATCCTTTTTCCTCTTTAATGGGCTGTTTAACAAGTGTCGTTAGCTTTGTTAAAATAATGAACAATAAATGACCGTTTTTCAACCAAATATTTCAGTTAATATTTCTTCGAAATAAAATACAATAAATAATTAAAGTATAGCCAATTTTATCTAGCATGATTTGCCATTTGCTGGCCAATGGCATGACGGGATGTCTGAAGACGAGCATTATCGTATTGGAATATAAATCCTTTTTGGTTGATCAGAGCAGGGTAAGGCTCTGACAACTTCGCGTAAAATCTTTCCAGTTGTTAGCAGTGAGTTCATAGAGCATCCATCAGAAACAATTTTGTGATGAATAACACCTTCAAAATTAGAAGCAAAGAATGGATATCCTCTTGCAGCAACCGGAAAAGCAATTCGACAGCGGTCTTGACATTTCTCACCAGTATTTGGATTTCGCCAGGAAATCCACTTTTCATAACAGGTGACAACCTTCTGGTAATATCTCATATCTGTTGAGATATAACCAGAAGGTAATATCTCTGATGGTGAGATTCCTAGACAGAATTCCCTAATGTAAGCTACAGTACCTTATTAGTAATCAGAGAGCCATAAATCTACGAGCAGCCAATGGGTTATACCGACGTTTTTATAACTTTTGGTGTCATTAAAACTAAAAAAAAAAAATTAATAATATAGGATATATAATTTTATAAGGATATAAACAATATAATTTTAAAGGATCTCAACTCCAAGATTCTAAAGGTATTTAATATGCATTTAAAGAACTCTGCTAAATTGTTGGTGATAACCAATTTAATGTTTCATTCCTAATAAAAACAAATAAATAAAAACATTGGAACGAGAGTTTACAATTTATCGATATGGTTCTACCTAAACCAAAAGGTGAGCCCCATCACCTCATTATAGATTCATAGAAGATCATTATATATTACAGGTATTATAGAGATATCTGACATCCTTAAAATGCATAAATGCAGAAAAAGGAGAAAATTAAAAAACTAAGGTTTAAAAAATTATCGATATTTTGTCTCATCTTTAAAATACACCTATTAATTTCCTACAAAGGTTTTTATTACTACTAATAATAATAATAGGCTTAGCGAACCCGAAGGTTCGATGCCGATACCACCAAATTCCGCCTACACAGACTCGTCCAATGCTCACCATTCAAGCCCAAGCTCCCGAGATCAGCCTTAACGCAATCCTCCCATCTCCGCTTCGGCCTACCTTTCGGACGCCTACCAGTCGGATCAGCAAATACCAACTTTCTCGGAATCCGATCGTCATCGAGCCCAACAACTTTACTCGCCCATTTGAGTCTCCGCGATGCAATCAGCTCAATTATATTCACAGGATGCAAGTTCCGCAATTCCGCGTTATGCAACCTTCTAAACTCCCCAGTGGCCTCATCTCTCTTTGGGCCAAATATTTTACGCAATACCTTATTTTCGAAAACCTTAAGCCGTTGTTCATCCTTTAAAGTAAGCGGCCACGTTTCACATCCGTAAAGAACCGTTGGTAGAATAATAGTTTTATAAATTCTAATCTTTAAGTTTTTAGATAGAAGCCGCGAACTAAGTAACTTAGCAACTTTAACCGGGACTTTATTTCTTCCTGGATTTCATTATTTCTAGTTATAATTGAACCTAAATACTTGAATTTCTCTACGTGTTCAAAAGTATGACCTGATACATCAATATCACCAAGATCGACACCGTTTCTGCTACTAATCATATACTTCGTTTTATCGGTATTTAATTCGAGTCCTATTTCTTTACCGGTTTTTATTAACACACTTGTATTTAGTTGTATGGTTTCCGTGTCTTCACCTAGCAGTACCAGATCATCGGCATACCCCAAAACCGGAATCTTGTCACCCATATTTAAGCCTTTCTCGGTACACATCACCTTTTCTATGACATATTCTAAAGCTATATTAAATAACACAGGTGAAAGGGAGTCACCCTGTTTCAAACCCGATCGCACCTCAAATCTCTCGGAGTAATTATGACCGATTCTAACTTTATGGAATGTTTCCGACAAACACATCTCTACGAGGTTTACTAACTTTCTAGGTATTCCCTGTTCAATCATGATGTTATATAGCTTCTGACGGTCTATTGAATCATAAGCCTTTTTAAAATCGATATAAAGTTGATGGACTACACCGTTGTATTCCAATTTTTTCTCTAATATTTGACGTAGGGAAAATATTTGGTCAATAGTCGAGCGATTACGCCTAAAACCACATTGGTAATCTCCGATAATTTCCTCAGCGTATTCCGTGATTCGACTAGTTAGAATTGACGAGAATATTTTATAGCATACTGGGAGAAGAGAGATCCCACGATAGTTGTTACAATCCGACCTCGGTCCTTTTTTGTGATCCATTCTTCGAGCATTTTTTCAGTTTCCCAGATCTTTTTAACTAAAAAATGTATTTTGGAAACGCCCGCTTCTCCACACGCCTTAATTAATTCACTCGTGATATTATCATTTCCTGCGGCCTTATAACGTTTTAATTTTCCTATCGCCATTTCGACTTCCTCTTTACTCGGTGCGTCTATCCATGGTTCAGCGCTCTGATATTCAGAGAGAGGAGATTGATTATTATTTTCCGTATTTAAGATGCCGTCAAAGTGTTGTTTAAATTTATTTAATATCTCAGAAGGATCCGCAATTATATTGTTATTTGCATCTTTAACCGCATTCAATAGAGGTTCAAATCTTTTACGCGATTTGTTTATACCTTTGTACATCTCTCTTACGTTATTTTCGTTTCTGTGTTTTTCTATTTCTATTATTTTGCCTTTAAGATACTCTCTTTTCTTATTTTTTAAGAGTTTTGAAGTTTCATTCTTTACTAACCGAAAATAAGCCACATTATTATAGCTTGGATTATTTAAGGAATTCAGTTTAGCGGTTTTTCTTTTTTCGCACATATTTTGACAATCCCTGTCGAACCAAGGTTTGTTCTTTTTATTTTCGATTTTTCCAAGACATAAATTACCGACCTCTTTAATATTATCCCTGATCCCTTCCCATAGTTTGTTTACATCTTTGTGTTCCTCGTCTGAAGATTCCAAAGCTTCGAACCGATTTTTTACTTCTATCGCGAATTGTTTTCTAATTTCGAGGTTGTTCAATTTAACTAAATCAAAATTCTCGGGACGAATATAGTTCGGTGTTCTCTTTTTTGTATTTAGTTTTTGTCGAAGTTTCGCGATTACTAATTCATGATCAGAACCGCATTCTGCACCCCGATACGATCTCACGTTAATTATGCTACTTTGCCATCTGCTTTGTATTAAAACATGATCGATTTGATTCCGTATTTGTCCATCCGGCGATGTCCACGTATACTTATGAATATCCTTATGTTTAAATGTAGTACTTTTGATTACTAGGTTTTTCGAAATGGCAAAGTTTATTAGTCGGGTCCCATTATCATTACTATATTCGTGCAAACTTTCTTTACCGATTGTAGGACGATATACTTCTTCCCTTCCAACCTTTGCGTTCGCGTCGCCTAGTATTATCTTAATGTAATTTCGCGGTAACTTATCGTAAACCGACTCTAGTTTATCATAAAATTCGCATTTTACTTCATCATCACTGTCTTCGGTGGGAGAATGAATGTTTATAAACGCGATTTTAAACCAACGCCCTTGAAATATAGCAACCGATATTCTTTCACTAAAGAACTGTACGTCCCGTAATGCGGAAAGAAATCTATTCCTAATCAGAAACCCGGCACCTAGACAATAATTAACGCTCCCCCCGTACCAAATAGTATACTTTCCTTCTGTTAACGAACCCTCCCCTGGCCAGCGAACCTCTTGTAATGCAACGATATCTAAATGGTACCCCTTAACTTCATTCGCGACCGACTTTAACCCACCTGCCGTATTTAAACTTCTAACGTTCCACGTCCCTATTGTTAGATCTCTAATTTTCATCTTGCGCCATGATTCCCCTGAAGCAGTCCCCACCCGGAGACCCGAACGGGGGACTAGTTCACCTCCGGATAATGAGCGTTTTACCTCAGAGGAATCCATGACTTTTGGTGATATTTTGTGAACTAAAATATGTGAGTAGGGCGTTCGAACCTACGTCACACCCTCCAGCAAGCCTGGGGGGCCGCTCTCATTGTTGGTCAGCGAGTCCATCGGACTTAGCCGGGAGGAGCTTCCGAGGAAATTCCACCGACCATCCCCACATCCGCCACCCGTGGGACGCTCCCCATACGCGGTAATGAGATCCGCGCGAGGTATTACTACTAATGTTTGCATAAATATCAAAATACCGCAAAGGTACAAGTTTTCCATAAAAACATTTTGGTTCTCTGTTTGCAATGCACACGAGAGTCAATGATTTTACAAAAGATAACTATATATTTAATGAAGAAAAAAATCATTTATAAAAAATAAAAGAGTTGCGCCTACATGGTGGTCAGTTGATTTAGCCCTCAGAGCAGGGCGGCCTTGCATGTAGAGCTAATATCTGTGACCGTCCTTAACTAAACCTATTCAAAAGCAAGCCAAAGCCATTTTCATCACCGATATGTTAGATAAGTGATTTTAAATCAAACAACTCAATAAATTGTGATGTCTTCGGAACCGACTTAAAATACTTTTCAGGATATTAAATCAAGTTAAAAAGGAATTTGGTGAGATATATGTTTAAACATATACAAATTTAAAACAAGCTCTATAGATTTTCCATTATAAGATTATTTTTTGGACTAATTCATTTCTTTAGTGCCATTACATTCTAAAAGGCTAATAGTTATAGTTATAAGATATTTCATTTTAAACCAATGGTGCTTTCTATAAATCAATTTTAGCTAATTCAATACGACCAATAATTTATCATAGTGTTTAGCATTAGCTTTGAACATCACAAAATATTAATTTACTCTTCGACACGGAGCCTGCTCTAAAATTCACATACAGAATCACCGCACACCACAATCAAATAAAGTAACGCATTTCAGACTTATTTCTGACAAAAGATTGACATGGGGTCCTTCCGGCAACGCTAAACTTTCTACTAAGACGTTTATATTTGATGCTGCATAGACGTTATAAATTATCCATGAGACAGAAACTTAACATAAATGGTTATTCATTAAAAAAAATCTGGTGCGGCAACACACGACTTTCAAATACCTACGTTTTTAAAATCGATTAAAGAATTTTCAAATACAGTTTGAGATAAAAATTAGTGAAACCATCAAAGAATTAGTTAAATTCAATTGATATAGAAACAAGTGTTTTATTAAAAAATTATTATCATATATAATTATATATAATTATTATATAATTATCTAAAATAATCAGTTTGTTTTATCAGCTTTTCATCTCTGTTTATTAACTTTTACAAGATTGTGTGTAAGATAATACTTGTTCTAAAATCTTTAGCTTTCCAACTGTATATAATAAAAACTTAAAAATATTTTTCAGTTTTCTCCTTTAGTTGGATATAGAATTTCCTAAACTTATATATTTACCTGTTTTTTAGCGATGCTAATCAGATATGGTAAATTTTATAAGAACTACAAAATAAAAGGTACTTTAGAGGAAGAAATTTTGAAATATAGCCATTCAAGCCCTTTCAAACTATTCAATCAGAATGAAACTTACTAGTATTAAAGCCCGTCCAATGTTACACCGATATAGCGATTTTAATCAAAATTGTTAGATCAGTTTTTGAGAAAATCGTAAATAGGTGCAAAATGCATGGTATAAAGTAGCTCTTCAATAATTATGAAATTTTAGTTTCATAGGACGTTTGGTTTTTCCCCGGGACTTACCACACACACACAGACCTTTTTGCGGAACTTGGTCATTTGGACTTAAGGGACCCTAAAACGTGTATTTCCGTTGAAAACTCAAATTAGAAAATTTTCATGATCGCAATACTTTCCCTTACTATATATATGTCATATATAGGTAAGTGAAAGTAAAGATATGTGGACTTACACTTGCCAAATTTATGGACTTTAAAAATAAACGGAAAACTAAAAAAAAAAGAAAAAAAAAAGGTGTTGATATGAAATGCTTTTACATATATTATTCTTTTCAGGCTGAACTTGTACGCTGAGAAGAACCCTTACTACCCGAAGAAGAAACCTGAAGAGGCACCTCAGCAAGCGGCCTACCCCGAATACGGATCTGCCTACTGATTGACTTCGAAAATACATTCGACTCCGTAAAACGAAGAAATTTCAAAGAATAATGAAGCTGTTGTTTTTCAAAAGAACATTTAATTTAATTTTTATATTTCGCATTGTTAATCATATTGAACATTATCATAATGGAGAACCTTCTTTGAATTAAATGTTGCCATTTTTATGCAATCAGTAAATAAGACATCATATTAATAAGTAATTGCTAGATAATTAAACATTAAAAAATGTATTGTAAGGACGACTGTAGACCTATAACTTTTAGGTTTATACACTTTAAGGAAGCAATATTAAACTATCACAGTTTGCCAGTTAATCGTCAGACTTTACTTTTCACAAATATTTTGAATTCTTTAAATCTTTTCCAACATAATTTCCTAGGTTATAAAATAATGTTACCTGATTTTTTTAATTTTCATCTGTCGTTACCAGGATGATTAAACTTTTTATTGTAAAAATATTAAATAAATTCTGTTGAATTAAGTTAAACTATTTTCTTAATGTATGTGTTTTACCTATTATTTGTAGTTTCATATAAATGATGTAGTCTTTTATTTGTTTATTTTTTCTTCTACTGTTTATTTACTAATTAAACATTATTTAGGTCGGATCTGAATCTCCTATTTAACACTACAAAGACAATATCGTTCTTCTGTGATTCGCTGTTCCTGAAATAAGTCATGTAGTCTTATATATGTGTTTGTAAAAGAGTATGGTGGCTTGTTGTAATCAGTACGGAATGATTATTTCACAATAAGCGTTCTATTCATTCATTGAAAAATAGTTTATTAAATCAAAACACATCTTTTTGTACACAGTTGGATAGCAAAATATTTCTTACATAAACCTTTTTAAACAAAAAGAAAAAAAAACCTAAAGAAATTCACTTAAGGGCATGCATTAAATAGTGGTATAATAAAATAAATAGAAATTCATACTGAATTTTCCTTACATAAGGAATTTTAAGGTTATTATAAACAAAGATGCGCTGTATATGAGCTTTATAGATTATATATATATATATATATATATATATATATATATATATACACACACATAAATGCAACACACATCTACTAACGACCCTGGCTTTGCACGGGTGCAATTTAAATGTTTCGTCATTTACATTACTTTTAAAAAAACTCAGTATGACAAATTGAGAGCTTATCACTTTGTAATTATGAGTTCAATGCACTTATCAAGAAAATATTATTATTATTTATTTCATTATTATAGATAGATAGATAGATAGAAAATAATTTTTATTCTGGGACTGGGTCCCTTTAGAATAACAGCTTTGTACAGTTTAAATATACAATATGTCTAGCCAACAGACAAGATGAACATGATTAACTACTATTTACAATAATTGATGAATTAGTATAAAACACAAAATAAATAAAATAAAAACAATCTTCAGAAGCTAATAAATGTTAGAAAAAAATGAGAAATATATGAGTTGATAACAGAATCGAAATTAAAAAGAAACAAAAAAAAAAAAAAAAAAAAATTAAATAAAACGAAAATAATTAGTAACATTGTACTAATACTTAGTATTCTTAAAATAACATTAACTCTGAAATAATAAAGAATCTATATTAGACCAAGAATTAATGAAAGATAATACAATTAAAACATAAATAAAAATAAAAAATACAAATATAAGAAATGAAATCTTTTAGTAACAAAAATAACGATATAAAAAAACTTTAACAAATAATGTAAAGATTGAACAAAGGAAAAAAATATATTTCATATTTAAAATATATGTCAGGCAGCGTCATTTTGGGATGTTAGAAGGTGCTGGAAAAGAAGGAATTTAAATGTAGAAAGGGAAGGAGCATGGCGGATGTTTGATGGAAGGGAATTCCAGAAACTAGTAGAACGGGCCAGAAAGGAGCATTCGTATTTTTTTGTTCTGTGGGAAGTGATATAAAGGTTGGAAAAACGGGATCTAGTCTCTAGTGGGTGAATTGTGGGTTTGAACTGTATTATATTTAGTCATTGGAAAAGTTTTGAAACATAAGTTGGTCAAAAAATCAAAATTGTTTCAGTTTATTTGTTTGTTATGTTAAACGGTTCCTATTTTATAGGAACCCAATTTAGTTTACAGTAAAAAATATGTTTTTAAGAAATGATCCATAAGTAGAAATAATTAATAGCAATGTGAGTTTTTGGATTTATTTATACGTGCGATTTGGTACGTAATATTTTCATGAAAATCTTGAGTACTTATAGAAGAATATGAGCTGTACGATACTGTAGTGGGCACACTAATCACCTAACATCCATTACACATAACAAATACAGTTCATAAGTTTATATGATCATAACAAGTCCATTAACATGTATTTATTTGTTGCATATCAATTTTTAAAATCCTGCACTTTCCATCATAATCATACTATAACTCAGGAATATTTGTGATTACTGTACCTAAAATTTGTTTTCCTTCCCTGAAACTTAATGCATATATTTACTTAAAATCTTCAGGAAGAATGCCAAATGATACTTAAAAAACAAACATTACTCAGTCACGTGTTTAGCAGGAGGTCGCGAAACCAAGATGCGTTATATTATTATATATATATTATATATAATATATAATATTATATTTATAGAGAGAGAGAGAGAGAAGAGAGAGAGAGAGAGCGTGGTGAACATTAATTAAATGGGTGGAAAATCAAATTATATATGGTTCGGTTCTAAGAATTGTTTTCAATGAAATGCACTCTTCTAAGTTGCGACGTTCTCAATGTTTTAGTACAAGTATATTTAAAATTTAATCTTTGGATAATAGGTCCTTTAAAAATTATAGATATTATTCTAATGTAGCGGAAAGAAGTCATATACCGATATTATGCATCTGGTGTGACAAATCATCAAAACTCTGTCAAAGTATTTTCTAATGATGGGAGTTCTTGCTCGCGATACTGGTGGGAGCTGGTCGTTTGGTAGCCGGATGAGAAACGGGCCTGTATTGCGCAAGGATATCTATTGCGCGCAGGTGTAGCCATCAATAGACATCCAAAGACTTCATCTATGCATTAATGGCATCAAGAGAAAGTTAGAGAGAGTTGCGCCACTCATTACTGCATGGGAACCCGCGGCCAATGATAAATCTTCCTTAGGGCTTTGTCTAAATTAAGAAGTGACGACTTATTTCCGGACTCATGCCGTGGAATACGTTGAACCAGTGCAGCAGGTTATTATCGAGATATGCCCCTCTGTCCATTTGTCAACCTTCGCTGACGTGTCGTTTTAATGCGACAACTAATTCATTTATCATCGCCTCTTCCTACCTTTGTATGAAGATTTATGCCGGATGAATGGTTCCCTCTCGGACGAGCTTTGAGAAATGGAGTTGTTAGCAGGATTATATACGATCTTCCCCTCGAGTCGCCATTCTCCAAGGACTGCCTTTGTGTTTATTTAATAGAGAGAAAAATAGCCCAGGTCGCCATTCCCTGTCAACAGTAGAATAATGATTTCTTAACAGGGGAAAAATATCCCCATAATGGGTTTGTGAAACAGATATTAACATTGTAACACCTTATGGAGAAAAGGTGTTAGTTTATGGTGTCTCTGATACTAACTCTCTTTTGTATGTACACTTTGCACTAACAAATAAAAAGTAACTCATCTGTAGAAACATTAGATTGATTATAGGTTTTATGATTAATGGTGATTCTCACTCCACAATTTATTTTCTCATTTCAAACGTTTCGGCTGTAGGCATTTTTCAAAGGAACTTAATAACAATTATTTTTATAAATTTAAGAATAATCAACATTTATACATTTTTATTAAATATTAAAATACCATTAATCTATCATATTTTTTTACATATCTATATATGAGACGTTGATTTCCAAAAGGTACTAAAGGACATTTTTTACGAAACCGATTTTTTTACATATTTGTATTCTCATCATTTAGTTTTATCTAAATATTCTATTTGATGTTATCTAATGAATTCTCAAGTCCTTAAAAAACGCGATTTAGAAATGCGGTCATTTTCTAAAAGTACTAATTACGCATAATTACGTTATTATTATAGTAAAAAAATAATTCTAAATTTAATGACAAAAAGACCCAAATTAGCTAGTTTATTAATATAGCAATGAGAGATTTTCGCGCTTCCTGTAAAATTTCCTAGAATGGATATAGTACCTTTTGGAAATCAACGTCTCATATGTAGCTAACCTATTAAATATCTCTTGTCAATCTTCCTTTAAACTATTAGATTAAGGTAACACTTTCCTTTCAATTTTATCAACAATTCAAATTGAAAGCATTATTCATCGTTCATTGTCTTCACTTAAAATACGTAAAATGAAATAACAATTTACAAAGCATAGCACTATAATTTATTTAAATTAAAATTTCCTGAAAAGTCTAAATCATTTTTTTACAAATGTTTTCACATTCAAAATATTATAAATGAAAATTCAAATATTAACAATATCCCGTAAATTCCAAATTCCGATAATATTATAAGTTAACCTCAAAACTTTTAATATTGAAGCATATTTTAATATTGCCTTCGGGCAATACGAGGCCTAAGCTGTGGAATATATATATCAGTTATTACTGTATACACATAGGTTTAGAATGTATATGTATTTATTGTAAATAAAGGCGTAGGATAAGAAAAAAGTATTGAAACAAAAAAAATATATTCAACTTTAATTCTGTTATTAATTAATTTTGCTTTAAATTTCAGCATAATTGATTGATTATTTTAAATATATATTTATTTCGAAAATTCTTAAAGTTTACATTGTTAATAAATCGAAATCAATTGTTATGTTAACATATGTTTTAAAAATATTTATTCATTATTTAGATTCATAGTTTTCTTGTAATATTTATTTCCAGACATTTCGGAGTCTTATAGTTCGTTGGCAAATATGTTTGGTATTTTAAATAAAAACATTTTTCTTGGAGACAAGTACAAATATTTAAACTTCACCAAACAAATATATTATATTAACATTTCCTGCAGTTGTGATAAATTTTTACATATTTCTGGAGACAGAATGGAAAGTTGCACGAAATGTTTATATAACATAAGTAATTTTTTAAGGTTGAAGGTATGTAATAATATTTCAGAAGAATGTTTTAGATTGAATATATTGCTGTAACTTTTTCATAGAAATGTAATTAAACGTATATTAACTTTATTTAGGGAATTTATTTTACATATCAAACTTTGATAAGTTTTTTCTGAGTGTGAATATTTGCTGTGTTTTTCATTTCTATTTAGGTATTTTTATGGTCATGAATGTACTTGCAATTATAACCTAGTGACAAGTATAAACTGTAAATGTATAAATATACACATTAAAGTAGTAAACAAAAAAATTCTAAAAAAACAAAAAAACAAGATCGAATAAACTTTCAAAGATTAAGGTATGAAAAACATCTTCCAATTAAAGGCAATGTATTAGATTTAAAAAAAATAACAGTGTAAGAAAGATGATAACACAGATAATATAAAGGAAAAATGGAGTTGTTTATAAATCATTCAAAGATATAATAATAAATTTGTTAAAAAATTAAAGAAAAAGAAATACACATGAAAAGACATGAAGAGTATATGCCTATTCACAGCACTCCACTAGGTAATCTAAACTAGAATGTCTCGAGGCCATCTTCTTTTCAGACCCCTCGGAGGATTGTCAGGAATGGAAGAGGAAGCAAGGATTGAAACTAGTGGGTTAAAGTGGGAGTGGAAGGATTGATACCTCGTACGGCGGGTGTGATTTAGGCACCCTATTTATTTGAGCTACACACTGTGTAGTACACAGTTAATAACAAAGCCATTATTATTTGGGTGTTGACAGCCTCCAAAATAGTTGGAACTGAAACGGATTCTACTCAACCATGACTCGAATAAATATTAAAAGGAATCTTATATGAATTTTAACCATGCCACAGCTCATGGTACTCTAACCCTATGCTTCCCAACTAGTGTTCCGCGGATGATTCCCAGGGGCTTGGAAGATTGTATTAAATTATTTTAATAAAAAATATTTGTAAAGTCTTAACTTGTAACAAGAATCACTCACGCACAGCACAAACTCATTAAATTGTGAGCGGTAACTGATCGTAAATGGGTACCTATTTAGTATTTTTAAAGTTTAGAAATTAATTAAGATCAAAGCTTTGCGGATTGTGATAGGTTCTGAGGAGCCTGGGTCTAGCATGTTCAATATTGGGTTATCTTTACCAATTTATTTCAATCGCAGTCACTAAATCGTTAATACTTTATTTAAATAACAAAGGTTTCAAAAGTTGGGCGCGCCCTTATATAAATACAATGTTTTGGAAGAGCATATATATCACCTTAGAAAATATTCGGTATTTGTTTTTTTTAATCCAATTGGCTTGGTAATTTTTCTATTGAAATTAAGAATTGTTCTTTAAGATATGAAAGGAGATGTTTATGAATTAAAATAAATATGAACCTATTTACTTCCGGAAAGAACTACAATTTTCAATCGCACATTTCAAGAATTTGGGTGTTCTTTGGATGGAATCGAATACATATATATGGGTGTTAAAAGCTCTATAAATAGTTGGATCTGAAACGGATTCAACTACAACTCACGTGGTCCGCAACTAAAGTTGTCATGAACCATTGCTCTAACCATTCTTGTTGGCCTTCTACCTCGGAGGTATATTGAGCTATTTATTACATATACGGTAATGTCAAGTCCTTCCTCTTTTTTTTGAAGCACTTGGTGAAGCAGCCGCCACCACTTAGCCACTCCATTACAGACGACCGCCGGATGGCCCATTGTCGCGTGCTCAGGTGACCCCCGAACCTCGCCAGCTGACCACACCACAACCCTCAGGATTACACGGCTGATCCTATCGGCTCCACGCGTGAGTTATGGCTTTCCGATCTTCCATATGCCGTGTCCGATCGAAAATTGGAATCCCATAAATTACAGGGTTGTTGTCCTTATCTCCTGGTTTTACGGTGTGATAATGGCAGAAGGGATATCATTAGTTTATTGGCTTTGGGAGTCGTGTGCGCAGGTGACACATTGCCCGAGACCAGGAGGATTCATGTTTTTTTAATTTATGATCCAATATAATCAGTAGTTTTGCGAAATTGACAATGTAGTCCAGGATTATCGAAGTAAACTCGTCCTATATAAAAAAAAAAAAAAATTCACGTCAGAAGAGATTAGTAACATCGGTCTTGTGCATCAAGCACTATGCTCGTTTTCTTATTCACTTAGTCGCAGTTGTTATTATAAATGAATCAAGAGATCATATAATGTACGGTTTGGATCACCTAGGAAGTATGACCTTGTGACTTAGTAGGTAGTCAAACTTACAACTTATTTAAACTTAGAGGCCTTGATTGGCCTTATAATAAGATTTGGCGAGTTGCGATATAACATATATCTCAAACTCGTTAATTAAACAGATATCAAGGTTAAATATTTATTATTCATTTAGTACATAAAGACTGACTGTAAAACACGCAAAACTTTGTTTAATGCTAAATAATAGGTTTTAATCGTCTAATAAAGAAATGAACGATAAGCAATGGCAGTAGTTGCTCATATGTTTGTCTAGTTCAGTGTGTTTTAGTGGGAGTGAATACTGTGACACAGTTCAATTTATGATTATAATGGGAGAAACCATAAATGTATCCACTTTTGCAGAACAAATAGATATGCTTTCAAATTATGGCGAGGTACATAACTAAACAGATATAACCATCAAGCACCATCCTGATGCTCACAGTCATCGTGCTGAATGTTGCATTTAACAAAATGGAGGCCCCTTTGAACAGTTATTCTAAATGCTGTAATAATAATAAATACTAAATCATAAACTTTTATATCTGTTTTATAAATGAGTTTGAGATATATGAATTTTTTTGTTTATTTTGTGTTAGTGAACACATCCCTAAAATAGGGACGTGCAATCTCCTTCAGCTTTACTCTTTCTATATTCTTTTCATCATTCAGCCAAATATTCTTTAATATACTATATATATATATATATATATATATATATATATATATATATATATATATATATATGTTATGCTATGTATATTTTTCATATTTTAAAAATTTTCTGCTATATTATGCTGGGTTGTGCAAACAAATGAACACCCCATTATAAGAATATTCCTCCTATTTGGGGATATTCATATGTGCATCTTGCGTCGTCAGGGTTTCATTTCAGAATCAGAGGATTTTTCAAATGTTTTAAAAGTATAAAATAAAAAGTTTTTATCACCCAAATCATTGGTTTCCAAAATATTTTTTTGGTGGAATCCTTTATCCAATCATTTTAATGGCAAGGACTCAAAATCCTAAATATTAGATATAAATTTAGAATTTTGTGGGATACGCCGTATCTCGTACATTTCATGCTACTGCTGCTGAAACTCTGTATGATTGAAATGGCCAAGTAGAAGAAATGGAAATGAAAAAAAATAAAAAACAGGCACTAGGAGTTTACTTCAATATGTGAAACATTGAATTACTACAACTTAAAAGTAATACTAGATAGGTATTTACTTCAATACTCATAAATAAATAAGGTAGTTTAGGTATTTAAAAGTTAGATCTGTCCTTTAAGCTCACTATTTTTGACATGTTGGAAAATGATCAATTTTAAGGCTGCGATTGTGCAGTACTGATAAGTCAGTTATCACTAGCAATTTTATTACTAATAATGTTGAATTTGTCCCTGGAGAGCATGTGTGAATCTTATTAAAAGCTTATGCTGTACAAATATTTTAAGCAAACTTAAAATAATTTCCCAACGACCTATCGTGGAGCTCCTGAACACACCCTGAACTGACCCAAATAGTATATAATAGTAATGGAAAGCACCTTGTGGATTTCAGGTGTTTTAATCATAAACCTGAAATCATTGTAAAATTGTGGGATTAATTTATTTTTCTTATAGGTGGAATAATCAGGAGTCAGTCTTTTTCTAAATATTTTAATTTTGACGTCGTTTCGGCTCAAGCTTGTGAGCCATCATCAGGGCATTACTGAGACATGCTAACTGCTAGTTTATGTTTGGAGCCGAAACGTCGGCAAAATTAAAATATTTAGAAAAAGACTGACTCCTGATTATTCCACCTATAATACTTTATTTTTCTATATATAACAGTTTTCTGTCTGGTCAAAATCTGATATTAGTCAGATTTCATTAATTTTTAAACGCATTTCCAATGGTATTAGTATTTGAACTATGAATGTAATTAAAAAACAGATAGTTTTTAAATGTATAAGTGGTCATTTAAAAATCTCGTCGAGAAGGAGGTAGGAGTACAGAAGCACTATTGTAGTCAAAGGCTGAATAGGCAAGCGAGGATATGCTTCACTATGGCTGACTAGTCGTGAATAGTTACGATAGTTAATAGTAACACAGGGGTGTGGGAACCTTCTCTATCTGGATAAACCGTTATTTCATCACGGGAAATGTCACTCCATGCCTAATGCTTTATCGCAAATGTTCAACGATAAGCGTTAATTTGTATCAATTTATTTATTAAATAAAGAATGACACCCCGATTAAATTACTTTAACATACTTGCTCCATTCTGTGAACCATAGAAAAATATCTTGATATTAAGATGTGACTATGGTTTTACTTTCACTAACCTATATTTGAAATATATCGTGAACATTTTCGAATTCCAGTTTTCAACGGAAATACAAGGTCTCTTTATTCCAAATAACCAAGTTCAACAAAAAGGTCTGTGTGTGGTAAATATTGCACTAAGATCAAAAGTCGTACGAAACTGAAATTTCAGATTTAAGACAACTTTTTCTTCAAAATCTGCTGACCGGATGATCTACTTTGTATCATGTATTTTGCATCGTTGTGCGATTTTATCAAAAAGTGCTCTAACGATTAAACTCGCTGAATCTATGTAAAATTTATTTATTTATTTGTAACATAAAGGCTTTTCAACCATAAAGGTTATTTTAGCCCTAAACTAATAATGCAGATACAATATAATAAAAGTAATAATACATACATATATACTAATAATAATACATACATGATAAATAATAAAATACAATACAAACATTATACATAATATACGAAATAATACATACAATACGAAAATAATACATACAAATATACTAATCACAAAATACATAATAAAATAAAATACATAATACACTAAACCATACATAATACTAATAATTTTTTTTTATTTTATTGAGATATATTACAATTTGTTTCTATATGAACATTAGTAATAGTGATATATGATCCCATTCACACAATATATACAATGATAAAGTCAAACAAATAAAATATAATATATATACAAAATAAGAAAACAAACCACAACCTATAACTGAGATAAATACAAATAAATGATATATATAGAATTAAATAATAATAAATATAAAAACAAAACAAAACATTAACCTATAATTGAGATAAATAAAAGTTTGCAGATAAACAAACATCATTCAAACAAACATAACTATATACAAAATATACAAGTGCTATAGAGGGACCCCAGACTGGGCTTTTCCCCCCACTTGTGGAGGAAAAAGCGGAATCCAAAAGATCCTAGACCCTCGCTCTCAGCCGCGTCACTGGTGTGAATCAGTGGAGGCCGAACTAGGGCGTAATAGCCACAAACATACATTACATGAGTGGAGGATCTGACCAGTGTCGGAACTCCAATTTAAACGTTTACAATACGTCTCGCGGCCACTGCCGTTTCAATCTTCGAGGAGGATTATAGGGATGGGTGGTACTGGATAGGGATTGTGCTAGAGGGTTAGGATGATGACTAAGGTTCTGATGAAATTTGGAAAATTTGGATGGTACCAGGTCTAAAATAAATGGAATTTTAAGGTCGTGGTGTAGGGTAGAGTTGGTAACGTAATAAGGAGCATTAACTATTGTTCGGAGAACTTTGGATTGGAAGGATTGGATGCGTTTGATGTTAGAATGTTTAGCTGTCCCCCACAGTTCAAGTCCGTAGGTCCATATTGGTTTCAGTACTGTCTTGTATATTAGTAATTTGTTGTCAACTGTAAGATGAGATTTTCTATTTAGTAGTCTGTATAACTGGCCGAATCTGCGGTTAAGTTCTTTTCTTTTAAGTCTTGTGTGTGGGTTCCACGTCAGTCTTTTGTCTAGTAAAAAGCCAAGATACCGGACTGTGTCAGAGGAAGGAAGCGGTAGGGAATTTAAATAAACCGTTGGACAGGATTTGCGTCGAAGAGTGAATGTGACGTGTGAGCACTTGTTTTCGTTCACCTTAATACGCCAAGCGTTACACCAGTCTTCGACAAGGGAAAGGTGATTTTGTAAATTAATCGATGCTACTTCAGGATCGGAATTGGATGACAAAATGGCGGTATCATCAGCAAATGTTGCCAGAAAATACTAATAATAAAGATATAATATTTTAAGTTAAATACAAACAATTATATAAGATAGCTACATATAAGAAAAGAATAAAAAAAATAAATAAATAAAAAAATGGTGGAGGTACGGAGTACCCCTGAGTCATGATTGTCATACAATCGATGTAAAATTTAATGAGCTTAAAAATCATGTAGATTTCATTCTAATTGAAATAGCCTGACAGGACTTAAATGCTGATATTTTAAATGTTCTTCCTCTACAGTACCTTAATTTTATAGATTTTATAAAAATAACCATAAAACCTTTTTAGGATTGATAAAATACGTAATATACGTAACCAATTCGGTATACAACGTATGAAGGAAAGAGGAAAAATATTTTTTCATACAATTTTTGTGTTTTTGAACAATAGTAATAGTAATATACATGTTTGATATACTGAAAGCTAAATATTTTAGAAAACAAATTTTTTATATAAGAAATTGTAAAAGTTCTTTAAAAGTGTAAAAAGAAGAGTGATGAAAAGGCGATAAAACAAACTGATAGACGTAAATAATAATATAATAGATTATTTAATAAAACACATATTTATATTGAAACTCTAGTTAAATAATTCTTTTACAATTTATTTCATCTCTAAATGTATTTAAAAAATCTTAAATTGATTACAAACAACGGAGGTAAGTGAAAGTCGTGTGTTGCGCGCAACAGATTTTTTTGATTAGTGTTTCTGTAATTAAGAGTTTTCACTCCATTCAGAATTAATACTCCCTCGGATTTTTAGTATGTTTTTACCTTCTCTTACCAATATATGAAATATATAGTAAGAGGATTCGTGTTTTCAACATAAATACGGGTTTCAAGGTCCCATTAGTCCAAATGACCAAGTCCCGCAAAAATGTCTGTGTAAGTGGTAAATCCAGCTAGAAAACGATAACTTCTATCAAACTGAAACATCATATTTTAGAAGCGTATATGCCTGGGTTTTCCGCGAACTAAGAGCCACGTTATACAATGCAATTTTCATAATTTTACGATTCTCTTAAAAACGGCTCTAACAGTTTTGATTAAACTTGATATATCGGTACAAAATTGGTGGCGTTTCATGTAGTTTTCATTCTGATTGAAATAGTCTGATAGGGCTTGAATATCGATTTTTTAAAGTCTTTTTTTCTCCCAAATCCCTTTAACTTTATAGATTTCTAAAAAAATATTCATACCATTCTATTAGCTTTGATAAATGATGCTGAATATTCAAGTTGAACGAATTTTATAACCAACTAAAGGAGAAAGGAGCAAACATATTTTTAAGGTAATTCGTTTTGTTTTTGGGACATAAGCATATTAACATAGATGTATAACACATCGTTAGAAAGTTAAAGATTTTAGAAAAATATTATATATAAAGTTGTATAAGTTAATGTAAAGATACGAACAGGGCATAAACTTAAGTGATTATTGTACGTAAGAATGTTATATTATTATATGATTCAATCTAAGACATATGTTTCTAACGAAACTTAAAATAATGTTTTAAACTATTTTTCAGCTGTAATTTTATTTAATAGCAATTAGATAGATTTTAACAACTGAGGTAAGTGAAAGTCGTGTGTTGCCCGCATCAGATTTTTCCTTTTTATAACGCCGTACAGTAATTTTTTTAAAATTTATTAACATATATTTGTCATTAGATTTCTATAGAATTTGTTTGTTTATTTATTTAACGTCACTTTATGCTACTATGGCTAATCGGACGATGCTACAGTGGGAGTCCTAAATTTTGCCTATTCAGGTTTTATTAGGATAGGGATCTTTAACGAGTACCTGACATCGCACAGGCTCGGGACCACCTTTTGACGTCTCCTCCGAAGGACGGCGTAACTAAGGATTTTTTACTCCCATTAAAAAATCCTAGGACCACCTGCGGGTTTGAACCCGTGACCTTTAGCATGGGAGGCTGTTACGCTAGCCACCCAGCTACAAGTGATCCCTCTATGGAATTTAATTTCGTTCCCACAGAAAAAAGTAATCATTATAGAGTACAGAGTAAGATTCTGTATAGTGTTGTTTGGTTCTAAATGAAAAAAAATTCCTAAGGGTAACAATGACAAAAAATAAATAAAATAAAAAAATTAATAATCTTCCAATTGAAACATAAATAATGATCACTATCGTTATTATTTTATTGAGAGTAATGACACTTTCGTGAAAAACTCCACTTTCATCCAATACATTTCTTAGTAGTGGTGCACTTCTTAAGAATCACAGAATCTACTCCTTCAGAGTAGATCCCTTAATATCATGAGGTTTAATTATATCATGTTTGAATGACCGTGCTCTCTAAAAGGTAAGGAAGAACTTCACATTCACAAGGAATGCACCCAAGCCATAGCCGCTGCAGGACTGCAGGAGGAATGTCACACTAATTTTACCTTTTCATGTGCTATTATTGCTAAATTTACAGGATGGATAAGATAATCATGTGAACTGATCTATTCTTTTCTCTATAGCTCATTAAGGATGTACTGGTATTTTGTTTCAGTTTAAAAAACTTCTTGTTATTGTCTGCTCAGTTTGTAGAAAAAGTGTGTTTGTGTTTATCTGTTTCCATTCTATTACCTAAAATGGATTTGAGATTTTTTAACTACATACAAATATTCCGACAGTGAATAACAAAAAAAAAAAAAAAAAGAAAAGGAAGCTTTTCTTGACGGCAATACGAAGGGTGAGGGTAAACAGAGACTATCCCATACCATCAAAAGCCTTTTGTGTATAGGATTAAACAAAAACAGATGAAAAAACCCACCAAGTTGGAACCCCTACGGTGCGGTCAACGCGTCATTACCGAACGTCCATCCTAAAGATAATCGATAGTTCGCTCGACATGAGAAGATAATTGCCGAAGCCAGAAGAGTGGGCGTGGCCGAGCGTTCATTATCCGGCACGAGCCAATTATTCGGCGTATACATCGCGACCTGACTTTTGGTAATGAATGGGTTTTTATCGTTCGGTGATCAGCGATCAGAGGCTACCCTGTCATCATAGGGAACCACCAGTGACCAGCAAAAAATCTAGGAATCATTGTTAATCTCGGAAGGGTACGCTGCCATGGTTGGGTATAACAACATAAGGGGTTCCCCAGGGATGGGAACTACTCTTAATTACAGCTCAATAAAGGCATAGGCTTAAAGATCATTAGTTATGACGATGAAAACAATTTATTGATGAGGAAAGACATAACAGGTGAGGTTCCTCTAGTTTGCTAATTTTAGAGATTTCGATAGTCTTAAGGTACTACACGATGTAGATAAATAATTAAACCTAAAGGGATTATTTAAGAGACATTTATGCAAATAAAGCAATTACGCGAAGGTATGCTAATTAAATAAACTTTATGTATCTGGTCCTAAGATTTTTTAATGGGAGCAAAAAATCCTTAGTTATGCAGTCCTTCGGAGGGGACGTTAAAAGGTGGTCCTGAGCCTGTGCGATGTCAGGTATCCGATCAGATTCCTATCCGAATTAAACCTAGATAGGCAAAATTTAGGATTCCCAATGCAGCGTTGTCCGATTAGCCACAGTAGCATAAAATTGACGCTAAATAAATAAACATAAATTTCATATTAAATTAAATTAAATTTACGTATCCACTTGGACATAATACTGACCTGGAAAAACCACATTCGGCTAAAAAGTAAAGAACTTAACAGACGATACGGTATTTTATCGAGATTACTTGACGAAACAGAACATTACAATAACTTTCACCAAAGACTAAGGTATAACAATAACTCACTAAGAGAATCATTAAAATACCCTGCCAATCCTTACAGCCCACCCGAAGACAACGCAAGTGGTGGCCAAGAGAGATGATGATTGCTTGACAAACTCTTCTGAGATGGGCCGCTGCTTCAGCAGTTTACACATTTGCTAATTGCAATGGAATTTTAGATAGTAATTTTGAAAATTATTCATTACAATAACTTGATATTTTATTAAATGATGTTCTAAAAAAGACATTGTATAGCTAACGACAGCACCTAGAGTCTGGAGGAGACCCACCCAACCTCAGGTAGCCACCTAGCCAGCCAGCTAACATAACTTTATAATCTGAAGGAGGAGGTAGCTGAGGGAGTCAATATGTTGTGGTCATAGCAACCTCAAAGTTATTCGACTTGACATTTATTTTGCAGTGGTCCTACATAATGATATCAACCCCCCTAGTTTGTGTAGGAGGATAATTGGTACATAGAGGATAATGCGACCTCTTGGTCATTATTGAAATAGGAAGAAAAAGCTTCATAATAATATCATTGTTGCTAATTTGTCGTAGTCCTTCAAACTGACTCACTCCATTTTTTTTGTGTGTTTAAACCCCTCCTATTTCATTTATGGTAGGCAAAAGGGATTATTCTAGAGGTTACCAACTTGTTAGTTGGAGTGGAAAGGCATTAATTAATTGGTCCACTACAAAATAAATCGAATAGTGCAAAAATTTAAGTATTATTTAATGTATTGTTACTTATTTGATCTTTAAATAAAGTATATTGACCTCCATCAGACCTATGCACTATGAGATATAATACATTTTTTCTGAAGCAAGTGCTTAATTATTCGACTTTGCAGTCTCTAATTTTCTCTTTTTCAGGTGTTTTTAAAAGAAAAAGTTTTCATATTTTAATTTTTTAAAAAGCTAGATTAAAAAGTCTCTTCTCATGTCATTATTTTACTTCTTCTTCTTTAACTCTTTCCTTGTGCCTTTCAGCGTGGAGATTGTACAACCCAGGATCTCTATCTCTCTCTGTCTCCTGTAAGAGTCTTCATCTCCTGCAGTGTCTTGCCTCTCGCTTGCCCCAACTTGGTAATGTAGCCATCATAGCTAAGCCTAGGCCTTCCTCTAGGTCTGGTGCCAACTGGTTTTGCCTCCATAAATTTGCGTGGGTCACAATCCTTGCTCATCCTACATACATGCCCGTACCACCCCAACTGTCTCTTCTCCAGGGTCTCCTTCATTGCAGGAATGTTTAATTCTTCCCTTATTGTTTCATTCCTGATCCTATCCCTGCGGGTTTTGGAAGCCACTCTGCGCAGGTATTTCATTTCTGCCGCTGCATTATTTTACAGAATATATGTAAATAAGTTCAAAACCAAGGTCAGTTTAATAGGGCATTAAACCCAATCCCTCCCTCCAAGGCCCAATAAAACCTTAAAGCCTAAAAAAGCCCCCAAGCAGAGAAGTGGTAAAATAAGCAAGGAAAGAATTAAAAAAAAAAAAAAAATTCATTCCACAAAAATACCAAACCCCTTTTCACTCTATTTTTTATACAATCATTTAAACATCACACAATTTAATCCCAACAATATATACATATATTTCTAATAAAATAAATTTTAACATTCAATAGCTTCATTATTATTGAAGGGAGATTATAATTTTTTTTTCAAAATTCTACCCGTGGAAAAGTTTATATGGGAAACAGTTCCAATTTTTGTAAAGTAGTTTATGGGTAAAATAATTTTTTCAAGTATGGGTAAAATATTATATATTACAGAATTTATGAGTACTTTCTAGACCTTCTATTCTTTTTTTTGGGGGGAATCTTAATCTGGAATCCTCATGCCCCCAAAACTAGAGCCCTGGATAAATGCTCATTCTGTCCTGTGGTAAATCAAGGCCTGGATATGAATTTCAAGAAATCGAACAATTATAAAATGACTTTATTATGACCTTATATGAGGCTTGTTGATCTTATATTGGTGTATAATGTTTAACTTAGTTTTAAAGCAAATATTTGAGCATCTGAGTATATTGTTGAAAATTTATTAATATTAATATTGAATGAACACTATGGCTTTGACAAATATAACACTCTTATTAACGAAATTCACGTATGATTCTGATAAAGATGTAAAAATTTGCATGAGACAAAATCACAAATTCATGGCAGACAAAATATAATAATATAATATTTTTCTTCTTCAGTGTATAGTTGAAGTATACAAAATAAAAAAAATACATTTTTCTCAAGATGAGTTTGAAGTATAAAGAGATTTTTATTTTAAACAATAATACAGAACAAAGTGAAAATTAAATTTTATTTTTCCGTTCTATCTAGATTGCCCATCATACTCCCTCCCCCTCTCCCCTAGTTTGTTTTTTATTAGTTTTCGTAAATGTGTTATAGTTATAGTAGAAACAAGAAAAGTAAAAATCAAGTATACTGTTTCTAGGAACTCATTTACAAAGAACAAACTAATTTAAGAAACAAATAAAAACTTAAATAATTTTATTTTTTAAATTACAAACCATATTACATTTAAAAAATCCGTCAATATGGTGAGCTGCTTAAGAATAGTTTTGTTAAATTTTCTATAATACACTGGTTAATTGATCGTATCTATTGTCTGAAGGGGCTCACCAACCATTTTGGCATATTGTTTAGAATCCACATTCTAGTTTTCCAAACTGTTTTCATTTGTTTTTCCATTGTTTCCAATGTTAATTAAAAAATTTCTTTGAATGTCAATACGCATTATACCCTTTATAAACTAAGATCCCGGGTTCAAACTTGCAGGTGGCCCTAGGATTTTATAATGGAAAAAAAAATCCTTAGTTATGCAGTCCTTCGGAGGGGACGTTAAAAGATGGTCCTGAGCCATTGTGATGTCAGGTACTCATTAAAGATCCCTATCCTAATTAAACCTGGATAGGCTAAATTTAGGAATCCCACTGTAGCACCGTCCGATTAGTCATAGCAGTCTCTATAAACTTGAAGGATCCCATATATGTGACTTTGTCTATGGTTAACAGATTGGACTGTCCTGTTTTCTTTTTATACACACGATTTATTCCACTGCAACAAAGAATTGAAATTTTCAATTGACTTAAAAGACAAATGCAATGGAAATGAGAAATGTGGTTCAAATTGTTTAATATAGGTCACTTATGAGGAAAATGTTGCTGAGGGAGAATCCTATCAATTCATAGACAGTATAATGGAACATTCGGTATATTAATTGAAATTGTTTATTAAAAAAAAGTTGTAATTTAAAGATTCAAATCAAAGGAAAATGATTCACTTAAATGTGAAAAACTGGTGAACTAAGATATTGATTCTCAATGTAAGGAATGATAAACCCCCTCACAAACCAGATATTAATTCTATATGACATCTGTGATAATATATGTAGGATCAAATAAGATAACACAATGTGTGTTATTGCAGGGAAGTAAAATAATATCGTAAAATTTTTAAACATAATTTGAGGAAAATAGTGTTAATTTTATTTGCGTTTGCATTAGTGAATGAATACTCTTGAAGTTAACTTTAAGTAAATAATAGTGATATCGAAAATGCTAAAGATACTAATGCATTTTAACCTAACGTAAACGGAATAGTTTCAATTAAATTAAGTTCTTGTAGTTCTAAATACAGGTATTAAAGTTTAAAAAAATTACAATAAGACTAAAATGGAATTAAGTTGGTACAAATGTAATGAAGACTCCATAGATTATATTAAATGAAAACACTCATGTGAAACTATTTTGAATAAAATCTGCAGAAGAAAACTGACAAAAACAAGATTAAGAAGGGGCTCACACTGACAAACTGATGTTAAAGAAAAAAAAAAACAAAAAAAACTGTACCACTACAACCCATGAAGGGTCTTGGGTTCAGTACATATAGAGATTCGTACTGTTTCTAGACCAACAGCAGTGAAATGAGGTGATAAGGCCTTAATCGCGCTCAGCCGCCAGGTTTTTCCCAATTATTTTGGGAACCCACTTTATAGAGGCTGGGTCTGCCCCAGGAGGGTCACCCTAGGGTCGCTCCCCGATTGAATTAACAGAATAAATAATATTCTGCCATAGCCGGGATTCGAACTCAGGACCCGGAGCACAGCAGACTAGCGCTCTATCCACTAGACCACACCACTCCCTGATGTTAAAGGCAAACTAAAACTAAATAAAATCAGAACAGATATTCAAGCAAAGTGAGTAATATATATTTAAAGATAACAACAAATAAATGATACTGAATCATGAATGTTTAAATAAAAACAAAACAGCTGATTATACAGACTATTTTTATATGAATAAATAAAGTAATACTAATACACAACACAAATCATTAAATATATTGCAAATATAGCAAAAAAACAAAAAAAAAACAAGTCTATATGAAATTGTACTAAGTGAAACTATGCAGCAGGTTATATAACATTAACATTTATTACTAGAAAAGGCCAAAAAGTGCTATATCAGAAGCTTAATATGGTTTTCATGAAATTTTATCAATACTTCTTTATCAGCAAATCATAACATGTTATATACTTCATTAACTAGCAAGCCATATATGGCTTAATTAAATCATTGAACTAGTAATCTGATTAGTTATTTATAGAAATAACTACATAACATCAATCTAATGTATTTTTCTGATAGACTAAGAAACAACACAAGTAAATAAATATAAGAGGGTAATGATCATCTCAATCACACCTTCATTGACTTTTAAATGGCAGATGTAGAAAAAAAAAAAAAGTATCCTTAACGTTTGAGGATCAATATAAAATAAGAAAGACCAACCATGTGTCTAATGGTTCTACAAAAGATGTAGTAACAATTATTAAAAGTTAATTAATTATTAAAACTAAAATAGTTAAAAAATTGTTGTAAATGAATTACATTTTTTATCAAACCATTAGTTATTAAATGCAGATACAATTTATTATCATGATCAAAGTATACACACTACCTTTTATTATATGTTTCTTAACTAAAAAGGATATCTTTAAATGAATAAATATTCTTCGTAATCCTTATTTTTAAGAAGAGATCTGAAATAAAAATAAAATTGCTGACTAATAAATTGGTTAAGATTTTAGTGGATATATACACAGAATTAATGTATTATTAGATAAAGGAATTAATATATAATTAGGTAATTCTATTTATTAATATGTGCAATGTTGTGAAAAATTATTATTTTTTAATGTTCATACATGATTATTTCACCTGCTATGCATGTGCAGTCAGGTATTCTGTCTTAAGCCTCTATTGTGCATTGGTTGACAGTAATAAGCCAGTAACAGGCTAAATAGTGATATAGGAACATAAATATAAGAATATTTTTAAAAAATTGACAGAATAGTACCTGCTTGACTTGGCCTTTGTTTACAGGTGGAAAGAATGTGTCAAACTAAGCCACTTCTCCTTAAGTAGGAGAAAAGATTCAAGAAAGCCACTGAACATTGGAACAGTAGTATAGTTATAAGCTGAAGATTGGATGAAACAGCATGCTGTGTGCACAGGCAACCATGTATTTGGTTTTATAACAACTGTAGGTTATGTCAATGATACTTGCAAGAGCTGCGAGTACCCGTATTGCCTCGAGGCTGGGAAGGGTTCAAAAATATCCTGCTCAACTATAATTTGCATAAAATTCACAAGTAATTTAGGAATATTTTTCCTGCAAAAGACTCTTATAACTCAGATAACTTAGTGAGCAAAAATTTTAATAAAGTTTTCTAGCAATAAGAAATTATGAGTCTAATATAATTTAAAGTCTAATAAGAAATAATGAATTATTGCTAATTTTTTCTAAATCCTTTATTAATGATTTATAACTGATTAAAAAAAATATAACAATGTAATATATTATAATCATACATACAATATGTACAGCTTTAACGTTATAACACCTATTTACATGATAAGTATAAGGTTAAGATTGTAGATTTGTTTCTGTATATGATACAGAAAAAAAAAAAAATTAAAACTTGTATGAAATTAGTTAAATAATGTAGTTTATATTATGTAACATACTTAACAAATAAAAATGAAGAAGTAGGTCACTTAATTCAAACTTTTGTTGAAATCATCAAAATCAGTTTTCTGTTTTGACATTTTCTTATGCTTCTTTGATAAATACTTGTTCAATTTTCCTTTTGAATTGAGATGATCAAAATTTTGAAGCACTTCTTCAGCCAATTGTTCTTTTTTGCTGGGAAACTTAGGTGTTTCACCAGAAAAAACAGCTTGAGCAAACTTTTGTTTTTCTTCCTCAATCCTTTTCTCTTTAATGTCTCTCTTCTTTTTCTCTCGGGCTTGATTTTTCATTCTAGTCAATAAATACTGAATTTTTTCAATTTCTTCAGGATCTGTTTCACGCTTTAACTGGAGCTTCAGCTTAAATTTCTCCTTCCTCTTGATATTTTCAAGGAATCCATATTGTGATTTGAATGCTTTCTCATTAAATTCACCAAATGCACTGTCAAACCTAGGATCAATAGGTTTATGTGTTTTGTTAAAATTTCGCTTTGGAGGTGCTTTTGAAGAAACCTCTTCCGGCCTATTTTTATTTTTTCGCTTTTTACCACTTTTACCTTGAAACTCCATGGAGGCTAATAAATACAAAAAAAATAACTTTTTGAACACTTATTTCTTATAGTAAATAAGAACTGAAAAACCTTAAAAATTTTAATTGCTTCCTTTATTATACAGAAAACAATTATCAACTTATTTGCTTTATGGCTGAAAACTAGACCATTTCACAGTTAATAATAACACACGGTTAAAAACTTATTGAAACACTGTTAAATAAGACATGTAAACAAATCAGTGAGTAGTTAAGGTAACAGCGTTGTAACCTCCAACGCTAAGCAAGCATGGTGCCATAGAGAAACAATTTAAAACGGATATTTCTCATCAATAAAGTTGAAACTGTTGAGCATTGTTAATTTATTTATTTATTTTTTTAATACAAACATTACGCAGTGATCTAAAATTAGAATATTAAACGAATGTGGTTCATATAATCTTTCTTTTAGTATTTTCCAATATTTCAGGTTAATAATGATTGAATTTTCTATTAAAAAATAGGAATCGTATCTATACAGTTATAAAAAGTAGGCATTTTTAGTTTATTATTAATTATTAGTTATCTAACGTTTCCCGGAATTTATAAAGCTCACTCTCAAGAAGATATAGTTTAATATAAGTTAAAAAATCTAAAACTGTTTTTTTTAAGGATTGTTCATCTTGAAATAATGGATACAACACTTATGTTCAGAGAGTTTAAAAAGTATTCGTAATTTACTATCATTATGTAATTTACTTGATTTTGACTTATTTATTCTGTTTTTAAAGATTTATTACTCACTTTATAATGTTAGGAGGAAGGTATACTATAGCTGAACCCAAAAATCACGACAAAAATCATTTTATATTTAACGGCTTCAATGTTCAGTAACGAAAAAAATAAAAATAAGAGTGTCAAAAGTATTCGGAATTACGTGGTTTCCGATTGATATTAATGCATTAATCATATATAATATCCATTAGATGAACATTTTGCATAATTATTCATTTTAGTCTATGAAAAGTTGTTCTCAATAATTAATTAATTGTTTTTTTTTGCGAAATATTGTCCCACTGAAGCACTTATTGTTCCTTGAGGTAAATTTTATTTTGAATATTCTATTTCCTGATTATCCTTTTTACTGGGGCCCACAAATATTTAATTAAATTTAAAAGAAAAGATGGAAGAGAGATTTCGAGAACTTTTATAAAATTACACGGCGACCAAAAGTAAATAAAATACGTATACATGCCCTAGCCATGGTCGCGCTTAAGAAGAAAATTTAATTTATTCGTTATTTTTCTTCTAGTTTTAATTCTGGCTTTCCAAACAGAAAAAGTACACCAATCTATCAATAATATCTTCCAAGAATCCAATCTTATCAACCTTTTTCAAAGAAAAACGGTATAAAAGGATATATTTTACATGAGGGTGTAGTATTGTTTAGAAAATAACATTATGTGGAAATTAGTGAGAATATGAACATTTGAAACCATTAAACAACAGGATATTACGATTTCCGTATTATTTTGACACTGAATGGTCTGGTAATTTTACAAAATTAATTGTTCATTCTTAAAAAAATAATAAACATTTTGGTTATCTGGTTAGTGATTTTGGTTTATGGGAGTCTCTTTTAAAGAGTATGAATTAAAAAGAATTATAGAAATTAATAGTTGTGAAATATACTTATTAAATGAAAAGAAATACGAATTCCGAATACTTTTGACACTCACTGTATATATTTCTAAAATATTTCCACAAGTTTTTTATGGATTTTTTATGTTTACGTTATTTATTACGCCTGTTAACCTTTAGATTATTATTATTTTTTTTTTTGAGATCTGGGAAAATAAAAAAATCTACTTCGTATGATCTACCAGATCTGTAAAATAATTGTAATTGATACAACAAATTAAAAAAGAAATAAAATGTACCATCGCTTAAGAAATTGAACTAAATATAAGTGACCTGAGGACAGTTACAAATATAGCCGAGACTATACATGCATCCAAGTGTTAAATAATATCTAGCATTATCGAATTTTGTAAAAATTTCAGGAATCATTTATAGATAAATCATTGAGGGTATTTGTTTATTTTCCTTTTTTTTTTTTTGGAATGTTAGACATTTTGAACTAACATTAAAACACAATTTTTAAAATCATTTAGAAATAAAATATTTCCTAAGATAATTCTGTGCTCGGATAGCAAAATGGTATAAGTCACTTTTTCCATAAATGAGAGAGTTTTTCACATTCTGGAGTGTCATTCGTTAATGTTTAGAAGGAGGCAAAGTGAAATAAGTGTTCCTCTTTCAGTTTATGAGTAATCAACTCTACCTTGTACAAATAAATGACCTACCTTCCAATCACAAACGAATGTACATTCCAGAATGTGAAGATTCTCATTTCCATAAAAAGTGGCTTATACCATTTTGCCCTCTGAGAAAATTAAAGCATTGAATGATATTCGGATGGTATATTCTTTTGTGTAATTACACATTTTATTTGTTTTTGTACCAGTTCACGAATACTTTAGAAGTTGAACTTTTGACGAACTTGATTGGTAAACTTTTTTGTTTAATTGCACATTTTAGCCTTTGACTACTTTAACTAATAATTTTCTCTTCTCAAATATTGTGACTAAAAATATTTTCCATAAAAATCCTTTTCATTTAAAATATCGTATTTCCAAAATTAACTTTGAGGTTTCCCACAAATAATCAGTGACATCCAAAACGGATGATTGGGAAGAAGTTTCCAGAACTTAAAGAAATTTTACGGCAAATTCGAAATGATAAGGCTGCGTGTGAATAGTGCCATTGCCTTGATTACGTTTAAAATTTGAAGTAATCCCGAATTTTTCTAGCACTTTATTTTTACTTTCACTTACTTATATATGAAATATATAGCAAGGGAAAGTATTGCGATCGTGTAACTTCCGGAATTCCAGTTTTCAAAGGAAATACACGTTTTAGGGTCTTCTGTGTCCTAATGACTCAAGTCCCGCAAAAAGGTCTGTGTGTGTGTGTGTGTGTCCCTGTGTGGTAAGTCCAGCGCAAAAACTAAAATTCGTATGAAACAGAAATTTCATATTTAAGTCAGCTATACCGTGATTTTACATATTGCTGTATTATTTAATCTAAATCATATGTTTCCAACGAAACATTTTTTTTTTTTATGTAAGAATAATAAATTACGAAATAGTAAAGTTGTATTTCCTCATCGTTTATATCGTTTAAGATTTATACCTATATGCATAATCTATTTTTTTTTTCGTTCTGATCGGGAACTTTTGGAACATTAAACTCGTACAGCGCATGTCCTTCCTTATCTCTAAGCTGAGAGGGAACAGACCTAAAGAAAATAACCACTATTAATCACCGACCACTCTCTTTGTATTACTTTTAATCCTTTATTTGGTTGCGCCCAAACCATAAGACTCCCACAAAAACCATGTATTTTAGAGCTCAAAATATTAAAATTCACCAGTTTCTTTAAAATAATAAAAACATCTACTTTTCTTTCGTCGGCTTCGACGATGAAAGTCTTTTTTCAGACTACTTTTACTGTGAAAGTCATATTTTCTTAGAGCGCAAAATCGTGACGGAAGCTTAGGTATGCTTATTTGAGGCATGTTTCTGATATGACTAATAATCAGTCTTTCATCCCTAACAATTATCAATTTTAGACGACCACTAATTTTTTTTTAAATTTAAGGTAAGTGAAAGTTAAGTGATATGAAAAACAGATATTTTTGTTATTAATTTCCTATGAAGGTATAATTTAATATCTTCGTCTTAAACTTTGGAAATCTTCCAATCTATGATATTTCTCAAGTAGAGAAGGGAGGATTAATTACTACAAGTCATGAAGAAGGACAATCTGATTGGTGGTACCCTTTGCTCACGTAATGAGGCAACGGCATCTCAGATATTTAAGGTCGCTAATCTGCTGACTGGATTCCTTCATTAGCGGGAGCGAGGTGAGAACCGCAGTCACTAACCAGATATCGTTCAATTAGCTCAAAACAAGGAACATAAAACAGATTAGTCATTTACAGGGCTCCTTCATCCAGGGCCCTAATTGAAGCTCTCGTGGGGAAAGTCTCCTAAGGATATTATCTCCTCTCCCTCCTTTTTTCATAAATCGTGTTAGTTAAGAATTTTCCGAGACAACCCCTTTTCAATTTGGCCTAAGCAGAACACTTTAGCGCTATTCTTCATATTTTAAAAATTATTAGCGAACATGTTATCAAAAATATTGGGTAGACACTATTGCCAATCAACTGCTCATGACAGTACAAAAAGTATTTAAACATTTCAATAGGCTGAAAGTTAAGCCTAATGGGAATAATCTTATTTACAAAACAAAGGCTGTGACATGAGCAGCAAGGTTAAAGTAGAGGGGCAAAGTATAGAGTGGAAGTAAAGTGTTAAATAACTTGGTGTGACCTTAGACTCAAAATTACTTTTACAAAGCACATACATAATCAATGTGACAAAGCAATCGAATTAGTTCAAACTTTGTTATTTTCCCCTAATAAAAAGAGATCCGAGCTTAAACCTGGCTAATAAGAAGTTTATTTATTACTTATATATAAGACCTGCCCTGTCAAATACCTGTGCCTTCTATAACTTAAGGGTCCAAAGCGCACAAAATAAATCCATGACTTCTAATAGGCTCTTTTCCAAGACGAAGCTTAATAATACATATGCACAAGGGAATTTAAATATTTCCCTAACAACAAGGACTAACAATAGATTTCTTTGACTCCTGCCAGGAGTACATAAGCACAAAAGTTAGTCATGCGCAAAATAATTTGTGCTGCAAAAAGTATAAGCATAATAGACTGTGGTACTTTAAGTTTGTTCTTCTTATTTTTTTTTTTAATGTTATTCTAATTTAATTTAAGCTGTGGAGTTCTGGACCTTTATGTTTATTAATTTAAGTTTATTTTCTTTTAACTTAATTCATATCATGTAACACTATTACTTTATATTCCTTAATTTAAGTTTTATTTTAATTTTGTCTAAAATGTGGGGATTTTTAGTTATATTTTTTCCCTTGATTAATGTAAATTTCTGTATTTATTCAAACTGGAACAATTATGAATTTGTAAGTTTAAAGATGCTAAAGCTTGTATAACATTTTATTATATTATGTCCATTGTACATTAGATAAATAAAAATTCTTTCTATTCTATTCTATTTGAAAATATTTCCTCTTAAAATCCCGTCAAAAATAAAAATGGAGACTGCGTTTTTCGGCTATGTTTATGTAGGTTAAGTAAATGAACTTACTTTAGTTATATATATATATGCATATAATGACACTTTTCAGATTAGCGAGCAGATTAAAGCAAACATTTAATAGAGATCATTAAAAATATAATTAACTGCTTATTGGTTCGCTCGTATTTTCAATGGAACGTTTCCCTCTGATATACCATTATGATGATTTGAATTCCCTTCTATGTACACTCACTCAAAAAAGTTTCCATACACCCAAATATAATTGGATATAGGTGTAAATAAAGGAAGTAGAGAAATTTGCATTTTTTTGACCTTCTTTCTTAATCAAAAATATTAAATTTGGATTCGTCAGAGAATAAGACCCTTTCCCAAAAATTGTTGGGTATATTTAGTATTTATGTATACAGCAAATAGGGTGGGGAATAGTGATGATCCCTGAGGAACACCATAGGACAACGGTTATGTCTTGGAAGGAGATTGACCTGGGACAACTATATGTTGTGAGCTGTTGGAGAGGAAGGATTGGAACCAGCGTAGGGCACAGTTGGATAAAGGAAGATTTTGTAGTTTGGCAAAGAGGATATTATGGTCAACTGTATCAAATGCTTTAGAGAAATCTAGAAGAATTAGGATGGTTAGTTTTTGGTGATCAGTGGTAGATTGGAGGTCGTGCGTTATTTTTAGGAGAGCAGACTGCGTTGAATAACCAGGTCGGAAGCTCGATTGGAGAGGATCAATAAGAAATCGTTCTTCTAACAAAAAAAAATTGATAGTTGGTTTTGTGCAAGACGTTCCAGGGGTTTCGAAAGATTAAAAAGGAGTGAAATTGGACGAATTACCCAGGGAAATTGTAGCCGCTTATCCCGGTTTATCTTACTGACGCAGGGCTTTCTTCTGGTGACTCGACCCCTGAATACTTCCTTCCCTTCTTAGAATATTTCTGACTGTTTTTGGGTGGACCTAGTCCCTATTTATTCTGATGGCCATTGAGATTGTGGTAGTGTGATGATTTGCTTCAGCAAAGATTATCCAGTTTATCCAGGTTTTCCAGCACGTAGTCTATCCTCCAGAGATTTTAACCCTCTATGTATTTTTAATACAAACTCTACAGCAGCATTTGATTTATTTGATAGATGTGCACTTTGTCTTAGAAATAAACCCTGCATTTGGCAACGAACCATCTGCTCTCAAATCGCGAGAAAAGCGGGTATTAAAAAAGAAATCAGTTTCCCAGGCACAAGTAAAGCTAATACTGACCATAGAGTTGAGTATAGAGATAAGATTCCTACAGATAACCCTGGAAAGACGGTCATAGTACAACAAATAGGATTAATATTGAAAGCGTATGGACACTTTTTTGACCTATAATTAAGAAACGACATTCATCCTCGTTTGATATGAATGGTGAAATTAAAATAAATAAACCTTTTTTTTTATATAATATTAATATTACTAATTTGTGCATTGGGAAATTGTGAAGTTGAAAATAAATGGTTCTGCAAATTAATAGCATGCTGTATGGAAACATTTTTGAGGGAGTGTATATGCAAATACAAAACCATTCCAAGCGCTTACACGATTTTTTTCCTTAATTCTATAATTAGTTTTATGTTAGTTTGCTATCTCCTATTTACCATTCTTTATACCTGTGTTCTGACTTCTGTAATAGTTTCCTGAGAGTTTTTTTTTAAAGTATTTCATTTTGTTTATTATCTTACCCTGTTCTAACTATTTTATGACAATCTGTTGTTAATTCATATAACGTTACTTTATGGTACTTTGGCTAATCCGACGATGCTACAGCGGGAGTACTGATTTTTTCCTATCCAGGTTTAATTAGGATAGGGATCTTTTACGAGTACCTGATTTCGCACAGGCTTGGGACCATCTTTTTAGGTCCCCTTCGAAGAACGATATAACTAAGGATATTTTATTTCCATTAAAAAATCCTATTACCACCGGCGGGTTTGAACCCGTGAACTTTGGCATAACCACCATTTAGGTGATTCCGTCCGCTTACTGTATTTAGATACATTTTAAGGGGTTTCTGTTATTATTATATTTAAGGTATTATAGTTTGTGCCAAAGTGAAAATCAAACTAATTCTTTTCAGTGGTGATGGAGAACACCCTACAATGTTTTTCGATATTTTATTAACTAAATAACTTAAACAGCTATTTTGTAAGTGTGGGGTTAAAATTCGGAGTCAAATTGGGAGGAGTTATAAGTTGTAGAATTTTTTTTCGTATAAATTTATAATTACTCAAATAAGTTAACGTTGCAGAATAACTCATCTTAAAACCCTTAAAGACAAGGAAAATTCAACTTCCATTATTTTAAAATATATTGCTTGTTTAATTGAACAAACTTTGAAAAATAATACAAAGCATCATACATAAGCCCCAGTTATACGGTTATCCTACGGTTGCCTCGTATATGGCGGGCTGTCTGAGAAATTCGATATGAGACTCAAAAGACTTATGAATTGTTTTATCAGATTCACATGTGGAATCTCCAGGCGCTCCCATGTTTCTAGAAGGTATACCGAGTTGAATTGGCACTATCCCTCTTTCCGTCGGCAGTACCTCCTGGGAGTCTCTTCCGATTTTTTCATACAAAAAAACCTCATTATATTCTTGATATGCTTACCACTTGTTCCTCTGTCCATTCAGTAAACACTAGATCCCAACCTATAAACTTGTATATACCTTCTCACAGATCTGCTTACTTCAAAAATCCTTTATTATTCGTGCTACCCTATTTTGGAATTCCTTGCCTGTATCCATTCGTAAATCCTTATCATTATCCACTTTTAAACACCAACTATTTCTCCATCTCCTAAAGCATCAATCTTCCCAACATATGTAATATTAAAAGCTATAGATGATAACTATTCATTGTCACAGAACCTGTCTTTTATTGTTAAACCAAAGTCTTAAACGACCAGACAATTATTATTTATATTGTACTTTTCTTGTCATTCTAAGGAGACTACTCGTACCGTGTTTTGTTTATTTAACTACTACTGCTATTATCACATGTGAATAACACACTTTAAACTTTTCTGATGATGCCATGTTTGTTGCAGAGCTAATCTGAATAGAGAAACAAAACTTTTCTCAGCACCCTCGGCAAATACCCTCTGAATATTAACCAGATGCAGGAGGCAGAGCTCTCAATTAGCAGTTAAAACTTTGGAAATTAAACAGCTAAGTTTAATAAGAATTCCACTTAATATTTGAAAGGGCTTATGCAATATCTGGGTTAAGGGCTTGCAGAACTGGGATGCGCTTGAATTAACTTGCTTGGGAATGGGAAAGGGGTAAAAACAAGGAGACGTTTCTGTGTATATGGTTTTCTAAAATCTTTAGCTTGCCAACGGTATATTATACATATATATTACTGTTTATTTTGTTCAAAAAACGAAAAATTGCATTTAAAAAAATAAGTTTGTAGTTTTCTCTTTTATTAATTCATTTAACTTACATATTTACCTGTTTTTCATCGTTGATAACAAGATTATATTGTTATTTTTTTTTAGTATCTACAAGATTAGAAGTACTTTAGAGAAAGAAAATTTAAAATATCGGCATTAGAGCCCTGTCAGACTATTTCAATCGGAATGAAACCTACAGCTATTAAATCCCATCAAACATTACATCGATGTATAGAGTTTAATCAAAATTGTTAGAGCCGTTTTTGAGAAAATCGTAAAACGGTGCAAAATGCATGGTATAAAGTGGGTCTTCTTGTTACCTGATTTTGATGGAAAAGTTTCTGTAACATTTCGGGCTTTTTGTCTAAAAATAGTTGTCTAAAATATGAAATTTCAGTTGCATAGGACTTTTCGTTTTAGCCCAGGAGTTACCACACACACAACCTTTTTGCAGGACTTGGTCATTTGGACTAAGGGGACCCTAAATGTGTTTATTTCGTTGAAAACTGGAATGCGAAAATTTTCAGGATCACAATAATTTCCCTTACCATATATTTCATATAAAAATAGTGTTGTATTCAGTACAGTTTGTATACATTAACTGTGGATGTAAGATAATAAACCCAGTAGAATACGAACCTTTGTTATTGTTATAGTTTTTAAAAAACATTTCTATATTGCATTAAGTTTATTTATCGAAAAACTAAATTTTAACTTAGTTTAAAATTTAAACTTATGCTTCAATTTAAAATTACAAACAAATGTATTGAGTTAATTTTGATTTGTGTTTTTCATTTCTGCTGATGATGAAATCTAATAGGGAATAGAAGTTATAAAATAAACATATTTTCTTGTTAATTGCACTTTTCGTTACGATGAACCAAAACCGCTTTACGTAAACACTAAATCGGTCAGACAGAGCTTTTTAAAACATAAATGACATCTCAATCAAGCAAGTCCACTAGTAATTAATAAATAGCAATCCTCATATACTAAAGATATTGCCATATAGTCACGCATGAATCGGTTTTGTTGTAAATGCTAGGGCTCAGGTTCATGAATAAACCAGTCACCATCTCCCTCCCCCCACAGTTGGTACAAAACTTAATGGAGTACTAAACAAGGAGCAAGTCAAATGTTGATGCCCCCTCGGTGCCTGATAAGAGAAGGAAATCTGTTAAGAGAGGAGACAAATCGACAGAGGAGGAGCGGAAGATGAGAGTCCGGGACCCGAAGAAGAGGACTATTAGAGAGAGAGAGGCGACAGAGACGTATCTCACCGAGGTCTCATCGGGGGCTAATGATAGTGCCCGGGACAAATGTTGTTTTCCTGGAGGCACAAGTCGGCCGCCATTACTCCATGGTTACAGATGCTGGCCATTTCCTCTCCAGCGGCCAGCAGACGGTGTAAATAGCTATCTGTTAGCGGTACCGCTCTACTAAGGAAAATAACAAAAAAGTACTCTGGCTATATCTATTTGGAGGATGAGGTTGCTAAAATGTAATAGCGGGCCAAACAGAAAAAAAAGTAAAAAAAAAAAAGGCACTAACAAATAAATAAAACCTCTAAGATTGTTTCCATTTTTTTTTCATTATTTAAGGGTGTAATTAAGAGAAAACCTTTTCCAAACATAGCGTTTCTTTTTAAGTAAGTATTCCGGAAAATTCCATTCAAATATTTAATTGCTTACTGTTTTCGATTACTTCAACACTTACTAGAAAAACGCTCTAAGCGTCCTCTTAACTACAAAAGACTCAACTACATGACTATCATAAGACCGATCTGGACTGGAAGTTGAGCTTTTGGACCCTACTGAACTATTTGATCCTTCGTACGAGCCAGGTTCTATTGCTTCCACGACAATATAAATTCCCAGATTAACCCACTAGTTTATATTCTTGCTTCTTCTTTAATGGTCGCGAAACCTTATGATGTAGATATGCTTTGTAAGGCTGCAAATATATAATTATCTTCATGTATTGCAAGCCAGAGTTTATTATTGTTTACATTTACAAGATGTAATTATAGCATTTCCAAGTCAAATTCAACCTTTTCCAAGTCAAATTCAACCTTTTTCGATTTCAATAAAATAATAAAAATCAAATTAACATGATTTTATATTGTTATGGTTATTTTAATTACATATTATGTTTTTAACCTTTATTGCTTATTAAAAATTCCCAGGGGCCTTTTTACATATAATTAGTCACGATTATAATAATAAGTATAACGGATACTTTAATTTTTAGACATTTTCGATACAAGGTCTGGTAGTCGGATTAGCGGGATTCCGTTATATTTTAGTTTTATAATCGCGGGCGAAAATATTATCAATAGAGAGAGGTTTATTTTAACTTGTTCGTATTTATTGGATAGTAGGCTCAGTAGATGCGTTCCCAAAGGTTCGTTACCGATTACACTATTAATTTTAATAGCGCTCGCTCAAATATGGGTTTATTATAACTTTTTCGTATTTATTGGATACAAGGCTGAGTAGCTCCGTTCCCAAAGATTCGTTACCGATTATAATATTAATTATAATCGCGCTCGCTCAAATATGGGTTTATTATAACTCTTTCGTATTTATTGGATACTAGGCTCAGTAGCTGCGTTCCCAAAGGTTATTTACCGATTATAATATCAATTATAATCGCGCTCGCTCAAATATGGGTTTGTTATAACTTTTTCGTATTTATTGGATACAAGGCTCAGTAGCTCCGTTTCCAAAGGTTCGTTACCGATCACACTATTAATTTTAATCGCGCTCTCTCAAATATGGGTTTATTATAACTTTTTCGTATTTATTAGATACTAGGCTCAGTAGCTGCGTTCCCAAGGGTTCGTTACCGATTATAATATTAATTAAAATCATGTTGATTTGATTTTTATTATTTTATTGAAATCGAAAAAGGTTGAATTTGACTTGGAAAAGGTTGAATTTGACCTGGAAAAGGTTGAATTTGACTTGGAAAAGGTTGAATTTGACTTGGAAAAGGTTGAATTTGACTTGGAAAAGGTTGAATTTGACTTGGAAATGCTATATATAAATAGAACTGTAAATTTATAAGATGATAGAGTTGGCATTTAAGTGACTCATATTCGGATATACAAATTGTAACTTAAATACTCTCAGGGGGTTCTTTGTTAAAGTTGTAATATGATGTTAACATTCCGCATGGAGGCAATTTTTGACATGAGGGCAATGGTGGTTGCATTTAACAATAATGTAGGAGGTAGTGTCTGTCCATTTTCATCAAATGTAGGTTTTACCTCGAAGAAAAATGTTCTCTCCGAAATACGTCCTTAATTTGAAAGTGGTCACCGACAAGAGCAAGATGACTGCCATCAAATATATAATTAAATAATCTCCAACACTAAATTACTTTTTAAAAAGAACTTTATTGACAAAAGACAGCTAAAATAATAACTAATCTAATTACATACTATCTTACTCCTAGAATGAATGGGATCAATGAATTATTCTCACGCCTTCTTATAAGAACTGAGACGGGAAATGACTCAGTGCTGACATTGCACTAGCCTGTACCTTTAACTATATATTCCTTCCCATCTTACATTAACATAATTATATGAGGAAGAACCGAACTTAAATGGATAGCAACATTAACTAACTTAGATTAGACCATTTTAAGATATTTTTTAATATTGTTAAGATGGAGCCAATATTGGCTAACGAGATAGGGGTGGATGGATCTGCTCTAATGGCTAACACGAAAAATCTCAACTTTGCTTTTATCTGGTACATAGCATTAATCATTCAACTAAGATATAAAAAAATATATATTTTTCAATTGCAGATTCCATCCCCTAGCACGACTGCCTTAGCAACTAACAGCTCTAAGAAGCCCGGATGATCCCGGTAGTTAGCTCCTTTAAGGTAGGGGATGGATCGTAAAGGAGAACCGGGCATCTTCCTTCCGGCAATAAAAATCAGGCCCAATAAAATAGAAAAAATGCTAATTCTCCCTCGAGGGCGGGGTGATAAAAATTAATAGCCTAATCCGATGTGACGTGTGATTGGTGGGGCAGCGGGGAGACGGGAGGGGTGGTTTGACTTTCAGATTAGCCAGGACTGAGGAGTGAGGAGTGGAGGAAGACGCTGCCGTAAAGTCTGCTACATTGCTCAATCATTGCCCTCAGCTCCTGTAATGAACCGAAAGGATGATAAGGAACGTCCCTCAGGGTCCCTCAACTCCTGTTATCTTACCCTTCCTTCCAATCCGTTCTTTTGGGCATTCATAGGGAAAAAGAGTAACTCAATGAAGAAAGAAAATACAAAAAAAAGTCTATTAAATAGGAGCAACACAATGTTAACATCAAAAGTAGTCATTCATCTTAATATAATCTATCAATGATATTTTTCGGAACAACATTTAACTTGAGGTTCCATTTCAATATTTTTTTGAACGGATAACTTTTAAAGCAGAAACAAAAATTTGAAATTTCAATCTGAAAATAGACTATTTTAACATATAAATTTAATTATAACAATATATAAAAGTCAAATATAAGTAGAAAACTTTTATCTAAAACTGGAATTAAATATCCTCAAGAAAAAATAAACAAATTATTCTAAATGTAAAAAATACAAAAAACAAACTATTGATACTATTTCAAACCCACAGTAATATAAAAACAATCAAATCTAGTATTAACATAATGAAATAAAATTTCCATTTATTCCCAAAGTGATTACTCCAAGAACTCAAAATATTCTACAGAAGATATCTCAGTGTCTCCGCAGCAACCACGTCACTGATCTAGAATCCAACTTAAGACTGATTAAATGCCTGTGCTTTTACTGTCTAGAATTCAATTATTATGAATTTGACTTTATAATCTAACGGAGAAAAAACTTCTTATTTAAAGAAATATTTTTTTTGGTAAAATCCATCACACCTTACTTTCCATCTCAAGGTGATACCTAATCATGGAATAGCTTTCATGACATTAAGAGTATGTCATAGACATGTATTTTCAAAGCAACTACGCCCAAATGATGTTTTTTTTTTCAATTGCTATAATATATAGTGAAATGTAAGACCTAGAGTCAGGATTAATTTCTTTATTGGATGGTTTTACACCACCACAAGGTATTATAAGCAACTTTGAACAAGTTTTATGAAAAAATGAGATTAGAGATAACAGTAATATCTGATTAATTTTCAGACTTAATAGTTTTATCCAATTCATATCTTTATCGCAATCTCAGCGGTAATGTCCTTTCTCATGTCTCAAGATCCATCTCTTACTCAATTCTTTCACCCATGAATCCCACATATTGGCCAACATCCCTCAAAAAACGTCCTGATATCCTCGATATATTTGTCACGTCCCAGATCTCCTCCTCCCAAGCAATCATCAAATCCTTGGACGACCTTTCATTAGATCATAGTCCAGTTCTGCTTTTATTACATTCAAATTTCGCTCCAATACCTTCCCCTCCTAAACTGATTACAGGACGAATCAGCTGGGACAGATTTCGACATGATTTGGACAATAAATTAGACTTGAAAATTCCTCTAAAGACAACAAATGACATTGACAGAGCTATAGAAAAACTTACAACATCTATACAGACTAGTATCAAAGATAACACCTCAAACAGAACTACAGTTAATACGCAACAGACTAACTTGCCACCTCACCTTTGCATGTTATTAAGGGAAAAACGTAGAGCAAGAGTGAAATGGCATAAGACTAGATACCCATCCGATAAAACTTATTATACTAAACTAACTAACAAACTAAAATTCAGAAATAAAAAAATTCAAAATTCAAAATTTACTAAACTTTACCGGAAATCTCAACACTACTGACAAAACATTATGGACGACCACTAAGAAGCTACTAAAATTTAAAGACTTCAATCATCCACTCCTTACCGAATCCCAAAGCTGGACAAGATCAGACGAGGAAAAAGCTCAGCTCTTTGGTCAGCATCTTCTTAAAACTTTTATTCCACACCCGGATATCCTTAATCCCGATCACCTTGAATGTATTGAAGCAGAACTAAATATTCCTCTCCAAATGTCTCTTCCGCCTAAAGCTTTTCATCCTTCAGAAATTTCCAATATTATTTATAGTCTGCCTTCCCGCAAAGCTCCTGGGCCAGATTTAATCACATCCCAAATTTTAAAACTCCTTTCACGAAAATCAATCCTATTCCTTACCTACATTTATAATGCTGTACTCCGCACAACATATTTTCCTGACTCCTGGAAATTATCCACAGTAAAAATGATACATAAATCCAAAAAGCCACCAAAAAAACCGTCCTCTTACCGCCCCATCTCTCTTTTATGTATCATGGGAAAAATCCTTGAAAAACTCCTTCTAAAACGTATCTGTCCCATCCTTGATTCCAATAATATAATCCCTGATCACCAGTTTGGCTTCCGAACATCCCATTCCACTATCCAACTATGTCATCGTGTGGTGGATGTAGCCTCCTCTGCTTTGGAGCGCGGATTGTACTGCACTGGAGCCTTTCTCGACGTAGAACAGGCTTTTGACCGAGTCTGGCATCCGGGACTGCTTTACAAACTCCGAAAATTCCTCCCTCCAACATACTTCCTCATCATCCAGTCCTATCTCACTGACAGATCTTTCAAAATAAATCACAATAGTTCCTATTCATCCCTTTTTGTTCAGTCCGCTGGCGTCCCACAAGGCAGTATCCGCGGACCCATTCTCTTCACCGTTTATACAGCTGACATCGCAACCAATCCTAACACTTTCCTTTCCACGTATGCTGATGACACTTGTGTGTTAACAGTCAATAACGATCCAACTATTGCCTCTCAAAACCTACAATCCCACATAAGAGACCTCCAGATATGGTGTCAAAATTGGAGAATGAAAATAAATTCAGACAAATCCCACCAAATTACCTTTACCCTCCGTCGTAAACCAATGACATCCTGCCCTACTGTATCCTTTAATAATATTCCTTGTCCCGGCTGAACAGATCCGCTACCTAGGTCTCCTCCTTGACAAACGTCTCACATGGAATCCGCACACAAGACTGAAACGACAAAAAACTGCTCGCCGATTTCGATTACTTCAACACTTACTTGACAAACGCTCTAACCTCCCACTTAACTACAAAAGACTCCTCTACATGACTATCATCAGGCCTATATGGACTTACGGAGTTGAGCTTTGGGCTCGACTAAACCATCGAATTCTTCCCGTATCCAATCCTTACAATCCAAAATCCTTCGTAAAATCCTCAACGCTCCTTACTTTGTCACAAATAAGATCATCCATAAAGGCCTAAATGTTCCATATGTTACTGATTTGGCCCGAACTAGATATCAATCCTTCTATGACAAACTCCATTCCCACCCCGACCCACTAGTTGCTTCCTCTTCGATTCCTGATAATCTCCGAGGCGTCTGAGAAGAAGATGGCCTCGAGACCTCCTTGTTTAAAATAGTCACTGGACCATTGGGTTGCTCCTCTACAAGTCTGTCTCATGTGATTTTTCTTTTAGCATATTTACTTGTAGTAATATAAATTACAGTTGTAAATTTCAATAAATAAATACTAAAAAAAAAAAAATCTTTATCGGATTTGAAACGTATCCTTCAGTGGATGTAACAGAACTGATTAAAATAAAGCCGAGTGCTATTAGCAGTTTGTGGAACACCTTCCTTTCGACAAGACCCTTCGCTCGGTATTAAATGCCCCAGAGTCCATTTAACGGATAAGTCGGTTTCGTGCGAACTAAAACGGAACGATGCAAAGACTTTGGACGAAGCCGAGGATAGGGAAATTATGCAAAGTTGTCCGGCCGCAGAGTCCTAGAGGCAGCACCTCGCCTGGGTCCTAATTGGATCCGATCCATTTAATCGAGATTATCTCGCTTTACGCCAGCCTCTGTGAATGGCTAATCTGGGAGGAGGCACCTGGGTTCCTCGCCAATGGGATTTGTCCTTTATGTTGATGCGTTAAGAAAGCTCTTGCTCTCTCTTCGTTGTGTATTCAAGTGCAAATAAGTTGTAGGATTAAAGGATTTTAGAAAAACTTAGTATACATCAATCACTTCTACGGGAACTGCCAGAACTGCATTTTTAAGAAAGAACAAAACAAAAATCTCCATCACTTGTCAAAACAGTTTATACACCAGACCTGATTACTATCAAACTAAATAGGATCAAAATATAGAATTGACATTGTTCCTGGAAGGAGAGAATAAGCTATGAAATAAGAGATGTCAAAGATTTTTTAAACTGTTTTATTTTCATATTTATTCCTACTTAGGTTATGTAATATAAGTTTTGAATATTTACAAAAAGTGAGTTACATTATTTTAATTTGGTTAAAAAAACACCATAATTAACATCCTAAGCTATTTTTACTGATCTTTTTAAAATTAGAATTGTCGGCTTTTTTAAGGATATTTTTACTTTTTTTTTTTAGTGAATAAAATAGTGAAGATATTGATGATTTTATATAAAATCAATTTGAATCAATATATTGTTGTGTTTAAATTTAATTTTATGTAAAAATATGATAAATTATATAACATAATATTATACAATTTTTCAATAACAATAATATAGTGATAATATAATGATGAAAAAAAAAAATGGTTTTAGGGTATTTCTGAAGATGAGGCAGGACCTCAAAGCATTGTTTCATTATAGGATATATTATAATATTATAATAATAATAGTATTATTATTGATTATAAAATGTTTTTAAAGAAGAGAAGTTCCATTTATTGAAATAAAGTAAATTAATATGTCTTTTCTAATATTTCAGTGGATACGTTCCAAGGAAATAAAAAAAAAAAATAGGTAATTCTTACCGTTTAACATGAAGATAATACTGATTAATGATATTGAATATTAAATAGTGTGATTAATGTGAAAGATGAGAAGATGGGGTTTGGGCGGGGCACAAAATGAATAAAATAATGACTAAATTATTTATTGAAGCGACGTTTGAACATACTTTGCAGGCTTTCACCAGGGCTTACAGATTGTAATTAAGAAGCTGACTAACAAGATAGGATTTTAAGACTGAAGTATTGAAAGCCGTTCTAAATAACGTATATGATTATTTTAAAAATTGTTAACTAATAAATAAACATAACAGATTAGTCCCACCCAGATTATTAGTTATATATTTCAGTAAGTAGTGTGCGAGCGACCATTCAGTCCAAGTTTCTTTTTATTAAACAAATTATTTTAGATATTTAATACATTATTTTAGACAATTAATGCAATATGTTATTAAATAATAAATCCATTCATTCCCATACGATTCAGCTATCCCATTTTTATTGGTGTAAGCTTTGAAAGGTAATACAAAAACACCAGATTAAGGTTCAGAATACTTTTATTTTCGAAGCAGAAGTTTCACAGCAGCTTAATAATCATTTAGAATTCACATTTTGTTTATATTTATCTGGTGCGTAGAGGTTTCCTCGATGCCGAAAAGTGTCAAGAGGTACGAAGAGAAGAAGAAATATTAGTTTGTCAAAGATATAATTTTTTCACAGTCTGCATTTTTTTCTAGGGATAGAAAACTAGACGTAAACTTAAGTTGGAGATACATTTTAAAGATTTAGGAAGTCCATAGGATCAATGACGATCCTAATGTATTGTATGTATGTATTGTATTCATGTTTTCATTCGCATACAAATATGCTGGAAAAATAAATTTACTGTGCGCATCAATTTTTTCGTTAGAAAAAGATCAAAAAAAGGTAAAATATTTATTTATTTATAATACAAATGACCCTCAAGACTTGATAACAAATCCTATCTGGTCAGTATACAATTTAAATGAGCTATATGTACAAGTACAGAGTTATTGAAAGCATTTACTAAAACTAAAATTTACAATTTGTACTTTTTTAAAAGAACATTTCAATCTTTTTGATATTCACTTTGTCCAAGTTGTTTATAAATGCAGTCTCTTCCTCTTGGGCAAAGTCGCGTTCTCTCTTGTATTTTTTGCATCTGAAAACTAAGTGTCGCGGGTCTTCTGGCTGTCCAAAATTAAAATAAGAAGTACTGGAAGGAATTAGTCCGGGTGGCGGTCATTAAATGAAACAACTAAATAGTTTCAACTATTCTATTGTTTGCCAACTGGAATCAGTTTCCATTCTTCCACCATGCGCCCTGATGATGACCCACAAAGGGGGTCGAAACGTTGGCAAACAATAAAATAGTTGAAACTATTTAGTTGTTTCATTTAATGGCCGCCACCCGGACTAATTCCTTCCAGTAATTCTCAACGGTCAACTAATTACATCCACAATGACTAAAATAAGAAGTGTTCACATAGTTTCTCAAGTCACACATTAATGTGATTCTATAAGTTTATTCCATACATGTTATTCCTAGATAACTTTTAATAAGTTCGGGTATGGTGTTTTCGTAAAATCACATTCGATGTTCATTCAGGCCTGATGTTTTCGAGTGGAGTGAGTGTTTTGACAGTAAACGTTCTAGAACGTATTGCCGTGGAGCGACAGCCGGGAAGGGACAAGGCAGACGCCTGCCATTGATGCCCGCACCGAAGACAGGGACTCGAACCCCGCCATGTCGTAGAGCGGCGATAAGAACGCAGCGAAGCGGCGCTAGTTGCAAGATGTTATCCTCCCAGCTATTACCACAGTCCTTGTGCGGGCCTACCCGAGCGAGGCTTACGACTTTGTTTGCTTCTGATTTACCGTATTATCGCAACCCCACCCCCTTTATCGCCAGCCGACAAATATCATAACTCCTGGCCCAGTTTATAGGTCATCAAAGGGCGATCCGGTCAACCCCTGAGAACTCTCCTCTTCCATATAGATACTGGCTTTTGATATGATCAATACGGTGCCGGCCACTCCTTCCTATTATAAAAGTTTCTCTCGCCTATAGTATGATAAAAAAGGACGGAGTAATCCAATATTCTTTTATGCCAATGGGGTATTAAACATTGAGATGGGTTCCTCTTTTTGTTGAAGATATGGATTTTTCATACTTAGATTTAACAGCCAGATTAGGTCCTTATCTGTTATTCTGTGAGAAGAGGGTCCCGAAATGGTGACCAATAATCCCTTTTCATGATAGAGTCTAGTTATGGCTTATTGCTTTCATTCATATCAAATAATAATGCACTCGTCTCGTTCTCATCAGTGATGACTTCTTAAGATAACTTATCGACAAGAATAACGCATAGGTCGCATTCACAGCCGAAATGCCTTACGCTATAATGTATTGAGATCTAAATTGTAAAAATTACAATAATAATAATTATCATTATAATAAACAGAGTATGCAAATAACAGATGTGGATGCCTAAAAAATAAAAAAAAAAAAAATAAATAAAAAAAAAACAAAAAACAGTAATTTTTCATCTATAGTTCACAAGTATAGAGATCAACGCAAATTCACTCAACAATATTTTTATTTATTTCAATCCAAATCCAAATTAAGTCTTTCTCTTATTCACGGTCAATTATAAATACAAATTTCACAGGCTGATTTGCTTAGTTCCACATTTATTTCTAGAATTTTTAGTAGACTTTGTAATAATTTCAATAATCATTTCAATAATAATTCCAATAATCATTGGAAGGAATGAAAAATTTAGTTGAGTGAAATTGGATCTGTTAGTAAAAACCAATAATTAATATAATTAAATTCTTACTTTTGTGTTAATTTATTTATATTAGATATGTCTGACTTCGGATAAATAAATGTTTGGTTTACAATTTTATAATATTTTTGAACACGTTGAAACTACATCTCAATAACGTGTTAGAGGTAAAGAATAACTTTAGAAGTAGAGATAGGAATTTTAAATGTTATCATTTCACAGTACTGAAATTAGCGTGTTTCATCATATTAATGTAGTTGAGTACACTTAAACGTCAAATATGAGATAAGAAAAAAAAAAACCTATTAATTGAAAGACGTTTTGAATAAAATACGATTTAAAATTTTGAATGCCTTGGTGTTTCAAAAATTAACAAGATTTCTGAGAATCGCCAATATACCAAGTATCAAAAACATCAAATGTAAGTTTCATTTCTCTACTTCTATTCAACCTAAATTTACATCTGATAAGTAAATAGCCTCTGGTTATGAAAGAACACTGGAATAGTTGACCATAGAATGGATTGTAAAAGTTGGTTGGGGGTGCGATCATTGAAGAACGCACACTTTAACAAGAGAACTTTTTTAAACGCATGGCGACATCACTAATTTAATTTTAGGCATGGGGAAAACAAACAAGAATCAACCAATGAAGCACAAAAAATAATTCTTAATGCTTTCACGGGCACCATTGTAACCCGGAACCCCTAAGAAGCCTGCAGCATGTCTAGTGAAATGTTAGAGGAAAATTGAAAACTAGTGACGGAAAAGAAGACAAAAATAATAAAATATCAAAGGAAAATAAAGAAGATAACAGTGATAAAATATGCTTAAAACAGTGATGACATGGCTATAGAAAGAATTGGTATTCATAACTTCCTTTGTAGTGTTTATTTCATTTTTTTTTTGTATTACTTTTTATATCACTTGATATGCGAGCATGTTTATGATGGTACAGTGATATCTAAATGTATGCTTGTCAGGTGACTATTGTATCACCTTTGTTGCTACACGAACTCATAAGTCCATTCCTGGCCAGAACTATTGTCACTCAACAACTGCTCAACCCCAGATGGATTATAGTCGGTGACACCCCCATCCTGGTTCATAAGAGGCCTCAACAAGTATCAAAGACGACAGAGCTTTGTGAGGGTCTTTCAAAAAGTAGAAAGCTCCCGGTGAAGTGGACATCGCTGGGGGATGCAGATGTGACCACCCGCTGGGCATCCCCTCACTCACCGGCCTGTAAACACTCGAGTGCCAACTCTTCTGCTTCCTCAAGCCATTATCCTCAGCCCTCTCTTATTCTCAATATACATTTTTTACTCCTCAAGATGTAATCGACTATTATCATCCACGAGAATGAAACGTTCGCACTTACTTCTAAAATCTGATCTGCAAGTAATATTGACATGATGCTGTGGAGGATGTGTTGAGATGAAATTCATACTATAAGAAAAAAATCTCTCTGATCAGTATTTCAAAACTTCTCACACTTATAGTCCATCATGCCTTAAAATGGAAACACATGATTCGGAAAATATAAAATTCCTAATACACAAGATATTTTATTTGTAAACCTTGTTTAGTAATAGTAATTAATTACCCCAGATTGAGTATAAACTAACTACCTCCAAAAACTAAATGTTTAAAAAGAAAGTTACATTTAAATTTTTAATTTACGTTAGATCATCAATTATAATAATAAATTAGTTTAAGCCAAGCCGAATATGCTCTGCTAATACCACTCCTTAACACAGACCTCCTACTTCTATAAAAACTCAGGTAATTCTTATTGGATCCAATCCTCTCCTAACATCTTTGGGATCACATCCTTTGGAAAAAAGTTTACGTAGAACCTTAAGATGTCGATCCTTGGAAGTTAGTGACCACGTTTCACACCCGTGTAGTACCTTGAAAGAATAATAGTTTTGTAAATTAATCTTTAAGACCCATTACAGAATACGCGTGTTATTATTTCGCAACTAAATAATAACACTTATTTTCGCGATTTAACGTAACTTTCGTTTTTATCAAAGTCCCTAAATACTTAAATTTATCCACATGGTCAAACACACACACACATATATATATATATATATTTATATATATATATATATATATATATATATCTGAGATCATAATTTATTTCGTTTTATTTGTAATTAGCACTTTGATTGGGAAGGGAACTTTGAGACATGACATTGGACATTGGAGATTGGCATGACAAATTTTCTATGGTATTGTTATTAAACCCTAATTTAAATACAAATAGATTTAAAAGTAACAAAAAAATTGTTGTTTATTCATATCACGTCACTTCATGCAACTTGGTCTAATATGACGATTCTTCCCCGGGAATTTAGCTTATTCAGATTTAATAAGAATTTTTAACGAGTACCTGACATCGCACAGGCTAGAGACCACCATTTTGGTACACTTCGAAGGACGGATTTTTTAAAAACCAAGGAGTTTTTACTCCATTTAAAATATGCTAGGCCTTATGTCGAAGTTGAATACGCAGCCTTGGACATGAAAGGCTGTTTTACTGGAAACAGATTACAACAAAAAAATTTTCTTTAGCAAATCGAATATTTTATTTTACAATCACAAATTTCGCATCGGTTCGAAATATTTCTTTTTTACACATTGATAATAAGGATTTGATCGAGTGAGATATCGTACATCTAAAAGGCGACTTATGAACGACAATGATAGAAGCGATTCCGCCTTTAACGCGACTTAACGTGATGTTTAAATTATTGTTTTTAACCGTCCAAATTTACATCAAGGAAATCTTTTGCATATTTAGCGGTATTTAGTGGAGTAGAAGATGTATCAGACATGAAAGTTAGCTTTGACATGCAAATCGGTCTGAAGGGAAACCCTTTCGTATGTAAAATAATTCAATTTTTATTATAAATAATTCAATTTAAATTATAATCTCAAACTGTTTAGTGAAGAGTAACCCGGTTATAAGCTTGCAGAATAAAAATAAACAAAAATTATTTCTCAAAATTTAATTATAATTTATTCGGGTTTTATAATATATGCTTGATTTCAGCGTTCTTCATCGTCTTATTTAATCATGTAAAAATTTAATCGCGTTTACTATTTTAACACTATATCATTATCAGATAATGATAATAAAGAATAATTAAAAAAAAAATCTGATGTGCGCGTCCCACTGCTTTCACTTACCTCTCTAATTAAAATAAATTTAAGTTCTTGTAAATAAACATGGAGTTGAAAAAAAATTAAAGAATTATATTTCGATGTAACCATGTGTTTCTGTTTAATTATCTAACAATAGAAATTAAATCTGAGTTTTATTTGCTTTAAATATGTTTACTCTTTTCTCCTTAGTTGGTTATTGAATACGTTCTACACGTTTTTATCAATTATAACAATATGAAATGGTTAATTTTTTTGAATCTACAAAATTCAAGATACTTCAAAGAAATAAAATTTAAAATATCGGCATTTAAGCCCTGCCAAACAGAATGAAACCTACATAATATTAAAGCCTATTAAATTTTACACTGATAGAGCGAGTTTAATTAAAATCGAGAGAATGGTAAACATTTCATTTTTCATGTGAATACTATGAAATATACAGTAAGGTAAAGTATTGCGATTGTGAATATTTTCTAATTCCAGTTTTCGATGGCAATACACGTTATAGGGTGCCCTGAGTCCAAATGACCAAGTCCCCAAAAAAGGTCTGAGTGTGTGTGTGTTTTTTTTTTTTTTTTTTTTGTTTTTTTTTTTATTGTAGGGGAAAATTTTTCATAAGACGAAGTGGGCAACTGAATCCACAACAATGTGAGATTCTTACTCACTAAAAACCACCTACATTCTCTGCGATGACACACCGCGGAACTGCTTGCAAGCAGTACTTCGCGGTGGACAGGATGGCTAAGCGCCTACTTCTCTACTGCATACTTGACGGTACTTGACCTCTTCTCGCTCGCTCCTCGGTTCTCAGTATTCTTCCGACTTTCCCAGCATAATCTGAAACAGCATTCCAGTTTTCTTGACTGGTCAACATGAGCTGTACCAGATTTTCCGGTGTGGATCTTTCACCCAGCACCATATCTAGCTGAACCTTCTCCAAGGTAAATTTCTTGCATGCGAAGAAAGCATGTTCCACTGTTTCATCCAAACGAGGACAGTTGGTACATGATGATTCTTTATCCAGCTTGAACCTGTGGAGATATGACCTGAAGCAGCCATGTCCAGAGAGCAGTTGAGTAAGGTAATAGTCAACCTCTCCATGTGTGCGTATCATCCACGATGTAATATCTGGTATCAGACGGTTTGTACACCTTCCAGATGTTGATGAGTCCCAGCGTCTCTGCCATATGCGAAGAGTTTCCAGTCTCTCGCCTTTCGCTAATGTTAGCCAATGCTCCTCTGGCGCTTCACGTTTTCTGCGGTAGATTCTGCCACGCTCTTCGGCCAGTAAATCTATTGGAATTATGTCGGCAATGATGCACACGGCATCATATGATACAGTGCGAAATGCTCTTGCGACGCGCAGGGCATTTCTACGATGGACACTAATCGCCTTACGAGAATACGATCTCACTTGGAAGCTATGACACCAGATTGGTGCAGCATATAAAAGCACTGAGTTGGTTACATTAGCAAGGAGCCTCCTCCGGCTTTGTGCAGGCCCACCGATATTTGGCATGATTCTAGAAAGTGCGTTCGTTACTTTCGTTGCTTTCATGGAGACTACCTGCAAGTGTTCATCAAACCGCAGGCTGGCATCAATCTGCACACCTAGGTATTTAATAGAGGGCTTTGAGGGAATGTTAATCTCTCCGACGGTCAAATTGATTTTTTCCCTCACTTTCCTGCTGGTAATAAGTACAGCCTCAGTCTTATGGTCAGCCAGTTGTAGGCCCACAGACGAAAGCCACTGGCTTATATCAAATATTGCTTTGTTGGCCTTGTACGTTATCTCCTCCAAAAGCTGTCCTCGAGCAATGATAGCAAGATCGTCTGCGAATCCTACCGTGGTAGTTCCTTCCGGCATAGGAAGTCTGAGTACGGCATCGTACATAACATTCCATAACAACGGTCCTAATACGGAACCTTGAGGAACGCCACCAGTTATTTTGTAGGTTTTTGGTCCTGCGTCTGTTGCATACCTCAGGATTCTGTCAGAAAAATAACTTCTGATAATCTTAAGGAGGTACTGTGGAAGTTTTTTCTTACTCAACTGTTTCATGATGCAATCCCATCTTGCTGAGTTAAACGCATTCTTGACATCTAAAGTTATCACGGCGCAATACTTTTTTCCACCCCTTCTCCATCTTTTTCCTGCAGTGGCTTCCCTGGCTGACTTTATCACAAAGTCTATTGCATCAACTGTTGACCTACCTTTCCGAAAACCATATTGATTTTCAGACCATCCTCGGCTTTCCTCAATATGATTTGTAATTCTATTGCACACAATCCTCTCCAGAATTTTACCAGCAGTGTTTAGAAGACAGATTGGACGGTAGGATGTAGGGTCATCTGGAGACCCTTTACCCTTTGGCAGGAGTACCAATTGCTGCTTTTTCCACTCAACTGGAAATTTCCCTTCACGGAGACAGGAGTTGTAAACATCCAGGAAGAGTTCTGGTCTGCTTCTGACTGCTGTTTTTAGGGCAAAGTTTGGAACATTATCCGGTCCTGAGGCTTTTTTATCCCCTACTTTGCGACAGGCTGTCTCAAGTTCTTCTTGTGCGATTTCCGGTACCTGGTCCTGTTCTAGGTGCGGTATTATATCGAAGACGACTTCTGGTCTTGTTGGGAACAGCTCTAAAACTATTTTCCCCAATAGGTCAGGAGAGCTGGTTGGCGATAAATTTGAGCTTTTTAGCCTTGCCATAACTATTTTGTATGGCCTTCCCCACGTATCCTCATCTACCTCTTCGCAGAGTTTCTGCCAACATTTACGCTTCGCATCTTTTATTGCCTTGACCAAGTGCTTTTTTGCGTCCCGATGTTCCTGTTTCCGAACTTCATGTGTCGGGCGACCTCTCGCTCTTTGGGTTAGCCTCCTTGTACGGAGACAAGTTTTTCGGAGGGCGGCGATCTCTTCATTCCACCAATACACTGGTATGTGACGGGTTGTTTTCCGTGTTTTAGTCATTGAAGCATCACAGGCGTCAGTGATAAGCTTCATTAGTTGTTTGACTTTTTCCTCTGCCGGTCCGAGTAATGTGACTTCATCCTCTATCATTGTGACAAAGGAATCTCGGTCAAATGATCGATGGTTCCACACTGATCGTTTCGTATGGAATGTTTTCCTTAATGTACCCGGGACTTCGACTTCGAAACAAATTGCTCGGTGATCGCTGTGGGTATAGAGTTGACTTACGTGCCATTTATTGTCAGAAACAAGGCATGGACTAACACAAGTCAGATCAACAATCGAAACGCGATCATTTCTGGTGAAAGTAGGGGTGGACCCTGTGTTTAAGAGCACCACGTCTAGCGCAGCGAATACGTCGAGTACACACTCACCTCTCTTATTCGTCTCTTTGCTTCCCCATGCCGTAGCCCAAGCGTTAAAGTCTCCTGCTATGACTAGAGGTTGACAACCTCGCAGTTCCTGTACAATTTCATCAAGCAGTTTTTCGAATTCAACTTGAGAAGCGCTTGGAGGTGCGTAGACTATACAGATGTAGATACCACCCACCTTAACCCAAACGAAGTCATTTGTTAAATTTTCCTGGGTTTTCTGAATAAAATAACCCTTCCTTACCCAGACAGCTGCTCTTCCGGTTTTGTCTTCCAAAAACAGGAATTTTCCATGTTCTTGTACTGTTCACACAGTACTGCAACGTTGATACCCTTCTCATTTATAGTTTGCCAGCAAAGATCCTGGGCCGCTTCGCAGTGGTTTAGATTTAGTTGCAAAAATCTCATCTTGCGTGATGACCGACCTCTTTGATTGCCTGTTGATAAACGGGACAGCCAAAGCCACCTGTCACGTGTCTACGGTTCCTATCCTCAGGGCATAGAAGACAGCGCCGCTCTGCAGTACATTCCTTGGCTGGATGTCCGTCTTCGCCGCATCGCAAGCAAAGTCCCGCGCGGTCAGGACCGTTACATTTCCGAGCAATGTGTCCATATGCAAGGCATCGGAAACATCTCTGAAGAGAAATCTTTTCCCTCACTCGGCTGTTAATCCAACCTACACGAATGGTGCGCTTTTCAAGGACTTTTCTGGCCAATTCAGCGGGCAGTACTACCACAGCTGTCTGTGTGCCACCGTAAGCCTTCCTAAGAGATTTAACAACAGAGATTTCAATATTCTATGCCCCGTTTATTTGATTTTGAAGTGCTTTGTGCACTTCTTCAGCTACCGTCAATTCGTCTAGATCCTTTAATTCAATGGCGACAGAGTCAATCTTGCTGGTGACCTCTGCTTAGTCAGCCATTTTTTCGGCTATGGTAGAACGGAATTCTTCTGTCCTGTGCTGCACCTTTTTATCTAAAACCAAAACGAGACTTCCTTTTTGGCTCTTTCGAATTTTTTGGACGTTTTCTCCTATCGCTTGAAGCTCCGGGTTGCTTCTCAACGTTCGCAATACATCTGCATATGATGATCCCTCCTTTGCGGTAACCATTAAGGCATCAGGACGAGCAGGTCTCGTACTTTTTTTTGCCATTATGATCACCCTTTTCCCTTTTGGCTTTCACCGTCTGCCATTGATTAGCCGGTCGGTCACTGGAGGGATTAATTTCAGCTGGAAGAGGAACATGTTCTTCCAGTCCATTCCATACTCTTGTCTTTTTTTTCCTCTTTTTCTTCTTTTTTGGATGAGGAGGTGGTGTCCTTCGTTCAGGTCCTTCATAGTAAACAGGTTGGCTAGGCGATTTCTGCGTTCCACAACTGTTTTCTGTTACCGCTTGAACAGATGTTTCTCCCTCCATTCTAGACACTTTTTCATAAAACATCCGGATCGTACACACATGAGCTTTAATTATATTGTGGACATTATGCTGTTTCATGACGAAATCGTGAAGTTTACTAACTTCATCTCCAAGCAGTGCCCACACTTCTCTTTTTTTTTCTTCACTTGAGGCATGAGATGCTACAGCAGCCAAGTGATCCACTACTGCAACATTGCGGTCGTTTGATGACGACGTCCCGGAACCCGCCTTCCTGGACGCCGGTACTGGGGATCCGACCCCCTGCACCGTAAGATTAACAATTTTCTCCTGACTCTCCATGGTTGATAAATATATATATGCATTGTTTGTGTGTGTGTGTGTGTGTGTGTGTGTGTGTGTGTGTGTGTGTGTGTGGGTGGGTATGTGTAAGTGGTAAGTCTAGCGCAAAAACGAAAAGTCGTACGAAACTGAAATTTCATATTTAAGACAACTACTGCCTGAGGTGTTACAGCAATTTTCATCTAAAAATCGGCTAACCAGAAGAACCACTTTATACTATGCGTTTAGCGCCTTTTTACGATTTTATCAAAAATGGCTCAACTGATTGTGATTAAATTAACTACATTGATGTAAAATTGAATGGGCTTTAATATCATGTAGGTTTTATTCTGATTGAAATAGTCTGACAGGCCTTAAATGCCGATATTTTAAATTTTCTTTTTCTAAACAACCTTTAATTTTGTTCATTCCAAAAGAATAGCCATATCATCGCTATGACATTGTTGAAGGACGGCTAAATATTCAAGTTGGACAAATTAGTTGACCAACTAAAGAATAAAAGAGAACAAATATTTTGTTTATTAAATTTTTGTTTTTTTGGTATTAAGAACAGTAATAAAGGCGTATAATATACCGTCGGAAACCGAAAGATTTTAGAAAAAAGATTATCTTATACAAAAAGTTGTAAAATGAACAGGGAATTAACTTATTACTGAATAACAATTTAATATAGTTATATTGTTTAATCTAAATTATATGTTTCCAACGAAAATGAATACAAGTTATATTAAAATTAACTTAAAATATCGAATATCGAATATATTTTAAATTTGGTCAAATTGGACTCACAAGATCCTGAAACGTGTATTTTCGGTTAAAATTTGAATACTAAAATTTTCACAATCGCAATACTTTCCCTTACTATATAATAACAATAAAATCATATTTGGGGATCAAAAGAATCTATGAAGTGCCTTAATAAAAGAGTATGAGTCTCAAGTTACAGCTGAGTGCAGAGTAGTTATGCAAGAGACTTGGTCAGAACTGCAAACAGCTAGCGGCTTCGCGCATTGATCCGGCCCGTGTACTATTAATTAAGGAATAATGGGGAGGCATTGGCTAGTATTATCTATGCAGACTCGAGTGGATATCAAACAGCTGATCACCTGCAGACCATTGACAATGCACATAAACCCGCTGCATTAATTGCGCAATGAATCGGCTTTGATTGCCCAGGTCCGGGTTTGAATCGCTCTCCAAATTAATGATGTCAATCAATGACCATCCTCGGATCAAACCATCTCCGTTGGAATAGGCTATCGAGTGCCACACTGGTCAAAGCAAACAGTTTAGGAGGCGGCTAGTTCTAGGATGTAGATTGCAGTATTCGAATTCAGGAATCCAATTTGCCTAAATTGTTCTTACTCGTTTTACGTACTATTTCAACTTTGTACAATAGATATATAATCAACTCATAAGATAATAGTTCAGATCTTTTTTGATTAATCCTATCTTACACACAAAAACAAATAATCATAAATAAAATAATATGCTCCTATACACATTTCTTTTCAATAGAGTTTAAACTATAGCTTGCGTTACATACACTTTCATTTCTGAAAATGTAAGTCTTGATTTTTCTTAATGATTAATATTTTTAATAAAGAAGGGAAACACAACATTTAGTAAAGTTGGTTGGGAAATGGATTATTGAGAAATGGACTATTTATTGGTTTACTGACGCTCCTCTTTCAACACCGACGATTACCTGAAATTAGGCAGGACTTCTGCAGGCATTAAAATTTCTTTTTTTTATTGATATCGTCCTCTTTATTGATTACTGCTCTAATCAGCCATATGAATCTGTTATATTATAGTATCTGGTTTTAAAGGCTAAAAAAGTTTTGGTGTTGTCGAGTATAAGGACTCCTTAAATCAATAAGACTGGCATGGAAAATATATTTAAAAAAAAAAAAAAGAGTTTACAAAAACGCATGCATAAATACCTCCTCAATTATCCTTTACACACATAAGCATTAAGTAGAATATTTTGAATACCTCCCTACGATCCTAGATTTCTTCCGAAGAAGACACATGAAATTTATGGATTCTCTGAAATATCTAAGAAATCCTCTCTCCCAAACCCTGAAGCCAGCTTCAATTAGATGGAAGTTGTTGGAACAACCAACAACCAACGACAAATAGTTCACAACTGTGATATGAACACAAAATTTAAGGATTAAGGTTTTTATATTTATTTTTTCTTTTGTCGATAACAGCCAAGAAGTGTGTCCTAGCACTTCAAGTATATGAGATATATCAAGAATCGCAAATAAAATTGTATATCACAAAACATCCTTAAAACGAAACTGTGCCATATCTAAAAATTACTAGATCAATGTATATTATATTATATGTATAATTCTACCTTTGTTTGAGGAGCTTTGAAAAATAAAAATAATATACATTTTTTATAATATTGCATATTGGTATTTGTTCATGATTAATAAACCCACCCCCGGAAAAAAAAAAAAAAAAAAAAAAAATGAAAACAACGTGAAAACAATAAAAATACAAATAAATAATCTTGTCAGTGTCTCTCTGAATAATAGCAAGGATTTTAATTTATTATTTGTATTTTTAATGTTTAATACTGGAAAAAATATGCACATTTGGTCTAAAATACAAACAAATATGTATAAAGTAAATAATCATCTCTTTATCTGATAATCTAACAATAAAAAAGGAATAAAAGTAGTCCTAGAGAATGGAAAAACATTAAATTATATTGAAAGAAGAGGAGCTAGATCTAATCAGAGGTTATGAGGGAAGCGATGACTGCTGATAAGGTATTGGCTCTGAAGAAGACACCCTCGACAGGGGATGAAAATTGCATCTCCCCTGCGCTGCCCCTTATCTTGCATTCCGTCCTCAGTGGTACGCTATATATAGAATCTCTTGAGGGTGGTAGTCCGTGATTTATGTTTGTTAGCATTATGTAACCAAGTCCAATTCTGTGACATTTGCCATATATTTCCTCCATATTTTCATGTAATAATTAACATGTAATTATTTCAGCTATAACACGCTTCGTTGACACCCTTTTATCACTCACCTTCATCACCTCCGCAAAATAGTTATATTAATATCGGCTAGGAAATCGGTAGTTAAATTCACTGAAAGTGAACGTGGATGGTATTATATTGGCTACAATTCAAAAGTAAACAATTATTTTAAAAGATCCGTTCTTTAGAGGTTGTTAATCTACTTTTAATAATAAACGTTAAACAGAACAGCCGATTCGGAATGTTATCAATTTGATTAACATGTGCGCCACTCACAGTAAACAAATCGTTCGCCTTATATTAGGAAAAAATTTGGCTTTAGTTTTTCGGACTGACTTGAAAATTTGTCTATAATTTATTGCTTTTTCTAGTTGGGAGAAAATTGAGTTTTTGAACAGACGGATGTGTGGTTTGCTGAAGAATTGTTTGGGATGATCACCTCCAACTTAATGTCGAGATGATTACTCCTATTTGAAAAGTAAACTGTATGGAAATATAGAAAACTAAGCAAATGGAAGATAGACCTAGATGAAAATTAAACGACTGAGTACTGGTGAAAAAGAGTTGTATTACAAAAAAAAAAAAAATACTACATTTACACTTGGTGAGCAGGAATCGTACTTGAATTAGTAGGTTAGTAATTTTTATCTATTGCAAATGAGATGAAAGGGTATATTGACTTAAGTGGCTGCATTGTGGAAACCTGAGATGGTAAAGATGGTGTCTCTAGCTAGCTAGCTTTGATATGGTGATATTCAACTTTCTCCCCTTTTCTCATCCTCCCCTTTGACCAGGAGATCTTTTTAATTTCTTCTACTCCATGGTCGTAGAAAAATAATAGAATACAGGAACTAGAAAATTGATGTGGTTCATCCAGCCAGAACCTGCAACACTATCTTTTTCTTTTTCGACCGCTGGGGGCGTTCTACATCTTTAACAGGCCGCCAGGTGGCAGGGTATATCCTCCATGGGAGTACCCTACCTAAACCAAATGCTTCAGTATTTCTGCCACGTATGATAAAAGTACATTTTATAATTACAGCTTAAAAAAGGATGGTGGGTTAGAAGTTCATTCCAATGCATATTTGCGGAACAAATGCAGCCTTATTTATTATGCCATACTGTTTAGAATAGTATACAACAAATTAACAGTACCATTTTCAATTCAGTATACTTATGCACAATGTAGAATTTTTTTTTTTTTTTTAATGATAAACAGAAAATACCTAAAATAGACGTAATTCAAAAAGGTCATTCTGCCATAACGAATACATATAGCATGTAACAAATATTTTTTAAAGATAAAATGTTCTTTCGATCAGTCATCAGTATTTAATATGTAAGAAATTGCTAAAAACTATGAAATTAAAATTAATCTATTATTCTATAATTTTCATCCTCATCATTATTGTCCCATTGCCTTACCGTATTAATATTTTACTCTTTTTTGATTCCCTGGTGATTGCTCGCTTGTTTAGCCTGAAACGGCAGCAAAATTAAAAAAAAAAAAATTTACAAGACTGAATCCTGATCATTTCTATCCCAGCAGTCATTTATACAACTTCAATATTGTTTTCGTTTTAATCATTGAAATAAAATCATGTTGAAGATTAAAAGGATATTGACGATGACAAGTTGTTTTATTTACGTTGTTGCGAGCCGGTAGGACGATACTAAACACATTAAAGAAACAGTGTTTCTCCCTCTATTAACCCTAAATCGGTACCTGCTCAAAATGTAATCAAAACAGACGATAAGGTAATAATATGCTCTTTAGAGGGCAAACAGTGCAGTCAAAGACCATCCCTACAATAACAGCTGTTTGCAGAAGCCAAAAACCTTTATAGAGCTGTCAGTGGTGACCAAATAGTTGGGACCCAACTGAAAAATGGTAGGCGGCCTAATGATTGGAGGGATTGGCGGCACTTCCTCCAGGGCTGAGTGCCGGAAGCTGCCCCTATTGACTGGACAACAATCGATACGCATTACCCCTCTCGCACGCACACACACGTAGGGATCACGTAGGCACTATGACTGGGCTAAAGGTTGGGGAGGGGGGAGAGGGTAAGACATAATTCATCTGTCTGCCCGAGGTTCGGCGCCTCCTCGCCCTGCCATTCTCAAGGTGATGGATATCCTGAATATAAACCGATTACAGTTGCTGTTCCCTCCAGCGAAGAATCATATCTATTATTGTCTTAAACTGCAATGTCACAATGATCACCAGTTTACACGCAATTGATCGAATTTGATCATAAATCGATCATATTAACTCTTAGTATCTTATTAACTCTTACATGAGTAGAAGTGTATTTTTTCAGATAACTCTTCTCATATCTTTCGTACATTTCAGAGGGAATGAACAATGACAGCATGATTGCTTGGAGCTGGATTAGAAGAAAATGAAGTGTAACAATCCTGAAAATTAAAACCAATCAGGATTTACGAAACATGCCCTATTAGTAACCATTGATTCCAATAAAGGCGACTAGTATCGATGGATTCGCCAAGAAAAGATGCTGTTCCACGGTTACGAATGATTATCTGGAGTACTTGCATCAGATAGGAGTGATGGAATGCCCACTTTACTGTCTCTGCGATTTAAAACGTGAAATGGATGCAGCGTATGTACTTTGTTATGTCATTAATATTTAAGAATCAAAGAACGTACTATTTGTTTTGAACATTTTAATAACACTGGATAACCTCAATACACATTCTAATAATATTTATAACATATGTTTCAATAATCGATATTAACACATGTGCTTAGAGATATAACAGTCCTCCTCCGCTAATCGGCTCCCTCACATACGAAACCAGTCCGGTGGCCTGCGCTGCCTCGTAGATCTCCTCAATGGTGGGTGCTCATCATTCCATTCTTTATTCCTCGTACGATCCAAAGCTGGTGTCTTCGGTGAATTTCCTTCTTCTCGGATTGACGTTATTAGAGATCCGTCTCTCCCCTCCTTATCTTGCGTTCGATCTAGACGGACATCATCTCTCCCCTCAATCCGATATCTCTAATAACGTCAATCCGAGAAGAAGGAAATTCACCGAAGACACCAGCTTTGGATCGTACGAGGAATAAAGAATGGAATGATGAGCACCCACCATTGAGGAGATCTACGAGGCAGCGCAGGCCACCGGACTGGTTTCGTATGTGAGGGAGCCGATTAGCGGAGGAGGACTGTTATATCTCTAAGCACATGTGTTAATATCGATTATTGAAACATATGTTATAAATATTATTAGAATGTGTATTGAGGTTATCCAGTGTTATTAAAATGTTCAAAACAAATAGTACGTTCTTTGATTCTTAAATATTAATGACATAACATTATCCCATCCTCGTCGCCAATGTTATGTCATTAATATTTAAGAATCAAAGAACGTACTATTTGTTTTGAACATTTTAATAACACTGGATAACCTCAATACACATTCTAATAATATTTATAACATATGTTTCAATAATCGATATTAACACATGTGCTTAGAGATATAACATACTTAACTATAATGGAGCGTGTATACTTCACGCGTTTTGGGACTCGAGCGGTAGCGGGCTTTATATAATTCAAGGAATTCGCTACTACTTCAGCTCTTCTACTTCGTGTAGTATGAACGCGCCCTAGGAGATCGGAGAGGTACTTGCAGTCAGATTTCTTATGGCTGAAGCCGTAATGGGGAGGCATGATTTAAAAATAAAAAATCAAGTTGAAGTAAAATATCTGTCACATGTTAAAAATTTGAAGAATTATAAAACAGATTTAGGGAATATTGGTAATACTTAATTTATGTTTTTTACGCTAACAATACAATTGGTTTCGTGGAGTAATAAACATTTAAATATAATTTAAACAAATTGTTTTATATCGAAAAAAAAAAAAAAGATTAGTCTAGAAGGTAATTCATTGTTCCATAGTGGCTTATGATTAACTGAGATAAAGAGCAATTGAGTACGGACTATGACCAAGGAAACCGTAAATCTAACATAGAAGAGAACAAATTATTAGGACACAGCGATGATAGTAACAAATATAATTTTAGACATTCTATAAATGAGATGATGAATATAATGTGTTGGTGTTGGCATGATAGATATTATAAGTGTATAAATAGTTATTATTTATGTTAAGTGCTTGTACTTGGTAAAATTATTTCCATACATACCATCCGAATAGCTGAACCCACCCCTCAGTAGACACTGTCGGCAATAATATATATAATAATAGTGATTATTGTTCAGTCTATTTGAAAAATATGTGTTAAACAGGTTTCAAAAACCAAAAACAAATTAAAAAACAAAAAACAAATTAAATAGAACTAAATATAATAGGAAATCTCATTATTAAATAGAATAGTAAATATAATACTCTAATTTTGATGAAGTTTTAGGTTAAAACCATTGATATAACAAGTAAAATTATAAAACTTCCTGTAAACTGGATTATAGTCTGAAAATATGCGTTATAATGAATAACTCACTAAGCCATCATTCCATAAGCAATTGGCAGTTTAGAACACGGCATCAAGTTATAAGTGAAGTCTAGATTAGCGCAGTCACCACTGTAAGTGCTTTAGAATAAATTAAGAAAGGTTTTGATACAATTGATATTATTGATGTAACGGGTGATAAAGCCCGAAAAGACGCGAATAATTGTGGAAATAAAGAAATATGGAGTTTCAATAATTAAAAAACTAAATATTTATGTATGGACAAATTAATTGCATTTTAATCTTAAAATGATAAGAATTTTAATTTAAAGGCAACAAGTGCCAAGCCAAACGAAATAGTATGGAAAAGAAATAATATTAAATATTTAATTAATTTCTATTGTAAGAGATAGTGTGTTAATGTATTTATCATGTTCTCTGTTAAATTCAATCATTAAGAACTGCGAATGATGTTTTGAATAATATAAAATACCAGAACATAACCGGATCAACTTATTGAAGAAATTAATTAACGGAACGTAGACCCGCATGTGCTGAGGAGAACACGAGCAACTACTCAATCAGATTTGTCGGAGCGATTAAACATTCAAAGTACAGCTGCCATTAGCCCGTCCCTCAACTCCAAACTGTAACTTGTTCATCATGTCTATCTTCTCTGGCACAAGTTACTATCTCTTGGCACCTACCTTCCTTCGAACACACCCCTTAATATTACAATATAGGTGTCTATCCTTGGAGGTTCTTTGTTATCTCATCTGATTTGTTTTCTAGTCCGGTAAACTATGCTGAAGGATATTTATTTATGCTCTAACTAATTAAGCAATTAGATGAAAAAAGAACTAAGAATAGATCATTGGATTAACTGTAGTTGGTTAATTGATGGTGCGGACAATGAAGAGAAGCCCACAAATAACAAAAAATGTATTTCCATAAGTTCCGATGGTTCAGCTTAAATTATTGGCCTTCCTTAGAGTTCTCATATTACGATTGTTTTAATTCTAGGATCCTCTTCGTAATTGTAACTAATCATAGCCAAGTGTCGGCACATATCAAAGTATGTATTTCTAAATGATGTTCCCCAACCATGTTCTCCATATTAAAAAATTATATATAGTACCATTTGAAACCGTCCAATTTTTATTAAATTAGTAGCTTAACACTTTTGATTTTCATGATTTTTTTTTCACAGATATTGCCTATATCGCAGATGATATTGTTATCTTTGCCAATTCAATAACATAAATTAATGAAATGGTTGAGGAACTCTTGATACGGTGCGAGATCGTTGGATTGATCATCAATACTAATAAAACAAAGATCGGTCATCATCGGCTTTGTTGATCATTACATATAATTGGGCCAATCTATCTCATTAAAAAGCAAACAAGACGAAATAAATAGAAGAATAAATATGGGATGGAAAAAATACTGGAGTTTAAAAAAAGTCTTTAAAAGTCAGTTACCTCCAACATTAAAGGCTAGAGTCCTGGAAACCTGTGTTTGCTCCGTTATTTTGTATGACTCGCAGACCTGGTCTATGACCAGCAAAGACATTGAAAAACTTTCAAGGACACAGCTCCAAATTTCTTGAAGCATACTAAATATTAATAGGAAAGATCGTATCAGCAACAAAAAAATTAAAAGACAAGTTATCCTCAAAAGTTTACCTAAGGAACCGCATATATTGAAATGGAGGTGGGCAGGTCATTTGGCTAGGCTGGATCCCAGTAGATGGTCTAGAATTTCTACCGAGTGGATTCCAAGAGATCGAAAGCGATGGCAAATAAGACCACTACGAGGTGGAGGGACGGACAAGTTGTGGGGGATTGTAGGGCTACAGTGGCCAGAAATAGGCAATTGTGGAGTAATGTTACAAAAAATCAATCATTAAATACATGGTTATAAATTATAAGAACTAAGAAGAGAAAATTTTTATTTTAATTCTAATACCAGACTTGTACCTCCCAAGGGAGAGGCTTGTTGTTCTATTAAGGACGAAATAATGCTATTATTATTCCCTATCCTTCCCTGAATTTAAAACCGGTGGATATAACATTCTTCTGAAAAGCACTTTCAGTACATAGTGAAAATTTGGATAAACTTTCTACACAATTATTAAATGTGTTGTGATAAAAAAAAAAATGTAAATCACGTCCTGATTATATTGTTAGTTTTTGTTTTGACTCGGTATCTAAAAAATTATTAGCATTAGATAGATTTTCCCTAAAAATGTTTTATCCACGGCTTTATATTCAAGAAAGGATAGAGAATAAATTGTAAATAAATCAGAAAATCAAAAATGTTAAACGGCCATGATCTGGACAGTTTCGAATGGATTGACCCATATCCAGGTTACCGTTAGAAGATTCTAAACTATGTGATTCTGTTTATCAAATGTCTGCTAATAAAAAATTATTAAATGTTTCATCATGGTTATAAACTTCAAAATCATATTAATTTAAACTACATAGATATGTCCATCCTTTTCCAACTTCTACAGATTAATCTCGTAATCAGACTTACCGCATACGGAAACCTTGCCGAGTAACTCTGGGAAAGGTAGAAACAAAAAGTCAATGAGTGTAATTAAGTTTTGATTTCGAGAGGAATCAAGGGTATATCTCATAAGGTTATTTTTTAAAGTACTTTTTCCATTAAAAGTAAACCTATAAGATGGAGAAGTTGTTTGGGGCCGCGGTCACCAAGAAAACACAGCAATAAGACGAACTTATTTTATTTGTGTGCCATCGTTTCGTCCTAATAGTGGGCCTTCATTAGGGCTAAAAAACAAAAACAGATTTGAAAAAATAATACACAGTAAAAATAGATCAAAACTAGTGCGGTATATATTTGGCCGCTCTACAAAAGAAATCTTTGATACATTTTTTTTATTTATTTAATTTTTAGACATTATAATGTTTCGGTCTCTTGGGCTTTTTTAAAGCATCTGTAAAAAATTAAAAGTTTTTATGGTATTAATAGATTTTTATTTTATTTTTTAAATCTAATGTCAACATTTTAATAAATTATTTTATTAGCAGTATCGTCATAATTATTAGCAGTATCAAATTTTAAAAGGATCGTAATATATTGCACGATTTAATTAAAAAATGGAAAAATCTATTTATTCAAAAAGAAAAAAAAAAAAAAAATATATATATATATATATATATAATATTAAACAAATATTTGTTCGATAATAATCAGCCGATTTACAAAAGAAATTCTTGGTTATTTTTTATTAAAACAATTTATTTAATCCAGTATCGCGACGTTCAGCCTCTAGGACCATATCAAGCTTCTGTAATCAATTAAAGTCTCATTGCATTTATATATTTCCAACAATTCAATTACAACAACATATAATAAATTATTTTTAATAATATGTCACCTACCATGCATATCCATCTCAAATTATCTTTTCATTTCACCGCTTTTCAGCAGCGTCGTCATAATTTTTTTAAAATGTCATTTTCAAAAAACCTGTATTCAAATATCATATTATTTTTCATCATCAATTGAAAAAGGGAATCTATTTATTCAAAAAAGAAAGAAACATTTTTTCAACTTACTTAACAGTTTTCGGCCGCTTTTTAGGTGTTCTCGTGCGCGACTGAACTTGGGGTGGGGATTTCCAAAGGATTTATATATTTACTCTCTCGATAGTCCAGTCGCGCACGAGAACACCTAAAAGGCGGCCGAAAACTGTTAAGTAAGTTGGAAAAAATGTTTCTTTTATTTTTTCTTTTGGTTTTATTGGTTGTTATTATGCTTTTCTTAGCCCTTCTGAAAGCCCAGGATGACAATGAAAACTGGAATTTTCACGATCGCATACTTTCCCTTACTATATTTTCATTCAAGAAAATAATATCTAGTGGGAAATGAATGATAGCATGCCACCTCTATGAAATTAATTTTAAAAAAGGAAACGGGTGTGTAAATAAATAAGTACACGATGTTGTATATTGCTTATCATGTCCTTAATAATTCACATATAATTAATAATTGTATTAATAATGAAATAATTCACGATGCATCTACCGAGGGGCGGTGAAATATCAAAGGATTTAAAAGAAGATCAATAATATTAATCTCTTGTCCAAAGAAATGACCGTCATTTCGTTGATGGCGCTAAATGATCTGATAAAATTTGGAAAATTCAAACTGATATGATTGTTTCAATAAGCAATTCACCCTTTGGTATCAGTTTTTCACAGTAAAAATGACTTTGTGATGTCCATGTTGAAGCGAAAATTTATTAGGACCGCATTAAAAAGAGTATCTACTAAATTGTTCCAGTTATTCCATAGGCATCACCCTTGGACGATAGCTGTGGACCACAGCAATTACCGAGGTTAAAAACGAGGTTAGCGTTGTGTTTGCGCGGGCTATGAGCTCGAAGCGTTTGTGGTAGCGATAACGACCGCAATCATTGGAGGACCAAACAGCGGATAACACGTTGGCTTTGATGTCCTCTGCCAATTATTTTGGGCGGATTTGGCGGAGCGGCATTCATCACTCACGGTGTATTAATAGATCGGGTGGCCGTACATCAGGAGCAAACTGTAATCTGGACGGGGCAGAATGCATCTCATTATTTATGCAGGGCCATTAGTAACGGTGCATTCACGGACCTTTTAATTCGAATATGCTCTCTAATTAATCAACCCTTTTCATTAGGGGAATGCAAGCGGTGCAAGTGCATTAAAATGTTTTATATCTGGTCAAAGGAAGAGGAATCTCCTCTCAGAGGGATTTGTGTCGGTATGATCCGATTTACCATCCGATTATATAAATTGGGACCCGATTCATTTCAATGATTAATTGGAACCGAGCGGACAAGGCAATGTGGTCACCATTCAAATTTCCTGGAATATTGTTCATATTCGATGCAAAAGGATGCACAAATTATAAATTTTAGAGGTTCATTGAATAAAGGTTCTAAAATGTCTATAAATTACAATAATTCTACAGTATTTATACGTCATAATAATAAATTAATGATGGTACAAGTTAATAATCTTATTATGCCAGTAATAGAATTTATAGTTTATTAAATGTATATCTGTAAAACAAAACTTACGAATGCCAAAAGATGGATTAATAGCTTGAATATGCTTTGCAGGAAGCACTTTCATCTGCTCAACACTGTCCATTCCACTTCTTTCTTCAAGCTCTGACTAAATCATGCTTCGCTCTATATGTATGTAGGGTCGTTTATGGTTAAAAATAATTTTAAAAGAGATAATTTTACATATAGATATAGAAAACAGACCAGAAATATTCAATACTAACTTTCATGGGTGATCTTACATTTAAAAGAATCAAATTGGTGGAATAGGTCTTAATAAGCTGGATTGTCTTAAATGTCCGACTCATCTGCCAATTGCCTGTTGAATTACGGGCTCACTAAGACGGACGGAGCCTCGGACACAAGGCAGAAACAATTTAGCACACCCAGGCCTCTAAGCACCCCCTCTCGAACAAATAAACCCTTGAAGGAATTAATAAGAGCCGAAATCGCAATGATTTATGAGTCTGGAGGATCTGTGTTATGACTGGAGAGCACTCCGGCGATAAGCCATGACTCGGCTCGGTGCTAATTCACCCCCGCTATTAGTGGGCGTGACTTGCAGGCTCATCTCAGAAACCACTTGCTCTATTTTACATATCAGGGACTGTTTAGCCAGTCATAGGTCGGCAATAACTTCATCCTAGGCCACCTGTTACCGCCATATGCCTCTACTTAGCTTAGGTCTCATTTAAATATGCGATGGAGTCAGGTTTATTCAATCAAGAGATTGGGGCACATAATAGGAAGCTATTTATTTATGAGCCCAATAATAGATTTGAATAAATTTATCTAAGAAGATCACTTATAACATCATGATTGAACAGGAAAGTTAGTAAACCTAGAAGAGATGTGTTTGTCGGAAACATTCCATAAAGTTAGAATCGGTCATAATTACTCCGAGAGATTTGAGGTGCGATCTGGTTTGAAACAGAGTGACTCCCTTTCACCTGTGTTATTTAATATAGCTTTAGAATATGTCATAGAAAAGGTGATGTGTACCGAGAAAGGCTTAAATATGGGTGACAAGATTCCGGTTTTGGGGTATGCCGATGATCTGGTACTGCTAGGTGAAGACACGGAAACCATACAACTAAATACAAGTGTGTTAATAAAAACCGGTAAAGAAATAGGACTCGAATTAAATACCGATAAGACGAAGTATATGATTAGTAGCAGAAACGGTGTCGATCTTGGTGATATTGATGTATCAGGTCATACTTTTGGATAATTCATACCAATGATGAATTTCACCGGATGTATGTCCAAATAAATTGATATTCAATCATGAGGAGGGATCAGATCAGATTGTTTGGGCTAGATAGTACTTATATTTAGGAAGTCGATTAAAAACGCTTAATCGAAGCCCGAAGAACGACCAACAACTAGATGTCGCAGAGGATCACACCTTAGATGGCTAAGTTAGGTTTAGAGAATGGGAATCAAACGGTGGGAGATAATAAAGGATGCCCATGTCATGCTGTGTAACCCCAGGCCAATGAAGGCTGGATAGAAATAAGTATTCCAGATAAGAAAATGAAAAACGCTAGGTTGAAATTTTCTCCAATTGAAAATCCTTAGCAAATTAGAAGTACGGAAAGACATAGTGAATATATTTCATGTAATGAGGACAGGAATAGAAGGCATATAATAACACATTGTATATCTTTGATCATAGAAAATATCATATCTATCTTAGGTTCATTCGTTGTTGAGTAGTTAGCATAGTTTAATCATGCTCTATGAAAAACCATTATTCTATGAAAACTATTTTTATTTTTTTAATACATTATCAAGAGTTCTGCGCATGCGCGTGAGTATAGCAGTCATATTTCAAGTCGGCTCTCGGATTTCTTGCTTTTACAGTTGATTTCACTTCAGCACAGTCTTGAAAACATCATCAGACTTCAGGATAACAACAACAGTTATTATTGGAGCAAACAGCGGTAAGTTGTGATATAATTTACAGTGTAAAGTGAATGCTGAGTCACCTCTTCATATCAGCTGATTGCCAATAGCCCGGCAAGGCTGGTCTTGCTTAACTTTTTTTAAGTTATTGTGTTTTTTTCCCACATCTGGTTATTATTTAATTACTTTCTATACATGAAATGCGATATTATCATCAAGCAATGTCCTCCAAAGCTTCAACTAAAAGATCTAGATCTAGTGGTTCAATCCCGTCACCTACAAAACAAAGACCCCGCCGTGATACTAATAAAAGATTAAATCTACAAGCAACCCCTTCCGGTACTAATTCAGAATCTGAACCACAACCTGGCACATCGTCACAAGGGATGACTGACGAATCGCCGTTTTTCACCCCAAATCCTTTTCAGATTTTACATAATGAAAAAGAAAACATGGAATCTACTCCTATACCTAGTGAACCACGGCCTCCTCCAATATTTGTCAAAAATATTAGAAATTTCCAGTTGTTGTGTGCGCAATTGAACAAAATTACCGAATCTACCAGCTACTACTGTATGAGTAGAATCAATGATTCCAAAATATCTCCTACTACTGCCGAGACATATAGAAAAATAGTGAAATACCTAACTGAAACCAAAGCAGATTTCCATACCTATCAGCTACGCCAAGAGAGAGCTTTAAGGGTTGTAATCAGAAACTTACACCCCTCGACACCAGTTGAAGCTATTAAAGAACTAACGGAGATGGGCTATAAAGTGCGGCAAGTCACTAACGTCCTAAAGGATAAAATTCCTCTACCTCTCTTTTTTGTGGATTTGGAACCAGCTGAAGGAGTTGAAAAAATCTATGACCTCAATAGATTGTACTATTCCAGTGTAAGAGTTGAAAAACCTTACACAAAGAGAGAGATAATTCAGTGCCATAATTGTCAAGCATATGGTCATACTAAAAGTTATTGTCATCACATACCTCGATGCGTGAAATGCGGTGAACAGCACAAGTCTGTGGAGTGTACAAAACCAAAATCAACACCAGCTGTATGTGCTCATTGCCTGAAGGACCACCCGGCCAACTATAAAGGATGCCAAATCTATAAGGAGCTGAGGACCAGGTTTCAAAAACCTCAAGTACTAGATGAAACAGCAAGACAAGTAAGAAGCAGAAGAGAACCCTCAAAACTTATTGATGCCAATTTATCATTTGCCCACTTACTTGGAGGTGGGAATCAAAGTACTGAAGCCGTGGCCCTGCCGGAACTACAAAATGTACCTCAATCCATTCCACATATACCTCTTTCTCAAAATGTAACCAATCCTAAGAATCCTAATCCACCACAAATCTCTCATATTCCTCCTCCTTCAAACGCCACAGACCTTACCAGTTTGATGACATCCTTTATTTCCGAAATTAAATCCCTTGTTATGCCCCTAATATCACTCCTTACGAATCTCGTAACAAATCTCATTCCTGCCTTAAAAAAACCATAAATGACCTCACCTAATTCCTTATCCATTCTCCTTTGGAATGCGAATGGTGTTAGAACTCACACTGACGAACTTACAGCCGTACTGCAGGACAAAAACATTGATGTTGCACTCATTACTGAAACTAGACTAACCACTAAACAGTACTTTAAAATACCAGGATACACGACATACCGGACAGACCATCCAGACGGAAAACCCCATGCCGGTACTGCTGTCATAGTCCGCCGATCCCTCACCCATCACTTACACCCAATTTCCGCCCACGATTACCTACAAGCAACTTCCATCGTTATCAAAACCTTTTCCTTTCCGCTTATCATCGCATCAGCATACTGCCCTCCTAAACATCCCATTTCCTCTGCCCAATTTGGATCCTTCCTCAACTCCTTGGGTAATCACTTCATTTTGGGTGCAGACTTAAACGCTAAGAACCAACAGTGGGGTTCTAGAACCACCAATTCTCGTGGACGGACATTGCAGTCTGCACTCAACTCCCGACGCTTTCATCTCCTACCTCCCGATTCTCCTACCTACTGGCCAACAGATCCTAACCGTAATCCTGACATCCTCGACTTCTTCATCCACAGCGGATTAGGCTCTCTGAATTTTTCCATAGCTCGCCTTGATGAACTATCCTCTGATCATAGTCCATTGATTCTAAATGTATCCATAACACCTATTCCTAAACCTATCCCACCGTCATTCATTAGGGGCCCTGTCAACTGGAACCTCTTCCGCGAAATTCTCACTAATGTTATTGACCTCAGAGTGATTCTCAAAACCCCAAATGACCTTGACGACGCCGTATATTCCTTTACAACCGCTATTCAACAAGCCGCCTGGACTGCCTCCTCTCCCAAACAATCCCAAATAATTCCTTACAAAAGCCATTTACCACAACACCTGACAGACCTCATCAACAGCAAACGTCGAGCTAGAACATTATGGCAACGCACCCGCCACCCAGAAGATCGCCGCTCCTATGATTTTTTTTGTAGAAAATTAAAGCGGGAGTTGGCGATCTTCCGTTCCCAATCCTACAATACCTACCTCTCCTCTCTCTCGACTCGTGACAATTCCCTGTGGAATGTCACGAAGAGAATCCTAAAATCCCACACCATTTCCCATCCTCTCCGGCGCTGTGATGGTTCCTGGGCTGCTTCTGACAAGCATAAGGCCGAGGAATTCGCACAGCACCTTTCCAAAGTTTTTACTCCTCATCCAGAGCTTAATCCAACCCATACTGCAGCAGTTGAAGAGTTCCTCACGTCACCAACACCACTATCCTTACCACCTAAAGCAGTTAATCCCTCTGAGGTCAGATATCTTCTTAAAAAGCTTCCTCTCCGCAAATCTCCTGGATACGATCTCCTTACTCCCCAAATCTTAAGACAACTTCCACCTAAAGCCATTACATTCCTTACATATCTCTATAACTGTAGCCTACGCACTACCTATTTTCCTCTCTTATGGAAACATTCAACTATGATCCTTTTCCTAAAACCAGGCAAACCTTCTAACAACACGTCATCTTACAGACCTATAAGCCTACTTCCGATCCTCTCAAAAATTTTCGAAAAGCTCCTACTAAAACGAATCCTAGCCAAATTTCAAAATTTTCCTTCACATCAGTTCGGATTTCGTCCTCAACATTCCACGGTTCAGCAAGGACTCCGAGTTGTAGACCACATTTCCTCCGCCCTTGAGTGCAAGGAGTATTGTTCGGGTGCCTTTCTGGACATAGCTCAAGCTTTTGACCGGGTGTGGCACCCGGGACTGCTCTTTAAGCTCAAAACCCATTTACCTCAATCCTTATACCTAATCCTCCGATCCTATTTATCCAACCGCTCCTTCCGAGTTCGCTGTGGTTCCGAATTTTCCGAACAATATACTGTTGAGGCCGGTGTTCCTCAAGGCAGCGTCTTAGGACCCGTCCTCTACATCCTCTTCACCGCCGATATCCCTACCGACCCCAATACCTTTCTGGCAACATTTGCTGATGACACAGCCATTTTATCATCCAATTCCGATCCTGAAGCAGCATCGCTAAATCTCCAAAAGCACCTTTCCCTTGTCGAAGACTGGTGCAATGCTTGGCGCATTAAGGTGAACGAAAGCAAATGCACTCACGTCACATTCACCCTTCGACGCAAATCCTGTCCAACGGTTAATTTCAATTCCATACCGCTTCCTTCCTCAGACACAGTCCGGTATCTCGGCTTTTTACTAGACAAAAGACTGACGTGGAACCCACATACAAGACTAAAAAGAAAAGAACTCAACCGCAGATTCGGCCAGTTATACAGACTACTAAACAGAAAATCTCATCTTACAGTTGACAACAAATTACTAATATACAAGACAGTACTGAAACCTATATGGACCTACGGACTTGAACTGTGGGGGACAGCTAAACATTCTAACATTAAACGCATCCAATCCTTCCAATCCAAAGTCCTCCGAACAATAGTTAATGCTCCTTATTACGTTACCAACTGTACCCTACACCATGACCTTAATATTCCGTTTGTTTTAGACCTGGTACCATCCAAATTTTCCAAATTTCATCAGAACCTTAGTCATCATCCTAACCCTCTAGCACAATCCCTATCCAGCACCACCCATCCCTACAATCCTCCTCGAAGATTGAAACGGCAGTGGCCACGAGACCTATTGTAAACATTTAAACTGGAGTTCTGACAATGGTCAGATCCTCCACTCATGTACGGTATGTTTGTGGCTACAGCGCCCTAACTCAGCCTCCACTGGCTCAGACCAGTGATGCGGCTGAGATAGAGGTGCTGGGATCTCTTGGATTCCGCTTTTTCCTCCACAAGTGGAGGAAAAAGCGCTTGCTGGGGTCCCTTTAGCAATTGTATATATTGTATATAGTTATGATTGTGTGTAAGATGTTTATTTATTTGCCAACTTTTTATTTATCTCAATAATAGGTTTATGTTTCGATTTGTTTTGTTTTTTATTTATTATTATTATTTTATTGTATATATTTGAATTTATGTTATATTTTATGAAATTTGACCATTATTATTATTTTCTGTATATATAGTATGAATGTGGTCTCTTATCAATATTATTATTGTTCATTTTGTAACAAATTGTAATATATCTCAATAAAAAAAAAAATTAATCATTCTAAAAAAAAAATACATTATCAATAGCTTTTACAAAAAAAAAAAAAAAAAACTATTCGAATTATTACACAATGGTTTATTGTTTTCAAATAACTATATTAGGGTATAACTGTTTATGTATCTGTTAATAGGCAATTAAATAATATGAAAAGCAATAAATAATTCTAAGCAAAATGGTATATCACCACTGCTAATTTTAGAACGCTATATCACTGCAAGTTCTGAACAAAGTTCAATAATTTTTTTCATTTTGTAAATTTTTTTTTATTTAAACATATTTATTGATAGTTACAACTTTATTGTTATATACAACAAGTAAATGTGGTGGACATAGTAAACTTACATGAAATACATGAAGAGACGCCACCCAATGGCAGCACTCTAAAAATATTTTAAACTAGAATTTCTCGGGGCCATCTGCTTTTCAGACGTCTCGGAGTATTATCAGGAATTGAACAGGATGATGGGATAGAAACTAGTGGATTAGAGTGGAAATGGAGTTTTTCATGAAATGATTGCTACCTGGTTCGGGCTAATTCAGTAACATATGGGATATTAAGGTTTTTATGGATAAGCTTTTACGTGACAAAGTAAGGAGCGTTAAGGATTTTACGAAGGATTTTGGATTGTAAGGATTGGATACGAGAAGAATTCGATGCTTTAGTAGAGCCCCATCTGTTCAACAGGGACTAGTGAAGTATCATTAAAGGATACTGTAAGGCAGGAAGTCATTTGTTTACGACGAAGGGCAAAGGTTATTTGGTGGGATTTGTTAGAATTAATTTTAATCCTCCAATTCTGGCACAATACCTCAAGGTCTCGGATGTGGGATTGAAGAGTGTTAGAGGCAGTAAATGGATCATTATCTACCGATAGCACACACGTGTCATCAGCATACGTAGAAAGGAAAGTGTTAGGATGGGTTGGGATATCAGCTGTACAGACTGTATAAAGAACGGGTCCTAGGATGCTGCCTTGAGGAACACCAGCAGATTGAAAAAAAGAGAGGAATAGGATCTGTGGTGATTTATTTGGGAAGATCTATCTGTAAGGTAGGAATGTATAATAAGAAAATAAGTAGGAGGGAGAAATATTGTATATAATGTTTAGTATTTATTTATTCATTATGAAAAACATATATATATATATATATCTTTATTCGTTATTCAGGTTCTACGTACGTTATCTTGAAACCTTAGCAGCTTCCATTTAACGAGGTGTCTTTAACTCGAAAATCTTTTCGATTATTCTCTATCTTCAATGATAACCGAGTTTTGGTGGAAATACATATTGTTATCTGTATAATTGGTGACTTGAATATAATAGATACATTTTTTTTCTGTTTATTGCTTTACTGATTCCAAAACTCTATACATATTTTCCTGTCTTCAAAAATAACTGAGTTATGGGCGTATATATGGGCAAGATTTCAATTTTTTCCTTTTCGTTTTTGGTTATCGCGCTTTAATGATTCTAAAACTTTCTATATTTTTTTCTCTTTCTTCAGAAATAAGTGAGTTATAGGCGTATTTACTGATTAAATTTCTATTTTTTTCTATTCTTTATTATAATTATTCGCGTTTTTTTGATTAAGAAACACTAATAGTTGCTTCCTCAATCTTCATAAATAATTAAGTTTATTCAATCACTTTTAATTCACTTTTCACACGCCGCCATTTTAAAATAACCAGCTGAAATCAACTTATACTCGTATGTGTTAGGATCATTATTGGATGCCCTAGTATTTTTTTGGCGAATTTGTTTCCGCTGAGAGGGACGGGGGAAAAATTCGTTACTTGGGTTCTATGTATTTTGAAACGTAAGTCCTCAAACTATTATTATTTTTTTTTTTTGGTCGATTACAAACTTTCATTTTTAAAAATTAATTCAATATACTTTTAGAACCAGTTATTTAAAATATATGTTCTGACCCTTAGTCCTGCTGTGATCTTACTTTACGTTATTTTTTTCTGAGGAGTGATTTTATTTTTTTGCTATGCAGCTCCTCTGGTGTCGGGCGGAGAGATATACATATGAAAATAGCCTGGCCCTTAGGAAATGGAGGCTGGTGTGAAATGAGGTGGCCCTGGAAGATAGGAGCCCTTAGAGGGAATTGGTGGGGGCTGGGGCATACATGCCATAGATGGTATTGTTATTCAGATTCCTTGGGAGCCGCTAATCAGGGCGACGATTGAGACGCGCACTTTGCATAATATTCAATATGTGCGGGGGGAGTCTTGCTGTTTTATTCCTGGGTGGGGCAGGGAGCAATCTCTGCAGCTCGTGTTATAGCCGGGGGTCCTCTAGCCGCTATAGCTCTAAATGATCCGTGATTTGAGGAGATATTTTATCACATCCAAAATTCTTTAAACAAAAATATAACAAAGTCCTTCTGAGTGGCACATTTCTTACTTCAAATCATAGTTACATAGCTATATATGTTTCTCCAGAAATATCAACTAATCTTTAGATTAATAATATTGATGGCACTCATAAATTATCATATTTTCAAACCATTGATTGGACATCAAAAGCATTGATTAATGTCAAATCAGAGGATTTTTGAAGTGTAAACTTCTTTTGGCGTACCACACACTGATTTTTGTAGCTGAGGCCACGAGTGAGGCTGCTCAATCGCGCTCGATCTGGTGAACTCGGGACCGCAATGTTCATGTTTATGGTTGAATTATTAGCAACTATTATTATAAATAGTTTTAATGTTTATTATTGATACGCCATAATTATTATAATATTAACAATAGTTTATTTTACGTTTTTGGTGAGGTTAGTCTATGTAGTAAGTGGTGTATTATATGGTGGAAAAACATTTTACATTATAAAAAACATTGCTGTTTGACCCAAACCAGGTTCCACTCCTTCAATAACAAACTCTATTCCCAATCTGACCCACTAGTTTCCATTTTTGCTTTCTCTTCATTTCCTGATAATACATCGAAGCCTCTGAAAAGAAGACCTTCTACTTAAGAATGTTTTTTGAGTCCTATGGATGGTTTCGCTACACGTGTAATATGAATTTTCCTTATCTTTCTCACTTTTACTTAATGTATAATGGATACAATTGTTAATTACAATAAATATATTTTTTTTAAAACTCAAAGAAAAAACAAAAGATTATTTTCTCGATAAATATTAGGCCGTTTTACAAAAGAAATTCTTGGATATATTTTTTTTTAAAACAATTTATTTAATCCAATCATCAGCGCACGAGAACACCTATAAGGCGGCCGAAAACTGTTGAGTTTTTTTTTTGAAAATGATATTTTAAAAAAATTATGACGACGCTGCTGAAAAGCGGTGAAAAGAAAGATAATTAAGATGGATATGCATGAAGCTTGATAATGGCCCTAGAGGCTGAAACGTTGCGATGACTGGATTAAACAAATTGTTTTAAAAAAAAATATATCCAAGAATTTCTTTTTGTAAAACGGCCTAATATTTATCGAAAAAATATTCAAACAAAAGAACAATTGCGACAATGATGAGAAAAATATTATTTTCAAACGCCAGTTATTAGTATCCACCAAGATTGAACCTTGGTATTTTCTGATCTCTGGTTTACCACACTGCGATGGATCCATTTATTTGTTGTGGATTTCCATATTCCGACACAGCGAGTATTATTACCCAACATAAGGTAGCATTTACATATTTTGAACAAAGAGTATATAAAGTAAAATACTGAGATAAAAAAAATGAATAAATAAATTTAAAAAAATAATTAATAAAGAAAAGCATATAGAACTCAAATCGCTATGTACAAGATCTATCAGCTATCTAATTCTTCATAGTCCATCCTGTCCACAAATCAATTAAATTCTAAAAAAAAAATATCTTGTAAGAAGGGTCCCTCTTAGAAGACTATTGGTCCGTTGAGCAGGACTGTAAAAATCAATTTGTGTCAATGCCTGTAAAGTTTTCAGCAATCAAATTAAAGAACTTTCGTGTTTTATCGCTCAGAATATGTGTTCTTTTGTAAAATTTTTGATTCGTTAATGAAAATAGTAAATCTTTGAAGGTGATCTTATAGTTACCGCCAATGTGATGGAACATCCATTGGCCCATTATTGTATTATGTATGCAGATATGGAATTAAAAAAAATAAGTTATTTTTGAATGTAATTTTCATTTGTAATTTATATTGTATATGTTCCCATCCGATCAAACTGAAGAGTGGAACTCAGATGCTCAGAAAAAATGGAGATTAGTTTAGTACCGATATATACTAAAATGCATACGCTTGCAAAGAGTCTCTTCCATTTCTGGAAAAAGTACTGAGTTCCAATCTGGAGAGGCGTCCCATATTACCCTACACGAGTACCAAGCTTTTATTATCCCCAATGACAATGGCCCTTATGACGGATGCCTCCCCTCCCGAGGAGAGCGACTCTGCTGCCAATTCCGTCCTCGAGCCCCTATTTCATCGGGAGCCCTCCGCAATATTTTTTATGCCTCTAACATACATGCAGGGTCGAGCATATTACCTGAGCGGGCATTGGTATGCATAGGAGCCGCTAGGTCTCAATTATACTGCTCAATTGGGGAAAAATAACTCACATCTGAGCCACGGGCCATTTGAGAATGCTGATTTATATTCGGCCTTTTTATGACGGACTAAAATATACTAAACTTGATTGAAAATATCGACCCGGTGCCTAACTGTGGCTGACGTTGATGATTTAGGGTTACTTTCTGTTGCCTTTTGGGCGCGTTCTGTATGAACTTTATACTCCGTAAGTTATAAACAATATTATCGTAAACGTTCTTCAAGAGGAATAAAATATCTCTTATTAAGACTAAGCGTTCGTCAAGCTCTGTGTTTAAGGTAATCATTCCAAAGGCTTCTTTAGTTTATTTTTACTATGAAAAAACTAGACTGTATTCCATATAATTGGACCTAGATAGAAATGAAAAATATATGAAATGAAACAATTACCACTTAAGAAAATAAGCTTAAATAATAGAAGTGTACATATTTTAATGGCTGGCCAGAAATTTACACAATGGGTTGTATGTTAAGAATTTTGAACCATTGGCTGCTGAATTATGAAAAAATCCTGATATGGTGTCTTGGGAGGGGAGGGGGGTTCATGTTCTCTCTTCTCTTTTCCCCCAATGATCATGAGATCTTCTTCAATTTTCTACTCCATGATTTTATAAGAACAAAGGAATAAGACAAAGAAATCTGTCTCACCCAGCCAGAACCTGAGACTCACTCTTTCTCGTTGCGACTAGGGATACTACTTCAAAAGGCCGCGAGCTGGCGGCATGGTCAATTACCCTATTCTTTTGGAACTTGAAAAACACATGTATCGTGGATAGGTAATATTTTAAACAAAAAATCGGCAATAAATATATGAACAAATACTTTTAAGCAAGAATAATAAGCTATAATAATAAAATAAAAAGAGGTGTAAAGGCTTAATGTATGAGATTTTGGATGGAATAAGTTGAAGAACGCGTGAAATATTGATATGGGACGTTTTTTCTCAGAACGTAAGTATTGGAAAATATTGGATTCGTTTAGCATACTAAAACTATAATTTACTCCAGAGCTGAATCCCGTAAGTATAAGTCGGATTTAAAGCGGTCTTTTGGACTAGTATATAGTAGTCAATTTAAATATAAGTAGCTTTTATAGTTTAGCTTTTCTTATTTTAAGCCTAGTAAAAAGATCGCGTATTTTGTTTAGGAAAAAACCAAGATACCGAATTGTGAGAGAAAAAATAACGTTAATTGCATTACATAACATCTGCATTAGAGATTATTTAAATAATTGAGTTTTTAGCGCCCATTGCTATAAATCTCCTCTATCAGGGTAAGTCGCCTTTGTAAGTTAATAGAGGTAATTTCAGAAACTGAATGGGATGAAAATTGGGGTATTATTTGTGATTGGGTAACTATTCTCGTTTGAGGTTTGAGCTCGAATAGCCAGTTTTTTTGCACTCGGTTCGAATCTTATTCTCGGTATTATTAAAAAGGTTATTTTGTGGTTAGTTTAATCAAGTCATGTTAGATTCATAGATCTTTCGGTTTTATAGGATTGGGTTCTTTGTTTTTATGAGTAGAAACTTGTCATTATTAACGCAAACTACTTGTTTTTATAAATATATGAATGTTTGTTTAACGAAATATTCGTTTTCAAACATAAAAAACAGAAGATTGGATGCTTTTAAATGTGTCTATATGAGTACTACAGAAATGTCAATACACGCAAATATCATAGCTATAAGATTATGATGAATCGTTTCCAACAGATGATAAATCGCAGGACGTGTAATATGCCAGCGGTGGACAGACTTTGGATGATCCCCTGCGGTAGGTCGGTCCTAAGTGGCAGGACAGTCCAGTGTAAAGGGGCTAAGCCGTATAAATGAAGGGACTCTCTAATCTGCCTGGACACTATAGGAGCCTCATATATCACTCCACTCGGTAATTATCGAGGCTACTCTACTCAGCTTTAGTCCCTACAGCAATAGTGCGAAGTAATCTATATCGCAATCTAAGGTTTAATCTGATATTCGAATAAATAACGAGAATCAATAATAACAGTATATTCAATATTCAATATATTCAAAGGTTTTCATATTTCCTTTATGTTGTACATGCTCGCTCGTCACTATTTAAATACTGAATATAATAATAACTTGGATTTAGCGTAGAATATTTATCATGTTGATGGCCTAAGAAGTCCCTTATTGGTTAAAGACATTCCATAAATATTCAAATAACTATTCTTCTCGAAAAATCATAGAGATGATGACTTAAAACCTTTTACTCCCATTCTCCCATCTATCGTATAGCTCTGAGCTCGATTTTATTAATTGATTTTTAAAGTTTATTTTTATGTAAAAATGTAAAGGAAAATAACACACAAAACACACACACACACACACACACACACACACACAATATATATATATATAAAACATAATATTACATACGTTTCATACATCTTATGATCAATATATGGGGACATTTAGGAGTCTCAACATTTAATATGTATTAATCCAGCCCGGAGGACCAATTTTACAAATTTAAATAGTTAAAGATCTATGGCCGTAATTAAAAAATATTTAATATCATAGAATCGTTAGAGTTAGCAATATCATGGTTTTAATGGTCACAATAATTCCTAGTTTAATCAAGAATGACGTTATTCCTCACTCATTTATGTGGTTCAAATCGAAAATGGTGTGTATCGATACACTAACCCAGTATTTTATACATTTCATTAAACACTTCCATCTGTAATTATATATACGATTGAAAGAATAACATTGGCAGTTCCCAGGAGGAGATGAATAATTCATGTGTTACAAAGGAGAAGACTCCTCTTGAAGCGGGCGCTCAAGTGGACCGAATACATTTCCGAAACATATGTTAATTCCTTTGGGGTCCAGCACGTGCCGTTTTAAAGTCGGCGATCACCTCGGGAAGAGGAAACGATGACATCTAATGACGTTTCCCGCGGCGCGGTCGTAGCCTAATTGATTGCAGGGTTCTTGTGTCAACCCTTTGTCGGGGAGTAGCCACTCAAATGAGACGTCGTCGAAGAGTCGCAGTGTCGGGGGTCGCGATTCTCCACGGCGGGTGGCACCTCAAGTCTGTTTGAATCGTTTCAATTTAAAGTCCCCGTTGTATTGTTGGGGTATCAGTGGGTTGGTCTGTCCCACTCTCTATGACTATTGAACAATGCCACATAGAATTAGTTGGGTTTTAAAATGGTGTATCAATCGTGTAGGGTGTGACCCTACTGAGCTTCCTTCACTGCTCCCATAAAATTAATTGCACAATACTTTCGTTTCATGGGCACGTTGTGACAATAAAGAATGAGAGCTTACTTCCAAACTTCAATAGTCCTATATTAAAAATTATTCATGGGTAATAAGTATATTAATCAAGTAATCATTCAATGATACATAAGAATAAAAATAGCGATTTTTGTTTTTATTTTAATCAAACTACAGTAACCCATCACAGTGCACACAAACAAACAAGAACAAAAACACGTGAGAAAAGGCTGATTGAGAAGTCTTGAAATTAAGAAAATTCCAAAATTTCATTGTTGTTTCAGTTTTACTTTTTAAAATGTGTTGCAGACATAGCCCGTGATAGATACTCCTCTTTCCATTCTAAACAAACCCATACAAACCCACTTGTCCGTAATTTATCTTCAGATATCCCTGGTAACCCTCCAAGGCGTCTGAAAAGAAGGTGGCCTCGGGACCTACTGTCTTAAAATAGTTAGTGAAGTGCTACCACTACTTAGTTCTTTCTCATGACTTTTTATTTTCATTCTACATATTTACTTATTGTGTTAATCATACAGTTGTAAATTACTATAAATAAAAACTTTAAATTAATTATAATTGAAAAAAAAAAACCATTTTAAAATAAAATAAATTTAATATATGTCTATACCATGAATTATTAGCTCCTTAGAAAAAAAAAAAAAAAACTCTTAGTAATTCTAGCATTGGTAGTAGAAAATTATAGGCATTAATTTTTCATCAATATTGTGCAAACTAAAATTCATGAAAGTTTACTAAAAATAAATTAGTATATTAAAAATATTATAATATTAATATAATAAGAGTTTAAAAAAAAATCCTATGTTGGATGGGCTAGCAAATTAGATGTAATTGGTCACAAATCAATTAGCTGCTTAGTAAGAGTTTTAGGACCGCAAGAAATACATATTTGTAATAAGTATGGTAGAAAGAAATGTTTAATGAGGTAGTCAACCATAGACTATAAGGATTGTCCAGTCATAGATAGAATAACTTTTCGCAACCAGGCAAGTTGACCATCTTTAGGTTAACGATCCTGCCCTAGTTTGAGTGCATAAAAGTGCACAATATATTTAAAATCAAAACAGACGTACTTCATTCGCAATCTAGTGTATTTGCAAATTGCAGATCCGCTGGAATGATTGGTCAGTGCATTGGGGAAATATTCATTAATTGATCTAAGAAGTTGATTTTAATGATCCATTATTGCTGCTGTTGAAAAAGAGTTGGTTCAGGCAAGCAGCCGAGCATGAAGATAGGGTTGGCCAGGACGGCAAGGGTTTAACCCGACGAATGGCCGACGATTTAATGACGCCTCGGGCAATAACGGTCCTTGGCTGTTATCTTAGGCTTGGATAAATCTGGCGGAATAACCTTAAAAACCGCAGCCCTGGAAGGAAATTAAAACCTTTTTAATATGCATGGGGCCCTTCTATATCTCTTTCTTGTATAATAATAATAAAATCCCGGTTGTTATAAATTTCCATAGTATAACGAGGAAGTTGAGTTATTCTTTTATGTTTTTATATATATAATATAATAGAAGGAGGGATGATGACGGCTATAAAACTGTTGTGAGGTAAAGAGGTTTAAGCTGTTTATGCCCTGCAGGCTGCACCCTGGTTTACGATGGCTAACAAGGGATGTAAACCCCGGGGATGCAAATCCCCTATAACCCCTTTTTCTCTTTTATCCTTTATTTTGGCACCACTCAGGTACTGGTGAAGTGGCCACTAAACCTCACCCCTTATAGCAATCACGGCCTATTCTTTTAAATATAAAAACTTAAAGTAAAGTTTTATTTAAAAATATATTCCCTTGGATACATACTTTAAATTTTAATGATATTCTTCATTTCATGTATTTAATTATTGATTTTATAATAATCCGCATCTACCCAAGCTGGTCATTAGCGGTTTAATTACACTTTATAACATGAATTATTTACAGATTCTCATAATTACAGACTGTTACAATTTTACAATATTTACATTAATATGACATTACAATGTTATTTATATAAGATGGACCATTTTTATAGTTTTTATGAACTTTATAACTTTTTTAATTTTTCTTCATCGTCGGTGAGTGCTTGGGCCATAGAGAGGGGTATATCGTGTTCTGTTCTGGAGTCAGTGTATAGCTTGCATGTGGTTACAATGTCTTTTAGGGTCAGAGGTGTTTTACATGTTTTGCAAATCGGTGGCTAGCAAATAGTGATCTGCACACCCATTGGAAAATTATTTTAAACTTAATGAGATATAATATTTGGTAAGCCTTGTCTTGTTACAAGAATTACATTCACATTGTACGCATACATTGAATTTTGTGTGCTATTTGGTATCTTACTATATTTTTCAATTTTAGGAAATCTCAGCGTACAATATTTCGCAGATTGTAATCGGTTGAGCCTGGATCCAGCATATACAATCTCGGATTATCTTTAATCATTTATTTAAATCGCTGGTCCATTATTTTATTTACTCCAACTGTAATTGAACTAAAGGCTACTGTTGGTCGGATGCATGTTAAAATTAAGACAATGATTTGCAATAGATGCTATGTTCTTTTTAGGAAATATTCAATATGAAAGAATATGCTTGATTATCTTCGCATTAAAATCTATAACTGTTGTTTAACTTTTTATGTCGATATAGGCCAACTCTGGACCACGAATATATATATAACTTAGTCTTTTACCCTTGAACTGTTTATATAATATATTAATAAATTTTTATATTTAGTTCTTATTTATGTTAAAAAATGATATGTTTTAGTATGGTTTGGAACAAAATTAAACATTTGAACTTTTGGATAGTTAATTCAAACTCGCTTTTCAAGGACTTTCGTGATATTTAGATAGAGTCGGATGAAGGATTTATGGGTAAATATATAATGTATCCACGATTTTATTAAATATGGAGGTCCTTGTGACTGTACTGATTGGATAAAGGGGTCCACAAAAACATTTGTTGGGTACCACTAATCCAAGGAGTCGAAAATAAAACAACTTTTTCGATGGAAAGGAGGAGACCTTAGACAAAAGAGGGGCCCATCAATGACACCCCATTTGTGGGGACAAGACGCAAAAAATTCCAGCAAGACAATGGACTCTGCCTGGAGGACAGGGTATTGGAGCAGGTCAGTCCGCGGGTTACTCCGGTTATTAAGACATCAGCGGGATTGGAAAGAAGTCTTGCCGGGATGTATCCACTCCTTTCCAAGTGGGCGCTTTATGTAAAAAGGTACTTGCGTTTCTCCAAGGGGATTGTGGTTGAAGAAAACCCGGAGCCTCGGGGGAGGTCGGCACCACTCTTTTAAATTAATACCTTTCCACCCCCTCCACTCTCCCTCCCACGAAGGAGAGGAGTCTTTTTGTTATCGGCCGAGGAAGATAACTGAAATAAGGCTCGCGGGGTAACAAACCGCACCCTCGAACCGATAAGGAAGCAGCAATTTTTAAAACCTATGGCGAGCTTTGGGCCTTATCACACCTAAGGATATCCTCGCCTTCTTTTTAGTATTCGCCATAAATGAGGGAGTCTTTTATGCGGAGCATTTCCATAACTTAATTCTACGGAAAAGGAGGAGCTCGGTGAGAAATTGGATCACCGAATAAATTAGGAATGAAATGAATTGCATTTAATACGGAAAGTTACTGCAAATTGGGCATTGGCTAGGGATAATATCTATATCTTAGGATAATTAAGCCGTAAAAAAATTATAATCGTAAATAAACTATAGAAGTAACACACTAATAAGGATTTATACTTTGCATTTGTGTGCCTTCATCAAGGCTAAGTAAATCAAGATAATAACAAATATTAAAATTAAGAGAACAAAAGAAAGAGTAATATAAAATGTTTATTTTGGTATGAAAATATTAGAAGGTTGTAGTGAGAAACCAACCAACAAATAAAAGTTATGCAAATGAGTTAAATTATAGGGTATAAGCCTCCGTCTATATATATATATATATATATATATATATATATATATATATATATATATATATATATATATATATATATTGTTTTATCAGTTCTCGACTGTTGATAATTTAAGTTTGTGTTGTTCTTAGGTTGCAGTCAATGAATAAACAATTTTATCTATGCGACGTTTCGAGAATTTATTGTTCTCATAATCATGCAATTTTGGACAAAATAGTGTCTTAATTAGGCATGTTAAGCCTACAAGCTTTGAAAGAACACTCTTAGGATAATTAAGCCGTAAAAAAATTATAATCGTAAATAAACTATAGTTCGCCAGTGTTCTTTCAAAGCTTGTAGGCTTAACATGCCTAATTAAGACACTATTTTGTCCAAAATTGCATGATTATGAGAACAATAAATTCTCGAAACGTCGCATAGATAAAATTGTTTATTCATTGACTGCAACCTAAGAACAACACAAACTTATATATATTTATATATATATATATATATATATATATATATATATATATATATATATTATATATTATGGAACTTATACATTTAAATGAATAAAAATCAATATTTTTTAAACTGTAAATTAATATTTAAAATAGCTACAACACATTAAAAATCATATAGTAATATTATTCAATACTTAATATCCTCTGTACGGCATTCTCTAAGCTTGTTTAATCCCATTAGACTTTTTTTTTTTTTTAAAAGCCTCAGTTTAGCCCAAAGAAGAAATATGACAGTGTCCTACGAAATTCTCACATTTTTAAGGCATTACAGGGAAACAAAATTACAGCCGCTGACGAAACTCGTGAATTTATTAAATATGAGAGAGAGAGGGGTGTGTCCTTGACCAGCACACTGCGCGGTGTTTGCTTAAATAATTTAGGTGTGAAGATCCGTAAAGGAAGAAGGACTCCGGGCGACCATTAATGGGTAGGAATATAGTTCTGCGGGAATCTCATCTCCACAGGAAAGGTGAAAAGTGCAGTAGACAGGTCCCTAAAGAAGTTACTCCTTAGCAATCATCTGTGTTCAAAAGGTTAGATATTTGTTTAATTAGGGATTTTTGTATTTATTAGAACTCTTATGGTATGAAATTGTAATGAAAGCTTGTCATCTGTGATGAAGAGTGTGTTTACTGTGAAATTGTTTTTACGGTTGCTACAAGGGGAAATTTTTTTAAAATCCATGCTTTGTGTTTTGTTTTGTTTTTTGCATTTTAAAGGTATTATTCATCAAGAATTTGTCTCTGACTGGCGCTCCATGAATTCTGAATCCTACAGCGAAGTTATCCTTCTTTGATCAAGCAAAAAGGAGCTTTGTTCTTAAAAGATAATACTTGTCTTTACACTTCCCGTCGAACCAAATGGTTAAAGAACTTCATGGATTCTAACTCCTGCCTCATCCATCAGATAGACCAGAGATAGCACCATCGGATTACTACTTGTTTCAAATCATGGCAACGTTTCTTCAAGAAATTTGTTTTATAATTTAGCAATAGTTTAAATTGAGGTACAAGTAATTATGAACATTATGAACATATTTTTAAGATTTGTCCTTGGTACACCGAAGTGGTCTCATGAGACCCATTTATACAATGAGTTAAAGTGGCTTCATCCTTCTATCCGAAGACAATATTTCCTAGGATCATATCTTTACCAAACAATCAAGTCCCAGCTACCTCCATATATCTACAGACTTCTGCAATTTAAATCGTCAGTCCTCTCCCTCCAAACAAGATCGTGCCATTCCGACCTTTATATTCCTACCCATAGAACAACAACTTTTCATCATTCCTTTATTGTCCGCTCCACTACTCTATGGAATTCCTTACCTACTCATATCCGCCATGCTTCTTCCCTGCCATCATTCAAGTCCCAGCTATTCCAGTACCTACTGTCATCCCAAACAGACGCTCAATAAGATATTTCAAATCAAAAAGAAAATTTGTTATTTATTGTTAATATTTTTATATGGATCAATTATGAATCAATTTCAATGTTTAGTTTTGTTTAATGCACCAGAAGTTATTATTTATTTATTTTACTCTTTTGTTTTATTATATCCTTTCTTTTCTTTAAGTAACATTGTGAATGAGAAATAATTATATTCCTTTGTCTTGACACATTATATATATCTTAATTGTACATATGAATTGTTCTTAAGGGACCTTGTCCCAGAATAAATATCTTTTTCTATTATATTCTATTCTATTCTACAAGAGCTATTTGTCAGCCATTTCAAAGAATGCTATCCGAGTGTGATCGAGCAATTGGCTAGTCGATAACGAATGACAGATAAACATAGAATATACTCTGAGTATTAATTGTACTTTATATCAATGAAATAATAATACAAATATTTAGTTGAAAAACTATTTTTTTGATATCCCGTTAAAATGCAATAATGATGTACCATCTTACCATAGACAGCAGTTATACCTTAGACAGCTAATCTACTCAGGTAAATACGATAGAACTTATGCAAGGCCTTAGTAAATTCTGAATTCAGTATCTTTATTATTTAACCAGCGAAAATAAGATTATGAGTACTGCTCACAGACGCTTTCTAATTCTTTAGAGTTGAGGCATTGTGTTCTTTAGGATATATTGAGTTATGCTGACTGAAAGATGTGTTAATTACTTTATAACCATATTGCTTTAGAGTTGTTAAACCGGAATGCCCTCAAAGAGAAGGCAGCAGAGCGTAGGTGGCCGAGCGGACACTAAAGACAAGCGGTGGCCAAGGAGGGAGGATATTAGCGGTGCGATAAAGAGCTTTGATGCGCCAATAACACACCTGGTTTGCTGGCTTCATCTCATTGCCGTACTCCTTTATAGGTCGTAAACCTGGCCGTCGCTCCTCCCTGGTTTGCTCCTCACGGAAGTCCTTTATTGCCTCCTTACTGCTTAATACCCTCCTCTACAATGAATTTTATTTATATCGTCTCTCTAAGCCATTCTCTCCCTTTTGGTTGCCATTTTATCTAAAAGACAAATTATTGGCTTGGGATATAAAAGTCTAATTTAGAATGCACCTCCATCTGTTTTATTTTTTACCATTTTATTAAGACTTATATAGTCTTCAATAAGACAGCGGTAAAACTACCAAACTATATGGAACTTTCAAATAAATAATATTTCTCATATTATCGGACGGCGCTGACCACAGATTTCCATATCCATGTTATCTATTATTTATAGGGGCAAAATAATAAATCTGAAGAGAATCTGGGCAGAAATCTGAGCTTAGGATGATAAAAACGCACGAATTTCAAAATAAGCACTAACTAGACTTTTAGCAAAAGTCCAACTCATTTACAGATCTGAAAAGGCAATAATTGATGAAACGTGGCATAAATTCGAGCGACGCCCTACGGAGCATACATTGAAAATCGGCCCCGGCGTGAAAGTGTTTGGCTATTTTTGAGTTTCTTTTAGATGTTTCGACTACTTCTTATTCATGCTTGTAAAACGCTCTAAGTTTCCAATAGGCTAAAGATTTATGTTATTACGATGAGCAGTAGCAGATTGAAGAAGAGAGAAAAGAAAAACATCAACTCAACCTCCCAAAATTCTTGCCGAAAAAAAAAAAAAAAGGCTGATTTAAAGTACAGAAGCCTAAATACTAAATACCTATTTTCGGCTACTTCGACAGTTAATATAAAAACGCTATAACAGTTTCTATAACTAGAAAAGGTTCGTTTACATGTCTAGAATAAGTAAGCTTTACTTCGACTCCAAATTTTGAGCTATGAAATGGTAACATTTCAAAACTCTTTTTGTTCCAGTTTGGTCCGAACCAGCTTACTCTTCTTGCATTCCCATCCTAACCGACTAATTTCATTCCTTCCTTATCTTCGATTGCTGATAATCCTCTTAGATATTGAAAAAGGCGTATATACATCTTTATGATATACAAGCGTTTATTGAAGTGCTATTAAGGATAGTTTCTTAAATTCACAATAATATTTGGTGCTTACCAGCTAACTCTCCTTTGCCTTCTCATTCGAATCGACTTATTATATTCTTTGCTTTTCTTAGATTTCTAAAACTTTGTTATTTCATAGTTTACTTTCACTTAATTTTGTATGAAATAGATAGTAAGAGAAAGTATTGCGATAGTTAAAATTTTCGAATTCCAGTTTTCAACAGAAATATACGTTTTATTCCAAATGATCCAAATGAATTCCCACAACAAGGTCTGTGCGTGGTACGTATAACTCGAAAACAATAGACCTACAAAACTGAAATTTCACATTTAATAAAACTATTAAATGCATTATTTAATACAACTATGAAGCTTTTTTACCAAAATCGGCGAACAAGCAGAGCCTATAAAAAGTGGCATTTTGATTAAACGATTGATGATTTCGATTAAACTCACTATATCGATGTAAAATTTAATGGGCTTTAATATCATTTAAAGTATTATTTAGCATTTAATTAAATACTGACATTTTAAATTTTCTTCTTCTAAGTTACCTTTAATTTGTAACGGCGTTGATGACCACCCGTAGTTGAATGCTTATAAACCACACTCACCTACCTACTTTAATTTTGTAGAATCTAAAAAATTACCATATTACTTTATTTGGGCATTGATAAAAAAAAAGGGTATCCCCACTAATGGAGAAAAGAGCAAACAAATATTTTTTATGTTTTCGAACATTAGAACATTAATATAAATGGATAATATACTGTTGGAAAGATAAAGATTTTAGAAAAAAAAAATCTTATACACGAAATTGTAAAAGTTAACAGACAGTGATTAAAAGTCGATAAAACTAACTGATTTTGTAGATAATAATATAATAGATCATTTAATAAAACACATATTTCAATCAAAACATAATTTAATTAATTCTTTAACCTTTTTACTTTCACTGACCAATATATTTCATCTCTTAATGTATTCGAAAAGTTTTAAATTGATGTAAAAAGCGGAGCTAAGTGAATGTCGTGTGTTAAGCACACCGCATTTTTTTATTAATATAGATAGAAGTATCATACAATGAATTAAAAATAAAACGTTTCTTTTAGCTCGGATCAGGTGTATGAAAAGGAAGGACTTTGAGAGTGGAGTATATGAGATCACTACTATCCCTTTGTTATTTATTTGTTTTTCCTAGAAAGCATATAAATACAATAAATACTTGTCGAAACTATTTGACTTTAGTAAGAGGTCAATAATTCCCGTGCAATATTCCTGAGAGTAGAGGACGGTGGCGTGTATAAAGGAATTATATTCCCATACAATAAATCAGGTTTCAATATTGTTGAAAGGGGGAGCCCTGAGAGGCAGGATAGAGCGCTCCGCTTCCATTATTCTTATTTGTCACTTCTCTTTCTCTCCTCTTTCAGGGCTTGTTATTTAAGCCTTTATTTATTTATTTTGTCTTTATTGAAGCTATGGAGTGCTTTCAGGAAGATAGTGATACCCGCTGGATTTTCTTCCTCGTCTCAGCGAGTTCTTTATCGCTATTTCCAATGATAAAAAAATATAATATAAACAGAAGAAATAAGTTCTAGATTAAAATGTTGTTCTAAAGAACTTTATTTGATTTATTAAAATATCTTATTTTAAATCTTTAAAAAAAAGTTTGGCACATACTGGTCAACATAAGTACTTAGTTCTGATTACCAATACTTCCGATCATAGAGAACCAATAAATAAAATTCATGTGATATTCATCGAAAAACATGCATTTATATCCGTATGATAAACATTATGCTTTGCATGCACGTTAAAAAAAATGTAAAATAAGTATAAATATTAATTATATCTGGTGTTGATGGTACAATGATGTTTTAATTAAAGAGAGCACAAAAAACTTGCAAAATTAATGTATTATATTAACATTATGGTTTATGTCAGCCATCGTTTTGGGTTGCATCCCCACTATCAATAATCTTTATTTGAACACATACAAAACAAGTAATTGGTCATTATCCACAATAAGAAATGCTCTGCGATTTTATTAAAAAATATAATATTTTGTTTATTATTTATTTAAATTTATATTTTTAAAGTTAACATATAAAGATTTTATTACAAAGACTACAATAAAATTAATATTTAATACAGTTATAGAATAGCTTATGTCAGCCAACATTTAGTGATTGCAAAAATTATCAAGACCCTTAAGTTGCACTTAATTACCAAAGTAGGATGTTGTATGTCAAATCATAAAAACAAAGATTATGTATTAATTAAATTAAAGAAAATGAAAAAATGACTATACATTATCTACGTTTTATTAGTTGACGCACAACATTCTACAATTGTAATTGAATGCAATTAAGGGCCTTGATAATGTTTCCAATCACAAAATGTTGGCCGACATAAATAATGTTTTAACTATATTAAATATTTTAATTTTGGAATTTAATTGTACTCTCTGTGATAGAATAATTATAGATGCAATATAATTTAACTTTAAAAATATTATTTATCAATAAATAATAGACAAAATACTATATTTTTTAAGATTTCAGTGCATTTATTAATATGGATAATGACTGATTTCCGGTTTTGTATATGTAAAATTTGGTGAATACATTAAAATCTTCATTATATCAATATATTCTAACAAGAAGAGTTCATTAATTATTAAGGTTGATTTGGGCTGAATAATTCTTCCATTAATACTCATTCTTTTATTTCATCAGTATGACGTTCGGGATATTCTCCATCTTCAGAAGTCTTATTATATATTCAGTAATCCCAACATTTTCACTAATCACACATGAGCCAGGTAAAATAGTAAAATGAAGTCAATATTTAAATACATCAGATCTGAGCAAGGTATAAAATTAATTGAAAAAATATAAATGTATGTTTTGCATTCTTTGTTTAGAAGGTATATCAAAATAAGGTAAGTATATAAAAAAATATTTATGAATAGTCTTAGAGAAATATTTTTTCGTTTGGTTTTATTTAGCAGTTTATTTTTGTGTCCAAGATTTGAATGTCTAATGTTAGTTTATCAATGAAGCTTCTAAAAGTGTACTTTGAAAATCATATTACAATTAAATTTAAATATTAATAATCCGTTTTCAAAGAAATATATCGTCGTTATCTAACCCACTTCTATCTAGGGCAACGATTTGCTATCCTCAACCAACGAAATTATTGTGAAATATGCATTAATGAAATAAGTATTTTCTCTGTAAGTGCGTATAACAGAAATAGTTATTTAAGATGGATTTGCTAGTTTATTAAGCAGACCTGTTCTATTTATTTTTATTTTATTTTTTTTTACAGCAGCTGTATGTAATGCTTCGTTGTATTTTTTTTTTCAAACATAAATATAAACTTTTGCCAGTCAGAAAGACAGACTGAAATAATACGGGAAAAACATCATTTGAAAATATAATATAAGCCCGAATATAGGCACTCCCTTTTGTTTATTTTGGACTTGAAAATTAGATAACTTTTTAATTAATTTTTAAATCAACATTTGTTAAACTTAAACTTTTTCCTATCTCTAAATGGAAATGATAGCTCAAAATAGCTTTTTAAATTAGAATATCATCTCTAATAGCTTGATTAAAAGGATCCCCTTGACAAGGAATTGTCTGAGTTTTAGTTGGAATCAGCAAACCGTTTTTCTGGTAGAGTCATGGTAGCATGACACTCCATATGCAAATACAGCGATAGAACACACAAACAGCTTGCCACTAAGTGAAGGAACAATGGAGAGGAGAAATAGGTGATGAATAGATGGAACAATATTTGCATATTTCCAATTACACTAGAGGACCATACATCAAGAGCCACAACCCTCTACCCGATCAATTAACAATTATTTCATAAATCAAACTTTAATTACTGTTGGGATTCGGTGGAAGGCTGCCTTGCTCTTCCCAACTGTTGCACGGGGACCTATATATATTTCCGGACAGTATTTCATGTCAGCGGCTTCTGCCGTCCGGCAATCCGAATATATGCCCGCTCGCCGTGTGGTTCTGATATTTTACAAACTTTATTAAAAGCTATTCGTTATAAAGTTTCGACCTTTTTTTTTTGTTTTAAATCCACCTCGTATTTCGGAGGGTCTTGTTTAAACTAAACTCGGAGACAGCTCTTCCAATATACAAGTGAATGGCTAATGGAGTCTAGAGATGACCATTTTTCCTTTGTACGTTCTCATAAGGTGAACAAAAAAATGTTAAAAACCAGAAAGTTCGATACCGATTCATCCAGTCGCTTTCAGCATAATTCCAACCCTTTCCAAAACTTTATTCTGACAGATATTGTTTCCTGACTGACCTAATTTTCTTTAAATATAGGCTAACTGGTCTTTTCGGTCAAGGCTCACATTGGGATTATAAAAAACGGAGAGGTCTATGAATTAGCAAAGAAGTCCACATTAACAGATTATTTAGTCAATGTATCGGATCCAATATAATGATTTTTATCAGGCGATTATTGAAAATTGTAGAAACATCAGGCAAGAAATATATAATCTCCAACAGGCCAATATTACAAATCAGTATTCCTTAGTAAATGGCTCTCAACAATATGACTAAATAAAAGTAAATAAATTAATACATAAATATGGAATAATCATTTAAATTGTATAGGAAGTATAGATACAGGCCAGTGTGTATGCTGCGAAAACGAGATACACTCTAACATATTGTAATGGAATGTGCGGCATATAATCGTAAGAGAAAAATATTTTTTAAATCACTAGATCATAGCACGGAATATCAACAAATATTATCATTGAACAACAAAAAACAAAGTTATAAAATATTTTAAAGATATTGAAAAAAATGTTTAGGTCTTCGTGCTCTGGCAAAATTATTGTGTAATTTTGCTGTAGGGACTCAAAAATAAACCCGCCTAATTCTACTAGTCTATCGTTAATATCTATTTTTACTTTAAAAAAAAGGATATATACCAGTGCGAACAGCGTAAATTTAAACATTATTAATATTTGTTCGATAATTAATCCCACAATTTACACACCTATTCAACCGTCACCTCAGTTATACTGACAGAGAACAAGTTTCACACTTTTACTATTCATTGAAATTTTAATACAAATGCTTGATATTTTATCGAAACCGCGTTAGTGGTGCTCTTACATTCTTTTAGACTTTTCCCAATAGGTTTTTTAGAAATTTGTCATTTATTAAACATCTTTAAGATGTCATGATGAGTTGAAAATTTCCATCAAAAAACATTTTCTAAATTTATAGTTTCCAAAAAACTAAGTTCTTGTCATTTCGTTATTTTCTTAAGACCAATAAATCAATCCAAATGAATTGATTAATCAATTGAGTATAAGAACTCATTAAATAAAAACAAATACGTTAAGTTTGCATCGTCAAAGGGTATAGCCGGGTTAGGATGGTAAATCTGCCCCCGAGGCTATTTTGACTCAAACTTGGGGGATCAATTTCGTGTCGAATAAAATAATTCACCCCATTTTTTAGATTTTTAATTTAAACGGTTTTCAGAGATTTTTCAAAAAAACACTTTTTTTTAATAGTAAAATTTGAAATTAATTAATGATGATTTTTCTCTAATTCTTAAGAGTCAAAGGTATGAAAAAATTATATGGTCTGATTCTTAAACGAAAAGCCAGTTTTTAGCGGAAGAAATAAAACAATCTCTTTTTAAAAGCGTCAATCACCGACTTTTTTCAGAAAATGTCTTTAAATCTCCTCTATACACAGGCATTTTTTTGCGAATTTTTGGAGTGATGCAACAATATGAAGAAAAATAAATACTTATTATTTTCTGAAAGCTGCATTCTACTTATATTTCTTATTATTATTGAACAATGTGTAATAAATTATTTCTCATCAAAATTTCAGAATTACATTACTATAAAACATTTCAATCGTTTTTCTACAAAACGATTGGATTAAAGATTGTTTTTAAGATAAGAGTGACGATTCATAGAAGATTTTTCTGCCACTGCCAATGTCATACAGTAACTAAAACACTTGGGTATTTGTGTCATTTGAATATTTTAATTTTATTTTATTATTATAAACTGTTAAAAATTTCAGAAATGAAATTTCTCAGTGTTTAGATTTTCAAGTTTTCTGAAGATTCAAACTCTTCCACAAAGTACCAATTTTTCTGGAGTTTAGACAACTTTATGCATAGACAAATTGTTTAAAGTGATTCAGACATAAAAATGCATTTTCTGAATTGTTTCACTCTGAGAAAGCTTGGTCAGTCCGTTGTGAAAGTATATATAAAGAAATGTTAAATATTTTAAATAAAATACATTTGGCTATTATATGCGATGCAATCCAATAAATTATCAGACGAAATGTAAGCTAAATCATCAGAGTAAATGTTTGTTTACAATAAACTAGTTGAAATAAAACATTAAATGCACCATTAATTAGTTGTTTTTTTCAACTTAAAATAGAAAGATGGTAAGGAACTGCGAGACCTGTGGTGCTGGTTGGTGCTGATCCTGACGGTAGTTTTGGAAAGCTCCGATCGAGATAAAACAGTTTTTCCTTGCTTTAACAGTATCCGTTCACAAAATAACTTTTTTTTTCTTATTTAAAATATTAAAAGATATTAATTTATTCGATATATATAATATATATATATATATATATATATATATATATATATATATATATATATATATTATACATACATTAACATACAATAACTTAACATAAATAATATAGTATTATTAATATAATAAAAAAAACAATTGTGGATTTTAATGCAAAATGAATCAAATAAATTGTTTAACAATATAGTAATGAGAGATTATGCGCTTCCTGTAAAATTTCTTGAATGGATATCATTATCAACGTCTCATTGTTGTACACAACTGTACTCGAGACAGTAGTTATTAAACTTTAATTATTATCAGTTGAGAACAAATAATTAAGGATTATATATATATATATATATATTTATATACATACACACACACACACACACACACATATCGAACAAATGAATGTATTTTAAAGGACAATAAATAGTATATAAGTTTATATATATATATATTATATATATATATATATATATATATATATTATATTTAATATAAAGTTTGTATATGGGAGCCAAATCGAGACGAAGATTGGAACGGAATTCTCAGAGCCTTTTCCAATCTCAAAGGGCTTGAAACAAGGATGTTGCCTACCGCCAACACTTTTTAATATCTATATAGAACAGGTCTTATAATCATGAATAAAAAGTTGCCGGGGTATGTGAGTAGAAGTCGGTGAAGACGTTTTATTCACCTTACAATTCGCGGACGACCAGATTGTCATAGCATCGGATGAATTTGACATGCAATATATGATGAGGAAGCTCGTAGAAGTATATGCACACTGGGGTCTGGAAATAAATAAGGAAAAAACTGAATATATGCCTATTCTCTCATCTGTCCCTGCTCTCTGTTTGAAGGCTGGACGATTACACAAAGCGATGCCTTCAAATATCTAGGCGTTACTATAGATAAGAACGCATCAATAGATAGGGACATATCTAACAAGATTGGTAACGGAAAAAGGATTATCGAGATACTAAATCGAGTGTTATGGAATAATAAGGTATCACTCCAAACGAAAAAGAAGATATTCCACTCCTTGCTAGTTGGCACTACACTGTATGGATGTGAATCTTGGACGGTGAAGAAATCCCAGCAAAACAAATTGTTATTCTTGGAGATGGATTTTTGGAGAAGTAGTTGTGCCGTGTCTCGGTTAGAAAAATCCTCAATAATCAAATAAGGGAAAGAGTGGAGGCCGAGCTCACCATTCTCGAAGAAATTAGTAGAAGAAGGCTGATGTGGTATGGGTACGTTATGAGAATGGATGAAGCACGTTGGCCTTTCGATTGATTGAATACTGCCCACCCAAGAGGAGAAAACGGGGAACACCTCGGAAAAGATGGATAGAAGAGGTAATGGAGGATATGGCAGCCAGAGGTATGACTGAGGACGACTGGAATGATCGAGATTTTGAGAGACGGAGTACTGAGGACCGGGATGTGACATCATTGCAGAACCCTTCAGAAAAAAAAAAAAAAAAAAAAAAAAAAAAAAAAAAAAAAAAAAAATATATTATATAATATATATATATATATATATATATACGTAGTTGTTTGTTCTCGACTGATAATAATTAAAGTTTTCTACTGGTCTCGAGCCTCGAGGTACAGTTGTGTACAACAAAAAATCCATTCAAGGAAATTTTACAGGAAGCGCAAAATCTCTCATTACAATGTTGTTAAACCAATTTTATTTAATTCATTTTGCATTAAAATCCACAATTGTTTTTTTTATTATATTAATTATACTATATTAAAGTTATGGAATGAAATGTTTTAGTATGATTTGGAAAGAAATGAAATGTATAACTGGTACTTTTAGAAAATAATTGTATTTCTAAATCGCAGTTTCAAGAGGACTTGTGTTCCTTAGATAAAATCAAATATATAATTTAGATATAACTAGATGACGAGAATACAAATATGTAAAAATATAAATTTCTTGAGAAATGTCCTTCAGTACCTTTTGGAAATCAACTTCTCAATTGTTCTGTACATTTGAAAAAAAAGTCGAATAAACACTTAAAATAAAACCTAATATATTTTTTTTTAGGTTGAGATATTTTTATATTACTAAGATATAATACAATTTGTTTCTAAAAGAAAAATTTTAATAGTAAGTGATATGAGACCACATTTACACAATATATAGAGAAAACAATGTAAAGTCAAATTACATAAATATAATATATATATACAAATAAACAACAATCTATAATTGAGATAAATACGAATAAATGAAATAAAGAAGTAAGAAATCCATTAACATCATACACAAAACTTAATATTAAATTTTTTATGTAAACAACAAGTGAATATGTTACTATTTTTATTAAATACCACTAATTAACAACTATTTACTGTCGTAATACTAAATGCAACAATATGCTTAGTTATCATATTAATCTTTATTATGAAAAGTCAATTTTCAATTAATTCTCATGTTGGGTTGTACTTTGGGAACTTAGGAGTAAGAAATAATTACAATAACTCAATAGAAAAATTTGTTTGATTTGATTAAAGGAAAAGATGAGCTGAAACTATTTCCAAATGTTATTTTTTCCATAAAGTCATAAAATATACTTTAATGTTTTACACCAAGTTTCAAAATATTAATCTATTAAGACTAAATAAATAACATTTACATTCAATAAACCTGAATCATATATAATAATATCGGCTAAGATATCTGTTTTGTATAATGAATTATTTATTTATAAAGAGAGCCACCCACCAACAGGTAAATTGCCCAACGACAGATGGTCATATTACATACCTATGAAATCCTTATAATATCATAAACATACTGATATACATAAACGAAAGCAAAATATAATAAAATACAGCGACGAAAAATAACGTAAAATAATTATTTCTTCATACGCAAAATAAAATATCGATTCTAAATGCATGGGGAATGACCATTGCATTATTATCTCATCTGGTTATTGTTCTGTAATAATAAAGATATCAAGGCCACCTTCTTTTCAAGCACCTCCTGAGATTATCAGGAATTGTTTGTAGATCAAGGTTGCTGGATAATAGAAGGATAGGTATCTATCTATTTCAAAGTCTTTTATAAGAACATCAAGGTCGCTGCGGATAAGTAGTTCCATCACGTTCGAGAAAAGCCATACAATATTACCATGGTGTTATCTATAGTATAAAATGGAGGAAGAAACTCAAGTGAACCTAATGGAAACATTTGATCTATTTAGATAATTGAAATACTATCCTGTTTATAAATAGTAACATTTATCGAAAAATTACATAAAATAAGTAATGAAAAGGTTTAGAAAAAAAATCTGGTGCGGGCAACGCACTACTTTCACTTACCTCCGTTTTTAAAATCGATTAAAGAATTTTCAAATACAGTAAAAGATAAAATGAGTGAAACCATTAAAGAATAAATTAAACGGAATTTCTATAGAAATATGTGTTTTATTAAAAAATCAATTATATTGTCATTAAAAATAATCAGTTAATTTCATCGGCTTTTTATCACTCTTTATTAACCTTTACAAGGTTAATTAAGGTATTAGACAATATTTTTTTCTAAAATCTTTAACTATCAAATTGTATATCATACATGTATATTACTGTTCAAAAAAACAAATTGCATTTAAAAAATATTTTTTCAGTTTTCTCCTTTTGTTGTTTTTTAAATTCGCACAACTTACATATTTAGCTGTCATTTATCAATGCTAAGAAGATAAAATGGTTATTTTTATAGAATCTACAGAATTAAAGGTACTTTAGAGGAAGAAAATATTTAAGTATCGGCATTTAAGCCCTGACAGACCATTTTAATCAGAATAAAACCTACATGATATTAAAGCTCATTAAATTTTACATCGATATAGCGAGTTTAATCAAAATCGTCAGAACCGTTTTTGAGAAAATCCAAAAAAGATGCAAAATGCATGGTATAAAGTGGCTTTTCTGGTAAGCTCATTTTGATGAAAAAAATATTGTGACGTCTCGGGCGTATGTTTGTCTTAAATATGAAATTTCAGTTTAATAGGACTTTTAGTTTCCGCCCGGGAGTTACCACACAGACACACACATACACACAGACCTTTTTGCGGGACTTGGGTATTTGGACTCAGGGGACCCTAAAACGTGTATTTCCGTTGAAAACTGTTATTTAAAAAAATTTCACGATCGCAATACTTTCCCTTACTATATATAGTGAAAGTAAAAAGCAGATTACTAAACTCACTGTGATCGTCTTCCAATGTAATCTTCCCTGATTAGAACATAGGATTTAAAGCCGCTCACAAGTCTGTAAACTCCATACTTTGAGAATAATAATTAGTTCGTTTTTTTTTAATATGCAATAATTATCCCTGCTTACGTTCTTACTTATTTGAATTATACTTAAACCTAATATACAGCATAAATTAACATAATCTGCTCGGAACAATGTATTAATGCCAGTAATGCTCGCGTAAAATGAAGAGGAAACTACTTCTTACAACGAATGATTTAAAATTAAGTTAGATAAACAAAACATTTTTTCAGAGACATTAATTTAGTAAGACGCTACAGATGTTCCGAATAAGGTTAGCTGAAACTTATAACTTACAAACATACTGACAATTTTATTTAGATTTCCTATTTAAATATTGAAGAAAAACAACTACTTATTTTTTACCAACGACTAAATATGACAAAGACGGAATATTAAAGGGTGAGAGAAGCCAGCTTTGAGTGTAACACACTAAAAAATATTGATATGCTCTAAAAAAGGAAGCAGAAATAAAAATATTGACATGTCGTGTTTTTACAACCACCCAGATAGAGATAGCTCACCTGAAAATACACACTACCTTATTGAACACCTAAAAATATAAATTTGCTCGATTAGATAAAGAATAAAAATAAATAAATAAATCCAGAAAATTAATTTATTATTCTCTCTAAATCATAACATTTAGTTGAGAAACATAACAAACACTTAATGTAAAAGGAAAATGTGTTTAACAGTCTTGTTACTTGGGAAAACTATAAAAATAAAACGACATGCATTGTTATTAACAGCAACGCCTATTACATGTTGTAAATAAATATTTAGGATACCTAAATGTGTAAAAATTGTGCTACCGAGTATGTTGTTAATGAATGATAATCTTTCTTTTGTTTTCTTTTTAAAATAAAATAATTGAAGTGCTCCCACTGGGTAGCCTCTTCACAAGACTATTTCATTCCATATTTGTAATTTCAGCCCATTTACTTGCTATATATATTGTATATACAGTTGTAAAAATCAATAAAAAAATATTTTTAAAAATAATTAATATTGTGTAAATTCATTTGAATTACTGATGCAGCTTTTTTAAAATTATTTTATTGAAATTTACAACTGTACACAGTACAATGAGTTAATGAGCTATTTACTGATGATTGGCTTGAAAAAGTCTTGAGAAGAATCCACCCAGCGGTAGCACTTCAATGTTCATTTGATTAGCAGGTTTCGAGGCCACGGGAATAGGTGTGGATGAGAGGATACGGTAAAGCGGGTTTGTATGGGCGGGTAATTTGGAAAGAAAGGGAATGTATCTTTTATACAGTTTTTTAAAATTGTTATTACAACTATGGACCCCGGTTATATATTTAGAATTTTCTTGAGTTTTAATATATATCAATCAAATCAATACTGCCCTGATCTTTATATTATAAGTTTCGTTTGAAAATAATAAAAAATTACGTCAACACTCTACGCGACTATATATGGGTTTTATTAAGTTGAATTAATACATAACGAATACCTACCCTTTCTTCGCCTTCTGCATATTTGAACCAGCTCCATGATTATTATTAATAATATAGCAGATGTTATTAAATTCTTCTTTTTCTTTAGCTTCTCCCTATAATGCCGTATCAGCGTAGGGGTGTTATTAAATTAAGATATTAAACAAGTGCGCAACTCCTGCTCTTCGAAGACAAAACCGAAAATGAAGATAAAAGAGGTATTTTTTTACATTTATTAAAAAAAGACTTGGATAACTGAAATGCTCAAAGATGTATCAAATTTAGATTATTACGTGTTATTAGATTATATTATATACATGTACGTGTAAAATTCTGTTTATTCATAATTAGCCTATACAATTAAAACAAATGAATATCGGATTAGAACAATATTTAAAATTTTCTTTCTCTAATGTACCTTTAATTTTGTAGATTCGATAAAATTAACCATATCGTCTGATTAGCATTGATAAATAACAGCTAAATATGTAAGTTGAGCGAATTCGATATCCAACTAAACGATAAAACTGCCAACATATCTTTTTAATGAAATTTTTTGCTTTTGAACTTAAGAACAGTGATATACAAGTATAATATACCGTTGGAGTGCTAAAGATTTTAGAAAAAATATTATCTTATACTTATTGTAAAAGTTAAGGGAGAGTGATGAAAAGCCGATAAACCAACTGATTATCGTAGATAATAACATAATAGCTTATTTAATAAAACACATGTTTCAATCAAAATCCAATTTAAATAATTCTTTAACAATTTATTTTCGTTTATAAATTTGTTTAAAAATTCTTGAATTGATATAAATAATAGAGGTAAGTGAAAGTCGTGTGTTTGCGCGCACCAGATTTTTTTAATGACAGACAGCGAATAAATTAAAGGAGTTGAATGAAGTCCTGTCTTCTTCCGTACATATTCTCTAATTTATCACCTTTATACTGACACTTTTTTGGAAGTTTGGACATCTTTTTGCAAGGAAAATTGTTTTACGATGAAGAAAAGCATTTTCTAAAATATTTTCAACCTATCGCTAGAAGGTTTTCTAAAAAACATGGTTTAAACAATTTGGTATATTGTTAGCAGAAGTCTATCGAAAATAATAGTGAATACTTTGAACAAAAATATGTGGGATTTGATCTCAAAGTTTCAAGTTCTTCTGATGCCTGAAACGGTTGTTTCATGCCGATGTAGAATATGCCTTAGGTAAGCCAACTGTGTCTCTGTTCCTACATCATAATAACGAACCAGCATAAAGGTCACAACCATTAAAGAAATCGGTTAATTTCTTTACTGGAGGTAGCATTCCCACTGAGTCGAAACGATAATGGTATATTAATACGCTCCTGGGAGCTGCCAGTCATCCTACTCCACTAGTAGCCCAGCTCTGAGGGTTGTTAAGCTTTTAAATCGTCGTTATAATTGAAGAAGGCAGCGAAAATAGTTTGTTTGCGGCTAAGGAGGTGGGTAAGGAGGCTCATTTAGGGCTTTGGAAGTCGGGATAGAGTCATCGGGGCTAGTTGACTGCTCTAATGCCAGTCATCGGAGAGGCTGTAATGATCGCCCTAATACAGCTCCCGGTCGTGGGAAGTATTTAGGCTACTGCCACTGACCACGGGTAGTCACCTTTCAGATCTGCTCTTCTGGATTATTAGCCATGATGGTCGCTCCCTCTTAATCTATGATTATTTCTTCACGTTTAGATCAGGATTTTCAAAAGTAGGTAACTTAGAGATGTGGCAAAGTGGTAGTCTAAAAAATCTTATTTGTTTTAAAACATTAATTATTTTCATTTTGCATGTTCATACCAAGGGATTTTATGAAGTTCTTAAAGAAATCAAAGAAAACCTAACGACCATATTATTTTTTCTATTTTTTTCTTTCATGAAAACCTTTTCCCGACTGTCAACAACACAACTAGAAAAGAATTTGCGAAATTGGTCAAGCCGTTCACCCGTGATGTCCTGACCACGGGAAAAATCTAGTGCGCTTAACACACGACTTTCTTTATATCACTTAATTCCATTATTTATATGAATTAAAGAATTTTCAAAGAAATTTATAAACGAAAATAAATTGTTAAAAAATTGTTTAAATTTGATTTAAATAGAAACACGTGTTTTATTAAATAATCTATTATATTATCTCGAATCTACAAAATTAAAGGTAGTTTAGAGGATGAAATTTTGAAATATCGGCACTTAAGCCTTGTCAGACTATTCAAATCAGAATGAAACCTACATGATATTAAAGCCCATTAAATTTTACATCGACATAGCGAGTTTAATCAAAATCGTTAGAATCGTTTTTAAGAAAATTGTTAAAAAAGTGCAAAATGTATGGTATAAAGTGGCTCTTCTGGATAGCTGATTTTGATGAAAAGGGTTTTGTAACATCTGGGGCGTATAGTTGTCTGAAATATAAAATTTCAGTTTCACAGGACTTTTCGTGTGCGCGCGGAGTTACCACACAAACCCACACACACACAGACCTTTTTGCGGGACTTGGTCATTTGGATTCAAGAGACCCTAAGACGTGTATTTCCGTTGAAAACTGGAATTAGAAAATTTTTACAATCGCAATACTTTCCATTACTGTATATTTCATATAGAATGTAAAATTTAATGGGCTTTAATTTTATATAGGTTTCATTCTGATTGAAATTGTCTTTTTTCGAATGTACCTTTAGTTTTGTAGATTTAAAAAAAAAATCACACCCAATAGAAGATATTTATAATAATAGGTATAATATATAATATTTAGTTGTATCGTGTATAAGTAATATCTAATGATTTTATGATCTTACTGCTCTATCCCAACTCTTCAGGCGTTTCCACTGTTCACATCATAACTGGTAAGAGAGGGGACATATTGTGCATATTGTGCAGGACTCTCCAATGAAATAAAGTAGCAGAAAATTGTAGGTGTAACAATCCGGCAAAACCTAAAAAACATATTTAAAAAAAAATTTGACACATTTTTTTTGTAAAAAAAAATATGAAAAAAATAAGTTTTTTAAAAACTCTTTTAGAAAACAATTAAGATCTTTTTTACGGACGTTGGTTTGGCTGTTCAGAAGGCTACAATTTTTTCCTATCTCCCACCGTAACTTCCCTTCCATAAGGATGGGGTTAAAATAACCAAAAGTTGGTTTCTCATATGCGTGAATCAATGGTTAAATTTGGTTCTGATATACGTGGGGGCAGATTTAACATAATTATTCCACTAGGCCATTTTGTGTTGTTTTCTGTTATTCCTGTGTTTGATCAGAAAAACTCAAATATATCAATTTGATGTTTACTCACATAATAATAAGTAGTACCAAATAAAAGAAGAAAAAAAGATTAAGTCGAACTCATTATAAAAGGATATTTATGAGACACCCTGTAAATTGAATAATACTGCTTTTATTCTTCTGCTCAGTCAGGTTATACATATTATTGGCAAACTAATGCGTAAGTCACACACTTTTATAAAGAAACACTTCTGTGGTTGTAGTATTCAAGTTAGATGCTAATGTTACATAGCCAAATAAATAAGCATATAAGCTCGTTAGAATTGAAATGATAGATAGATAGATAGATAGAAAAGTCTGTTTTTATTTTTCAAAATTCGTGGACGGACATTGCAGGCTGCACTCAACTCCCGACGCCTTAATCTCCTACCTCCCAATTCCCCTACCTACTGGCCAACAGATCCTAACCGTAATCCAGACATCCTCGACTTCTTCATCCACAGCGGATTAGGCTCCCTGAACTATTCCGTAACTCGCCTTGATGAACTATCCTCTGACCATAGTCCACTGATCCTAAATGTATCCTTAACACCTATGCCTAAACCTGTCCCACCGTCATTCATCAGAGGCCCTATCAACTGGAACCTCTTCCGCGAAATCCTCACCAATGGTATTGACCTCAGAGTGACTCTCAAAACCCAAACTGACCTTGACGATGCCGTCTATTCCTTTACAACCTCGATTCAACAAGCCGCCTGGACTGCCTCCGTTCCCAAGCACTCCCAAATAAATCCTTACAAAAACCATTTACCACAACACCTCCTAGACCTAATCCACACCAAACGCCGAGCCAGAACATTATGGCAACGCACCCGCCACCCAGCAGGTCGCCACTCCTATAACTTTTATTGTAGACAACTAAAGCGGGAGTTGGCGATCTTCCGTTCTCAATCCTACAATTCCTACCTCTCCTCTCTCTCGACTCGTGACAATTCCTTGTGGAATGTCACGAAGAGAATCCTAAAATCACCCCTGATATCCCATCCTCTCCGGCGTAGTGATAATTCCTGGGCTGCTTCTGACAAAGATAGGGCCCAGGAATTTGCACTACACCTTTCCAAGGTATTCACTCCTCATTCTGATCTCAATCCAACCCATACCGCAATAGTTGAAGAGTTCCTTACGTCACCGATACCAATTTCCTTACCACCTAAAGCAATCAATCCCTCTGAGGTCAGATATCTTCTTAAAAAGCTTCCTTTCCGTAAATCCCCTGGATACGATCTCCTTACTCCTCAAATTCTAAGACAACTTCCACCTAAAGCCATTACATTCCTTACATATATCTATAACTGTATCCTACGCACTACCTATTTCCCTCTGTTGTGGAAACACTCGACTATCATCCTTTTCCTAAAACCAGGTAAACCCTCCAACTGTACATCATCCTACAGACCTATTAGCCTTCTTCCGATCCTCTCCAAAATCTTCGAAAAACTCCTATTAAAACGAATCCTAGCCAAATTTCACAATTTTCCTTCACACCAGTTTGGATTCCGTCCTCAACATTCCACGGTTCAGCAAGGACTCCGAGTTGTAGACCACATTTCCTCCGCCCCTGAGTGCAAGGAGTATTGTTCGGGTGCCTTTCTGGACATAGCGCAAGCTTTTGACCGGGTGTGGCACCCGAGATTGCTCTTTAAGCTCAAAACCCATTTACCCCAATCCTTATACCTAGTCCTCCGGTCCTATTTATCAAACCGCTCCTTCCGAGTTCGCTGTGGTTTAGAGTTTTCCAAACATTATACTGTTGAGGCCGGTGTTCCTCAAGCGTCTTAGGACCCGTCCTCTACATCCTCTATACCGCCGATATCCCTACCGATCCCGATACCTTTCTGGCAACATTTGCTGATGACACAGCCATTTTATCATCCGATTCCGATCCTGAAGCAGCATCGCTAAATCTCCAAAGGCACCTTTCCCTTGTCGAAGACTGGTGTAATGCTTGGCGTATTAAGGTGAACGAAAGAAAATGCACACACGTCACCTTCACCCTTCGACGCAAATCCTGCCCAACAGTTAAACTCAATTCCATACCGCTTCCTTCCTCAGACACAGTCCGGTATCTGGGCTTTTTACTAGACAAAAGACTAACGTGGAACCCACATACAAGACTTAAAAGAAAAGAACTCAACCGCAGATTCGGCCAGTTATACAGACTATTAAACAGAAACTCTCATCTTACAGTTGACAACAAATTACTAATATACAAGACAGTACTGAAACCTATATGAACCTACGGACTTGAGCTGTGGGGGACAGCTAAATACTCTAACATCAAACGCATCCAATCCTTCCAATCCAAAGTCCTACGAACAATAGTTAATGCTCCCTATTATGTTTCCAACTGTACCTTACACCACGACCTCAATATTCCATTCATTTTAGATCTGGTACCATCCAAATTTTCTAATTTCCATCGGAACCTCCTTCATCATCCTAATCCTTTAGCTCAATCCCTCTCCAGCTCCACCCACCCCTACAATCCTCCACGAAGATTGAAACGGCAGTGGCCCCGCGACGTTCTATAACATTTATACTGGAGTTCTGACACTGGTCAGATCCTCCACTCATGTACTGTATGTTTGTGGCTATTGCGCCCTAACTCAGCCTCTACTGGCTAAGACCAGTGATGCGGCTGAGAGAGAGGCGCTGGGATCTCTTGGATTCCGCTTTTTTCCTCCACAAGTGGAGGGAAAAGCCCAGTCTGGGGTCCCCTTAGCAGTTGTAAATATTGTATATAGTTATGTTTGTTTGTATGATTTTTGTTTATTTGCCAACTTTGTATTTATTTCAATTATAGGTTGTTGTTGTTTTGCTTTTTTTTTGTTTGTTTTTTTTATTTTGTTATATTTTATTGTACATATAAATGATTTTTTTTTCTATTTTATGTAATTTGACTTTATCGTTATTTTCTGTATATATTGTATGAATGTGGTCCTATATCTCTATTACTATTGTTCATTCTGAAACAGATTGTAATATTTCTCAATAAAAAAAAAAAATAAATAAAAAAAAAAAAAATAAAATAAAAAAATTTCAAAATTAAGTACATCAAATAGCCAATGAGCAAATAAAAATAAAATAAACAAATTACAAATTACGAAATACAATAATAAAAATCAGACACACTACATGGTCTGTTGACCGTCCGTGGAGTCTGTGTTTATTAACAAAATTAATCCTTAATCTATCAATATAAATAATCAATAACAAAATAAGAAACAAACACTTCCCATGCTATTTATTTACTAAAATTAATTTACAAATAGTCAAATTTACAATTAGTTAAATTTAATTTAACAAATTCACTAATAGTTAAATTCTCTCGTTAGTAACATTCTATAAGAAAAAACCGATCAGGAGAAATTAACTAACGCCAGCCAATCTTTTCCATTTATCAACTCTAAAACTTGATCCCACGTTAAATTTTTAGAATTAAAATATTTTTTTCTGAACTCAGTAAGAATCGGACAGACAGCCAAAAAGTGAAAAAGATCTTCTGTTTCATTTGTATTGCACAAACTACATTTATTATTTGTTTTCATGAAATGTTTGTAATTCAGGTTTAATACATCAGCTCTTATTTTAATTACCCATCTAATCACCTGCAGTGAATATTTGTCAGTAGTATAATTTACTGTGGTTAAATGTGGATAAAAGGGAGAAGTTTTAGAATTTTTAACTTTAATAATATTTTGAGTATAAATATCTTTTTGCATTTGAACTCTTAATGCTGCTAGACTATTTTTCCATAACTTAATATCATCACAGTTAAATAGATTTAAGTTAAAATTTAATCCATGCGATTCTTTCAGAAAAAGTATGTTTTTGAACCATGCTATTTTTTTCTTAATTATATGTGATGCTAATATCTTTGGATATCTATGTGGTGGTAAATTCAAAATTTTAATAATATAATCGAAATGCATCTTTAGGGTGAATATAAATATTGGATCTATTGTTGTTTCAAAATGAAGAAAATGAGTGGGAGTATATTTTGGCAATTTAAATAGTTTTTTAAGAAAAAATCTTTGTAGTTTTTCCACGGCATCATGACTAACCCCACCCCAGACTTGTGCTCCATAGCACATAACTGCCCTACTAATGGAATTAAATATCTCCAACTTTTTTGACAGAACTATGTCTTTGTTTTCCATAAACTGGCCCAAATCAAATTCAAACCCACCTTAGCTTTATTCAGTTTTTCTTCGAGGTGTTTTGTCATTGAAAGAGTAGGCGTAAGAGTGATCCCTAGATATTTGTACTGCTGTACTACTTCAATATTTTCTGAGCCTAAGAACCATTTTTCTTTACGCGCTGGCCTACCACCATTTCGAAAGACCATTATTTTTGATTTTTCCAGATTTATTCTCAGATTCCATTTATTGCAGTAGTTTTCTAGAGAGTTAATCATATTCTGTAATATCGAGGGATGTGAGGATAAGAGCACAATATCATCCGCATAGGCTAAGTATTTTATTTTACAATTTTCTTCAACCAAAATACCGCCATCTAAATTCTCTTCCAAATCATTTATATATATTGAAAAAATAATCGGACTTAGCAAACAACTCTGTCTCACCCTGATTCAGTTCCAAATGGTTCAGTCAAACCATCCAAATTCCAAACAGAAGCATTAGTTTCACTAAGCAGATTTTTAATTGAATTAATTAATTTTGACGTAAATCCTACTTGATATAATTTGTAAATTAGACTATAACGGTCCACACTGTCGAATGCTGTAGAAAAGTCAACAAAAAATGCATAAACCTTTTCCCTTTTCTTTTGTAATTTTATCTTAATTAAACTAGTTAAAGTGAATATGTTGTCAATTGTGGAATATTTTTTTCTAAAACCAGCCTGGGCTTCTTTAATTATATTATTTCCCTCAATGTAGTCCAAACATCTAGTTAGAATCAAACCTGTAAATAACTTGGCAATTGCATTTATAAAAGAAATTCCTCTGTAATTTGTAGCCAAATTTTTATCCCCTTTTTTATATAGAGAGAAAATAATAGATTTTTTAAACCCCAAAGGGACAACTCCCATTTCGAAAATTCTATTAAATGTAGCCAATAAAATGTTTAAAAAGGAATCCGGAGCGTACTTAAAAAATTCATAAGGAATCCTATCACTTCCTGGTGCCTTATTATTTTTTGAGTTAGCCAAAACTACTTTTAACTCACTGAGAGAGAAGGGTCTATCCAAAATATCATTCGAAATATATGGTTCAGCATATAAAATTCTATTTGAAATTAAAGGAGGGTTGTACAGAGTTTTAAAGTGGATAAGCCAATCTTGAAATGATATATTACCCACTGACCAGTTATTACTTTTCCTGAATACTTTTACAAGCTCCCAAAACTCTTTGCTGTTTTTTATTGTATTTAGACGTTGTGCACATTCTATAAAATATTAGAAAGGCAACATATGGTAGAGCCTCAGGCGGCAGTTTATATGGTATAAATTTAAAAAGACCTTATAAAAATTATATTAAGTTTTGTGAAATCTCAAAAAAATATTTAGTAATGTTAAGTTTATATAACTTTGATGTTTATGTTTTGCCTGTGTATTTAAACTGTAACAGCTGGGAAAGAGATTACAATAGCTTATTGGAATTCCTTTATGAGGTAAATAACTTAAATGTTTGTTTGTTCGGGGATTTTAATAGTAGAGTATCAGATCAACAAATATTGTCAAACAAATATATAGATTTTAGTGCCAATATTGAATGTTTGTATAGAAATTCAAGAGACACTCATTTAAACGTCAATGGTAAAAAAATATTAGAACTTTGTAACGATTTTAATTTAGTTATTTTAAATGGTCGTGTAAAGAATGATATAAAAGGAGATTTTACATACTTGGGAGCTTCTGGGAATTCTGTGATAGATTATGCTATTGTAAATATGGAGTTACTATCTGTAATTGAAAATTTCACTGTCGATAATCAAATTTTTTCGGATCACATGCCGATTATTACTTCTTTTAAATTCAGTAACAGGCTAATTGAACAATCTACCTTACCTCTTCTTCCTAAAATAAATTGGTTAAAACAAAATGAGCTAGTTTATCGTTCTAGGGTGGATAGTTTGGCTGGTCGTGTGTTTGTAAATGAGAATTCACTAGAAGATATTATAGATATTCTCTCAAATATTGTCAAAAGATCTGCTAATTATAATCCTAACCCAAGGCCAGTATATAAAAGTAGAAATCCCTGGTTCGATAAAGAGTGTTTCTTAGCTAGAAAGAGGTCATTTGATTTCCTGAATTTATTTAGAAAAACAATGTTTACTCACCATAAATTGCAGTATTTAAATTAAAATAGAACTTATAAACATCTATGTTTATTAAAAAAAAAAAGAATTGAAATGAAGTTAATGTGATTTCTGTGTATTACTTAATTAAGAGTTTTTTTTAATTAATTACAACTTACCTTTCCTCCTGCTCCCTAAACGCGATATCTTTAAGTTACTTGTTTATTCCACAGAGTTGAAAAACCAAAGGCACCCCCCATCAGCAGCTAGCAGTAAAGTGCCGACAGAGGATCTAAGGTGGTTAACGCCTCATTTCCAGGAGGCCGTAAAACAATCCCAGGAAGAGAGAGCCAAACCTCGGCAAATGAGAAGAAGGGTTGTGAAGTGGTGGTAATCTGTGGCAGTATCTTCCGCCCGATTTGGGAGGAGGCACCCCATTGGTCGAGCAGCGCTTGCTGGGGGCCTTATCAGCCGGTGTGTGCTAACTCCTCGCACTTTTATTCCAAACAATCACCGCCTCCGTCATTCCGGCTTCGGCGGGGAAGTCAATTACCTTGAACCTCCGTTGATAGGGTTGGTCTTGATAGGAGAGGGCTGCTCTTGATGTCTTGCTTGTATTTAGCGATTAAGGGGACTCTCATAATATTCTTCAGGCCACAGCTTAAGACAACTTAAGCATATTATGAACTCGGCATCAGCATAGTTTCATAGAACTAGAAACCTGGTGAGCGGGCTAGTTATAAAGAACCCTCCACTTAACGGGTGTTTTAAACTACCGATTTATCCTAAAGTAATCTATTCGTACTAGGCGGGTACATATATATAAGTATATAATTTTTTGCTAAAATTTATCTGGTGTTAAGTCTTTAAAATAGGTTTATAGTCCTACCACCAAATAAATGTTAGTAAAAATCTCTATATAAAATAACGCGATTTTGGTTTAAGCTAACTCCTTCTTAATCACAAGACCTATTTTGATATGGTTTTCACCATCACTTAAAGTATTGTTTCCGGATGGGTTATAAGTAAAATACATTGCAATTTAGCTTCTCTTAAAACGGGAAAAAGAAATTTTCTGTAACCAAGTCATCAAACAATAAATTATAAAATATAAGTAGTAAAATAGGTGTGTAATGTACCGTTGGGAAGCGCATGAATTCAGAAAAGTTAATAGGCAATAAAATAAATCGTACGAGTCAATATAAAGTGGTTGTAATCCGTAAACATTACTGTCATCGGACCTATCTGGATATATGGAATCGAGCTTTGGGACTCTAGTAAACCATCTAATTCCTCCCGCATCCAATCAATACAATCCAAAATCCTAAATGCTCCTCATTTCGTCACTAATAAAATCGTCCATAACGACCTTAATATCCCATTTGTTGCAGACCTTTCTCGTACCAGATATACCACTTTTAATTCCAAACTCCCAACCCATACAAACCCTCTTGTCCGCAACCTATCAACCTCACATATTCCTGACAACCCTCCGAGGCGATTGAAAAGAAGATGGCTTCGGGATCTTCTTACTTAAATAAACATCGAAGCACTGCCGCTGGGTAGTTTCTTTACAAGCCTTTTACGCCATAAATTATAATTCATCACTTTCAATTATTGTATTTATGTAATATACAGTTGTAAAATTCAATAAAATAAAAAAAATAAAAATAATCCAATAACAATCGAATATATTTCAAAGGGGACCTAGACACAAAGCCTGGATACGAACATCAATTTATATTATCAATTTAGTATATTTCTTAATTTGATAAAGGTGTTAGAAATACATTTTTCAACCACTTAGAAGACGTTTTTTTCCAAACCACGGCATTCATATCTGTAAAACACTTAGGTGTCAAACCGCCGCTTTAGACAGATATTTCCTAACTTGATCCTCGTCTCTATGGAATTATATTCCTTCTTATATTCGTCTATCCAATACTCTTCCTTCATATCTCATCTGTATAATTCCTAAAGAACCCTAAATAGATTTCCCCATTTCAATATAAATCAGTTAATAAATCATAAAAAAAACGAATACTTAGTTATTATATTTTATTTTTTTATCATTTCATGTGAGTGAAATTATATGTACTTATTTTTGTATTTTATATATTATTATTAGAAGCTACCTCTTAATTTATTACTATTATTCATTTGTTATTTGTATTGTTTTTCTTACTCTAAGAAAAGTTCTGTATTCATATTTCTCTAATAACATTCTATACCTACTTCTACCTGTGTAAAGAATTTCTGGATCATCATTATTATTAGCTTATCCTATAAGTTAGTATATTGCATCAATTTTTGGGTCTAATCCCATTATGGATACAATATGTAGAAGATATCTTAAAATCTACGCTACATAACTTATTAGTTTTATATTTTTTCATATTGCAGAAATTTAATTTTGTACATATCTGAAAATCTAAATTAAAAAAAAAAAAATAAATTGTTCATAAGCTCATTATTTCTACATTTTATAGGATAATGCCATAATAAATTTCAAACGTGAGTGCTTTCCTATAATAAACTTGTACAAGACATTGCTATAGGTTTTGTTTATTTCTAATTTTGAAGATCCTTTTTTCTTTGCTATTTGGGAAATGTGTTGTTAGGTATAATACGTGTACGTAAACACACCTTAAAATATTTTAATTTTTGTTTTAACTTGATATTTTCAAAATTACAGGAGTTGAGAAAATTTTCTCAAAACTTGTTTTCCCATGTAAATGAAACGGTGGCATCAAAACAAAAGCAAAACCTTTGTTTTTTTTTTTTTTTTAATTCAGTGACAAATCTCTTCAGAATAATATTAAGAGGCAACAAAATTAATATGCAGTGTCTTAGAGTAAATTACCATAAATAATAAAATTGATTAAAATGATTTTAGCGGCGATGTTTGATGGACGAAGAGATCAGATAACTTGGGTAGTAAAACAGTACTTAGAAAGGATAAAGCCACTTTAAATCTTAAGTAATATGTCTTTGAATTGGATCATAAGAAATTGCTTGTGAAAAAAAACAACAACAATTATATGTATCGGTAAAATGCATTCAAATTGGACGATTACAAATGGATTGACCTTTTACTACAATATTCCTAGAGCATTGTGCTGCCGTAAGATAAATTACAAAACTAGAAAAAGGAGCTATTTAATTTTAACAAAGAAAACCTGATGTCAAGAGGTCATAATAGTAGATGCTTGAAAGAAATCCTAGACAATTGCTATGGTGACAACTGTCCAACGGCCCGAGGATTGCCCACCGGAAACGGTCCTCCTTACCTTCTGCCTAATGAAAGGGAGCTGATTATATGAGACGTGGCATCTGATTGGCTGATTGTGGGAACAAGGAGCAATGCCAAAGGGGATCTCATTTAACGGAATCTGGTTAATTATACTCGGCTGCGTGGGAACTGGACGGCGCATCATCTTCGGAGACATGTGGCAGGCGAAGAGTCCGGTAGAGTGACCCTACCTCTGCCGATTAAAATCTTAAATCGCCGCGGTCAGCTGATGGACTGCTACCTCCCTACTAATCACTCCTAGGCCTCTTGTCCTAAGGAGCAATTACACCTCACGCATTCCGAACGCTCCATTACGATTTTTAGATTGGATTCGTAGTCGATGATTAAAGTAATCCGGGGTTCTGAGAAATGTAACGAGCATTTCTGTTCCTATTGTGGTTCATCATTGGTACAAATTAAAAATACCAAATGACTTATATTAATCAAGCTGCTAGATGATAGTTGAAGACTATAGTGAGAATATAAACAGTTCCAGTATATACAATGAGAGCCTATATACATTGATATCTCTTTATTGTTTATTAAACCTTTCAACCCAGTTACAGTTTTTAACAAAGTGCGTTTAGCAAATTATAAAAGAATCAGGACAATCTATATATTTGAGATTTTGTTCATGGGAGTTACTTCATTACTTTATACTAATACGTCTACTGATTGGTATATTAAGGTATATACACGGTTTCAATTTGTTATACTCAAATGAAAGTAAACAATAACATACAAACAACCGTTAACGGGTCGAAGCTTCCTCCAATAGGCTAAAATATAATATATTTTAGAGATCTTACGGAGTAGAGATTTGGGGCTCTACTAAACCATCAAATTCTTCCCGTCTCCAATCCTTGCAATCAAAAATCCTTCAAAAAATCCTCAACGCTCCTTATTTTGTCACAAATAAACTCATCCATAAAGACCTTAACGTTCCCTATGTTGCTGACTTGGCGCGAACCAGGTACCACTCCTTTCATGACAAACTCCATTCCCACTCTAATCCGCTTATTTCAATCCTTGCTTCCTCTACAATCCCTGATAATCCTCCGAGGCGTCTGAAAAGAAGATGGCCACGAGACCTTCTAGTTTAACATAGTCTTTGGGGAGCTGCCAATGGGTAGTATCCCCACATGTGAATCCATGTCATTTTTATCTTGTATCTCATTTACTAGATGTATATCATTATACAGTTGTAAATAGCAATAAATCTATTAAAAAAAAAAAAAAAAAATTTAGAGATCCCTTCAGTTTATTTATTTAACGTCATTTTATACCGCAGTGGATAATCGGAAAATACCACTGTTTACTAAATGTTTCTTACTTAGGTTTAATTAGGAGAGAGATCTTAATTAGTAACGAGTATCTGACATCGCGCAGGCTCGAGATCACGTTTCTACATCCTGTCCGAATGACGGCAAAGATAAGAATTTTTTACTCCCATTAAAAAATCGTAGGGGTATTTGCCAGGTTTGAAACCGCGACCTTTGGCATAGAAGACTTTTTTGCTAACCACTACACCACTGGTGATCCTTAGGGATCACTTCAGGTCGTAGTTATTTGGAAAAAAAAAAAAAAAATATATATATATATATATATTTTTTTTTTTTTTTTTTTTAATTACTAGTAGTAACATTTTTCTGGAAGAAAAAAAAGTACAATCTAAAATTAAAATAAATATAATATTAGATTAGTATAGTAATTAGATTAATTTATGAAGATTAAAGACTAATTTGACAAAATAAACTATTTATCCTTTAATAATAACGGTTACTAATTATTCGTTACGTTTCTTCACTGTAATCGACTATTTTTATTTTATATTATTAATTTTATTGTTGTCCTAATTTTTATATTTTTATTTTATTTTATTGTATTTTTTATCATTTTTAAAATTATTATTATTATTATTAAAAGTTGTTCATCTTTGGAAAAATGTCAGGTACTTTTCTTGGGAATAAAAAGGTCCAGGAAATATGTATTGCCCTCACTTTATAATCCAAATTTGTTTTTCTTCACAAAAAAATAAATTAATAGGAATTCATAAAATAAAAAAAATAAAAATCTTTTTCATGAAATAATGTTTTTCCATTAATTTGGATAAATAAAAAAAAAGGGGGAGGGTTGTGTACTAAAATTGATTCGATCGGAATAAAGTCCAGAATCAAACAGACAAAATGTTTGGATATTAATTGTCAAATATTACGGGATCATAAGTGACGGTTATGATTATAATCTCATAAGTGGCACTAGAGGATGCTAATATCCGATGTTAAATGTTCAATAATTTCTAATTAATATGAGCAAATTATTGCAATGAGAGATCAAAGAGATGGCAGATATTACAATGCTGTGACACAGCGGAGGTTATGACATTCCTCCATCTGATTGCTGGTCGCATTACTGACGCTCCCGCCCTTTGTCGAGCGCTGTTTGATTGCTGGCTAGTGGCTCCTTTTGCATGGTCAGCTAGGAATCTCTGGCATTCCTTTGTGTCTAATTTACAGTAAAAGGTTTGGGATTGGGAGTTGTGAAACGAATTCCATTCGTAGATACCCTCGTTAGGAATAAATAAAAGAAATTCAGGATCTAGGAATTTCTACATTTTGTGTTAGACATGTAATACATGTTTTCTGTATAACTTTAAAATTTTACATACTTAACACTTGATGTTACAACTATAGAAATAGACGGAAAAATAGTCTTCTTTTAAAGGAGATTTTTTCAATTCACTGATCATAAAATACAATTTATAAATTGTCACATGGCTGTAATTTCACAATTTACTTGGCTTATTACATATATCATATATCGAACAAACTAGTAAATTTCTGTACCAAACAATAAAATCTTAGCATTCTTTCTATATCTACAGTTTCCTTCAATTAAAATCCTCCGTTCACTTGCAGGAAACAAGATCGCGCCACTCCGATCTTTATATCCCATCCCACAGAACTTAGATCAATCCTTTCTGCCCGATCCACTGCACTCTGGAATTCCATTCATTCCAATTTTCGTCGTGCTACCTCCTTACCCATATTCAAACATCTCTCTATCCAACACATATTATCCCAAATATGCTCTAGTCACCTAGTTTTTTTCATGATCGTGCTATAATAAGGGAAAAATAATAGTTTCCAAAATTCGTTTTATTAGGATGATTTTTGACATTTTTTGTTTGCCGTTATTAAACCTTAATACAATCAGGTTTTAGGTTTGATATAATTTTTTTTTTTTTTTTTTTCTTATCCTCCAACTTTATTTACTAAATAAATACACAACAAACATTTCATGTATATACGGCAACAATAGTATATACAGTCCACGGCTCAGGCCTCGTATTGCCCGTTGGCATTCTAAGGTTCCTTTCGCACTAGGCGCGGTATGCGCTTGAGGAGTGGGGTGGCTTTGTACCTTTGTTGAAGTAAAATGGGGAGGAACCATTTTGCTGGTGGTTAAATATATGCGGGTCAGACTTTTCAGACTGAAAAGTAAAGTTTGAAATTTTTGATTTTTACAAATGTGAATACAACTTATAAGGAACACGTTGTGTTATAGGTTACGGACAGGGAGATTTTGTGGGTAGGGAATTTGGAATTAAAAGTGGTATACCTTTATTCAGATTGTAGTTAAGTGGAAGGTTAGAGCGTCTGTCTAGTAAGTGTTGAAGTAACCGAAAGCAGCGAGCAGTTTCTTATCGCTTCAATCTAGTGTTCCATGCTAGACGTTTGTCAAGTAGGAGTCCTAGGTAGCGGATCTGTTCAACCGAGACAAACGGAATATTATTAAAGGATACTGTAGGGCAGTTTACGACGAAGAGTAAAGCTTATTTAGTGAGATTGCTGGAATTTATTTTAATTCTCCAATTCTGACACCATACCTCAAGTTCTCTGATGTGAAAACTGAATAGACTTTTCTAATATTACAATATTTCATCTAATAATAATAATCTTTAATTGATGGTTGATAGAATAAATAAAGCTACCCAATAAAATATATATGACTTATTCGCCTGAGTATATACTTACTTAGTGACACTGGTAAAGAGGACGGCGGGTGACACTGATAAAGCGGCCTTACGTAGCAACATGATCAGATTTATCGCAGAGTCACCGCCGAGGACACCTCAGATATTAGATCAGGCCCGGGCTACGAGGTTAGTCCCCAACACCCTCCATTCTGTCTTCCAGCAATCTCTCCTAAATCATGTTCGCCCCTATATTGCGAGCGAGCTGGCACAATATGCTTTTATCTTCCATCTTTTGTCGGATGAGGAATTATTTTATAGGGATCAAAGGAATGGTAATTCTTTTTATTATTTTTTCATATGAGGTTTCGCTAAAGTTTTCGAATAATCGCTGACCAAATTAAAGTTTTTTAGGAAGATTCAAGAACTACTGTTAACGATTTAAAGTAGATTTGCAAGTGAAGAGGGAGAATCTGAAAAAATCAACGTTATTCAAAGAATAATATTAAAATATTATTAATTAAAGTTATTTTTATTATTTATTCAGTTATGAATTATAGTTTTATGTTCCGTTGAGCATATATAATAAAGAAATTGTTTTGGGGGTGAGGTCATCAAGAAATCACACAAATAAGACCAACTTATTCTATTATTATTTATTATAGTTTTGGCCCAACTTTTGTGCCTTCGTCAAGGCTACGAAAATAAGGATAACAAATAATACATTTAAAAAAAAATTATAATAAGTCAAATACAATAGTAAGATTACAGTAATAAAATATGAAATATTACTTACGTACTGGTACGTTTTTAAATGTACCCATATTTTATTTTTAAATGCACTAGTTTCACATATATATCTCAACCTGTTACTTTAGTAAGGGAAAGTATTTTTGGAAAATAATCTTACAGGGTTTTGTATTTTCTTCGCCTAAAGTACATTTAAATTTTAACAATCCAAAAGAATAACCATATTATCTTATTAGCATTGCTAAAGAACGGTTAAATATATAAGTTGAACGGATTTTATGACCAATTAAAGGATAAAAGAGAAAAAAAAATAATATAAACTTATTACTTATTATTATATCTAACATTTTAATATAGTTATATTAATTATAATGAAACAGTTTTTATATAGATAAAATTAATTTTTTTTTTATTTAATCTAAGTTTATTTATTAGATCTTACATTGATTTTAACATCCGAGGTAATTGAAAGTCGTGTGCTGCCTGCCCCAGATTTTTTACATAGTAAGACGGCCTATAAGATTGTAGATCAGCTTTTTATACTGGGCCTCTTAATAAGATCTTTACACAGATAACATAATATAACGAAGATTGTAAGCACTCTTAATATTCTTTTATGCAGATGTAGATAATAGAAATGCTGTAGATCAAAGTTGTTTAGTAAAATTAATTAATTTACGGAACGTTTTTCTAAAGTGCAATCTAGAATTTTGGTTGTTTGTTTATTTAACGTCAGTTCATGCTACTGTGGCTATTTGGAAGAGGCTACAGTGGAGTCCTCAATATTTTAAAATCTAAGTGTAATGACTATTTTACGTCCCCTCCGGAGGACATAACCAAGGCATTTTACTCACATTAACAAATTCTATAGCCATCTGCCGCGTTTGAGAGAGCCTAATATGAAAATTACAATTTAAAAAAAATTTGGGTACCAAATCTGCTGGTTTAGTAAACTTTTATTAACCTAAATAAGTAGTAGACTAAATTTCATACCTAATAAATAAGAATTTATTAATGCGAATAATGTGCTTGCGTCTCCTTGAAAAGTTTGGTGAAGTCAGGTTTGTATGTTGTTTTTAATTTAAGGTATGATTCCAAGTTCTCATCAGTAATACGACTTCTCGGTTTACTCTAGATAATCATGGTTGAAAAAGATTGTTCGCATGTATATATATATATATATATATAAAATATATATATATATATATATATATATATATATATATATATATATATATAACTGAAAAGGGGAAGAACAGCAAACGCAAGGTTTTTCAGCTGATCGTAAGAGTCAGGAATACTATTCCTAAAATGATCAGTCTTCCTTCTCAGGTTATTCACAGCAGACCACTTTTGTTGTGAACTAAGATCACATTTTGTCTTACCCAATATTTTCAATTCAACACAAAGACGTTCGAAGTAAGAGGGTCATATCTCCTTCTTTTTTAAATCCAGCAATTGTGTCTCAAAGCTACCAATGTCAATTTGAAAAGGAGAAAATTGTAACTTGGTTATCGTAGCGTTATAAGGATTTTTGGCAAATGCTAAAGTTGCTCTGCTGTTTTTTATTCCTGAAATCTGCTGGATTACACCGGAGTACTCCGAAGACATACGAACAATTTCAGCATTGTACATAGTTTGTGTTTACGTTTACGAACACTAATAAAATTAAACTCGATGTTCGTTATGTATTTTTACAACAATAAAAACATTTAATTACCTATCTATCTTTTAACTTAAGCAAAAAATTATGCATTTTTCTCGATTTATAGAAGAATTTTAATTTATCAAAATAAGATGTAATTTCTTTCTTACCAAGTTATTATTTTTTTTAATGAAAATGTTATTGGGCCTTCCTTAGATATTTGTGACAGAGCCGCACTTCGCCGACCACTGTACTAGCCACAACACCACAAGTAACGTTGGATACAGAACGTTAGTTGATTTATGAGGTTAAAACAAGAAAAACAAACTCACTGCTTTACTTTTTCCCATTCCCTCACATGTTATTATTGTTGAACCATATTGTTAATGCACCCTCTGAAGAAGAAGATGAAAAAAAAAAGAAAAGAAGAAAGCATTCACACTCTAGAAAACTCGACTAAAAAGCACGGAGAGCCCCTGCCATAAAATTAGATTTTATCGCCAGCGAGCCTGGAAGGCAAGGGGCGGCCGGTTTTACGCAGCTCGGCTCTCGGCTGTCCGTTCGGCTAAGTGAATCATCCCGGGGTAAACAGGTCGTAAAGGCTGCATATATTCTATATGGAGTGTCACGCCTCATTTTATATTTCACTACTTCTAGCGACACACTCTTCAATGCTTTTCAATAGATTCAGAAAGGATTTTCCTGGCCACTGCCTCCCGAGAGGCAATAAAGTTTGAGGTCTCTATAGAGAAATATGAATTTGTTTATATCCAAGATACTGCTGCTTCCGAATGCCCTGACAGTGAATTAATGAGGTTTTCATGCTCTATTATTTTGGCTGCATGAAATATGCTGGTTACGAGAACTTCCGATGGTATATATTAAAATTCATTAATAATTATGACATGCATTACGCTAATAAAAAATCTGGTGCAGGCAACACACGACTTTCACTTAACTCGACTGTTAAAATCAATTAAAAAACTTTTTTTATTTTAATTTTTTAAACATATTTATTGATATTTACAACTGTATTAAATAAAAATACATCTAGTAAATGTGATGGTAATATACAAAACTGTCATGAAAAACATGTAGAGACACTACCCAGTGGCAGCACTCTAAAAATATTCTAAACTAGAAGGTCCCGGGGCCATTTCCTTTTCAGGCGCCTCGGAGGATTATCCGGAATTGAAGAAGAAGAAAGGATTGAAGCTAGTGGGTTAGAGTGAGAATGGAGATTGTCATGAAAGGATTGATAACTGGTCCGGGCCAAATCAGTAACATAGAGAACATTAAGGTCTTTATGGATAAGTTTGTTCGTGACAAAGTAAGGAGCGTTGAGGATTTTACGAACGATTTTGGATTGTAAGGATTGGATGCGGGAAGAATTTGATGGTTTAGTACAGCCCCAAAGCTCTACTCCGTAAGTCCAGATTGGTTTTATAATAGTCATGTAGATGAGCCTATTGTAGTTTAGAGGAAGTTTTGATCGTTTGTCTAGTAAGTGTTGAAGTAGCCTAAAGCGGCGAGCAGTTTCTTGTCGTTTTAGTCGTGTATGTGGATTCCAAGTTAGGCGTTTGTCAAGAAGAAGTCCTAGGTATCGGATCTGTTCAACAGCAATTAGTTGATCGTTATTAAAGGATACTTTAGGGCAGGAAGTCAAAGGTTTACGGCGAAGGGTAAAGGTGATTTGATGGGATTTGTTGAAATTTATTTTTATTCTCCAGTTCTGACACCAAACTTCTAGGTCTTTGATGCGGGCTTGAAGAGTATTAGAGGCAACAAATGGATCTTTATGAACTGATAACACGCAGGTGTCATCAGCATAGGTAGAAAGGAAAGTGTTAGGATGGGTTGGGATATCAGCTGTATATACTGTGTATAGAATGGGTCCTAGGATACTGCCTTGAGGAACACCAGTAGTCTGTGTAAAAAGAGCTGAACTGGAACTATTGTGATTAATTTTGAAGGATCTATCAGAGAGGTAGGATTGAAGAATCAGAAAATATGTGGGAGGAAGGAATTTACGGAGTTAGTAATTAAAAAACTTCAATTTGAAAAATATTTTAAGTTTATTTCAATAAAACGTGTAGTCATTTTCGTTGGAAACATATGATTAAGATTAAATAATATAACTGTATTAAATTGTTTATTCCCTATTCGATTACTTTAGATTACCTTTTACAACTTTGTATATCAGATAATATTTTTTCTAAAATATTTCTCCATCCAACGGTATACTCGTATTATTTCCTGTACATTACTGTCCTTATTATAAAAAACAAAACAAAAATTTCACATAAAAATAGTTTGGCTCTTTTATCCTTTAGTCGGTCATCAATTCGTCCAGCTTGTATATTCAGCTGTCCTTCATCAATGTCATTAAGATGATATGGTTAATCTTTTGGAATGTACAAATTTTAAAAATGTACAAAAGAAATTTTAAAATATCGACATTTAAGCCCTGTCAGACTATTTCAATCAGAATGAAACCTACATGATGTTAAAGCCCATTAAATTTTACATCTATATAGCGAGCTTAATTAAAATCGTTTGAGCCGTTTTTGGAAAAATTGTAAAAAGGTGCAAAATGCAAGGTATAAAGTGGCTCTTTTGGTTAGCCGATTTTGATGATCAAGTTCCTGTAACATCTCGGGCGAATAGTTGTCTCAAATATGATATTTCAGTCCTGTACTACTTTTTGTTTTTGCGCTAGACTTACCACACACACACACACACACACACAGACCTTTTTTCGGGTCTTGCTTATACTCAGGAGACCCTAAAATATGTATTTTCGTTGAAAACTAGAATACAAACATTTTTACGATCGCAATACTTTCCCTTACTATATATTTCTTCATAACTCAGAAGCTGAAGATATGGTCATCGAGGAGAGACCAGAGTGAAAAACTGAGAAGAAGAGAAAAAAAAAAAAAAATCAAGATTACTACTGGTAGCACTACTGGCTACCAACGCCAGTATTGCCATGTGGCAAGATAGGGAGAAATAAATAAATATAGGTAAGTGAAAGTAATAATTAATACAAATCTAGTAACAAGTTATCATTCATTAAAATAAAAAAAAAGTAAAAAAAATAATAAAGAAAACACTTCTACAATCCCTGAAGGGTCTTAGGCTCAAATTATATTAAAATCTGTACCGTTCCTATGCAAATATCCGTGTAATAAGGTGATTAGGCTGGGATCACACTCAGTCGACAGGTTTTTCCACATCTTTTGGACACACTTTATAGAGGCTGAGTGTGCACCATGAGGGTCTATACCTCTTAGGATCGTCCAGCTGCTGAAATAAATTAATAAATAATATCCTACCACAGCTGGGATTTGAACCCTAACCCTGTTGAACAGTAGACTATTGTTCAATCCACTAGACCACGCACCTCGTCGACCACGATATTCGATCCTAGGGTATTTCCGATAAAAACTTTAATTTGAAAATGTTAAGATCACAATACAAAAAATTCCATGTAGGTAATAGAAAGTAAAAACAATAAGAATGTTGGCACACCTACTTAATAATTAGAAAATAAACTAAAAAAAGCAAGCTATTTAGGAAAGTCAATTTGTAGTAATGACATAAAATGAGTTGGATTAGAAACCATATTATGATAAGAAATAATCATTCGACTCTCTGATATACAACTACTGCTTATTTGCGGTAAGCATTAACATCAATTGAAAGTAAGTAAAGATATTGGAACTTCAATAAAAGCTTGAAACAAAACGCTGCAAATTATTACCCAATGGTTTATTATTTCCATATAATTGTATCAGGATATAACAGTTTATATACCTGTTTACAAGCAATTTACTGATATGAAAAGCGATAAATTAATCAAAGGAAAATGGCCTATCTCTACAGGTAATATCAAAAAGCTCCTTTTTAACTGATTTCTTTATTTGTTTTGTGGGAATTTAATTCTTCAACCTTCAAAAATAATTGAGTTATGGTTGTATTGTATTTATGGACAAAATATTTTTTTCTTTTATTAATAATTAATCGCGGTTTCTTGATTAGAAAATCCTATAACAAATTTTCTCCCTTTAAAAAAACAGCGTTATTGAATTAAAATCACAACTCCATCGAAATAATGAGTCCGGGCGTCATCGGCGGATGCCCTGGTATTTTTGTGGTTTAGACGTCGTACGCCGCACAGCGAACAGTGGACAGAACATTTTTTTTTTTATTCGTTATTCAGGTTCTGCGTATCTTGAAACATAAAACCTCAAATTTTGATTATTAAATATAATAAACTAAAAATCGCGGTTTGTATTACCGCAGTTTTACATAAAAGAGCCACCTGGAGGCTTTACAAACTGAAATGGGATTTGGCTGAACCGCGGGCCGATGAAGGATTGAGGACATGTAAAATTGCCAGGACCAAGAGGGGAGGGAGGTATCGAATTGTCTGGGTAATATTGTTATTCAGGAGGAGCTAACGACACGTCAGCCCAACATGGATGGATGTTCTCCCGATCGAATCCATCATCCCAGCTACGGCGAAATTGCTTCCTCCCTTTCATGGTTTTAGATGAAGTTGTAAACCATTAGCCGGGGGGTACATCTGTTGGGATCCTTCTTCGCGAAGCAGATCCTGGATTTATAAAACATTATCCTACCAGGAGGGTGCTAATGAAACATCGGCTTTTAGGAAATAGCCACAATGGCACTTTAATAACCGTCACTGAGGCAAGTGCCTTTTTCTCAATTACAAAGCTTCGGTAAGATCGATGTTCTCTTAGTTAAATATTCTAAACAGAAACAGAAAGTTTTAGATTTTTTTTTTTTTTTAGTCTAATAAATAAAAAGAGGAGAGAGTAAATGGAGTGATGTTGAGACCCTGGAAAATGTAAGATTAATTTCATTGAAATAAAATTCTAAATATGAGTCTAATTTTTGTTTGGACGTATCATTTCACCATTTCTTTATATTTTTCCAAGATCCAGCCACTAAAAATAGGTAAAGAGCAAAGTTATGAATATTAACAAATTTTGTTTTTTTAAATGCCTCCCCATCAGGAATGGGGAGGATCAGTACAACAGATTTCAGCTCAGTACCACTCCGATCTGGATGGAGTTTCAGTTCTTATTTTTTGTTACCGAGAGAATACTTCTACATAGATGCGCTGCATCCATTTCGCGCTTCGCTTCACACAGACAGCAAAGTGGAGACTCTACCACTCCGATCCTATGCAAGTGCTCCGCGTGGTAATCATGGCCGGTAATCATTCTGAACCGTGCAACAGCATCTTTCCTCTGCAAATCTATTGGCATCCTTTCTTCCTCAAAAAGGAGTTTGGCCCAGCGCTTGTTGATCGAACTGAGCCTAAGGGTTCCATTAGTAGAGCATGATATGTCCTCTTAACTTCGTTCCTAGCTCTACGTTAAGAAATTTAATTGTCCGGCTATGTCGAAGCTGCACCTTTTTTTTTAAGCTTGTCAGCTACTTCATTCCCATGGATTCCTACCCTGTTGAAGCAGTTGTTCAATTTTTAATTGACAGTTCACTATATACTTATCTTGAGATATATTAGGCTGCGTAGCTGCAATGATGACCGCATGTGAATTTAATGTTTATTGAATTAATCAGAATAATAATTAAATTATTTATATGGAATGAATTTCTATGTAATTGTTTTAGGTTATTAATTTTGTTAATGAACCTTCATAATCAACCAATGTTAGAGGTTTTAAGATACGTAGAAACTAAATTTTGGAAAAAAAAAATCATTCTGTCCATCTTACCCGTATTTTCTCCTATACTATAGGACCGCATTATTTTGAAATTCGGCCGATATATAACAGGGCATCCAACGATGACCCTAACATTTAAAACATAATTATCAGCAGATTAAAAATATTTTAATTAAATAACATAGTTATTTTTGATCATATAAGACAAAAAGAATAGAGTTTTAGTATAAGATCGCCGCAATTGATTATAAAAATGAAACAAAATAGTCGCGCATAAAGAAGTTTTACCGAAAAAACTGAAATTTTCCTTTATATACGCCCATAATTCAGTTATTTTAGAAGATAGATGAAAAAATATTATAAAGTTTTTGAATTGATAGACCACGATTAATTATAAATCAAAAAGAAAAAAATAATAGCAAAAAAGCTGTTTTTGACTTATAATTTTGAAATGAGTTTAGGCTTATAATGTTCTTAAGCTCTTTGATTAGTTTATAGCAATACATATAGATTAATTGCCTGAACAGCTATATAAATTATTTATTTGACAACAAGTAATATACAAATGCCTTTAGGCATATATTGTAACACTGATGACCATTACGAAAAACCTCCTTCAGGATTCTTATGCATTCGTGAGTGAAGAAACCTCCCAGTGAAGGCACTCCTTGGCGTGGAAAATCTGCTAAAGAAGTAGGTCTCTGCTCCAGAGGCGTTTCAGTCTCCTTGGTGGGTTTTGTGGTAGTGTATCAGTCAGTAATGTTTGTACCAGTAGGTTTGGATGTCCAGCGAGTGAGTCGTGAAAATGTTTGTAATATTTTTTAATGATATCCGTTACGATTGGTATGTTGAGGTCTTTGTGTAATGATTTGTTGGATACGTAAAAGGGACAGTGAGTGATGAAGCGGAGGAATTTAGATTGAAAGATTTGAATAGTCTGCAAGTGTGATTTTTTGCATGAGCCCCACACCTGAGTACCGTACGTCCATATAGGTTTAAGTAGCATGTTGTATATAATGATTTTGTTGCTTAGTGATAATTTATTTTTATGGTGAAGAAGTCGTCTAAGTATTGATAGTCGATGATTTAGTCTTTTTTTAAAGATAGTTACGTGTGATTTCCACGTCAGGCGTCTATCCATTGTAAGTCATAAGTATTTTGTTTGTGTTTGTTTGGGTAACTGAACATTTTAAAGTGTCAGTGGAGGACAAACAGAATGCCTAAGCGTGAATGTTACTTGACTTGATTTCTGTATGTTTATTTTAATACGCCATTTATCAAGCCAATCTTGAAGTAAATTTAAGTAAGTTTGAACATTGTGTGAGGCTATGGTCGGATCAGTACTTGTTGAGAGTATCACGGTGTCGTCTGCGTATGTTGCAAGTAATGTGTCGGTGTTTGTTGTATGTCAGAAGTGTATATAGTATACAGAACTGGACCCAAAATGCTGCCTTGCGGAACTCCCGCACCAACTCGACAGTAGTCGGAATGTTTACCATCTTGGTCGACTACAAAAAACCTATCCTCAAGATACGACCTAATTATTAAATAATAAGTATGCGGTAAAATTGATTTGATTTTACTGAGGAGGCCATCATGCCACACCTTATCAAATGCCTGTGCGACGTCTAAAAATGCTGCTGTACAGAATTCTTTTTTTTCTAGTGCCACAGCAATCGAATCAACAACTCTATGGCACTGTTGTATGGTCGAATGTGCAGGTCTAAAGCCAAATTGGTGGTTAGGAATTACGAATTTGGAATCTAAGAAAGGATATAGTCGCTTTAATAATATTTTTTTCAAACATTTTGGAAAATAACGGTAATAAACTAATTGGTCTATATGAAGTGACTTGATCTAACGGTTTGTTTGGCTTTGGAATCATCTTTATAATTGAAAACTTCCATACTAGAGGAAAGTAAGTAAGTCGGAGGATAGAATTATAAATAGATGTTAGGAAGATTATGGCTTTCTTAGGAAGAAGTCGTACAATTTTAGGTGTGATTAGGTCAAAACCAGGAGCTTTTCTAAGAGGTAAGTTTTTAATGTAAAATTTTACGTCCGAAGGAGTAATAGGAGGTGGAGGTAGAGAAAGAGGAAGAGAATAAGTGAGAATTTTTTGGATGTCTGAGCAGTGCTGTTGGTCTAGTAAGTCATCATGAGGATGAAATACATCCGTAAGATGTGCAGCAAATAGGTCTGCCTTTTCTTTATCACTTCTAGCCCATGTGTTGTCAGGTTTACGGAGAGGATTCTTTGTATGGTGATAATGTAGTATCTTTCGTGTTTGTTGCCAGAGAGTATTGTTACTAGTCTGTAAGTTACTCAAATGTGTGTTGTAGGTGTCGTGTTTATATTGTTGTATAAGTTTTCTCAGTCTGTTAGTAAGTTGGTTAAGTAATCGTTTGTCACTAGGATAGCGAGATCTTTTCCATTGGTTAAGAGCCCGTCGTTTTTTCGACCATTAGTGACCGTATTTCAGGGGGTAAATACTGTTTGTTATTGTCTGTTACTGGTTTATGTGCTGATTGCCAGGCAGCATTTTGTATAGTCTTAGTAAGTGTATCTACAGCATTGTCGATGTCTTCCTGAGTCTTTAAGCTAGTATTGAGGTTAATTTTATTGTTTATGGCACTATGAAATTGACTAATTAATATTGGTCCAGGAGTTAACGTAGGCATGTGGGTTGTATATAAGATGTGTCTAGAGAGAGAAAGCATAACTGCAGAATGGTCAGATGAAAGGTCATTATCAATAGTGATGTGATGATGTAGAGTATTTAGGCGAGAAGTGATAAAGAAGTCCAGTAGTTCTGGCTGTCGATTAATGTCTGTCGGCCAGTAAGTCGGTTCTAGTGGTAGAATGAAGTCACAGTCAAGGTTCAGACATGTATTAAGAAGAGCATTTCCTCTAGGGTTTTGAGTCCTATTGCCGAAACGAGGATGTTTGGCGTTAAAGTCCCCGCCACATAAAAATTTAGGCCCCAAAACAGTAAATACGTCAGTAAATATATCTTGTGAAAGTCTCTGTCTCGGAGGGCAATAAGCACTGGCGATAGAAATAGTTGTGTGGTCAATTTCGACTGAGATTGCTGATAATTGAAGTTCAGGTAAGGCTGTCATTTGTAGAGGATAGTGATACAATGTTCGTTTCACAACTACTGCCGAGCCACCACGGGCAGCTCCGCTTGGATGATCAGCACGGTACACTATATACCCCTGTATATAAAATCGTATGGTCCTCGTAAAGTGAGTTTCGATTAACAGTGCTATGTCTATGTCATGTTCGTGCAAGTATATGTCAAGTTCGTTTCTTCGGTGTAGGGCACCATTAGCATTCCAGAGGAGGAGTTTTAGTGAATGTTGATTAATATAATTAAGGGCTTACATTTGGAATAAATTTATTAACAAGCGTGGTGAGCAAAGTTATGAGTGGATTTATCATCGATTTAAATTCATTTAGAAAGGAATTGAAGTGTGAAGAGAAATCTTGAGTGGTAGATTGTGCATGAGGTGATGTGTTATTAGGTCTTGACTGAGATGAAGGCATGAATTGTGGTTGTGTGTGATGAGGTGTTGAAAAAGGTGGGGACATATTCGTAGATTGAGGTGTTATGTGTTGCGGAGCAGTGTATTGAGGTACTGTATACTGGGGTTTAGTGTGTTGAGGAGTCGTGTATTGAGGAGTTGTATTTTGGGGTGTAGTGTGGTGCAGAGGAGGTGAATGTTGATGTCTTACCAATTGAGGTATTGCGTAATGAGGTGTTGTGTTTTGAGAAATTGAATTTTGTGGTGATGTGTAGTTGTAAGTAGGGTTATTACATACCGTCTGATGTTCTTCTGTTTCAAGAGGAGGGTAAGTAATTCTGTCTCCCACCTCTTGAGGCAGAACTTCTGTTACTTCTCGCCTCCAAGCGCCCTGGCTTCGCACGTTGAGTCTTCTTCTCTGTAATTCGAGATGTACGGAGCATCCTCTGTAGTTCGCTGGGTGAGCGCCACCGCACAACGCACAGACTGGGGGCTCTTCTCGTGGCTTCTGGCATCTATCACTGGTCTTTACCGCACTTCACACATCTTGGTATATGGCGGCAAAAGGCTCTGGTATGTTCGTATTGTTGGCACCTCATGCATTGTACAATCTCCCTTCTTTTATGAGGTTCCTCAATTTTAACCTTTGTGTAGGCTATATTCATAATTTTGAATACTTCGGCACAGTTCGCAGCAGGTTCGATGTCGACAAAAAAGAGTGGCAGAGGTTCTTTAGTTCTGGGGTGTAAAACATTTGTTATGCGACGGACGTTGAATCCTTGTCTCTCTACGTCATATTTAATCATCTCGTGGGGTGTAGTGTGATGAAGATTCCTAATTACGAATCGATAGGGTTTATCTTCTCTTGGTTGGTAAGTGTGGAAACTATAGCCTTTGTTCTCTAGATATCGTACACTGGCTCTATAGGCATCACTATTTTGTGTTTTTAAGGTAATAATATTTTTATTCGAAATAAATTCGAAATTGTTTTCTCCTATTAAACTAATGATGTCTCGGCAAAAGAGCTGGAAATTTTGTACGCCTTTAATTTTTATTGGAGGTGGCTTGTGAACAACTGGCGTTACATTCTCTTCGTCTTCTATTTCAGCGGATAGAGGTTCAAACATATTACTTACAGGTATGGCAGGGATACTCTTTAAAGTGGTCGACGTAGTACTATTAGTAATATGAGAATTAGTTGTTTGTTGAGGAGTAGAACTAGAAATAGTTATACCAGAACTATTATTTATGATATTAATTGGAGTTGTTTCATTGTTTTCTGAGGCACGTTGGTTATTGAAATTCACATGTGTTTTTATTTGGTTAGTTTTCAATGATGAGGTTTTTATCTGGGAATCTTTGGAACTCATACTTTTCTTTTCAATAGGGCTATCTAGTTTTGAAACATTAGAGTTACTTCTTAACTTTCTCTTCAAAAGGGTAGAAACTACAGCTTCAGTAGCTCCGTTATTTGTACCGGGCAATGCACGGTCGTTCATGACAAAAGTGTCCTTTTTCACCTAAAAAAACAAAAAACAAACTCACCTGACTGTTTCAGGACACCACATTGTACAAATTCAGCAAATAACCAGTCAAAGAACAGAAAAACTTAAAGACAAAATTTGTTGGCAACTTCACAATACCATATAAATTATAAATATAAATTTGTATATATTTTTTTCTTTTAATGTTTTCAATATGAATCTGTATTATTTTGGCTTATTATAATATGGATTTAGAACTTATTTGAAGCTGAATAGAGCTTTTAATGGTGAAGTGTTGCTTGGAGACACCACAAGCCATGGGGAGACCCAGAGGCGTGAAGCCCCGCTATTAATTAAACCCTTTGAGCGTAGATATGGCCCTGTGCAGTCCTTTGCTCAGAGGGGACACTTTTTAATATATCACCTCACTAATCTCTTTAATAACAGCAGTGTTTAGCTGATGATGAGCCAACGAGATTACTTCACACACTGAGGGCTGGTACAAGAGAGAATGCTTGAATTGTCTTCGTTATGGGGTATTCTCTTCAAGCAGAAATTACTTGAAGCCCTGTCATAAAGGGTGTCTTTGTTATCACTTTCTGAGTTAGTTTGAAGATTTACTTTGCGAAATTAGGAAGTTATAGAGTTGGTAATTAATTTATTTCAAATTGTAGTACTAGTAAACATTTTTATAAATCGACAATTTTCCAACGAATTATAAATAACTCAGTTTTAATTATATACCATAAACAATATAGTTTTTTTTTTCTATCTATTCAGCAAAAATTAGAGGTGAGTGGCAATTGGAGGCATGTGTCTTATGCTCTGCGAATATCGGCATTACTATTTTTTTAACATAAACAACAGGCGTCTCATTTGTGTTTATTTCTGTCAGAAGAAATTTAATATTTCTGTACGATCTGTAATAAAGTCTTATGTAGTGATAGTCAGCTGCCTGAATCGTAAAATGGGGTATCGTAGATGTGAATATGTAAGATGAGTAAGAACCTTAAACTGCCAACATTCCTGACTATTGAAAACGCCAATTGACAGTTGAGTTTAAAACATCCAAAGTAAAAATTAAAACTGAGGATCTTAGATGACAAACGACTATTATTACTCTAACACCTCTATTTAAACTACTCTATTTATTTTTAAACGATTTACACAAAAGAGAAGGAAACAATGGATACACGAAGGGTGTTAAGTGTACACGCGCTTTAGTATTCCCTATGAACATAGTCTTCACAGATATTTAAAAAGATTCACCAGTGAAAGCTACAAATTTAACACCCACTGAAATTACTACTCAGGGGTTACCTGTGGTGCAGTGAGTAGCATGACAAAATCATAAATCCAAGGTTGCGGGGTCAAAGGTGACAGATGGCACTATGAGTTTTTTTTCAAGGGGAGAAAAAATCCTTAGTTATACCCTACTTCGGGGTGGATGTAAAAATGTGGTCCCAGGTCTGTGCGATGTCGAGTACCCATGTCAGGTTAAAGATCCTAATCCTAATTAAACCTATATAGGAAAATTTATGACTATCACTGTAGCATTGCCCGATTAACCAAAGTAGCATAAAAACAGGTTAAATGAATGAACAAATTACTACTCATTACACTTGCACTATAGTACACACTTAACAAGACCTTGAATACTGACTCTACCCTCTTCACTCTTTACCTACGACTTCATCATTCTTATGAGAGATTACGCAACAGTTTATATAATCTTGAATGAGAGGGACTAAAAGAGTGTTGAATTTCAGAACTCCTTCCTTAATGTAAACAAAGGTAATTCAATTATACTTGCATATCCTACTTGTGTCATTTAATTTCTGGATCATAACCCCATTTTCTGATTATTGCTTTACTAACCTTAATATTTGAAACATATGATTTTAATGGAACTTGTCTTTAGTGTATACTCGAGTGACATATTGTATTGATCTCATTTCGTTTAAAGTTCCTTACCATCACCAACGGTCTAAGGTTGGTTGCGTTTTCTTTTTAGTCCCTTTTGATCTAAATAATGGAAGAGCAAACTCTGTGCCCGCGTTTAGGCCTGTTAACCGAATTCAAGGTCCAAAGAAAAGAGGAGCCTGAGGCGCAAGAAGCTACCATCAACCATCGCAAACAGCCGATGTAAACATATCCCGGGCCCTATAGATCCTCCCTTCACCCTTCACTGGCCATACATAGATCATGTACCTTGAGGGGGCCGGCCCTCAACAACTGATTGGCCACGTAGTCAAACAACCTAAGGAAATGGAATAACAAAACGATTCTTATAACAGGGAGTGCTTTCAGGAAAAGCGGTGTTCTGCAGGGGATAGGGCGCATAAAAGGGAATAAGGAAAAGGGTAATGCGTTTGCTTTAGCAAGTATCTCAAACATCCATAACATGAGGAGCAATAAGGATATTCATCTTTTAACATACTTTAAGGATCAGCCCTTTTTTGAATAAACATAAAGCCAAGACTATTGGTAATTGGTTATGTATAAGAACATATTTTTATTATAAAAGAAAGAAAATATATCTATAGTTTCTGTCATCGATGGAATCTTCATCTACGTTCACCTTGTTTGTAATCCCGATAGAGAAGGGTAAAGCGAACATGTAGAATGTCCTATTGTTCTTTCAAAACGTTCTTTAATCTGGCTGGGCGAGTCATCTGTTTCTTATTTTAACAAAAGCCTACAGTAAAAAATTCACTGGTAGAGACAGCATGAATACTACCATACACGATTTTTCCACAAATCAGCAACCACCAAATCCAAAACTCCCCAATTCTGCAATAGTTCAAAACAATGCTTAAACACTAACCATAGTATCATATTTTGGCCAACCATCTCAGTTCAACACATGACAAGTTTTATATTGTAAGTTTATTTTTCTTTAGTGCACATTTTTCATTAATTTATTGTTAAATACTTTTTTCATACGCTACACTTTTTCCATAAGACCAAGTAGTTTGATCTTCAGTTGAAGATCATTACTCTATATATATCATGAAAAAGTAATTTGAAATAAATAAGTAGAAGATTATTCCTTCATTCACCTGATGAATTTTGAAGTACCTCATGATCTTGAAGTGCGCGTGAACAGAATAATTAAAGGTATAAAAATCCATATAAAATACTCCAGCCTTCTTATGTTCTACTTATGATAGGATCTGATAATTAAACAACATTCATTAACACCAATATATGAAAAAGTATTTTTCTTCTAACTTGTAAAATTCATCTTGAAAATCTATTAATATTTATGGAGGTTGATAATGCCACTAATAAAAATGTATTAAATGTTTAAATATTAGAAATGTTTTATGAAATAAGATTCTGAACTTCCTATATACACATAGCACACTAAGCAAATCTCCCTTCGTTGGTGAGAAGAGAGGAACCCGCATCGGACACGTGGTGGGGAAGGGGTGAGTAGAAGGAGTAATTGTCGCCCTGTTTGCCTCCTCTGATTGGGACCACGGCTAATGAAAAGAAAACCCAATTCCAAGGAGAGACCTAACTGTCTAATATTCTCGCTCTGTTTTCTCCATTCCCACGGATAACACGAAACTGATTATTTGATCGCATTTCTATCTCCCGTTCCAATATTCACTTTATTAATTTCTTTTTCAATTTATGTGCGTAAGGTATTATATACATTCCCATGGGTGTTAGCAGGTAGGTGTGTTGGTAGCAACCCTAAAAATAAAATAAGGTATTAATGTATCTAAAACTGTTTTACTTCCAACAACGTACTTAATTTTCAGATGTAATGAATATCGACGATGTTATGCACCTACAACACGCTTGGTAACGATTAAATATCATGGATAAACTCGCCTTTACATCTTTACAAATAGAGATTTTTCTTAGCCAAGTACCTAAATAAACTACCCGCTACGTACCTACTACGTAGGTAAGTACTACGGGTAGAAAACTGTTGTAAGCGCAGCCTACTTCCATCTCCTGAACAAATCTGCTATAGGATGAAAAAAATATTTTTTTCCCTTTAAAATAATATTTATGTTTTCTACTTTCAGGTAGTTAGAGTTAGTATAGTAGATTTTTGGTAAAGGAAAATAAAACATTTTCTAGAAAAACGCCCAAAAGGTACCATATACTACTGCATTCCTCCTGCATCCAATTTTCACCATTCAAAATCCTAGGAACAACCTGAATGCCTCTTACTTTATCGCCAAAAAAACAAACATACATAAGCTAAATTTCCTGTTAGTTTGTTTTGCACCATTTTTATGCTTATTAAATGAAGAGGTTTTCTTAGATACGGAAAGCCAAATGGTTGTACAGTGGTAGCTACTATTAATGTCTGAATATTCTTAGAAATATTGAAATTTAAATTTCTGCTGGATAGAGTGAGCGGCGTGGTCTAGTAAAAGAGCACTAGGCTACTGTTCTCCGGGTCTTGTGTTCGAATCCCGGCTGTGGCAGCATATTATTTATTCTGTTGATTTAGTAGGGGAGGGAAGGAGGGGCGACCATAGGGTATTGAGACCCTCCTGGGGGTAGACCTAGTCTCTATAAAGCGGTTACCCAAAAAAATGGGGAATTCCTGGCAGCTGAGCGTGATCAAGGCCTAATCACCTCATTACACGGCCGTTAGCCTAGAACCAGAACGAATCTCTAAACAAAAGTCCAAAACATGGGTTGTAGTGATACAGGTTTTATTTTTTTCTGCTTACCTCTGCGACCCTTACTTTCTTATTTTGAGGGTCATCTTAACTTTCTGTGAAATCCTCCTCTTCCTTCATATAGTACCTCTTGTTTTTCTAAGAGTGTACATCAAGTAAATATATTTGAGCTTTTCTGGTGAAAACGATGGATAACAGCAAAATACTCAATATTTGATAATCCCCCTTAACCGTTTCTAAGATCTTGTTGTATCTTTTACAGTATTGTTAACACTGATGCAACACGTGTTTAAACAACCTAAACAGAATCTAATACCGAATCTCTGAGTAATAAGATTGTTGCGATTAGACCAATATGATGCGCCTCGGCCGCCCCTCGATACACCGCTCCCCCAAGAGCCGCCTTGGGACGCACCCAATAAATCAGAGGAAGACCTCCTAATCTGTTTCTATTATCATCCAGGCGGTCACACTTCATCAGCCACTCCGTCGTTTTTTATCCTCTGTCAGAATTTCTTTCCTTAATCCTCCTCGAGAAGGACTATTAGCGGCCTATTGTTCCTCAGTGGCTTGTAAAACCATTATTATTGATACGCTCGTTTGCTTCATTGTTTCCTTATTTTGGCTGTAAGGCTATTACTTAGCGAATATAATAAAGTAGGGTACAAATTTTCCAACTCATCTTTTGAAATGATTTTCATTACTGTTGATATTAAGTATCAAAGTTTTAGAATGCTACAAAAAATACTGTAAAACGAAAACAAAAATTAAAATCACAAGGTTGCGCATAATAGACCTGGTTAACAAACAAAACAACTAAATATAATAAGTTTCCATTAATCATCACACTATGCTTACGCTTTGTTTTAATAATCTATAAAATATACTTAAAATTATTGGAAAAAATATAAATAACATAAATGATACAGTAATCATTTGTTCTGACTCGCTCAGTGCTATCAGAGCCATTTGCAATCCATTCTCAGCAAACCCTATTGTACAGGAGGTCCATTTCGCAATCAAACAGTTGGAGGACTCTTCAAAAAAAATAAATTTATTTTGGATTCCCAGTCATTCCGGAATATCTGTTGACCGGAAGTCGACAGAGCAGCAACAGAGGCACATTCACTAGAAGAAATAACGCCCTCTTTTATTTCATCATCTGAGCTGTTTCAGCCAATAAACGCTAAGATCATATTGAGGGTGTATAGTCGACTGTAGAAACTATTATAGGTGGAATAGTCAGGAATCAGTCATTTTTGAAAAGTTTTTAATTTTGCCAACGTTTCGGCTCAAGCTTGTGAGCCATCATCAGGGCATTACTGAGCCACAACTGAGTTTATGCTTGGACATGGCTCAGTAATGCCCTGATGATGGCTCACAAGCTTGAGCCGAAACGTTGGAAAAATTAAAAACTTTTCAAAAATGACTGATTCCTGGCTAAGATCATAGATGAATGGCAACAGTCTTGGACCGCTCTTGAAAACAACAAATTGAAAAATGTCAAACCGACCATCAGCTGCTGGGTCTCATCGTCAAGAAAGTGCAGGCGTGAGGAGTTTGTAATCGCCCGCCTGAGGATAGGACACTGCCGTTTCGCTCATGAGCACCTCATGGCACGAAGGGATCCACCTCGATGTCAACTGTGTAAAGTGGCTCTCACAGTAAGTCATATTATTGAAGAGTGTTCTCGTTATAGTAGGGAATTTGTAAAATGTTGCGTACCACGTAAAGTCTCGGAGGCATTGAGCGATAGTGATCGAGCCCTCGATGGTGTCATTCAATTGGTAAAGAACATTTGTTTATATCACCTCATTTAACACATTTAGGCTATTTTACGCAATTTGTGATATTTTACTCACATCACATCTTTTATTTATTTATCTTATTTTTTATTTTATTTTATTTTTATTTATTTATTTTTTCTCCTTCATTATAGGTAAGTTAATCGTCTTCTGAAGATGTTTTGGGCAATAATAACCACTCGCAGTTTTTTGCCCTTAAAACCAAAACAACAACAACAACATAAATGATACAAATTATTACACAAGAGTTTATTGTTTCCTAATAATTGTATTAGGTAAAACAATTTATAAAACAGTTTAGGCCATATATATAACTTATAAGTGTAGCCATAAATTAATCAAAGGAAAATTGCCAATCAGCACTACTGAGTTGAAACTCTATATAATAGCAATTCTCTATCTTTCAGCACTAACAAGAAATTTAATTCATAAATTATTACGGCGGACAGACCAATTTTTACTTTCACTTACCTATATATGAACTCGTATATAGTAAGAGAAAGTATTGCTATCGTGAACATTTTTGCAGGTTCAAAAACAGTAACTATATCATGTTGTTACTGCCGGGCTCTACGGTCCAACAAGGACCCGGGCCTCCTCAAGAACTTCAAGCCAGTCGTTCCTGTCCTTTGCTCTAGCCGTCCATCTCCTCACTCCAAGCAACTTGAGGTCCTCCTCGACGTCGTCCAACCACTCTTGGCATTCCTCTGTGTCTTTTTCCTCCAATTTTTCCATAAAGTAGTAGTCTTGGAATCCTAGTTTCTGGCATCCTTTCTACATGTCCGAGCCATCTTAGGCGGGCTATTTTCACAAACGATACCAGGTCTGGTTTCCCATACATTGTTCGGAGCTCACTATTCTTTCTTAATATATCATGTTGTTGGGATTGATAAAAAAACAACAAAAAATACGAGTAAATATATAAATTGAACGAATTCGATATCTAACTAATATATAGTAAAAATATTAAACTAACTAACATAAATATAAATAAAACAGAAAAAATATGTGTATACAGTGTACAGATTCGTAGTCAGTGAATATGAAGTAGGATTGTAAAGCGTGAAAATGGCTTTTTTCATTTCTTTGTTAATTCTGTAATATTACGATGTGTTTTAATAAGGAACAGCTATAAGTAATAATGCTTCGAGACTAAATCAACAGAATATTAACAAAGGCTATTTAAAAAACTGCTTTAATGATTGATTTAAGTTAGAAGGTACCGTTACTATAATATTGTCTCATCTGAGGGTAATCGGGTTGTTGAGGATGGTTATTAATTTGGATAAGAAGGGTCAAAGAAGGCCTCGATTATCACGTGCTCATGTTAGGAAGAGAGTATGATGGATATTGTTGCCTACCGTGGTAGAAGCACGTACCGCATCACGAAGTAGAAGGTAACCCTGTCAGGTAGGGGGCAAGCCCGCGCCTACCGATTAGGAGAGGGGACTGGTTAGGAAGGAATGGACCATGAGGTAAAAGCTCAACCGCAGTAGAGAAGACCTCTCATTGGTGCACATGGATAGAAGCCATTCATCCTATGCTTTGAGGGGGATAGGTAGGTAAAATGAGAGAACATAGATGCAGGATACGAGTATACTATAAACATAGACTACATTAGAGATACAAAGGCAGAGATACTATGCATTTCGGAGATACCACTTGGTAGCAGCAGGTTGGTGATCTGAAGCGTAGAGCAAACTCTTGGAATTGTTGGCCTACAAAATTAATAATTGATAGTGAGAGCTTCTCTACCAGACAGACTGTTGTCTTGGCCATAGGTCAATATACCCCGTATGGTTTATTTACTATATCAAAGCAATAGTATACATACAGATATTTACAATGATATTAAGTTACAATTTAACAATATTTTAAATTTTCTCATCATTATCCTAAGTTTTCTTTTGGTTTCATATTTGCGCGATATATCTTTGGCCACTCTACAAAAGAAGTCTTTGATACATTTTTTTTTATTTATTTAATTTTTAGACATCACTACGTTTCAGCCTCTAGGGCCATTTTCAAGTACCATGCATATCCATGTTATATATCTATTCTTTCACCGTTTCATCAGCTATGTCGTCAATTATTAACATCAAATTTTAAAAACCCCATTTATCGGCCGTATCGTAGGTGTTCTCATGCGCGAGACCAGTCGATATATCGCACAAATATTTTACAATAATATCTCTTATTTGTCTAGCCGTTGCCTTAAGTATAGACGCCGCTAGCACTACCTGTGAGTGAGCGCGTAAAGCATCCGCTACAGGATAACAAGCCACTAACTTGTGGGTTTCTATAGACAGGGAGTATAGGATAAACTGGGATAAAAAACATATGAAAACAATAGAAGCAGAGAATTACAACAATACAAGATAGTTTCTTAAACTGGAAACATTATCAAGGCAATAAGTAAGTAAGTTCTGATCCTGATTATATTCACAGATTTGTTTAAATCCCTGGCAAGAGAGGAAAATAAATTGCTTGGGAGGCAGCGCTCTTATTGTTGGTAGGGACGACATATTTGAATAATGACCCGGTTTCTGGATATATCGCCCGAAGAGAGGAGCCATATACAAACGATGTGCCAGCGACTCCTGCATCAATATTCATTCCCCTCCAGCCGCGGTCCAAATGTCAAGGGACTTCCTCCTTCTTATCGGGACCAGCCCTCCGGTGTCTTCTCCGGCCAGGATTAATTGATCCTTTGGCTTCTTGTCACTTTGTGATCTATGATAATCATTCTCTCTTGTTCATGATTACATTATGCGGTAATATTGTTATTATCAGATTTATTAACAATTACCTGATCCTATAACTAATGGACCATAAGCTAGGCGAATAGTAATAGAAACATATTTACATTTAATTTCACACTTCGCAGTTTAGACTTTGGTTAACTTGGAAAGTAGTTTAAATCCCATATTTAATAAAAATTGAGCTGTTAAAAATGACATGTAGAGTGAGTGGCAAGACAACGAATCCGTCACACATGACTGACGTAACAAAGTGTGCTGCCTCTAAGGCATTCATACTGCAGGCGTTTTAGGGCTGAAGCGGTAGCGGGTTCTATATAATTCTAGGAACCCGCTATCGCTTCAGTCCTCAAAACGCTGCAGTATAAACGCGCCCTAATAGTTAAACATGAGATTCTCTTTCACACTGTATCCCAATTCTTATCATTTCGTTTAGTTGCATTAGTGTTTTAAAATTTATTAATGTGTGGATTTTATTTACTCGATGGAGATGAGATGCACATCCTTTTAAACACTAAAGAGCAATTGGTGTTTTGGTTTGGACATGGTTTAAATAATTTCAGAAACCGTACCAAAGACGAAAAAGGGATGTAAATGGTGGAAGAAAGCCCGACGGGAACACAATTGCAAAGGTCTCATTCTTTCTTCTGCATAATTATTGTTGTTTTTTTTCTTATCTTATTTTGTTTAATGAATAAAATTATTATCTTTAAGAAATTCAATATTTGTTTCTATGTTAATACTAGTCTTGCTTAGCAATGTTTAAATTCATTTTTAAATTGATAAAAAAATGGAGTACTGCCAATGGGTAGTTTCTCTCCATCTATATCAAGCCATATTTATTATATACTCGTATTTAAGTGATTTATTTATTTTGTTTATAGTTACAGTAAATTTCAATAAATATGCATTAATTACGTTGAGTTTCAATAGAAACGTGTGTTTCGTTAAATATTTTTTATATTATTATCTACAAGCACCAGCCAGTTTTATCGGCTTTTCATTACTCTCTATTACCTTATAGGACTTTGTTTGTAAGATAATTTGTTTACTAAAATCTTTAGCATTCCAACGGTTTATTACACACATTTTTTAGAAAAAGTTGCAGTAACATCTCGGGCTTATAGTTGTCTTAAATATCAAATTTTAGCTCCTTACGATTATTCGTTTTTGCGCTAGACATACGGACACAAACACACAGATCTTTTTGCAAGACTTATTCATTTGGACCCAGGGGAACTTGAAACGCGTATTTCTGGTGAAAACTCTATTCGAAAATTTTCACCATCGCAATACTTTTCCTTACTGTATATTCCATATGAGTATATTAAAGTGAAAGTAAAAATCAAAAGTAGTTTTAAATACACTCTTCTAAAATGTGGCAGATGTTCAGTTGCATATGCATCTCTCACATTTAGAACTCTGATACCAATGCAAATATTAGCACTGGATAATCGATGTTTAAAAATTTTAGCCGAGTATTCAATATCGAAAAATATCTATTAGCACACAAAATTTTACTTCACATTTAGGGACTTAAAACATGAAATCACTGATTGTCATTATATTTCAGATAAAAATAAACTCCACTATATGGGAACAATTAAGAAGGTTAAGAGGGAGATGCTATGTTCAACTTATGCTATAGACAGAGGAGAGGAAAGATTATTTTGGGCATTATGTAATCTAAATTTATTGGAAGATTGTTAGAATATGGTCTATACTTATTGCTATTACTAATGGCTGCCTCTCCGGCAGACGGGATTGATCCCATGCTGTATCCATATTTACTAAGCCAAATTTGGACATATTTGTTTTATTTAATCTATGTGAACATGATTTAAATAAATAAAAATAATATAAGGTAGTAATGTTGCTAATTTTTTCAGAATTTCTTGTTTATATATCTTATTATTCCAATTGTCTACATTGTAAATTAGTATTTTTCATGAATGATTTACATCACTGGCAAGATAGAATTCAATTCTATTCTTCAATATCCTTCATTATTTATTACTCAATCAATATAGTGTTTTATATGCGCTTCTAATATATTCTTATTAATTTCTTTTTTGCCCCATATGGGTAAGTAAAATATCATTGTTGCGCATGCCCTTAAAATCTGGTCGGTTTCTCCTGCTCGGTATCTCACACACAAGCCGGTCCCTCCAGTTGCTCCTCCCTCCCCAGAGGCGCCACTGAGATAAGATCAGGGGGCGTTAGGTGCAACATAAAGTGTGGAAGCGATAGGGGCGCTGTCAGTGGCAGTTCCACTCGATGGGGCAAGGAAAGCCATCCCAGTGGGCCCGTCGTATCGTATACCACCGCGTCTCTTCTCAGGTCTTCATTTAGGGATATCATCCAAAATGGAGAGAGAATATCTTATATCGAGCGTTGAGCTCGAATCAGTTTCTTCTCCTCCGCTGAACATTTACTCCCGAAACCATTTTGAAGTTAGTGGGAAGCCGATATTTAGGAGGCGGTAAAATATAAATGTTCATGACTGATCCCAGCTAAGACAGGATTCTGTTATTTCAGACAACAGAACTGGGGTAAAAAAAAAACAATAAAACATGTCATATTTCATGAAAATATTTATTAACTCAGGGTAAAATGTACTTTCGTGATAGTAAATAGGAATGTCTGTCACTTTAGTTAAGTCGGGAATCAAATTTAATATCATATTTTAATTTTACATGACTTTCAGTGAGTTCTGATGATTGGGAAGGCAACCAAAACGTTGACTCGTTTTGATGTTCATGTTTAGTAAACTTTTATTGGAAAATTATTGAACCATCTAATTGTTTATTATCAAATTGCATTCTTCCGATTAACTTATTTTGTTATAAAAAACGTCATTTTAGACACAATTAACCTCTAAAACAATTAAAACCATTTTTTTTAATGCTGAACATCACATTTGTAAAGGGGTGGTGCTAAAGAATGCTTAGTTTTAATTATTAAAAAAGTTGCTAAAATACTATTAATAAATACAAGTGAGGTAAACTGTGGTGTAGTGGCTAACGTAACAGCTTTCTATGCCCAAGGTCGTCGTCCAAAACTGGCAGATGGCCATTACTAACCTTAAAAAATTCCTAGAGTATTCTGTTCTTCGGAGGTAAATAAAATGGTGGATGAATACCAAATAAGACATTATATTTAACCCGAAAAAACTTAATAATAATAATTAAGAGGTCACTTAATGTTAATGATTTAAATTAATAAAAAACTTTTACAAGTAAACCATCATTGTTTTCATAACGAATAAGACATTCTTTTAATAGAAAATTTTTGAAAGAATATAAAATAAATATGATTAAATGTGTATTAAGAAGATGATCACTGAAAGATTTAATTATTATCAATGCAGCTATTTTTGTTTATAGACATTCAACCAAGGGGTGGTTATCAACGTCTGTAAGAATGTAATCGTTTAGTCCTTCATATTATCAAAACTTCATTATAGCGTCCATACTTTATAGTCTTAATAGAAGGTTTAACTACTTTTAATTTCTTCTTGTTTATTAATAACTGAAATGGTTATTTATCTGGAAACGCAACGAAGTATAACTGGTGAATCTCAAAAAAAAAAAAAAAAAAAAAAAAAAAAAATGAAATGATTTAAATCATTTTGTGTATGTATATTTTGAAATGAGAAATTAAATAATTAACGGAAGGCTATTTTAGAGGTTTTGTCTGATTTAATCTGATTTTATAACACCAATGTAATAAAATGAAGCAATGAATAATCTGAGTGGATTTCAATTAAGAATTAATTTTAAATGGCTTTTTATGTTTTCAACAATTATTCAATTCAATTATATATTTTTATTGAAATTTACCTCTGTATATTATTATACAACAAGTAAATATGCTGATTAATGATAAAATACATGAAAAAAAAAAAAAAACATGAAGAGAAACTGCCCATTGGCAGCACTCTTTCGACTATTTTAATTCCGGTCGAAAGAGGTGGATTAAAGTTTAAATATTATTAATGATCATAAAAAGAACAAAAAAAACATACCCATCTTCATTTAATATTGTAAAAGTATGACTTTGAAGAAAAGAATAAGCATTGCATGGCCAAATTAGAGAAATTTTTATAGTGATGAAAAAGCTCTGTACATTTATGAGGACTGTTATTAATTGAGCAAATTCCATAAGCCCGTCCCGAGATCAGATAATAACAGCCTATCCGTTCCCTGATCATCAATCCTCCTGTCTTTTGTCAAGCTTGATGGGCATTCCTTCAGCCTGATGGAAATATTTTCACAGGAGTAATCTTACAGTTAATTACGAACATCGGGAAACCATTTCAGAAATAGTTGGGCTGATTAGATCCTCTGCCAAAGAGGTAATTGTTTTCCGGTTACGGCCCAGACCGAAGGTGGGATGGAGGACGGTCGAACTGATGATGATAATTAATGGGGATGCAATACTCGCCCGCCGGCTGAGACGGTGGCAGTGCTCGTAAAGGCCACGCCTCGCCGCGTCGTAAAGCCACTCGTAAACCTTGCCTTGAATCAAAACTAATCTAATGAACCGTGAGTTGGTAAAACCGCAGCACTGCGAACGCTAACAGCCGCTCATAACCCACTGATTTACAATCGCTCGGAATTAACACCCTTCAGTTGTCATTAATAGTCACTTACAACATTGTAAATTCCGAAGCTAAGGTTGTCTCGTTAGGTGGAAATGGCCAGTTGTAAATTAAAAAATCAAGAATGATTTTTATGACATTCGTCTCCCACGGATCTTAAAATGAACAGGTCTACTTGTTCAACGGGCTATTAAAAAAATGATTACATTTCGACGAGTTGTAAATGAAGCTAGGTTTTACGGGCAACCATATTAAAGTGATGGGGTAATTATTTACGGCGGAGTATACATGAAGGAGAAGTTGGTCATTAAAAAAAAAAAAAAAAAAAAAAAAAAAAAAAAATCACACTAATAACAAAAACTTTTAGATTCGTGTGTCGATGTTTCGGCCAAAAGTTTGAGGCTTTCATCCTGGCTAAGAAAAAATAAGTCGGCAACCAACTAAAAAACAAAAAAATAATAAGTTAACAGTTTTTTTTTTAATTTAGTTTTTCGAATTATGTATTTATTGAGATATAATACAATCTGCTAAAATAAATGACAATGAGTATGGATGTTAAAAAATAAAAATAAAAAAAATAGTGAATACTCAAGATTTAAGAAAGATAAAAAATAAATAAATATATTGAGAGAGAGAAATGCTTTATTTTATCAAAATTACAATAAAACAAAACAGTGCTGCCCAACTGTATTGGGTCGCTATCACAACAGCGTACTTATCAATCTTGAAGACATGTGATATTGACTTGAAAAGTTATAAATTTACCATACATTTACTTTCTTTATCAATAGCTTTCTATAATATAATATCTAATATAGTTTATAATCCAAAGCAAAATCCAAAAGAATAAGAAACAGAAGAGTTGAATCTTGAAAACTTTCATACCTATGAACACTATTTACATTTTGCCCTAGGAATCCACGAGCCATGCACCCGCTTGTGGATAACAAGGCATGGCCCCAGGAGATCCTGGCACATCCACTTTGCCGCTTTACAGGTTGTGCCAGTAGGGACCGAGTGTTGGCGTCAGAACTATGTTTTGTAACAATATAACAGTGATGAAATATGAAAAAAAAACAAAAAAAAAACAGTAATATAAGATGACTTTTACTATAGTATTGAAGATTACATTATCATATCCAAAATTATTTTTTTATATAATAGCATTTAGCTTGAGAAGTCTATGTGTAACTTATATATTAAAATTAATAATAAAAAAAAAAATAAACTGGATAAGCACAGGAGAAGAAAGAAATTTAAATAAGTAGTGATAAGAGAAGTGTGTTAAGAATGTTAAAAAGTTGCAGATAGGGGTTGAATAAGGGACCTTCATACAACTTGCGAACGATGCTCAAAGGAAATTTCCTCTTTCAGGCGGGTACAGAGATTGGAAAGTTTTAAGTGGGATGTAAAAGCAAAAAGATTCTTAGATCTCCAACCAACTTTCCCATCACATATTCAAAGTGATTATAATGAAAGTATCTAAACTTTAGGATATGTATAAAAGAGAAGATTAAACTAGGCTGTGATGGAGTAGGAAGTGAGGTAGATGAATTCTATGGTTATGTATATGTTGGTTGATGATATCGGCTGGGAATTAATTAGCTAGGAGAATTTCCTTGGTACTGTTAATGTTGGTTTCATGTAAATGGTAATCGGAGGGGCAGACTTCCTTCAAATAAGGTTTTAATTTTTAACGCTAATGTGTTGATAATATTGGTGCTTGGGACAGTAGTTAAATAGTTTAATGGTAGTTACTATACTATTAACTTATTATTTTTCCTTTAATTTTATTTATTGTTATTTAGGTTTTTCTTAGCTCTTATAAAAGCCTAAAATTTTGACCGAAACGTTGGCACACATTTACAATAATATAAATATTGTAAAATCTAATAAAAATATAAATACATTAAGTTTTTCTGATTAGTATTTTTTTTTTATAAACGCACCCCCAAACCAACTTCTCTATCACATATTCAAAGACGCTTAGACGAAAGAAAGTAACATTAGAGTACATTGCAGAAATAATAGTTTTTTTTCCAATTTTGAACTCCATCCATAATGGTTTTGTGCTATAATAATTCCTGGTGGCATTGAATGCGGAGCCCATAATTGTGCCCCCTCGTTAACAGGAGGATGATATAGAAGAGCAAACTCAATCTTCAAAGACCATTAGATAGATCCCTTATCTAGACTATTGCCCCAGGAGACGTGATCCAACAGCCTCCCAAACATCGTAAACTTGCAACTCGCCTACCAAGCGACAACTTGGGAGATCTATTGAAGACAGAAGGAGGAACTAAATGGCCCAGTTCCGACGCCTTAGGATCCCTTGCCGGAAACATCCACTGCCTTACTAATTAATGTATTGGAATAAGGGAGAGTTCGGATATGCCTCCTAAATCACAATAATTATCTACTTCCTGCGTCTTGTAGTTTCCGGATCCGATTAACTCTAGTTTCTTCGTGATTAAATCGGAGAAGTCTTATTGGGATAGCCTTGAAAGAAAGGAGTACCGAACATTTAAGTGCAGTCATATCCTCTTCGGGATCACTTAATGTTTTTCGAGTGAAGGAATAAACATGATGAATTTATCCGTGACAGAAAAACATAAATATAGGAATGAAATTGCTTGTAATTCAATAAAGCAAACCTAGTACAAAGTTATAAACGGCACCAAATATCTAAGCAATTAATGAGAAAAATAAAATTGCCAATAATTAAAATTTTTACTTTCACTTACCTACATATAAAAGGGAAAGTATTGCGATAATAAAACTTTTGAATTCGAGTTTTAACCGAAATAAAATAAGTTTTGGGTCTCTTGAGTCTAAATGATCAAGCCCCGCAAAAAGGTATGTGTGTGTTGTATGTGTCTGTGTATGGTAAATCTTTTTTTTTTTTTTTTTTATTTATTTATTCGGATATATTACAGATGGTAAATCTAGCGCAAAAACGAAAAGTCTTATGAAACTAAAATTTCATATTTAAGACAACTTTAAGATATGTTACAGCAACTTTTTCATAAAAATCAGCTAACTAGAAGAGCCTTTTTATACCATGCACATTTTTACGATTTTCTCAGATACAGCTCTAATGATTTTGTTAAGCTCTCTATATCGATGTAGCATTTAATAAAACTTTAATATCATGTAGGCTTCATTTTAATGCCGATATTTTAAATTTTCTTCCTCTAAAGTTCCTTTAATTTTATAGATTCTATAAAAAATAACTATACATCTTTTTAACACTGATGAAAAACGGATAAATATATAATTTTAAAGGAGAGAAGATTAAAAATATTTTAATAAATTTTTTGTTTTTCTAACATAAAAACATCAATGTAGACGTATAAAATACTGTTGGTAAGGTAAATATTTTAGAAAAATATTATCTAATACACGGAATTGTAAAAGTTAATGGAGAATAATGAAAAGCCGATGAAACTATCTGATTGTTGTAGATAATACTTCACAAATGACACCCATTAAAATTGCACACGTTGGAAGCAGGGACGAGTCCACTAATCAAATTATATAAAGTTGCATAACCATTTTTAAAAATTAATATTAGGAGAAAGTTCTCTTGACGTTCTCAGAGTTCTTGCTGTTATCATGTTATGATGGATGATGAACCTTTGCAACTCGTGACTGACAGCCCAAGATCGCAGTTCCGCCATGACCAGGAATCCGACAGCTGCCGTTTAAAATATATTTCCCGAACCATGAATTTAATCACAGCTCCCTGGAACTGTAACTCGGGACAGATGGTCACTAATTTCACGGTTGTGATCTCGCTAATAACTGAGCCTTAAGACCTAACGATAATCCGTCGTAGGAGCCAGTGCTTTTCCCCTTCCCTATTCAGAAGGAGGGTAGGAAATTTTTCTTTTCCCATCTCCTCTTTTGTTTCTTTTTCCTGTCCTCTCTTCCCTCTGATAGGGCTACTTCCGTTTTAATTAATGCCACGTCACGGCAGGGCCCCCTCGATCATTAGACAAATGAGACAATGGCTACCTCCCATTAAGCAGATTTAGTCAAGCACAATACAATTGTTTTTATTGTTTAATATCAATTCATGAATTAGTAATGGTGACTAGTTAGTTATTTTATTCGACTATTGTTACTTTAATTGATGTGTCATAATAAACATAGGTTTCTTCTACTGACGACATGGTTCTAATTATATTATTTATTAAATGTTTCGAGGATTGACTTTATTAACTTACGATTTATTCACTGTTCGAATTTAATAATGGACATCCTTCATTAGAACACACATTAATCCATTTCGCATCTAAACCAAGAAAACGTGATGCCATTAGGATACCCACCGTTATATTACTAGCAGTTTCACGCTTGTGTAAGTTTTTATTTCATTAACTTCTAAAAAAAAGTTATATATTTTCTTTAATTTCGATTGTTAAAATAAATAAATAAACGTTCTAAAAGCCATTTCAAAACAATTTTAATAATAATAATAATAAATTCTTTATTTATTCTGGGACAAGTCCCTTTTTGAATAATTTTACAAAACATACAAAAAGAACTTTAGTGTCTTAGAGTACAAACATGAAACAAACAAATAATAATAGAAATAAAAAGTGAACAATAGTGATAAATTAAAAGGTAGCTTCTAATAATAATGATTAATAACAAAACTAGACAAAAGATAAAACAGAAACATATGTGCATATATATAAAATTTTGCATAAACTTTATTGATGTAAAATTCATGAAATAATAAAGTTAAATATACAAGTGTACCACAATGTAAGATATTATATTTAATTAATTATTTCTTTATGTTTTATTTAACTAATTTAAATTGAATTGGCAAATCTATTTAGGATTCTTTGAAAATTGAATAGAGAGGAAGTGATCGAATAGACGGGATTTGAAGGTTTGAAGAGTATCAGAATGTCGAATATGTGAAGGAATGGAATTCCATACGAAAGAGGAGCGGATTAGGAAGGATCTGTCGAAAGCTGCGGTTCGATGAGGTGCCATATACAGGTCTGAAGGCCGTGAACGAGTGTTACGGGAACGAATGGAGGATTTGAATGATAACATATCTGAGATGTACGATGGACGGCGGGATTGGAGAACTTGGAAGAGGAAGGTTGCCAGGAAGTATATACATCGGTAGGAAGGGTAAAGCCACTTCAACTCTTCGTAGAATCTGGTAACAGAAGTGTCCCTGGATATCCCAAAGATAAAACGAATGAAGCAGTTATATAATCGTTTAAGTTTTACTTCGAGATCTCCAGAGAACCCCCCATACACCGAACAACAGTAGTCAAAGTGGGGGAATGATAAGGAACAAACAAGAAGCCTACGGTTTTCGAATGGAAGTAGGTGGCGAAGGTGATTTAGGAGTTTTAAAGTGGATATGGTGCGTCGAGAGATTTCGGAGACATGGTTTTTCCAGGAAAGAGTTTGATCTAGGACGATTCCGAGGTTTTTAACGGTTCGGTGAAACTTTATTGGATTCTTATTGAGGAACAGTGTTGGGATTGGAGGAAGGGTTTTAAGGAGGGGATTGGAACCTATTACAATCGCTATTGTCTTCTCTGCATTTAACTTAAGATTGGTGGCTGCTGCCCAATAACTAATTCTGTTCAGATCTTCTTGAAGTTTTTCAGTCGCTTGTAATAGGTCCGAAGGAGGAAAGGATAGGTAAATTTGGATGTCATCTGCATACATATGGTATTGGGAGTGATATATATGATGGGAAAGATCATTGACGTAAATGGCAATTTTATTCAGGTATTTTACAATATGTGTTTACAAGGACAAACTAGATTAAAATAGTTTTAAAATACACAATAATACCTTATAGAAGACTATAAAGGTTTCATAATGAATTTCACGTTTTCATACTGCTTTCTCCCTCTTGTCCTCCCATTTTATTTATGTTTAATAATTTATTTTGTGTTTTACGTATATTTATATAAAATTATAAGCAATTACAAATTTATAAATTATAAGCAGGTTTTATGTACAAGTGCCATTTAAAGGCCGCAAACGTATACAAAGTATTTACTATTATCAGAAGTAATAAGCAAGCCTCAGGACTTATTAGCGCTTCTCTTAAAACTACATTGAAGACTGAGTAAGAGTGATATAACCACCAATATTCATGACTTGAGAGGACAATCTAGACACTAACAGAACTTTAATATACATATTTACAAAACTTCTCTGGGTCACTGCTAAATTAAAAAAAATTAAACCCTCTAAAATGTCTGAGTAAAACTGACTCATGATCAAATAATTAATATAACAAATTAATAATCAGGAAGAGCAATTAACTGAGATAATTAAAGTGCTTAATGATACATCTCTTTTCCAGCTTTCTATACGTACCGAATAGTATGCATATCAAAGTCATGCTTTTACTGATAAGATACGGCTTTAACTACCACTATAAATGAAAAATATAGTTATGAGTATTACAAAAAGATACCGAAATGTACAGAAATACATGTTTAGAATTCGTTGAGTCCAATTAATTTTTAGCTAAATGGTTAGGCAACAAAAAAAAAACAGAAATCATTATTTAAGAGAAGTGTGCACAATAAAATCACCTAAGGGGAAGAACAACTTTATCTGGTACATATTTTTAATTTACTTCGAAATGGTTCTAACGATTGTGATTAAACTACAAACATTGCGTTTCCTGATTGGGCATACTAATTATCTTTATCCTTATAGAAATAACCTATAAGATTTTTTTCTAAAATCTTTATGCTCAAAGTATTTTTCTTTGATAAAACGTATATGCTACTTATAAATTTAATAATTATGACGAGTTAGAAGAAAATAAGATGTCCGAAAGCAGAACTACGGCTAATGCGATGGTGTCTGCTATTCATGTATTGCTGCAGTAGATTTATATATTAATTTTTATGTTATAATATTGTAATGGATCTTGGATGGATGGAAAGGATTCTAGTTCTAGACTAGCTAGACTCATATAGTATAGTATACTCATATATTAAGTAGATGAGGTCCATATTCAATCAAATGTTCACAGACCTGGGAACCTTAATAAGTCGGGATGGCAAGCTAGATCCGGAAATCAGCAAAGCGAGTAGGGACTACTTCCAAATTAGCAATATCATAGTCGGCAAAAAGGAAATATCCCGAGACATGAAAATAGTCATGTTTAAGACCAGATATCTCCCGGTCCAGATGTATGGAGCAAAACACTATTAAGTCCTAGATAAATATATCAAAAGACCCACAACGGCTGAAATGAGGTTTCTTAGGCGGGTAGTGAGGAAAACAAAGAGGGATTGCGTCAGAAACGAAATCATTAGAGAGGACCTAAAAGTTTCGTCTATGAAAAGCAGGATAGAGGTGCGACAATTAAAATGGTTCGGGCATATATGCAGAATGGCGGAAGATAAAAAAGTCAAATGGTACCTGGAAGTAAGACCAGAAGGCAAGAGACCAGTTGGTAGGAGCGAACCACCTTTAATGGTTTTTTGGAGAAGGTAGGGAAAATCGAGGGGAAATCAATGGCTCAAATGAAGTGTTTGGCTATAGACCGAGAAGAATGGAAGAAGTGGGCCGAGGCAAGGCAAGCTCTACGCTGAAAGGAACTAGGGAGCCAGTGAAAGAATAAGAATTAGAAGTTCTCAGACACAAACTAACAAGAGACTGACAGCTAAGGCGATAAGATAAACAGCACTGGCTGGACTATATTGATTATTGAAACTCAAGTGGTAATAAATACTGAGACAAGTGCTGAGGCACATATGCAATGGCAACTGTTAACGACTGCGGAGTAACCTCGTTATTCCATGCAATAGCACCCACAGCCCTGCCCGCTATCAGGACGATATTTGAGGTCGAGTAGTTCTGATCGAGAAGCGAGCATTCGCTCCAGTAATCCGTTTAGTAGAGCTTTTATGTTTTTTTGTCCGAGTGCCACAAGTGTGACAAATGCAACGGGTGACAGGTCGGAAGGGTTGGTCGTTTCGGTGCCAGCCCATCTGTCCCGGGGTGCCGTATCTGCTCAGGAAAAGGAAACTCTGACTCAAAGCTCATTTGAATAATCCCGCCCCCTCCGAATCAATCGTATCCATTTGACTTCTACTATTGCTTGATTTGAATGTAAAGTATTGCATAGGGATAAGTGTTGGAAAATAATTAAAAAAAACGACTGATATTCCTTTCTTTAAAGTTGTAAAATTAATGAAGGGTTACCAACTAAATTAGGTATATTTCTTTTAATTACCACATCGTCGATTTTATATTAACTTTTGTCACGTCTTGGAATCCTCACACTAGACTGAAAGGACAAGAAACTGCTCGCAGATAACGATTGTTACAACATTTACTTGACAAACGTTCGAAACTTCCATCTACTACACTATTTTATATAAAAAAAACTATTTTATATAGTCATTAGACCTATTTGCACATATAGTATTGAGCCGTGGGGATCCACCCACCGAACCATCAAATTCCTCCCACATCCAATCCTTGCAATTCAAAATCCTCCGACAGAAGCACAATTTTTCTTATTTTGTCACAAATAAAACTATCCATAAAGACCTGAATATTCCGTTAGTTGCAGATTTAGTCAGAATTAAATATATATCCTTTTATTCCAAACTACCAGACCACGCCAATCAGCTTGTTCGTATCCACTGATCTCAATCTATACCCGATAACCCTTTGATACATCTGAAAAGACGGTGGCCTCGAGACCTGCTAATGACATAAACATTGAAGTGCTACCGCTGGGTAACTTCTTCACAAGAGTTCATCAAGCTAATTGTTACTTTTTCACATTTACTAGTTGTATTTTTTTATAAAGTTAAAAAAAAAATATATATCAATAAATAAATTAAAAAAAAAAACCTTTATCGATTACTTGTATAACATCCAAGTAATTGATTTGTAGATTATGTTAATGTTCGCACAAATCAATGTTCTGTATAAAACATCTCACAATTATTATGAAATGAAAGACGAATCCTTTCTTGACAGGTTTTAATAGTATAAATGAACGGAATAGGGTTGCTTGACTTTTTTGTGACTCAACGACCTTGTTATTTATTTCTTTTTAATTGTAGATGATTTTAGATTCTTTATTATAAGATATAAATTAAACATATACTAATATACAACATAAATTGCAAGTATCTATAATAAAAGGTTTTTTAAATCACTACAAAAAAGTTTGGTATCGTAAATGAGCTTGTAAGAGCATCATTTTAGCAACTTCGAGAATTGGGAGATTTGAAACTTATTTCGTAGCGCTCTCATTAAATGAATTCCGATCTTGCAATTTCAGTTTAATGAATTTATTACAGCAGGTAAAAAAAAAAATTGGAGGAAGTTAAACAGCAAATAATTATTTTTAAAAAAGACGACGACGGATAAGATTCAACTGAAAAATATGCTATATGATAATTTACGAAGAATTTTCTGACTCGGCTTCATGGTTGATAAACTGAAATAAATAATTGAATTATTGATTATTAAATTATTGAATATGAATGAACTACTAATCAAGGAATGAACCTCTTTCGATTTGGTGGTTCTGAATTAAGTGAATATTGGCTGTTTACGCTTACAATTAAAATTTCTACGAATAAAATTCGGCAGTGCTATAATGTTTTATTTTTTTTTTTGCTGCTAATGGGATTCAATATATATATATATATATATATATATATATATATATATATATATATATATATACTCAAATGCCGATATTTTAAATTTCCTTCTTCGAAAGTACCTTTTATTTTGTATATTTGAAAAAATAACCAACTATGCCAAAGGTGTCATTGTAGTTTTTATGTAATATTTATTTTATTTGAACAAAATTACTGCAATATATATATATGTATGATATACCGTTGGGAAACTATATATTTAAAAAAAAAATATTACATCATAAACGAAGTTGTATAAAGTAGTAGTGAGCGTTGAAAAGTATAAAAAACTAAGTGATTGTTGTGGATAATATGCAACACATGTTTTATCGAAAATCAACTTAATTATTTTAACCTTTTTATCACCAAATTTATTTAAAATTTCTTAAATTGATTTTAATAAAGAAGATAAGTGAAAGTAATGTGTTGCACGCACCAATTTTTTTTTTAAAACAAACCAATTCAATCTCTAGAAAAATGTTCGTTGGCGCAGTGATACAATTTTTGCACTTCTATATAAGAAATATAATCTGCCTTATTTAAGGGCAAAATGTTATTTGCAATTTTGTGGATTAGGGTGATTCATGGTGATCGTACAGGTTATATACTTCATACAGTAGTCAAGATTTTGGAAAAAAGTATGTTCCAAACCATACGTAAGTTGCTAAAATAAAGGCAAAGATGTTAGTTGCTAATACTGGTTATAATTATTTCTACTTTTAGATCATTTCACAACAAATAGTAGCTCCATTGTAAGCTAAATGGGACTCACCTGGAAACTAAATTAACTTTTATACATTAAAATGTATTTAGAAAACGTTCTTATGAAATTTGATATTGTAATAAACCGAATAAAATAGGAACAGTTAAACATAACAAACGAATAAACTAAACCAATTTTTAATTTGTTGACCAATTTATGTTTTTAATCTCTTCCGCTGATTAAATATGAGAATTGTCCGATTAGCGTTAGTAGCATAAAGTGACGTTAAATAAATAAACAAACAAATATAAGAATAAATAGAAGTTATATGATAAACATAATATTTTTAACAGTGAGCCAATAGACAAGTAGCAGTGTGCTATAAGATGTAATGAAGAATGAAAAATGTTGTAGCAAGGAATAAGTTTCAGTCTTGAAAATGGGGAAACAACCCGAAACGTCGACTAAGATGGAAAAAAAAGGTGTTAAAAAACTTAGGAAATAAAGTAATTGGATGATGAATGGAAGGTAGTGGGTGCTTTATTGAATGTTCCAATTAAGAAAACTTCCACAAAAATTAAAAAAGAAAAGAAACAAAATTTATATTTAATGTTTACCATTAAAAATATTATCAAATGACGTTAAATCGGTTAATATATTTTTGAAATGCAATATCTCGCTACCCCGCCTCCAGCTTCAGTATTTGTGGGATTAATCCTTAATTTAAGACCGGAATCAAGCAGAGACTATTAGCTTATCCCTGAGAGACAGCCGCACTAAGTTCATTATCCTCCATGAGCCCGAGTGAACAAGAGAGTCCCCAGATGGCAGGGCACTTCAGGTGGATGCGGGTCCCCTAGACCAATAGCCCCTCCTTCCAGTTTACTCTCCCTTCTAATGAACGCCTTAAACCCACTCTATTTAAATATCTATAGGAGACCGATTGTGCGCAAGTTTTTTTCACACGTGCGCATGACTATCGTCGTGTGGTATCGCCCTGACCGTTGTTGTACCTCCTGCGGCGCTCGGTCTCAGTAATGAGGTCGTTTTGTAATCTGTCCCCGAGCAGATGGTCGCGATTCGGTCTGACGTATAGATGGATATATGAGGCATCAATCCTATCTTGATCCGTACTCATTAATTATGGTCATCTTATGTAACTATCGTGATGCTAACAAGCATGCCCAACAAATAAGCAAAACTACTTTTTATTTCTCTCTTTTAAAACAAAGGAGATAACCCAGTAGAATAGTTTAAATATATAGAATTACATTCTAAAAGTTTTATAATGAAGTAAAATACGCTGCAAATTATTACACAATGGTTTATTATTTTCAAATAACAATTTTAAGGTATAACTGTTTATATAGCTGTTGATAAACAACTTACTAATATGAAAAACAATAATTCAAAGGATAATATCATATCACTACCGCTGATTCAAAAATGCAATATCTCAGCTAGTTGTGAGCCATTTTCAATGATATTTTTTTCATTTTCTCGAAAATTGAATTCTCTGTCAAATGGCACTATTGATATTAATTTGTTTATTAATTATGAGAAACAGATTTTTTTTTTTCTTCGGATTCTATGCATCTTGAAACGTAAGCTCTCAAATTTCGAGGAGAAATAATTTTTTTTTTTGGTCGATTACAAAGGTTTATCATGGAAAATAACAGACAAAAATTATCAAGAAGACTTTAGCTCATAACAATTATTTTGTAATAAAATTAATTATTCGGAAGAAACATATATTGATAATAAATAGATGGTTCATAAATCTTCCTTATAAGTTTATTATACAATACATTACAAAATTTCTGATAATTTGCTACTAAAAATTCTTTAAGTGTATCTATTTATTATCAATATATGTTTCTTCCGAATAATTAATTTTATTAGGAATTAATATATGTAGGATGGCTACAACCATATGAAGAATATTAGTAGATTTTTCAGTGACAAATGATCAGAAATCCTAAAATATAAAGTAAAGTGAGTCCAGAAAATGGGGAAGACCCCCGAAACGTTGACTCCTAATTTTTGGTAATGTAACAATTAACTTATAAGGACTATTTAAGAACCATCTATTTATTATTGGTTATTTTTATAGCTATAAATTACTACTAATTACTATTTTTATGAAATAGAGCTAGTATATACCACGGCTTTTCTCACAAGTACATCATTTTGTGCTGATTTACACTTATCGAAGTTAATGCTAAAAGTAACTAAAACGTGATAACCCTTTTAACTATAACCAACAGTAGTACTACTAGTAAAAGTAGTATGTGCTAGTACAGCAGCTTTCTAAGCCCAAGGGCCGGGTTCAAACACAGTAGTTGGCCCCAGAATGTATCGGGCTGATGCGAAATTAATGGAGGTTTCCTCTATTGCAATATCTTAATTCCAATTGTGTAAACAAAGCTAATCCTAACATTGATCATTATTATACCAAAACAAACCTTATCTAATACCCTCTCTTTCATCATGAATTTGTTTAGTAAAATCGTTTTGTTCAGTGTGTTCAAAGGTGTGTCAAATCGAAAATGTCGAAGTGCGATTTTCGTCGAATTTATTTTTACGAATTTAAATTAGGGCGCAGCGCTGCGCAAACGGCTCGTAATATTAATGAAGTGTGGGGTCAGGGGGCTATTAATGAGTGCACGGTGCATCGTTGGTTCCAGAAGTTTCGCAGAGGAGATTTCGACCTCGAAGACAAGGAAGGTCGGGGCCGTCATCTTGCTCTGGACAACGACCAGCTGAGGTCAAAAGTGGAAGAAGACCCAACCAAAACCACACGAGAAATGGCGGCGGAACTCGGTGTGAACCAATCCACAGTTGTACGCCACTTGGAAGCAATTGGTAAGGTAAAAAAGTTGGCCAAGTGGGTGCCACACCAATTAAACGACCACCAAAAAAATCGCCGCTTTGAAATCTGCTCCATGCTTGTGACACGCAATAAAAAATGGATCTTATACGACAACAGAAGGCGTTCTAGCCAATGGCTGGGCAAAGATGAACAACCAAAACCTTTTCCGAAGCCCAACCTGCACCCAAAAAAGGTTATGGTCACAGTTTGGTGGTATAATGCTGGTGTTATTCACTACAGCTTTCTCAATCGAGGTGAGACTATTACTGCTGACAAGTACTGTCAAGAAATTGACAACATGAATCAAAAATTGCAACGTCTTTGCCCAGCATTGATGAATCGGAAGGGGCCGATCCTGCTCCACGATAACGCCAGACCACACGTTGCACAACCAACGCTTCGACGACTGCACGAGTTGGGCTACGAAGTTCTCCAACATTCGCCTTATTCACCTGACCTCTCTCCTACAGACTTCCACTTTTTCAGGCATCTGGACAACTTTTTGAGGGAGAAAAATTTTCAAAACCAGGACGACATTGAAAATTCTTTTCGTGATTTCATTGAGTCCAGGGATTCGGATTTTTTTTTTTGGTGGAATAAGAAAGCTTGTTGAACGTTGGCAAAAGTGCATTGATTCAGATGGAAATTATTTTGATTAAATATATATGGTTAAAGTAAAGATATGGCGTATTTACAATACCTACTAAAAACCTGCATTAACTTTGCATCAACCCAATATTTCAAAGAAATTAAAAATTCATGTTCGATGTTATAAATTTAGTTAAATATCCTATTAAACCTGAATAGGCACAATTTTGGACCCCCCAAGATATCATCGTCAGATTAGCTCCAGTAGCATAAAGTGGCGTTAACTAACGAACAAACTACTGTACACATCGAATAAAGATCATAATTTTATTCTGTCAAATTTACAATAGCCCACGAGTAGAAGTAGGCATACCTCTAATCACCCAATATGTTTTAGCTTTTAAAACTAATCATTGTGTATCGTCAACTTGTGGGTAACATGAATCCCATTCGTGGGTGAATATTTCATAGAACATGAAAATATAACCTGTAAATATATTTGTTACAAATTTGAAACTTTGCAACTACTGGTCAGATTATGATTTTGCTTTCATGAGTACTTATAATTTATAACTTGGATAGTTTTTGAGTTATTCCGAAAACTTATTTTTATAAAGGTTTTAGAATTTTTTTTGTAATCAACATGACGCGAAATCTTAATTATTTTATTCCAAGTTTATGGTCATTTGGTTGCTGGCTTTAACCCACTAGGCCACCCCGCTTCCAATGTACTATAACCGAGGACGTTTCAGCACTTTATATGTAAGTTGTAAACATAAATATTATTCTTTTTTTCTTTTAACCCGAAGAAGAATTCGAAACTAGAGGGTCTTCTGACTATAAAGTCGATCCAAGGCTTATACAAAAATTCTGTTATTATTAAGTAATGAATATGTTATCTAGCACTCGTCAGCTAATTGACATGCGACCGTCCTAAACCCTCCAAAATGCACTGGGTGTAAGTTATTCAGTAGAACTCTGGCAATTATGAAACTTGAATCTGGAAATGGTTATTCAAACAGCAAGCTACCATTACAAGTAGGGTCCACGCAAACCAGCTCTATTGTAGAAGGCAATAAAAATAAGCGGTAAATAGTGGCAGGTGGTGAGTTTCGTTGGGTATAATTGCCAGTATTATTGAGAGAGTGTGAAGTGTGAGAACCACTCGGACGTCCATTGAAGAGGCGCTCAAGAACCTTCATTACCAGAGGTGTGATATTACACAAGAGGTAATCGTTCTCTTTGTGCCTGGACAATGGCTCCAGGATCGGCGGGGAGTCTTCCGGGCCTAGCTTCCGGTCAGCGGGCCCTCGCACAGACCGCCCCTATCCACCCCCGGATCACATAGCTGTCCAGTTTGCAACATTTGCATAAACAATATAGATCTGTGTATTCAAGAGCGGCAGCAGATTGGAGGCTTACTAATCAGAATTGTATTAATAACTAATGGAAAACTGATACGGGTAGGGTTCGAAAACGTGTATTTTCTTTATGGTTTAGTAGATTTAAGTACCAAACTGAGTGTTACTAAATAATGGATCGGTGAAGGTGTAAGAGTCTGGTAAATCCAGCGCGCAACAGAAAAGGTGTCTGAAAATGAATGTATATATTGAGGATAGGTATATACTTATTCAAGAAAGTGGGTTCCCAAATATTAGAGAAAAAGCTGATTGCTGAGAGTGATTTAGGTCTAATCATTAATTACCTTTATCTATTTATCTATCTATCTATCTATCTATCTATCCATCTTATATATATATATATATATATATATATACATATATATATATATATATATATATATATATATATATATATATATATATATATATATGTACACAGTGTATCTCATAAATGTCTCGTTATTTTGTGAGAGCAGATACTCTAGACCTTAAATTGAACATAGAAGTTCATATAATTTATAGTCCGATTCTCAACGGTTTGGGAGAAAAAACAGGTTTTGGAATTCTTCTCATTGTCCATGGTTTTAATTCGACAGCAAACCTTTCAATATTTTGCACCATTTCAAAGCTACTTAAATTAATAAAAAAATTTCTGAGATCCGAAGTCTAAAACCAATTTAGTTATAATTGTTCCGCGTATATCGTTTATAATTTAATTCATTTATGCAGCCTATTCTGAAGAGGGAGAAAGATACCCGAAGCGTTAAGAACCTCGAATAATTTAATAGATAAAAAAAAGGTAAGAAGAAATACATTTTTGGAGGGGGGAGAGGGAGGGAAGGGGAAGGAGAGGGAGGAGGAGTATGGTTTTGTATCCTGCCCATGTTGGATTACAATAGTCAATTCGTTAGGATACTCTAAAAAGGTAATGTTCTTTAAAGAAATCGATAGATGTTTGAACTCAAACGTCGAAATGTCCGGTCCGTTCTGCAAAACGATTTACTATGGACGCAATCCTTTCGGATTTGCAGGGAATGAAGACAACTCATGCAACTAATTATGTTTGTCCCTCCGCTCTACGATGAAGACAGAATGTAAAACGCGAACCGACACGGCACCCTTCCGTACCGCAGGGTCGCTGGTGGGGCCTTGATTAAGGAGCTCCTGATAGGATGGAGGGGAGTATCGCGGATCATCCGGACAGATCTCATTTTCATATTAATTAGTAAGAAACGGTAACGGAATCATTCGCTAGCCGAGGCCTGATGGATGGTTCCTGACAGCCGCATTGCACACGCATGACTAACGACCTTGTCTCTCCCCCATCTTCATTACCCATTATCTCCTTACCATTTCTCATTCGCAACCTTCATTTTTTTTATTTTATCTGTTTATAATAAATTGTTTGTCTTGGTACTTACAATCTGAGCTGAGTGGGGGTGGGACATGGAAAACGTCTCATGAATCGCTTTATCACGACCCGTTGGATAATAAATCCCTCAGTCAATTTTTGGCTTAAAAGGTTAGTATAGCGATTAATGAATACTAAACTGCCATAAAAATACTGTTGTAGTTACCCCTTCCTTTATATACTCTCTTGGTGTTCAGTCTCATACGCACTCCAAATTAAATAACTAATTGAAACATTTAAGTCACAAGTAGCACTCAAAAGCGTGCCAAATCATATCAAAAGAGCTGAAAAGGTTGCACACGGATGTAAACGAACTAAAACAAAGGGGGTAATGTACTAATTTTAAAAAAAGGAAGAAAAAAAAAGAAATCTTAAATAATAACACTAAACAGATTGGCTATCTCGGGTTGCTTTTTTAGACATTTATAGTTTTCAGTCCACTTTTGTAAGAAAATTAAGACAGTGAAGCAAAAATTACAAACCTTAAGACAATGGTGCAACACTATTGCTGAATAGACCAAAAACACTTGCAATCGTAAAATGGCGTAGTATGGAAAATTGTTGACGAAACGTAATTCCCAAAGAGCTAAAACTACTAGACTCTATGAGCATTAAAAGGGCAAAATTTCCGAATTCAAGTCTGCGAGGAATAACAAATTCCTTGAAACATTCAAACGTAAAGACAATCCCATACATGGTAAGTTGGCACCTTTCCTTAATATCGATGACAGAAATTTTTTGAAAATTAAGAATTAGTTTTATATTTAAGTTTCCATAAACCAAGTGGAGAGCTCTATCCCTGATTATAAAATTTTAAACTAATTAACTATAGATATTAAAGATGCTGACTGAAATACTTAAAAGCATATTGGCCTACAAAAGAAAATTTCTCAAACAACTTAGCTACTCAGAAAAGCTAAAAAAAAAAAATGAGGCTATGAAAAATCAAATAAAAGAAAAAACAAAGAATTTCAAAATCCCAAATTATCACTGCTTGTAACAAACATGTCCTAGATAAATTAATCGTAAGATACCTTGATATTTCAGTTCGGGAATTATTACTAATATATGGCGTGAAAGACCACTTTTTATTTCACTTACTGTGTTTAAGGGCAAAGTATGTGTGTGAAAATGAATATCCAGTTTTAACGAAATACACATTTAAAGTTATAAATACAAAATGTAACAAATAAAAAGGTGAGTTATAACTAACCACTTAGAAACAAATAATATTTGAATTACCAGAAGTTACAACCTTTTCTAAAACTACCGAGCATTTTAAAATCACTTTCATTTCTAAAAAGATAAAACTCGTTACGGTAAAATTATATTAATATGTTAGTTTATTCTAAAAATAGTCGAACTATAATATATTATAAATTTCTGTTCTTCTAAATTCCTATTTCGTGATTCTGTAAAATAACTATATTACATGTTTACTCACTGTCACAACAGTCACAAATTTCAATTGTACTGATTCACTGATACAAAAATTTCAATGCATTATGCTTGTTGAACATAAGACATGATATCACATTAGAATACCGGGAAGCCCTAAGTTTTAGAAAAAATATTTCTAAACACGCAGGTAAGAGAGTGTGGGACCTTATTTTAGTAAAATATTCGAGAGTTCCAGTTCCCATATAATTCATAATAGCTTTAAGGTTTACGAGTTTTTGATCCTAACCGTATTTTTCTTATTGATTAAAATAGTTTAGTGAGCGTGCTCTGCCCCGCACAGATTTGTAAAGTATGAATGGATATGAACTTACCATGTATTTTGTCTATAAGACCCACAGGGGAACGGTACCGTTAGTGTTGATCCATAGTTCGATAAGCCTCTTAATAAGCTAATGGTTTGCAACTAAAAATACATCTCACTATTTATCACAACCAAAACTTCTTGGATCGATGCAAAGGTTGAACACGCAGTCAAAAATATTTCGCGAGGTAAAGTAAATGAATGTATGTTCATTTAAAATGGTTCTGTTGAAATTAACACTGAAAATAAAAAATAAGTTATTGACATTGATGGAAATCTCCCAACTTCTGTCCACTGTAGTTTCCAGCTAACATTAATTCAGGAATTGTTATGAAAAATTTGCAATAGCGGAATCTCCTCATAAGCTTCGCCGAGACACAGTTAATGCAAGTGGCCATGAGTTAACGGGTAACAAAATCCTTGTTAAACCGTCTTCGAAAGCCTAAAGGTGGTCCTGGGCCTGTGGATGGGATGTTAAGTCTACCATTCAGCCGGTAGGCTTTCAGGACTCCTCTGTAGGGCCAGATTAGCCACATGAGCTAAAGACGGTTAAAAACCAACTAAACAAGGTTTTCATTTTCTATTCAGCTGAACATTATGTGATTACCCCAGCAATGATCCTCTGAAACTTAAAATATGACTCGGTCACGTCCTGGTTATTAAACTCGGTATAGCCTTGCCCCTACGAGAAACATACCAACTAAAGCCGAGGTAGTGGAAAAAAAAAAACAAACTTTTTTAATCTTGCCTAGATGAACAAAAAAGCTCGATTTATTTATGTACCTACTCAGGGAGGGATCATCTATTCTACGGATGTTTTTATGACTAATACATTCTGAGAATAGTAATTACATTAACCTTACCGTAATTTTGATTATTCTTTAGCGATCTCTATTCAGCTTAAAAGCGTAGAATTTCAGTTCGCAAGGCAAGTCGTATAGTTAATATCTCTGCCGAACACTTTATACATTCTCAGGTCTGCCCATTATCATTTCATAACCTAAAATTAACTGAATAGGACAAGAAACAGAGAAAGAGATTGGTGTTTGTATTAGATTTACAATCTTGCGTAATTTGGACTCCTTTATATTCCACTGTTTAATCCTCTACCAATTTCATGTACTAGGGTTTAAGAGGTCGTATGTCATATTTCGCTAAGCCTGAGAGAGACCTCAACTCTGAGAGACAGCACTCCTCAAAGTTTCTTCCTTGGTCAGCATGAAGTTCCATGGGCACCCCAAACCGACTGACGAGCTGCTTCACGAGAACATCGGCAACCGTGGCGGCCTCCTGATTCGGAAGGGCGTAAGCTTCCACCCACTTTGAAAAATAATCCATGGCCACGAGAATAAATCGGTTGCCATTATCTGTCACAGGAAAAGGGCCAGCGATGTCTACCGCTATTCTCTCGAATGGTGCTCCTACGTTGTATTTCTTCATAGGTGCCTTCTTTTTCCTTATCGGTCCATTAGAGGCGGCACAAGTTGCACACCGCCGGCACCAATCTAACACATCGTCCTTGAGGTTTGCCCAGTAAAAGCGTTCCCGAACCTTTTCTAATGTCCGGTGAACTCCAAGGTGGCCACCAGATGCTCCATCATGTAGTTCCCTCAGTACTTCGGGCACTTTAATCTTTGGTACGATGAGTTGTAGTCTCCGCTGATCTCCCTCCGTGTTCTCCAATGCTCGTTTTCAGCAGACCTTTGTCCAGTAGAATGGAGTCCCATTGAGCCCAATAGGTTTTTATATTTTTCGACATTGGAGCAACATCCTGCCAGCTTGGTCTCCTTTGGCCTGATAGCTTCCATTCCCTTATTTGTTTCAAGTCCGGGTCCTCGTCCTGTTCCTTTGCCACTTGTGTGTCCTGCCAACCGTCGGTAACGACCGTAGTCCGCAACACTGTTGCTTGCTTTTCTTCTTGTCGAGAACAATGCTTGCATTCCCCATCACAGGGTCTCCTTGAGAGCGCATCCGCATTCCGGTGACTCGTTCCAGAACGATGAGCAGATTCGAAGTCATATTCCTGAAGGCGCTCGATCCACCGTGCAACTTGTCCTTCCGGTGACTTGAATCGCAGCAGCCACATTAGAGCTGCGTGGTCCGTTCTCAGTAGAAATCTTCTTCCATACAGGTATTTATGAAAGTGCTCTATGGACTTAACCACTGCCAGAAGCTCTTTCCTTGTGACACAGTAGTTGCGTTCTGGAGCCGACAGTGCTTTGCTGAAGTACCCAATAACCTTTCTTCCCCGTCTTGGAGTTGGGAAAGGACGCTTCCAATAGCAGTGTTGCTGGCATCTGTATCAAGAATGAACTTGCCCTCGGGACGTGGATAGCTTAGAATAGGCGCACTACTCAATTTCTTCTTTAACTCCTCAAATGAAGCCTGACACTCGCGATCCCAAAGGAAAGTCCGTTTTTCCTCAGTGAGCCTGGTAAGAGGTTTTGCGATGTTGGCGAATCCTTTCACGTACCTCCTGTAGTAGGTGCAGAGTCCGAGGAAACTTCTCACTTGGTGCTTATCTCGAGGTGCTGGCCAATTGGTGATCGCTGTAATCTTCTCTGGGTCAACAGCAACTCCGTTGTCTGATACAACATGCCCCAGGTAGTTGACTTGCCTTCGGAAGAGATTGCACTTCTTCGGGTTCAGTTTTAGATTGGCTGCACGCAGCCGTTCGAAGACCCGCTCCAGATTCTCCAGATGGTGAGTAAAGGATTTTCCCAGTACAATGATGTCGTCCAAGTAAACCAGGCATATCTCCCAAGAAAGGCCTCTTAAGACGCTTTCCATCAGCCTCTCGAACGTTGCAGGAGCATTGCAAAGCCCGAATGGCATTACCGTAAATTGCCAGAGGCCAGTGCCGATTGAAAATGCCGTCTTCTCCTTATCTTCCGGTGCCAATCCAACCTGCCAATATCCACTGCGGAGATCCAAGGTAGAAAATAGTTTGCAACCCTCTAGTGTGTCCAGCGTGTCGTCAATCCTTGGGAGTGGGTAGCTGTCCTTCTTCGTGGCGTTGTTCAAAAGACGGTAATCTACGCAGAATCTTGTCGTCCCATCCTTCTTTTTCACCAGTACGACAGGAGACATCCATGGGCTACTCGAGGGCTCGATGACACCATCATTCGCCATATCCTTAATAATCTCCTCGGCATCCTTTCGTTTAGCTAGCGGCAGCCTCCTCGGATCTGTCGGATGGGCTTTGTATCCCCGGTGTCAATTTTGTGCTGGACGATGTTCGTTCTACCCCGTGGTCCTGAGCTGATCTCGAAAATGTCCTGCCATCGGGTAATCAGTCTCTTCACGATTTCGCTCTGTTCAGGCGAAAGTTCTCTGCATGATTCCTCCACGAATCCTTTTAATTCTTCGGGTAGTCCTCGTTGCTCGGTGGGGTTGCGTTGTAGCTGTCGGACTACTGAGGTAGCGGCCGTACATTCTCCGACTGGTGTTCCTCTCTTTAGTGTCACCGGGGAAGCTGTTCAGATTCATCAGTCGGATTGGGGTGGTATGTCCGACCTTGATGAGAGACCTTGCAACCAGAACACCGCGTCCGACTTCCTGCTCCTCGTGCTTCCCAGGTTCAAGTAGAAGACATTGACCCTCCGGTAGTCGTCCATTGATCGTCCCATGCGTCAGAATTTGACTCCGTGCAGGTAAAGTGGTGTCTTCTAGTAGGAGTACTCGTGCATAGAGGTCCTTTCCCTGCCGAAGGATGACCTCTTCGTCTCCCCGCGTCATCACACCTCTCGACATGTCCAGCTTGATCCCGTATTTGATCATCAAGTCCATGCCGAAGATGACTTCCTCATCTATTTCCGCCACGAGAACGCGGTGCTCTAGACGTTGGCCCCCGATGAAGAAAGTGGCAACTGTCTCCCCGTAGACCTCGGCTGGCTGTCCTGTGGCTGTCCGTAACGCCCAAGTGGTAGGTGACATCTTCTCAGCGTTAACTGCCTTCGGGTTCAGTATTGTCATGGTTGCGCCGGTATCCAGCAGAAAACTCCGCAGCTGCCCGTTCACCATTCCATCCACATAAAAACTATTTGTCTTGCTCCCTATTGTCGCGATTCTCACGGCGACCCTGGGCCTTCGATGCTACGGGTTGACAGTTGCCCCTTCCCATCAACCCTCCTTAGTTTTCCTGTGGCTTTTTCCGGCTTTCTGGTAGGACACTTGCTTCTGGGGTGTCCAAGTTGACCGCAGCTCCAACAGCGTATCTCATTTTTGCGTGTCCTGAGGGCTTCCAAAACCTTTGTTACTATGCCCTCGATGGTGGAGGCCGCGTTACGCTCCGCTTCTGCCGCTCGAACTCGTGCATGTCCACGGACTGACTGCCTGACAGCCTCGAATTCCATGGCCTGCGACAATGCATCGCCCAAAGTTTTAGGGCGTGCGAGTTTCACTGCCTGTTGGGTTTCCGGGTCTCGAAGTCCATCCAGGAATTTGTCGATAGCCAAGCTCTCGTAGACGTCGTCGGTGACCGTTGGGTAGGCATTCCTCACTAGCCGGGCGATATCTGCTTCAAATTCCTGCAGCGTCTCGTTGGTCTTCTGGACCCTGTTCTTTAACTGGGAACGGTATAGTTGGTCCATGTGGCGATGGCCGAAACGCATCTCCAGTCTTCTCATCAGCTCACCGTAGTTGCACCGCTCAGACATGGGCATCCCCTGTAGCACTCTTAATGCGTCTCCACGCAAGGCTAGGCACAACGCTGATGCTTGCGTCTCCTTTGACCACCCGTGGATCGAAGCTGCTGTCTCGAAGAGAGTCATGTAGTCCTCCCACGGCGTCTTCCCGTCGAACAATGGGATGGTGTTGTGCGTTGGTGGCATCCCAGCATTGGCGGAGGGAATGGTGTTGTGAGGGCTTCTCTCAGAGGGTTGGTCGGTGTCGATTGTCGGTGGGTTGCTCATACGTTCTTCTAGAGCTTCTATTCTTACCTTAAGTTCATTTTCTACTGAATCTACTTTTTCTCCTAATCTAGATTCTACATCAGCTAACTTATTATCTACACTTTCCATTAACTTAGTTTCTAAATTGCCTAACTTAGCCTCCAATGTATTTTTAACAGTACTTAATTCATTACCTAACTTCTTTTCTACATTACCTAACTCATTTTTAACAGTACCTAACTCATTTTTAACAGTACCTAACTCATTTTTAACAGTGCCTAATTCAGTTTTAAAAGTTGCAGACAACTTACTGAAATCATTTTCAAACGTAATCTCGTCTGGATTTTCCCCTGAATCAACAAAAAATTGGCGCAAGCGTTGTTGCAGTACTAATTTCGTTCCGGAAGTATCCAGATCTCGTTCTTCTAACTCCCGTCTTAAGTCTGCAACTTTTAAATCATTCAGTCTAACACTCTGAGAAGTCATTTTCCACACAGTAGCCCAATAATTACAAAAACAAGAAAACCAAAATTATAACCATTTACAATGATCCCACTTCTGACACCAAATTGTTACGGGCTACGGGGTGTGAGAAATGAACTACTCCAGTTTACAAATTACAAATATTTATTAAATACAGAATGTACAAATACAAAGGGATTACTAACCACTATAGTTACAATAATAATTGAATTACCAGCTTAACTACTAAACAGTCGACATATAAAATCAGGTATTCCTAACAAATAAACTACTTACGTAAATTTATACAATATGCTAGATTTATTCTAAAACTTACAACTATAAGTTATATATAAACTACAGTCTTCTAATTTCCCACCGACCGGTTATCACAATACTGACACACAGTTTCACTACACTGTCACACTGTCACGAACGGTTCACTGTCACTGTTCACTGATACATCACAGATGCTTGTTGAGCCGGATTAAGACTGACTCACCTAGACTCAGGGGACCCCTATTTGTACCACCGCCGAATCTTCTAGACCCGGGCGCAGGTAGGGTGGTGGGCCTTTCCAGGCACTTCGAGGACTGTCCAGGTCCAGAAGTCTCTAGCCTCATCTAGGCCCCTCCAGGCGTGGTCCACCCGTCATTGTCTTGACCGTAGCACTATAATAGAACATTAACGATACTATAATTGTTAATAATGCTCCATAATAAGAACCCTCAGGGGAACAGAGGGTCTTCAGGTGTTGTCCATTAGTCTCGGATAAAGCCATTCTAATAATAAGCTATATGGATTTTGTCCATTAAAATATAAATATCAACTATTTATTCGAAAAATGAATTTCTTAGAATCATGCAAAGGATTGAACAGCTCAGAAAAAATAATTTTGCGATTTGTGTTTAAGTAAAAATAAATTAATGTTCATTTAAAATGGTGTTTGAAATGACGTGAAAATAAAAATAAAATATATTATCACTAAATTTTGATAAATACATCTCCCACTTACTTCTCTACTAGAAATAGATTTTTCAAGCTAACATTTATTATAAGAATTGATAATAAAAATTTTCATAGGGATCTCCTGTAGCATAACAGCCTTCAAAGCCGAAGGACACTGGTTCAAACCTGCAGGTGGCCCTTTTTTAATGGGAGTAAAAAATCCTTAATTATACCGTTCTTCGGAAGGGACGTAAAAAGTTGGTCCTGAGCCTGTGCGATGTCAGGCACTCGTTAAAGATCCCTATCCAAATCCAACCTGGATAGGTAAAATTTAGGACTCCCACTGTAGTATCGTCCGATTAGCCACAGTAGCATAAAGAAACGTTAAATAAACAAAGTTTTCATAGATATTCCCAATTACAGCTGAACATTATGTGATTTACCCCAGCAACCAGATGCCCTGAAACTTAAAATAAAATGACTTCGAGTTCACGTCTCGGTGCCGGGGGCTTTAAACTCGGTATCCATCCCCCGCTCTTGCCCCCTGGTACAAGAAACACCTAACCAACTAAAGGGGAGGTAAGGGTAGAGAAAAAAAAACTTTCATATTAATTTTGCACAGATGAAAACAAAAGAAGGTGATTTATATAATATGAAAATAAACTAAATTACTCCAGAGGAAGGAATTTTGGAAGATCGATATTTACGGTCTGTCATTTTCTATACTATAATTTTTTACTATTTCAATGAGAATAACAGCTAAATTATATTAAAACCTATTCAAATACACATTAATTTTATTTTATTTTGTTTAACATTCTCTATTAAAGCGATAAAAGTAATTTTAATGTTCAATGTCAATGGCAATGTTTCGTATATATTTTATATGAAAATTAAGAACTCCAGCCGAAAGACTTTTATTATTATTAAAATATCTCAGTTCATTATTAATCCATTTCTACTAACCCTAAACTATTAACTGGTAAGTTGACCGAGAAAAAGAAAACGAATGAAGAAAGAGATGTGTTTTGTATTAGATTTAAATCTTGCGTTAATTTTGGGACTCCTTTATATTTACCTATGCATGTATTAAATATACCTAACCACCCTTAAAATTACATGTACTATATTGTTTATATATAAAGGTGTATAGTATGGAGTAGACGCTAAAGCCCATGAGATGAGACCATAAATCTGCTGAGAGAGCAGTCACCCCGGAGACCACTGTCAACGATAACGTGGCTATTTACTCCTGTAAATTGGCCACTAAAGCAGCTACAGTCCTAACTGCTCTAACACATTACCTGATTGGTTATCTCAGCATCCGCCCTCTGTTTCTAGCCAATAGTAGCAATTAACTTAAAACACTTCCGATGTAAATTTACGAAATGGTCCCTAGGGTCACATAAGCCAGTCTGTCTGTTTAATCCGATGTTCGCTAACCGATCCCAGTCTTCGGACCTCTTCTAACACGATTAGTTCTCTTTTAATGCCTACTCTTCAGTCATTAGTGCTGTATATTGTTATGTATTTCAATCACCTATTTGTACCTAGTTTGGAATGGACAATGAAACCTAAATTGGCTAAATGAATGATGTATACTATGCTAATTTTTTTGAAGGAAAGGAATATTACAGATTATATTTATTAATTATGAGAGAGTTCATCTAATTATGATCATAACACTTTATTACTTTCACTTACTATTAGTAAGGGAAAGTATTGCGATCGTGAAAATTTTCGACTTCCAGTTTTCAACGGAAATACACCTTTTAGGGTCCCCTGAGTCCAAATAACCAAGTCCCGAAAAAAAGGTGTGTGTGTGTTCGGGCGGAAACGGTAAGTCCTATGAATCTGAAATTTCATATTTAAGACAAATATACGCCCGAGAACTTACAAAACTTTTTTTTTTATTAAAATGAGCTTACGAGAAAAGCCATTTTATACCATGCATTTTGCACCTTTTTTCGATTTTCTCGAAAACGGTTCGGACGATTTTGATTAATCTATCGATGTAAAATTTAATAGGCTTCAACGTCATGTAGGTTTCATTCTGATTAAAATTGATTGACAGGGCCTGTATGCCGATATTTTAAAATTTCTTCTTCTAAAGTACCTTTAATTTTGTTGATTCTATAATAATAATAATAATAGGCTTACCGAACCCGAAGGTTAGATGCCGATACCACCAAACTTCGCCTGCATAGACCCGTCCAATGTTCACCGGTCAAGCCCAAGCCCCCGAGATCAGCCTTAATGCAATCCTCCCATCGACACTTCGGCCTACCTTTCGGACGCCTACCAGTCGGTTCAGCGAATACCAACTTTCTCGGAATCCGTTCCTCACTAAGCCCAACAACTTTACGCGCCCATTTGAGTCTCCGCGATGCTATCAACTCAATTATATTCACAGGGTACAAACTCCGCAATTCCGCGTTATGCAACCTTCTAAACTCCCTAGTGGCCTCATCTCTCTTTGGACCAAATATTTTACGCAATACCTTATTTTCGAAAACCTTAAGCCGCTGTTCATCCTTTAAAGTAAGCGGCCACGTTTCACATCCGTAAAGAACCGTTGGAAGAATAATAGTTTTATAAATTCTAAAACTACACCGTTGTATTCCAATTTTTTCTCTAATATTTGACGTAAGGAAAATATTTGGTCAATAGTCGAGCGATTCCGCCTAAAACCACATTGGTAATCTCCGATAATTTCCTCAGCGTATTCCGTGATTCGACTAGTTAGAATTGACGAGAATATTTTATAGCATACTGGGAGAAGAGAGATCCCACGATAGTTGTTACAATCCGACCGAGGTCCTTTTTTGTGAATCGGAATAAGTATTGATTCTTTCCATTCTTCGGGCATTTTTTCAGTTTCCCAGATCTTTTTAACTAAAAAATGTATTTTGGAAACGCCCGCTTCTCCACACGCCTTGATTAATTCACTCGTGATATTATCATTTCCTGCGGCCTTATAACGTTTTAATTTTCCTATCGCCATTTCGACTTCCTCTTTACTCGGTGCGTCTATCCATGGTTCAGCGCTCTGATATTCAGAGAGAGGAGATTGATTATTATTTTCCGTATTTAAGATGCCGTCAAAGTGTTGTTTAAATTTATTTAATATCTCAGAAGGATCCGCAATTATATTGTTCTTTGCATCTTTAACCGCATTCAATAGAGGTTCAAATCTTTTACGCGATTTGTTTATACCTTTGTACATTTCTTACTCTTACGTTATTTTCGATTCTGTGTTTTTCTATTTCTATTATTTTGCCTTTAAGATACTCTCTTTTCTTATTTTTTAACAGTTTTGAAGTTTCGTTTTTTACTAACCGAAAGTAAGCCACATTATTATCGCTTGGATTATTTAAGGAATTCAGTTTAGCGGTTTTTCTTTTTTCGCACATATTTTGACAATCCCTGTCGAACCAAGGTTTGTTCTTTTTATTTTCGATTTTTCCAAGACATAAATTACCGACCTCTTTAATATTATCCCTGATCCCTTCCCATAGTTTGTTTACATCTTTGTGTTCCTCGTCTGAAGATTCCAAAGCTTCGAACCGATTTTTTACTTCTATCGCGAATTGTATTCTAATTTCGAGGTTGTTCAATTTAACTAAATCAAAATTCTCGGGACGAATATAGTTCGGTGTTCTCTTTTTTGTATTTAGTTTTTGTCGAAGTTTCGCGATTACTAATTCATGATCAGAACCGCATTCTGCACCTCGATACGATCTCACGTTAATTATGCTACTTTGCCATCTGTTTTGTATTAAAACATGATCGATTTGATTCCGCGTTTGTCCATCCGGTGATGTCCACGTATACTTATGAATATCCTTACGTTTAAATGTAGTGCTTTTGATTACTAGGTTTTTCGAAATGGCAAAGTTTATTAGTCGGGTCCCATTATCATTACTATATTCGTGCAAACTTTCTTTACCGATTGTAGGACGATATACTTCTTCCCTTCCAACCTTTGCGTTCGCGTCGCCTAGTATTATCTTAATGTAATTTCGCGGTAACTTATCGTAAACCGACTCTAGTTTATCATAAAATTCGCATTTTACTTCATCATCACTGTCTTCGGTGGGAGAATGAATGTTTATAAACGCGATTTTAAACCAACGCCCTTGAAATATAGCAACCGATATTCTTTCACTAAAGAACTGTACGTCCCGTAATGCGGAAAGAAATCTATTCCTAATCAGAAACCCGGTACCTAGACAATAATTAACGCTCCCCCCGTACCAAATAGTATACTTTCCTTCTGTTAACGAACCCTCCCCTGGCCAGCGAACCTCTTGTAATGCAACGATATCTAAATGGTACCCCTTAACTTCATTCGCGACCGACTTTAACCCACCTGCCGTATTTAAACTTCTAACGTTCCACGTCCCTATTGTTAGATCTCTAATTAGAGATCTAACAATAGAGATCTGATTCTATAAAAATAAACAAATTGTCTTGTTAGCATTGATAAATAACAGCTAAATATGTAAGTTGTGCGAATTTGAAAAACAACTATACGAGAAAACTGAAAAAATATTTTTTTAATGCCATTTTTTGTTTTTTAGCATAAGAACAGTAATATGATATACTGTTTTAAAGCTAAATATTTTAGAAAAAATATTATCTTATACAAAAGCTTTTACAAGTTAATAGAGAGTGATGAAAAGCCAATAAAACTAACTGATTATGTTAAATAATAATATGATAGATTTTTTAATAAAACGCACATGTTTCTATAGAAATTCCATTTAATTAATTCTTTTCTAGTTTCAATATTTTTTTTATTTCTAACTGTATTTGATAATTCTATAATCTATTTTAAAACGAGGTAAGTGAAAGTCGTGTGTTGCCTGCGCCCGATTTATTGAGTTCAAGTCAGATATGTGAATGTTTACTTAATAATAGCTATCTTTTACATTCCGTATTAAACATCTATTATGGCGTAGACCACTTATTTAAATTTATATGGATTAATTATCTCAAGTATTAACATATTTTTCTTTTCCTCAGCCTCTAATCCTTTATTAACTAATTTGAATAAATAAATGAACTAATTTCAATAATCCTGTCAATATTTTATCTGATTGAAGTATTTGGATCAGATACTTATACTGAACAATTTAGCAAGTCTAAAAAAACAATACATTCCTCATAAACTTGGATTAAATACTTAAAACATTCTTCAGTATGTTAATAGTTTGTATGAAACCAATTTATGGGCATTATAGAAATGGATGTATATTGATAGTTATTGTGCAAAGGATTGCAATTATATGATAAAGATTCACATATAAAAGTTTAAATATTTTCAACGAATAAGGTAATGTACATACGGGAACATGTTATGAAGTTTCAAAAAATGGAGCATTGGCTATTGTTGAACGGACTTAAGATTTGAAGGATTGAATAAATTTAATGCTGAAAAATTTAGTAGTCCTCTACAGTTCTAGAATAGCCTGATGAAAAGCCGATAAAACTGACTGATTATGTAAAATAATTATACGATAGATTTTTCAATAAAACACACATGTTTCTATAGAAATTCCATTTAATTAATTCTTTTCTAGTTTCACTTTTTTTTTTTTATCTCTAACTGTATTTGATGATTCTATAATCTATTTTTAAAACGAGGTAAGTGAAAGTCGTGTGTTGCCTGCGCCCGATTTTTTGAGAGTTCAAGTCAGATATGAGAATGTTTACTTAATAATAGCTATCTTTTACATAGTCTATTTTTATTTAAGTTATGAGTTTGTTTTCCATTGAATTATAAGAATTTCTGTTCAATAGTCAATATACTAGTTAGTATTGCCTATTTAACTCTTTCTTTCAGGTATATTAAGTGGGTCCATGTTAGTCTCATATGAGTGAGAATTAAGATATCGGTCATTATATGAGTAAGGAAGAAGTAGGTGGACAAAATTGTTTGGCTGGCAGGCTTTGTATTATAGGATGGGAGCGACATGCTGATGATTAATTGAATTTCGGGCGCCAATTTTGCACAATTGAAGGGTCGGAGAGAAGTAAATATTTAAAAATTGAAAATAAGAGTAGGTAGTTAATTATCGGATTTATTTTATTTTTTATTATGATTAAAGTGGCTCTATTGGTTCGACAATTTCGTTCATATACTTATTCATAACTCACCAATATACGATACTTAAATATAATTACTAGAATTACTTATAAAGCTAGAATTACCTCATACATACCATTTTTCGGTAATTGGACATTTACATTAGGGGCACCATAAAACTTGTATTTCCGTTGATAACATGAATTCGAAAATTTTCACTCTCGGAATACTTTCTCTAACTATATACTTCATATATAGGTATGTGGAAGTAAAAAGTAATACGTAACAAATACAGTCGTATAACTTATTATAAGCGTAAAGACCTATAAATAGAAGTTAAAGTCTTATGAGATAATTTTTTATTTTTCTGTTATACGTTTCGAAAGGAATCAGAAAGAATGTCTCTGAAAACACTTACTATTACTAAAATTAAACTTGAAAAAATTATTTCTATCTAGTAAAATAAGTGAAAGATGTGTGGTGCGTGCACCAAAGTTTGACAAAATCACCTTAGGAATGTTTTAAGCAAACTTTAAAATTTCTAGCCGACAGGCTTATATATTAAATATGGTCATTGGCTGACAACAAGAATTCAAGAATATTCCAATCGTGAAAAGTGCCCTTTTCTATCTGTATGGTATGCTTCCTAATTGTGTAATTATTTAATAGTAATAAGAAGATATAATATTAGGGTCCTCTGAGTTTAAACGTCCAAGTACTGCAAAATAGTTTGTATGTGTATGTGGTAAAGTCTAGGTCAAAAACGAGAAGTTGTACGAAACTGAACTTTCATATTTATTTATCATAATAGGGGTACTCACTACGTTTGCTATAGCATGCTATTTGTGTTATTTTGCTAAACCCGTCGAGTTTCTACAGTTATTTCCTATAATAAATTTATAAAATAATAATACAATATTTACTGATTTTAAAACTTTAAACACAATTTTCTCTATCCCTAAATTATTTTGGGGTTACCTGTAGCATGGTGGTTAGCATAACAGCCTCCTATGCCCAAGGTCCCGCTCGGGTTCAAACCCGCAGGTGGCCCTAGGATTATTTAATGTGAATAAGAAATCCTTAGTTATGCAGTCCTTCGGAGGGGACGTTAAAAGGTGGTCCCGAGCCTGTGCGATGTCAGTGCTTGTTAAAGATCCCTATCCTATTGAAATCTAGATAGACAAAATTTATGACCCCCACTGTAGCATCGTCCGATTAGCCACAGCAGCATAAATGGACGTTAAATAAATAAGCAAACAAACAAATCTGTCTCCAAAAATAACTGAGTGGGCGTATTTATGGGTGACATTTCATTTTTTCATTCAATTTTTTCTGTTTTTTTTTTTATTATTATTCGCTGATTTTTGGTTAAAAGACACGAATAAACATAATGTAATCAAACAAAATATTCATACATTTTAATGCGATCAATATTTCAGAGTTATATGGTAGCTTTGTACAACATTACTGCCTAGATCTGTTGCACATTTTCCTCCGCCTCATTAATCGTATAAGTGATGATTCAGAGAACAGAGACTTAAGAGATTAGCTCGAGGGCCAAGTCCCACGTAGGTCTGGATATCGTTACAAATACCTTTGAAGTGGACAGAGCCTTTCAGAGATGTGCTCGTTATCTGGCTCCTCGCCTCAGGTACCGCCAGGGGATGGGCACTGACTCCACCGTCCAGCGGGGGTTCCTTTGTAGTCGATGAGCTGGCCGTCTTCTGCGGGGGAGGCACCTCAAAGGAGTACGTGGAGTTGGTCCGTCCGCGTCCACTGATTGCGGTCTCTTTGAAGTCTCTTCTTAGCCATTGCGAGAAAAATACTATCACTTTACACTTAAGGCTATTGAAGAACACTCTTATTCATGTGAACAAGAATATCCTTTGTAAAAAATACTGGAAATTATTAGACAATGGTTTGTTATTTAAAAATAATAATATGGTAGTATTACATTTTACAAAGTCGAATAGGTAATTAACTTATATTTAAAGAGTGTAAATTAATAAAAGAGTTGAAGGAAAATTACTAATCACAACTGCCAAGTAAAAAACGCTAAATCCCCGTTATTTCTTAACCGATTCACAAATTTTTGTTTTGTTTTTTGTATGAACTTTAATTATCTGTCGATTATCATGGACATTATTTGGTTCTACGCATTAATTTTTTTCTTGGACGATTATATAGTAGGTAGGTAAGGTGTTTTAGGGCTATAAATTTCTAGATTATTACGCCCGTGGACGATTATATAGGTTTATTATTGAAAACAAATAAACCAAAATATAATAAACACCCTTCACGAATAGCTTTTGAAGAAACAATGAACGGAACTGAAAATTAATTTGAGCCCATTTAGATAGTAATAAAGGTCTTCTTAATAAATTATTTATTACTAATTTAATAGCTTCAAATTGATTTACAAACCATATGTAAATTTAATTCATTAATCAATCACTAATTAAGGAACATCGTGACTAATCAAAACTTTCAAAACATCTAAGTGTTAAATATTAACACTTAATGGACTGATTTGGTAGAATTTGAACAGTATACATGATGACATGGATGATGAACGTGAAACATTCAGATCCATATATGAAATTAGTTTGTTAATTTTTTTTTTTTTTTTTTAGAGTATTCGATATTTAATTTTTAAAAATAGACCTGATGTGTTTTTTAAGTTGTACATATTACATTAATAAATGGATTTCGATTCGTTTTATACTAACAGAGTATGTATACTCATGTTATTTTAAGAACTGTTTGAATTCTCGCAGATCATAATATGTTAACAGTGATTTACATCCAAAGTGTTCTATTTACATCTTTCATTTATTTAGGAATAAATTTATTATATCCTTGACGCAAATGTTTATGTGTGCATTATATCTCAGTGTTCATATAACCAAAATAAATAAATTAGTGTTAGTGTGAAATAGTATTTTAGTTCATGTCTTGAACTAAAATAAAAATAATTAAAAATTTACGAAAATATATAGTTTAACATATAAATATCCTTCTATCAAGGGATATACCAGTTTACTAATTACTAATCTATTTTTTATGATTACTGAAAAATATAAATTATTAAAAAGTATTAAAGAAAATAGTTCTGTTAGGGAATTCGCTTAAAATGTTATTAGGAGTTCTTAGGTTAGGATCATTTTAACTATATAGTTTACTAGCTGTAACCCACGGCTTTGTTCGCGAATATTTCATTTTGTCTTTATTCAAATTTGTATAAATGCGTTAATGATTGGTAACTCTAAAACTTTTATGATGGATCAGTTGTTTGGGGATGTGGTAACAAAGAAACTACCAATAAAAAAAAAACTTCTTCTTTATTACTTTCACTTACTATCTATAGTAAGGGAAAGTATTGTGATCGTGACAATTTTTGAATTTTAGTTTTCAAAGTAAATACACGTTTTAGGTCCCCTGAGCCCAAATAACCAAGTCCCGCAAAAAGGTTTGTGCGGGATCACTTGTAGCTGGGTGGCTAGCGTAACAGCCTCCCATGCTAAAGGTCACAGGTTCAAACCCGCAGGTGGTCCTAGGATTTTTTTAAGGGAGTAAAAAATCCTTAGTTACGCCTGTCCTTCGAAGGGGACGTTAAAAGGTGGTCCCAAGCCTGTGCGATGTCAGGTACTCGTTAAAGATCCCAATCCTAATAAAACCTGGATAGGCAAAATTTAGGACTCCCACTGTAGCATCGTCCGATTAGCCATAGTAGCATAAAATGACGTCAAATAAATATACAAACAAACAAAAAGGTCTCTGTGTGTGTGTCCGTGTGTGGTAACTCTCGGGCGGAAACGAAAAGTCCTATGAAACTGGAATTTCATATTAAAGACAAATATATGCCCGAAACGTTACAAAACCTTTTTCATCAAAATGAGCTTACCAGAAGAGCCGCTTTATACCATGCATTTTGCACCTATTTTCGATTTTCTCGTAAACAGTTGAGACGATTTAGATTAAACTCGCTATATCAATGTAAAATTTAATAGGCTTTAACATCATGTAGGTTCCATTCTCATTAAAATAGTCTGACAGGGCTTAAATGCCGATATTTTAAATTTTCTTCTCCTAAAGTACCTTTAATTTTGTTGATTTCAAAAACATTGGAACATCATCTTATTAGCATTAATAAATAACCCTTAATATGCAAGTTGAGCGAATTTGTTAAACAACTAGATGAGAAAAGTGCAAACATCTTTTTTTTATGAATTTTTGTGGTTTTGAACAAAATAATAGTAATATAGATGTATAATATACCGTTGGAAAGCTAAAGTTTTTAGAAAAAATATTATTAAATAAACGGAATTATAAAGGTTAATGGAGAGTGATGAAAAGTCGATTAAACTAACTGATTGTTGTAGATAGAAATGTGATAGATTATTTAATAAAACACATGTTTTTTTGAAATTCAAAATAATTTTTTTTTTACTATTTATTTGTATCTTTAAATGTATTTAAATATTCTTAAATTGATTTTAAGAACGGAGGTAGGTAAAAGTCGTGTGTTGCGCGCACCAGATTTTTTCTCTCTTACTAGTGTGTTTTCTTGGTGGCTGCACCCTCAACCAACTTCCTTACTATATAGTCAAAACGGTCAACAACTACTCCATTATTATAAGACGTATGAATTATCAAGAAATATAAATATTATATTTTTTACAATTATATTTATCAAAGTCGTTTTCAAGTGAAAATATCCCCACTCGTTAGATCAATGTATATCAATCACATTTATGCTGCAAACGTGACTATAAACCCGATTACGTTACATCTAAAATATAGTGAGTAATTTTGGGTATATAGGATGCCTATTTCTATTGGATAGCTATTGTATATTTAACAGAATTAAATGGCAACTTATTAGACTAAAGTTAGAATTATGGTTGATGAGGAAAATGATTTAAAAACAACTTAACCTATTACTATAATTAGTCTAATATAACTATAAATATATTGTTTCTAATATCGAGACACATTGAAAAAATAGAACAAAAACTACACTTATTTATCATTGCTTGCGGTTTGGTGAATTCAATTTGATAAATAAAATAATTTAAATTAAAATTGCTACAAATTACGAAAGATGTTGATAGTGACTATGTTGAATGAGGTTATATAAAATAAATACAGGTGAATAGCAATGAACTACTCTGTTTATGATAAATAAAAGATTATTATTTCATCTCAGATATTAATTTTATTTACTCAATGTCACAATTACATACCAGTACCAAGTAACCACATCCAAATTATTCAATAACATCGTTATATCTTTTTAACATAACCGTTGTACATATATCACCATAACTCCTTTGCAAGTTAGATGCGTATTTTCTTCAATTGTGGGTGAAGACTTTCTCCAAAAAAAACGTGTTTTTTAGGATTCAGAAATAAGCTTCCTTATGTTTTGTTTTTTCAACGAAAGATTAACACATTGAATTATTTTTAAAAACTAAAAATAATTGAACAGTATTATTATTTTTATTATAACTGGAAACTATGGAGTGAATCTGTATTTTATAAATCAGAACGCATAGAAACTATTAACACACACTTATATTTGAATTAATAATCCCATATGTGAAGATTGGGAAGGTTACTAACTGGGAACCACAGTTAAACAAATTTTGTATTATGTTTTAGAAAAATATATTTTCCAACCATTTAGAATAGTAATAAAAACTATCTTATCATTTAAGTTGGACCAAATAACAGATACTTACGAAGTTTGATCAAGGTCGGTTCAGTAATTTCAGAGTTTATCGCGAACATTGTGACACGAGATTTATATATATATATATATATATATATAATATTATAATATATATATATATTTAATTTATAAAAGATAGATAGAGGATCAAAAGAATATTTACAATTTAACAACAATGTAAAAGCAACTAATTGTAAGTAGAATAAAAATATGATCGGTAAAAATAATTTTCTAATGAATTGTGGAGTTAATTTAATTATTTTTTAAAAATGATATCACAACTTATGTGTTAGTATCAATAACTATAGGGTATGTTCACACTTGTGTCTGTATGGTGGCGTGATCTAGCGTCGCCTAATGGCAACTAACTTTACAGTTGCAACGGTGTTTCTGAATAAAATATAATAAATGTATATTTTATAAATTATAACTTGTAATGTGTTTTCATTCAATATTTTTTTTAAGCACTAATCAGCGTTTTAATTCAGTAACAGTAAGAGTTGTTTATTATTATTAGATTTTATTTTATTTGTTTATGGTGCATGATAGAATGTGTGATATCATTGATATGATGAAATATATTGTTTTAGTTACACTGATCGGTGTTTGAAAGATATTATGTACAAATTTATAAAATTTATCAACTCCAACAACATTCTTAAACTGATTTTACGAACATAAGTAGATGAAAGTTGAGTGTTGCGGGTATCAGGTGTTTTTATTTTAAAATGAAAGCTGGAATGGTGTAGCTACCGTAACGTTTACCTTTATTTACGCATAAAATATTTTGAAAACAGAAACAAAAAATAGAATGAAGACATTGAAGGCATGGTTTGAAATACTTAATAAACTTGTATACGGTTTACGGTGTATACGGTGACTGAATGCAGCATTGAATTGAAATTAAATAAGTGAAAGCATTAGATTTAGATATAGCAGCTGATGCTAATAACCGTAAGAGGGTCTCGGTTGAAGGAAATACCCCAACCTTCCTCCTAACTTACCTTTGAGTCTGCTAACCACTGAGGGAATATTAATTTGAACAAATAAACAGATCATTTAATATGCATTTTCTGTTAAGTATGTAAATTTGTCACTGTTTATTCGGGACTTATCTTTGAAGTCTGGCGGAACGGCCGTTTTTATTTATTTGGGAATTGCATTTTGATCTTGGTGGAATTAGCATTTCTTTTTTTTTTTTGTAAATAATAATAATTGTTTTACGCCTTAAAGCCCTAACTAACTAACAACAATAATAACAATTCTTCAAACACCACATTCACCGTCCATCATAGTATGAGATATTTTTCTTAAGCTATTTGTTGTAATTAATTTGGACTGGCTATTAAGACAAGTTTATGTTCTGTTGAGCTAAAGTAGTACAAAAATATTAAATAATTATGAAGTATATAAATTTATTAAAGTATTCAATGAACGAAATCGTAAAAGTAACGATTGAAACAATCTGTAAATAATGAATTTAAAAAAAAAGAAAGATCACTACATCTAATTTGAAACTACATATTTGTTTATTATAAATTATAAATTATTCATAAAAAGGAAAGCCACACATAAACAGTTATATTTTCAAGTCTATTGTCATCCCTTAATTATTCTAGAAATTGGAGTTTATATTTAATGAATTAAATAAATGCATCTGATATTTTATGAAAGGAAAAATTTGTAAATACAAACAAAAAAATCTATATTTAGAAGGGGAATTCAGATTTAATAAATTAATAGTCAAAGTAAATAAATCAATAATGTGATTGTGCACAAGAGGAGCTCACGAACTGACAAATAAGACGGTATATACATGTCACACATGGAATGTTTAAATGTGGCACCCTTGTACACGTTGAACGATCGTTCTGCAGGTTCGGAGTCGTTTTATTTACATCCACTAGCGAACCGTTCGTAGTCCGAAAGTCTCATGCACGAAGCCTGCAAAGTAGGATTAAAAGTAGAACATTGAACTGGCTGGCTCTCGGAAGATACAGTAAGATCTGTGATGTGAATAATTAATAGTAGAAACAAAACATGCAATGCACAATAAAATATATCGTGCATACATAATACATTATAATAGTTACTTCTTTTGCCCGAGTGCATTTTAAGGTGTAATAATACATACAAGAAGCACTATATGTGCCTTTAGCTTTTTGGCTTTTGTTCTTTACATTTTGTGAATGAAGAGGAACCATAAATGTTGAGGGTGGGTCTGAACCCTGCAGTGTGAACTGAAGACCCCTTCCCTCAGCGAAAACGTCGACCATGGGGATAGCGCCTTACTAGATCACGGGTCAGTGTGGTGGTATTTTATCTCTGAAGAGAGAGTCGGTACAGGCCTTCAGCTCACTTAAGAACTTGATGTGCCTCCAGCCTAAAAAATCAGGCACCGAGGGTAGATGGAGCTGTTCATAGATTGTGGTGTTTCTTGCTATTTGGAGCGAGGTGTCTTTGACTATCCCCGAAGGACGGCATTCTGGAATGGGCGTGCATATATAAATGAAACTAGAATCAGTTTATTTAGAGGGCAATACATTGGATAGCGGGAAGGGGATAACTTGTATTATTAATAAAGTCATCCCATAGAATGCATGCGCTAGGTAAATGCATCAGTCGTAAATGTCACTCCAGAATATTTTCTATGCTGTGAATATCTTGAGGCGGCTTAGAGGTTTGAGAGCTTGAGGGTTTGCAACAGTTGAGCCCTGACAATGACTTTTTGTAATGACAGTTGGAAAGCCACAAATCTTTGCGACCGCTGAGACACTCTTCCACGATCCCCGCCGTAAATCAATTCTTGAACGAGTTTCTTTTTATAGGGATCGATCTTCAAGTTGCCAGCTCGCTATCTCGGGCAATAACGAGCTCAATGTCTGCCCCTCTTTCTTCCTGCCTTCACATAAATCATTAAGCGAGGTGTGAAGGGCACTTACAATGTTATTCCTATTTACAAGGCAATACTTGAAGTCTAATTTTAGCACTTAGGGCTAATAGAAGCGCTTTCAGCCTTGTTCAAAGGCTCACTGTCCTTTTCAAAACAAAATTACTTAATATTATGTTTTCTTTTTTTTTTTTTAATTAGTTATTACCTGGAATAATAGCATATTACTGAGGTAGAAAAAAAAATGGACATGTTTATAATTCTTCGAAACACCATTTTATTAAAACAAAAATCCGTGATCTAGTAGTTTCGGAGTATGGATGCTACAGTCCATTTCAAAATTGATTCTTTACCATTACGCTAATACCGTAGAAGATATTGGAGCTGATCTTATTTTTTTTTTAACAGAGTAATATAAAAAAACATGATTAATTAAATTTGTCTAGCCCTGATTCAGTAGTGGACAAAGACTTGGGGAGCCCTTTTCTTTATTCATATATTTTTTGCAACAAATGACGAAATTTAATAATAATGGATTGATACATAAGGAACTCTTTCGATAGCAGGTATTCATTTTAGAATTATTTTTGTAACGTAACCTTGCTGATTAGTGATACCTGTTATAGATATTTTTTTTTATTAACAAAAAAAATTAAATAATTTGTAAGGATTTGTTGAAAATGCTTGTAGGATCCTGAATATGGGCGAAACCCCCAAAACGTTGATCTGTGACTTTTATTTTAATAAAATCATTTTTTGAAAATTATAAACAAGCAAATTTCTTTTCTACATTTTAATATTGAAATTTATTATAAATAGAAATATTTATTCATTGCAGTTACTTCTAAGGAACTGTACACATTTTATGTTATGTCTCTATAATCCTAAGAAACGCGTTTCTTGAAATACAAAAACTCTTGTATAGCTTGATAAAATAAAACGCTACCTCGGTTTTACCCACTTACTCAAAGTAGGGGATTGAATACAAATTTTCGTCCAAAGGAATAAGAGCAGTTAGTTATTACTGTAAGTAGCTATATCATTGAAAGCGAAGCATATTCCTATAATAAATACAACATAATGCTGGAAAAACCTCAATTATTCTTGGCCTTGTACTAGCACGAAATTTATTTTTTTTTTTTTCGTTTCCAAACATAGAATCCATTTACTTGTCCACAAACCCTATATATAGTGTCCCTATTATAAAACACACCTTGGGCTGTACTAGCCTTTTCAACCTCTATTTATTTATTTATGCAATTATGGCTAATCGGACGATGCTACAGTGGGAGTCCTAAATTTTGTCTATCCAGGTTTAATTAGGATAGGGATCTTTAACGATCAACCTCTATTACATATATAGATTGGAAAAATAAATGGATTCCTTGAAAATAGTCTAGGCCGAAACGTTGGTACAAACCTAAAAAAAAAATAAACAGTGGCTGAGTGAGAATAATATGGATCAAATTTATCAACAAACCTATGTCTAAAGTAAATTACTCCAAAAAAAAAAATATATATAAATAAAAAAATAAATAAATAAATAAAATTTATAATAATATTCTATTTATTGATACAATGTATATGACTATAATGCTACTTGTATTTTAATAGTGAAAGGAACGTTGGAGCTTTTCTTTATAAAGACGGTAGATAGAAGGATTGGTTTTCATTCTATAATTGCAATTTTAGAATTATGGGGGAGTATTGTTTTCTTACAAAACAAAATAAATCCGTGTACCTCTACAGCCCATGGAGGGTCTAGGACTCAGTACATACTGACTTTGTCAAGCCAAGATTTTTCCACTGTTTTTTTCAGGTATTCTATATATTGGGATATAGAGGCTGGGATTGCGAAATAGGCTCGTCATTTTAGCTCTGAAAATGGGGTTCACGAGAAAGTTTTGATCCAGTTTTAATTTTTTCATCCTTTATTTATTTAAACACGGATCGTTTCCGAGAAAAACGTGGATTTTCCACTATGCAACAATTTTGCCCATTTTTTGACGCGCTATAGTGGCAAAACGGCCGATCCTACTATAACTATAAAACTTATAATACTATATATATATATTATATATATATATATATATATATATATATATATATATATATATAATGCTATAAATATAAAACTTCACGAATAAAAAAATGAAACAAATTTTGTTAACCTTAATTGTGTACTTATTAAGTTTTGTCCAAAATTTCTTTGTTTTCGAGTAAAAAAAAAACACAACAGAAAATGTGAAAAAAATCAGAACTTTCTCAAGAAAATTCTAATATGCCTAGCCTAAAAGGAGGGTTATCCATGGCTGAAATAACCATCTCCAGGATCTGGAGAACAGTAGGGTAGTGCTCTATTCACTGCTTATTTTTTCCTCATGGATTAAAATAGTTCATTGTTAAAAAGATTAACTTAAAATGAGATAGCATTTATTTATAATGCAGTATATTTTTATTAAATGACTAACTTAATAGTTACCATGTTTTCTAATTATAAATAACTAAAAAATAATCAAAATTAAATATAGAATCGGAAAGGGTGCTGAAACAATATGGCTTTCCATCACACACCATTTGGCTACAAATCAATATGTTGACAAATCGATGGACGGCTTTCTGTCAATTAGCATCGAATGGGATCCCAAATTGAACTCAAAATTCTTCGAGCCTGATTAATTTCCAGTTCCCGAAATCAGATGTCACAATAGCAGAGGACTAATCCGGCGACCGGGCCAACACCTGACAGCGGTGTGACATATAGCGGCTCCAATCAAACAACTGTAATTGGCAGCGAGCTTCGTTAGCCACTGATTTGTATCTCAGAGGTGGTCCGGATGCTGCTATCTCGGGGCACGTGGTCCAGATAAGAAGAGTTCCTATTGGTAATTGCTAGTAAGTCAAAGTCCTCTCCGAGATTTGTGGCCGAGGAGGGTGGTTTTTGCTCCCATTTGGTGATTTGTATCTTCTCCAGTGTGGGCCACTTAGGGATCGCAAGTTAATTATTTTATTTTGTTCTGGTACCTCAAGAAATCTAACTAAACTAATGCACTAAATATCAATAAAATCCGGATTAAAAAGAAAAAAAAATGTTCCCTGGTTGGCTAGGAAAATTAATAGATCATGGATATGTCAATCTATAATCTAATAATTTTCTAAGGCTGGAAGAAATTGGGTTTGCGGACGGATCGACAGATTGATGATCAGTTGAAATAAACTAAGTTGACAGAAAATAAGAGTTTCAAATGTAAATTCATTCAAACCAATATGGCTGCTAAACTGTAGGTCCTTTCGACAAATATTATATATCAAATAATAATCTCCAACAAATAATAATATTAAATTTCTAAAAGAAAAAAAAAACTGTCGGTAAATTTACAATTTCAACAACACCAACAGAATGCGTTATGCATTTCTGAGAGTAAAAAAAAAAACGTGACTTTTTTTATTGAAACATAATATTACTCCTAAACCGTAGGTCTTAGCGACAGAGTGGTAGACCTTCCACGGAGACCATCAGAGATCCCAGAGAAGTCCGTGGAGGGCCTGAGACAAATTCCATCTTCGCTAGCCGACTAAAGTGACCTAAGGTAACTCTTTGTAATATTGTATGGCAAAGCTAGTTGTAATGATTCTCTCAGTATTCTCATTCATGGTTCTAGACTTATATAGACTTATATATATATTATATTAATAGAGTTTAATATGTATTAGTTATCTATATTAATAATTGCTCTAATTGAAACCTGTTTAATTCAATCTCCCTCTGAACGCCACCTATTAATATTGGTATACATGATACCTTTGAAAAAGAACTCCAATGATTCCAAAAGGTATAGTCCTAAAATACATTAAATATATTACAACTAATCTAGTCTTTAAAACTTCTGTTGCCTTAGAAAAGCGGCCGATCAAAAACAGATCATTTAAAATGGCATCCTATTGTGGGGACATATCTATTACTATTGACATCAATAATTAAATTAACAATTAATATTGATTTCATTAAATTTATTTTATTAGGTGGCATTAAGGTAATTAGATTATTTTAATCATATAATAGAGCATCATATAACGTTTAAACATCTTCTATTAAGATTTAATCAGCATATACATAAATTTCCTTGTTAATGGTGGATATAATTAGTTGGCCGTTTTCAGCAGTTCCTTGTTCATGTTGATTTCTGTTGTGGTTCGGTATTAATTATTCTCCCACTGTTCTCGGATCTTATTGAAGTGGCTACTTTTTTTATGACTTTTTTATCATCATCTTACAAATTAAAGATATTTTGTAATATTAATTTTGTGTAACATGGCTGCTAAATGCTTAGTGAGAAATAATAATCAAATTTCTGATAAAGGGACTGTCGGCAAATTTTCAATCCGAGCGACTGCATCAGAATGTGTGGTACATTTCTGAGGGTGAAAAGAGTGTTGTTTTTATTATTTTATTTTTTTTTATTGAAACATAATAGAGTTTTTAAATGTCGACAAATGTTATATAACAAAAATATTCTCCACTAAATTTCTGAGGCGGTTACTGCCGTTAAAATGTTGATTAGAGCAACACCAACAGAGATAGAACGTGTCACATTCAGGGCGAATAAACCGTTACACAATGAAAGTTACAAAAATCTAATTCCTGATTTTTTATTTTTTGTGTTATAAATCATGTTAAAAATTATTAAAGCTTTAACAACTGAATTTAAAAAAAAAAAAAAAAGGACTAATATATCAATCTCTATTCTAAAGTGAATGCTATTATAATTATTGTATTTTATGTCAATCTTGGATTGATATACTTGATCTTATCAGGATATCAATCTTGAATGATGGTTTAAGTGATTTATTAATTTTTTGTATTTTATTCATATTTTATTGAATTTTACAACTGTATTAACATAAATACAATAAGTAAAACTGTTGAATTAGAATAAAGAGCGTGAAAGGCTTGTGAAGAAACTACCCAGCGGTAGAACTTCCATGTTTGTTTAAGTAAGTAGATCCCGAGGACATCTTCTTTGTGATTTATTAAAAAAAATATTCATTTTTATTCGCATGATGGAAAATTATTTAACACATTTATTTTTACAATTACTGTAACTTTTTATTCATATTAGCGACAATAATAAATTGCCAAAAAATTATATTTAAAAATATCTAGTTTAGAACCTAATATAATTTGAAAGAAGAATTAGTAATAATTGTCACTATTAAATGCTATAAACGAAACTAAATAATTAAAACTAGTCCCAATAAAACTTATAATACATACATTAATACGATATACTTTGACATATTTAGAGATTGTACAGTGGGTAGATATCAGTACAATCTAGAATTTTTTTTAAAATTATTTATTGATATTTACAACTGTATTGTACAACACATCTAGTAAATAGACCAAAAGCAAATAGGCATGAACTGGCCATGAACAAGACATGTAGAGAAGCTACACAGCGGCAGTACTCTAAAAATATTCTAAACTAGAAGGTCTCGTGGCCATCTTCATTGAAAACTGTTATGCATGAATCCTCATCACCTGATATTGACGACATTCTTCTTATAATACAAGCGTCGTGGTTGTATATCAAGAAACAATTTTTAATTGAATCATACATATGAAAGTTCTCTTGTAATATACATATATAGATGTTGGGTTTAACAACTCTTTCATATCAGACAGTTGACAACTAAGTTCTTGTACTATAGTACTGCTTTTATAAATATGTCTTTACCCGGATACATTGTTGAACTGGATATGATACTACCAATCATGTAGCAACAATATCCCCAGGAGAGCACCCTATTGGTGGATACGTGGCGGGGAAGGGATCAATCAGCTGTCAGACGTCTTGTTACCCCAAGGGCTGAAGCTGGTATTTGGGGTTCCGAAAGGTCGCCCAATCTTTCTCTCAAATGTCACAAACAACTCAAGAATAGAAACCCACCGCTCCACTTGACTGAAACTGAGGAAATTATATATGCTATTTATAAACAGAGGCAGGTCATGGGAGAGTCACTAATAAGTTCCTTCCCCAAATATTTCAACCCCCGGCTTCTGTCAGCGGGAGGGAGACTTCTAAATTTATACCCGCCATAGCTAATAAAGGTAACGGTTTCAACAATAACATTTACAGTCGTTTACCTCCCTCTTCTCTTGCCTATCCGAGCGTCTAAAGGATAGACCATCCTTTAAGATGAATGTGTGAAAGGAACATCATAATAAATCTCTAAAGACAGAAATGGAGGGAATCACTATTCCTGTATGAGGAAAGAATTAGCCGTATTAACTGACTGTTCATGGAAAGTTGAAATTTTGTAAGCTCATAGCCATTAAACCATTTAATTTTCAACTACAATAACCTCTATATAAAATATTTAGTAACGACAAGTAGTGTAATCGAAGAAAACTTTGAATCCAAGTTTTTAACAGAAATATAAATTATAGGATCCCTGCAGTCCAAATGACCAAGTCCCAAAAAATGGTCTGCTTGTATGTGGTAAGTCTTGCTAGAAAATGAGAAGTTATACGAAACTGTAACTTCATATTTATAAGAAATATATTCCTAGAATTTTAGATAAACCTTTTCAGCCAGAGCCACTAATCACTAATTTTTCACCTATCTACGATTTTCTCAAAAATAAGAATTTAATTAAACGCACTCTATTGATGTAAAATTTAATAGGATTGATTTTCATTTAAGTTTTATTCTGTTTGAAATAGTGACCGAGCGTTAAACGATGAACTATAGCTAAACAACCTCTATTAAGTGGGTGCCGTGAGCGTTATTTCGACTTAATTACCTCATTGCACGGCCTAGAAATAGTGCGAATCTCCACCCCAAAACCTCAAAGTATTTTAGTGGTACAGTTTTTTTTTTTTTTTTTTTTGTATTATGATTGACAAAATATAGATGGGTTCTGAATATAAAATAATTATATAATCTGCTAAACGAGAAATTAACAGAAATATTTTTCTTGGTTACCTTTTTTTTTTTTTAAATCAGGGTAGTGATAGTAATATAGATGTACAATACATCTGTGGAAACCTAAAGGTTTCAGAAGGAATCTTATGAGTTCATAATGTAAGATTTTGCGAAGTGACAAATAGGGCATAAATATATTTGTTTGTTGAAGATAATAATTTTTATTATTATACTATTTAATCTAAAATAAAGGATTCCTACTTGACAAACGTCTAACATGGAATTCCCACACAAGACTGAAACGACAAGATACTGCCCGTCGCTTTCGCTTACTTCAACACTTACTGGGCAGGCGCTCTAACCTACAAAAGGCTCATCTATATCACCATCATGAGGCCTATCTGGACTTACGGAGTTGAGCTTTGGAGCTCTATTAAACCATTAAGTTCTTCTCGTATTACATCCTTACAATCCAAAATCCTTCGAAAAACCCTCAATGCTCCTTACTTTGTCACGAATAAACTCATCCATAAAGAACTTAATGTCCGACATGTAGCTGATTTGGCCCGTACAAGGTATCAATCCTTCCATGACAAACTCCACTCCCTCTCTAACACACTAGTTTTGATCCTTGCTTCCTCTACCACTCCTGACAATCTTCACCGAGGCGTCTGGTGGCCTCGAGACCTTCTAGTTTAGATTCCCTAGTGGAGTACAGCCAATGGGCATTTTCGCTTCATGTATTTTTCATGCATTTTATCTGTTAGCTAATTTACTTAATGTATTAACTAATACAGTTGTAAATTTTAATAAATAATAATTTAAAAAAATTAAAATAAACGATATCATTTCTTTTAAGTTTATTTTAACCAGATTTCAAGAAGGGGGAGTAAGTAAATGTTGTGTAAAAACATATCTGTAATAATAATTCAACAACATTTATTAAAATATGTTATATGCCACTTTAGGTTGAAATATTTAATCATAATAGTTGTTTCTCTGATTTCAATGTAACATTTCTTGACTGTCGTCGTATCGTTAAGCTGGTTATAACAAGTGAGTTTGTGATACGTTTATAACTACTCACCGTTCGAAGGAAGTTGTTTCTTCTTCTCTCTCACGTAAACACTTTGGGCAGAGTGATACATCAAAGTCCCTTTGTGAGAATTTCACGGATTCCCGCTTCACAAAAGCTCCTCACCCCGGTCAAATCTCGTCGGCTGAATCGAGTTGCGAAGGGTCGAGCAGTAAACACGGCAGGGGCCTCAAATCTGTTTTGCCACGGGGAGAAGATGGGGGTGGTAGGAAGCCAAAGAAAATCTAATCCACGTCGGACTGTACGTTAAACACGCACACATAGGACATCAACACACGGCACTACCGGACCGTGGGTGGGGGGAGGGGAAAAAGCAATACGGGGAAAAATTGTTGGTTTCCTCCAAGGGACACTTGAAAATATCCGGGCCCTGATTGGATTAGGATGGACAATCCAATCAAGGTGGAGGCGGAATCGAATCCGTGGACCACTTGGTTAGGCAGGAGTACATTAAGGTCTCTTCTTACCTCGGGTCCCTTCTTGAGTGTGCCACTCAGCCCCGTCCAAATCAATGTCCAGATATCGCACTTATTAAATTGAGCTATGGAACGGATCCCATTATTGCATAAGGCCATTATCTTGCGAGTGACCATCCTCTGGACAAGGGTATCCATCATCCTCCACTCCAAAGTTTAGGATATTAACTTATTTCTGGGCCCGAAGAAGGGTACTCCGTAGGTCAAAATCTGTATCAGTACTCCAAAAGACATCATAAAATATTTCTATAACCGTAAAAATTCTAGCATAAAGGAGTGTTAATAATTTTCTAAATTTGAGCATAAGAATATTATTTACTGTTGCATATGTTATATTTTTCTTTATAATAAAATGATGATACCTCTTATTATTGCATGATAATACTTAACAATTCAGTAAATTTATATATACAAAAATAATGTCATTACCATCTTTATCTATCTAAATATAATATTAAACAAGTGAGTTAAAATACCTTTAAAAAATCGGTAATTAGTATATATGTACATATAATGAGATGAACATAAATAACAATGACAAAGTATAGAAATGATAAACGATATTCATAATAAAATCTTTATTGATTTTTTTTTTTAAAGGCATTAACTATTAGGTTCATTTTCGTCTTACTTAATTGGTAAAAAGAAGAAATCCTATACGAAGCCCGTGATATCGGTAGTTGGGGAATAAATTAAACTTTTTTTTTTATTATATTTTTTATGACATTCAATGAAAGTATTGGTTACTTGGGGAGTCTTGAATATTAACTACCGATTTTGGGATCGGAATGTGGGTATTCAAATTATTTAACATATTGTTTTAAGATAATGTAACCACTTCCTATCGAAAGTAGTTCATGATGTATTTATAACGATTCTTCAAAAAGAATTATAAATATATACATATAACGTTGAATTTGAACAAGGATTTAAATTGGAAAATATCAGAAGCACAATAAAAAAATCAACTGGAAATTATCGATTTATATGAATGTTGTTTTCTGATCAATTCCTTCGATTCCATAAGTAAATAATCTTAATATTAAGTAATTAAAACATAAAATATGAATTCAATAATATTTATAAGTTGCTTAAGATGAATTTATCACACTGATGGTATTGTAAAACCTCGTTGTAAAATCATATTACGATAACAGATCCGAATAAACTATCACTTATTTTCTTTTCTCCTCATCATGAGGGTTATGTCTATAAATAGATTAGGTTTGCAATGATATCATAAAAATAAATCATTGTGCAATAAATAGAAATTTGGCAGTTTATTGATATTTTTTATTTTAAACAATCTCAAATATTTAACAATAAGTTTTTATTTTTTAAAACTTTTTTAAGCAGTATCAAGTTCTAAAAAATAAAATAAATTAAATTAATGTAAAACATCCTTTGAAACTTTCGAAAATGCACCATTCTATACTAAAACTGAGTCTTTTCTAATGAAATTCTTGTTCTCTAATATTCCTGTAAAAATGCAAATTGTCATGAATGAATAACATTAAATAATCTTGGGACTAAAGGGCTTAATCGAGCCCTTTCAGAAGGACCTAAGCCGGGCCAATAAACAGGGGTAGATTTGTGGCCGGTATAAAGTAGGACGAATTAATGGTAGCTCTGTATTAAGTTAATGGTTGTCTCTGCTTGAGGACTTAGGCTCAATAACCCCCAAAGTCTTTAATGAAAATTCATACTTAGGACTTAGTTATTCCCTGGAAACAGCTGTTATCCTGCGGGTTTCAAAATCACCCGGTTTTAACTTTCATGAAGGTTCCCTGCAAAGTTTTCTTCTTTAAACCCAGTAAAATAATCTTATCCAGCTAGGTAACGCATTTAAACTTGGGTAATTATAACTCTAGCAAAAGTATTAGTTATTGTTCATGTAAAGAAAATGTTTTGTAAGTTTTAAGTTTCGGAAAGTAAACGATGGATCGTTCATACTGACCTCTTACTAGAAAAATGTAAACTTCTTTTTAACTATCAAAATTTGTATTTCTTATGGTTTGGCAAATTTTAAATGTAATTTAAATTGGTACATATAAAGGCTGGAACCCAAACCTAATAATATCATATTTTATGTTTTATTTTTATTAAGCATAGTTTTGTTATTGGTAAAATAATAACATTGTATTATTAAAATGATTTAAACATCTTGAATTTCAAATATGCGTTCACAGGATTTTCGTCAGAATAGAAATAATAGTTATGAAGACCAGGTGAGTTGAAATTTTAGGTTGATCTCACAAAACACTATTCATGAAGTTTTTTTATATTTTTGGTTATGTGATTACAATTGTAAATTTAAATATATCATTGGATTCATTATTGCCAGTGTATTACATTTATTTGGTTACAATGCGATTCAGTATTGATCGTTTATTCAAGAATTTAAGAAGCTGGAATAAAAAATACAAATAGAACCTATTTTTACTTGAATCTAAATATTTATTTTAAAAAAATAAATAAAATAATGTACAATTAACGTTAAAACTAACAATTACTGTATTTTTGAAAATTTATGTGTTTGTATCTTTATTTATTTTAGTCCTAAATTTTGCTATCTAGGTTTAATAGGATACGGATCTTCAACGAGTACCTGACATCGCACGGGCTCGAACCATCTTTTTACGCCCCTCCGAAGGACGGCATAACTATGAAATTTTTACTCCCATTAAAAATTTTTAGGACCACCTGAGGGTTTCACACACTTCGATGAACTTTGTTAGCACCAGTGATGATCCCATAAAAGTTTATTTTATTTGTCCTTTATAAATGACCTTTAAGATTTGGAACCAAATCCTTTTTGGTCAATACATTTTTGCTATAGCTTAGTATCTATTGAATAAACTTGTAATGGAATTACTCCTCCCTTTCTTTCCTATATTTTCTACATCTAAATAGAATATGGCACGTCTTCAGGGACTTTAAATCTTAACTATTGCCATCATTTTCTATTGTCATTAATTAAGAAAATGTTTGTGCAACCATGGTTAGCCCGCAGCCTCACCAATCTGAACAATTTATTTCCGATTAACGTATCAACAATTAATATTTCAGGTTAATTAATTTAATTCATTATTTTGGAGCACACTTCTCAATAAAAGGCTAAGGAGTAAATAAAGAAAGATAAATAGCAAAGATAAGAGGCCGACGGGAAAGCTTTAAAATAAGGGATTCAGTGGAGGCCCTTTGTTGTGGGACGTCTTATCTTTAATGCGAAGACTCCTGGGCCAGACAAATGACCGAGTCAATCATAAGCTGCCTCTTTTGATCTTTGCGGAGTGCACACAAAAGGTCTTCCATTTACTGCCTGTGGGTGGAGGAGTGGGTGGGGGTGGACAGCAATTTTCCTCGAGATCAGTTCGAGTCTTCTTCTCTTCTCCAAGTCCTCTCTAAGTATTGAGGATATCATCGATTCTTCAAGGGTCTTTTTGTTCTCTGGCAGTTAGTCTCAGATTAAAACTGTAATTTAAAACGGGATTTGAAAACGTAGCAATATATCGAATTAATCTCTAAGGCATTTTATTGAGTAATATTAATTATGCTATATATGCATGATACAAGATAGTATCAAAAGCAATAGTCAACACAAAACAAATTTAATAATTGAGATTAAACAAAATTTTAAACGTAAAATAGTTCATGGCAGGGAACATTGAGCAAGGTTATGAATGCTATTGATTTGAAAATATAAATTGACGATAATTGAATGTAAATTACATAAATTTATTAAAATTACAATAATTGAACAGAATATGAATACTATAAAATAAAATAATGGATCAAATTCAAGTTATCTTGAAACGTGGCACTTGTTATTGGGGACAATTATAGACGTTAAATGGGTTCCAGTTATCTATTATCTAAGGGGTGTTTCAGGGACTCTTAAAATAATAATAATATAGAGGCATGGTTGTTATAAATTTAGTGGACTGTATTTGAAAAAAGTAATAATATGATTAGGCATAAATTTAATATAATGATGGTTAGGTTAATTATAAAAGTTTATTGACTTAGGTTAAATATTTTGATCCATCTGTTAAATAAACATATCTGTTATAATTCTGAACTGAAAAAATGGTTACATAGTCCCTCAGATAAAAGGAGGCTTGAGAGTTCGTCTAGGCCTTAAGGTTTCAGTTTCAGGTGAGTCACTTTGAACTGGCTGACCGATACTCCGAGGACTGGAGTTATTCCACTCAACGGTGTGTAGTTGACCTGTTTTAGGGTTTGGTTGAATTTGAGGCACTTCTCTTTGTTCTTCAATAAGTGGAGGGGCTTCAGCTCTTAGAAATAGATCTGTGTTCCCAAGGGCAAGTTGTCGTAGCGAGAGAGTTGATTCACTTCCATCTTTCGGTCGAATATGTGCATATGGGGATTTGCTTCTAGAAGTTTAGCTTCTTCTACAAGTCGTCATACTTCCAGGACCGTACGTTTCGTTTGATTAGTACAGGCCCAGGTGTGTAAGCCAAGTAGGTAGAGCTTCTCCGTTTTAGGTTCGGCAAGAAAAACTGAAGAAACCGTGCATGAGGAGTTCAATTAGTAGATGTAATAAACACCTAATGGAGTGAAAAGCCTCCGGGAGAACGTCTTCCTGATTGCGAGTCTGAGATTTTTGGTCTTGAGAGCTAGATTTATAGTTTTCCACAAAGTACCATTCAAACGCTGCACCTAAACCATTCCCTTGAGGATTATTTGGGCGTTGAGTGGCTAGTGACTATTCCATTGGAATGTAGGAATGATATTCATTCCCGTGAAATAAAGAAGGATCTATAGGGCGGTTTTTCTCTTGTTTCACTGTTCCTGAACCGGCTGGGCGACTGTTTTTCTACTCCTCCATGAGGAGGAAGATACATTCTAAGAAAATGAGTAGTTTCAATGTGCTATGGACACTTTCGCTAACAATGTCTCACTTTTCTGTTTTGTTTCTACCCAGAGGTATATTATGGTACCTAGGCATAGAGGGGTCCTTGTCCAAATGTGGATCCCTATTATAATGCACTTGATTGTATTTCTACACACTATATTCTAGAATTTGAAATCGGTTAAGGGTCATGTTTCTAACATATGTTCATAAGTTTAGGGGCTCACAACAACTTTATATTAAGATTTATTTTATTTATTGATTTTTTAAAATCTTGCGCTTTCCAATGTACATTACTACGTATACGTTGGCCGTATTTTGATGACTTTGTTCCAGAAAATTTATTTTTCCCGTTTATAGAAAAGCTAAATTGCAATTTATTTTACTTTTTTATCGCCCTAAAACCTCTCAACTACCTACCTTTTTTACTTTTAAACCTTCAGGAAACACTGCCCTAAATGATAATGTGCACTGAATAAAAATCCTTCCAGTGGTTTAGAACAAGTATAAACGCGTTATCATTTTGTATATAGACAGAAGATAAAAATTCTACTTCCTCTAATTTTGTGGCTTACTGATTAAGAGAGAAAAATGATTTTTTAATCAACATTATGCTGCTCAAATACAGTGGGTTGCTTTTTTATATACAGCATACATAAACTGCCTTTAACTTTTAATTTTTTTTTTCAATATATTCTTATTTATTATCAATTATTTCAAAAGTTTAATCCAACTAATAATTAACTAATGCATACTCATTCTACTTATTGCATTGTTAATATTCATTGCATGTTTCTAAAAAATATGTTGACTCATCTACTAGTAATTATAGATTAACTAAATAATAAAACAAAAAAAACAACAGAAGGGATTGGAAAACTGTTAACCATATACGTAGGTGCCCTCATGCCAACCCATGCTATGTTTATCAAACATAACTCATTTGCTGATTGTAACATATACAGGTGCAAATAAAAATATTAAGTTAAAAAAAAAAAAAAAAAAATATACGTAGGTGATAATGATCTCCAGAGAGTTACGGATCATATTTTCGACCAAAATCGCAACATACCTAGTTGTAACACTAAAGGCCAAATAAAAATGTTAATAATCTTTTAGGGTTAAAAATATTGACTAATCAGTCTGATCATTTCCCTCCTAACATACTTAAGACATGACATGTTAGATCAATAAGATTATAATAAGATAAGATTGGAATCAAGAACTTTACATATCTCATTTTGAAACCAGTATTTTATTTATTGAAATTAAAAATGGTATAAATGATGGTATGGCACACATTAAGAGATACTAAGAAAAAATATAGTATTCTAATTTTCATTATAAGTCAGAGGGTAGCCACTCAATCTTATTTTAATACGTTTTACGGAAGTTAAACGATGTGCTTTGATATCTAAGGGAGGTTTCAAAATAGTGTACTATATCGGAAACGGAGTTTTCATCATACTATGGGTAACGGATGAAAAATCAGCTACATCTGAAACATTTAAGTCATTGTGGTTGGTTTTATTATTTTATAAATAAGGAGTATTGCAGATTTTGAAATGTATTTAGTCTAACCATCGTTATGAAAAATCATTGGGCCTTGACCAAGAGGTAGCCAGAACTAGTTGACTTTAATAAAATTAATGAGTGAAAAACTGATAGGATTTAACATTGGTGTATTTGAAACAAAAGAACAGGTTATGGATTACAATTCAGATTTAGGCGGGCTGCATAATTACGTCTTGGTATATTTGTCTTCTCGTTTCATCTCACAATTTTCTCCGCCTCGTCGTCCAGCCTAGAGCACCTTTCTCTTCTCTACGACATCCTTATACCAACGTACTCAGAATAAAGAAATGGTGTTGAGTGCGCTCGCTTCTGTTATACTTTTTTATCTCTTCTTACCATATGTTGTTATCATTACAAAAGGATGGCCGCTTGCGGCACATTAATTGAATTTAGCGTACATGTTACCCGAACGAATTGAAAAGAGCGTTCATGTTAGGCGAACAGATGGAATACGATTGACATTTGATAGTTTAGATAGTTTAGACCATATTATGAGGCTTGGAATTTTTTATACTAACTATGAAATTAGTTGGAGGTCGGTCTGTTTCAGTCTTTTCCGATGCAATTTAAATGACATTAATAGGATTTGTTGGTATTTATTTTATTTATCCTAATTTAATGGAAGAATTAAATAAATCTTATTCCAATCACAAAAATCTGGTGCGGGCGACACACGGCTTTTACTTACCTCCGTTTTAAAAATCGATTAACGAATTTTCAAATACAGTCAGAGATAAAAAAAAAAATCTGGTGCGGGCGACACACGACTTTCACTTACCTCCGTTTTAAAAATCGATTAAAGAAATTTCAAAAACAGTTAGAGATAAAAAATACGTGAAACTATTAAGGAATTAATTAAATTGAATTTATATGGAAACATGTGTTTTATTAAAAAATCTATTATTTTATGATCTAAAATAATCAGTTAGTTTTATGTTCATTTCATCACTCTCTATTAACTTTTAATAGCTTGTGTATGAGATAATATTTTTTCAAAAATCTTTCGCTTTCCAACGGTATATCGTACATAGTACTGCTCTTATGTTCAAAAACGAAAAATTGCAATAAAAAAATATTTTTTTTCTGTTTTCTCCTTTAGTTGGGTATGAAATGTATTCAATTTATATATCTACCCGTTTTTCATCAGCGTTAACAAGATAATATAGTTATTTTTATTGAATCTACAAAATTAAAGGTACTTTAGGGGAAGAAAATATCGGCATTTAAGTACTGTCAAACCATTTTAATCAGAATAAAACCTACATGATATTAAAGCCCATTAAAATTTACATCGATATAGCGAGTTTAATCAAAATCGTCGGAACCGTTTTCGAGAAAATCGAAAAAAGGTGCAAAATACATGGTATAAAGTGCCTCTTCTGATTAGCTCATTTTGATGAAAAAAGTTTTGTCACGTCTCGAGCGTATAGTTGTCTTAAATATGAAATTTCAGTTTCATAGGACTTACCGTTTCCGCCCGGGAGTTACCACACGCACACACAGATCTTTTTGCGGGAATGGTTATTTGGACTCAGGGGACCCTAAAACGTGTATTTCCGTTGAAAATTGGAATTCTAAAATTTTCACGATCGCAATACTTCCCCTTACTATATATCGTAAGTGAAAGTAATAGGAATTAATTAAATTTAATTTCTATGGAAAAATCTGTTTTAAAAAAAAAGCAATTGTATTATCATCTAAAATAATCAGTTAGTTTTGTTAGCTTTTCATCTTTCTTTATTAACTTTTGCAAGCTTGTTTATTAGATAAAATTTTCTGAAATCTTTAGCTTTCCAACAGTATATTGTATATGCGTATTACTCTTCTCATGTTAAAAAAAAAAAAAAATGTGCTAAAAAATATTTTTTTTCAGTTTTCTCCTTTAGTTGGGTATCGAATTCATTCAATTTATACATTTATCTGTTTTGTAACAAGATAATGTAGTTATTTTTATAGAATCAACAAAAATAAAGTTACTTTAGAGAAAGAAAATTTAAAATATCGGCATTTAAGCCCTGTCAGACTATTTTAATCAGAATGAAACCTACATGATGTTAAAGCCTATTTAATTTTACATTGATACTCAGGCGTCCAATAAAAAAAAGAAAAAAAAGTGTAAAAAAAACTTTTATTTACAAATAGTTCAATTATAAATAATAATGACTTAAAACAGTTTTCAGATCGATACAGGTTTCTAGCTCAAAAATATTCGGAAAAAACACTCATCAATAAGTTTTTAAAAAACTGACAAATGTGTAACTAAAATGTGAAAAATTAGTTCTTCATTTTGACGAACATAAGAAATGACTCACTGTCTTGGTGGTATTTGCGGTGCAACCTGTATCCCTGTTGGGCGAGGAAGTCGTTAGCCTCCACTCTCTCCTTCTTCGTTCCATAACAGATCGCTATTATCTGTGGTATATCAAAGTTGCAAAACAGATTTGAGGTTATTACTAAGAAATCAAATCTTACCTATAACCTATTTACAAGAGATTTCGTTCATACTCACATGAATGTTGACCTTGTCGAATGGCAGACTTTGCAGGACCTTAACTTCATGGCCGTTGATGTTGATGACCAGGAAGTCGACCTCCGTCCTCCCGACAGCTAGGAAGTAGGTATAAAGCGGGAAGCAGTTCACTTCTGTCAGCTCCGACAGCCCTTGGTCCCACTTGTCTATCAGTTTGCTCCTAGTTACTTCCTTTATTCCAAACATACCCTGCAGTGAATCATCGTTATTTAATATAAATATTGATCAGAGACTCCGATAAAAGGTAGAGGCTAAACTAATTAATAAACATCTTTATCTTTTTCAGTAATTTCGTTGTATTTTATTTCTATTTGAGGAAAGGAGCAATAAAGAGCACTAGTCTACTGCTCTCCTGCTACCAGGTCAAAACCCCAGCTAAGGCAGAAATATTTATTCTGTTATTCTTGTGGAGCGATCGTGGGGTAAGAGAACATTCCTTGGACCCACCTAGCATCAGTAAAAAGTACTGTTAAATTTTACGAGTACAAATTTCATTGAAAAAGTTAAAATTTATTTATTTACAATTGTCTTCCCCAAATCGCTATTTGCTACATGCAAAAAATAAATTTGCAATAAGTAAATATGTTAAATTCCGAAAAGTAGTTTAATTCAAGGCATCTCTAGGCCACCTCCTCAAAAGTCGTCGGGGTGCGTTGTACGGATTAATGGTGGATTTAATTGTTAGGGCCGATGATTTCATGTTAAAGCCAGCCTGCCGTGAAATCTTTTATAATATTCTGGGGCTGTGTCAAAAAGTCAGTATGTCCGATTCCTCGTGAAATAATTCTTTGGTTACACAAAAGGTGAATCAACGATTTTTTGTAATATTTTTGATTGGAAAGACTAAATTATTTGGATGTTGGAGGTTTTTGCAGATCTATTAAAAATAAAAACAAAGAATTATTTATCATAAAGAGGTTAAACAGATTATACTTACAACATAGGACGAGTTGGTGAGACCGACACAGGACAGGCCAAGAGACACCTTCCTCCTCTTGGACTTGAGGTCCTTCCATAGCCTCATGTCCGCCTCGATGAGCAGTCCGGTCCATTTGTCGTCGATCTCCAGGCAGATCGTGGGCGAGCGTGTCTCTCCATCCCCGGCTCCAACCTCCACGAAGTACCCCCTCTGTTATTTATGTGTATTAGTATGTATGTTCATACATAATTAATGCAGTAACTATCAAATAAAATAATTAAATAAAAACGTGAAAGTAAGGTTTATTAATGTATGGTTTCATAATGTATCATAATTTTAGATGATCTCATAAGGAAAAAAATCTGGTGAACGCAGCACCCGACTTTCACTTACCTTCGTTATTTATATCAATTTGAGAATTTTCAAACAAATTTATAAACAAAAGTAACTTGTTAAAGAATTATTTACATTGGATTATAAATGAATCATGTGTTTTATTAAATATTATATTTTATTATTATCCACGACAATTAGATTGTTTTGTCGGCTTTTCATCACTCTCCGTTAGCTTTTACAATATTATGTCTAAGATTATATGTTTTCTAAAATCTCTAGCATTCCTTTTTTTTTTTTTTTTTTTTTTTTTTTTTTTTTTTTTTTTTATTGAGATATATTACAATTTGTTACAAAATTAACAATAATATTATTGATATGACACCACATTCATACTATATATACAGAAAATAATAGTCAAATTACATAAAATAGAAAATAAATAAATTCATATATATATACAATAAAATAATAATAAATAAAAAAACAAAACAAATCAAAACAACAACCTATTATTGAGATAAATAAAAATTTGGGAAATAAATAAACATCTTACACACAATCATAACTATATACAATTGCTAAAGGGACCCCAGCACGCGCTTTTCCCTCCACTTGTGGAGAAAAAAGCGGAATCCAAGAGATCCCAGCGCCTCTTTCTCAGCCGCATCACTGGTCTGAGCCAGTGGAGGCTGAGTTAGGGCGCTGTAGCCACAAACATACCGTACATGAGTGGAGGATCTGACCAGAGTCAGAACTCCAGTTTAAATGTTTACAATACGTCTCGCGGCCACTGCCGTTTCAATCTTCGAGGAGGATTGTACGGATGGGTGGTGCTGGATAGGGATTGTGCTAGAGGGTTAGGATGATGACTAAGGTTCTGATGAAATTTGGAAAATTTGGATGGTACCAGTTCTAAAATAAACGGAATATTAAGGTCATGGTGTAGGGTACAGTTGATAACGTAATAAGGAGCATTAACTATTGTTCGGAGGACTTTGGATTGGAAGGATTGGATGCGTTTGATGTTAGAATGTTTAGCTGTCCCCCACAGTTCAAGTCCGTAGGTCCATATAGGTTTCAGTACTGTCTGAATGAGATTTTCTGTTTAGTAATCTGTATAACTGACCGAATCTGCGGTTGAGTTCTTTTTTTTTTAGTTTTGTATGTGGGTTCCACGTCAGTCTTTTGTCTAGTAAAAAGCCGAGATACCGGACTGTGTCTGAGAAAGGAAGCGGTATGGAATTGAAATTGGACAGGATTTGCGTCGAAGAGTGAATGTGACGTGAGTGCATTTGCTTTCGTTCACCTTAATGCGCCAAGCATTGCACCATTCTTCGACAAGGGAAATGTGCTTTTGGGGATTTAGCGATGCTGCTTCAGGATCGGAATTGGATGACAAAATTCTAGCATTCTAGCGGTATATTGATCATGTATATTACTGCTCTTAAGTACGGAAACAAAAAAAAATACATTAAAAATATATTTTTGAAGTTATCTCCTTGAGTTGGATATCAAATTCGTTCAACTTATATTTTTATCTTTTTTTTTAACAACGCTAATCAGATGATATGGTTAATTCCATAAAAACTACAAAATTAAAGGTAACTCAGCGCAAGAAATTTTGAAATATCGGCATTTAAGCCCTGTCGGACTATTTCAATCAGAATGAAACCTACATGATATTAAAGCTCGTTCAATCTTACATCGATATAGCGAGTTTAATCAAAATCGTTTGAGCCGTTTTTGATAAAATCGTAAAAAGGTGCAAAATGCATGGTATAAAATGGTCTTTCAGGTTAGCCGATATTGATGAAAAAGTTGCTGTAACATTTCGGGCGTATACGTGTCTTAAATATAAGATTTCAGTTTCATAGGACTTTTCGTTTATGCGCTTGACTTAACACAGACACACAGACCTTTTTGCGGGACTTGGTCATTGAGATCCTAAAGATCCTAAAACGTATGTTTCCATTGAAAACTGGTAGTAAAAAAGTGAAAATGTTAAAAAATTACATCAAGTTTCGACAGTAACATGTGTTTCAAATAAAATATTCTAACAATAGAAATTATTATCAATCACAACAACAATCACTTAGTTTTATATGCTTTTCATCATTATCCGTTATCATATTAAAGTTTGAATAATAAGATATAAGATAATATTTTAACTTTCACTTTCCTATATTTGAAAAATATATTAATGGAAAGTATCGCGATCGTGAAATTTTGCTAATTCCAGTTCTAAACGGAAATACACATTTTAATGCCCCCTAAGTCCAAATAACGGTGTCCCGCAAAAAGTTCTGAGTGTGTGTGGTAAATTCAGCGCAAAAACAAAAAGTCGTACGGAATTGAAATTTCATATTTGAGATAAATATACGCCCGAGATGTTACACTAACTTTTACACCTAAACCGGCTGAAGGGAAATGCAACTTTATAGCACTCATTTTGCACGTTTTTCTCCCTCTCTCCCTCCCTCTTTTAAAGATTTTAATCAAACTCGCTATATCGATCTAAAATCTAATAAGCTTCGATATCATATAGCTTTTATTACGATTGAAATGGTCTGATAGTACTTAAATGCCGATATTTTAATTTTATTCTTCTAAAGCCCCTTTAATTTTGTAGATTTTATAAAAATAACCATCACATTTTTTAGCATTGATAAAAAATGTATAAACAAACATATACGTTGAACGAATTCAATATCCAACTTAGGAGAAAAAGCAAACATATTTATGTAAGTGACTTCTACTTCTTTGCACATAAGAATATTAAAACAGACGAATAATATATCATTGGAAAGCTAAAGATTTTAGAAAAAAATATGTTTTACTATAAGCTGTTACAGCAACTTTTTCTTCTTAATCGGTTGACCGGAAGATCTTTATACCATGCATTGTGCCAGCATTACCATACCTTTTTACGATTTTCTCGACACAGCTCTGACGATTTTGATTAAACAAGCTGTATCGATGTAGAATTCAATAGGCTCTAATGCGATGTAAGTTTTTTCTGATTCAAATAGTCTGAAGGGACTGAGGTAAGTGATAGTTGTGTGTTGAGCGCATCATATTTTATTTTTCTCTTTCCCTTCGGTATATTATACATTGATATTATTATTCTTATCTTAGGAAAAAAAATAAAAATAAAATAATACTATTTACGTATGTTGGTTTTCGAATTCGTGTTACTTCTACATGTACCCATTTTTATAAATGCTAAGATGGAAGTGCGTATTATTTCCTACCTGTAAAATTAAATATACTTTTAAGGAACACTATTTTGAAAAATCGGCATTTAAGACGTGTCAGGCTATTTCGATCATATTGACGCCTTCATGATATTAAAGTATAATATATTAAACCTATATTGCGAGTTAAATATTTTATTTTTTTTAATTTGCGAAATGCAAGGTATAAAGTGGCTCTTATTGTTCTCTGATTTTGTTCAATACTTTGCTTTAACATCTCAGCCATATACGACGCTTCTTAACGATGAAATTTCAGTTGTATATAATCATTTTTGACGTAGACGTACCACACACACTTTTGTGACTGTTTTTAGGACTTGGTCATTTGGATTTAGTGTCCCCTAAAACGCGTACTTCCGGTGAAAACATGAATTATAAAATTTTCAAATATAAGTAAAATTGAAAAGTAAAAATTCTTGTAAAGTCACTTTTATATTGCATTATATTATTCTTTATACAAGAATAGAATACAATATCAACTAATTAAAATTTTGATCCCGTACAGGTTTACCAAGGTCCTCCAAGGTATCCTTCGTATATTCACAGATGTCTCCAAAATGTTCAGTTTTCTCGTGGATAATAGAAACGACGTCGTCTCCGCACCTGACCACTTCCTGTTCGTACGCTTCCATATGTATGTACTCGAGGATGGAGGCTCTGGCATAATCATTTTGGCAGTAAATATCGGGATTTTCTTCGAATTTGCTTCCGTACATCATCTTTGGCCATTCCATACCCGTTACCTGCAAACGTATTTTGTGGTTTGACACCATCTGAAGTAGCATGGATACAGGAACATTTTCAAAATTTAATATGGTTAAATGAATTCGGTGAAAAAATTCTAGATGTACTGGATTTAAGCAGATTGTAGTTATTTTATGGTAAGGTGAAAGAGTAATATAGAAAACAACGATTTCCACACGGACGCCGAATACGCCTTAATGAAATGGGGAAAAATAAACCCTATGCAGGCGATCCTAGGCATCCGGAAAATCCTGCTCGATGGTTGTTACTTTACTCATAAGTACGTAACACTAGTATCGTCGCAAAGAGTTTCAGAATTAGATAGGACTCGGTTGGCTTGGTAGGGCGAGCAAGAGAAGTTCCTTGTAGAATGAATACCAGAAGCAAGATTGACCGACCTAAAACAGGAACTTTCTTAACAACTGGAGGATGACTTAAACATATCGGTCTCCCTTGACAACTAATTTTCATTCAAACTAATTTCAAACTCTTTAATCATATCGATTTGCAGATCTTCTTTGAACTATATGTGTATATATTTATCGCCTTTTGTCAACTCGTGAAATGCAAGGTAGTATAATATTTTACAACACAGAATCGTCCGTTGTTTATAAATGCATAATCATAACTTCTCTTGTAGCAGATGAAGTTAAATCCATGACAAAATTACAATTATATCATTTAACTGAAATATATTTAGAGAAGAAAATAAAATTTTATTTTTTGGTCCAGGCAACAAACGACTTTCACTTACCTCCGTTGTCAAAATCAATTTAAGAATTTTTAAATACAGTAAGAGATGAAAGATGGTTAAAATATTTTAATTTAATTGATTTTAGGAAAACATTAATAAACGTTTATTAATTAGTTATTTTATCGTCTATTGATCACTGTCTATTAATTTTTACTAGTTTGAGTAATATTTTTTCTAAAATTTTTAGCTTCCAACGGTATATTATTCATCAATACTTACTATTGTCATGTTCAAAACATAAAAATAGTATGAACAAATATTTTTTCTCCTTCCTCCGTTAGTTGGATATAAAATTCGTTCAACTTATATATTTATTCAATTTTTATCAATACTTACAAGATGTATAGTTCATTTTTCTGAATCTAAAATTTTAAAGGAAGAAAATTAAAAATATTGGCAATAATTAAATGCACGCTGCAACACAATTTAATCAGGATGAAACCTGTAATATATTAAAGAACATTAAATTTTACATCGATATGGCGAGTTTAATCAAAATCTTTACAACAGTTTTTATAAAATCGTAAAAAGGTGGAAAATTCATGGTATAAAGTAGCACATTGGTCAGCCGATTTTAAGTTGGTGTATCATATCGAGCTTCTAATTGTCTTAAGCATCAAATTTCGGTTTCGTACGACTTTTCGCTTCGTGTAGACTTACACACACACACACACACACACACACACACAAACACACACACACACACACACACACTTTTTTGCGTTACTTTGCTGTTATAGTTAAGACAGGTAATCGTCTGTCGGGTCAACTAGTATCTTATATTTTTCCCTTCTGTGGAATCTGACTGCACTAAATTCCATACACAAAAAAATAGTTTTCTTTATCACAAACTGCCCATTAAAGTCGAAGTTTAGTTCTATTTTATCGACATGAAATTATGTGGTTCTCTGAATTCACGAGTTTAATCGAAATCCTATAAACAGATAGATTTTCTCTAATCTTTTAAGACTTCGTATGCGTAAAATGATAAAATAAAAAAACTCTTAATCATATCACAAAAAAACTTCACACATTTTCATATTTTACTTTCCATTACTCTCACTGTGTAGCGCGGCTCTTTAAGTAAGGCTTGCAGTTAATAATATGATTAAATGCAATTACGTCTTTACTTATTATTTATCTAGTCTCATGTAAGTTTTTATGACATTAATCTAGAAAGTATTTATAAAATAATATGATTACTCTCAAAGATTTCCTTACCCCCAGAGATTTGTACTGCCGTACAGCCCTCTCCAAGACGTGTTCCTTGAATGGCTTATCTCCCCTCTTAAAGGTGTATCTTCCCAGCGGAGGAGGCTGGACTTCTGACTTCAGTTTCCCTATCAGCTCCATGTCGTCTTGAGTCAGGTTAAACAGCAGCTTGTCGACAGAGGATTCGGTCTGCGGTTGAGAAACGGGAGTCTGCTTTTCTGAAAAGAAGTTACATCCGTATATTTTTAACTCCCGCCAAAAATGCAGTACAAAAATGTTTCTCCTAAATATCTTATGCAAATTGTTTTCTTATATAATCCGTGTAGAAGGTACCTTAACCTAAACAATTATAAGTTTGACATTGATATGATTTTGTTCTATTCTTTACGGTGGCTTACATTAAAATTCCACTAAAAGTCCACATCTACAATATACATTACTACTTAGGTCACTATCTGGTGGAAGGTTATAACTAATATATTATATATTAAGTATTTAAGAAATTATATTAATATTTTTAAGCCTGATTTACCATTGTAAATAGGATGAACGCTATGAAGGAGTAAAAACACGATACACAACATACTCAAAAACAACGCACACAAGAACAGGGACTTCATAATGTACATGGTACAGCCACTTATGTAAGACATTTCAAGCAACCTGCGCTCCCAGAAGTAGCGTAACTTAATTAATTGAAATCGCATTTCTACTATTAGTGATATAAATCTGCAATCGATTTTATTGTATTTGTATTTTATCTTGGTCTTTCAAAATTATTATTATTTTTTTTAAAAATAATTATTATATCAAGGTTATATCCATTTCATCAGAAATAAATGGTATAATTAATTTTATTGTGTGCATATATCTAACCTTTCTCTATTAGCGATTTGTTAAAAAAAAAACATGTGATACTATTTTCTTAGAAGCAAAGAATAAACATTTATTTGAGATATATTTAATTAGGTAGCGTAATTTGACAATGAAGCTATGTTGGCAGTATAATAATCATTTGTAGTTAAGTCAGAATTTTTTTCTAAGTGTCATGTAAGAAAAACGTTAATCATTCCATAGAATGTACGGTGTTTTCATTCAATATTTGCTACATAGTTGAAGAGGTCTAGGTAACATGGTATACATCAAATACGATAGTCATATTATCTTCAAATAAAAACACTATTCAGAAAGAAAGATATAAAAAATATTCGTCTTAATAAAAATTATAGCAGAATGATAGTGAAAGGTTGAGATCGTGGCGGGTTAACGTTTTGATAATATATAGAGTTACGTATAACATTTTAGAGTCTGTATAAGATCTAGTCTGGCTGAATTAGCCAGGATAGATTTTTAAAATTATTTTTGCTGAATTGAGTATGCAACCAGTGAGATAACCTTACTATTTCTCTTTATTAGAGTTAGGAACACCAAATAAATAGAAAACAAAATCGTGTAAGGTCTCATCTTTTAAGTTTGGATGTTGAGAGAGTTTATCTATTGGTAAAAGAGAAGAGGTACGTAGAGGTTTCCTATATCTAATCTTTTCATAAGGTTTTATTTTTCGAAATCATTTTACCTTGGGTTTAGTGTTATTAAGGATATATGATTATTGCAGTTCCATTTTGAAAAACTGTGACACTGTTGTGTACCAATATCTAAAATATTTTCTAGTTCACGCAACAAATTACTCATTTATGTTGTAATAGGTTGACCAAACTGAAAATTGATATACATAATTTATAAAGCAATAACCTTAAAAGCTTCCGTATATTTAGTATTTCACAGGAGTCGTATGGAAAACCTATTCTGTATATGAGCTTACAAAATATGAGTGAACATTAAATATAAATATTTTTACAAACGTATTTTCAATAAAATAAAATGTTAAAGTTAACTAATCTTGAGCATGTCAATATTTTAAAGATTTATATAAAATGCTTCAAAAATGTTTTAAATCTATCTTATCACATATCTCATATGTATAAAGAGTCAAATCATACCTTAAGACAATGCATTGAAATATTAAGCTAATAGTGTGCAGAAACGGGGGAAGTAAATAACATTATTATGCATAGGTTAATTCTAATAGGTTAGTTTTTATACATCCATTATATTTAAATACAAATGGAGTGAAATATATTTCAATAAATAAAAAAACAAGAATCGTGCAACTCACTGGTAAACATTTTGTTAACTTCCAGCATTTCGTACAAGTTCCTGAGTATGGATATGCAGATGAGGACGATAAAAGTATATTTCAAGCCAGGCAAAGGTCTCGAATAATTGACTATAAATTCCATTTAATTTATGAATTTCAACCAGGAACAGGAATCGTAGCTAGGCTATCTGTTCCGATACATACTGACTTGTGATTTAACTACAGACTAGCTAGGCTATCTGCTCCGATACATACTAACTTGTGATTTAACTACAAACTAAAAAAGGCCATCTCCAAGAGTTTTTTTCTTTCACGAATCTATATATGAAAAACATTAAGGACAATTATTTCAGGTTATAAATATTATCTGTTTGCATGTTTCTAGGTGTAAGCATTTTGTAAGTTCAGCTTATGTTGGACAAAACTGAAATTACGTATTTCAAGGTACCTACAAGATGCCACACTTTTTTCTACCGTAATGGACTTACTGGAAAAAGTTTAACATTTTTAATATATAAATAAAAACGATTAAATATATTTGATTAATTAGATGTATAATTAAATTAGATATAAAACCTGGGAGATTATAGCACTCTGAAATTGCCTTGACTGCAAAGGTTAATTCATGTTTATTTAAAACTCACTAAAACAGTAGAAGGGAATAATGTGTAACACACCCATAAACGTGATTTTTTTTATTAATAATTTCTACTTTCAGATTTTTTTTGAGAATACAGATGTTTCGATGGAAAGTATATGAAACTAAATGCAGGCTTTTAAAAATAATGTGAACATTTGTGAATAGCTAATGGAAATTAATATCAAATTGAAGTATTATTTATATTTTCGATCACTAAGACATTATTTGTATGAGTTATTTCTACAATCAAACTAACGTTGAGGGTATTCATTTAAGTGAAATTCGCTTAAATATATATATATATATAATATATAATATATATATATATATAAATATATAGTTTTTTTTTTTTTTTTTTTTTTTTTTTAATGGTTAGAGACCCATGATCGCGTGTTGTGGTTTCTTATGATTAGATAAGCGCGCAGACGGCTCTCACATACTCGTCACATACGTTATATAATGTTTACTCTATTTTACACATTCTTGTAATGTTTATAGCATCTGACATTCTTAGTAGTATTTTTTATCTTAAAAAAAATTCAATCTCCTGAAAGAAACATAATCCTCCGTTTCTGACAGTGGGTGATAGATAATACATGTAAGGAATACGGCTATCAATTTTCCAAACGCAGTATGTACTCTAAATGGTAAAATATACTGGAGAGTTCTGATTACATATTCAGCTTGTATTATTTCGTTTAGTAGACATTCATTATTTATCTTCCTACATTCTAAATGTTACAATTCAATAAAAATGTATAGTTAGTAGACACCCGATTCAAACCAAAAAAAAAAAGTATCCGAACTATATCTCAAGTTTGATATATTGTACTCCTAGCGTTTGGGAGTACCTCAAAGGTTGTGAAAGACCCCACTCAGAAGGGACAAAGAAATACCGCCGATCAATAGCCAGCCGTCAGAAGAGTAAGCTCTATCAGGACTAAGAGATATTAATGACAGAGCAGGACGATCAGTAATCGAAGCCGTTAATCAAGTGAACATGATCGAGTGGAGGATTCCGTTGAAAAATGTAGCTTTCAGGCGACAGCTGCTTGGCCGTCTGGGTTCCAGATAGAGCACGAAGGATCGTGGTCAATCAGTGTCATCTAGATCGCAGAGTTGCTCCTGTCACCAACAGGTAGGAAGGAGTTGGTCTGATCCAGGTGAGCCTAACCTCTTGGGGAATATCCTGCAGCATCAGCATCCGGGGATAGGGTAGCTGTTGGGGAGGCTCGACAAGTACTCATATTTTCGTATAAAAGAAGGACAAAGGGCTGATAGAGGAGCTAACAGTTATGTTGTACACATACATAAATTGCGCTACAACCCTAAATATACCATATTTTAAATAAATGTAAATTTTAGCCCGAGGGTTAGGTGTAGTGCCGCTGTTCTCCGATTCCCTCTGATTTTCAGTAGAACTCATCCTGGGCCACGTAGTCCCTTTCTATAGCAGTTATTGTGTACACATTATATTATATATTATAAATCAGGTTTGACATTCAAGGTGGCTGATGAAATGAAACAGCAATTCCATTCTTTGTTTTTAAATACATGAATTCTCACGGGGTATCAAGAGATAACCAATGTTCTGCAGTTAATGATATGAAAGGATAGTCCTTTAGTCTTTAATAATCATTGAAAACTTTTAATCACATTTATCCATACAATGTTCGTTATCTCAAAATTCCCGAAAGGTTTACGTTAAGTTCCCTTTTTTATAATCATCCGCGGTTTTTGTTTAAAATACACTAGTAAATTTTTTATCCATCTTCAAAAATAACTAAGTTATCAAATTAAATTACTTTTAATCGGTCGCAATTTTAAAAATAACCAGCTGATATCAACGTCTAGGTATTAGGATCATCGTTGCATGCCGATAAGTTTTGAGGCGAATTAAAAAAAAAAGTTTTAAAGTAATGTCGAGGACAGCGTAAGGCGGACGGCGGACAAACGGATATTTTTCACTTTTTTTGCTGGTAAAGATGATGACTGCTTAGAGGATAATCGATTGTGCAGCAAATTGAACCCCACCCCGCTGATCTTCTATGAAGAACTCCTACCCGCTCAGTTCTTATTGTCCTCTCCGCAGCTTCTACGGCCACCTTCATCCTCTCCCCTGTAAATCAGATTCCCTCCCTGCAGTTGCTCTTCGATAATTTATTCTCGGTGCAGGAGGGCTGCTTCCCCAGGGCGGCGCCGACTGATGCCTCCTGACAGCCTAATCCCTATCCGCTGCTTCCGTCGTAAAGCGACTTTTTACTGCCTCGACAAAGAGGAGCTTCCTCGCGCCTTTGCGGATTTTTATCGCGCACCTACTGCAAGGACTCTTTACGACGGGCGGTTTAAAATTCAATAAGGAGCTGTTTTCATCAGGCAGCCGGGTTACGATTTCATTTCGAAGGCAGAAGCCGTAAAGGAGACTCATTTGTCATTGTTGATTGGCCCGGGAGGAGAGGAGATAAGCCCCAATAAAAGAGGGCATAAACGTTTCAACTCGAACGCTTGATTAGGTTTGGCCTAAACTAATGTCAGTATTTGATCCGATTTATTCTCAACCTACCCTGATTTTTATACTCAGCCGAAATTCACGGACTAAAATTATAAATTCAATTGGAAAAAAAAATCAATATTAATAATAGCAAGTTACCATTATCGTAAATGACCAATTATGTGGTGATCGCAGTATCTCAAAAATGACAGTGCATATGAAGCTGAGTTTTTATTAGAGATTCCTCAAGATGTGCAATCATATATTGTATATAAATTTTTATGCTACCTGTATTTTAAAAGTAGAAAAAACTGGAGGGTTTTTCTTTGTAAGGAAGGTGAATGGGAGGATTTTTATTTTGATTGTTTAAAAATTGTTTATAGGTTGAAATAATTGTGTGTACCACGAATAAATTGTGAGCCATCATCAGGGCATTACTGAGCCATGTCAATCATAAACTCGAGAGTAAAAAAAGGCTGACTCCCGATTATCTCTATCTATTATCATTTCTACAGTCGACTATACACCCTCGATATTTAAATTTTTAATGAAGGAGAGATTTTTCGATATGTTAGTCGTTCAAAAGATTTCATAATTGAAAATAAATTTTATAGTATCAAGTTGTCAATATCTCTAAAGTAGCTATGGTGGTGAAGCTTAAATTATGCCATTATAGTAGAATAATTAGGAGTCAATTTTTTTCTAAATATTTTTAATTTTGCCGACGTTTCAGCTTAAGCTTGTGAGCCATCATCAGGGCATTACTGATCCATGTCCAAGCCAGTTTATGCTTATTTAGAAAAAGACTGACTCCTGATTATTCTACATCCTCAACTTAAATTATGCCCTTAACGTTCTGATGAGCAATAAGGCTGGGTTCGGGAAAATTTGTCTTCTATGGGGTTGAAAAAAACAAAAATTACTAAAATCTCTAAAAAAATTGGTTTTTGAACAACTAAAAAACTATAAATCTCCTGGAACATTATAAGGCCTCATAAATATTTGCAATATTAGTAATCTAGTAATAAATCTAACCCTAATACTGGTATTAGCAAAGATAATAATTTTATAAAAATAAAACTACGGATATTGTGTTTCCACGTTTCGTGTGTAGATTCCTATGATGATGGATTCCTATGATTCAATGGATATGTTTTTCAAATGTTTCAGGCGGCTCAAAAAAGGTGCAGAAGGAGTTAAAAAAAGAAGAGTCCTAAACTTTATCTACTTGAGTGGAGAAAATTCACTATGATGCAAAAACGTTGGTTCCAAGTAGATTTTTTTTTTTTTTTTTCCCCCGGCTTATCTTATGCACTGAAGCCTTATTAGGCTTATTGTGCGCCATCCATTTTCCGTTAATACAGGCCTAGTGCTTTGGTGAATCTGACGAAGCTATAGGGGTTAATCAGTTCACACAACTTTGGATCTGTAATACGGACGCTGCCAAAATGGTAAAACTGTATCCTAGCAATCTCTGGACAACTGCATACCACATGATATGAAGTTTCATCTTCCTTCCTGCAGAATCTACAAGTAGGTGAGGCCACCAACCTCATATTATGGAGATGCCTGTTAAGCTGACAGTGTCCTGTGTACAGTCCTGTCATTCTCCTCAGAGTTATCCTCTCCATTGAGAGTAGTGTACAACTTCTCTCTTTGCAGGGTCCTTCCAAGAACATCTAAGAGTGATGCTGTATTCCGGTATCCCTCCAGTATTGCCTGGGTCAAAAAATTGCATTAAAAAAATATTCTTTCAGTGTTCTCCTTTAGTTTGGTATCGAATTCGTTCAACTTATATATTCATCTGTTTTTTATCAGTGATAACAAGATAATATAGTTATTTTTATAGAATCGACAAAATTAAAGATACTTTAGAAGAAGAAAATTTAATTAATCGGCATTTAACCCCCATCAGACTATTTTGATCAGAATGAAACCTACATGATATTAAAGCTCATTAAATTTTACATCGATATAGCGAGTTTAATCAAAATCGTTAATTGTTATCGTTCTCGCCGTTTTCGAGAAAATCATAAAAAGGTGCAAAATGCATGGTATAAAGCGGTTCTTCTGGTAAGCTGTATATTTGTGTTAAAATTAAATTTTAGTTTCATAAGGATTTTCGTTTACACGCTGGAGTTACTACCACACACACACATACCTTTTTTCGGGACTTGGTTATTTGGACTCAGGGGATCCTAAAACGTATATTTTCATTGCAAACTGGAATTCGAAATTGTCGCGACCGCAATACTTCCCCTTACTTTTATATATAGGTAAGTGAAAGTAATAGAAAGAACGTGGAGTGAAATATTGTTTCATCTTATTTCTATAGCAGTAGAAGTAGCTTATTCTCCTTATCGCCTAGGTGCTATACAGTCTAGGATGTTGTCCCCGGACGAAGACTACCCTAACGACTACTGCCATCATCCGCTGAGACCTATCCGAAATCACGCCCATTAGAGCAGAATCATCATCAACAAGGCCTCGCACTGACTCGGGATAATGCTGGATCATGAGGCCCTTGTCAAGCGCTAAGATTGATATCTCAGCCAGCCTGCACCATCATCTTTTAATCTGTTGGCTCCCGGACGGTTCTATCCATATTTATAAGTAATTGGGCCAGATCTCATCTAATGTAAACAATCACTAATGGCCGGCCAGATCGCATCTGGGTGACATCTCACCGTGATCGATCGGCTCCAAATGATATTCATTTTTATTCAATTAATGCGCGCTATAAGCTTCGGAATCAACAAGCACTCCGAGATGGTACCCTGGTCCATTTGTTATTCCAACAGTCCACTGACGTATGACCATTTATTATTTAGATGTCGGTGATATTTCTATGCGTCTGATTATTTTTAACATTCCATAGAGACATAATATTGATATAGCAGCATTGATAATAATCCACTTTGTCTATAAATATTATAACATAAAATCTTGATGTATACAAATTTCACAGATAAATAAGAAATACAGTTTGCAGTAAAAATTTAAAAGAAGAGCGTCCACACACTCCCTTTAGTTACTTCCGTTGTTAATATCAAATTAAGAATTTTCAAATAGAGTCCCAAAATAACCTACATACCTACTGCACGGACACACAGACATTTTTGCGTGAATTGGCTAAAATGTGCATTTCTGTTGAAAATACATATTTGAAAATGTTTACAATCACAATAATTTTCCTTACTGTATATAAAATATAAATGTACAGGTGAACGTGAAAATTGAAACGGTCAATTAGTACTACGACTTAATTTTGATAAGACAGAAGAACTCATTAATTTGAGCTTAATTAATGTTTTCAACTAATCACCAATGAGAATTTCATTAGTAGCGGATTAGACTTAGGAGCGATCCAGCAATCCAAGGCTAATAGGGCCTTCATTAAGGACTGCCACCGGATCCGGCTCCAGTTTAACTTTCAGATTAGCCGGCTCCGCTGACACCTCGCTCCGTGTTCAAGTCCGCCCATTGTACCAATAGTATATGCATTTTTTAACTTTCACGTATAATAATTATTATTAATGTTTATTAATCTTATTATTAATATTTTTTTATTGACGAGTTGTTTCCCGTTCCTAAATTTTCTTGCCACTTCTTTCGGCCGAGCCAGTCTCCTTCTCGAAGACAGATTCTGGCAGCCATGCTTTCCTTCATATCCTGTAACCATCTCTTCCTAAGTCTTCCTCCTTTTCGCCTTTCTATAGGTTAATAGAGAGAGGTCATCGCTTCTCCGTCATTCTTTGTAAATGTCCAAACAAGTTTAACCTTTTTATATCTATAAATATCTATCATATTTATATTATGACTTATATAATTATATTAATATAATATAATTGTCTAAAATTGGATACAAATTATGCATCCCTGAGAGGAGTCCCAGGAGGTAGCGGGCAGGCCAGAGAAGTTGAGTCTCTCGGTCCCTAAACATCAGGCCATTTGCTGGAAAATACCAAAAAAGGGAAAAGATATCGAAAAGGTACTAAACGAAATTTTTTACGAAATTGATATTTTGATATATTTGTATTCTCATCGTTTAGTTTTATCTAAATCTTCTATTTTATTTTATCTAATGAACTCTCAAGTCCATTAAAAAAGCGATTTATAAATGCAGTTCTTTTCTGAAGGTACTAATTACACATTTAGTTTCATAAAAATCATACTAGATATAACATTTCATCCCATAACTTTAATATAGTGTTATTAAAACCCTACAGAAAAATTCTAGGTATTAATGGGAAAATAATCAATAAATTGGTTCAATAATATAGTCATTAGAGAGTTTTGAGCTTGACTCCGTAAAATTTTCCAGAATGGATATAATATCTTTTGGAAATCAACATTTGATAATATCTTTTGGAAATCAACATTTGATTCTGTCCTTATAGCACGCCGGCACCACAAGGTTAAGAATAAGTTAGTGAGGCTTATGAGGGAAAAAGGCTTCGCTGGTTTTGAGAGGTTCTGCAAGGTATGCCCACATTGTCGCATTCTCTAGGAGCGAGGAAATGGCACCAAACTGCCCGTTATCATAACGGCGTTATGACACAAATGACCTCGATCAGGCAGATGGGGTGGAAAGTAGAAAAAAAAAAAAAAAAAAAAAAAAAAAAAAAATATATATATATATATATATATATATATATATATTTTTTTTTTATACAAATTAATCCCATTCCTAATTGAAAAGTTCCGCGAAAGCATTGGTGAGAGAGAGTTTTCGGTGAGAGGCCCTTGGATTTGGTCTCGTGGAACGATCCCCAAATCAACAAGGAGCATTTTTCTCTCTTAAATATGTGAAATTCATGATATGCTAAAAGATGTTTTAGAAACTGTACCACCAAAAAAAACTTACCAGAAGTGCCATTTAGTGTCATGTATTTTACATTCAAAATACTCTTTAAACAAATAGGATTGATTCTGATTGAAATTTTCTAAAAGGCTTAAATGCCAAAATGTTTATGTACCCACTAGACCACGTCGCTTCCTTTTAAATAGTATACTAGGCTTTAAATATATATAGAATACTTAAGACAGGTATTCTACAAGAATTTTTTTAAGTAAATGTGACACTCCAATGAGTTTTTCATACTCGTTTGGAAAAGATATAATTAAATGATCTGTGTATAATATGTAGAAGATTGTACCATCAATGGGTATTCAATATTCAGATATGTTTTGAATTATATATTCTAAAAATTTCTTCCTAAAAATTATTTCATTTAATAATATTAGCATTAGTAAAAGAGATAATTTTCAATAAATAAACTAAACAAATAAATATTTCCATTGAGAAAAAAGATTTCTAGATATAAGTACAGTAATGTAGATACAAAATATATCGTTGGAAAGTTCAAAATATAGACAAAAAAATATTATCATGTAACAAACCTAGTCATAGAAGCAAACGGAGAGTAAAAAAAAAAAAAAGTAAAATTGTAATTAATAATTTATATTTTCATATTATTCAATAAAAGTATATTTTTACTTTGATACAAGTTAGAATTTTATGGAAAACTATAAGTAAATATAAAACATTTCTTATATTTATTAATGGTTTTCTGAATAGTAATGGACAAGTTGTAGAGATGATGCGTGCATCAGATTTTTCATAGCTCATTCTAGTCCAGAATAATTCTGTGCTCAGGTGTGGCAAAGCAATATAAGTCACTTTTTCTAGAAATGGCAGTTTTTTCCCATCCTGGAGTATATTCGTTTATGCATAGGTGTAAAAATACCATACATTTTTCTCTTTCGGTTTATGGGTAAAAAAATCTACCTCGCATAAATAAACGACCTACCTTCTAAACATAAACGAATGGACACTCCAGAATGTGAATACTCTCATTTCTAGAAAAACTTACTTATACCAATTTTCTCTCTAGGTTACGAAACAAACGTTTTAATAATGCCCACAAATACCATTGGTTCTCTTTTGAGATTTTGGTTTATTTTTTATAATATGTTTGAGAAATAATTTGTACATTATGGACAGATCAATAATAATATTAAATGATTTCATTATCATCCCATAGAAGAGATCACTAAATCATGTTTCCAACGGACCTTCGACACTGCTAACTAACCCTTTGGCAGAAGACACTATGCTAATCCTAGATAATGGAAGCGGAGATCATTTGTATCAATCCGCTACGGTCTCAGGCTCAACCCTTTCCTAATAAGAAAAATAATTAATCAGGCTCACCGGTCACGTGGCTATAATCCGGCAACCATTACTGGAGGCCTTATAATTGACCTTTAGCGATATTTATACTCGTCGACCAGCACCTTCAACCCAAATCGCTATAAGAGGGTCCATATAAATAATTAACAAATGCAGAAACTAGCTAGCTGTAGCTCATGGATTTTTTAATGCTTCTACATTAAAAAATGTCTTTTTGATAAGAGTAACTACAATACATTTTCGCAATCAGCCAATCAGTAACTTTTTAAAATATTTATGTGTACGGCAAGTCCAGTTCATCTTAGTGTAAAAGTTTAAGTTCATTCTGTAAAACTATTGCACTCCAGTAAAAGTAGGCATACTATAATTACTCAATACGTTTTATAATTGAAGCATTTACCCTATTTGTGAGTGAAGCTTTTTACTTAAAAAAAAAAAAGAGCGTTTGTTAGGTTTCAGAAATAAGTTCTTACCTTAATAATAACGAAATGTTTTTTAGTTTCCATCATTAATAATTCAATAACAATTTAACGCGTTTACATTGGAATCTATACTTTAAACACGGTATATGCTTCAATATGTTTGCTATATATTTAACACGTTTGCTAATCCTCGGCAAATTAACATGATGTTCCTTTTCGTACAATTAGGCTTATATTATAATATAGTGTTGATACGTATTATAATATAGCATTAGACTAATATTATAATATAGACTAATACTTATTATAAGATAGTGCTGATACGTATTATAATATAGTATTAGACTTATATTATAATATATCGCTGATACATATAATATAGTACTTACATTTCAGGAGATATATAGTTTTTGAGTTATTCCGAAAATCAATTTTTGATAAAGATTTTAGAATTAATTTTTCCTCACCTCTTAGAGGGTGAAGTCCACAAAGCTAACCTTCTTGGACTTCTAGGCGGTAAGCAAAACCTCACTTAAAAATTTCTCCTACGAAGGTTAAGACCATTACTGTTAAGAACACGTACGTGAGTGAATTGAAACTTTTTATTTTTATTTATTTTTTTTTATATGAATATACGTAGATGTAACAAAAATACTATTTCTGTCCAGTCACTTGTAGATAAACAAATCTGGAAATGTAAATATCTTACATAAACATATTTTATGTAAAAAAAATGGCTCACATTAAAACCTGCGGTAACAATTTTTTTCTCGACTCCTTGCAGCTTTACAATTTTAATAATAATGTGGATTTTAAAAAGAGAAAAAAATTATTAGATACTTTTTGTAAGCTCTGACATTTCATGTAGAATTTAAGTCAATCAACGTTAAAAATATGTTCTTTGAACTTAAATAAAATTAGGTAAATTTTAATTATTATTTAATTTTTATTATTATTTAAATTTTAATGATGTTTCAAAACACATGATTTGTTTAGTACGAGTATGTGCTCACCATACTTTATACTCAATACGGCTATTGTATTAATTGCTTGCTGTAGAAGCAAATATGTAATAGCATTTATCAAACATCAGTATCGTGAGTAAATCACTTATGTAATAATATTCTGCAAGAACTAAGGGGAATGGCAAGCAGTTTATGAAATATCTGGTGTTGTTAGTATGTATACAAAATGTACCACTACAACTTATAAAGGGCCTTGGATTCAGTTCTTATCGAGATTCGTACTGATAAAGCCAAGGTCCCACTCAGCAGTCAGGTTTTCCCCTAAATTTAAGGTATCCAGTTTATAGAGGCTGGGTCTGCCCCAGGAGCACACCCCAGAATAAGTTTACTTCCAAAATAATAGAACGAATAATTCTTCCGCAGCTGGGGTTTGAACTTGGGGTCCAGAGACAATTGACTACTGTCAATCTACTAGATCACTAAATTCATCTACCGCTCCCACATAAAGCTACGAAGCCTATTTCCCTAAAAAGGTTTTAAAATGTTAATTGGTTTATAATGTGTGTGCACGTTTCCATTTATGTTGTTTGGTAAAGGATCAATTACATATAGTCGTTTTCCATTTACATTATGAAGATTATCGGGAACGATTTTGGGAAAGCAACGAGCCAGCTGGGACATAATAAGGGAGTATATTGGCTCAATAAAAACACGTGTAAAAGCTACTGATAATAGGGTCATTAGGTTCCTTAATAAATCGAGCAATATAGACCCTAAGAAAAACATCATCGGTGCGAAAGCCATCATGAAAAAACAAGCACAATGAGCTAATGCTCGCCAGCTCGATGACTTACCATCATCATGATTCCTGTCAACGCTAACGAGTTAACAATCGGTTTTTGAAAAATGACTTCTTCCAAACGGTTCTACGTTCGGAGGGAGGCGTTCGAGAATTAAAAGAGCATTTGTGAGCGGTTTTGTTAAATAATTAAACAACCGGTAGCTGATTTGTCACAGGGAACAAATGCTCTCCGGGTTCTAATCCCCGGGGTAATCATGTCCATTTGTACCGCTCCGGGAATTTTTCATTAGGTCTCTTGTCGAATTATACAATCATTATCCCTTTGATTGCTTTCCTCAATAAGCCTGATTGGAAATGGTCGATATAATACCGCTATGGGTTGACGCTAATTAACAGCTAAAATTATTCATGCTCGGATGAGCCACAAAAATATCATTTATCGGCGATGAATACAATATTAATGGTTGTGATAAAATTTGTTATTGTAAATACGAAATCTTGACATGATGAAATGTTTAATTCATTCATTATAAAATTGAAGTATTGTCCATAACCCATTCACATGAAACTTCATAGTTTCACTTTACAATAGTATCAATGCTGATTTTTGATATTGTATAATGAAGCCGGGCAACCGCTATAGAGGAAAGCTTCGGTGAGCTTACAGCATGCATTCAACACAATGCACATTTTATTAAGTTGTTTTTAACTCGAGTTAATGAAAAAAAAAAGAAAAACAATTATGACTTAAGAATAACTTTAACTTTCAATAATTCATTCGAGAGCGACATTTTGTTTTCTTTGTATTGTTTATTTTTAATTTAAACAAACATGTTTACTATGGAAGTAACCCAATTTGTAAATGAATTCACATAAATAAGATCATTGCACATCAGGTTTGCAGCTCGCTCATCAGAATAGTTTTATTGCGAGGAGCGGATTGAACACCATGTGTGCAGTGTAAGGTAAAATGAAAATGCATCATTAAAAAATCTATAAAGATTTATTTTAAAAATAGTTGGATAATATAAAATAGTTATTTTTCTTTCAGTAATTAAAATAAAATATAATGCAAAGAAAATTTTTAAAAAGTTATTACAAAAAACAACTGAATAATGAAAAAATGACATAAACGAGAAGTATTTTTTAGAAAAATGTCTGAAGATAATACAATAGTGTAACTCAGTAATTAAAACAAAAAAAAAAAAAACTTCTATTCATACGAACGAAACTCATTACCTTAAGCCTATGGTGCAAGCGTATGTATAGTGTTTTCATGTAAGAAAGACTTCAGACAATTTTTAGATTTTTTGGTACACAGTAAAACCAATGACAAATTTTTTTTTCCTGTACTTTACAGATTTTATTAGTTTCAGAAAAATCTTATTTCGACGACTAGTTTACTCAGAATAACTGAGTATTGCACATAACTGTTAGTGCACACACGGTGTGCACTGTGCAGTCGGTCCCGAGTGGGTTAAGAACTGTTTTGAGCATGTTTTGTTTTAGTTCAAATTCTAGTCTTGCACCATTTAAGATCTTGAAGTCCATTACGACGTGCTCAACGGCTTAGGGTATCTTACAAATCCTACAGGTCAGTTGGTAAATTCTCTTCAGAAGGCAACAGCTCTGCGTCATGGATAGATTTCTATGCCATAGATGTTTGCTACATGCTCTGGATTGGTTACGATGATTATTTATATTTCTTTTTTGTTTTTGAAATAAAACAGTCAAAGGGTTAGTAAAAACACTCAAACACTGAATATAAATTTAAATTACGCTTCTTTCCAAATATCTTTCACCTATTAGCGTTCTCCTCGGCACTCGGAGAAATCGTGAGTTCTTCCCACTCTGACGATCCCCTCTGATCATTCTACAATAGCTTCACACATCAAAACTTAATTGATAGTAATTTTTAATTAAAGGTGGTTGAACAAACAATTAATAATTCCCTTTAAGATCTGTAAACAGTGGTGAACGCAATCTCCCACGGCATAAGGAACATCCACCGTAATACAGTCATAACCACATAGCCGCAATCATTTATTAAACCCCAAGTCCAGGGTGTAAGCAGGATCCAAGACTAGTCAGCCGCGAGCATTTGTCGCCGGAAGTCGCGGTAAATAGTGGCCGGGCGCCGGGCGTCCCATCCGCTCAGTTCCGGGTAATTACTATGCCACTGTTTGCTGACCCTCACTGGCGGGAAATATGGTGTGGTGAATCATGGCTCCTAGCCCTTCGGCCATTATAGCATTCTAATCATTTAATGATTAACCAAACGACGAAATGATAATAATTTTTAAGAAAGAGAACGTTAGTATATATTGTTAGAAGCCATGCAGATGTACGCCCTCACTAATGATCTATGAGGAAGTGCTCTCCTCAACGAAGTCATTGTAATTGAGCTAATACATAACCACAAATTAATTATCTACACAATTGAAAAATAATTTGATATTTCCGACAGTCAATTAGACAGCAAGAGGATTGAAGTAGGCTTTATTGGCACTATATAGTTGATTTTAAAATGATTACTAATAAAATAAATCTGTCCTTATACTTTTTTGGTTTTATTCTAATCTCTATTAACAATAAATTATATTTATTACATTTAATTAATGGTTTACAATAAAAACACTGCAAATGTCCACACAATGATTAATTATTTCCCAATAATAATATTATGGTATTTAAACTGTTTAGAAATTTATGTAGAGTATTGTTTATTTATTCATTTAACGTAACTTTATTCTGTTGTGGCTGACCGGACGATGCAACTCTGGAGTTGTTAATTCAGCTTCTCCAGATTAATTTAGGATAGAGCTCTTTAAAGAGTATCTGACATCGCATAGCCTTTGACCACCATTTTACGCCCCCTCTTCCTCTTCCTCCCTCTGAAGGACGGTATTACCAGGGTTTTTACTGCCTTTAAAATCATAGAGCCATCAGCCGTATAAATCCGTATAAATATAGAAAGCTGTTATGCTAGCTACTACACCACTAAATTAATTAAATAAAGTCGAACCAGCTACATTGACAATTTATCTTAAGAAAAATTTGCACTCAAACTGTTAAGCTTGATATTCCTAAATTCGGTTGGCGAAAAGACGAATTTGTTTTTGTTTTAATTTGATGTGTGGTTTATTTATATCTTGAGGTCTTACAGCAAATTTTTAGTTTTTTCTTCATCGGTTTCAAAGGTTCATTATTGAAAAAAAAATAGTTAGATAGTACATATAATAGTATTTTTTGATATTCCAATATCTTAAAGTATTCTTGAATTTAGAGTCAGACACAAATATCAACTATATAATTAATTGTGCTTTATTTAGTGTATGCACTATTTACAACTCTTAACTAATAATTACAGTATTCAACAGGAATGACATCAAGATTAGTACAAAAGTTCAAGCTGTTAGGTAAAGTTGATAGATTAAAGTAAGATGTGTCAAATAATAAAAACCAACACAACTTTTCTGAAGGATAAACACGTTTATGGTTTAATTACTATAAACCTAATTTGTATTTTCATTATGTGAAAATTAGTAATCTGAAAAATGCTGAAAGGTTTGCGGGAAATAGTTCATTCCCTCTTAAGATCATTTCGATAAATAAACAACTAGCAACCATTTCGTACCTTGAAATAAATGTTACTGAATCAAACTCATGTCCTCACAGTATGAAGATATTACGACTATCAACTGTACACCCAACCTATAAGAATTATGATGGATTTGTTGTATTAGTGTATTTTGTTTTAATTTATGAAAAACTGGGTGGGCGTGAAATGAGGGGAAGAAGCGTTATCAAATATATACAAAATCCAAATCCCTACCTTGTGCAATCAAATGCAGTATCAGCTGAACGGAACCAATCAGTCAACACAAGCTCTCTTCAAAAGTCATCAGTTTGCGAGTGGAGGACTGACACTGCGATATTGCTTCGGGTGACAGGGGATATGACGAGCTTGCATATTTCACGGGGACCGTCACTAATAACGCCGTGCAGCGCGTCACTTAATGCAGCGGCCATTGCACGGTGCATCCCCAACGCGCTCCTCTGTCAATAACAGATGACCCACTGATTAGGACTTGGCTGGCCAATTTTCTGCGGGCTCCCGACCACCTGGGTTGCTTCATCAGCAGGATCATTCTTCTAATCCACGAGGATTGCATTTAATTGCTTCTTTGTGGAGCTAAAAGTCGCATAAACACTTTATTTATTCGGCAGTTGCAGTGCATTACTAATAAATCGGAATAGTAGATTTTGTTCTAATTACTTTGAGATAAAAAGTAGGTAATCAAATTTTATTTAGCAAAGTATATTTTAATGTAATTAAAATTAACTCATAATTAGCTCTACCCCTCAATAAAAATAATAATAATAATAATAATAATAGGCTTACCGAACCCGAAGGTTCGATGCCGATACCACCAAACTTGTCCAAGATACCACTATACCCACGATACCACCAGACTCGTCCAATGTTCACCGGTCAAGCCCAAGCCCCCGAGATCAGCCAAAATGCAATCCTCGCATCGACGCTTCGGCCTACCTTTCGGACGCCTACCAGTCGGTTCAGCGAATACCAACTATCTCGGAATCCGTTCCTCACTAAGCCCAACAACTTTACGCGCCCATTTGAGTCTCCGCGATGCTATCAACTCAATTATATTCACAGGGTACAAACTCCGCAATTCCGGTTGTGCAACTTTCTAAACTCCCCAGTGGCCTCATCTCTCTTCGGACCAAATATTTTACGCAGTACCTTATTCTCGAAAACCTTAAGCCGTTGTTCATCCTTCAAAGTAAGCGGCCACGTTTCGCATCCGTAAAGAACCGTTGGAAGAATAATAGTTTTATAAATTCTAACCTTTAAGTTTTTAGACAGAAGCCGCGAGCTAAGTAATTTAGCAACTGAATAATAACACGCATTTCCCACCTTTAACCGGGACTTTATTTCTTCCTGGATTTCATTTTTTCTTGTTATCATTGAACCTAAATAATTGAATTTCTCTACGTGTTCAAAAGTATGACCTGAAATATTAATATCATCAAGATCGCTACCATTTCTCCTCAATAAAAATAGGTTATTTAATTAATTTAAATTAGTTACGATATATTTAAGAGTTCAGTAATTTACATTATGTCCCACACGGGCAAAGGTAATAGTGATGAATGACTTCATTAAGACAAAAAAAAAAAAAATTATGAAATAATAAATATATCATCGAAAATCGCAGGGTGGAATCTTAAAAAAAAATTCCACACGACTTAGGGGATCCAAAGCTTGTCGCGCAAACCGAAAAAAATAATACCACTAACCTGAGATGGAAAACTATTACAATAATGAAATAATTATGGTTATCTGACTGATGAATAATAAATGTGTTCCAATAATAAAATGATTATGGATTCCTGCTATGCACCTTAAATATAAATTTATTATTTTTATAATTATACATTTTAGATAATGAATTTATGAAAATTCAAATTTTATAGATGTGATTGTTAACATCAGATAAAAAAATAAAATAAATACTGATAATGCCTGGATGTAGCTTGTAGGTAAAGAAACACAGAAAATATTCAAAATTTGATTTGTTTCCACTTGAATTTTGAATAAGCTGTTAATGAAGAACTGAATATTCTCAGTGTACATCGACCATCATTCGGTATCAGGGTTTGACATCAAATTTAAAAATTAATTATCCATATGATTGATTATTAAGTTATTAAGTAGAACCTTTTCCATAGCAGACTACAACGTTATACAAAATCATTATAAAATGTTTTTCATTATACAGATGTACGTAATTGAAAAAAAAAAAAAAATCTGAATTGAATTAAAAATCTAAACTGTATTCTTTTGTTTGAACTTTTATGTAATAAGTTCACTGATAAATTATATTCGAAGATTACTCAACTGAAGAAACTATAGTCAGAGTTACTTAAAACTATGCATGGTATAATTAATACAAATAACTATATCGCAATTTAATACAATAGTATGGTGTTCTGGTGTATTATGTCACATTATTCGAGCGACAAGTTGGTTCGTGTTTTTCGGAGATAGATTCTGTTTTTTTTAAGTCTATCCTGAAATAACATCATTTTGTAGAAACATAAAATATGAGATTTTAAAAGCATGACGAGAAACTGCCCATTGGCAGCACTCTATTCATCGGATTTAGAATATATCAGATGAAATACTGTTCTCATACGTTAAGGTAAAGCAAATATAAAATTACTTAAATTACATATCACAGAATTACATTACCTATTATGTTTGATGTTGAAATAGCATCGCGATAGGCTCAACGAAAACATTATTAAGATTGAAGGAGTAGATAAAAAATAATTGAAGATAAAGTATTCTTATCCGCAAGGATTGAAACGATAAAGGGTGCGAGGAATAGTATTTCAGTAGGGCATCAAAGGGATTATAGTAACTATAAAGAAGGATAAGGGAGCAATAAAATTAGCTAAAGCTTGGCAGCCAGGACCTCTTGATGGGCCCAAGGAAAACACTCCTAATCCTCAGGTACAAGAACACACCTGGGGTCTTCTCGGCTTACTGAGCTCAATCGGGCGAGGGTAACTTGATGTGTCTTCGAAGCCTTAGTCATCAAGTTCATTTTGAACTTTATTCATTAATACTTTAACCGGAGTGGTATTATAATTAAATGTTCCCAGGAATACAATAATCTGACAGTGTGAAGGATGTTTCAAGTTTCATGAGATAAGGAAACTTCATCCCTCCACGTAATATATTAGGACAAGAGGATGCTACAAACTGTTTCACTTTTGCTCAAAATACATTATCATAAATTATAATTTAACATTAATAAGAGAAAAGTAACAGCTATAATTATTAGTATTACGAAAGACACCAGTGTAACCCAAAGTAATATTTATCAAAACGTTTTAAAAAAATGTAAAAATTGTGTGATCTTAAAAATACAAATGCAGTGATTACTATATTATAGAAAAAGAAGATATTAAATGTTTATTAAATATGCTCCTGTTAGATAATTAGATATGCTCAAGCAGGCCAGGTCTCGGATAATTGGGATGAAGTGCTAATAATGAATTTTATATATATATATATATATATATATATATATATATATATAATATTATATATATTCCGTCTTTGGCGGACATAAGTGACACAATTATTTAAATTATTACTCTTTTAGTGAGTCCTGAAGATGGGGAAGACCTCCAAAACGTTGACTCGTGATTGATGTTTATGTTGGAAGAAAAAGGAACCATACTATTATTTATTTTAAATGATTACCTACGATTGATAAACTAAACAATTGTTTAAATTATAATTAATCATATGAAATTCGACGTAATATTTCTATATTATTTTTATCCTTACATTTTTGGATGCTGCTGCTACTAAGAAAAAAAACATATAAATTTACGTGGTCTTTCAATCTATATTTGTATTCTATACGTCAAAATAACCAGATGTATCTGATAATTATTTTTTAATTTTTCTTGGCAGTTAGTTTGAATCATGTAAATTAAATTTATTTTATTATCATGAAGACAGTTGCTGGCAGAGTATAATTTCTTTGAGTTTTGTTTCTTAATTCGAGACTACTAAGAGCTTTGCCTATATCAGCTCATTGGTAACGCTTCTAAATTAATCATTCTGTAGTAATAAATCGACCAGGAAGTTCTGGAGTAAAGAACTATCTTGAATATGTAGGTTGTATCTCTACGAAGATAAGACAGTTTAGCAGTGACTGGATAATCCGGTCTACTTGCCGAGCTTGTGAACTCGGTCACTAGAGCAAAACACCTGAGACTATTATATAATGAAAGCTGTTAAAAGAATAGTGGAAAAGGAAGTGTGTTATCTTTATGAAGCTTGTTAAACACCACGTTGTTTGGATTAGCAGTAAGAAACCATAGGGAAAGATGTTGATCAGCCTATCCGATACTAGTGAGGACGACATAAGCTTCGCGGAGAGATGGACAGATAGTGTTTGGTGTGGTGCTAAGAGCATTCTTCTTTAGGAACCAGATCAACACTGAAAATCAGGAACAGTATTTGGTACAAGTTAGAGCAGGAGGCGAATATTCGACACCTTATATTCATTATATTTAACTCACCTCATCAGGATTTTATGATTTATATTAACCCTCTCTCATATCATCATCAATTTTGTAATGTATTTGAAATAAAATAAGTCTAGTTTAAAACAAATTATAATGAGGCCAATTTCAGTTCTAAACAACATTAAACCGTTTAAAGGTTGTTTAAGCCAATAGTCAACACATTCTATTATAATAGCAGGCAAACAATATACAATAGAATACGAAAACCGCACCCCAATGTAGATGTTGATGCAGCGGGTGAGGCAGGGAAAGGGTTGAGATGGATGGCGGTCCCTTCGCTAGCTCCCTAATGGCCCTTTGAAAGGTTGGCACCCTCGGCAAAGGGATGACTTTTAACAGTCCACTGTTCTATGTATCAGCCTGCTCCTAATGATATCATGATTGTCTACTGTCTGCCGGTTTGTTGTTAATGCTCTGTTGTAATGTTTAGCGGGTAGTTGTGAGGGGAACCAGGGCTCTGTTCTCGTATTCATTCCACTAATATAGCGATAAGTAGTCGTCTGATGGCTGAATTGTTAGTGATGATTGATCCGTAAAGAAGGCATTCAACAAAGTGGCTCTGTATTTAAAAAAAAAAAAAAAGATCAATTTGACTTCAATGGACCTTCCATTTCTTAGTATTCCCAATCCCTCACAGGTCAAGTTTAAAGAAAAGTCGAAAGCATACTTTACTCTATTTCGTTGATCCAAATCATTAAATTTTTAATGATGTGGGTAGGGAAATAATTCTTCTTCTATTCTTCCTGCCTGTCTTGCCTCGAGGAATTTTCAGATCACCCTTCCTAGTACATCCTTATTATTTTTTCTCTAATTAGTTCCTTACGAATATGAATTGTTCAGGTCAGGCCAGTTACTCTTCTTAGGTATTTCATTTCTGCTGTGGTCACTCTGCTTTTATGCTTATCAAGTAGGACCCAGCTTCCTTTACCGTACAGTAAGGTTGAAAGGCACAGCGCCTAGTACATGTCCATTTTTGTCATATTTTAAACTTCTCGTTTCCCTGCATTATAAATTTCATATTAGATCCTATTAGATTTTTATAATTATGTTTGACATTGCATAGTATATTTTTCGATTTCTTACGACAACTTCCCTAGGTATACATATTCACCGACCATCTCTAGAGTCCTACATTAACAGTTTCTCTATATGTTTTAGCAACACCCCCTATCTGCATAACATTTATTTATCAGCATTTCCTTTTCTGTCTATTTCAGTTTCCCATCCTATGATAGGTTTCTATGTTGTTAGTGCTGAGTCTGAGTATGAGAACAATATTATCCGGGTATACAAGAGCTTGGGCCAGTATTGATCTTAAATTCCATTCGCATTTTATTGCTCTTTTCAATAATTCATTCAATTTCATTAATTCATTAATTCATTCACAGATTTTCAGGATCTTATCCATGAATATGAAAAAGCGTAGAGGGCTGAGACTACCACTGTTTGACTCCTCTATCCATCCCGAAGCTCTTAGATTCCTCCCCATTAATCATTATTGTACCTTTTTTGTTTTTATAGGTAAACTCGGATGCTTTGATAAGGTCTCGATAAGGAAATAATTCGATGCCTTGAAATAATAACAAAAACTGATGAATAAATTTTTAATTAAATAATTAGTAAATAAAATTCATCTACTGAGTTTAGATAGCATGTAGTTACAGTTCCAGCATAATTTTTAAAATTTTATTTATAACAATCACTGATTGCCCTGGAAAGTATTTTTACGATAGCTGAGCCCGAATCAGTGAGATGCTAACTTTCTAGCACCTCGTTAAAAATATATTTAATTTATTTTATTACGATAAATCAATCTTAATAATGAAGTATAAGTAAATATGCTTAGTTAGAATTTTCCACCTTCTTATTGTAATCAATGGGTAATAACTGAGACGAACGTGGTTTGTAATCCATTTCAAAGCAATCCCAGATTACCACACTTAATTAATGCTGAGATGGGTCTAATTTTTTTCTGAAGGAGATATGACCGATGCCCTGCTATCAGACTAGCTATTACACTGCATTCTACTTAGAGACGAAAATCGATTACGGAATAGGTTTCCGAGTCTAATTGCAGCCATCATCGAAGGCTTAAACCTGCTGCCACAATCACAGACGTTGAAATGGCCCCTGATCCAGCATAAAACCGCGATAGATTGAAAAAACGGTAAGACAAAAGAACTAGTTACCCACTGACAATGAAGATCCGGTTGATCACGTCCAGGAGCTGCGGCGGGAGTGGAATTAGTTCACGATGGTAGGGCTATTAGTGATGTGATTGGTAGTGGTGATCGAGTTAGTGGATTGTCTGGGCCGCATTATGGGATCACCAATCACTAATGTGCCGCATAAATCAGAGGTAAAAAATGATTGGGGGCTTGATTTACCTCGGCTTATGTAAGGCCTTCAGTTCCCACAGTCTCGGCCAGATGGGATCATCAAATGACCAACTAATCCCCTGTTGAGTTCGTGAGGAAGCGACAATTTGGGTACGATCCTTGTGAAGGACATGGACATGATTTGTTTGAGCATTGCTTCAATATTTAAATAAAATGAAATTAGAAACATATACTGCAAAATTAATCTCTTTATAATTATACATAAAGACATTATAATACAGATGCTAGAACATCAATCTAGTATGAGACGGAGTATATAAATAGAGCTAATATGGAAAACCCACGAAAAATATAAAGAAGGATTCTAATTCTGAAGGTATCATCCGTCCTAAAATCTCTGGTCGCATGGTGTCGAACATACATAGGCGATTTTAGTAGTTTTAATTTTCTTACTGAAAAAAAGTAGCACTATCAACTTAATTTAATGTGAGAATAATTTATTACAAAACATAATATAGTCAGTATTAACATAATTTCCATACGATTATATAATATTAAAAAAATAAAAGCCTAAACATCTACTAATCTACTAAAGAACAAGGCTATAAACCGCTTACAAATTCAGATAATCACCCAAACTATTTGCGACTAAAATAAAATAAAAAAAATAAAAATACAAGGACGTGTTTCAGGATTTTAAGTATATATGGACATTCAGCCATTTTAACTTAATATTAAAAAATCCGGATCTATATTCTATAATTTTAAAATTCTCTTGCGGAGAACACACGACATTCACTTTTCTCCGTTGTTAAAATCAATTTTAGATTTTAAAATACAGTTAAATGATGAGGAGGTGAAAACGTTCAAATAATTAATTACATTGTTTTAATTACATAGAAGCATGTGTTTTAATAAATAATCTATTATATTAATATCTACATCAATCAGTTTTTTTTCGGATTTTCATTACTTCCCATTAACTTTTACAATCTTGCGTAAAAGGTGATATTTTTTTTTTCTAAAATCATCAGATTTTCAACGGTAAGTTATTCATCTATATTGGTCTTCTTGTATTGAAAATCACGAAAATTGATTTAAAATATTTTGGCTCTTTTCTTCTTTAGGTGAAAATTGAATTGGTTTAACTTATGTATTTACCCGTTTGTTATCAAGGCAAAAAAGATAATATGGGTAATATTTTCGAATATAAAAAATTAGAGTATTTTACAGTAAGGAAATTATGAAAATTGGCATTCAAGCTCTGTCAGACTATTTTGATCAGAATAAAAACCACAATTGTATCAAAGCTCATTACATTTTACATCGATATAGTGTGTTTTATTAAAATCGTTACATCCGTTTTTGAATACATCGTTACATCCGTTTTGAAGACCGTAAATAGTTGCAATAAGCATGGTATAAATTAGCACTTGGGGTCTGCCGATTTCGGTGAAAAAGTTGCTGTAACAGCTCGGGCGAATAGTCTTACATATGAAATTTCAGTTTTTCCATATATGCGCAAGGCTTACTATACGCGAACACACACACAGACCTTTTCGCAGGACTTGGTCATTAGATTTCAAGGGACGCTGAACGAGTATTTGAAAACTTTAATTCGATAATTTTCACGATCGCAATACTTTCCCTTACTATATATTTCTAATATAAATAATAATTATATAAATATAAATAAGTAATGAATATATGTTTCTTACTAAAATAATGTAATTAATAAGAAATAATTTAGTAAAAAAAAAAAATTAAGAAAGAAGTATGCTTGAAGGCAGAGAGAGAGTGTTGGGATACATGGACGTTTAAAACATACCGAAGCCTAAATAATTTTCTTAGTATAATGATGTATTTAATACTTTATATGCATTGCTTAAGCTAGAGGAATGTGTATGTAAGTAAATTAAGCGACAGCATCAAATGGTATTTCCAGTTGAGAAATTTCCTTTCTTAATTATGACAATGATTGTAAGCTATGACAAGGTACCGCTGTCTACTCTCTTTGTACCCCACTGAGGATTATGGATTATACAGCCGGGCGATCAGTGGAGAGGATGTTCTTTTTCTGAAGACGGTCCTGGACAAAAATGCAGGGTGAGCGACCCAGCTGTCATTAGGGGATGACATATGGTAACGAAGACGGGAAGGCCGGCCCTAATATAATTACTCCTCTTTTGTCCACGTCTTATCTCCCATTGTCCCATTTACATTTCTATACCGTTGGAATAAATCATCCACGAGTTCTTCTAGGATGGACACAATTTGCTCCTCTTGTCCGAAGACACCGCCAGATTAATTCTCCCCTCGGATGCTCGACACGTAGGACAAATTCTTTTCTCATTGGGTGGCGCGGCTCTTTATAATTTTTTAATTTTCGTTCCTTTTGTAGGTTCCCGTTAAAACGAAAAGGTAACAGCTGCCGCTGACAATAGCTAATGATTTATTTTGTGGCGGCCCATAATTCACTTGTGTTTACGGCCCTGTTCTCTGTCGCTGGGGCTAATCTCGCTTTATTGATGCCTACTTTTTCTGGCTCTTTTGTAAGCAGCAGGAACAGAGTTCATTCCAGAATGATACACCACTCCAATCGGAACACTACAACCATGTTCGAGACATTCAGACTCTAAAAACTAATTTTAAATAGCCAACTGATCTCTTTTGGAGCCGATTAAACCTAGCCATCTCTAAATTAATTCTTCGAACGCTTAATATAAAAGGAGGGTGCTTTTGTGTTAGCGTTAGAGCAATCACGGAAAGGAGTGCAAATATAGAGAACATACATTAAAATAGGTATAAATATTTTATAGGTCCCGATGAAATCGTAATTGGACCATCTTGAATGTGTACCAATCTGATGAGAAACATATCCTAAAAAGGTAGGGATGAACATTTCAATCGGATCAACAATGGCAGAGTAATGAATGACACGCATAAAATAAAATAAAAATGTTAAGGAGATTGAAAATAATAAAATAGTTGATGGAAGTAAAATAATGCTTGTATCCTTAAAACCTTCTCGAGTGGAACAAGTAAAAAAAATAAAAAATAAAAAATATACTCACAATCTGTAAGGAGGGCTTGCCTTACCGGGTGCCGGTATAACAATACTAGTACCTAGGTTGTAGTTAGTGAGATGTTGGATCAAATAAAATAATTACACTTATATATCCCCCACCCTTTTCTTTGGCCCTAGTCCCAGAATATCCCTCCTAATGACAAAAAGGCGAGGTAGGAATGAAAATTTTTATATTTTTCCATTTAATTATCTTTATTTATTAATGTTATGGCAAAACTAATCTTAATATCGTTTGTTTGATTAATATGGATTCTCTCAATATTCCTATAGCCCTACGGTTATACTTCATATACTAACGGCTATAAACCCTTGATTACACCTAACATCGGTAAACATTGCTGTAGAAAGAATATTAAATATAGTAGAAGTAGCATAATGCATAAGGAAAAATCTTTATTTATTTTATGCAGTAAACAAAGCGGACATAACATGCATTTATGTGCAATCACAAATTCATGGCAAGCGGACTACCCACACTAACCATCAAGCATTCATCAACTTTAAAGCTTTGATGATATGTTCTGTCATAATTTTGTGGTTCGGAGGGCCGTAAAATTGAATTAAAACAAGAAGGGGGCACCCTATAATCTGATAGGGGCACAGTTTAAACTCCAACCCACCGATATTAACAATTTACCGAAGTGCTCAACGCTTAGTTTGTTTAGAGCGACTGTTCGGATTCGGTGCTTCCTTAAATAAAACAAAGAGTGATGCTCCCGCTGTCAGGATTGCTATGGTTGCAGCAGGAAATAAACACGGTGTTGTATCTAATGTCGCAATGCAACTATTATACAGCTTTCTATAATTGATGAATGAATAGCTCGCTAACTTCAATTTTAACTCTTATTGAATTGGTACTTTGCAATAATTGAAACGTGTTGCTTGGGCATACAGAACTGTTTGCTATTCCAATTACATTAATTGCTGCAATTCTGTTATTTTGCATGGCTGAGCATATAAAGGATTATCCACCCAACCTGCAATTGTAACTTGACCACTACTTCATTTAATAACGATGATTAAACCAATGAGTGGATTCTCGTTGCTTATAAGAATGTGCTACTCTCTAATTGCAAAAGAAGTGTCACAAGCCAACCCATTGTATTGAATGTATTGATGATACTGAGGGTACTGCAGTAAACTGCACAATTGATTGTCAACCAATAACTGACAATAGAAGTGAACAACAAATGAAAGAATAGATTTTATATAAAAAGGAAAATTGGAGGAAGATTGACAAATATAACAGGTGGTAGTACTTTATGAGGGTTGTTGACACATATTTAAAAGGATTTACTAATGGAAGATTTTCTATAAGATGGAAATTATAAATTCGAAGTTTGGAATTTTGTTTTAGGAGAATAAGAATAGAAAAGCATGTAAAGAGATCTTCAGTGTAGACATACTGCGCGATGATTGTCTAAGAGACGTGTCTCATATTGTATGCCTATAAACAAAAGTCGGTCTCAGGGTCTGTGGCGAGACCAAAAACCTCAGGTCTAAAGTCTCCTGATAGAAATGGGAGACCGCCTGCAACGTTAGGCAGATTGCAATATTTTGAGAGTGTAAGCGTCACTCAGCGTCTAGAGGAGAGACATGGCACAGTCTTTTATCTTACAAGTAGTGTAAGTCGTCTCATTTTTTTTTTTTTTTTTGAACATGTGATTAAACGACAAAGTGTTAAAATAATTGAAGATCACCATCCTTCATATTGTTTGTGGCATTTTACAAGTCATGATTACCGAAAGCGGGCGAAAAGAAGAATGAGCCTAGAATTTCTGGCTGCAAGGCGAAATAAGGTAGGAAAGTAAATACATAATTTAAAAACATCTTTTCACCGGTAGCGAAAAAATAAATGGTCTTTTTTCTGATACAGTTTCTCAAAAAAATTTATCTTGCTTCATTATTATCCCTTCGGGCCATCAGAAGCAAGTCGTCAAAATCAGTAATCATAAGAGGTAATGTTAAGACCCATGGCGTATTTTAATCTTAATTTATTTAATAGTGCATTGCCCAAAACTAGATCCTTCTGTGAGCACTTCGCGCGTTCACCAACATCTCGTTATTTGCTTTCTTTTACTTGAAATCAGTGCTAAACACGCACTCGATAGACACATAAGCAATGTCATCCATGGTCGACTTGCGAAAAAGAGACTGAAAATTCACATCATTAGTGTGCACATTAGACGAAACGAAAAGTTGGTATTTCCTCAACCGATACCTCTCAGATCGTCTATAGTACAACTTATGGCAAAATCTCGCCACAATGTCTAACCAGGGTGTACTATACAGGAAGATAGGATTATGCTTTTTCATCCCACTACAACCAAAGCTGTATAAATTAAATCTCTCACATGAAGGAGCCTGAGGAATCCAAAGATGAATCTTATTTAACCATTCATGATCACTTCGATTTCAATAGTGTACTATACTTATTATATAAACTATTTTTATTATTATGATCACATACTCACACAAACAATGAAACTAAGAATACAAATGTTCGGTTCGGTTTTATATCTTGAGGGTCATAAACATTCCTGCTGAGGAGTATAATGACATTAAAAGCTAAAGCAAACAACAGATGGGACAGCAATAAATCCTAATCGGCTCCCAGAGATGCTAGAAAATTAGTTAACTCCCGCTTCATCTGCTCAGCTGATATAAACGTCTAAATCATAAAGGAGATGATATAGTACCATCTTTATCGCTACTACGTGACTCTTAACTAGGCCTAATTTGGGTCCTGTACCTTTTATCGCTGTCTTTGACTATTTTTAAAGCTCTTCTCAAAGGGACACTTGGGAATTCGTGGCCGTTAAGATTTTAGAGTACTCTTCTCGGTCGTAATTTCTTCCCGTTTACGATCTCAAGCATCTCCACCGGCGAAATATTATCTTAATAAAATTATTTTAAGAACTTACTTTTCTAATAGGAATGCAGTGACGTATCCCATTAAAATATTTTACTAGTGAGAACTTTATAATTTTTATTGCTTTATGGCCCACTTTGTCCATTGAATAATTATTTTTATAAGAAACCGTTTTAAAAAAACCCTTCTCAGTTCATGACAGAAATAAATATATTAGAAAAAGAGGAATATTAATATAAAAAATGAAATCCCATTGAGAATAATTCCTCCGTTTCATTTTTTCCCGTTCAAATTGCTGTTTCTATGCCTACATACAGAGAGAGTCTTATACAAGTGTCTTTTTCACATTTCCATGTTTTCTTTTATTACAGATGTAGATTCAAACCATGCCCAAGAATACAGCAAGGTTTAGTGAGTATTTATTTAGTCGATAAAAGTGTGCTGCAACAGGATCAAGTTTTTATAACGCGTTGTGCCGCAAGATAGTACGCGTAGAAAATAAATGCACCCATTGCAGAGTTACTGTAATGAGAAAAAAGATCAGCTCAAGTGTTTGGTTGGTGATGTCTAAAGAGGCGTAGAGATATTCCAGATAGATGAAAGCGTGAACTCTGAACCAGAATATTTTCGATGGTTAATGGCGTGTGTACATTCTTTCATCTCAAAGAAAGAATAGTTTTGAGGTGTTAACCTAGTGTTTATAAGATCGAAGATAATTCGGAATGTAAGAGGCTTTTTCGGCGGTTATCTAATATCCTTGGTAGTGATCTAGATATTCGTTTATCTTCTTATCTTGTTTGCATCCCGAAGATGAATCAGGGATGAATCTTCATTAAAAAAATTTAATACGGCTGTATTTTAACCATAACCTAATTGATATCGATGCTAAAATTAAGGTGCTAGCTTCTTTCAACTATGTATCCTTTGTTTTGTGGTGATCATATGCGGTATAAAGTCATCATTATCGGTTAAGAAAAAATCTGGTGCGGGCAACACACGACTTTCACTTACCTCCATTTTTAAAATCAATGAAAGAATTTTCAAAAACAGTTAGAGATAAAAATACGTGAAACTATTATGGAATTAATTAAATTGAATTTATATAGTAACGTGTGTTTCATTAAAAAATCTATTATATTATTATCTAAAATAATCAGTTAGTTTTATCTTCATTTCATCACTTTCTATTAACTTTTAAAAGCTTGTGTTTGAGATAATATTTTTTCTAAAATCTTTAGCATTCCAACGGTATATCATACATGTATATTACAATATCGGCATTTAAGCCTTGTCAGACCATTTTACTCAGAATAAAACCTATATGATATTAAAGCCCATTAAATTTTACATCGATATAGCGAGTTTAATCAAAATCGTCGGAACCGTTTTCGAGAAAATCGAAAAAAGGTGCAAAATGCATGCTAGAAAGTGCCTCTTCTGGTAAGTTCATTTTGATGAAAAAAGTTTCGTCACGCCTCGGGCGTATAGTTGTCTTAAATATGAAATTTCAGTTTCATAGGACTTACAGTTTCCGCCCGGGAGTTACCACACACACACACACACACACAAACAGACCTTTTTGCGGGACTTGGTTATTTGGACTCAGGGGACCCTAAAACGTGTATTTCCGTTGAAAACTAGAATTAGAAAATTTTCACGATCGCAATACTTCCCCTTACTATATATAGTAAGTGAAAGTAAAAAAATTTTCATATGTAATGCTTAATCTATTTTACAAAAAGCCTATAAGCTCACATGGAGCCATTACAATAAAAAATCTATTTCAGTGGACCAAAATATATGGTCCAGTTATTCGGGAAGGAATTTGGATAAAGCGTCCATCAAAGGAGTTATACAAACACACTGAGACAATAACGGATGCCTTTAGGAAAAGAAGAATGAGATTCTATGGACATATTTGTAGGATGGAAAAAAAAGGCTCACAAGAAAAATCTTAGAAATAACAAATTTAAGTAAAAACAAATCAAAATGGATCAATGAAGCAGAAGAGGGTCTTAAAGAAGTGGGAATAACAAAAGATGGCATCAACAATAGAGAACGTTTTGGGAAAATGATTAAAGATCACACTTAATGCATAATTTTGATAAATCTTATCTACCTGAAGATAGCAATTGAGCTAAAACGTTGTGCATCTATATTTAATGAAAGAGAGTGATGAAGCTCTCTTCTTCAGTTATTTATTGATTATCATTTAATACTTATAATAAAATAATTAATTAGATAGTAGGTGGTTTCGTAGTTTAGTTAATTATTTAGGTAGTTAGTATTATATCTTTAATTAGTTATAACAAATGAATTATCTATTATTTGTTTCTGGTTTCTTAGTTTAGTTAGTATTATTTCGTTAATTATATATAACAAATGACTTATTTATCAGGTTTTATTTATTAGTTTTATTTACTAATGATTATTTTACTGTTTTTTTTTTATAAAATATGTTATGTAACTTAATTTGTATTATGTAATAAAAATACGCGTTGTATCGCAAGATGGTACGCGTTGAAATAAATGCACCCATTGCAGGGTTACTGTAATGAGGAAAACCGTAGTGGTGAAGCTAAGTATCCGCCTCCCAGTTTATTCATAGAATTTGACCTACAGCTTTAAGGATCTACACCTAATTGAAATATTTTAATTTTATTCCAATATACCACAAAAAATATTTTTTTACGTTTATCTTTTAAAACTACATTTGGAAATAGGAAGGTCAATTTCCAAGATTATACAAACTATATCATCTTCTATATCGAGAATAGAGGTTTGTTTCATGAAGAGTAGTTTTCATTATTACATAGTTTGCGGCGCATATGGGTACAAATTTTGGAATTAAAACTTAAATATTTGGATTATCTTAAATTAAATCGCTAAGCAGCAAAAATATATTCATTTTCAATAGGAAAAAATCAAAATGTATTAAATAAAAATACAAGTAAACAAACGAGACTATTGGCTCTCTCAATTCCTCACGGAACATGGTGGCTTCAGGGCCAAGCTATCTGGATTTGGGATAGATACCGAACCCTTATGTCCTAGCTGTAATGTCCCGGAGTCGACTCAACATATTTTATTTACGTGCACCGCCTTCGATACTGAACGTTCCAAACAGCTGAGGGAAACCGGACTCTATGTCCTCTCAGAGGAAGATTTTCCTCAGCTGATGACGGAAGAAAACTACCTTTACTTCAAAGAATTTGTATACGGGTGGAAATCGGTTGAGGGCCCAGCTCATTTCAACATAGGAAGAAGACCAGCCAGGGGATTGCAGGCATTGGAGGAACTCAGTAATGGAAGATCTAATTAAACGAAGCTAATTGGCAACAGTAACTTGCTGGCCTAATCGGCAAGATAATGTCGCCATAACCCGTGTTGCATATATTGCAAGGTAGGCTGTATAAATAAATAAAATTATCTTTCCCTATTTTTTGTCATAAGCTTTTCTTCTATATTGCGAAAGAATGTTATGTGTTAATACAATAGCAACTTTACAAAGTTCTTAAACAGTAACTCGAATCCGGGATTTTTAACTTGAAAATAAACTTCATAAAATATTTGTCAAACACACTCATAGATATCTTAATTTTGGCTACTGTGGCATTTATTTCACTCTCTTCAAACCATAAAAAGATTTTTCTTCTAAGGTCGTAAGATTGTTCCATTTTAAATTCCTCATCCCTAATGCTTTATTTTTTCTTTCACGTCCAAAATTAAAAATTAGAACTTCTTCTAATCATTTAAAGTTATTAACGGTGTTCGTTTCTTTTTAATTAAACCTATTGAAATCATATGAGAACAAAATATGTCGACGAACATTGTAGCTCAAATAGATGTTATTTTACTGATTTAATGGACTGTTGTCTAAGAGGTCCGGTCATTGCAGGTAATGATTTATTCTGAATCTTGAGGTAAACTAGCATCAATAATAAATTGGACTTATTTCATTTCAATATAGGTTAATAATATATTATAGTTGAGGTAGGTAAACTAATTCTGTTCTATCCACATACATGATACAATGGAACATTATTTTACAAATTCTACTAATTATATGAATAATGAATTGAAGTGAAAAAGTCGAGAATCACAATGATGACTTAAACATCCGTAGTAATCTAGAAGATGAGAGAGAAAAAGTGAGATCATGATGACTTTCGTTTGTCCTCGAAGACGTATGTTTTAGTAATAAGAAAACTAGATGGATGTTCAGCTCAACACACCGGGTCGACAAAGCTAAGGTTAAACCATGAAAGAACCTAATCGGGTACGATTGGACTCACCGCAACCAAACAATAAAATCAAATCAGAACAAAATAAATGGGTGAGCCCTTTAATTCTCACAGTTTCTATTCCACGCCTCTTTTTATCGCGTTTTTTCTTCAACGACTATCTTTGTTGGCCGCAGAGGTCGGAGTGGATTCTGTGCGTCTGTAAACAGATCTGTGAATGGTCTTCCCACGGTTGTGTCACGTATGGTCACGGGAGGTTGATCCATGTGTTCGATGGCTATGAGGTTTCTCTTCTGTCTGCTGCGGCTTCATCAGGTGGAACAGCCGACACTCATAGACCAGTCCACCACGCTAGAGTAAACAGCGGCTTCTGTTTGCTTCTTCAATGATCGTCATGATTCGATTTGATTGTGGGGTAGAGGTTGGTCAGGGAAGGAAACATCTTAGGCTTGGGAATGGGGCGAAAGAGGAGAGGAATGTCAAATTAAACAATATTAAGTTGTTTCCTTTGTAATAGTGGTCCCCAACTAGTGGTCCGCTAGGTGCCATTGAAGAATTTTTTTAAATTACCTTAATGAAATCTATTTTCGAAGCCTTGGCTTTTAACATAACCACTCTTGCATTACACGGACACAATAAATTTAAAGGTCGGGTAACTGAGAGTAATTAGGTTTTTATATTCTATTTCTAAATTTTAGTAATGTACTGAGAACAATGCTTCGCAGATTGTAGTCGGTTTTTAGAATCTGGGCCTAGCATATACCATCTTGGATTAACGTAACAAATTTATTTAATTTAAATCGTCTATTATAACAATAAAAATGGTTACCGTAAAGTGGGAGGCGGCGACAATGATTTGCAGTATTTACTATATCATATAAATATTCAATAATTATTTTTGAACCACGTAACATGATTATTTTTTAATTGAAATCAAGAATTGCTTCTATACTAATAAATTGATATGATGGTTGGTAACACGGTCATCAAGAAAACACACTAATAATTATTTTTATTATTTATTGTTTTAAATATCATTTACTTTGTCAACTCCTTATCGTCATTAGTGATTACCAACACATCTTTTAATACGTACATGTCAATTTAGTTATATCTTTAAATCTTTTCTACATCTGATTCCTATGCCTTTATTATTAATTTTGTACTTTTCTTTTTAATCGTAATCCACTATTTAATTTACCATTAATCCGTTAATTAAAAGGTCTATTATTAACCAATACTTTAGGTTTTTTCTCCAATATAAAACTATTTATTTTCGATAATTCTTCTATTTACACATCTTACGGCTTTTCTAATTCCTGTATGTTCTTTGCCATGTAGATAGCGTTTATAACAGCATAAATAATCACCTATTAAGAGACTTTCTCGGAGTCGGTATGTATTTTCGTGTGGTTAAGATTATGATTCCATTTCGCCACCTATTTCTTTCTTTTTCTAATCATATCCTTATCTTCTTCAGCTATATATCCTCCCAGATAATCGTTCGTTTCATATTAAATATTACTTTAAAATTGTTCTTTTTTAAACTTTATTTAGTTGCTTAATTCCTCTTTAGTCTTCAAATGTGCTAATTCTAATATTATCATTTGAATTTTATGTTTGTTTCCATATTTTATAACTGTCATTTTATTATTGTACTAAACTTATTATTTTTCTTTTAATTGTATTGTTACTCTTAGCCCTTCTGAAGACCCACAATGTAGGCCAAAACGTCGGAACACGAATAAAATAAGCTTGTCTTATTAGTGTGTCATTTATGTATGAACACACCCCCAACCAACTTATCCATCATATAGTCTCAACGGGCGAAAAAAATTCCACCATTAATACATTATTACTTTGAATAAATTATTTAAACTTAAATATTTCGTAATTAAAAACTAGTTTTACGTTTTCATAATGTGGTACTTATGCATATGCATCATCAACCCGCTATAAAACCCGCATTCTTATCTTCGTAATCTGGTGTAACCTCCTCTTAGGTCTTTTATGTTTTATGAGTTGTTTATGTTTGCGTGAATTACCTTCCATTACTTTTGTGTTGTTTAAATAATGAAGGTTTGTGCCTATAACATGATCGGTGGGCCAGGAAGAATAGTTTAAAACGATGAAACTTTATTCACAAAAAAGATAAGAATAACGTTGGAAGAGTATTACCTGAACAGTGAATGCTCAGTAGAATTCGTGGGGAAACAAATGAATGTTTCATAGTTAAAATAAAATATAGAAAGGCAACGTCATTATAATGTGTTAAGAATAACATAGAAGAGAGATCAACAATCTACTCCGAATCCTGCAAAGGCTGCAGAACGGAAGAACCGATTGAAACTAATTACGAGCATTTTAAAGAGAACCACCGAATGAACGAATGAATTTTTCAATAAATATCATTCTATTATTATTACGATTTTTCCTTTATTCAAATTCCCATTAATATAGAAACGTAGATATTATAATTAACACATACATATAATTCAAAGTATAGGAATCAAAAGCGACATCTGTGAAAGTTATGAGTGTTCAGTTTATAAACAATGGCGGGTAACAGTAGGTGGCGTGCTGACGATGCACAAGTACCCCATAATGATTTATTAAATCCCCCAGTGGATGATGACTGGAGTTGAATTAACTAACATTTTATTTTCGGATACTTTTCAAAGCTATATCGAGAACAGCAATGAAGTAAGGAAAAGATTGCCTTCAGCATGTATTAAAGAAGAGAACTTTTCGGTAAATAATTCTGGATAAAACCCGAACGGAAGCTGATAGAATATTGACGACTTCCACTCTAATTGAATTGCTAGCCACCGGTGGACAGGAGTTGTCCCAAGTGTTTTAGTGCCCGGGAGCAGGCGACGGATCCCAGCGGAAGGGTTAAGAGAAAGGAGGAGTGAATTATTGAAGAGCCGAGGAATAATATATAGTAGGTCGGTCCATCTGGAGGCATCCTTCATTGTGTCCGCTCTCTAATGCCTTCCCAGCTAATGCCTCTCATTTATTATTTATAGGGACAGAGGTCAACTTAATATCGCCGCATTTTTCTTCGGAGGACATCTTCGGGGGCGGCAAATGGAGCGGCCAAGAAGACGATGACAGCCAGGATGCGGGGCATCAATTCGGGAATGCTAATCCGATCGGTGGGCGGTCCCTGCCCCCGGCTGACTGATAGTCTCCTCGTATCTTACCGGCTATATCTTTCCATCTTCTATATCTATATCCCTCGAACAAACACTGCGTAACGTCTTGGTTCGCCGATTTAGGTAGGACTTGGAGATTCTTAATACTCAGATTGATTGAGATAATATTAACATAATGCCTTAGTAAAGATAGGACCATTTCAGTTTTATATTGATTTGAATTATATAGCTTGATAGGGATTGGCTTCACCTAACTATCGGCTTCCGATATCCGTGACTCTCAACTTATGAATATTTTTTAATATTTCTACAGCACATTTGCTTAATGTCACTTCTTGCGTTTTGGCAGGTGCAAATAATAAATCTTAAGATTGAAAAAAAAAAAAAAAAAAAAAAAAAAAATATATATATATATATATATATATATATATATATATGTATATATATATATATATATATATATATATATATATATATATATATATATATATATAATGTGTATATGTGTGTATTGTTCTATTGCATTGATATATTTTTTTTTTGTTTTTTATAAATTAAAAATTATTTGATATAATTAATATTTTTAAAGGTTAGTTTATTTTTTTTTTAAGATATAAATATTTTTAAGAAAATTCAAATTATATATTTTATTATGACCAAAATCGAAGAGCTGACCAAGTAATATTCAGATTCACTTCCGATTCACTTGTAGCATTTGCTAATATTCAGGAATACCTGGATGGAATCTGTGCCTGGGCAACCTTAAATAAACTAATGCTAAATTCTGAAAACTCAGGCCATCCTAATTGGTTCCAATTCCCTTCTCAGATCCTATACCACGTTTCCGAGTCTCATCTTAAATGATCATCCAATCACCTTCACTTCCTCTGTCAAAAACCTGGGCATTACCATTGACCAAACCCTTTCCTGGAAACCCCATATCGCCCAAATTTCCCGAAGAACAATAAGTACCCTGAAATACTTCAATCGCTCCCGCCATCTACTTCCACCTTCCATCCGTAATCTCCTTGTATCCGCACTTATTTTCCCCCACTTTGACTATTGCTGCTTAGTATATGGTGGCCTCCCGACGATGCTTGAGGACAGGCTAAAACGCATCATGAACATATTTTTAAGATTTGTCCTCTGCACTCCGAAGAGGTCTCATGTAACCCATTTTTACGGCCAGTTAAAGTGGCTCCTTCCCCGAATCCGCAGACAATATTTCCTAGGATCATACCTTTACCAAATCATTAGATCCCAACACCCTCCATACATTCATAGTCTCCTACAGTTTAAATCTTCAGTACACACTCTTGAAACAAGATCGCGCCATTCCGACCTTTACTTTCCTACCCATAGAACTAAAACTTTTGATCGTTCCTTCCTGGTCCGCTCCTCTATTTTCTGGAATTCTTTACCTACTCATATTCGCCATGCTGCCTCTCTCTCCTCATTCAAATTCCAACTTTTCCAATATCTTTTATTATCCCAAAAAGACGCTTAAATACAGTGATTCTTATGTTCCTAATATCACACTTTGAAAGAAAAGTAATATATGTTCTTTATTTAAACGCTGTTATATTTTTATTTTTAATGTTATGTTATGTTAATGTTTTTATTTTATTTTATCATATATATATATATATATATATATATATATATATATATATATATATATATGTATGTGTGTGTGTGTGTGTGTGTGTGTGTGTGTGTGTGTGTGGATATTCGTGTGTGATATGAACACTCGAATTAACCCATCTGTGTAATAAGTAATTAATTCTGTTCCTTCTGTCTGTTGGCCAGACAAGTTGTATATTTAAATTGTACAATTCTGTTAGTCTTAGGGGACCCAGTCCCAGAATAAAAATTATTTTCTATTTCTATTTCTATTTCTATAATATTGTATGGAAATCCTTCTCTTTCTGCTGGTCCGACTTTTCAGGCCCTGTGGTTTTTCTAGAAGAAATGATCTCTGTAAATATAATATAAATAAAGGATCAGACGGATGAAAGAATAAGAAAGAAGCAAGTCACCAGAAGACGTAAGAAGCTGAAGGGAGAGATAAGAAGGCAATATAAGGTCACTATCTGAGACCCTCGTTTGTCCTACATTATCTAAACAGGGCGGTCAGTCCCTCGGGACGATGGAGGGGAGGTATACAATGATGGATGTGGCCTCAGATCCCACTAAATCTGCCTCAGATTGACCCTTCTCGGGGCAAATCCGTCTTTCGTTATATAGGGACTTCCCGTATCCATCTTCCTAAATCGGCATATTCCTTCCGATAGGCTTATATAAAAAAGAAAAAAATATCATCTTATCCATATCCCTTTTTTAAGTATTGGATCCCTGCCATCCTGGTTCCCATCCATCTAGATAGGTGATTTATATTCATTAATAATAATTTTATATTCAAATACCTATATGTGAAAAATAAGTACTGCGATCGTGAAAATGTTCGAATTCCAGTTTTTATCAAAAATTCACATTTTAGGATCCTTTTAGTTCAAATGACCATATCCCACAAAAAGGTCAATGTTTGTTTGTATGTATGTGGTAAGTACAGGTCAAAATCGTTAAGTTGTGCCAAAATAAAATTTCATATTTTAAGACAACTATTGACCAGAGAAGTCAAAGCAACTTTTTGAACTAAACCAGGGAACCATAAGAGCCACTTTATATCATCATTTGCACATTTATACGGATCTAATCATTTTTATTGAATTAGGTATATCGGTATTAATTTTTAATAGATGAGGAAGATGGTTTAGGGTGCGGTCATAAATTAGGAACACACATTTTAAAATAAGTGCTATTTTAATTATGTGCCGACGTTTTGGCCTACAATGTGGGCCTTCATAAGGGCTAAAAGAAACAAGATAACAACCAATGTAATTATAGACTTAATAATGCGTTAGGTATATAATAATAATATGACAGTAATAAAATATGGGAACATAAATAAAATTAAATGTAAATTTATGTTCCCATATTTTATTACTGTCATATTATTATTATATACCTAACGCATTATTAAGTCTATAATTACATTGGTTGTTATCTTGTTTCTTTTAGCCCTGATGAAGGCCCACATTACAGACCGAAACGTCGGCACATAATTAAAATAGCACTTATTTTAAATGTGTGTTTCTAATTTATGACCGCACCCCCAACCATCTTCCTCATCTAATTTCTCAACGGTCAACAAAACTCCATCATTAATTTTTAAAAGGTTTTAATACCACTTTGGTTTAATTCTAATTAAAATAGTTCGATCGGCCTTGAATGCTGATCATTAAAATATTATCTTCATCTAATGTACCTTTAATTTTGTAGATTCGAAAAAATATACACATAACAGAATTTATCGCGTACTGAAGGAGAAACAAACAAAAATAGTTTATAAAATGAAAGTTTAAGCTAATGATTTAAGAAAAATTATGTTTTCTTTACAAAGTTGTATAATTAATGGATAATGACGAAAAGGTGGTATTGTAATCGTGAAATAATTTAATTCGGGAAATAACCAGTTTACGGTTTCTTGAGTCCAAATGATCAAGTCCCGCAAAAAGGTCTGAGTGTATGTGTATGTCTACGGTAAGCTAGGCGCAAAAGCAATAAGTCTTATAAAACTGATGTATACGCTGGGCTATCCGTGAAAGAATAGTACTTTCAAGTGACAACTCAAAATTGAGGGTGGTTCTATTGAAATAAATAAGTGGACTGTATAGATTTAAAATAAATTAAAATAATGAAAGCAAACGACGAATCACAATACATTTATTAAACTAAAATACATATAAGGATGATAAGAAACAAATTAACCTAATAAATTTATATAAGAAAAATTAACCTAATTATAATTAAACAGCTGTAAGAAAATGTAGGAAACAAAATAAACCTAATTAAAATATTGTAAAAATAGAAGAAACAAACTTAACTTAATTAATGCTCAAAGATGTAAAAAAAATAGTTATCAAATTAAACAGTTTCTTGAATAAGAATTAAGAAATTAAATGTTCCATTAATGGATAAAGATAGGTTATATTCACGTAAAGATGTCCAGTTGAGTGTTGAAGAAAACGACCGCAGGGCGGCTTGAACGAAGTCGTCTTGAGTATTGAAGAAAATTACCGCAGGGCGGCTTGGACGAAGTTCTCTTAGGTGTTGAAAATGACCGAAAGGCGGCTCTTCCAAGTTTCAAGGGGAACGACGAGAAGATGAAGAAATTCGTTTCCAAACGTTCAAACGTTGAGAGGAATCTTGGGTCTATATACGGCACATCTTCACCGCTCAGACGCTAGCTTAAGACTCGACTGGCACGAGGCAGTCCAAAAACAATTGAAATACGATCGTCTTCTGTCTTTCTCTTCTACTGCTCTCGTTTCAAAACTTATAATTATATTTAAAATAACTATTTTAAAAGAAATTAAAAAATAAAGATTTAAACAAAAAAAATGATCTTATTATAAATATCATAAAATTATGAACTTATAATTTTTCGATTGAAAAACTATAAAAACCTTATCAGGCCGTAACATATGGCGTGAACATACCGCCCACCAAATTTTCGTTGAAAATTTCCAAGGTTTACATGAACATATTGGTGGTGACACTAACTACATTAGTTAGCTTATGTTTGTGGTAGCAGTGGTGCCAATTTGGAAACAGGCCGGATGTACTCTCCTTTTGGAGTTTTAACTTTTACAACTCTAACTGTTCCATCTTTTCCGGGGCATACTTCCATTATTCTACCGGTAGGCCAATTTTGCACCGATGCGTTTGGTTCTTTTAGTAAAACTAGGGTTCCAATATTCAAGTTTGGTTTGGTCAAAGTCCATTTTGTCCGTTGCTGCAAACTATTTAAATAGTCATAACGCCATCTTTTCCAGACGTTTTGAATGCAACATTGTACAATTTGCCACCTGGATAGTCTATTTTCAGGTACGTCTGTCAAGTCATGGGTAGGCATCGACAACAAGGGTGCACCTATTAGGAAATGGCCTGGTGTAAGCACGTCATATTCAATAGGAGAGGATGAAATGGGATACAACGGTCGAGAGTTGAGGACTTAAATGTGATTTGTGAGGATGTAAAATTGGGTGTTTATTTTCGTAATTTAGCGGAGCGTTTGTAAGACGACCGCCCACCCTGAGAATCCCTCGGCTATCAATGAAGGATGATAGAGCCCCCAAAGAGGAGGATTTGGAGTCAGAGTTAGGAAATTCTTTATCAAAGTAAAAACGTTGGGTAACTTGTATAATTTTCTCTAGTGCAAGGTTCAGTTCAATGGCTGATGGGCGCCCTATTTGCCTTTTTGATATATTCAACCGTGCATTATGCAAGAGTCTCAGCACATAAGCGAATACTCTCAAAAGTTTAGTATAAGACGAAAAGTTTTTAATAACACTAGTCAGATAGCAATCATTAGTTGGAGCACTTAAAACAACCTCCTTTGTCTTTACTTCCGGCAAGTCTCCGGTACAATGGTTATTAAAATGATTACTGATTGGCCATGCTTCAATCGGGTGTTTCAGCCATTCCGGACCTTCCCACCAAGTACCGTCTTTTATAAAAGAGCCAGGAGTTAATCCTCTAGACGCTATATCCGCTGCATTATGATGTGATTGTACATGATAACATTCAATATGAGATGATTGATCCAAAATTGCAGTTACGCGATTGGCAACAAAAGTTTTGAGTTTGTAAGTAGGGATATTGAGCCAAGAAAGAGTGGTGGATGAATCTGAGAAATAATATGTGGCCTTTACCTCTAATTTTGACAAAAACGTTTCTAAAGACTTATTTAATTTCACTAATAACAAGGCCGCACAAAGTTCTAGACGCGGAACTGTTAAAAGCTTTAGAGGAGCAAGCCTAGTTTTGGCAAGAATCAAACGGACCTCCACTCTCCCATTTTCATATTCGGTTCGTAAATATTGGACCGCTACATATCCTAGGGTAGAAGCATCTGCAAATCCTACAGCCGTTATTTGTTTTTTAGCACCTGAAAACAAGCCCCGAGATATGTTAAGTGATTTTAATAAAGGCAATTCAATAACAAAATGATCCCACTCAAGCAATAAATCGGGCTGAAGCTGAGAATCCCAATCCAGACGTCGTTTCCAAAGCTGTTGTAGTACACATTTAGCTTTGAAAATCACGGGTGCTAAATAATCAAGAGGGTCATACATCCTTGCTATAGTAGACATTACCCCACGTTTTGTATTTACGCGAGCGAGCTCTTGCACGTTATAAGAAATACTATCTTGTACAGGGTTCCATTGCATTCCCAATAGTTTAACAGAAGAATCATCGAAGTCGGATAAGGATATTTTGGACTCACAAGACTCATGTGGCACGTTGGTATGTAACAGAACATTTTGCGGTGAGTGTGAGTTATTATCAGGTAAGGGTCCTAGAATTATCCCTCCAAAACTGTATTTAAGAGATTGGGACAACTAAAGTTGTTTTGATATTTCTGAAAATATTTAGAAACAAATCCGCTCCTAAAAGAAAATCTATAGGGCCTGGCTTCCAAAAGGAAGGGTCTGAAAGATCCTCACTACTTAATTGTCTCCTAATATGCTCAGAGATAGGTTGAGAGGGCATATTATTACTTATTTGCTGAATAATTACAGCATTTGTTCGCAACTTGGGATTTTCAGAATTTAATGGAACCAATGTGCAGTCTACCTGCTGAGTCCCACCAGCAATTGGGCTATTCGCAAATCCACAGAGTTTGTGGGGGTTTTGAGAGGGTATCAATTTCAATTTTCTAGCACACGAAGCCGTAATAAACGAACGTTGTGCTCCACTGTCGATGACAATTCTTATTTGGTGATAGTTACCTACATGGTCTTTTATTCTGGCCAAAGCAGTACCAAGTAAAACATTTACTTTGCCAACACATTGCTGAGAAATTAGGTCAACTAAATCTTGAAATGAAGGATGTTCATCTTTCACTGATTGTAAAGTCTCAAACCGCTCACGGGTTTTGGGATCTAACAGTCTTAATGCAAATGTAAGAAGAACAAACCCAGATTCATCTTTTATGTATAAATTTTTGAACGCAGTTACACTCTCTAATACAATCTCCGAAAATTGTTCTAAGGAAGCTAAATTACATTCCTGTAATGGCTTAAAATTAAATATTTTTGCAAGCAAATTGCTAGCTTGAATCCGTTTGTTATCATACCGTTTGGTCAAACTGAGCCAAGCTTGTGGATAATCGTGGGCAGTAATAATACGCTGGGCTATCCGTGAAAGAATAGTACTTTCAAGTGACAACTCAAAATTGAGGGTGGTTCTATTGAAATAAATAAGTGGACTGTATAGATTTAAAATAAATTAAAATAATGAAAGCAAACGACGAATCACAATACATTTATTAAACTAAAATACATATAAGGATGATAAGAAACAAATTAACCTAATAAATTTATATAAGAAAAATTAACCTAATTATAATTAAACAGCTGTAAGAAAATGTAGGAAACAAAATAAACCTAATTAAAATATTGTAAAAATAGAAGAAACAAACTTAACTTAATTAATGCTCAAAGATGTAAAAAAAATAGTTATCAAATTAAACAGTTTCTTGAATAAGAATTAAGAAATTAAATGTTCCATTAATGGATAAAGATAGGTTATATTCACGTAAAGATGTTCAGTTGAGTGTTGAAGAAAACGACCGCAGGGCGGCTTGAACGAAGTCGTCTTGAGTATTGAAGAAAATTACCGCAGAGCGGCTTGGACGAAGTTCTCTTAGGTGTTGAAAATGACCGAAAGGCGGCTCTTCCAAGTTCCAAGGGGAACGACGAGAAGATGAAGAAATTCGTTTCCAAACGTTCAAACGTTGAGAGGAATCTTGGGTCTATATACGGCACATCTTCACCGCTCAGACGCTAGCTTAAGACTCGACTGGCACGAGGCAGTCCAAAAACAATTGAAGTACGATCGTCTTCTGTCTTTCTCTTCTACTGCTCTATTAAAAAATAAAGATTTAAACAAAAAAAAAATGATCTTATTATAAATATCATAAAATTATGAACTTATAATTTTTCGATTGAAAAACTATAAAAACCTTATCAGGCCGTAACATATGGCGTGAACACTGATATTTCATATTAAAGACATACATACATTTTGGCAATTTTTTCAAAAACTGCTATAACGATTTTGATTAAACTCCCTATATTGATGTATAATTTAATGGGCTTTAATATCATTTAGGTTTCATTCTGACTGAAATAGTCAGACAGGTCTTAACTTCCAATACGCTATATTTTCTTTCTCTAAAGTACATATAATTTAGTAGATTCTACAAAAATAACTATACCATCATTTTAGCATTGATAAAAAAATTATAAATATATAATTAGAACTAATTCGATATCCAACAAGAGGAGAAAAGAGGACAAATATTGTTTTGATAGTGAAAAAAAAGAAGTGATATTGATGCATAATATACCGCTGAAAAGCTAAATATTACAGAAAAACATATCATCATATACTCAAAATTGTGAAAGTTAGCGGAGAGTGATGAAAAGCCGATAAAACTAACTGATTGGCGTAGATAATAATATAATATATATTGGATTAAACATATGTTTCTACTAAAACTCAATGTAATTAATTCTTTAAACATTTATATTCATCCCTAAATGTATTTAAAAATTCTTAAATTTATTTTGACAACTGGGGTAAGTGAAAGTCGTGTGTTGCACGACCTAGAGTTTCTTCTTTTAAGTTTTCCGACTATACCTTCATTTAAAAGTTATATAGATTACATAGTGATTTTATCAAACGGGATAAGTAAAATCGAATTAGCGGACACAAGAATTTTTTTTTTTATCATTTTGAAACTTCCAGTTTATTTCCAGGAATTTATTAAAATTCAAGGTGTACAGTTTATCTATGTGTGTAGATAGTTCATCAGTTTTCCATATACGTAATTATATAACGCTTAGTTGGATTAAATAAGATTCAATCTATTTATCTTATTTAATCTAAGTAAGCATTATATAATTACGTATATGCAAAACTGATGAACTATCTACACATATAGATAAACTGCACACCTGGTCCAAGAGGTTAGGAGACGGTCGTCAATGACTCAGACAGAGATGGTGGTGCATACTGATGACCACGCTAATCCGATGCGTGCAATTAGTGTAGGATCTGTTTACACTGGTGCATCACCACACAGGATCACTTAGCCTGATTAACAGTGCACTCGCGAAGCAGGAGTGCAAAAGTGCAGCAATATGTAGCCCTGTTTGTCTTCCGATCACGTGCCGCTCGTGTTTGTTCATTTGTTAGAACAGTGCAAATATACATGGAGAGCTTATCGAATTTCGGCTGGTCCCTCGCCAAATATCCTTCTTGAGTAAATATCCATTATCCGCTATGGTGTCGGGCTCTAATTACAGCTGCTAATCAGATCAATTATTATTCCGATTTTGAAAAAATGCTTTTTGGAACAAACAATTTTAATAATATACTTATTTTAAATAATATTTATAACCAAATTCTATAAAAAATGTTTTGTAAGTTTTATAACGGATTAATATGGAACGCTGACTTAATATTATTATAATATTAATTAATACTTATATTATATAATTATATTATTTATTCGTTTTATGACCAAGTGATCTTATGAAGTACCGTTATCTTAATCCATTACTGTTTATCCTGAAGAAAATCAGTACACTAGTATACCACAATCGAAAACAGTTTCATGTAGGTTAAGAAAGTGAAAGGTTTATTTTCTTTCATCACGGTTCATACAATATTAAATATATATTTTCGGATTTCAGATAAATATAAAATACATAATAATAACATAGAAAAAATTATTAAATAATGATCAAATATTTAAAAAAATCAGATGCAATGTAACAATTTAGACTCTTACAAAATATTTAGAATTAAATACGTTTATAAACATTATTCAAGCACCTTTTTTGATCAAGAGAATATTTAACCATTAAAAATGACTATGGATTATTATCACCAGGCTCCATTTTGGACCTTCCATTTCGTGGGCAAATGAGAGCAGTCAAAAAAAGAGCTCAGTCATGAAATGAATGTAGCCAAGACAATTAGAGTTAGTGAAGGGACAGCTCAATGAAAATGCAAATAACAACCAATATGTGATTAGAAGCACCAAGATGACTGACCAGGAGAAATGATGGGACAGGGAACAGACAGCCACCACCACTAGTAAGAGTTGAAACAAACATGCAAGATGTTCAAGCTACCATATTGCATCTGTATATTACGAAATGTCATTTTCTACTGTTACAAACTAATTAAAGATTAAATATTGTTAAAGTAGGATATCATATATTCAAAAACTCAAAGAAATACAATCGACTCAAAATTCATAAAATATCAATGACCATGAGAAAGATTCATGAGAAAAAAATTAAAATGAATTACCTGGATCACAAAACAACATAATATTATTAATGTATTCAATGTTACTGTATTTAACGTTTCCAAGTGTTGTGGTAAGTCCTACACGAAAAAAAAAAAAAAAAGAGTCGTATGAAACTGATATTTCGTATTTTCAAAGCGTGTATTCCCATAATGTAACAGTAAATGTTTCAACAAAATCGACAAACCAGAAGACATACTTTATACTATGCCTTTTCTACCTTTTTATGATTTTATGAAAAAAAGCCTTTAAGGGTTTTGATTAAACTCAGTATATCGCTGATTAATTTAATGAAATTTAATATGATGTAAATTAAATGCCGATATTATAAATTTTATTCTTATATTAAAGTACATTTGATTTTGTTTATTTGAAAAAAAGCAGGTGAATATATAAGTTAAACGAATCTGCTACCCAATTAAAAGAGAAAAGAGCAAATATATTTATTTATGCAATTTTTAATATATTTTGTGTTGTTGTTTTATTGAAGCTTGTTTTATTTAAATTATCTAATAGACAAATTTTTAAAAGGAAATGAAGAGCGATGTAAAATGGGGAAGGTTGATCGTTGTAAATGATCAGACAATAGTTTCTTTTAATTAAATACATTTTTCTATCGAAACTCAATATAATTCTCCAACGTGTTGTCATCTTTAACTTTTTACTTTCACTTACTATATATAGTAAGGAAAGTATTGCGATCGTGAAAATTTTCGAATTCCAGTTTTCAACGGAAATCTGAAACACGTTTTAGGCTCCCCTGAGTCCAAATAACCAAGTCCCGCAAAAAGGTCTGTGTGTGTGTGTGTGTGTGGTAACTCCCGGGCAGAAACGGTAAGTCCTATGAAACTGAAATTTCATATTTAAGACAACTAAAACGTGACAAAACTTTTTTCATCAAAATGAGCTTACCAGAAGAAGCACTTTATACCATACATTTTGCACCTTTTTTCGATTTTCTCAAAAACGGTTCCGACGATTTTGATTAAACTCGCTATATCGATGTAAAATTTAATGGGCTTTAATATCATGTAGGTTTTATTTGGATAAAAATGGTCTGACAGGGCTTAAATGCCGATATTTTAAATTTTCTTTCCCTAAAGTACCTTTAATTTTTTAGATACAATAATAATAACTAGATTATCTTGTTAACGCTGATGAAAAACAACAAAAACAACAAAAACATATATAAATTGAATAAATTCGAAACCCAACTAAAGGAGAAAACAGAAAAAAAATATTTTTAATGAAATTTTTCGTTTTTGAACATAAGATCAGTAATATACATGTATGATATACCGTTGGGAAAGCTAAAGATTTTAGAAAAAATATCATCTCATACAAAAGCTTTTAGAAGTTAATAGAGAGTGATGAGAAGAAGATAAAACTAACTGATTATTTTAGATAATATTATAATAGATTTTTTAATAAAACACCTGTTTCTATATAAATTCAATTTGATTAATTCCTTAATAGTTTCACGTATTTTTATCTCAAACTGTATTTGAAAATTCTTCCATTGATTTTAAGAAATCGAGGTAAGTGAAAGTCGCGTGTTGCCCGCACCAGATTTTTATTATAAGTTTTAAAATTAATTTTAACCACGGAGATAAGCGAAAGTTGTGTGTAACAGATTTTTTTTTTTAAATTAATGGTAATATTCAATTATTTAATATATAATTTATTACATTCAGTTCAAGGGAATACATTTTTTTTTTCATTAGAAAAAGTTCATTTGAAATGATGTGCTTCTTGATTTCTGAGCTAAATGTTCATATATTTTACATAATCAGTATTAAAAATTGACTTTTGAGCTATTGGCCTAATTTTAATTTGTTTTTTTTTTAATATATTATTTTCTGTCAATTTTTTTTTTCTTATGATGTTTTTCATTTTTATTGATATGGGTTTTGTACGTTTCGCTCAGGTCATGCTATCTAAAATTTAAACATTAACCCTCGCAGGAGTGAGATATGAGGCCGCCAGTAATATCCTACTAGCTAAATACTGACAATCAATCAGACGGAGTGCAGTTGCAGAGGCACACTGACCACCCCGTGACACAATACTGCCACGAAGGATGACTAATGAAGGGACAGACACCCATTTTTTGGAACCGCCCCCACCGCAGATCTAACTCGGCCGCGGGCGAGGAGGGGTGACAAGATATTAATTGCCTCTCATTACTAAGGGCGCTTTGACAGGGGCCGCCACTTCCTCCAAACTGCCTTCGTTATCTGCGCCCGGTGTTAACAGGAAACAGAGCCATTAGAACTCTTTTTCACCAAAGCCGCGATCTGATGCGCTTCCCAGTTATTAATAGCCTCCGATATATTTTACTATTGCCGCTACGCAGGATTCAGTTGACAATGAAATGAATCATTAATCAACGATGCACCATTCATTCCCACGATCATAACCACAGGCAGCACACTATTACATCTATTATACAAGCTGGGGTTGGATTCAAGATGGAACATTAAATGAAAATGAATCTTCCAAAACCACTTCAAATATTAAGTAAAAAAGAGGACGATGATGAGAAGATATGTGATCATTTTCAATAAACCTTCAATACCTTCGTGATCGATAAAAAAAAGATAATAATAATTAAAAAAAAAAATACCCTCTCTTAAAATTTGCGGGCTTACGTTTCAAGATACGTAGGACCCTAAAAAAGGTTTACAAAATCCGTTAGTCCGCCCTCCATAGGTTTTCTCCGAAACTACTAGACTAAATATTTGAAAATGTTCACAAAAATATCAGAGCATCCATCGATGATCCTGGCACCTAGACGTAGATATTAGTCGATTAAACTTAAAAAGAGATTTAATTCAATAACTCAGTTACTTTTAAGGTAGAAAAAAAAGTATTAGTGTTTTTTAACCAAGAAAGCGCGAATATATTTTTTTAATGTATCCTATATGGTGAAGCAAACAATTTATTTAACAATTAAGAGATGTGATTCCCTGATATCTCGGGGATTATTGATGGTAGAGAAACAATGTAGCAATGCTTTTGAATCAGGAAATTTATTTGAAGTATTTGAATAAAAATTGAAAGGAAAGAAAAATAAATAGTAAAGAAGTCTGAAGTCTAGTATAAATGCTTTGGTTTTTTTTCTATAATCAACCTTTGAAATCGCCCAAAAAAAAAAAAAAAAAATTACCACTTCTCAAAATTTAAGGGCTTACGTTTTAAGATATACTTAGAAGCAGAAAAACTAAAAAAAAAAACAAAAAAAAAAAAAACATTGAACACTAAACAAGAACCACTGAAATGGAAATAGCTGAGATATTGCGTTTTGGAGTTAGGAGTGGTAAAAGACCATTTTACTCTGAATTATTTATATATTGTATATTGGTTAACTGGCTATAGATAGCTTTATAAACAGTTATGCACTAATATAGTTATTTGGGAATAATAGACCATTGTTTAATCATTTGCAGCGTTTTTAAATCCAATCCCGATAAACCTCGAGTTTCTTTTGAAGCCTTATATTATTTGTACATCGTTATAGATTATTTAAGCAATCCTCCCTTCCTCTCCCCAGCCTCCCCCGTAGAGCGGAGTGCGGTAAAGCAATCCAATTTCCTATGGCTACAAACCAGGTGAGCTTCCCACGGAGTGGCACACTCCTCGAGCGGCTGCAGTCCTGGGAACTTAAGGGAGATCTTACTAAATTAGTCTGGGCTAATTGGCAGTTTGTGGGTCCAACACCTTGGCAACAGCTGCTGGCTGGTCAGAGCCTAATCAATGCTTTAATACCTTAGTCATCTTAGTTATCGATTCTCCTTCCGTTCTATTAAATATATATTAATATTCAAGTTATATATGTTAGTGTGAAAGGCCGTTTGAATCTTACTGACAGCCTAAGTACCTTGAAAAAAAACAACTCCAAAACGTTCTCTTTAATAATCTCGATTTACGAAAAAGTTCTTATTTAAAAAAAAAAAAAAAAAAACAAGGTAAAACTATTCAATTTGCTTGGATTAGGTATTAAAGGTAATATTTCAGATAGTTTTGCCAAGGAACCAACGAAAAAGCAGGTAGATAAATCTCTTATACGAATTATATTTATTTTTTAAGAATTATCAATTTCCGTGAAGCTGGAGTGGCAGGTAATTTATGAAAAAGAAGAAAAGGGGGCGTGTTATAAATCTCACTACCCGGTTGCAAGAATGGAACCATGGTTCGGTTACAGCAGAGCACCTAAATCAGGGTAGCAATGCATAGAATAAGAATTTATCTCAGATTTCAACTTATACACGTATTAATAAAAAAAATAATGAATTGTGCTGAAGTTAAGGAATACCAGAAACATATACTAATGTCATACACAAATCTTCTGCTGAACAATACTTTTTTATCAATAAAATTAAAACTATGTTAAACAAGGACAATCCATCTTATATTGACATAATATCAAATCCTAATATTGAACCTGAAGCGTTAGGCCTCTTTAAAAACTTCATATGTATTAAATTATAAAACATAGACTTATGATCGACAATGATAGAATAAAATAATAATTTTGAATTATTATTATTCTAACTAATAATGATAATTATAACTGTTATTTTAAATTTTGGCTAATGGCGTCTAGCTATAACCGTAGGCTTATGTCTATTAACACTTCTGGACAGATTATATTATTATTATAGTATTATTCATACAGTAGGTAGGTTGAAGTTACATATTTATAGGAAGGTTCCAAAAAAAAAATATTTAGTTTCTAGCTACATCATAACACATAAACATTTAACTGGTTGAAATTTATTAACTTAAAAATAAAACTATATGCGAGATCGAAAGATATTGTAAGAGGCTATTTAATTGAAAATAACTCAGATCTAATGATGGATGCTGAAAAATATATTTTTTTTTTCTTATCCTCCAACTTTATTTACAAAATAAATACACAAACATTCTATGTATATACAGCAACAATGGTATATACAGTCCACGGCTCAGGCCTCGTATTGCCCGTTGGCAGCTGAAAAATAAAAATAACAACGATTGCATTATAAAACTAAATTATTAAATGTTACGTATATTTATATTTTTTCTTTCACTTACCTATATATGAAATATACTGCAAGGGATAGTATTGATATGGTCAACATTTTTGAATTCGAGTTTTCACCAGAAATACAAGTTTTAGGGCTCCTGAGTCAAAGTCACCTAGTCCCGCAATAAGGTCTGTGTGTGTGTCTTTGACAATTTTCTCAAAAACTTCTAACAATGTTGATTAAACTTGATATATCGATAAGAAATTTAATGGGATTTCATATGATCTTTTTAGAACATAAGAATATAGTTTTTGAAGATTTTAGAAAATTATATTATGCTATACTATAAATTGCAAAAGGTAAAAGAGAGTGATGATACTAACTGATTGTAATAATATAATAAATTATTCAATAAATAAAAAGAAGAAAGTTTCTGTCGAAACTCAATGTTATTAATTCTTTTTCCTTTTTCATATTTCACTTTTTATCTGTATTTAAAATGTTTAAAGTTAATTTTAACAACGAAAATTAGCGAAAGTCGTGTGTTGCTCGTACCAGATTTTTATTATTATACTTATAAATTTATGAGAGATATACTAAATAAACTGTCATTCCTTTAAGCCTTAAGAATATACCATGCTGTCACAATTAGTGGCATTCAGGATAAGTGGAAGCAAGGAATATTGGTGAAATAATAACGATTTACAAAATACAAAGTAAATTAGTTGCTATGGTTTTTTTTAATTTTAAAGAAATAGGATCACTTGTAGCTGGGTGGTTAGCATAACAGCCTCCTATGCCAAAGGTTTGAACCCGCAGGTGGTCCTAGGATCTTTTAACGGGAGAAAAAAAAAACCTTAGTTATGCCGTCCTTCAGAGGGGACGTTAAAAGATGGTCTCGAGCCTGTGCGATGTCAGGTACTCGTTAATGGTAATAAAATCCTAATAAAACCTGGATATGCAAAATTTAGGACTCTCACTGCAGCATCGTCCGATTAGCCATAGTAGCATAAAGCGACGTTAAATAAATAAACAAACAAACAAACAATTTTAAGAAATGATAGGTTCTATAGGTTGCAACAGCCACACTAATTGGGTGGGCTTAGGAATGTCCAACTTCAATACCTCAAAAGGTAGTGTAAGTTATGGAAGGCCTGAACTGTCGCATTATTTGTTGAACTGTTTTTGCTTTACTACATAAATCACTTTACAATGGAGATAAGAAATAAAAAAAAAAAAAAAAAAAAAAAAAAAAAAAAAAATATATATATATATATATATATATATATATATATATATATATATATATACACACACACCATATTCTCATTCGAGCAGCTGTCAGGGTGAACACACGTTGCCTATCTACCCAAGTGTCCAGCTCACCTTCTCTAGCGTCCTCATCTTAAAATAAGAGAAATACATACATCTCCTCCTATAAGATAGAACAAAGCTGCGTCTAATCCCATCTTTTCTAATTCCTCTAATAATTAAAAATCATGTATATGCATTTTAATCATAACATTAAACAATTTTTTTTTCTCGAGTCATGTACAGCATCCTTTAGAGGGGTGTCAATTGCAGGTGGGAGCAATTATCATACAACTTGGCAAGGACATTTGAAAATTGTCCATTGAGAAGGGTGTCGGTCAAAGAGAGGTGCCTGTCAAAAGAGGTTTCACTGTATTAAAAAATTATCTATAGCAGTGGATTGTCTAGTGCATTTATTTAAAGGGATTTAAATTATTTATTAAGAAATATTAATTAATTTGAAAAATCATAATTGGTTGGAAACTTGAAAGAAAACAACTATTCGCCTTATCGTAAAGACAGAATACATTTTAAAATAATGTGTAACTAAATCAGAATTATTTTTTCATCTGGATCTGGATCTCAATCAGAACTCCTTCCTAAGTGGGACTAATAATCCTCTATCAAGGACAAGGAGTTGCTGCACACTTAACAGGGAAGCATTGCCGGCAATACCGGAGGCAAGTTTCATCTTTTCGGAAGAGCTTCAATGAGATTTACTATCATACTTATTATCCAGAAATCTTCCGAAATCTTTTTGTAGGCAATTGTGTAATACATTTAGGACAGTAACAAACTACATTGACAATGAACCATTGGAGCTATTTTTTTTTTAAATTATTTTTATCGTCAGATTACGTTAAAATAATAATTTTTTTGTCTGCCCATATATAAACAGATAAAGTGTCGAAGGAGAAAAATGAAAAAATGTGATATTAAAACGTGTCATAACGTTTTATTGAATTTTTCGAGTTTATTATACGGATATAAATATTAAACCATATAAAATCTCATATATAGAGAGAGGAAGGGAGATAAAAGAAATACAAGATAATAAAATAAAACGATCAGAGAGGAGGAAATAAATAGCGATGAAGCGAAGAGAGGGCCATAACGGTCAGTGACAATAGGGCAGGCATTAAGGGGGGCCTTAGAGGAGCCTTAAAAGGCCCGTTCCCTTAAGGCTAATAGATAAAGAACCTTACGAGACTATTTGCTCACCGATCAAAGCCCACCATCCGCTGTACAAACATAATATACTCGTGGTAGTACTCGTTATCTCCCGGCAAACAGTCCTCTCCCTGCCCAGGTAAATCCTCTTCCTGCTTCTTCCAGCACGGTCTCTGAAATATCTTGCTTCACTATGGATAATGTAATAAGTTAGAGGCTGTCGGTGGATAAGAAACAGAAGAAATCTCTCAAGAAAACAAGACCGCCATGCTGCGGTTTTCTAATTGTAGTGAATTTCTGGTCTTTTTGTACATTTGCTTTGGATTTGAAAGTGGAAATCTCAAATAAAGTTCACATAACACAATCCTCTCTATCTTTTAATATAATGTGTCTTTGATGATCGAGAAAGGGAACACAATCCGATATAGTTTTGGTTAAGGCTATAGATTCCCTATGCTTCAGATCGTACAAAAATGATACCCTCATAAAAACTTTGGAGTATTAGAAAACATTCTCTAAATAACAAATTGGTCAATGTCTAATTGTTTTCTACATCTTCATACACATTTTCAGAAGATCTCCCACACCATGCTCCCATCTCAGCCAAAACTTAATTTCGATCTTCGCCAAACTGTTTTTCTTCCAAGCATAAGCGCTTAGAAATCCTGCCCTTTTCCAAGTGTTTGTGTGTCCGATTCGTCCCATACACCCGTTCTTGATAAAAGTTACAGGATCTGGCATTACCGATGCACACTGGGGCGAAACACCAAATTATTGCACATTGTAGTATTATGGCCAGAATGTTGGCCGTACGAAAAAAAGGTTAAACGTAGACCCTTATTTTTTTTTAGCGAGGAATCGATTTCTGTATTCAGGTTTTAATTTTGATGTAGAGGGTGTCCCGGAAGACATATATATATTTTTTTTTTTTTTTAATTGGAACTCTATGATTTGACGTCGTAAATTGATTCCATATCCTATTTCAGGCAACTTTTACTTAGGGCACTTTTTCTGATAGGAGCTATCGTATAAAAGGATTACGTTTTTGGGCAAACCAAATCCCCCTCCCCTTTTTTATATAAGAGGAGTAGGTACCATTGACAATAAAAAAACATGAAGGAAATCCAAACAAATCGTTATTCAAAATATTGTAATTAATTGCTTTTACTAATTATGTTTGTACATAATTATGTATTACAAAAAAAATATCAATAAGTATGTTGGTTTAGTAAAATATTATTGAAAAAATAAAAAACAGAAAAAAATAAATTATTAACAAATTTAGATCATCAGGTGAAAAGACAATAATTCGTTCATAAAGTATAAACAAACATTTAAAACAAAGAAACTGAAATTTATTGGGACAACATTTGAAAAAAGTAAGAGCTAAAAGGAAAAAACATTTTTTTTTTTCTAGCAGCATGCACGAACCCGCAGGTAATTATTAATGGAAAGTAAACTATAAACCTTCTATATAATGTCTGTGGTGGTAGATTTCTGGGCCATTTTCGTTATGAGTGTTTGAAATTTGATTTCATGTTTTTCATTAATAAAAACTTTAAGAATCTATAAAAGTTCAAGCTGAGATAGATTATGATAATATAGTTAAATTAACAACATAAATATGATTCATTAATTTTGGTTCATCAAAATAGTTGTGGTAATTTCTTTTAAAAAAGACATTTTCCTAGACGTTCGTTTTAATAAGATATCTTAGGTGAAAATTTTAATTAAAAAAAACAAAAAACTGATGATTGACGATTATAGAAACTAAGAAGAACAGCTTAACCAAAAAAATATGATGAAATTCGAAATTTCAGATATTGGTTCTATGTCCACCGAATGCGTAGGCTTGCCCCATTGTGCGATGGATATGGTGGCCATACGTTCAGACATTAGAACACCCAGGCTTCGTAAGAAAATGTTTTGCGTAACTGACTTGTTTTTTATTTCCTTTCATCTTTATTAGAACGTATGCACATGTGACAATTATAATTCCTTATCTTGCTCGAAGGGATTTTTTACCTGACTTGATAATTGAGTATGTGATTCACCACCAAACAAATTTTTCCCCGACCGTTGGACCTAAAAAATCAATAGAAAATGTTTTACAAAACGGTATAGTATGATATTAATACTGATATGACAGGTAATTTTTTTCTCTTGAATGGGTGGCATTGGCACAAACTATACAGCCAACTTTAATATTATATTATATTTAATTTTAAAAAAAATACAGTAGCACCATAGTGGTTAATGTTTTTGTTTTAACATTTTATTTTCAATTTTTTATTTCATTAAAATTATGACCAACACACATAATTTTTCTTCTTTTTCTTTTATTTATTCCGACCTTCTGAGTTATTCATTTTTCTGATGTGAAACTAGCGATTCAAGCTTGAATAACACTTTAATGAACCATCGGAGCTAGGTATATAGGGTTCGGTAAATAACAGAGCGGACAGGGGACGTGAGCTGGCCTACGGAGACTAGATAATAGGCTCTAACTGACGTCAATTAATTTATATGACGCTCCATGCATAGGTTTGTTCATAGATGATTAGATTTGCATTTCATTAGTGAGCAACGGATTGGGCTATGTCCAGAGCTCTTGGCAGCAGCAAATGAAATAATTTATATCCTTATTGTACCCTTCGCTAATCTCGGATAATTTGTAATATTTATATTCATGTTAGAAAAAAAATTATTACCTGTACTAAAGAATAAGGTCGAAAAAAAAGTTTTCTTTACCTCATTTGATTCATAGTCAAAAATATAAAATACTAAACCATTCAATAGGTATTTTAAAAATATTTTTGTATGTAAGAAGGCATAGGTAATTTTCATAACACAAACGTTTAAACGAAAAATCATTCTTGTTTAATTAAAGATTTTATAAGACAGTATTAATTATTATTCGAATAATATTGTCAGATATAAACAAATAGCCCTTTCATAATATAATTACATGGTCTTCTCTCTATGTTTTTGTTTTTTTCTTTGCAAAGTAGTAGCAAAAAATGTAATTTTTCTCTGACGATTGGTTATGTCCATCTGCAATTTACTGCTTTACTCAATCACTGAGATATTGAATCAGCGGACGGAAGTGCAGAATGGTAAAGTATAGAAGATAAAGATAGAATGAAATAATATACTAAACAAATTTATTTTTAATAATCTATCTACATTTAGGATGATACATTGGTAACTTATAGCAATCAAACCAACATAGCTCCTAAAGTCACCGACAAATTTTATATGACAAAAAATTCCATAACATCTCTAAATAGAAAATGTCGGAAAATATCCCATCGAGCAATACCAGCAGAGCTGGAACGTGTCAAATGTTACATATTTGAGAGTAAAAAAGAAGTTACAAAAAAAAACAAAAAAAAACACTATAGTCGCTCAGCCAAAAGACATAACCATGTCTAAATAATAAAATAAAATGGTGTTAATGTAAGCCCCGATATAAAAAAAAAAAAATAAATAAAAAAAAAAAAAAAAATCGTTCCTGATATAAGTTTAAATAAAAAAACCAATCTTCATTAAAACATTTTACTGAGAGTTTCTATATTAATATGAATTAAAAAAAAATACAAGCTGGTGAGAAACCAAGCTTCTTCATGAGTAGTAGAAATTAAAAAAAAAAATTCTAATGATATCCAGTCTAACTTAACTAAGATGAAGAACTAATCATTCTAAGAGTTTTATAAAATCGCTCAATAATTCTAGGTAATAAATCAATAAAGTCTTTGTATAAAAGTGGCAGATTCGTTGCATATATTTGTTTTTATGTCATTATAATTTTGTAATTGATATATAAATGGATGACAAATGATAGCTGCATTCTTATTACCAAAACTTTATTTGTTAAATATATAACTATGAAGTTAAAAATGAATATTTGTCATTGAAGTGCTACCACTGGGCAGTTCTTCACAAGACATTTTCAAGCCCATAATTGTAATTAGCCCATTTACTGTCGTGTTTATTATAGGTAGAGTTGTAAATATAATAAAATGTTTAAAAAAAAGAGTAGTAATATTAATAATAATCATGATAAGGTGATTGTTAAACATAGAGTATTTAAATGATGGAGAAGTTGGTTAGGGGTAAGTAAAAAAAAATCAATAAAATAAGAAACGTAATATCTATGAAGACTAATATATTTTATTATAAGAAAACAATTAGTTTTCACTTCATTTTATTTTATCTATGGGTATATAGATATTATAAATTATAATAGTGTATATAATCTAATAGTGTAATCAGTATATATAGAAAAAAACGTAAGGGAAGTATATTTTAAGTTATATTTATGATCATAAATATAGATTCAAGCCTTGATGAAGTCCTAAAAACGGGAAACATTATCCCGAAAAAATAATTGTTTTTCTAATTTGCGTTAATTTTCATGACCATGTTTCAAACATATAATGAACAAAAACTGTTGATGGAATTCAGATTTTTTTTTTTAATATCACATTAAAGAACACATTACTGGTCACTACTAGTAGCCCTTTTTGGAAACCCACTGCAGAAATAATTCGATAACACTGCACTTTAAGGTAACATAATATTCTCGAGACGAGGGAAAGTGCAGAACCCTTCCATGTTAGACCACCCTCTGACTATATATATCACATCTGCCGCTAAAAGCTCCAGCCTACTGGATTATATCTGCATCGTTTACTCCTGAGTAGGGAATACTCAGCCACTAGCTGCGATATAGTGCCGCAATCTAACTTACTATGTGGGCTTAAGTGCATCGGTGTTAGGGCAAAGGCATTGACCCCTAGTGCCGTCGAGTCACGGCAAGTTGTATACTTTACAAAAAACAAAATTTATTTTTTTTTTATTTATATAATGCCATATTATCCTGCTATGGGTTTAAACTGATAATGCTATAATGTTCAAGTCCTCAAATTAGCCTATGTAGCCTAAAGAGTACTTGACAACGCACAGATTTGAGAGACTATTTTTTCGTAATCTCTTACAAACGGCTTAAACAAGAACTTTTCTCTCCCCATCTTCCGCGTTCGAAACCACAACCTTCAGCTTAGAAGGCTGTTATACTAACCACTACACCACAGGTGATCCCAAATTTTTTTTACATTTTTTTTACATACATTTTTTTTTGTTAAAAATAAAACAACAAAGCTTCATCAAACAATCCAGGTTCTTAAAGAGATAGAGATTCTGGCTGTTTCACGGTCAACGGGTGTACAATGAGGTGATTTGGTCTGGATCACGCTTAGCTGTCAGCTTTTTCCTTTTCTTAATCTTTGCGTACCCCTTCATAGAGGCTGGGTGCGTCCTAGAAGGGTCTCCATACCACAGGGCTGCTCCACGGCTGAAATAAAACAATTCTGCCTCTGCCGAGGTTCGAACCCGGACCTGGAGAGCGATAGACGGGTGTTCTACCCACTAGATCACGCCGCTCCTAAGAATAAACTCACTAGTCCAAGCGTAATTGAAACTTATTTATTCACTCTTATAGAACCTCTGCAACATGGATTTCGGTAAAATTAAATTAGGAGTGATATGCGTGCATATAATTGCAGCCAAAAAATCTTTAAAAAGCAAGTCGAGTTCATAAATATATTTATTTATTCTTATATATTACAATTTATCACAATGGACAATATTAATATTGCTACAGGACCACATTCATACAATATTTAAAATATAAACAAAAGGAAAGACAAATTACATAAAATGAAACCAAACTAAATAAACGTATACAATAACAAAATTTATAGATAATATAAATACAAATAAATGAAGTTAACTAATAAATAAACAAAACATGTCACTTTCATTTTTTTTTTCACCCCTACCTCGCCTTAGAAGGCTATACGGGGGTTTCTCGGACCAGGGGGTGAGAGCGGGGGGATTAATGCCGAGATAAAATTTCCCTCCGGTTCCGAAAGTTGAACTCGTAATTTTTTTTTTCAAGGTATTGGTCATCTGGTAGCTAGGGAACGCGTTATTAAAGCAACGCGCGCTAACCATCTCGGACACCCCGCCCCCATCCGTTCACACCTATGTACAATATTTACAATTAGCTAGGGAACCCTGGACGGGTTCTTGTGGAATGTCCCTCTTGTGGAAGGACAAACAGAACCTGAAGGATCCCAGCGCCTCCCTCTCAGCCGCATCACTGGTGAGACCCTACGGAAGCTAAGTGAGGGCGCCATAGCCACAATCACACCGCACATGAGAGGAGAATCTGACCAGTGTCAGAATTCCAGCATATGTATTTACAAAACATCTGGCCTCTGCCGAATCAACCTTCTAGGTGGATTGTATGGATGAATGGAGCTGGATAGGGATCATGCTAAAGGATTTGGATAATGAATGAGGTTCTGGTTGAATTTGGAAAATTTGGATGGAATTAGATCTGAAATAAATGGAACATTAGGGTCGTGGTGCAAGGTATAGTTGGAGACATAATAAGGAACATTTTAAGTCAAGTTCAATTTGCCTTCTTCAATAATGTCTTTCTATTCTCGATAAAAAATACAGTACAACACTACACTAATATTTATACAATGTTATTTTCAATCAACTCCTATCGGGTTTAATATAATCCTAAACCAATAATCTCCTTGCACGAAGAACCAGAGGATAGCAATCAATTCCAGAGGAAGGTTATCACCTCCAGAACATTAGGATGCTCACTCAGTTTAGTGCTCGCCTGGTTTACACCCTCACTGCTCCCGAGAGATACCAGCCTACAATTAAAATTCATACCCGCCCTCCTGCACGGGACTCTAATACGTTCGCAGTTTTACGAGGTGTGTGCTATCTCTAATTATCTGACGAAGGGTTAAGTCCCACTAAGCCGGCACATATTCGTCTCTCGCCTTCGTAATTTATGGCCGGGTCTTCATATCGGCTGTCTCCATGCGAGTATTACTTCAACGGGTTCATCACCCACATCAGTGTTAATTTCAGAGGAACGTTATTCGTGAGGAGAAACGTATTGGATCAGCCAAAAATTGTTAAGAGTAATAGAAACTTTAAATTCTGTTAATAATAAATATATACTAGTGGATTAAAAAACCATCCAAAATAATTTGACAAATAGTAACCGATAAATAGGTTTCAGAGAAAAAAATAATAAAGGAATATTTATTGCTACAATAATATTTATTGTGAGTCTTAACGATATTAATTTTATTTTAAAAATTTTAAATTTATAATTTTGTAATAATGGACACAAAAAAAAAATGATAAAATTGTTTTGTATTTATTTTTTACCTTCACTTACCTATGTACGTGAAAATTTTTCGAATTCCAGTTTTCAACGGAAGTACACGTTTTAGGGTCCCCTGAGTCCAAATGACTAAGTCTCGCAAAAAGGTCTGTGTGTCCTACCGTGTGTGTGTGTGGTAAGTCCAGCACGAAAACGATAAGTTCTGTGAAACTGAAATTTCTTATAAAAATATCGAGAAATAAAAATATTCAAATTAACTTATGATGTATTCATAATACATAATAATATCATGTGCAATATTTAAATTTTACATCATTGAAGGAGGCTGAATAGGTTTATGGGAATTCTCGGGAAAGATATATACATAATTACTTGGCTTACACACTCCTCAAGATAATAGTTAACGACCAATAAGAGGAGGCCATACCATTGCCGATTATCTCCTCAGTAAAGGGCCGGTCTTAAACATTATTACACTCCAAGTTAACACATAAAGCCGACCAAGTGCATTAAGCCTCCTCAGGGACTTAGTAGCGGACAAAGGTTTTAGTGACTCCTGATCTTCGAGGTAGTCGATGTTATATCTCTAAGGATCGGATCTCCCATGGGCGATAAACGGCTTAAGTGGCCGGCCTTACCAACGGTGCCTTTTCATTAACAACACACTCGTCACTGCCGAGTTTTGTTTCTTTCGGATTGCCAATAAAAGAGAAGCGCCATGTAAATTGTTTAACGATTAAACGACTAAATGAAATACCTCCTTTAATGAATCTCCGGCCTATTACGAGAGAGATTAAAGCCATCAAGGACACTTTGTTTAACATTTAAGTGTAAATTGGATGAGGTAGATGGCCCATTTCTCTTTCGGATCTCCTCGAGGGGTTGATCCTAAAGCGTAGTAATGGCTACTCCAGGCATAACGTTGATAAAATATTTAATTACCATCTAAATATATAATCTGTTTGAACAATTTTAAACGTAATTGGCAACAAACAAACACCAGAGGCATTCAATTTATATTTTCTCACTACAATGATAATAATATATTTCTTAAGATGAACATTTAAAAAAGCACACACTGCCTTCCATTCCTCACCCAATCACTTTATTTCACAAGTCTTTTATCATTTTTTCATATTAGTCGACGTTTCGGGGCTGTTTCCCCATTTTCAAGACTGAAACATTTTTTTTATACTTTCATTAGTGAATAAAATTACATTATTCAAATGTTTGTCTTTGAAAAATTAAGCTCAGCAATTTGTCATAATTATTTTAAAACTAACTAACATTAATTACCTTATTCCTTTTTCATTATACAATTGCTACATCATTTTTCACCCTTCATTCCATCTCATAGCACACTGCTACTTGTCTATATTGGCTCACTGTTTCCATTATTTTTCTATTTTAAACTTTGTACCTTTCCAGTATTCCGGTGTAATCCTTGTGTTTTTTATTTATTTTTATTTTTACCTCTATTAATTATTTGTCCTAATTATGGTTCTTGGGCTATTGTTTGTTTATTTATTTTAAAATTGTATCTTATTCATGATATCTGTGTAATGCGTTCCTAAGTTTTTTGTATCTACTTTATAATTTATTGTCCTGCTATTATTTTTGGTAATGTGGATTGCTTCTAGTAGTTTTCTATTATTTTGAGATGTGTCTAAAATTACTGTGTTTTAGTAAAATATCTATATCTTAGATTATTAGACAATATCTAAGATTATTGTGTGTAAGTTGAATTTGTGTTGTTTTATTAAACTATGGGATGATAATGCTGTTGCGTTTGTGTTTTTTATATTTTTACTTTCACTTACTATATATAGTAAAAAAAAAAAAAAAAAAAAAAACCTGTACCACTACAACCCATAAAGGGTCTTGGGCTCAGTACATATAGAGATTCGTACTGTTTCTAGGCCAACGGCCGTGCAATGAAGTGATTAGGCCGAGATCACACTCAGCCGCCAGGTTTTTTCCCCAATTTGGGTACCCACTTTATAGAGGCTGGGTCAGCCCCAGGAGGGTCTCCATACCCTAGGGTCGCCCCCCGACTGAAATAACAGAATAAATAATATTCCGCCTCAGCCGGGATTCGAACCCAGGACCCGGAGCACAGTAGACTGGTGCTCTATCCACTAGACCACGCCGCTCCCTACTATATATAGTAAGGAAAAGTATTGCGATCGTGAGAATTTTCGAATTCCAGTTTTCAACGGAAATACACGTTTTAGGGTCCCTGAGTACAAATAACCAAGTCCCGCAAAAAGTTCTGTGTGTGTGTGTGGTAACTCCCGGGCGGAAACGGTAAGTCCTATGAAACTGAAATTTCATATTTAAGACAACTATACGCCCGAGACGAGACAAAACATTTTTCATCAAAATGAGCTTACCAGAAGAGGCACTTTATACCATGCATTTTGCACCGTTTTTCGATTTTCTCGAAAACGGTTTCGACGATTTTGATTAAACTCGCTATATCGATGTAAAATATAATGGGCTTTAATATCATGTAGGTTTTATTCTGATGAAAATGGTTTGACAGGGCTTAAATGCCGATATTTTAAATTTTCTTTCCCTAAAGTACCTTTAATTTTGTAGATTCAATAATAATAACTAGATTATCTTGTTAACGCTGATGAAAAACAGGTAAATATATAAATTCGATAACCAACTAAAGGAGAAAACAGAAAACATATTTTTTTTATGCAATTTTTCGTTTTTGAACATAAGAGCAGTAATATACAGTTGGAAAGCTAAAGATTTTAGAAAAAATATCATCTCATACACAAGCTTTTAGAAGTTAATAGAGAGTGATGAAAAGAAGATAAAACTAACTGATTATTTTAGATAGTAATATAATAGATTTTTTAATAAAACACATGTTTCTATATAAATTCAATTTGATTAATTCCTTAATAGTTTAACGTATTTTTATCTCTAACTGTATTTTTTCTTTTTTTTTTTTTCGTATGTATTTCTTTATTTCCAGATCGGCTACGTAAGCCATACATGGGTTTATGTAAAAAATAGTTATAGAATTACTAGCTATAGACAAAGGAGGGGTATAGTCTCATGCAAAGACACCCCTAACTATTTCATGTTTATAATTATACGGAACAGTTAAATAAAAAGGTTATATAAATCAAAACAAACACTTGAAATAATATTGAAACACAAAATGAAATGAAACTAAAAGTAAACAAGTTCATGTGAGATAATAAATTAATACATGTATAAGGTAATTAAAAAAAAAAAAAGAAGAAGATAAAGTAAATGAAGCTTAAAAAGAATCAATGAATAAGTAATTAACTTTTAAATAAATAAAAATAAAAATACATAAAAATAATAATAATAATAAATAAATGGAACATAATAGATAGTATAAATGCTAATTTAGTAATTTATAGATAATAAATAGTAATTTAGGAAAGATAATTTAGTAATAATTAGTTAGAAAATTAAAGATTATGGACAAAAAAAAGATTAATAGGAAGATCACAGAAGAACGTCTTGCAGAAGTCTGGGTTTGAGCCGGCGAGTTGTCGTTTGAACCCCGATGTTGTAGGCTACAGCACCTCTTACTGCTGGGAGCTGTGAGTGGTATTTAGTGAAGCGATCTTTGATGAAGTTATCGATAGGTTCAATTTGAAGTTCACGGTGCAGTTGACTGTTTCTAATGAACCAAGGAGCATCAACTGATATACGAAGAATTTTGTTTTGAAAAGTTTGGAGCTTTTTTCTTTTAGTTGAGGAAGCTGCGCCCCACACTTCACAACCATACATAAGTAGTGGCCGAAGTACAGTTTTATAGATAAGTAATGTTGTAGCAGGTTTCAGATTAGATTTTCTATTTACGATAGGGTATATCATTGCCAATCTTGCATAGGCCTGGGTTAATTTGATATTAATGTGGTGGTTCCAAGTTAGGCGGCGATCGAGGTGAACCCCTAGGTATTTCACTGCTTTGTCGGCAGGGATCCATGGCAGCTCGTTACCGTTGAGGATAAGTTCAGGTGGATCTGATGGTCTTTTCAGGGTAAATATTTTCGAGTTGCATTTTTGAATGTTTAGAATGATCTTCCAGTTGGTCAGGTATGTTTCTAATTCGTTGAGGTGGTTTTGGAGGGTATTTCGGGCAATGGTTATGTCTTCATGCTGGGAGAATATTGCCGTGTCATCAGCAAACATGGCTATGGAAGTATGAGTTGATTGAATGATATCATGGACGTAAAAATTGAAGAGGATGGGAGAAAGTACAGAACCTTGTGGAGTACCGGCTAGGATGGGTCTGGTTGTAGAGTTCGTATTATTTATTCTCACAGTAAATGATCTTCTTCTTAAAAATGAGTAAAGGATGTCGTACAAGTATTTTGGAGTACCGATTTTCTTGATTTTGTATAAAAGACCATTGTGCCAGACTTTGTCGAATGCCTGCTGAAAATCCAGAAACGTTACCAGGGTGTGCTTTTTCATTTCAAATCCATTGACGATAAATTCTGTTAGTCTAGATAGTTGATGAGAAGTGGAGTGACCGAGCTGAAAGCCGAATCGAAACTCTGGAATTATATTGTTTGCCTGCAAGAAGGATGATAAGCGGTTTTTTATTACTGACTCAAATAATTTTCCTAATATGGGTAATAGACTTATGGGTCTGTAGCTGCTGATTTGATTAATTTTCTTGCCTGGCTTGTCTAACTGTATTTGAAAATTCTTTCATTGATTTTAAAAATGGAGGTAAGTGAAAGTCGTGTGTTGCCCGCACCAGATTTTTACAATTGGATATATGTTGGGATATTCTTGTTTTTATTTTTTTAGATGTTTCTCCTATATATATATATATATATATATATATATATATATATATATATATATATATATATATATATATATATATATATAAATATGCCTTCACAATCTTTGCCGTCTATTTTGTATATTGCATTTTGCTTATCCATTTTTTCTATTTTATCTTTCATTTTACTTAAATATTTTTCTAATTTGTTACTATTGTATAGACCAAATGATATGTTTGGGTGATCATATTTTTAAAAAAATACTTTTTATTGATTCTTTCAATTTTGGGATATACGTTAGTTTGTGGCATTTCTTGCAATTGCTGTTGATATGCTGTTTATCGGTTTTTACTTCTGACCTATCTATCATCTTATCATCTTTGAAAAATTGAGTTATAAATTTTTGTTTTGGTTTTTTTATTTTATTGTTTAGATCTGTTTCTATGTTTTTACAATTTTCCTTTTGATTAATAATTTTGTTATTATTTTTTGTTGTTGTTGTTACTTCTTTTTTATAATTGTACCATAATTTATTAATAAGTATTTTTGGATAAAAGTTTTCTTTTAATATGTTATAAATTTCCAATTTTACATCTTTCATGAACTTTTCATCTGTAAGTTCTATTGCTTTATGTATATAATTTTTAGCTGTGTTTACTATTTGTGTTTTTGGGTGATTTGAAATATAATTTAATATCCTATTGCTACTTGTCTCTTTTTTAGTCCATTTTGTACTGATTATATTGTTGTTTATTTGAATTTCTAAGTCAAGGTATTTGATTTTATTGTTTATTGATTTTTCTATTGTAAATTGTATTTCTTTGTTGTAACTATTGAATATTTCTAAAATATCTGTATATTGATTCTTATCTATTATTATAATGAGGTCATCAATATATTTTTTTATTAATATTGGTTTAATTTTTAATTTTTCTATATGTGTTATTAATAGTTTATTTAAATATATTCCGCTAAGATTCACCGATAAAACTTCCAAAAAAATTAAAAAAGAAAAGAAACTATAATTCTTAATTTTATTTTATATTTTTAAACAACCTTCATAATAATTTGATCGATAAAGCTGCGTAAAATAACGTTACGTTATATATACCACTTGCTTCCAAAGATGGTAGTGTAACTATTCATCCCCCTTTTGTTAGATATGTCTTATTAAACGATAGACAAATTAATTACTTTTAAATTAGACAGTTTTCTGATGGTGGAATACATAAGAGAAATAATCGATCAAAGCGACAAAAATAATAATTAACAGCACTGTTAAGAAAATTTCAAAAGAAATTCTTGGTTTCATTACTCGTGATATCCTATTGCCTTGCAATGATTTTACTATATTAAAACAAAACAAAAATTCTGGTGCGCTCAACATACGAATTTTACTTACCTCCGTTGTTGAGACCAATTTACGAATTTTTAAGCCCGTTTAGAAATAAAAATAAATTGTTAAGGCTTAATTAAATTGATTTTCATTAGAAATATGTGTTTTATGAAATAATATATTATATTACTATCTAAGTAATATAATACTCTTATATTATATTATATATTATATATATATATATATATATATATATATATATATATATATATATATATAATATATTATATATAATGTTATATATTATCTTCATACTGTGTTACTTTCTTTATAATTGTATTTTATATTCCTTATGTATTATATTTTTTTTGCTGTGTAGTGTGTTACTGTTTCTTTATAATTGTATTTTATATTTCGTATGTATTATATAATTTTTTTTGCTGTATAGTGTGTTACTGTTTATTTATAAAATTGTGTTATACTATTTAGGTATTGTATTGTATCATACTGTATACTGTTACTGTTTGTTATTGTACTTTTATTGAATTGCCACAGGTGAACTCCTTTCCCACACACGGGCTCGCCTTAGTGGGATAGTGACTTCTACTTCCACTGTAATATGTCTGTGTTTTGATTCAAATAAAGAAGTTTTTAAAAAAAAAGACAATCAGTTTGTTTTATCGGCTTTTCATCACTCTCCATTAAGTTTTACTATTTTGTGTATAAGATAATATTGTTTTCTAAAATCTTTAGCTTTCTAACGGTATATTACTGTTTTTATGTTCAAAAACACAAAAATTCAATAAAAAAATATTTTTGCTATTTTCTCCTTTAGTTCTCGTTTAACTTCTATATTTAGCAGTTTTTTATTTGCTAACGTGACGATATGGTTAATTTTATGAAATTTACAAAATTAAGGGTCTTTTAGATGAAGAGAATTTAGAATATTGGCAGCCCTGTCAGACTGTTTCAATCATAATTAAACCTACAGGATATTAAATCCCAGTAAAATATTGCATTGATATAGCGAGTTTAATTAAAATCGTTCGTTCCGTTTGAGAGAAAATTGTAAAAAGATTCAAAATTCATAGTATAGGTAAAGTAGCTTTTCTGATTCATCGATGTTGATTAACATGTTGTTGTAATATCGAGTGTAATGTAGAGATTATTCAGCCATAGATAATGAAATGTAGCTAATATTTATTTTTGTATAGCAACCAATATCTATGATCAACAAATATCTTCTATGAATATATATTTTTTTTCCATTTATAATTGAACTTCAATTCATCATGGGAACGTCTCCCGTATTGAATTATAAATCACACTGGTATACAATGAATGCCAATAGCGTTGGGATGTAGCCTTCCCGAAGACTAATCTATTTATCTAAACGATTCCTCGTGTTATTGAGACGTCGGTGTCATCCATCAGGGCGCGCATACAATGCGCACCGAGTTGCGTGCGGCAGGCTCCCCGATTTCTGATTAATAACATCAACGACAAAGCCGCGCATCATTAAAATTCTATTAAGTTGTCTCGGGCAGGAGCTACGCGCCATTGTTGCATTGTCGCAGGTGTCTTTTCCAATCCCACCATTTGTTATACAAATATATAATAAACTGATCAGGTATTATTCCATCTGATCGAAAATAAAACAATTAAAAGAAAAATAAGGCTTCAGAAATTAAAACAAACGGGAGTTATAAAGTTAACTTATGATATTCATATTATTGATAAATTGTCTATATTCTAAATAACAAAAAAAAATATATTAAAAAAATATAAATATTAAAAATATTCTTAATTATCTTTCATTCTTCTAGAATATGTTCGCCCAAATCTAGAGCAAAATTGACATTATGACAGTGAAAACTTTTTTTTTTTTTTTTTTTTTTAAATTACATTTCACATAAAATTAAAAACTGATATTTAGACATTAATATATTACATTATCTAAAATATTCACATAAAAATAAAGTGGAAAATTCTAATATTAACTAACTAAATTCTAGAAAGCTGTTGGACGAACGGATAAAAACTTTGGTAGCTAAGTGGTTTTACAGCACTTTTTAATTTATCCAAAAGTGATCAATTCATCGATTAGAGGCCCAATGCTCCCTTAACAATGATCAATTGTTTCAATCCCCCATCTGAGTCAGTTAAATGTATTTCGTGACATTGCAACGAAAACTTGATATTCGCGCTATAAAAAGGTGAAAAACTCAACATACTATGAGTACAAATCATAAAAAAATAAGTAGAAGTATATAAGATAGGATTTAAATACAAAGATTGGTGTTATCTTTATCAAATCTTCGGGTTAACTAAGCCTTTTATATATAGAATAGAATAGAAAAAAAAAATTATTCTGGGACTAGGTCCTCTAAGAATAACAGTTAAGTAAAATTGAAATATATAATATGTCTGGACAATAGACAAAATAAACACAATTAATTATTATTTACAATGGTGAAATAAGGAGAAATAATATATATAAAAAAATCTTCTAAATTTTGTCTTCTGAGAAAATAAAATTTTATTTTAACAAAATGGAATTAAAAGTAAATGAAAATTTGGTGGTAAATAGTATTCTTCATTCATTCAATGTAAATTTCTAGATAGAATTGAAAAATTACATTTGCTGATCGTATGTCAAAAAAAAAAAAAAAAAAAAATTGAAAAATTTTAAAATGAATTCTTTCTAAGAGTAACTAGCTGACCTGACGGACAATGCCCTGTCTTAACATACATATTACTATCCAGATTTAGCAATAAGGAGTCTGTTACATGACATATATAGCCCTGCATCTTTAAAAATAAGGAGATAGTGAATAGTTATAATAAAATATATTTTATAGCGAATTATTTCTATCACCACGTAACACTCAAAATGCTTTACCAAAACTGCCTACCAACATCAACTTTTGTTAATACTTACGCTTTTGAAAACTTTTATCTGGATATTCTATGAATATATATATATATATATATATATATATATATATATATATATATATATATATATATATATATATATATATATATACACACACACATACATACACATATTTCTATAATGCATTAAATTATTAAAATGGATTATGACTTTATTTTTGTCCTTGTTATAACGTTTATGTAAAGTTCTGATTATCAACCCCTAACTCAGTGATAGGCAGCTGTAATAACGCGAAACGAGAGTCAATCGTTGAGAAATAGGCGGTATATTATACAAGAGATTGAGGAGACAGATTGAGCCGTAAAGGCCAGAACCTTATCCGAGCTCTCGAGCATTTATCAGGGTGTCAGGGGCCTCTCCTTCATATTGTGTCTTCTCCATAACCTTTATAGAGATATTAATGTCACCGGATGATATGTCGTTCGGGCTGTCCATTCTATCAATACTAATTGGATACTTCTCACCAATGGAAAATGAGATACTATTCTTTAGGCATGACATTTTCTTTATACGTATTTAATCGAGTTAATTTATTACTTTCACTTAGCGATACATGAATTATATAGGAAGGGAAAGTATTGTGATAGTGAAGTTTCGAATTCCTGTTTTCAACAGAAATACACGTTTTAGGGTCTCCTGGGTCTAAATAACCAAGACTAGAAAAAAAAATTATGCTGTGTTTTTTTTAGATAGCATCATTAAATGATTTATTTCCCTTCAGGCTAATATCACCTCACGAATCACACAAACATGTGATCAGTAAAGAAGTTGGTTTGTTTATTCATTTAACTTACATTTATTCTACTATGAGTAATCGGAAGATACTACAGTGGGGGGGGGGAGGGGAGAGGAGAGAATCACTTGTAGCTGGATGGTTAGCATAACAGCCTCCTATGCCAAAGGTCACGGGTTCAAACCCGCAGGTAGTCCTAGGATTTTTTAATGGGAGTAAAAAATCCTTACTTATGCCGTCCTTGTGGTACCGGGCCTGTGCGATGTCAGGTCCTTTTTAAAGATCCCTATCCTAATAAAACCTGGAAAGGCAAAATTTTGGACTGTAGCATCGTCTGATTAGCCATAGTAGCATAAAGTGACGTCAAATAAATAAACAAACTACAGTGGGGGGTCCTAAATTTAGTCTATCCAGGCTTTATAACAATAGGGATCTAAGTTTTAACTTCGCACAGGCTCAGGACTACCTTATTACATCCCTTCCAAAGGATGGTATAATTATGGAATTTTTACGCCCATTAAATTAAATTAAATGATCCTATTACCACCTGCTAGGTTTTGTTAATAAGAGATTTTGCTATACCCAAACTCTGTGTTATCCAATGTTATCTAGAGTTATAATAGTGGATATAGAGTCCTAACGTTTGCCTATCCAAGTTTAATTAGGATAGAATTAAGAAGTTTGATTTATATAATGGATTCATCGGAAATATTTTTAAAAATGTTATAAAAATTCAATTCATATGTTTTTTTGTTTACGCAAAACGGCCTTATAGACCAAGGAAATATCATTTTCTTCCACACGTTTCCCTCCCTTCCCCTCTTCCCACCTTTTCTTCATTCTTTCAGACTGCACTCTTCTTTCTTCCTCGCTACATACTCCCCCTTTCTCACCTATTTGGCACCCACTAGGACCTTTATCTTCCCTAATTTTTCCCTATATCCATCTCTATTGATATGATATTAATTTCCTCATATGTATATTAATTTTCTTTGTTATATTTTTAGGACCCTTTAAATATTATTAAGGAGATATCATCCCGACAGTTGAAATGGGGGAATAAGGTTGGGGTTATTAACGAATTCGGGCTTAGTTGCCAGTGAATGGAACTTTATAGGCTTCGATAGGTAACATCAGTTTCAATTTTTCGGATTTATTTAAGCATGATATTATTAATAAATGTTAGTGTTTTCATCTCCGATCTCAGAAATAAAAATCTGGTGCGCGCAACACACGACTTTCACTTACGTCCGTTGTCAAAATCAATTTAAGAATTTTTAAATACATCTTTTTTTTTTTTCTTCTTTATTCGTATGTATTACAGTTTGTCACAATGGACAATAATAATATTGCTAAAGGATCTCATTCATACAATATTTGCAATATAAATAAAAGACATGTCAAATTACATAAAATGAAACCAAACTAAATAAACGTATACAATAACAAAATTTGTAGATAAAATAAATACAAATAAATGGAGTAAACAAATAAATAAACAAAAACCAAAACATGTCACATTCATACGTATGTACAATATTTACAATCAGCTAAGGAACCCCGGACGGGCAGAGCCCAAAGGATCCCAGCGCCACCCTCTCAGCCGCATCACTGGTGAGAGCCAGCGGAAGCTAAGTGAGTTAAATACATCTAAAGATACAAATAAATTGTTAAAGAATTAATTTTTTTGAATTTCAAAAGAAACATGTGTTTTATTATATAATCTATTATATTTTTTGTACAACACTCAGTTAGTTTTATCGGATTTTTATCACTCTCGATGAATTTCACCACCTTTAAAATTCTGTGAATTAGAGAATATTTTTTCTAAAATCTTTAGCTATCCAACGGTATACTATACATCTATATTACTATTCTTGTGTTCAAAAACCCAAAAATTGCCTCAAAAAATATGTTTGTTCTTTTCTCCTTTAGTTGTTTATCAAATTCGCTAAACTTGTACATTTGCCCGTTATTTATCAATGCTGTTGGGGAGAGGGGCGACAACACACTCGCTCGCAGCCTCAACCCGAACGTTAATTTTGAGTCGCCGAATTTCTCATACTTGATTAGGTTTCGTTATGGGTTTATTAAGATTACTAACTTTGTAAAACATATATATATTGAGGAAAACAAAATTCAAAAGAACAAATAAAATTAACTTATAAACATGAGTGTACTGTACTTAAAGTCACAAGGACGATCGCGGGCGACGATGGCGAGCGACGAAGGGTAGTAGCGACTGCGAAGCGACCTTTCTCTCTTGGCCCCCAGAGCACTCTCCCTCCCGAGCGGTCACTATCACTTAATCCCTTTTAGGTAAATAGTGCCCCCCTCTTGCGTCTGAACTCAATATTTACTAAATATATACATACATACATACATATACATATATACACATATATATATAAACTAAATCAGTATTTCTCAATTCTTAACAAATGCTAATAAGATGATGTTCTATTTTTTTTTAAATCTACAAAATTATAGATACTTTAGAGGAACGAAATTTAAAATATCGGCAATTAAGCCCTGTCAGACTATTTCAATCAGAATGAAACCTGCATCAACATACTAAAGCCCATCAAATTTTACATAGATATATAGAGTTTAATCAAAATCGTTAGAACCTTTTTTGAGCAAACCGTGAAAAGGTCCAAAATGCATAGTATAAAGTAGATCATTCGGTCAGCTGATTTTGATGGAAAAATGTTTCTGAAACATCTTGGGTGTATAGTTGTCTTAAATATGAAAGTTTCATAGGGCTTTTAGTTTTCGTCCGGGAGTTACCACACACACACACACACACACACACAGACCTTTTTGCGGGACTTGGTTATTTGGATTCAGGGGACCCTAAAACGTGTATTTCCGTTGAAAACTGGAATTCGAAACTTTTCACGTTCGCAATACTTTCTTTTACTTTATATTTCATATATATGTAAGTGAAAGTATAAATGCACTAATATGCATAAATGCCATAAGTTACAAAATAAATATGGAATAACGTTTTTCTCTCTTCTGTTTGAATAGCATGAAGAACTCAACATTTTCAGCACAATTATTTTCTACAAATGAAATATTTATAATCCGGAGAGGGCCCTCGAAGTTACACAATGGGGCAGGCCGACACCCGACTTGGCCGAGGAGAGGACAATAGCTTGTAGTTAGTGCATCATTTCCTGAGCCGTCAGTCAGGACCTTTTGTTCTTGCAAGCACACGCTAGGATCGAAGGCCCCTAACATCGCCCGTTTAATAATAAATAGAGGGCGTAAGCTCCCTGGTTCCTGCCCATCAATCACCGCTCTACCTTCCGCTCCTACAGGATTAATTTTCTTCTTTCCAACACTCCATTGCAACAACAGTCAAGGCCCTTTTGTTACAATGATAATTCTGCACGAGGCATCATCAAGACTAATCATTATTCATTGCTTAGGCATCATCGAGTGTTTGATGCTTATAATTATTTATTCATTTATTTATAACTTCAACAACAAAAATACAAGTGGTGAATGGAAATAACTATGGGTTAATCCATTCTAGATCGGACGATGCAGCTTAACTATTGTTGTTTTTTTTATGAGTTTGGTTTGTTATTTTTAATAATGAACCTTTGTAATAAACTAAAATTAAATATAATATAATAGTCCTCTCCTTTTAATATTTGAGGTATTCAAGAAGCGCATGACCCAAATAACAAATAAAAATAAAAAATTGAAAATCGTCCGTGGCTTTTCCTTAACATGTAAAACATGATCCTAACACCACAACGTTGATATCAACTGTTTCAAAATGGCGGCAGATTAAAAAAAAAATGAACTCAATACCTTAGTTATTTAGTTAGTGAAGAGAGAGAAAATGATTTTTAGAATTTTAGAATCAGCATTCCGCGATTCAGCTTATGACTTAAATATGCTAATGACGAGTTACTGATTTCGAGAAAGGAAGAAGAGACAGTGACAGTGCTGAAACAACTTGGTACAGAAGTGCACATAACGGATTTTGGTTGGACTTGGCGAAGACCGAAATAATTACCAACTCAAGTGTCGCAAAAGTAAAAATAGACGTTCTTGAAAAAAGCGTAGTGGATGAGATAACATATCTAGGGCAAATGATCTCTTGTAAAAATAGACAGTCAACTAATATTCAAACAAGGACAGCTATAGCGGTAAAAAATGGTATAAGAAATTGACTGAGTAGATCCCATTGGATATGGAAAGGAACAGAGGAAGGCAAAGAAGAAGATAGGAGGATGAAATCAAGAAGGTAGAAGTAGTACTGTGGTCACGTAAAGACAAGGAAAGGAAGATGAAGATGAGCGAACTCTTCAACTAAAGTACAGATAGTCAACGTCAAAGAGCGTTTTGCAATCTGATGTTTTATTCAAATTTATAATTTTTAATAATGAACGAAAAAAAAAACATAATGAAATAAAGGTCCTCAAAATATGAGGTCTTACGTTTCGAGAGATTCCAAATAGCGAAGAAAAAAAAACATATTGGTATGTCCGACACACGAATTTATGAATACCTAAATATTTTCATTGAAATAAATTCCCTAAAAAACAAAAAAATAATTGTTTAGTGTCATAATAGCCGAATTAGTTTCCAATATGGCAATTAGAATCTAATGGACGATGAATCAAATGAACAGGATTGAATAGAACCTGCCACGATTCCCCCAATAGTTTTCTTTAAAACACTTGGACCCTCAATCAATTGTTTCCATTTACCATGGAGTCCCTCTTCCCTTTGGAAAGATGTTTTCTCCGCCGGCTGGACAAAACCATTTATTACCTTCCGAAGATAAGGAGAACAGGGTTTCGACCATTACCGCGCATGAGGCCCGCATCCCAATGAGGCTCCATGAAGCGATCGGAGCGGAAACTTAAAGCGATTTGTCCGCTCTTGAGTGATCCATCAAGTTCGGCCTTCGCGGCCATCATTCATCCGAGCAAGTCGAGGAAATGGACGGAGACAAATGGTCCAGGTCCATCCAATCTGTCCTAATAGAAATGTTTAGCCGCCTCCAAGATATTTCGTCGAGTGGGAAAAGCTCTTACCTAAATACGGCTGCTGAATAGTCCCGCCGGGCAGATCTGCAGATTGACGTGCCGAGAAATGGAGCCCTGCATTCCGTCAAATGAACTCTGAATTGCTGTTCTTTCAACGATTGCAACACCTCTATCCACATATTGTGAAAATAAAACTAACAAATTTCTCTTATATAAAATTTATTTTTAAAACATATTTGATGGATGAGATATTAATTTATTTATTACTAATGACCCTCCTCTGCTTTGCATTTTATATAATGTCATTTATGTTTAAGAGAGAACTGACCAATTTAGAGTTCATCACTTTGAGAACATTTCATTAGAAAATAAGTTATTTGAATAGGTTTATGGGCTTATTGCAACTTTTATTAATGCGTAAAACTTCTTTTGTTGCATATTAACTTACCCAAAATCATTCGTATTCCAACGGTATATATTATACGTCTAGACTTCTACTTGTATTTTGAGAAATATTTTTATTTGCCTTGATTACAAAAAGGATGATGATAAAGATAATGGCTGGCCCTCACGGCTTCTTTACGTCCGACCTTCTGATAGCTTACCCATCATGTCGTCAGGACCCAAGGTGAAAGGGGGCAACCGATAAGAATTCCTAATTAGAAAATTTTGAAATCGATGTCCAAATTATCAAATTTATATTCAAATTTAGGTATCTAGTAAACCATACTTAATTTTAATTTAAAATAAAAGATGGATTAAAATTGGAAGAGAATTTTTTTTTTTTATTTGTTATCCGCCTTTACCCTACAGGGTCATTGGCGTCATCACATTACATTATACTCTGTTGTAGTATCCTACAATCTTTAAATATTCAAACATTTTGGATATATGTTTTTCTTCGTCGCCGAGTATTTGGTTAAGCGTGAGTGGCATTCCAATATCTTTTCTCAAGTTTTTGTATTTTTTGCATTCTAATAGCAAATGGTTCACACTCTGTATGACGTTGTCACATTTCGTGCAAGTGGGTGCTTCTAACCGTTTTAGGAGGTACCCATGGGTAAATTGGCAATGACCGATTCTCAGTCTGCACAGTAGAATTTCTTCCTTCCTAGACTTTCTGGAGCTAGTTAACCATTTACTGCAATCAGGTTTCACTGCTCTTAATTTTGTCTACCCTTTATTCCACTTTTGCGTCCAATTCGCTAGCAACCCTTTTTTCGATTGTTGCATTCAATCTTCTACAGCTAATTCATTAATTTGAACAATTACACTCTCTTCTCCTATTCTGGCAGTGTTGGCTGCTTGGTCAGCTTTTTCATTGTCCGGAATTCCTCGATGGGCTGGTAACCATAGCAACACAACATGTATATGTCCGAGTTTTATTTTCCAACCCTCGTTAATTATTTCCTATATTATAGGTAGAAAATCGGGATTTTTTTTTTTTTAAATATTTTAATTTTGTCGACGTTGCGGCTCAAGCTTGTGAGCCATCATCGGGGCTACAAACATCAGAACAAAAGAGATACATATTAATGCGAAAATGAAAATGTATGTATCTCTTTTGTTCTGATGTTTGTAGCCCTGATGATGGCTCACAAGTTTGAGCCGAAACGTAAGCAAAATTAAAATATTTAAAAAAAGACTGACTCCTGATTATTCCACCAATAATAGTTTCTACAGTCGACTATACATCCTCAATATAATTCAAAGATTTATAGAATTGGGAATCATCAGACATGAGTATCTTCTAAACAAATCGATAACGGACATATCTGCATAGAACAGTTTTTAAATTTTTTCTTAGAGATCCTTGAATTCATATTTTTTATATAACACTTTCTTCGACTCCTTTCCTCTAAAACACAAAATATAAGTATTTATAATTCTATTTATTAATTTTTCGAATAGTTAGGAATTGAGTTGAAGATTAATAACATAAATAATCATTTCAGAACCATTTATTACTGTTTGATCTTAGCTTATTGTTTGTTCTAAAAAGTTTTAATTGGTTAATAGGCTTATTAAAATTTTCTATTAACGTGTACGACTTCTTTTATCGCACACTAACATTTCTAAAATCGTGTGCTTTAAGAGATCCTAGTGATTTGTTTGTTTGTATATTTATTTAACGCCACATTATGCTACAGTGGGAGTCCTAAACTTTGACTATTCAGGTTTAATTAGGTTAGGGATCTTTAACGAGTACCTGACATCGTACAGGCTCGGGACCACCTTTTTATGTCCCCTCCAAAGGACGCCATAACTAAAGATTTTTTACTCCTAATAAAAAATCCTCGGACCACTTGTGGGTCTGAACCCGTGACCTTTGGTATAGAAGGCTGTTATGATAGCCACCCTGGTATAGGTGATCCCTCCTAGTGATTTTAGTTAGTGTTACAATGCTTCCACAATGTATTCTTCATGCTAGTACGTTATGTTTTAAAAAATTAATTCAATAAGTTTGTGTTGATATTTCAGGCAGGTAAATAATTTTAGAAGAGGCGCAAGCGGCTGTTTGGTCACAGTCAGTCCGGCTGAGGATAGGTCACACACGACTGACTCACTCGTGTCATATTCCAATAATGCCCATATTATGCGTTGCAGCTCAATAAATGTATTAAAAAAATTATTAAAAAATATTATTGAAATTTTTTCTTTTTTTATTATTATTTTATATGTATCAATTGTCTTATATGATTTTTTAAATCAAAATATTCACTATTATTTATTTTCATTTATACTTTTCATTATAGAGTTTTAATACATGTACATATATTCAGGCGTTTCTGAACTTGGTGTTACTTTAATACCCCAACAAAGAAACCGTTTTAACAGGTTTACATACACGCTCTATTTTTGTAACACGGGCGCAGTGATACAAACAATAAAATAAAATTAGAATATAATCCTATTCATAAATCAGTACTACTTGGCTGCTTGAGGGCGCCTTGGGAAGACGAAAGTTAATCCAGAATATAATTCGAGAGGAGATTAGTGAGAGTGTATAGAGGGTGATTGATGATCCAACAACACCGCAGATAACTCCTTCCCCCGAAATTGAAACTCTGTTTTCTTTCCACTCCGGATTTAGAGAGGCCTGTGGGAGGAGAGTGACCTGTCACCGACTGTTACAGATTCACTACAGCTGTACAATTACCGGCGGCGATTAATCTAAAGGCTTCCTAATGAACTGCTCCAACTGATAACGGACCATTTGTTTCCGCAGGATGGCGGGCCGTCGCCCTGCGGAATTATCAATAAGGCAGTCGCTATCTAATGCGTTTCCAACTTGGTTATTTACTTATAAAATAATCAATTATACTGGTAGTTAAAACCAGTAGTTTTTTTTTTTGCTTTCCTAAGGGCACGAGATAAGAAAAGTATACTGATCATGATTTTTCATTATAGTATTCTGCGTTCTGATTCGGACACCTTATGAATTATTACTGCTGGGGTTAAAATGGAAAATAAAAATATATAGAATAAACAGATGACAGGATCTAACAGGAAAAAGTTGCGAAATTAGATTGAAATATTATTATTGTTATTATCTTTTTATCATAAGGCTCTATTTGTTTTCTAATACAGGACAACCTCGATAAAAAGGTATGAAAATAAAAATAAAAACTGTAATGTCTTCTTTTTCTTCTCAATTTTCTCCTCTACTACGGCTGATTAGTCTAGAGACTTCTACATTATAGAGCCTGACCCAAGGAGCTCCTATCCTGGACCAGCTACCTCTGATGCCACCTGTCCACGTCTACTCTCGATTCATACTTTATTTTAGCTATCCTATTCAGCTATACTATTTTATCTGCATTCTTTTCATATGAGATTTCTTTGAATGAATTAAATTCATATTTGGGTTCAATTATAAGGGTGTACCTTACTTTCATAAGTAGCTATTAAGTAAATGGTGGTACCTTCACCAGATAATTCATATGTGGACGAGCATAATACAAGTGTGGCTTATGTAACCTGTATCAATAACCCTCTCTTATCTTAAAGCTCTTTGTCATTTATGATAATAAGAAAAAATATACTTTTTTATAGAAATGAATATTTTGATAGGGTTACCTATGGTGTTTTTTAAATTTATTTATTTAGAAATAATACAATCTGCCACAATGTTGGGCAATGAGTATTAATGCTAAAAGAAGTCATTCATTCCTTATGTACAATGAATACAAAAAAATAAAATAAAATTTCAAAGAAGAATAAATAAAGATAAAAATAAAATAAATAAATAATAATAATCTTGGTCACATTCATACATATATATACAATATTTACATACTGTCCCTGGGATCTCCGAATCAAACTCCGACGCCAACAAGTGGGTGTCGGGGCCCGAGGCCAGGAGATCCCAACGCCTCTCAGTCAGTCGCATCACCAGTCTGAATAAGCCAGTGGAGACAGAGAGGGCGCTAGAGCCACAGACTCTCAGGCATGAGTGGAGAAGCTGGCCATTGCCAACACTCAGCATTGCACCTATGGTGTAGAGTAGTAAATAGCATAACAGCCTTCTGTAGCCAAGGTTGCGAGTTTAAATCTTTTAAAAGGAGTAAAAAATCTTTGTTTATGCCGTCCTTCGGAGGGAACGTAAAATGATGTTCCCGAACCAATTCAAGTACTCCTTGTAAATTGCAAGTACTCTTTAAAAATCCCTATCCGAATCAAACCTGGATAGGTAAAATTTAGGATTCCCACATTTACATCAATCGGCCACAGTAGAAATCAGTGACGTTGAATGAATAAACAGTGAACAAATCCCAATGAAAAAATAGCAAACTAAACGGAAAAATATTAGTGATGGTGTTGGACATATATAAAATAGAGCTATTGGTTGAATGAAATAATTTTTTTTTTTTAAGGTCCAAGTATTTTGAAACTTAACTATCAAATTTCGTGGACGTTAAAAGGTTTTTGCAACTTTGTTTTCTCTATGAATAACATTAAAACTTTTTGATATCATGTATTTTTTAGGCTTTGGAAAAATGTATAATAAAGATGCACAATGAAATGTGTTTATGAGGTTATTATGCCAATTGAGCAATTGAGCATTTGAGCCAAAAGCTCTGAGCACCTAAAATATGCGTATATTCGCACAGTTTCTAATCAATATACCAGTTTTCACTCTCCTGATGGGACACGGGCCCTTAAATTGTCCAAATTGCACAAAATAATGTCTATATGACTGACCTGAAGTGCGTCTGCTCCACATGGGTCCCAAACAGCTGTTCGCTTAATATTAAAGGTTAAAAACATCAAATCTAACCGCCTGAATTAAATCTACTGAACTTTACTTCAAGCTGATGAAATACAATTTTAATAACGACTGGTGTAAGTAGGAGGCAATGGGAAGTATCGGCTTATAACCTTCAGGTTTTTTTAATAAATCCTCAAGCCTTTTTTTTTATTGACGAATATTCTTCCTTCGAATATCTACTACACCTGTCTGTCTCCATTCCTTCGGCTGAAATTTAAATATTGGGTTGTTTCACATGAAATGTCCGTTTTTATAGTTTCTGAGATACATAAAGGATTTTGCAGGTCTCTGTTGTTTTCTTCCGAATGTTTACATATTTAAAGTAAACAGTTACTAATCCTCTACCTTTGTATTATAAACATTAGCTTCCCAATCAATTACCCACTTTTTAGTATACCTCCAAATATGAACATGGAAACACGCGATTTTCGAGTAATATTTTTGTACGAGTTTAAACTCGGCCATTCAGCAGCTGAGGCCGCTAGAAATATTTGCAAGGCGTTTGGGGAAGGAAGTGTTAATGAACGGACCATTCGCCGTTGGTTTGCCAACTTTTCATCTGGGGTTACCGACTTGGAAAACTTGCCCAGAGGAAGACCTCCGTCCGTAATAGACAACGATGTCCTCAAGCATACAGTAGAAGGAAACCCCTACCAAACAGTTAAAGGACTCTCAGCACAACTAAATGCAAGTAAATCTACCGTTTCCAGACATTTAAAGTGTATTGGGAAAGTAAAAAAGCTCGATACATGAGTACCTCATGATCTAACTGAGCGGCAGCAAGACCCCATGTTTCAAAACATACTGTGCAAAAATTGAAAGAACTGGGCTACCAAGTTCTTCCGCACCCACCATATTCTCCCGACTTGTCTCCAACAGATTACCACCTGTTCAGGAATTTAGACAACTTCGTCAAAGGAAACCTTTTTGAAAATGATGATCAAGTGAAAAGTGCGTTTTCAGATTTTGTTTCACTTCAAAGCTCAGAGTTTTTTAGTTCGGGGATAAAAAAAGTTGGTGTCACGTTGGGAAAAATGTGTAGAAAAAGAAGGTAAATACTTCGAATAAAGTTATCTTGTTTTCATATCGTATTTTTAATAAAAATTCTTTACCTTGAAAACGGACATTTCATGTGACACAACCCAATAGTATTTACAGTGCAGCTAACATGGTCGAAGAAATCTGATAATTTTTTTGTAAGATGTATTGAGTGTATTGTTTTTCAGGTTTATGGAGGATTTTTTCCTAAAAACATTAGAAAGCCAGAAAATAGAAACCTTCCTGACAACAATAAGAATACCCACTTTTCGTAAATAAAGGGAGAAAAAAAAAGAAAAGAAATATCGAGGACAATAGAAGAGGCAACGAAGCAGCTAATGGTTGAGTTTAAGGCGACTATAGAAGAAAGATAAGATAAACACTTGCAGTTGGCGGGGGAAGAACTAAGAAGTGGAGGGCAGTTAGAGGAGGCCAAGTGTCTCCTCCATCACTTTAAGGGCCCTGGAACCTTCCAGCGATTCCAGTCGACCGGAAACTGTTCTCTCTCCAGTGTCCTGTTGTCTGAGGTGTGTCCTCTCTTAGAATATATTTTATTGTCTCTGCCTTCGATAGAGATTTTTTCCTGTTATCCCCAGGAAAGTTACAGTAGTTCGTATACAAACATATATAAACCAAGAGAAGGTTATTAGAGTGCGTAATTGCTGTTTTTTTGTTTCTTTTATAATGACATATAAGACAGACATCATTTATGAGCTGAAGATATATTTTTTAAATTTATTTATACTTCTTAATTCACGTATTTGCTAAATGAAGATAATAAATGACACCAATAATAAATTAAAAGAAGAAAAAACAAAAACATTAACAACAGCTTGTTTCAGTAAATCAATAAGCTTTGTAATATAGACAGGATTGTTTCTAATCGAATGAGGTTCTTAAATTTCACACAATTAAAATTTGTTAAACACCCACAGTCAATTTTTTTTTACATAAAACATTGTATAATGGCACAACATACAATAAACAGGTTTAGCGGTTGGTACCTATATGTATTATTTAGGTTTAAAGGATATTATGAATTATAAGTCGCATCATTCTGAATAAAATGTTTTAAAAAGTGTGTTTTATCTTTCAAAATAATCATGAAATTACTAATTTTAAGTGTATGCATTTTAAAATAACCTGATTATATCATGAAAATAGTTCATGCACTAAAACATGTATGTCATAATTTTATTACCTTGTTGCGATTTGTGTATTGCAATAAAAAATAATGTTTAAAAAAAATGAGAAGTATTTATAGCATTATTATGGTAATGAAAAGTTTCTTTATATCAGACAGGTAAATCATGGGATGGGAGCGTGTAATTAATTGGTTTTATGTATAATATCCTTAAGAGAAGAATTGCTCATCATTTAAATAATAAACAGGTTTGGCAACTGGCCCATTGAAACATCGCTACATTTTCATTAGCGATGGGAAACGTTGGGACTGATATTGATAGCTATGATTAACTCGATCGCAGTAAAAACTTTCCTCAAAAGAAAAACAAAACAAAAAAAAATGATTATCAACGCCATTAAAGGTTATTACGCTATTAAGTCGTGAGGAGCCTGTCAAAATAATAACACCCTTACAGAGCTAATTTACTATTCACTAATGATACAGTAAATAAAGCAGATTTTAATACGCGAACATGAAGAATTGGCGCGTGATGAAAAAAATAACCAGAGCCAATAAGGATAACGAAATCAAATAAAAAGTCAATCGAAAGGAAAAAACGCGTGCATGAATAAGGCTATCTCCGTTAAGAATGCAAGGCGGACCCTGTGATTAGTGGAGGAGTGGTTTCTTTTCCCTTTTGCAGCTTGGAGGATGAGGATGAGCCGTGCCCCTGGACGGGTAGAGGTACAGGTACCAAACGAACCCATGAATTAGACTGTGGTCCATTGGACACGGACCCTGTCCTGTTAAACAGTCCACTATTAGAAATTAGATATGCAGGGACACCTGCCTCCTATAGTTCACTGTTCGCTCTCCCCTTTGTGTCCGATAGTTCCAACAATAGTACTATCCTAGTTCTGGCTTCTAGGGGTACATGATTCAATTAGACCAATCCCGTTCGCAACAACAAATGGAAATGGATAATTAAATTCATAATATTTTGGGAACATTAATTATAGAAAACTTAAATCTATTTATTGGTATTTACACCTGAATCATGAAAATTATAACAATTAAATTATAACCTGAATAACGTAAGGCTTAATCCTACAAAGGCCATCCTTATTGGTTCCAAATCCCTCCTTCGATCTATCACTACCCTCCGCTTTCCTATCAATGACAATGATAATGATCATCCTATTGTTTTTAGACCAAAACCTGTCCTGGAAACCCCAAATTGCTCAACTTTCCCGCTGATCGATTAGTACCCTTAAATTTTTCCACCGATCTTGCCACTTCCTACCATAATCTACCCGTTAACTCCTAGTTTCATCACTCATTTTCCCCCACTTTGATTATGGTTGTGTGGCATATGGCGGCCTCTCGAAGGTACTCGAGGGCAGATTGAGAAGGATTATGAACTGCTTTTTAAGATTTGTGTTCGGTACCTCGAGATAGTCTCATGTATCCCACCTCTACGACGAGTTAAAGTGGTTATCCCCATCCTTTCGAAGACAATATTTCTTTGGACCATTCCTTTATCAAATCATAAACTCCCACCATCCATTTTATGTCTACAGCCTTCTGGTATTTAAATCCTCAACCCATCACCAGGAAACAAGATCCCGTCTATCCGACCTCCACGCTCCTTTCCATAGAACCAAAAATATGACTGCTCCATTTTAGCCCGTTCCACTGCCTTATGGAATACTCTCCCTTCCGTCATGCTCCTTCACTATCATCTTTTAAATCCCTCCTCTTTCAATACTTCCTTTCTCTTCAGTCAGATGTAACCTAATTTTTATTATGCCAACTTATGTAAGGTGAATAAATAAATAAAAAAAATAGATGAATTTTACTTTAATGCATTTACTTTAACGAGAAGTAAAAGTTAAATTTTATGTTTATTCTTATTTATTTATTTCTAGAATTTGTAAATACAGGTGGTACTATCTTCTTTTTTTTTTCATCTTGTTATTTAATTGTAGTTATATATTGTTTTTGGCCAGTTATAATTTATTATTTTGTTCATAATTGTTATTCTTAAGGGACATTGTCCCAAAATAAAGTTTCTTTTCTATTCTATTACATTCTAAATGTGAAGAAATTATTTCATTATGGGCGTGGTAAATACCTAAGAAGAAACTATTCAACGATAATCAAAAACCTCTTCGATGTTTACAATATTAAAGCTAGGATGTCCAGAGACTTCCAGGAACAGAAGGAGACGGACGACAGGATAAGAACTAATGGGGAATTTAGGATTTTCGTAGGATTATTATTTCGAAGGATTGGTTGTGGAAGGAATTTGAGAATTTGGTGAATCCCAATAGCTCAAGGCATATGTCCAACAGGCCTAATTATGGTAATACCAATTACAATTTTGGTAGTAGGTGGGAAGTTTTGAGCGTTTGTCAAGTAACTGTAATTAGTATCTGCGAGCATTTTCTTGTCGTTTTAGTTAAGGTTAAAGATTCCAAATAAGACATTTGTCGAGATGGAGTCCTAGGAATCTGTTCGACAGAGGTAAGTGGGATATTGCTAAAGGATACAGAGGGGCAGGCGTTCATAGCCTTACGACGAACGGTAAAGGTAATATCATGGAATTTAGTATATTAGGATTGGTTTTTACTTTCCATTTTTCAATAGATTGGAAGTGTGAGTGAACGGTTTGTGATAAAATACTTTGGGTAATTATTTACTGATGAGACAAATGTTCCATCAGCATAACTTTGCTAGGATTAATTGGAATATCAGTTATATGGTATTAAAATTATTATAATTTTGATTATTGTAGTGTAATGTATTTTTTTTTTGTATGATTTACCTGTAATTTGACCTTGGCCTGTGGGTGGATGATGTAAAATAAAAATTAAAGCGTATTAAGGATTGCGTCTTAGATACTACTACCCTGGGGTACACCGTCGGACTGAGAAAATATAGTCGAGTAAGAATGCTTATCATTGACAATGAATTTGAAAAATAAAAATAAATAAATAAGAATTAAAGGAAATGAATGAAAATTAATCCTTATTAAAGACAAATTGTTCGGTACTATATAAATTTGATCAATAAGACAATACATTTCTAATTAATTAAATTTACATTTTTATACGATTCAACAATTTTTTTTGTTGAATCGTATAAAAAAGTAAACAAGTACGATAAATAAATACGATTTTTTTTAATGTTTAATGATAAAAGGTTATTTTTTTAAAATTTCATATTTCTCTAGAAAAAATTTATAGATAATGTCAAGATTATATTGCAAAAAAAAAAAAATTAAAGTCTATATAACATAAACATCATTTTTGATGTCTGTCGACGGCGGTAAGGCCTTTACGGACGATTAGTAAGGCTCAACGACCTTAATGTTCCATTTATTTCAGACCTAATTCCATCCAAATTTTCCAAATTCCATCAGAACCTCATTAATCATCCTAATCCTTTAGCACGATCCCTATCCAGCTCCACTCATCCATACAACCCACCTAGAAGGTTGAAACGGCAGTGGCCCCGAGATATATTGTAAATACGTATGCTGGAGTTCTGACACTGGTCAGATTCTCCTCTCATGTGCGGTTTGATTGTGGCTGTGGCGCCCTCACTTAGCTTCCGCTGGCTCTCACCAGTGATGCGGCTGAGAGGGAGGCGCTGGATCCTTTGGACTCTGCTTGTCCTTCCACAAGTGGGGGGACAAGCCCCGTCCGGGGTTCCCGAGCTGATTGTAAATATTGTACATAGGTATGAATGTGACATGTTTTGTTTATTTATTTGTTAACTTCATTTATTTGTATTTATTTTGTCTACTTAATTTTGTTATTGTATATGTTTATTTATTTTGATTTTATTTTATGTAATTTGACTTTCCTTTTGTTTATATTGTAAATATTGTATGAATGAGATCCTGTAGCACTATTATTATTGTCTATTATGACAAATTGTAATATATACGAATAAAAGAAATTTAAAAAAAAAAAAAAAAAAAAAAAAAGTAACGCTCAGTTTGAAACCGTGAATGTCATTATTTCATTCTGCTTTTTATTAATTACGAAAATTTAACATAATAGAACAATGAAAATGGTATAAAGTTAACAAAAATAAATTATCTACACTGAGAATGAATGAAGGATCACTGAGATTTAGCAAAATGCTACTGAAATTTTTCTGAACGTGTCTCTTAGAGCTTTTAATAATATTTCTGAAGCATTAACTGCCCTAGCATACTGCATAATATTTGTTTTATACATCAAAATGGTGATCTGAATAATGATAAAAGGGATAACACTTATAAATTTAAGAATGCAAGTTATTGACTAGTTTTATCGTACCTTTGCGGGTTAATAATTTTGTGATTGCTAAGTGTTGTCATGTTTGATTTCTTAATAATTTGTTTTGAATTAAATTATTACCACTTCAATATTCAGAAATAGTAAAAAATAGCTAAAATTACTGATAAACTATTATCCGTATTTGCCAATTATAAATCATATATTTTACCTAGAAAGATGAAACATCAAAATTTTAGGAGAGGTCAAATAATAAACCAAAGGTAATTTTTACATTGAAGAACTAACGAGAAAAATCACATATAATTAATTGTTAGCATTAAAAAATAAAATAAATAAATACGTTCATGACTGTATTTACTATAATATACTGTAGAAAAAAAATTGCCAACATGTAATTTCCATTTATAAATATCAATACAATCAATAATTTCTGCTGACAGATGTTTTAACTGTATTGTCAATTAAAGCATCGAATGACATATACAAAAAACATTATGATAGTTATAAAGGTCCAATAAATTAAAAATAATTTTTCCACTGAGGTGGGACCATATGTGTGGCTAACGGATTTAACGACACCCATCGAAGCGATGTCGTGACGGAAAGCCATCCATAAAGTTACGCTGGGTAAAAAAACCGGGACTGCAGGTGGGTCTATAATAGTACACATGTAGCTATAACAGTCCCTATAGGAGCTACCATCGAATTATGGCCAGGATAAAATTTTATAGCTACTTTTTCTCCGGCTATTGTTTTTCAGTAAGTGGGAGCTCCCAAGTGCCGTTTTATTATCTAGTGTGGTGTACCTCTGTTGTATAGAAGGGGAGTGGAGGGATGGTCTGGGGTCTAATTGGGACATCTAGGGCGTCAACGATGATCTACGAGTTCTGGGGACGATGGAGTCTATGTCTTTACTACATGCTTAGGGAGCAGCAGTGTAGGTTTAATAGTTTTTCTATATCCTGAAAGTGCATGTATTTATGTCAAATCCATGTCTAGCAGACAAGACAGGCATGATAAAGACCAGACAGAGAAGGTCAGGATAAGAGAAAAACAAGGAAAAACAAAACAAAAACAAAACTGAGAAGCTTCTCCCATTCTTTCATTTTACTAGATTTATTTAATATCAACATAAACGAATTAAGAGTGGGAAAACAGCCGTAACTTACTCGAATGTCGAAAAACCGTTTAGCCAAATTCATCATGATCCCCAATTATTTAACAAGTTCATTTCATTCGTAATTAACAACACACAGAACAGGTTATAACCTCCTTAATTCTTATTAACAATTTTAAACACATGTTTTATATGATTAAACATTTTTAAAGATCGATTGTTCCAGCCTCTGTTGATTTCCTTGCGACGAAGAGGGGGACTCTTCTGCTACACACACATGTGTATATATATATATATATATATATATATATATATATATATATATATATATATAGTAATGCATTGAGGATACTAAGGGGGGTTCATTATTAAATAATTTTAATATTAAACAATTCAAGATAACGAACCTTTGTCGGCAAAACATCAAAAGGCGTTTACCTCCATGGGGCCCCCCAGCAATATGTACCTCGGGAAACTTCCTAGACACTAGGACAAAGGACCCCCGGCATGGGGCACTTCCCAGATCAGCAAATATTAAAAAAATAAAATAAATAAGTATAAACAAAGTGGTTTTTATGTCTTGAGTTTAATTTACAGTATAGTGATCCCCTAAGAGGGTTGAGAAGATAAATTAAATTATTAGTTTGATTTCTTGACTACAAAAGTTGTAAGAAGTTCACTGCATAGGTAATTTCCGTTTTTTCTTTCATTAGAGAACATTTAAAAGAATGAATTTTCAGATGAATTGCGTAATGCACAAATAGGAATAAATCCGAGCGCCAAAGTGCCGCAAAATATTGAAACAGATTAATTGGTGTGAACTATAGGTGACATATATATATATATATATATATATATATATATATATATATATATATATATATATATATATATATATATATATATATAATGGTTGTTAATGTTTAGAATCTACAAAATCAAAGATCCTTTAAAGGAAGAAAATCTAATATCGGAATTTAAGCCCTGTCAAACTATTTAAATCAAAATGAAGCCTAGATGATATCAAAATGCATTAAATATAACATAAATATAGACAATATAATCAAAATCGTTTCAGCCGTTTAAAGGGAAATCGTAAAAGGTGTAAAATGCAAAATAAGTTTCTCCTCTATTTCGCCGATTTTGTTGAAAGTTTACTGAAACATCTTTGATATACACAATTTAAAATCTCCATTTTATGCCTTTTATAGTTTTCGAGCTTGAATTTGGTCGTTTAGATTTATAGGCCCTAAATATACTTTGAAAACTCGAATTCTGAAATATTTACAGTCGCAATAAATTCTCTTACTGCATATAGTAAGTGAAAATAATATTAAACAATTTAAGACTGTTTAACCCGTTTATTTGATCTTACACTGAGAAACATATGTAATATCAAAGCTGTACATATATGCAGATAGAGAGGAGTATACATATTCTAGAGTCCCAGGAGACAGATGGTAATTTGCTAGCTCCCATGACCGCAACCTTAATTAAGAGAGTTAGCCTGGTGGGGTAATCAACCCTAAGCGGCTTACCGACCTAACCCTTCTTTCGGGTTCCTACCCTAATACCACCAGCCATACCCTACTCCCGTACAGCTTGAAAGATTCTCTGTCATCGCTTATCCGCTTTTATTTAATATGACAAAAAAATAATTATCCCTTTTCTGGAAATGGAGACTAAAAAACGTGATAAACTTGAATACTGTGAAAAGCGTTGGTGTGACAATAATAGACAATAATAATGCTATAAGATCAAATTCATACAATATTTTTCAGAATTAACCACAGAATCAAATTACATTAAAAACACCAAAGAATTAAATAAATGTATATAAAACAAAATATATTAATAAAATAAATACGAGGTTAACAAATTATGAACATACTCATACATATATACAAATTTTACATTCTGCTGAGAAACCCTAGTCTGGGCTTGTCATCCCACTTGGAAAAGCAGAATCCGATGGATCCCGACGCTTCTCTCTCGGGTGTGTCCCTGGTAAGAGCCACCGGAAGCTGAGTGGGGCCGCCATAGGTTAAAGAAATAAAGTACCTTACTGAAAATGTTTATAATTCAGCAATATGCTAAAAGATCTGTTTGTTTTTTAATAACGCCTTCTGTTAGCTCTTCTGAATAGCTAAGTTATTTGAGAATTTTACTTTTTCTGCAAGAATGCATTTTAAGGAATCCTATAACTTTTTTCATTTTGTTTTAATAATTTTTCTGCTAATAGGCATTATATGGAATTCTGCCACTATAATAATTTCTGATGCTTATCCAATTGTTAATTTCTCCAATTTTGTTGTTGTTTTTTGGACTAAAAAAATTAAAAATAGAACTTAACTTCTAAAACGTTTTTGCCACCTTTGAGGTACTCCAGATAGGACGAGCTTACCGTATTTGCAATTGTTAATAAGTTTCAAGGATTGAAAAAACTTATTGTTTCTCTCATTCAAGTAATCATCAATTTTGGCCGTTTTCAATTGTTCATGGAGTGGTGCCATTCTGGTTCTTTGGAGTGACGTTCCTATAGAAGATAAGAATTAGGGTTAATAGAAACTATAGAATGGAATTAGTGTTTGCTCTTTCATAAGTAAAATATTGTGGTAATTTTTATATTTTAAAGATGGAAATGTTTTGCGAAATGTTATAACATAACAGAAATAATAAAATAAATGGAAATCCACCTTCATTAATCTTCGCAATAAACAAGTCACAATCTATCCTGATTTTATAATGATTTCAGTAGCGCATTGCTTACTTTTTATTAAACTGCCCATGCCATACTGTAATATGTTTTGGACGACGCTAATAACCGTGCACTGTTATCAGCATTAAGATCGGCAATCCATGCATGGCGCCCAAAACAAGCAACAATCACATGGCATTGATGACTGTAAGTTGAGCAAGGACTACAAGACAACTATTACAAGTCCTAATGGCCATCACCTGTGGACCCAGTTATATATTGCCCGCGGGCACGATACGCCTTTGGATCCTAATGATAGCTTCTATAATTAATAAACTGGCTCCATTGTTCTGTGACGCAGGCTCTTTCATATTTCATACTGTCCAGGGCGATGTCCGTGGGAAAGCTACTCTCGGGGGAAGCTTTTAATTTTCTGACACGTTTCGATGAAATTAGGGTCTCACCTACGGCCGTAATGACTTCACGATTTGATTTAGGAGTTGCGTCCATTACATGCAGCGTAACCTATGGCCCTGCTCAGGGGTCCTGATGAGACAGCGTCTACTCATCAAACATTTTTGTCTACTACTGCAAGGCAGTCGATTTTTTCGATGTGAATTTGAATGCGAATTTAATACGTTAATAAGAATCAAATACTCCTTGCCTTAAAGATAAAGGTTTATTTAGATTAGGAACTTAACGTTGAAGGAAGTTAACTTTCAATGAAACTAAATAAATTAAAAATCGTGAAAATGGGTTGCAAATATATCACTGACGTTTGAGCAAATGGCGTGGAATCTGTAGTTTATCGGACAATTTTCCTTAAGTTTCGAAAAATTTCTTAAAACCCTTTCCAAGTATTTATTTATTCAGTAATCACTATATTATCTCTAATGGGGCTATTATTTATTGTAGAATAATAACTTGAACAAAATATTATTATTTTTTATTTGAAACCTTATTTTCATAAAAATGATTATTAAGCCTTTTGCCCAATTAGCAGAGATACAAGAAAGCATACTAACTCACACTTTTATTTCTCAGTTATTTACTTTCCAATTATTGAGACTCTAGAACCAATTGGGTCATTTTAGCCCTATGTTACTGAACCAAAACGCTAGCAAGTTAAATTTCAAAATAAAAAATTATTAGAAAATTAAAAGCCTAAATGTTATATAAAATATACATCACACAATATAAAAATATTATTTTTTTATCTAGGTTTAATCAGGATAGGGATCTTTAACGAGACCTGACATTGTAATGACGATCATTTAACCATAACAAAGATATTTTACTCCCTTAAAAGAATCCTGAAACGATCTGCTGGATTTCAACCCGCGACCTTTAACATAGAAGACTGTTACACCATTCACTATACTCCAGATGACCGCTTTAAGTGTTCGATGCTTTTCAAAAAATGAAAAAATAATTAATATATTTTTTGAAAAAAAAAAAAATTAAAACAAAACATTTCTTGCTATTCTGAATGGCAATGACTTTAAGATAAGAGAGCGTTCTTATTACATGTTTCATTAAGCCACACTTATTTAATGTTATGCTCATTTACATCTGAATTAGCTGGTTAAGGTATCACAGTTTATTTTATAAAGGATGTATAGTCGACTGTAGAAACTATTATAGGTGGAATAATCAGGAATCAGTCATTTTTTGAAAATTTTAATTTTCATGAGCATGAGTTTATGCTTGGCTCAGTAATGCGCTGATGATGGCTCACAAGCTTGAGCCGAAACGTTGGCAAAATTAAAAAATTTCTAAAAAAGACTGATTCCTGATTATTCCACCTATAATATAAAAGTACTACAGTTGATTTAGCAGTTACTTATGAAGGTAAGTAGAAGATATATCATAATGAAAATGGCGGTAAGATGGGGTTTGGTATATATCAGTATGGTTTTGTTATTATATTAAATTATTTCATTATTTATCAAAAAAATAAGTAGGGCAGATGTATTTTTTATTACTATTTACAGTCCGATAATAGTAGTTATTAATTATTAATATGATAATAACATTTATTATTTAGATCATATTATTTAGATTGTTGTCGTACTGTGGTATAATACTGCCTTTAACTTTACAGTTACTGAAAATTAAATTTTGTATTATATAGATTTTTATTAGATTTTGTTTCTTATTATATTAATATATGTGAATGTATAGTATACCCTTGAAAAGGTAAAGATTTTAGATAAAACATGTTATCTGCAGAAAGGCGAAAGGGCATAAACCTGAGTGATTATTGTAGATAATAATTTCTATTGTTCGAAACTCAATTTAATTCTTTAACGTTTTTTCAAGTATTATATTATTTAAAAATTCTTAAATTTATTTTAACAACGGAGGTAAGTGTAGCTTTCAACAGATTTTCCTCCAATTAATGTACTATCTAGTAGGAAATTCCAAGTGGAATGCCCCGAATTTACCAAGATAGTAACAAGTTTTATGTAAAAAAACAAACAAACACAATTTCGACATCACGAGAGATGGCGCATACTTCCGCAATGGAATAAAATTTTTTATAGAACATTATAATTACACAGAAATTCTTCCAGTTTCTCTGTACGTGACTTAAAATTAAGCGCACTTATCTTACCGACCCTTTGAGATTATACGGTAATATAAAGGAGACGTCCTTTAGGATGAGACCAAAGAGGCAGAAGACACATGTAAACTCGGACATCCCAAGAGATGTTCCAAGATGGCATCTCGGCAAGATGAAAGGGCTACTAAGGCATTGCCTACCTCTTTGCTCCCATCGTCCTTTCTTTAGTGCCCTTTGTTTTGTTCCTATTGTCCGCTCTTTGATCGGTCCCCTGACCGTCAGTCCTTAGAATAAATTAATTAATAACTCACTAAACTTTGGATGCTTGATAATGTAATAATTCTGATAGAAGATGCATGGAAATTATCATAGGTTGAAATAATGGGGAGTCAGTCGTATTAAAAACATTTTAATTTTGTCGAAGTTTCGGCTTAAACATGTGAGCCATCATCAGGGCTGCAAACCTCAGAACAACAAAAGAGATACTTATCAATACAATATCACGATAAAAAATTATGAATGTAAAAAGGATCGCAATGATAAAAACAAACAAATAAATTTTAAAAATACAAATACACAAAGATGATAGTATAAATATTATACAATATAGATACAAAAAGTAATAAAATTACTGTTTATAGGCAATTAACTAATATGAAAAGCCTAAAATAATTCAAAGGAAAATCGCAACGCTATATCTTTACTATTTCTGAACCAATTTCAATGATTCTTTTCACATATGGTATTTATTTATTTATGAATAAGAAAAAACGGACTTTTTAAAATTAGTTATTCGGGATCTACGTATCTTGAAACGCAAGCCCTCAATTTTTAAGCGGAAAGATTTTTGGTCGATTACAAAGGTTCATCATTGAAAACAATAAACGAAAAACATTTATTACTATTTCCTATTTATTATACTACTATTATAAAAGTAACTATTTCCTTTCGATTCTAATTCAAATAATTGGAAAAAAAATCCTGATTTTTTTTTTTTTCAGAACACACAGAACACACACAGGAAATCACATCCCTTATAATTTGTGGCTTTCCCATATAAGATTTATTTTTTCCTTTTTGTTCATCGTGGTGTCTTGATACCGAAAGTCTTTTCAAATATTGTATAACTGTGTTTTAGTGGAATCAAATCTAGTATAATCTGTGAATTCTAACTTTTTAAATTTTTTTGTTAAAAAAAATTGTTAACTTCAAGTGCTTTGCCAGAGGCGAATCCAAGTTTATACCAGTACTTATGTACTGGCAGGTATTTAGTATAAGAAAATTTCTCCCTCTAATCTCTTCCCTTGAATCACCATGATTGTAATATTACATAATTTGTTAACTTGTAAATCTATACTAATATTATAAAGCTGAAGAGTTTGTTTGTTTGTTTGTTTGTTTATTTGAACGCGCTAATCTCAGAAACTACTGGTTCTAATTGAAAAACTCTTTTTGTGTTGGATAGTCCATTTATCGAGGAAGGTTATACACTATATAACATCACGCTGCTACCAATAGGACCGAAGAATCAGTCGAAAATCTGGGAAAAAACGGGGAAAATTCGGGAGAAAAAAAAAAACCTCGCTTCCCAATGATTCCAAGTGATTTACCTTTGATTTTTAAATAATTAAAATTCCCGTTAAATTATATTTTTCCATATAAACATGTAGGAATAGATTTACGTCGAGATCGGGTTGCGGAGAAAATCAGTATGTTATTCTGCCACAAGAAATTTTTTTTTTTTTTATTCGTATATATTACAATTTGTCATAATAGACAATAATAATAGTGCTACAGGATCTCATTCATACAATATTTACAATATAAACAAAAGGAAAGTCAAATTACATAAAGCAAAATCAAAATAAATAAACGTATACAATAACAAAATTTATAGACAAAATTAATACAAATAAATGAAGTTAACAAATAAATAAACAAAACATGTCTCATTCATACCTATGTACAATATTTACAATCAGCTCGGGAACCCCGGACGGGGCTTGTCCCCCCACTTGTGGAAGGACAAGCAGAGCCCAAAGGATCCCAGCGCCTCCCTCTCAGCCGCATCACTGGTGAGAGCCAGCGGAAGCTAAGTGAGGGCGCCACAGCCACAATCACACCGCACATGAGAGGAGAATCTGACCAGTGTCAGAACTCCAGAATAGATGTTTACAATATGTCTCGGGGCCACTGCCGTTTCAACCTTCTAGGAGGGTTGTATGGATGAGTGGAGCTGGATAGGGATTGTGCTAGAGGATTAGGATGATGAATGAGGTTCTGGTGGAATTTGGAAAATTTAGATGGAATCAGGTCTGAAATAAATGGAACATTAAGGTCGTGGTGCAAGGTATAGTTGGATACATAATAAGGAGCATTTACTATTATTCGCAGGACTTTGGATTGAAAGGATTGAATGCGTTTGATGTTAGAACGTTTAGCTGTCCCCCACAGTTCAAGTCCGTAGGTCCAGAATGGTTTCAGTATTTTCTTGTAAAGTAATAATTTGTTATCAACTGTGAGCTTAGATTTTCTGTTTAGTAGTCTGTATAACTGTCCGAATCGTCTGTTGAGTTCTTTTCGTTTAAGTCTTGTATGTGGGTTCCACGTCAATCTTTTGTCTAGTAGTAAGCCAAGATACCGGACTGTGTCTGAGGAAGGAAGCGGTATGGAATTGAAATGAACCAAGGGTGAAGGTGACGTGGGTGCATTTGCTTTTATTAACCTTAATACGCCAAGCATTACACCAGTCCTCGATAAGACAAAGGTGTCTTTGCAAGATTAAGGATGCTATTTCAGGATCGGAATTGGATGATAGGATGGCGGTGTCATCTGCAAATGTTGCCAGAAAGGTGTCAGGATGATTAGGAATATCAGCAGTGTAAAGGATGTAGAGGACGGGTCCCAAGACGCTGCCTTGAGGAACACCGGCCTCAACGGGATAAAAGTTAGAAAATTCTACACCACAGCGAACTTGAAGGAGCGGTTTGAGAGATAGGATCGTAGAATGAGGTATAGAGACTGGGGTAAATGCGTTTTAAGCTTGAAGAATAATCCGGTGTGCCATACCCGGTCAAAAGCTTGCGCTATGTCCAGAAACGCACCAGAAAAATACTCTTTGCATTCAAGGGCTGAGGAAATATGGTCTACAACTCGGAGTCCTTGTTGAACAGTGGAGTGATGAGCACGGAAACCAAACTGATAGGAAGGAAGATTTTGTTATTTTAATATAGGCAGGATTCGTTTTAGAAGGAGTTTTTCAAAGACTTTTGAGAGGATGGGGAGTAGACTAATAGGTCTGTAAGATGAAGTGTTGCTGGAAGGTTTACCTGGTTTTAGGGAGAGAATGATTGTGGAATGTTTCCACAAGAGAGGAAAATAGGTGGTGCGTAGGATGCAGTTGTAGATATAGGTTAGGAATATAATAGCTTTCTGCGGAAGTTGACGGAGGATCTGGGGGGTAAGGAGATCATGTCCAGGAGATTTACGGAGGGTCAGTTTCTGGAGAAGATATTTAACCTCAGACGGATTAATAGCTTTAGGAGGTAGGGAAAGAGGTATTGGTGACAAAAGGAAGTCTTGTACTGCTGCGGTATGATTGCTTTGGGATTCCGGGTGAGGAGTGAATACTTTGGAGAGGTGTGTGGTGAATTCCTCGGCTTTATCTTCATCAGACGCAGCCCAGGAGTCATCACCACGTCGGAGAGGATGGGAAACTTGATGGTATTTTAGGATCTTTTTCGTGACATTCCACAGGGAATCGTCACTAGCTGACAGAGAGGAGAGGTAGGAATTAAAGGACTGGGAACGGAAGGTCGCCAACTCCTGCTTCAATTGTCTACAATAGAAGTTATAGGAGCGGCGATCTGTTGGGTGTCGGGTGCGCTGCCATAATGATCTGGCACGGCGTTTTGCATGGATTAGGTCTGTAAGGTGTTGAGGCAAATGGTTTTGGTGAGGAGTTATATTGGAGTGCTTAGGAGAGGAGGCAGCCCAGACAGCTTGCTGAATGGCGGTGGTGAAGGAGTAGACGGAATCGTCAAGGTCTTCTGGGGTTTTGAGGGTCGCTCTGAGGTTAATATTATCGGTCAGGATTTGGCGAAATAGGTTCCAGTTGACAGGGCCTCGGATAAATGACGGTGGGATAGGTTTTGGAATTGGAGTGAGAGATACTTTTAGGATCAGTGGACTATGGTCTGAGGATAGTTCATCAAGTCGAGTTACAGATAAGTTGAGGGAGCCTAATCCGCTTGAAATGACGGGAGTTGAGTGCAGACAGCAAATTTCATCCACGAGAATTCGTGATTCTCGAACCCCACTGTTGATGCTTGGCATTTAAGTCTGCACCCAGAATGAAATGATTTCCTAAGGAATTTAGAAAGGATACAAATTCGGTGTTGGAAATTGAGTGTTTGGGAGGGCAATATGCTGATGTAAGGGTTACCGGAAAGGAAAAAGTTTTGATTACTATGGCTGTGGTTTGTAGGAAATCATAGGTAGGATGTGGGAGTAAGTGATGAGAGAGGGACTGGTGCACAATGACAGCAGTACCGGCATGGGCTTTGCCGTCTGGGTGGTCCGTACGGTATGTTACGTATTGAGGTATTTTGAAGAACTGTTTAGTGGTTAGTCTAGTTTCAGTAATAAGTGCTACGTCAACGTTTTTGTCTTGCAATAAAGCTGTAAGTTCGTCAGTATGATTTCTAACACCATTCGCATTCCATAGGAGAATGGATAAGGAGTTAGGTGAAGTCATTTAAGGATTTTTTAAGGAAGGGATTAAATTTGATACAAGATTAGTAAGTAGTGATATTAGCGGCATAACGAGGGGTTTGATTTCAGTGATGAAGGATGTCATCAAACTTGTAAGGTCTGAGACATTTGATGGAGGAGGAATATGAGAAATTTGATGCGGATGAGGTTTTTGAGGGTTGTGTAAATTTTGAGGAATAGCTGGTTGTGGAACGGTTTGAGGATTTTGAAGTGTGCGTTGTTCCGGCAGGGCCTCGGCCTCTTTGTTCTGGTTCCCACCTCCAAGTAGATGGGCAAATGTAACATTGGAATCAATTGTTTTTGAAGGTTGTCTTCTGCTTCTGATCGGTTCAGCTGTTTCATCCAGATTCTGAGGTTTTTGGTATCTGCTTTTGAGGTTCTTGTAGATTTGACATCCCTTGTAGCTAGCCGGGTGGTCCTTGAGGCACAGAGCACAAACAGCGGGTGTTGATCTTGGTCTTGTACATTCTTCTGACTTATATCGTTCACCGCATTTCACACAGCGTGGTATGTGGTGACAATAACTTCTAGTATGACCATATGCCTGACAATTGTGGCACTGCACTATTTCTTTCTTAGTGTAAGGTTTTTCAACTCTTACACTAGTATAGTATAATCTATTGAGGTCATAAATTTTTTCGACTCCTGCTGATGGCTCCAAGTCCACAAAGAATAGAGGCAGTGGAATTTTATCTTTTAGGACGTTGGTGACTTGCCGCACTTTATAGCCTATCTCCGTCAGTTCTTCTTGGATAGCTGCTGCTGGTGTCGAAGGGTGTAGATTTCTAATTACAACCCTTAAGGCTCTCTCCTGGCGTAACTGATATGTATGAAAATCAGCTTTAGTCTCCGTCAGATATTTTACTATTTTTCTGTAGGTTTCGGCGGTAGTCGGGGATATTTTAGTATCACTGGTTCTACTTATACAATAATAACTGTTAGGATCGGTTAATTTATTTAGATGCGCACACAGTAGTTGAAAGTTTTTAATATTTTTAACAAATATTGTTGGAGGTTGTGGTTCTTTTGGTATAGAAGAAGATTCCATTGTTTCTTTTTCAATTTGAAGGATCTGAAATGGGTTCGGTGTAAAAAACGGCGATTCTTCAGATAATCCTTGTGATGATGTGCTAGGCTGTGGTTCAGATCCTAAAGAGGTAGTTGAAGCAGTCGCTGGTGGAATCATTTTTTTATTATTATCACGGCGAGGTCTCTGTTTTGTGAGGGACGAGTTTGAACCTGCAGATCTAGATCTTTTACTTGTAACTTTCGAGGACATCACTTGATGAAAATATCGCATTGATTAAAAAAAAAATAAATAGGAATAAATATATAATGGAATAAGAATAAGAAGGAAAAAAAAAAAATAAAAGAAAGATAAGGAAAAGAAAAGCAACCCCGAGCTTGCCGAGCTAGCGGCAATCAGCTGATCAGTGACCCTCCTTTCACTTTTTCGTGATTGTACAAAGTAAATTATAACTTTGCTTACCGAAATTTCTCCAATATTCACTGCTGTAGTATTCCTGAGGTCTAGTGATGTTTTCCAGACTGAACTCAAGTGAATTCCTACTGAAAAAAGCAAAAATCTGAGAGGCGAAGTAACGTATGACTGTTATCATCGAGCGCATCAGCTGATCTCCGCCACAAGAAAATATAACTAAAAATGTCATTTACGCGGAAGTACTTTAAAATATATTCTTTTAAAAACTTCTTAATAGCAATCATAATAACAGAAATTGATGCAGACGAAATCGCTTTAGAATATATCAAAGAAAAAGTGACATGTACTAAGAAGGTTTACATTTGGGTGATAAAATTCCGGTTCTGGGATACGCCGATGATTTGGTACTGCTAAAGGAAGACACGGAAACTAAAAAACTAAATACAAGTCCGTTAATAAAAACCGGTAAAGAAATAGGACTCGAAATAAATACCTAAAAGACAAAATATATGATTTGTAGCAGAGACGGTGGCGATCATAGTGATATTGATATATCAGGGTATAATTTTGAACACGTAGAGAAATTTAAGTATTTAGGTTCAATGATAACGAAAAAAAAAATCCAGTGGGGAAATAAAGTCCTGTTTAAACGCGAGAAATGCGTGTTATAATTCAGTTGCGAAATTACTTAGCTTCTGTCTAAAAACTTAACGGTTAGAATTTATTAAACTGTTATTCTTCCGACGATGAAACGTGGCCGTTTACTTTGAAGGACGGACAACGGCTAAAGGTTTTAGAAAATAAGGTACTAAAATATTTAGTCCGAAGAGAGATGAGGCTACTGGGAGTATAGAAGGTTACACAACGCGGAAATATTTATATAAATCTAAATTATTATCTATATTGTTAAGTAATGATTTATTTCAAGAGTCATTTTCAACTTTAATTGTTATTACCTTGAAGCATATACATTTATAAATTTAAATAAATTGAAAAAATTACTATTTCTTTTGATTTATTCGAGTATAATAATCAGAACTATTATTTTAAGCATATTTAGGACTTTTATTAGCTGTATGTCTATATTTATAAAAGAAAGTACCACTCAATTTTCAGGTATCTAAAAAATTACTATGGTTGTGAGGATAAAATTTTTCCTGGAGGTTCGTCTTACCGCCTAGATGTGCAATAAGGCAGGATTTGAAAATCTTCGCCCAAAAAGTGGTTGAACAACCTAAACGTAAAATTGTCTTAATCTGAAATGTATCAGCAAAGGTACAACAATTTTATAACAAATATATTTAAGCATATTACTGTTGTTATCTGTTCGTTTAACGTCACTTTTGTACTACTATGGTTAATCGTATGATGACTAATTTTTTCCTCGCCAAGTTTAGTTAGGGTAGAGATCTTTAACGAGTTCATGGAGTCGCGAAGGTTGGGACCACCATTTTACGTCCCCTTCGAAGGAAGGCATAACTAAGGTTGTTTTTTACTCCCAATAAAAAATCTTAAGGAAACCTTGGTCACTACATACAGGTGACCGACCCTTTTAAGCATATTGCGTTTCATATCTGTTTCGAGTGTAGGTTCCTATGAAAATATATTCAATTGTTATTTATTTTTTTAAAATGGTATGTGACGATTATTTTTACATATTAAGTGATTATGGGTATAACCACTTCTACTGGTTTGCTATTGTAAATTTGACAGGAAGAAGTCAAGATCGGGCTTTAAATGATAACAATGAGTAGCTGATAGTTGATATTTATTATAGCTAACTCACCATAAACGCACATAAATTAATACGAAATGCAATATTCGCGAGCAAAGCTGTGTGACACGGTTAGTATAAATTAAAATGCTGCTGTTTGAATTATTGATAAATATCTTGTCATTTATTCCCTTGCACACCAGTATTGCCTTACCTTTGAGGTTCCTTCACCCAGGTGTTCACGAATATCCTGCAGAGGAGGTTGAATAATGATAATTAAACTAATGATAGGTATCCCCAAGGCATTCGTATAATTGTTAATAAATTAAATCATTAATTTCCTTTAACAAGGAAATATCGTGGTTGGGTTGGTAGTTTCACGTAGTATTATCATTTGAATAATACAAAAAAAAAAATTATCACTTCATCAAAGTATGAAAAATGACGTTGTATTAAAGGAGCAACTAATTACATCATCCACTGCTGTATGTAACACTATACCTCGCTATTGAGTGATATATTATTCTTGTCTTAGCATTTTCTACTTAGTTTACGTAGCAAGGTGTAGCACACATTTAAATTACTTCAGTATTACCTCTTCCACACAAGGATCTTCAGACCGTACTGTAAGAAGAATAATTGGCGGGGAGCGATAATGCAAGAATGTGGAACAGAGCCGACGACGTGCATAGTAATGAACCCCCATGCTGGACGGTGGCTTGTAAACAAGAGGCCTAACAACATTATCCAGCCTTGATGCCTTCTATATGCTAAACATAGAACATTATACTTAGCCGGCAGCAAAGCCGCTATCAACAATGTTCACAAGGATACCGTGCACTTTATGGGGATTAACAGTGTGCCCAAGCCCGGCGATAAATTCCTATCTTCCAGGCCTCTTTGTTAAGTAATGCTCACTCCGAAGATAAGTTGTAACTAGGCGAAGCGAGTAGCTAGAGACAATACAACAACAGATGTCCGTCTAAGGTAGTGCTCGGGTTCGCTAAATATATCCAACTAGCTGGCGTGTATATTTAAATTCCTAGTACAGTTCAATTTATGCAGAAGTTGACGACTGGATAGAATATGTATGGAACTGGTGACTTCAAGAAATATAGAATTACAACTCCATAAAGTTGTCCCGTTTCGCTATGCATGTGGAATAGAAATGAGTCTGTATCAAGTTTCAATGATTGTCTGGAACTAGTCCGGCCTATTTACATCCTAATGGTTATGACAATAAAATAACCAAGTAATATTGAGTAATTATCATTTATCTTCTTAATTTATTTCCAGCCTATAATGCCAATCAAAGATGGAAACCACATAGTTTTAATAGTCGAGTTAAACCAGACTGGAAATAATTGTTTTCTTACAACGGAGTTTGTTAATCTTAAAAAAACAAAAAACAAAAAAAACAAAAAAAAAAACAACTGTACCTAAACAATCAATGAAGGTGTCAGGTTCTAGAAGTTCGTACTGTTCGTACCGTGCAAGGAGGTGATTAGGCCTAAATCACGCTCGGCCGCCGGTTTTTTCCTAATTTTGGGTGCCCATATTATAGAGGCTGGGTGGGCCACAGAAGGGTCTCCATACGCCGAGGTTGCTCCACGGCTGAAATATCAGAATAAATAATTCTGCCTCTGCCGGGATTCGGACCTCGGATCGGTCTATCCTCTAGACCACGTTGATCCCTTGTTAATCTTTAATTCCTTAAAATCTAAACTAATTGAGATAATTAAAAAATTTGGCTACTAGAAGACACAAGGACTAGATATAAAAAAATAAAAAGCCTGTACATCTACAATGCCTGGTGGGATCAGTACATATAACGGTTTGTACTGTTTCTAGGCCAACGCCACACAGTGGGCAATATGACCGATTTAGGTGGACAAAATTCTAAAACTTGTCTATATTTAACTTTTGGGGTCTCAGATTACGGAAAAAAATTTAAAAAAAGTAAAAGGAAATATTATAAAAACTAATTAATTTTTTGACACGATTAGAAAGCGCACCGTGGTCAAACATCAAATTCATTTGCTAAAATCTAAAACTCCCCTATATTTCACGTTTGAAGTCCCAGAATACGGGAAAAGCAATACAAAAAATCTAATTATGACTCGGAGTTGCTGAAATCTGCTAATAGATGTATTTTATATGGTTTAGGAAATTCTTGAAATTATAGATTGTAAACATTTTTGATTCGTAGTGAAAAAAATGAAGTATCACAGAAAACGCGAAAAATCGCAAAAATTCTTTGTAATATCTAAAGACTAGAAGTATTGGTAAACAAATCCTACAAACAATCCTTGGGGTAATTTGGGGGTTATATAGTTTTTCGTTATTGAATAAAGGCGTAGATTTACAAATTGCTAAATCAACTCTACAGGTGAGATTGCAATTAATATTCAATAACGAGTTTGGAAATATAATGTCTTAACTGTCTTAGCAATGCCCATTGTTAAATAAAAGCAAAAAGACTTTGCTCTAAATACACCTTAAACAGAATAAATGACCATAGAATAAAAATAATCCCACTGTTGGTTATTAGGCACTTGTGTGAACAGGAATGATTCATTCATTTACTATTTATTTGTAAGCACGGTATCGTTGGAAATATTAGTATTAATGGTCTTGCGAACTAATAATAAAATTGTGAAGCACTGGAAAATTCCAAATTTTTGACTTGACTTTTGTCCACCTAAATTGGTGATTTAGCCTACTGTGCGCCCGTGCAATGAGGTGATTACTAATCTGATCAAATCACTGATTAGACCAAGAAGTAACTCAGCCCCCAGCCAATCCACGGCTGAAATGACAGAATAAATAATATTCTGCCACTGCCGAATCCGGGTTTCCTACAACTTAGGATAGTGCTCTATCCAGTAGACCACGCTGCTTCCTAGGAGGTATTTCAAGGGACACTTTACCTAGACCAGCGAAAAAGAAATAAATTATAAAACATCTTTGTGTTTTGAGGAGGATTACCCATCGGTTTCAATTGAATTCTTTCAATATCTTTAAATAAGTTAGATAATAAACGCGGAAAATTATTACACAATGGTTTATTTTTTCCAAATAACTATGTTAGGATAATTTACAGCTGCTGATAACTATAAACTCTTTAAAGCTGCTAATCTTTTCGATTGTTCTTTATCTCTAATAACCGAACTTTGGTAGAATTACATCTATTATAATTTGTGACTAGAATATATAATCAAGCGGAGTCCGCATAGTCCGGATGATAGTTATATAAATGAGGTTTTTGTAGTAGGATTGATGGTTTGGAGATTTAGTTAAGTATTCATATTGTGAATAAAATAACCATAGTGGTTGGAGAGTTGAAAGTAAACCTCTATGCTCATAAATAAATAATAAAACATATTAAGTGTTACATACATACACGCACCTTCTTTTATTGTTTATTGTTATTACATATACACACCTTCTTGCATGAGGATTCCTCATTCTGGTAGAAAAAAAGGTCACAGGCACTGGATCTCGACAACAGCCCTAAGTGGAATAGTATATAAGCATACTACTATAAGACAGTAAGTCATAGGCTTAGAGGAAAAATGTTCGGAGATTTTATGGGAATATTTTTAATTTTACTACTATTTAATGACATAAAATCTGTGACAGCTGATTTATAGTTTCTAATACTGTAATATGTTTAAATTGAACATATTACATTTTACTATAGTAAAATTGACTAAAATGACAGCTTATTATGATAGATCTTTTCATTAAATATGCATTAGGTATGTTTTCAAAAAGTTAAACCTAATTGGTTTAATATGATTTTATCATAAAAATTAAATGCTTTTTGTGATGGTATGGCACGAGTATATGAGATTTACGGAATTGACAAGATACAGTAGAAGGAAATGAACTTTGTAGATACTGGAGATAGTACTGCTCCATTGCTCCAGATCACTCCATCGCTTCCCCTCAGTACTAACTCACAATGCCTCTCCCGGGGAACCCCAAGCGATGAACCTCATCAAATAAGCAGTTATAGTTTACGACTGCCCAGGAACGATATGAGACGTGTATTAATGACGATGGGGGAGGAAGGAGGAGGCAGTTACGATCCGCAGGTGGACCCGCTCTGGGAACCCGGCCACCTGAGCCTTCCGGATTAGTCGCAGGCTGCCATAACTCTGGATCGCTAAAAATGAGCCCTTGTAAACACCCTTTAGTGTCTCAACTCTTTACTCTTCAAGCCTTAGGCCCCATCTTCTTCTAAACTGCCCATTTTGTCTGCAATATTTGAACGTGCTCTCCCTTCTACGGGGATTATCTTTGTTAAGTGTCCCTTTTCTCAAGGAAAAAAAAATAATAAAGGAAGAAAAAGAATCCTCAGCAACAAAGGGACAGTAAGCAGGACATAAGAATTTCAGAACGTGCTTCTTTAGATTGTTTATATTTACCTTTTAACAATAAAATAAATCCCATCAAGACATTACATGAAATACATCATTCTACCTTAATTTTAAAGAAACATAGACAAAATGGAACAATGGATCCTATATATTTTTTTTAACATTTTCATTAGACAGGGGAACAGTAAACGATCTAATACTTTTGGCCGCTCCCAAAAGAACTTTGGCCATCCTATGTGTGCAGCCCTTTGATAAGCTAAATTAAGCGACACTGCTGTGAAAAGGTGTAAGTTTTAATGTTGAGAAATATGCATGATAGATAATTGAGAAATGGTCTTTGAGTCCGAAACGTTTTAAAATACCAAAATAAATTAACTTGTTTTGGGAGTGGCCAAAAGTATATTTTACAATAATCGAACGAAAACAAAAATTAGGACTATGATAAAAAAAAAAAAAAAAAACAGATAAAATACTTATCAGAAACACACAAGAACAAAGCCTTTATTTTTAGGAATATAGTTATCATCGTAACGCTATTAATTAACTATATGTTATTATTAATGCATAGTTTAGGTTCTAAAGGGGCTAATTCTCTATCTCACAAACAGTTAGACCAGAAAAATACGTTTAAGAATCTCCAACAACCGAAGTAAAATTATTGGAGCATATTTAGTAGCACTGACCACTTCTTTGTTTTCAAGGTAAAGGATTTTTATTAAAAATACGAAATGAAAACAAGATAATTTTATTCGAAGTATTTACCTTCTTTTTCTACACATTTTTCCCAACGTGACACCAACTTTTTTTTTATCCCCGAACTGAAAAACTCTGAGCTTTGAAGTGAAACAAAATCTGTAAACGCACTTTTCACTTGATCATCATTTTGAAAAAGTTTTCCTTTTACGAAGTTGTCTAAATTCCTGAACAGGTGGTTGCAGACAAGTCGGGAGAATATGGTGGGTGCGGAAGAACTTCGTAGCCCAGTTCTTTTAATTTTTGCACGGTATGTTTTGAAACATGGGGTCTAGCGTTGTTGTGTAAGAGTATAGGACCCTTCCGATTCACCAATCCAGGTTGTTTTTTTAATAATTTTGTGTGCATTTGGTCAATTTCATTGCAGTACGTTGTAGAGGTAATGGTTTCACCTCTAGGTAAAAAGGAATAATGAATTACCCCGCAATGGACCACCATACTGTAACTATCAATTTTTTGGGATGCAAATTCGGTTTTGGCATTTTCCCCGGGGTTTCATCGATGTTCAGCCACTGCCCAGACCGACGCTGATTGTCATATGCGATCCATTTTTCATCGCAGGTAATTATTCTTTCGAGGAAAGGCTCGGTTTTTTGCCTTGCAAGCAAAGAAACGCAGGTCTCAAGGCGTTTCAATTGCTGCCGCTCAGTGAGATCATGAGGTACCCATGTATCGAGCTTTTTTACTTTCCCAATACATTTTAAATGTCTGGAAACGGTAGATGCATTCGCATTTAGTTGAGCTGAAAGTCCTTTAACTGTTTGGTAGAAGTTTCCTTCTACTGTATCTTTGAGGACATCGTTGTCTATTACGGACGGAGGTCTTCCTCGGGGCAAGTTTTTCAAGTCGGTATCCCCAGCTGAAAACGCAAACCAACGGCGAATGGTCCGTTCATTAACACTCCCTTTCCCAAACGCCTTGCAAATATTTCCTCAGCTGCTGAATGGCCGAGATTAAACTCGTACAAAAATATGTTTTTCCATGTTCATATTTGGAGGTATACTAAAAAGTGGGTAATTGTTTGGGAAGCTAATGTTTATAATACAAAGGTAGAGGGTTAGTAACTGTTTACTTTAAATATGTAAACATTCGGAAGAAAACAACGGAGACCTACAAAATCCTTTATGTATTTGAGAAACTATAAAAACGGACATTTCATGTGAAACAACCCAATATTTAAATTTCAGCCGAAGGGATACAGGCGGGTGTAGTAGATATTCGAAAGAAGAATATTCCTCAATAAAAAAAAAAGGCTTGAGGATTTATTAAAAAAACCTGAAGGTTATAAGCCTATACTTCCTATTGCCTCCTACTTACACCAGTCGTTATTAAAATTGTATTTCAACAGCTTGAAGTAAAATTAAGTAGATTTAATGTAGGCGGTTAGATTTGATGTTTTTAACCTTTAACTGGTGAGATTAATATTAAGCGAACAGCTGTTTGGGACCTATGTGGAGCAGACGCACTTCAGGTCAGTCTTACAGTTTTATTAAATTATAAGTGTTGTTCTTGAAAATATAGACATTAATTTGTGACATTTGGACAATTTAAGGGCGCGTGTCCCATCACGAGAGTGAAAACTGGTATATTGATTAGAAACTGTGCGAATATACGCCTATTTTAGGTGCTCAGAGCTTTTGGCTCTGTAGCGATGTCAGCTACCCCCATTATGTCCTCAATTAACCGAAATGTCATAAAAACAACCAGCAATAGTCAAAAAGAGATGGAAAACCGGCAAACAAATAATAAAGTAACACCTAACCTCAAACCTACAGAAATCAGCTATGCCAAAGCCACCGCATCAGAAACGTTTTCTAAGCGAGAAAGCTCTATAATATTGCACACTGTTCCGGGTATCAAACAGAAAGAGTACGAAATCAAAATCGCATCCCTGATTGACCCAAAATTTATCCGTCACACATCAAGAATTTCCAATTCCCGGTTCTGCATTCACTTTAGTAACAATGAGTCAGTAGATAATATTCTTAGAAACCACAAATCAGTAGTAATTAACGATAAAGAAATTCACATTAAACGACTGATTAATCCTGCAAAACGTATTATAATTTCTAATGCTTGCCCTTCAATACCCCATGATACTATAGAAAATGAATTGAAAAAACTAGGGTTAAGGTTAGTATCGCCTATGCACTTTCTCAGGGACGGGTACCAAGACCCACGGTTGGCTCATGTCATTAGCTTCCGAAGACAGGTATATATCCCACCAGAGGACCTAAGCAAACTTCCTTCCTCCTTGCTAATAAAACATATTGATACCTACCGTGGTGTCCGGCGTCAAACGATGCTATTCTAGCTCTACCCCTTCTTCTGTATCAACTACCGAATTGAACCTCACCATAGATTCCCAAGAAGACCCAGAAAACATTATCAATTTTGAAGACTTCCCATTGATGACCTCAACACAATCCAGACTTCTGAGAGCTCAGGTTAAAGTTCAATCATTATTAGGGGGAAAAAAGAAGGATCTAACGCATATAGTCAGGAGACCCCTCCGAAGAAAAGGAGATGTTATTTTTTTCCAAACAAACAATCAAAAATAGGAAGTCATCTACAGTATGTATTAAATGTGAACAAAATATTTGTGGGTAATGCTCGGTTTCCTATTGCAAAAACTGAGCCTAATATTTTATCATTTTCCGTTCTTTAAATATAATACACTTTAAAAAATATAACGTTAAAAAAAAGTATTAATAAAATGTTTTTCATAATATCAGGCATTTATCCAATTTTATAAGCATCCTTTCGTATTCAACCCATTGCAAATAGGTTGAATTAACGTATTTTACAAGAATAAACAATTCTAGATGATTCAGGATTTAAAATTTAAAAGAAAATGAGGTCTGGAGTCTAAGAGACCACACCTCATCAATTCTGACTATAAATTTCACCTCACCAGTTAAAGATTAAGTATATTCCTATTAAAAATTATAATTATTACATTTTCCGCAAACGGTAGAACGAATTTCAACTTTATGTTGTAAAGTTTTGGTAAGACAGTATCATAATCCTTATAGGTTCTCATTTTCCTCCTCTAAGGAAGTAAATCCCCTTCATCTTTCCAAGAGAAACCCTCTTTTCCATTACAAGAAAATACACAAGGCTTTAAAGTATCTCTCGGTGGGAAAGACGCTAATCCTCCAAATCCGGAAAGTCAATTAGCCTCCTGGAAAGGATACTGGGATGCTGTTTAAGGCTACCTACCCTCCCCAGCTAATTGCTATTAGGGATTATGATGGTAGTTTAATACCGAGGCTCCTGTCTTGGGATTACGGCCCGGCCAACATTTTTGACGCTGACTGAAGACATTTTAAACGGGCGGCAGATTACGGTCCGCCAGGCAGCTGCGGCCCCAGGTGGGATGTTTAAATTAAAAAATTCTCTAGCCTTTGGTGCCACAATGGAGGGATTTGACGAAGGGTTGAGCCAATCGCTCATCGTCAGTGTAAACAGCGCTTTGTCTGTCATTCCGCTTTGGGAAAAAACTGATGGATGGCTCCTCGCCTAGAATTAGTCTGTTGACAGTGGCCTTCAACCGCCAGCATAGAATAAACTAAATGCTTTGTGTTTTGTTTTTTGAACAAATGCACATAGGATCTTTATAGTTGTTAGAGGTGAACATCAATTGGTTTAGATAGCATTCACGCAGAACAGTTAGGCATGAGAAATGAGAACGTATCATTGTGCCAAGATTGTAAAAAAAAAATATATATAATAACCTATACTAATATTATAAAGCTGAAGAGTTTGTTTGTTTGTTTGTTTGAACGCGATAATCTCAAAAACTACAGGTTCGAATTGAAAAATTCTTTTTGTGTTTGATAGTCCATTTATTGAGGAAGGTTATAAGCAACAATAACATCAAAGTGTGACCAATAGGAGTGAAGAATAAGCGGAAAATGTGAAAAAAAAAACGGAAAAATTAATCTCGCATCCCATTGATTTGTTCTTCTGCCACAAGAAAATAAAACTAAAAATATCATTTACACAGAAGTACATTAAAATATTGGTTGTCCGAAAAGTTCGTAGAGATTTTTAAAATAAAATATACCTTTTATTTTTTATGCTAAAAATGAATCACACTTTAATCCTCATGGAATTAACTATGTTTACACACTGAATTCGTCTTTATTGAGGGTCAGTAGTGTAGTTTATTGCAAGCCAACAAGAATGACGATTCAGTCCATTTTCGGGATAATATGCTGTTATTTTTTTAAAAAAGGGAAAAACGTTGCCCAAAGTGCAAGAAAGATTCGTTCCGTGTATTTCAGCGATTCAATTGCTGATAGCACGATTCAGAAGTGGTTTTCGCGGTTTAGATCAGCAGATTTCAATTTGAAAGACCAACCCCGGGCTGGCCGGAGTTCAACTCTTGAAATCGAGGATATTATGATGGGCATTACAAACAATCCACGAATTACTGTTCGTGAGATTGGTACTTCAGTCGTTATGACGTTTGGGTTCCCCATGAGCTCAATGAAAGGAACCTTATTGAAAGAATTTCATGTTGTGATTTTCTGCAATAAAAAAAAAAATGTGGAGGATTCACTTATGAAACGAGTTACTACTGGTGAAGAAAATCGGATTCCCTACATCAACACCAGCCAAAAAAAATCGTATGGGTTGCCTGGAACGACGCCGCTCAAAAGGCCTATTCTTGCATTCAAGAAAGGCGATGCTCAGTATTTGGTGCGATTGGAAGGGATCCATACATTTTGAGCTCCTTCCACAAAATCAAACTATAAATACGGACGTTTACTACGCCCAGTTAGGCAGCATCGATTGAAGGCAGCAATTGAAGAGAAACGGCTAGAGTTGGCAAATCGGAAAGGAGTGCTTCCACCAAGAAAACTAGGCCCCTTGTGTTTTTAAGGAATCGACAAAAGTTATTAAGCTTCATGTGGTAGGTTTTACCTCACTCGCCATACTCTCCTAACGTTCCTCAATTGGATTTCCATATTTTCCGTTCCTTCGAAATTTTTCGAAAGATTATCTTCGTGTATTCCATGTATGATATATCAGTACAATGGTGCCCAGATCTCACTGTAAAACCTGTTAATAACATAGTTTTCATTCTCTTTTATTGTTTCATAGTTTTAAAAGTATGGTAGAGCCTATAAAAGTTCTGTGCTATGTAAATCTGAGCCCCAGGTATCATGGGAGGGGAGGGGAGATTTTATAGTTGATAAGACAATGTTTTATTTATTCTAAATGGCGAAATATAACGCTAGGAAACGCGAAGTGTAATGCAAACATCTAGTAGAGAAAAAAATATTCTCAACTATGTATTGGGTTTAGATTGTGATTTTATTTTTGACTTATGTTGATATTATAATGTTCAAACATGAAATATATTAACCTGCAGTTTAAAATAGCTTCAAAAAGGGCCTGAATCGTTACTATCTTTAGAGCTAACTCCAATCAATTAACACCAGTCCAAAGTTGTCAAGAATTGAGAAGTAGATTTCCAAAAGGTACTATATCAATTCTAGGAAATTTGACAGTGAGCGCAAAAATCTCACATTACTACATTATTAAACCAGCTAATTTGTTTCTTTTCCAATTAAAATTTGGATTTTTTTTTTTACTATATTAATAAGACTTTATTAAAGTTATGAAATGATATGTTTCAGTATGATTTAGTACTAAACTAAATGTGCAATCAGTATCTCCAGAAAATATCTCTTTTCTAAATCGGGTTTTTAAAGGACTTGAGTGTTCATTAGGTAAAATCAAATAGAAGGTTTAGATAAAACTGAAATTAGAGAATACAAATATGTAAAAAAAATCAATTACGTAAAAATTTTTTTCTTTAGTACCTTTTGGAAATCAGCGTTTCGTTTATACTGAGATATTATGAAAACATAATTAATTAATTTTAAGATAAGTAGGGATATTCAGAAAATATTTACATTGTTTGAAAATACACATGTATTTTTGTTTTTAACTAATTAATATTTTTGTACAACTTGAGTAATTAATTCTAGAATAATTCATCAAACGTAAGACGTCCTTTAAATGAATTAATATGTTGTAGGTTTATATACTATTAGAAGTTTACATACTACTTGATGCTCTCCAATAAACTAGAAACTCAATTTAACCCTCGCTAGCGTAATGTCCTACTCGAGGCAATAGTTGTACTATATCATTGCCAGAGATCCTGCGTGGCAGGTACAGGCGAATTACCCGGCGTTGATTAAACCCAGCTCGTAGGGACAAGACGGTATCGGAGCCCCGGGTTTACGATCCTATTGTCGAGTGGATCGCATCTATCAGCCGCCTGAGATATCTCCTCAGGTCCGAGGTTAATCAAGAGTGAATAGCTGTCCGAGCTTGTTTAGCATTTAATTAGCCTGATTAGGCGCCTCTCAAAGACCCGGGAGATAAGGCGATACCCAAGCCATCCGGGATTAGAATCCGGGTATTTGCATAGGAGCGGGACAACTCTCTGCGCTGATGAGTTCCTGATAAATGGCACTCAATAAGGTCGGATCTGGGGGATTTAAGTCAGGCTAGACCCCTTGAGTCTTAGCGTGGGGGTGTGCCTAATGTACTCTCATTAACGTCTGTGTCCGGGCGATTGTGGGGGGACGCTCAGCCGCTTTCGAATTATCAGTGAATTGCGACAAAAACAGGCAGCAGTGATTGTAAGCGTCCTACCTGAAATCAGTTTAGTTGGAATATGGTTACAACTTATATTGATAATTTTGTATTAAGAAAAACGCACTACTGTCCTTTCTTTCACTATATGCAGACCAAATACTTATTAACCGTTTGTGTATTTTTCGATCGTTGCAAAGGGGCAATCTCGATTTTATGTTTTTTCAGAGTTAGCTTAAAATTTTTTTTTTATTCCTATGTATTACGATTTGTCACAATGGACAATAATAATATCGCTCAAGGATCACATTCATACAATATTTACAATATATACAAAAAGGAAAAACAAATTACATAAAATAAACGTATACAATAACAAAATTTGTAGATAAAATAAATACAAATAAATGAAGTTAACAAATAAATAAACAAAATATGTCACATTCATACCTATATACAATATTTACAATCAGCTAGGGAACCCCGGACGGGGCCTGTCCCCCCACTTGTGGAAGGACAAGCTGAGTCCAAAGGATCCCAGCGCTTCTCTCTCAGCCGCTCACTGGTGAGAGCCAGCGGAAGCTAAGTGAGGGTAAAATTATTTAAGATATAATCTAAAATCTTAAACTTTTAAACTGTATTAATATTTATTTATTCGGATATATTACAATCTGTCACTATGGACAATAATAATATTGCTATAAGATTACATTCATACCATATTTACAATACATACATACAAAAGGAAAGTCAAATTACATAAAATGAAACTAAAATAAATAAAGGTATATTATAACAAAATTTATAAATTAAAAAATATTAGGTTAACAAAGAAATAAAGAAAACATGAACACACTCATACTTATATACAAAATTTACAATTTCTTGGGGAACCTTGGAAGGAGTCCACCTTTCCCCTCCCCCCCCCCACTTGTGGAAGGAGAAGCAGAATCCGAGGGATCCCAGCGCCTCCCTCTCAGCCGCATCACTGGTCAGAGCCAGCGGAAGCTGAGTGAGGGCGCCACAAACACACCGCACATGAGAGGAGAAATTGACCAGTGTCAGAAGTCCAGAATAGATATTTACAAAAGATCGTGGGGCCACTGCCGTTTCAACCTTCTAGGAGGGTTGTATGGATGAGTGGAGCTGGATAGGGATCGTGCTAGAGGATTAGGATAATGAATGAGGTTGAGACGGATTTTTTTTTAATTTTAAATTTTTTGCTAAGCTCGCTAAGCATGGGAAAAAATCAGTCCCCTAATCCATCTTGTGGAGTTCCGAAGACCCCCGATTGTATCTTACTTGCCTGTTCCACTCTGAGACACTAAGAACGAAGGTTCTAAGGGACACAGGACTCTACGTCTTGAAAATGAGCGAACTTCCTCAGCTGATAACCAAATAAAACTAGTCGTTGGTCAAAGCTACTTCTTGAATACGATAGAAGATCCATGAAGGCCGCCGAACATTGGGACATACGCAGACTCTACTGACTGAAGATTGAATGAAATAGCATGCTGTATGTAGAGTACCCGTTTAGCGTCAAGGCTAAGATTAAAATAAAACAATTAAATTTTTAACGTTTTATTTATCTTCAAACAAAGACATTTAATACAAATTAAACCATCTGTGTATATTATAGATGAAATTTCGCTAACCAATCCTAAGTTGACCTTATTTTCACGTAAACTAATTATTTCCTTGTATTTTATCTCTATTGGGTTCAATAACTTAAGAAAAAATATTCTGATTCCCAAAAAGTTTGCTTCGACGACCGAGCGAACAACAAGATCCGCGATCGCGCTTGTTTTTGAGATAAAACATCTTTGTAGCTCTTAAATTAAATAATTCAAATTCAAATTTTTGTTTAGTCGGACACGTATCATTAATAATTATTTATTTTATTTATATCAATGGAATTAAGGAATAAATAATGACAGTTTCGAAAATCCTATACCATATGTAGAGGAGGCTAACCAATGAAAATTAGAGCTTTTAAGCTGAAGTGAAGGACATAGCATCATCGAAACACCCGGGAAAAAATAAAAACGATTTTTAAAATTTTTTTTTAACTTTGTTTATAAATTCTTACCTGTCAGCGGTATTGTGACAACCAACAAATCGGATATTTAAAAAAATGAACAGAATAAATAACATGTCAGGCAGAAGGAAGGACAGTACCCAGCAGCATGTCTTCTCGTCAGGTTTTTTTTTATGTATGATGTCCACCATTGTTTGCATAATTAAAGTATTTTATGTTGTGTTCATGAGCCTATATTTTATGATATAGGATATTGAAAAAAAACTTTCACCTAAGACCAGAATTTTGTTTAAATATAAAATTTGGCTTGCACATTTAAAATTTAATATTTATTCTATTAAATATGGAATCCATTTAGTTGTAAATTTTATGAATCAGCTTATAAAAAAGACTTTCATAACTTAAGTGGAGAATAGAAAAGACGCTCAAGTATTTTCGAAAAGAATGCGTGTATTATATAAAATATGTGACTGGAAGACAATACACTGGTTATTTTATATCAGCTATATTATGCGGAATTTATATGGTCTTATAGAGTTGTCGGTTTGAAAGCTTAAACTAGTCCTTTCTTTATTCAGGGATTTGTCAGGTTCGCTTCAATTATCACATTCGACAGTTCTTAGTAACTTAAGCAAAAGGAACTGGGGAAAAAATGAGGGAAAGAAGGTGATTTATAAAGATAAATCAATCACTGTCTGCAACTATCTTAACTGGAATCCACAAAAGAACAGGGCGAAAAAATTGAATCGTAATGACACTTAAGCCGGTAAGAATAAAAAGTGGTTCTCCGCCACTAAACTAGTTCAGGCTTCTTTAGAAGAGAACGATCTGAATATACTGTGTAACCGTTTTTCAAATACAGATCCGACTGTTGTATCAGTTTCATTATTTTAAGACTGTTTTTTATCTATAGTTCCTATCATATCTTATGTATCGTGGATCGGTAATAATGTGTTAATTTTAGCTCACAACAGGATGCCGTACAAAAGCAAATATTCATATTTAAGACAAATATATGCCAGGGATTACAGCAACATTTCCAAAATAATCAGCCACTTTCTGCTCTAGATTTTGTACCTTAGCAGAATTTTCTCAAAAATGGCTGTGATGATTTTGACTGAACTCCTTATATCAAAGTAGAATTTAATGGGCTTTAATATCATATAGGTTTAATTGTGAATGAAACGGTCTGACAGGGCTTAAATGCCGATATTTTACATTTTCTACCTCGAAAGTACCTTTAATCTTGTAGATTTGAAAGATTAATCATATCATTTTTTTAGCATTAATAAAAAAACACTAAAACACAAGCTGAACTAATTTGATAACAAACAGAAGGTGAAAAGAGCATAAACATTTTTTTATGTAATTTTTTTTTCTCGATCCTATGTTTGATCCTTTACATGAATCATACACTGTTTAAAAGCTAAAGAATATATATATATTATATATATATATATATATATATATAATATAAGAGAGAGAGAGAGAGAGAGAGAGCCTTTAAAGAAGTGATAGAGCCTTGAAAATATGATGAAACTAAGTTTTATGTAATAGATCATGATATCTATCGTTGGATTATTTAATCTATAATAAATAAATCGAAACTCAATGTAATTTTGTAAACATTTTTCAAACCTAACATTATTTAATTTAAAAGTTCTTAAATTGATTTTAGCATCGGAAGTAAGTAAAATTCGTTTGTTTGGCACACCAGATTCTAATAATTTTATTAGTAAACCAATTATTAAAAATACACATAGTCCACATCTTGTATAGAAAAAAAAAATACATTTTGCCTATCACTGAAATGCTTCTTTTTAATGTTAGGAATAAAATGTGTTGTCATTAGTTTCGTAAATGCTTTGTAAACTGTACGGTCTTGCTTGAAACATTAAGTTCCACATTTTTATTGATATTAACTTTTTTCCTGAACCTGGTGTAATTAAACCTAGAAGTTTTACAGCTATTCTTAATCTTGAACCTGTTTACTGGAAACTGGTAAGTACAAGGAAACTGTTAAAATAATACTTATTATGTAGGAATTAATGGGAAATATTTTTATATCGGAAGAAAATGAGAAATAAATACCTCAATGAGGCAGTTTTTCGCGAAAGACAAATTCATACACGGTTCAGGTGTAAACAATAAAGCAAATCATGAACATATTTTTAACATTTGTCCTCGGCACACCGAAGAGATCTCAAGTGACCTATTTATACAGCGAGTTATATTGGCTGCTTCCCTAAATCTGCAGAAAATATTTCCTAGGATCGTACCTTTACCTAACCATCCAATCCCAACTACCTCCCTTTATCCACAGACTTCTGCAATTTAAATCGTCAGTCACCTCCCTCCAAACAAGATCGCGCCATTCTAATCTACTTATTGAACAAAAACGTTTGATATTCCTTTTTCGCTCTACTACTCACTGGAATTCCCCACCTACTCATATCCGCCATCCTTCTTCCCTACCATCGTTCACGTCCCGGCCGTTCCTGTACCTACTGTCTGTCCCAAACAGACCCTCAACAAACCTGATATTACAAATCCAATATCAATTCGAAAATTAAAGTTATTATATATTGTTCATATTTAACTTTGTTCATAGATCAGTTATTACAAATCAATTTCAATGTTTAGTTTTGTTCAACACATTAATCCATCAGGAGTTATTTATTTTGTTGTATAATTTATCCTATTCTTTTCTTCTTATATCATTGTGAATAAAAATTAATTATAATCCTTTGGTATTTTGGCCAGACACATTGTATATCCTAATTGTACATATCAATTGTTCTTAAGGAACCTTGTCCCAGAACAATGTTTTTTTTTCTTTACTATTCTATTATGTACATTAAATTGTAAGTCATTTTTAAAATTATGTTATAATGAATATGTTTTAAAAAATAAATTCATGAATTTCTTATTCCTCCTCCAAGAGCGATGGACAAACTTTACAGATCTTGTTCCCCCAATAAATTCATTTTTTCCATAATTATTGCTAGTAATATAGTCTTCCAACATGCCTGACGCTGAAGCAATAAAAACAGTTCTTCGTTCAAAGCAATAATTCAACAGATTAATTACTTCCAGTCGGTTACTACAATACATATATAAAACAATATATTTTCTTTAAATTACATCAAGACATCTAATCGTTCCTTTTGCTAGAAATGAGTTTTTAATTCGATCTAACGGCCGAAGAAGATTGCCCCTTTAAAAATGCATTTAATTATAATTGTTGCAGAAACTATCTTTGAACAAGAATCCGAGGATGAGCTTTGGTATAGCTAAGAGGCAATCAAGCCCTCTGTGTTGTTCCAGCCTTCAGTCCGCAGTAAAATGAAATTTCTTCATTTAATGGTTATAAATTGTTCATCAAGTTGTGCTAATATCAGAACTGGAATGTTGGATGTCTTCGAGCTTCAAGTATGCATTACTCAGAAGAATGCAATTATAGAAGAACTGATTTAAACAAAAAATTAAAAGAGTGTTTAAAAAATATTGGGTATGTTAGATTTTTAAATTAAATAAAGTTTCTGAATCAGTATCTCACTATGTGAAACTATGATAGAAATTATTAGAAAATTAGAGACAAAAAAACTTATAATTAAATTACTCAATATAAATTTTTATGATGGAAAAGTTGGTTGAGGGCGTTAAGAAATAAAGCACCTTATCATATTTGTCTCCCGACGTATCGGCCTAAATTTAAGTCTTCGGCAGAGCAAAGAAAAACAAGAAAACCACCAATAAAGTAAAAATAAAATAAAAATAATAAGTTAACAGTACAATAATTAGATAAAAGGATTCAATTTCCAGTTATGAAGAGTATATCAAATTCAAATAAATTCTTCGGAACAATCATTTTTTTATATTTTATATATATTGTTTATTTATTCATTAATATTACTTTTACGTTTTGAGGTTTATATGCCTCATCTTCAGAATCACTGGTCAGCACTAGAAATCTATATCTTTCGATATTGGTAAATTTCTTAAAATATCCTCATTTATTTATTAATAATGGTCATTTTGTAACTTAATTGGCTAATAACTATTATATTATCACACTTTTTTCTATTGCATCCATATTTTGTTTAAAATTTGCGCCATCAGGCAAGGAGTAGACTCATTTTTCTCAGTTTCTTTGCTGACCAGTGATTTTAAAGATGAGGCATATAAACCTCGAAACGTTAAATGTAATATTAATGAATTAATAAACAGAGAGAATTAAAAAAAAGATATTGTTCCAAAGATTTAATATGAAATGATAACAGGAGTTTATTTTCAGGTTTTGATCCATATGACAATAATGACAATTGAAGTCGACAAGGATGGTCCAGCCTGAAATATTTAATTATTTTAATACAACCAATAATTTATTTAATTATTGGTTACTTGAAAGTAACCTAGGGCAAAAAGTTGGAAATAGGAAAAATAAACTACTGAGCGAATACATATCGATCAAAATTATTTAGAAACCTAAAATTAAAATAATTAAACTCAAAAATATATACATATATACTGAAATTAAATATATATATATATATATATATATATATATATATATATATATATATATATATAAAGATTTAAGATGTTTGTTGTATATATTAAGAAACCAAGCAATAATTAAAAAAACCAAGAAATAAGACATTCCTGTCAAGTTGCCAGAGTGATGGGATTTATTTTGTTCGTTTATTTATTTAACGTCACTTTATGCTACTATGGCTAATCGGACGATGCTACAGTGGGATTCCTAAATTTTGCCTATTTAGGTTTTATTAGGATAGGGATCTTTAACGAGTACCTGACATCGCACAGGCTCGGGACCACCTTTTAACGTCCCCTCCGAAGGACGGCATAACAAAGGATTTTTTACTCCCATTAAAAAATCCTAGGACCACCTATGGGTTTGAACCCGTGACCTTTGGCATAGGAGACTGTTATGCTAGCCACAGCAGAGTGAGAAATGACTAAGAAAGAGCGAGAGGAACAGTTCAGAAGTATAGAATCGAATTGAATAAATTTTATTGATGACCTATTACATTTGGTACCAACTGGTCCTCTCTTACAATGGATTGTTGTTTGATTTATTATTTGCCTTGAGGCCTTTGACATACGTCAACGGGTCGTTAATAAAAAAATCAACTGCCCTTATTAGAAATTTGCTTGAGAGGGAGATAGTTCTCAGAAGGAATTTATTAAGAAAAAAAAACTGGTTGAGTTTTTTTTTGCTCAACGATATAATTTTCAGCACGAACTAAAGTAGTATGCTCATCATGTCTAACACTAATATCGTATAAAATATTTTCACAAATATTGGGTTGATGCAAAATTAATGCAGGTTTTTAGTAGGTATTGTAAATACGCCATATCTTTACTTTAACCATATATATTTAATCAAAATAATTTCCATCTGAATCAATGCACTTTTGCCAACGTTCAACAAGCTTTCTTATTCCACCAGAAAAAAAATCCGAATCCCTAGACTCAATGAAATCACGAAAAGAATTTTCAATGTCGTCCTGGTTTTGAAAATTTTTCTCCCTCAAAAAGTTGTCCAGATGCCTGAAGTCTGTAGGAGAGAGGTCAGGTGAATAAGGCGGATGTTGGAGAACTTCGTAGCCCAACTCGTGCAGTCGTCGAAGCGTTGGTTGTGCAACGTGTGGTCTGGCGTTATCGTGGAGCAGGATCGGCCCCTTCCGATTCATCAATGCTGGGCAAAGACGTTGCAATTTTTGATTCATGCTGTCAATTTCTTGACAGTACTTGTCAGCAGTTATAGTCTCACCTCGATTGAGAAAGCTGTAGTGAATAACACCAGCATTATACAACCAAACTGTGACCATAACCTTTTTTGGGTGCAGGTTGGGCTTCGGGAAAGGTTTTGGTTGTTCATCTTTGCCCAGCCATTGGCTAGAACGCCTTAAGCCTGAGTTACTACGTGGTCTGGCGTTACTACTGGCACCCACTTGGCCAACTTTTTTACCTTACCAATTGCTTCCAAGTGGCGTACAACTGTGGATTGGTTCACACCGAGTTCCGCCGCCATTTCTCGTGTGGTTTTGGTTGGGTCTTCTTCCACTTTTGACCTCAGCTGGTCGTTGTCCAGAGCAAGATGACGGCCCCGACCTTCCTTGTCTTCGAGGTCGAAATCTCCTCTGCGAAACTTCTGGAACCAACGCTGCACCGTGCACTCATTAATAGCCCCCTGACCCCACACTTCATTAATATTACGAGCCGTTTGCGCAGCGATGCGCCCTAATTTAAATTCGTAAAAATAAATTTGACGAAAATCGCACTTTGACATTTTCGATTCAAGACCTTTGAACACACTGAACAAAACGATTTTACTAAACAAATTCATGGTGAAAGAGAGGGTATTAGATAAGGTTTGTTTTGGTATAATAATGATCAATGTTAGGATTAGCTTTGTTTACACAATTGGAATTAAGATATTGCAATAGAGGAAACCTGCATTAATTTCGCATCAGCCCAATACAAATTGTAACAATTACGGGCTTGTGCAAAGTTGCTTAACATAAGCAACTTGCAATATTATTAGGAATTTTAAACTATATTTTGTGGAATATAGGAATATTTTGTAGAATGAAAGAACCTTATCTTTAGGATGAAAATAGTTTCTTGAGAGAAACAATGGCAAAATAACTATGCAATCACTTAATTATGCGTCCATATTAAACGTTAAGCCAGGCAGTCTAGGGAAAACTGACAACGTAAACACTATTTGCGGTTAGAGAGGTAATTTGAACAGTTTTCATCCATCGCTCGAGGCAGTAAAATATTACAAAGAAGAACGTCATCGGAAGAGTTTCGCAATCATATCACGAACAATGAGTCGTTAGATTTGCCGGTATCGCCTGAAGGATGTGAAATATTACACACCTCCGAGGTAAGGCTAATAGGTCCGCTTTGGTAAGCCTCACTCAACTACAATTAACAGTCACGTTTCGTCTTTGAGATCATCCGAATATATTAGACTGTATTTATTTACCAAAGCCATCAGCAATTTAAAAAAAAAAAAGAAAAAAAAAGAAGGTAAAAAACAATACAAGTTGTATATAAGTGGCATAAGGAGAAATAATAGTCTCGTTTAAATAATTTTACATCAATTCAATCTACAATTATAGGGTCGAATGAAGATAATTGAATTATGAAATGATCGTATAGAGATTACATAAATAAGTTTGCATTATTTAATAAGTAGCAGTTTGGTTTAACATGTAGCAATTGAAAGCTCTCAAAGGTTTTACAAATAATCGAAATATTATTATTATTATTTCTTTAAAGTCCCTGCTATTCGCTATTAATTACGATACTGCTTAGAACTCCATGTTGACACCAGTCATTTGGTTTCAAAACGGAGGCCGATCAGAGACCTCCATTACATTATTTACAAATATAGAGAAAAAAGTGTAAATATTTGAGTTCTGTGCAAAATTAATTTATAAAAATAGTACATGAATATACTTTAAAATATTTAGGAATAATTAATTTATGTATATAAGGGAAAAGCCAAAGAAGAAGTAATTTATGTAAGAACTAGTAGACTCGCCCATGTTTAGCACGGGTGAAATTTGAATGAAGTGTGATTTATGTTTAAGAAACCTCAGTTCGACCAATTAAAAGTTTACTACTTTAAGATTATCATTATAGCAACGCACCCGCCACCCAGAAGATCGCCGCTCTTACAACTTTCTTTGTAGAAAATTAAAGCGGGAGTTGGCGATATTCCGTTCCCAATCCTACAATTCCTACCTCTCCTCTCTCTCGACTCGTGACAATTCCCTATGGAGTGTCACGAAGAGAATTCTAAAATCCCACACCACTTCCCTTCCTCTTCGGCGCTGTGATAGTTCCTGGGCTGCTTCCGACAAGGATAAAGCCGAGGAATTCGCGCAGCACCTTTCCAAAGTTTTCACTCCTCATCCTGAGCTCAATCCAACCCATACTGCAACAGTTGAAGAGTTCCTTATGTCACCAATACCACTATCCTTACCACCTAAAGCAGTTTATCCATCTGAGGTTAAATATCTTCTTAAAAAGCTTCCTCTCCGTAAATCCCCAGGATACGACCTCCTTACTCCTCAGATCTTAAGACAACTTCCTCCCAAAGCCATTACATTTCTTGCATATCTCTATAACTGTATCCTACGCACTACCTATTTCCCTCTCATATGGAAACATTCAACTATCATCCTTTTCCTAAAACCAGGCAAACCTTCCCACAGCACTTCATCTTACAGACCTATTAGCCTGCTCCCGATCCTCTCCAAAATCTTCGAAAAACTCTTATTAAAACGAATCCTAGCCAAATTTCACAATTTTCCTTCACATCAGTTTGGATTTCGTCCTCAACATTCCACGGTTCACCAAGGACTCCGAGTTGTAGACCACATTTCCTCCGCCCTTGAGTGCAAGGAGTATTGTTCGGGTGCCTTTCTGGACATAGCTCAAGCTTTTGACCGGGTGTGGCACCCGGGACTGCTCTTTAAGCTCAAAACCCATTTACCTCAATCCTTATACCTAATCCTCCGATCCTATTTATCAAACCGCTCCTTCGAGTTCGCAGTGGTTCCGAATTTTCCAAACATTATACTGTTGAGGCCGGTGTTCCTCAAGGCAGCGTCTTAGGACCCGTCCTCTACATCCTCTACACCGCCGATATTCCTACCGATCCCGATACCTTTCTGGCAACATTTGCTGATGATACCGCCATTTTGTCATCCAATTCCGATCCTGAAGTAGCATCGCTAAATCTCCAAAAGCATCTTTCCCTTGTCGAAGACTGGTGCAATGCTTGGCGCATTAAGGTGAACGAAAGCAAATGCACTCACGTCACATTCACCCTTCGACGCAAATCCTGTCCAACGGTTAATTTCAATTCCATACCGCTTCCTTCCTCAGACACAGTCCGGTATCTCGGCTTTTTACTAGACAAAAGACTGACGTGGAACCCACATACAAGACTCAAAAGAAAAGAACTCAACCGCAGATTCGGCCAGTTATACAGACTACTAAACAGAAAATCTCATCTTACTGTTGACAACAAATTACTAATATACAAGACAGTACTGAAACCTATATGGACCTACGGACTTGAACTGTGGGGGACAGCTAAACTTTCTAACATCAAACGCATCCAATCCTTCCAATCCAAAGTCCTCCGAACAATAGTTAATGCTCCTTATTACGTTACCAACTGTACCCTACACCATGACCTTAATATTCCGTTTGTTTTAGACCTGGTACCATCCAAATTTTCCAAATTTCATCAGAACCTTAGTCATCATCCTAACCCTCTAGCGCAATCCCTATCCAGCACCACCCATCCCTACAATCCTCCTCGAAGATTGAAACGGCAGTGGCCACGAGACCTATTGTAAACATTTAAATTGGAGTTCTGACAATGGTCAGATCCTCCACTCATGTACGGTATGTTTGTGGCTACAGCGCCCTGACTCAGCCTCCACTGGCTCAGACCAGTGATGCGGCTGAGATAGAGGCGCTGGGATCTCTTGGATTCCGCTTTTTCCTCCACAAGTGGAGGGAAAAGCGCTTGCTGGGGTCCCTTAGCAATTGTATATATTGTATATTGTTATGATTGTGTGTAAGATGTTTATTTATTTGCCAACTTTTTATTTATCTCAATAATAGGTTTTTGTTTCGATTTGTTTTGTTTTTTATTTATTATTATTAATTTATTGTATATATATGAATTTTATATTTATGTTCTATTTTATGTAATTTGACCATTATTATTATTATTTTCTGTATATATAGTATGAATGTGGTCTCTTATCAATATTATTATTGTTCATTTTGTAACAAATTGTAATATATCTCAATAAAAAGATAGCCCTGATGAAGGCCCACATTGTAGGCCGAAACGTCGGCACATAATTAAAATAACAACTTTAAGATTATGAGTTTATCGTAACGAAAAGTGCACTGAGCAAGAAAATATTAAGTCAATAATACTAAGTGAAAATATAACGTCTACTAATTATTATATTAAATCATTGGCAAAAATTATAAAAATAAATTGAGAAAAAAATTGGTTTTTTATTTGTTTGTTATGGTTCCTATTCTATTCGGTTTATTAAAATTTTAAATTTCATAATGATTTGGCCCGTACTAGGTATCACACCTTCCATGAAAAACTCCACTCCCACTCTAATCCATTAGTTTCAAACCTTGCTTCTTCCTCAATTCCTGATAATCCTCCGAGGCGTCTGAAAAGAAGATGGTCTCGAGACCTTCTTGCTTAGACTAACTACCAAAGAGTGCTGCCAATGGGCAGTTTCTCTTCATGTTTATTTCATGTGTTATAACATTTCAGCATATTTACTTGATTTATTTTTTGTACAGTTGTAAATGTGGAATAAAAAATATTTGAAAAAAAATTTCATAATATTTTTTTCTAAATACATTTTAATGTATTAAAATTTAATTTAGTTTCCAAGGGAGTCCTATTTAGTTAACAGTAAAACTACTATGTTTTGTGAAATGATCTAAAAGTGAAAATTATTATAAGCAGTATTAGTTTATAACAATTTTTCCTTTATTTTAGCAACTAACGTACGATTTAGTACATAATATTTTTTCCTAAAACCTTGAGTACTTTATGGAAGTATATAACCTGTCCGATCACCATGAATCCTAGTCCACAACATTATAACATTTGTGAATAAGTTTATGCTCTTTTAACATATTTTTATTAAATTGTCCGACATATTTTATTGGATATTAACTTTTCTAAAATCATGCACTTTCCAACGGTACATTATACTTCTATGTTTCTACTTATATTTCAGGAATAATTTTTTTATGACTTGGTCACATATTTAATACAATATTTTAAGGTACAATAAATGCTCCTAAAAAGCTTGAAAAGTATACGGAGTGCTCTGAGAATGAGGATCTTGACAAAATAATTGGTAAAATATTTAGGAATATTACAAAGAAATGTCAAATAACTATTTTTCCAGAACTTTTTATCATCACAGACTGTTCACATTTAAGCTTTTAGCACAAAATCTAATTGAATTAGCACAAAATACCTAGATTTTAGAATAGTTTTAGAAAATATTCATTTTTAGAAAGCTTTGTTTTAATTTTATTCAAGGAGGTATAAAAATTGATGAAAAAAATAGCAGCGAAATAAGATAAATGAAGAAAATATATTTTCAAGACGTTCAGTTAGACATAATTAGATTAATTTATTAAAATATTGGTACAACTTTGCAGGACAAATTAAAACTTTAAAAGTTCATCTAACTATCACTTTAGCTAATAAAAATACATAAATTATAAAGAAATAAATTAAAGAAACCGAAAAAGATAAGCAAACAAAAGGTTTAATACATAATATCCAATTTATACGTCATTTCTTAATATTCATTAAATCCACTGAGCATAAAATATTTACCTGATATGGGCTGATTTTGATATTTACTGCGCACCCTACACTGTATTTTAGATGCATTGCACTTAATTAAGCATTGAATGTTTAAATAAATTTACAGTGAATGGATAGGAGAATATTTTCCTAAGGGTACTAAATGAATTAACGACACATTTCGAACCCACGGTTTGCCAAATCAAATGATATTTTTATAAATGAGTGAGAGAAAGAAGTAAAGAAGCTTAGCTTAGTCAATAAACCTAACCTAGCTAATTATTTAGAACGGGGTTTACGATGACTCATCGTTAAACTATCTGCTTAAAGAGCGGTTAAGACCAGACAAGTAAACCTAATAGCAAATCAGTGAGAAAAAAATATGATCTAAGAATCAAATTTATTTAGGAAAAATCTTTAAAACAAGCGCCTTTGATACTTAATAAAAGAAAAATTAAAAACATGGGAATAATTTTTGAAAAATGTATAATGCATGATCGGTCATAGGTAATTTGAAAAAAAAAATAAATAAATAAATAAGGAAACTGAAAGATACGATAGAAGTATTACTATGTTATATAATCACGGTGATGGATGTTGCAATCTTGTATTAACTAATTTAAACATCGGTTCAATCTAGAAGTATTAGGATCTTTATTATAGTATTTTTTTTAACCCCTACCTCACATATACGGCTACACGGAGGCTTCTCGGGCCATTGGATGAGGGCGTGGGATAAATGATGAGAAAAGGCCACCCTCCCCGTGACGTGAACTTTTAATTATTTGGTTTTAAGTTTTTGGTTCTCAGTTGCTAGACAACGCGTGTTGACTCATCCACCCCGTTCCCATATTTATTATAATGTTATACCTCCTTATTAGCCACCAGCATCTTAGACCATACGTTTCAGTCTCTCGCACCAACCCTTATTCTGGGCTAGGGGTTTCCCTCTTTTCTGACCTTATTGGATCAGGATCCTCTGAGTCCAAACGACCAAGCCTTGCGAAATGTTTAGAGTTAGATTATGTATGTTGTAATTCAGGTGAAAGAAGAAGCCTTACGAGACTGAAATTGCAAAATGGGACCACGTACGATATATATTACAGAAACAAATCAAAATTGAACTGCAGGTAGTGCAACTTGTTGAATTCATTTTAACAAGTTTAAGGATTGTTGAATATAGGTATGTATGAGATCAATGTAATTATTATTTTTCTTTATTTAAATATATGTTTTATTTTTTTTTTTTTTATCCTTTATATTTCTACGATCTCTTTCGACATTCTGCTCAACAGTGTCCTTTAATAATAGATCGTTTGTCTCATTTCAACTGGCCTAGGACTTCTGATTGACAAACATATTTCATTAAATCCACACACAACACTGAATTGACAAGAAACTGCTGGCCGCGTTTGATTACAAAACTTATTAGACAGATGCTCTAACTATCCACACAACTATAAAAGGTTCATTATACCAATCTGTAATTACGGAGTTTAGCTGTGGGGCTCTACTTATCCATAGAATTCTTCCCGCATCTAAATTTACAATCAAACATCCTTCGTAAAATCCTCAACTCTCCTTAATAATGATAATCACGAATAAACACATCAACAAAGACCTAATTGTTCCATAAGTTGATGATTTGGCCCGAGCCATATATCACTCATTCCATGACAAATTCCATTCCCATTCTGATCCGCTAGTTTCAATGGTTCCTCTTCAATTTATAATAATCCTCCGAGGCTTCTGAAAAGAAGATGGCCTCGAGAACTAGTGGTTTAGATTATCTCCTAGAATACTCCCAGTGGCCAGTTTTTCTTCAGGTTTTATTTTTTCCCTGTAATTTATCTTATAGCAGATTTACATATTGTATCATCAAATGTAGTTCTGAGTATCAGTACAAACAATTTAAAAAAATTATTAATTTTATTTCAGTTCACTGAAAACCAAACATAATTTATTTCGAAACTTTTCCTTTAACTTCTAAATGTGTACTTATAAACTATATTTTTTTTTGTTCTGAAATGTTTGAGCAAATAAGACCTCCTCCTAAACCACGCACAGTTACTGATGACCAATTAGAACTCATGTTAAGATTTACTCTCCTAATCTCCTTCTCTAATAAGACAGGAGTGACAGAGGTATGCGATGAAGAGAGACCGCTGTGGTTCGATAAATACCCGACATAGCAGACCTATTGATCCACTGACCAAGGGCTCAGGAATTTCTTCTGATTAATGTTTTACACTCTCTTTCGTGCTAACCTCCGCGCATTCCTTCCAATATCTGACTCAGGATCATTTACATAATTCTGCATAACTACTTCTGCCCTATACAAAAGTGTGAATTCCTGAACATTTGTGACATTGGGAATATGTCCCAGCAATTACGTGTTCTAATCAAATATTCCTGAATAAATACATAGTCGAGTATTTTTCTAAGTAAAACGCGGAAGTTGAAAGTAATTTTTTTTTGTTTACTGTTTATTCAGAGATAATAGGATCTGCCACCTTCTGGGTCAATAATTATTACAGCTAGAAGAAATCATTCATCCTAAATGTACAAAGTAAACAAGAATAAAATAAATAATTACCAGAAGAATTAAATAAATACTAAATAAAAAAGTAAAAAAAATGAAATAATAAAATAAAAGAATAATAACAACCTTGGCCAAATTCATACGTTTATACAATAGGAAGTAAATTAAAAAAAAAATAAATGGATTCCTCTTGAAATTCATTATGTCAAGTGTGGAAAGAAAAGAAAAGGGTATAATTTTTACATAGCACCAAACTAACAAAAGCTGAGTTGAGAGGAGGAGATGTAAATATTAGACTAATATTCCGAGCAATTATACATTTGGGTTGCGCTTGTGTTGTGAAAAATCATATGGTTGGAGGTTCAACTGGAAATAGATTTAGTTTTAGTGTTGGTATTATTAATACACTTGACATTTTATTTACGTTTTAGGTAATTATCGCCTTAATTTAATTTGAATTATTGTTTAGTTTGTTTTAAATTATTTATCATAAAATTAAATATGAAATGAAGTTAAATAGGATACTGAATGCCTTTTAAAACATTTTTTATTTATATATCGATAAACTTATTAGTAAACATAACATAATTAATTAAAAAGTACAACTACAAGAAAAACGTTGAAAAAACTTCTAACTCTAATTCAAAATATTAACTTAAAACTAACACTGTTTTTTTTTTAGTTAAACTTTTTTAATTTTTTTGTGACTTGTAACCACTGGGTAAAATTGTAAGATTGTAACTAGTTATTAAGCGTTTTTCCATCATCGGTTTGTCATTTTATTTACTCTTTAGGTAATTATTACCTTAATTTATTTGTATTATTGCTTATTACAAAACATGTGTAATATTTATTATCATATTAAAATAAATTTACAGAGTCAATATTATCTTTTAATTTACCAACTTAATTAATATATATATATATATATATATATATATATATATATATATATTATTTTTTTTATTTGTATTTAATCCAAATTGATAACGAAAAACATCGAATATTTACGTGCCCCATTGGCTGGTTATATATATTTTATCACATGTTTTCTAGGAGTCAATTTCTTCATTCCAGGCTCAAATTCCTGATTCATAGATAATATAAATAATCAATGTAGGTTAATGGTCACTCGAATTATGTTATCTTAATTTCTCATTTGATTCCCTGATATGCATAATAATAATGAAAAAAAAAAAACACTCCCTGAACATTTCAATTCATAAAATTAAAGCTTTTCTGAAATTACTAATCCCCGTGTTATTGGCTCGAAGCAATAATGCAATAAAAGCCTTTCATTATTCCATTAGTTGCAACCGTCCCGTCCGGACAGGGTAGTAATTCAGCAACACGCAAATGCTGTAAACTAAAGTACTGTCTTCCTTATCAATAATCGAGAAAGCGTTTGTAAAAATCCTCGGTGGGATGTACCCGCTCGCTAATGACAAAACATTGCTGCTTTATAGATAAGGGTATGAGGCATCCCGCAAGACGGATGGCAGCGTCGCAAATGGCGAACGGTAGCGTGCCCTCTTCCATTACGGGATCCACCGATAGAGTCCAGTTAGCCAAGTCGTAAAATCTCCTCTGCTAGATAGCCATCGGGGTTGTAAAGTTAACAATGATGGTTTATACTATTATGCAATCTACCGGTCTTGATTAAAACGATAATTTTCAGGTTCAGAACGAGTGATATAAAAGGGTTATTTATTAATTTTCGTCTGAGCATTATGCTTATCAGCGTATTCTATAAAATTACACATAATTAGACCAAAATATTACTCGTAAAACGATAGTAAAACTCGGTAATTTCAGAAGAGTATAACTCTTTATTTTAATTTGCATTCAAGCGAATGATGGTTGAATCCCAAGTCCTATGAAACTTCATAGAATGTAACGGAAAGAGTCCGCGATCCGTCGAGCGGCGTGGTCAAGCCAACTAGTCAACTGTTTTTCAGGTCTCAGGTTTGAATTCCGGCTGCGGCAGAGTATTATTTCTTCTGATATTTTAGTCGTGGGACAATAATGGGGTATGGATACTCTCTTGTGGTAAAAAACCTAGAAACATTATTAATATTTATATGTACTGAGCCTGAGACACATCAAGCAAGTAATTGTAAGAACAGATCGAAACAAAGAATATATAAGCATTCGCTGAAGTCAATAAGTACAATTACTTTTTAAAATTCTGTGTTAAATATTTTTTCCATACTGCTTGAGCAGTACTGAAGATTTTTTTTCTTAACATTTTACTTATATTTTTCTTTCCGATGTCGCTGTGTGCATCTCTATTATCCTTTTAGGTGGCCTCTATTATTTCCTAATCTCCCAAAATAATTGTTTTAAATATTTATTTATAATAATTTACAACTGTATTAAATAACACAATAAGTAAATATGAGGGATGAAAAAAAAAAATCATGAAAATGTCTTGAGAAAGAAATACCCAGTGGTAGCACTTCACTAACTATTTTAACTCAGTAGGTCCCGAAGCCACCTTCTTTTCAGTCGCCTTGGAGGTTTATCAGGGATATCTAAGGTAGATAAATTACGGACAAGTGGATTTGTATGGGCAGGGAGTTTGAATGAAAAGAGGAGTATCTATCACGGGCTATGTCTGCAACAAATGGGATGTTTAGGTCATTATGGAGGAGTTGATTTGTGTCAAAATAAGGGGCATTCAGGATTTTGCGAAGGATTTTGGATTGTAAGGACTGGATGCGGGAGGAATTTCGTAGAGCCCCAAAGCTCGATAAAATAAATTTAATGTTATTTAAATTTTAGCATTAAATATTAATATTATAGTTCCCATCAACATAATTCTGTTGTTTATTATCGTTCCAATATATCTCTTAGTTTTGTGTAGTTGTAATACTTGATATTCGGTTAATATAATTGTTTTTAAGGTAGAGTAACAGATATAAGTGATCGTGAATTTTGTCATGATTTATAGTATGGTTATTTTTTTTTATCACGGTTTTGATACTTTTCTCAACTTCAACTGCCCTTAAAGTCTATATTAGATGGCGGCAAACTATTTGCATTGTGTTCGTTTTTCGATTTCTAGACCTTTGCGTACTTCCACTGCAAAATTAAGTTATTAGATTCGAAATAAGTAAACGTATGGAGTAGGTGTATAAGTGACTTTTAGAAAACTCGTTTTTACTACTAGTTCCGCTTTATTGATTGTTCAATTTATGTCTTTGGTGGAAGTACGACTTTAAAGATGATGTGGTACTCATCAATTTTGTATGCATATTTAATTTTCGCGCCAATTTCAATAACTTGCAGTAATAATTACTTAATAATTATTATTTATTAATAATAAATATGGGAAAGAATAAATATTTATTATTTCTGACAATTTGTTATTCCCTTAGGCAATTTTTTACTCCGTGAACGATATATTATAAGTTGCAGCACTTAGCGGCAGTAACCTTTTCATAGTTTCAGACATCTTGATGTAAGTTCATCTAAGGGAATCACAAAAATAAAACAAGAGAGATAATAGAAAAATGGCGATACTTATAAGAAAATATAGATTTGCTTTTAATCTCAGTTCCTATAATGGTAATTCACTAATAACTAAACCTTCAGACCTTTAGATTTCAGCAAACGTGTGAAGGTAGTGCCAGGAAGCAATTAGTCAAAGCAATCAAGATCAAAGGTCACCTTAACATCTTGTGCCGGCTAACCTTTCTCTCTGCTTCGTAATCCGTTTTTATCCACTTCTAACGGTTTTCTTGAAGTAATCCATTGTGGAGGAAATGAATTAAATTAGTTTTTATATATAACGTAGCTATCGTAAAGAACAAACTTAAACGAACCAGAATAATTTATAAACCTTATGGCCTGGAAGACCGTACATGGGTGAAATGCAAGATATAGTATCTTACCTAAAATCTCCAACTCTTTAAAATTTGGATTCAGGTTCTGACAAGAAAAAGTGTTATAATAACTAAACCTTGGAATCGATCTAAATTATATAAACATTCAAGCATTTCAACCTTAATGCTTCGACAGAATGTAAGATATAAATATTTATATTATAATAAAGTTAATTTTGGTACCAATTTTTTTTATAGTATTCACCATTTTCGAAAACAATATTTTAGTGGAGTGGCCTTGGGGTCTGAAAAGCTTAGTCTTCCAAATAATTTGGGTGGTTTATTTGGACATATATTAGACAGATATATCCAGAGTATGTTTCATAAATTACTTAAATATTTTAATTAAAGTCATAAAATCAATGTATAATTAAGTGATATTTAATATCAGACAGATATAAAATAGTTTTCAAGCTGATTTTTTATATATTTTTTCTAAAGAAGTAGTTAAGTTATCACTACTCCCAGTGCACCGTATGGGATAGAAAGTACCATTAGTCACTAAATATGTCGAGAAAAGTAAGTTTTATTTAATTTTTAAAAAATGTTTGATTCTCTTAGTTATAAGTAATCAAAATAGATAAATATAATATATGAAATAATTTGATTATCTAGTGAAGAAGAAATATTTTAGTTGCATTTTCGCCCTTGGAAATATGAGCAATTACAAAATTAATAATAATATAAAAACAAATCTGGTACAGGCAACACACGACTTTCACTTACCTTAATTATCAAAATCAATTTAAGAACTGTTAAGCAAAGTTCACAGTAATTGACAAAACCAAAAAGCAATAAGGATTACATATACATGTATACAAGATAAATATCATATTGAGTTTATACGTTATACAGTAAATCATTCTTTTAAATCCTTGACAGAGGATTTTGCCACGTGCCAGTTAGCAATTCGACACTCATCAAGGCAGATCATTGAAGAAGTCGTAACCATTAATTAGTTGGATGGAGCCTTCAATGTTAATTGTGCCAGTACAGCAGGAGCGGGTTATGCCTTCCTCTTTAGTCACTGTCAGTTTCAAAAAGGACTTTAAAACTTTTTAATTGTTCCTTATGTTCTACGGATGTTGTGCGCCGAAAGAGACAGTTAGTATCAGAGACGCAGTAACAGAATCATTTCCTGCGGGAAGTAAAGATCTATTAATATGCAAGTATAAACCGTTCAACTACTGCACATTGGTAGTAAACTACATCCTTATAAACCAGAATTAACATTTAAAAACAAAATGTATATTTCTGGTTTAAAGTTTGAATTCGGTCTCTATCTACCGATAATTCTTCATAATTTCAATACTGATTTCTTCGATAATTTTTTTAAACTCCATTTTTGCAGCCTTCATACCAAACATTAAACATTGATTTGTTTAGAAAAAGGTATTTCCTAATAATATTTCTGGAATTTCGAAATACAAACAAATAAAAGGTGTTTATTCCGAAACAAAATTAGTTAATGCTCCTTTTAAACCTCAGTGGTTTTTTAAAAAATATTAAATGTAAAAAAAATGTAACTGCTTTTCTGTCCACATCAAAGAGCCCAAATGAAGCTATTGAATAAGATGAACAATCTACTCATCTATCAATATAAGTAAGTAATTAATTTTAGACCTGATAAATTGTGTATAATAAATAAAAATAACTGATAAATAATATAATTAATTTTATAAAAGAGGTGAGACTACATTAAAGCGACAAGTGAGAATGAATTATCAGTTATTTATCAATATCAGATTTTAATCATATATATATCATTAATTTTTTATAGAATATTAATATCGAATATCATATGAATGTGTTACAGGTTATTTTTATTGTATTTATTTTGTTCATATGGTATGAATGAATTCTTATAGCTTTAATATAATCGCCCCAGACTATATCAGATTTTACAATTTCCCGAAAATATAATAAAATATATATTACAATTAATATTGGGATTACCTGTAGCATTGTGGTTAGCATAACAGCCTCCCATGCCAAAGGTCACGGGTTCAAACCCGCAGGTGGTCCTAGGATTTTATAATAGGAGCAAAAAATCCTTAGTTATGAAGTCCTTCGGAGGGGACGTTAAAAGGTGGTCCAGAGTCTGTGCGATGTCAGGTACTCGTTAAAGATCCCTATCCTAATTAAACCTGGATAGGCAAAATTTAGGACTCCCACTGTAGCATCGTCCGATGAGCCATAGTAGCATAAAGTGACGTTAAATAAATAAACAAATATGCAAACAATTAATATTAAAAAATACCTCAGGTACATATGAAATAATTTTTAAAAATATTTTACATTCATTTCTAGGCTATATTAAATAAACAATGGATGAAAATGATTTGATATGTAATGTAAGAAAACCTAAAATTTCATAAAAATTCAGGTTTAGTGGTTTGTACCAGATGTCACGATTTTGTTTTAAAACCTTTTAGTTTTTCTTTATAGTTATACTTAACTCCTTGAGTTGCCTTTCATATTTCCCCCCTAAGTTGTTTTTAAGTTCTAAAACTTGTCTGAGTTGTTAATTCTACTTTTGCCAGATTTTCACATATGTGGCTAGAATACTTGTTCAAGTATTGTAAAGGTTAAAATACATATGATTTTAAATTTGATTATTGTTATTTTCATAGAAGATGAGATGTCTCTATAGCGCTATCTAATGAGTGAATGTATGCAAAGATTGGAATGATAATTGCTATTGGATTTATTATGAAAACATAAAAAATGAATAAATGAAAACTTTTTGAAATAAAATTCCAACGGAAATAGAACAAGGCTAAAGCAGATTTCAAAGTTAAAATAGATATATTGTAAAATATGGAATCATTAAATAACTTGAACGAACTTTTCTAAGAAAAATAATAACCCTTAGTTTGAAAGGTCAAGATTAGGATCAGAGAATGTCATATTACACCCCGTCTCACATAAACGATTTCCTGGAATTGCCAGATAAATTTTAAATAATAAGATAGGAAAATATCACACTGTTAACATTCTTCAATTTATTACAATCAATATATGTGTATATATTACAATATATAAATAAAATTATAGCAATGAAATAATACTTTTCCCAATTAGAATTTTGCTTATTCTAATTGATATTTGTATTTAACCATGAATCAAGTTTAGGCCTTCTTTAGTTAACTATTTTATAAATGGCTTGACCGGAGTTATAAACTTTTATCAATTAAAACAAGCGTTTATAATGATAAATTACTCGCTACAATACATAATACCAATATCAAGACATTCATAAATTACGCGATACATAGATATCTAGACTACGAATTGTTCGGAATCTATCAGAGACGTGTATGAACTAAGTGGGAAAGGCTGAAAAGAAATTTAAATAGAAGTTAATTGGACTTAGGAGTGCTACCATTAGGTAGTTCTTCTACAAGTCTTTTTCATGTCATTTTTCTTATTTATTTTTATAATTCATATTTACTTGTTGTATTTTTTTAGTACCGTTGTAAATTTCAATAAATTATGTTAAAAAAAAAAAAGAAAACTTTATTGGACTAAACAACCAAGATGGCAATAGTTCTTCAGATATCTTTTAGATAAATGGATTGAAAGCGTTAGATAGATTTAAAAAAAAAAATGCTTAGCCAAAGTGAGTAAATTGAAAATTAATGAAAAGAAAATTAAAGAAATAAAATATCCATTTCATTTTTAAGTTTCGATCGGTTTTTGAGTGGATAACACGGCAACCATTTGGGATTATATAAATGGTTGATACAAATAATATTTTGAAAAAAAGCACTTCTTTAGAATAATGGTTAATATTTCATAGTATAATTTTTTAAAGTTTTTGAGAAATGAATGTTACATAACAAGTTCTGATACTGGTAATGACAGGAGAAACAAGTCCAGGAAATGGAAATGAATAACAAGTGCCAACATTCAAAAATATACAATGCACCAAAAATGGAATCTGCTTTTTACTTTATGGTACGGGTCTAAGATTGGGCATTAAGTAGTAGTTGTAGAACACATAAAAATGCCTTGTATATTGTAAAGTAACTATTCATAATCGATTTAGTTACAATCTAATGGAAATAACCAACAAATATATTGTAGATTCGTGATGAGTAAAAGATCTATTTATTATAGGATGAAGTGATCCGGAGGCAGTCTTTTTTTTTTTTTTTATTCTAATTCTGCCAACGTTTCGGCTCAAACTTGTGAGCCATCATCAAGGCCTAAAAATTACATTAAAAATTAGAGGGCATAATACTGAGCTATGTCAAGCATAACAATTTTTAATGTCAAGTAATTCCCTGATAAAGGCTCAGAAGTTTGAACCGAAACGTCGACAAAATTAAAATATAAAAAAAAAAAAAAAAAGACTGACTCCTGATTATTTCATCCTACGATAATTTCAAAAGTCGATCATACATGCTCAATATAAATCTATCTTTTACTTTATCAATCAAACTGCCGAGCAACAGATGGTAAGAAAAAGTCCCATAATCTGGCACAATACAGGCTCGGAACTTTCTGTAATGAATATGACATGGTCTGACCAGGAGTTCCCCCCTCGTAGGAAGGGTCGCCCACCCCCAGTATCTCATCGATCTATTATCTAAAGCCCTTTAGTGGGGTGAGCCCTTTCACTTTGTCAATAGCCGCTTTAGACATATTTTTGTATCTCTATACTAAACTTCTGTATAAAGGTTATCCGTTTTATAGTTTGGGTTATTTGGTTTATCAACCTTATCGGATAGATTTCTAGATTGAAAGGCTTTAGAAATATAGGTTTCGTTTTGCTACGCCACGCTTTTGTAGATTGCCATGATTAGCACGTGTGAACTAATAAACTAAACAGGATGTAAACCGTCTACTTCACTAAAGGCCGTTAAAGTGTTCCATTAACTCATGATACTTTTTTATCTTACTTTATGACACATCTTATGTTCCCCAAAAGTTTATATTTTAAATCAAATGAAACTATCTCCAATCTTGGTCTAGTCCTAAAAAAATAACTAAAATCGACTGTACTTGAGGACAGACTGTAGCGAATTGTGATAATTTTTAAAAGATTCTTCTCGCCTACTTCAAACAGGGCTCATGCAACCCAATTATATGATAAACTAAAGAGGTTGCTTCCCTCCATTCGCAGAGTACATTTCCTAAGATATACTTTAACTTTTATTTGGTTTACGAAGTCAGCTTCTTTTCATTTTGTTGCACAATGGTCTCTTAAAGATTTTTTACTAATTTTTTTGTTATACAACGCTTCATATCTCACCATTGTAAAAAATAATTAATTATCTTCCTAATGTCCTTTTGGGACTCAGTACAAGAATAAAATTGATTTTCTTCTAATACCTTCTATTATACAATTAAAAAATATATGCAAATAATATTGATCTTTGTCAGTTTATCTTGATTTCGAAAGTGAAATGGAGTATTCAATAACTAACTTTATTGTTGGTGTTTACATGTTGAGTTAATCAAATCGTCCTCACTGAAATAGTATTGCACTTCATGATACATGGTATTGTCGTGTAAGTCAGATAAAATAAAGAGATCCTTAGAAAAAAGTAGGGATTGGTAGAGATGGAGATCAATTGATGAAGAGTGGTCTTTGGTAATAATAGTTAAATGATTTTTGACAGTAAGAATTATTATTAGTTTATAATTATAAATAAAAATAGTATTTGAATCAGAGCAGTGAACTATTAAATAAGAATGAATTTTAGGAATTTGCAAAATGTAAACTTATTAAAAGGATTTTCTTGACAGGAAAAAAAATTATAGCAATTATATAATATAATAAAAAAAAAAAAGTTGAAACGTTGGTGCCATCATGAATATAACAGGATGGAGCAGAGTTTCCCTTGGGATCTATACCCGGGTGTGATAACATGTACAGTGGGAAAGTCTTAGAAATGAGGGGCTGCGGCAGATATAAATCAAAACCGGAATCGTCAACAACTGTGAGGAGAAATCAGATCAGATGTCTGGACCATGTACCATGCAAGTATGCTCTGTAGAATAGCTCCCCAAAAGCCTTTTGAAGACTGGGACGGTTTAAATCGTAGAAGATAAATGGTACGCTCAAGGAACGGAGGATGCTTTCCAGGGACAACAGGGATTTGAGAAAGATGTTGGGAGAGGTTATATAGTAAAGTTGTAATTGAAAATTTTATTTTGAGGTGTAATATTGTGTTTCGCGATGCAAATTTTACAGAGAACCAATATACCCGAGCACAAAAGAGACATTAATCACCCCGGGACCGGCGATAGGCCGGACAGAGGCCTAGCAATAGATGAATTGCAACATTGATGAAGGGCTGCAGGTGCATTAGTACAGCCTCCGGATGAAAATTTGATAAGCGGAGAGAGAAGAGAGTGATTAGGGAGTGCTATGAATAAATTGGCAGCCCATTGGAAATCCGCTATGATTTAGTGGTGGAGTTGGTAATCCTGGTCGTCCGTCATGTCTATTTGTCAGCGAGCGCGAGGGAGTTATCAGTCCCCGGGGATAAACTAATTCCAAAAGCTATCTTCTGATTTATTAGCAGCCGCGATAACTCTACCGTATCGCGACTATATCGCCATTAACGCTCTTTGTCGTTATTTATACCTTCGTCTTCGCAAAAACTCCACCCTTACACTCTGATCCACCATAATTGTACAGTGTATGGCACTGAAAATTTTATTCAAGAATCTATTTTCAGTGTGCTACTAACAAAAATGTTGCATATTTTATTATTCGTGATTCAACGTATCCTATTCTAATGATGTGAGAATGGTTGACTCTACGTAGATATTGAGGAGAAAATAATTCGGAGTATAGTTATCAAATATTTTATTCAGGAGAAACTTAATTTAATGTGCATATTTTAGGCCATTTTCTTGGCGATTGAACGAGGGTGTTCGCAACTATCATCCTATTCTAATTAGTATCCCATTATAATTCGGAAAGACGACCAATTTCGATGTAGTAAAATAATAATAATCTGCTAATACTCCAGATCAAACAAAAACATATTGTGTGTAAAATACAATTTTTTTCGTGTGTGTATTAGTCATTCTTTTAATAAATAACATATAAAATTATGGTATTTGAAGATTTTAATAATTTTAGTAAATAAGGTACTAAGACAAAGGTGTGTGTAGGGACTATTTTGGTTTTACTACAATGTAAAGGCTTTATTTTCGAATTGATATGTATATAGAAGGTTAAAAAAACAAACATATATTTTTAAATTACTTGCTTCTCTCATTAAAACTTATCAACCTCTTTCAATTACGAATTAGGTCTGAAATAAATGGAACATTAAGGTCGTGGTGCAAGGTATAATTGGAGACATAATAAGGAGCATTTACTATTGTACGGAGGACTTTGGATTGAAAGGATTGAATGCGTTTGATGTTAGAACGTTTAGCTGTCCCCACAGTTCAATTCCGTAGGTCCAGATGGGCTTCAGTATTGTCTTGTAGATTAATAATTTGTTTTCAACTGTAAGTTCAGATTTTCTGTTGAGTAGTCGGTATAACTGTCCGAATCGTCGGTTGAGTTCTTGTCTTTTAAGTCTTGTATGTGGGTTCCAAGTCAATCTTTTGTCTAACAGTAAGCCAAGATACCGGACTGTATCTGAGAGAGGAATCGGTAATGAGTTGAAATAAACTGGCGGACAGGATTTTCGTCTAAGAGTAAAGGTTATGTGTTTACATTTGGCTTCGTTCACCTTTACACGCCAGTTATTACACCAGTGTTCGATAAGGAAAAGGTGTCTCTGAAGGTTTAAGGATGCTGTTTCAGGATTGGAACTGGATGATAGGATGGCGGTGTCGTCTGCAAAAGTTGCCAGAAAGGTATCAGGATGTGTAGGAATATCAGCAGTGTAAAGGATGTAGAGGATGGGTCCCAAGACGCTGCCTTGAGGAACACCGGCCTCAACGGGATAAAGGTTAGAAAATTCTTCACCGCAGCGAACTCGGAAGGAACGGTTCGAGAGATAGGATCGGAGAATGAGGTAAAGGGACTGGGGTAAATGGGTTTTCAGCTTGAAGAGTAATCCAGTGTGCCATACCCGGTCAAAAGCTTGCGCAATGTCCAGAAACGCACCAGAACAATACTCTTTGCATTCAAGAGCTGAGGAAATATGGTCTACAACTCGGAGCCCCTGTTGAACTGTGGAATGCTGAGGACGGAATCCAAACTGATGGGAAGGAAGATTTTGAGATTCTAATATGGGTAGTATACGTTTAAGAAGAAGCCTTTCGAAGATTTTTGAGAGGATGGGGAGTAGACTAATAGGCCTGTAGGATGAAGTGTTGTTGGAAGGTTTACCTGGTTTTAAAAAAAGGATGATGGTGGAATGTTTCCATAACAGAGGAAAATAGGTGGTGCGGAGGATGCAGTTATAAATATAAGTAAGGAATATAATAGCTTTCTGCGGAAGTTGTCGGAGGATCTGGGGAGTAAGGAGATCGTGTCCAGGAGATTTACGGAGAGTCAGTTTTTGGAGAAGATATTTGACCTCAGAGGGATTAATAGCTTTAGGAGGTAGGGAAAGTGGAATCGGTGACATAAGAAAGTCTTGCACTTTTGCGGTGTGATTGATGTGGTATTCCGGGTGAGGAGTGAATACTTTGGAGAGGTGTGTGGCGAATTCCTCGGCTTTATCTTCATCAGACGCAGCCCAGGAGTCATCACCACGTCGGAGAGGATGGGAAACATGATGGTATTTTAGGATCTTTTTCGTGACATTCCACAGGGAATTATCACGAGCTGATAGAGAGGAGAGGTAGGAATTAAAGGACTGGGAACGGAAGTTCGCCAACTCCCTCTTCAATTGTCTACAATAGAAGTTATAGGAGCGGCGATCTGTTGGGTGTCGGGTGCGCTGCCATAATGATCTTGCTCGGCGTTTGGTGTGGATAAGGTCTATAATAGGTTGTGGAAAATGATTTTGGTCTGGATTTATATTGGAGTGTTTAGGAGAGGAAGCAGTCCAGACAGCTTGTTGGATGGCGGTGGTAAAGGAATAGACGGAATTATCTAGGTCATCTTGGGTTTTGAGGGTTACTCTGAGGTCAATATTATCGGTCAGGATTTGGCGGAAAAGGTTCCAGTTGACAGGGCCTCGGATGAATGATGGTGGAATGGGTTTTGGAATTGGAGTGAGAGATACTTTTAGGATCAGTGGACTATGGTCTGAGGATAGTTCATCAAGGCGAGTTAAAGACAAGTTGAGAGAGCCTAATCCGCTGTGGATAAAGAAGTCGAGGATGTCAGGATTGCGGTTAGGATCGGTTGGCCAGTAGGTAGGGGAGTCAGGAGGCAGGATATTAAAATGTCGGGAGTTGAGTGCAGACAGCAAATTTCGTCCCCGAGAATTCGTGGTTCTGGAACCCCACTGCTGATGCCTGGCGTTTAAGTCTGCACCCAGAATGAAACGATTTCCTAAGGAATCCAGGAAGGATACAAATTCAGAATTGGAAATGGAATGTTTAGGAGGGCAATATGCAGATGTGAGGGTTACCGGAAAGGAAAAAGTCTTGATTACTATGGATGTGGCTTGTAGGAAATCATAGGTGGGAAGTGGGAGTAAATGATGAGAGAGGGATTGGTGGACAATGATAGCAGAACCGGCATGGGCTTTACCGTCTGGGTGGTCGGTACGGTATGTCATGTATTGCGGTATTTTGAAGTACTGTTTAGTCGTTAGTCTTGTTTCAGTTATAAGTGCAACATCGATTGTTTTGTTTTGCAACAACGCTGTCAGTTCGTCAGTATGATTTCTAACACCATTCGCATTCCAAAGGAGAATGGATAAGGAGTTAGGTGAAGTCATTTAAGGATTTTTCAAGGCAGGGATTAGATTCGATACTAGATTTGTAAGGAGTGATATAAGCGGCATAACAAGAGATTTGATTTCGGAGATGAACGATGTCATTAGACTGGTAAGATCTGTGACGTTTGATGGTGGAGGGATATGAGAAATTTGATGTTGAGGAGTTTTTTGAAGATTAGGTAAACTTTGAGGGATAGATTCTTGTACAATAGATTGAGAATGTTGAGGAAAATGTTGTTCCGGCAGTGCCTCGACTTCATGATTCTGGTTACCACCTCCAAGCAAGTGGGCAAATGACACGTTAGAATTTACAAGTTTTGATGGTTCTCTTCTGCTTCTGGTTGGTACAGCTGTTTCATTCGGATCCTGAGGTTTTTGGTATCTGGTTCTGAGTTTCTTGTAGATTTCACATCCCTTGTAGTTAGCCGGGTGGTCCTTGAGGCACAGAGCACATACAGCGGGTGCTGATCTTGATCTTGTACATTCTTCTGTTTTATGCTGTTCACCGCATTTCACACAGCGTGGTATGTGATGGCAATAACTTTTGGTATGACCATATGCCTGACAGTTATGGCACTGGACTATTTCTTTCTTTGTGTAAGGTTTTTCAACTTTTACACGGGTATAGTACAGTCTGCTGAGGTCATAGATTTTTTCGACTCCTGCTGATGGTTCCAAGTCCACGAAGAATAGAGGAAGTGGACTTTTATCTTTTAGAACGTTGGTGACTTGCCTCACTTGGAATCCTAATTCTGTCAGTTCTTCTTTGATTGCTTCAACGGGTGTTGAGGAATGTAGGTTTCTGATTACGACCCTTAATGCTCTCTCTTGGCGCAGCTGATAAGTATGAAAGTCAGCTTTGGTCTCAGTCAGATATTTTACAATCTTTCTGTAGGTTTCAGCAGTAGTCGGAGATATTTTAGTATCATTGGTTCTACTTATACAATAATAACTATTAGGATCTGTTACTTTGTTTAAATGCGCACACATCAGTTTAAAATTTTTAATATTTTTAACAAATATTGGTGGAGGTAGTGGTTCTCTGGGTATAGGAGAAGATTCCATGGTTTCTTTTTCATTTTGGAGGATCTGAAATGGATTCGGTGTAAAAAACGGAGATTCATCAGTTATTCCTTGTGATGATGTGCTGGGCTGTGGTTCAGAACCTAATGAGGTAGCTGACGCGGTCGCTGGTGGAATCATTTTTTTATTTTGTTCACGGCGGGGTCTCTGTTTTGTGGGAGACGAGTTAGAACCTGCAGATCTAGATCTTTTACTTGCAGACTTTGAGGACATGACTTGATGAAAATATCTCATTGATTAATAAAATAACAATAATAAATAAATAATGAGATAAGAATTAAAGATAAAAGAAAGATAATTAAAAGAAAAGCAAGCCCGAGCTTGCCGAGCTAGCGGCAATCAGCTGATCAGTGACCCTTCTTTCACTTTTTCGTGATTGTACAAAGTAAATTATAACTTTGCTTACCGAAACTTCTCCAATATTCACTGCCGTAATATTCCTGAGGTCTAGTGATGTTCTCCAGACTGAATTCTAGCGAATTCCTACTGAAAAAAGCAAAAATCTGAGAGACGATGTAACGTATGACTGTTATCATCGAGCGCATCAGCTGATCTAATGAGATTTATTATTAAAAATATACTTTGTGCAACTAAATATGAAAACAATCGGACATTGACAGTTGAAGCCAGACGTACACGACAAACGACAGGCTTGGAGACAGACAGACAGACAGAGCTGGTTTGAATGTTCCAGCATTTGATGCAGCCCCGCCGTAACCCACAGGCCTAACATACCATCACCTTCACTCCACATCATCCTCTGGAGGCCTCTTCAGCCATGTCAGACCGGAGTATTTATAGCAGCAATGGAAACTAAACGAGGCATTAAATTAATCATAATAATTACAAATTATTTTTATATATTAACTATTATATCCCATGACAGGTGTTGATTGAAATATATGAAGATAAAAACAAAGTTATTGTCCATTATCTTTTGTCTTTAAATACATGAATATATCAATAATATGTTTTATTTTCAAACCATTATAGACAATATATTATAAGGAAGGGCCTAGAGGAAGATCCATGAGAAATTAGCTTACATGCATATCAGCACCAAAATTACAAATTCCATAAAAATGGAATTGTTATAGTGGTAGAAGAAGATAGTGAGGACTTTTTTTTTGTGCATTATGTACAAGTCTTACTTTATAGCATTTTCGATTCACTTTTTAACTCTTATTGATCCTTCACCCTAATGTTGAAAACATATATATAAAAATAAGTAAAAACAAGAAGAAAAAAAAAGATCTTACAATTAGTAGTATTGTTTCATTTAAATATCCCAAATAGTGTTTTGCAGTTATCCAAGTCTAAAAGAATATATTTATTTGTAGTAATATAGTACATAGTGTGTAAGTAATAATTAATGATTCTAAGTTCCTACTGTTCTATCTCAACACTTGATGCATGACCATTTACCACTCACAGCATGGATGGTGAGAGAATTGACAAAATACTATTTCTCTTTTTTTTCTTATATATATATATATATATATATATATATATATATATATATATATATATATATATATATATATATGTGTGTGTGTGTGTGTAGGACACTTCAATGAAAAAAGAATCAAAAATGTATTGGTGTCCCTATGGAACATAACCTTTGAAAACGTTTGTAAAATTAAAAAAAAAGTAATTAAGAAATCCTTTTAGAAAACTGGTATCATATTTGTTTTTTTGTGAAAATCAGTTGAACCGGTTTGGTTTTTAGATATGATTGCATGTTAACACCCAAGTTATCAAACTCGCAGCCTTATGCATTTTCCGCCATCTTAAAAATCGTTTAAATAAAATCAATACGTTATTCCTCAAAAACTCGCTTTCAGTGCATTGCATGTAAAACACTGTCATTTGCAAGTTTTAGGACCATTAAATTGACTTAAAGTTTTGTACTCAATATAATGAAGTTGAAACAGCTTCTGAGATACGAGGCTGCCAAAATAAAAAACTAAAAAAACTAAGTAAAAATCAGTTAAACCAGCAATTTGCTTTTGGTAACTTTTATTCAGACCAGATTACAACGAAATGTCATAACTGATTTTCCAGAAGATTAAATTTTCTATAAAAAAACATACGAAACATTTGTTATTACTTTAGAAATTCAAGAAAAAATTTAAAAGAAACAGTTTTAGAAGACGTGAACATAAAATTAATAATACCAATTTTCGTAAAATAGAAGAGTCCGCAGATGATGATCAGCTGTTATCCTCGAGATTTAATTGGAAACTTGTTTTAATTATCTTAATAAAAATATTTTTGAAGCCTTAGTTTGTATCAAGAATTTCTCGGACATCTCATAAAAGAGAAAAATTATTTCAAATAGGAGCTTATATTGTTTTTTAAACTTAGTAAATCTCTGAGTACAATGTTTAACGGATTGTGGTCGGTATTTAGAGCCTGGGTCTGGCATATGCCATCTTTGATTATCTTTAACAATTTATTTTAATTGCGGTCTCTAAATCGTTTGTTAATTATTGGAATAACAAATGATTGCTGTCAGTCAGATGCACTGAAAAATTAATAAGATGATTTGTACTGTATTTACAACTGTATTTATTTTCGGAAATATCTGTTATTTTTTTCGAAGGTCTGTAGTCGAATACTCAAATATGATTGATTTTTTACTTTTACTTACCTATATATGGAATATGTAGTAAGGGAAAGTATTGCGATCGTGAAAATTTTCGAATTCCACTTTTCAACGGAAATACACGTTTTAGGATCCCCTAAGTAGAAATGACAAAAAGGTCTGTGTGTGTGTGTAAGGCAGTTGTCTATACGTCGTTATACGCCCGAGATGTTATAGCAAATTTTTCACTAAAATTAGCTTACCAAGAAAGACACTTATACCATGCATTTAGCACCTATTTATGTTTTTCTCAAAAACGGCTTTAACCTTTTCGATTAAACTCGCTATATATATGTCAAATTAAACGGGATTTAATATGATGTAGGTTTTATTCTGATTGAAATAGTCTGACAGGGCTTAAATGGCAATATTTTAAATTTTCTTCCTCTATAGTACCTTTAATTTTATAGATTTTATAAAACTAACTATATCATCTGATTAGCATTGCTAAAAAACTGGTAAATATATTAGATGAATGAATGTGATATCAATCTAAAGGAGAAAGCTGCAAAAATATTTTTTAATGAAATTTTAATTTTTTGAACTTAAGAACAGCAATCTACATGTATAATATACCGTTTGAATGCTGATGATTTTAGAAAAAATACTATCTTAAAAGTTAACGGAGTGTGACAGAAAGTCAATAAAACAAACTGATTGTTGTAGATAATAATATAATAGATTATTTAATAAAACACATGTTTCTATTAAAATCCAATGTAAATAGATTTGTTTAAAAATTCTTTAATTGATATAAATACAGGAGGTAATTGAAAGTCGTGTGTTTCGAACAACAGATTTTTCTTCTAATTTAGATGGTTCTACCTATTGTAATGATTGGATGAAGAGATCCGGGGAAAAGTTTTGTTGGGAACCATTGCTCTAGCATGTAATTACTACAATATTTTGGCTCTAAACCATATGGTTTTACATGAGCCGTAAAACTGTCAATAAATAAATAATCATTAATAACAACTTTTTTTTTATTATTATTTACTTAAAGGTTGATTTGAGGGCGGTATAACACGGGGCAGCGGGTAGGCACACCCGCAGAGCGGCGGAGAAGAGCGGTCATTTTATTAGGCCTACCCCTGGCCCCTCAGTATAATGGACAGCCGCCCCAGAAACGGGGGTATTTTGTGTTTTTTACCCCCCGAGCCTACAATAGGACGGTGAGATGAGAAGGGAGGGTAATGAAGGACAAAACACTGGGTCTCTGTGTTATCGCTCCTAATGGAGGCAATGCCTACTCCAATAACTCAATGCCCGCTAACTCATTTCAGCGTTTGCCCTTTGTTGATGTATACTGCTTTTAGCTTTTTTTTTTTTTTTTTTTTTTGCTTTTATCCGTACGTTTGAATTCACTTATCAAAAGGTAAATAAGCCTTAATCTAGTTTTGTATTCCTTTGTTTCTCGTAAATAAACTCGTATTTTGCTTATTTCGAAAAGAGGATGAAAAAAAAAGAGAAACAATGCAGCTCCACGTGTTTAAATTACCGTAACTATATCCTTATTTGTGTCTCTTTTAAAAATAATACACTTAACCTAATTATCTAATGGGGTGTATAGAAAAAAAAAAAAGAAAAACTGAAAATTATTACAAAATGTTTTTTTTTTTTCATCAAATTACTAAATTAGTATATAACTGTTTATATAGCTGTTTATAGTCAATTATGTAATATGAACAGCATTAAATAATTCAAAGGAAAATGGTATATTACTTACTGCTAATTTCAAAACGCTATATCTATGCTAGTTCTGAACCAATTTCAATGACAGAATGCATTTGTACTAGACTTCGTTACTATTTCCTTTTCTTTTCATTTAACATACAATTTGATAATTCCATTACATCTTACTTTTTTTCTCTATCATCAATAATAACCGAGTTATCAGGGAATCACATTTCTTTCAAGTCGCGGCTTGACCAAAACAGATATTTTTTTTTTCTTTTTGTTCATCGTGGTGTCTTGATTTCTAAAATCTTTTCGATTTTTCTCTATCTTAAATAATAACCGAGTTTCGGTGGAATAACATGTATTATAATTTGTGACTTTAATACATAGATCGACATATAAAGCAAGATTTAAATTTTCTTCCTCTTTCATTTTTTTTTTCTTTCTGTTTTTTTTTTTTTTTTTTTTGTTGTTTTTTTGTATCTATGTATTTAACTCTATGCTTATTAATTTCTATCCTAAAAAATAATTGAATCATGGGCGTATTTATATGTAAAATTTTAATATTTTTTCTTTTCCTTTTCTCTTCTTTATAATTTTTATGCGGACGGCGGACAAATGGATTTTTTTTTATTCGTTATACACGTATCTTGAACTGCAAGGCCTCAAGTTCATTAATGAAAATAATAAACCGAAATGACCGTTTTTAATATTTTTCCTATTATTTATTTCATATTTCAAGTACAATTGTTACTTAACTTAGTCTATTCCTTTAACAACCTTTTATTATTAACTGCTGAATGCTCCATCTAAACCATCCAAATAATTCTTTTAAAAGCATTACTGAAACATGGATGACAAAATAAGTATCGGTGTTGAGTCTAGAAATTATGATAAAACGTAGTCCGCCAACCGAAAGTTCCTGTACACATTAATTTTTCTTGTGTTAAAGACGGGAGTTTGGGGCATTATCTTGCTAGAATAAAACCCCATTGTCAATCTCAGACCGGAACCGCATATGGAATCGACTTTGAGGTTCTACTAAAACCCTTTCCTAATCCTCCCGCATCTTTACAATCCCCTAAATCAATAAGGCAGAATTTCCCCACTGCCCCCAATTTTTTAAAATATCCAACTCATCCAATACCTCATACCACTTTATGCAGATCTAGCCCCAATACAATATCTATTATCCATCCCCTAACACAAAACCCCTTGTCAGGTAACTATCTTTCTTAATATCATAATAATCCTCCGAGCCCCGATAGTTGTTGCCTGACGACCCTACTCACTTAAAAATTTAAGAGTACAAACTTCCACCTTGCTATTCTTCCTTAACATTTACTCTATTGTAATGTTCGCATAAAGTTTTCAATTCTATAATATGGAAAATAACAAACAAAAACCTTGAAACTGTAACAAAAAAGGTTTAAAGACCAATCATGGCTGAAATTCGATGCTCAAAAAAATTGAAAAGCTCATTTGATAAAACGAATCCAGGTCCAAATTTCAAAATTTTACCCATTTCACCATTCCAATTACGAATTCCGTCATTGCATTTCAGTTTAAGAATCGCCCTCCGTATTGTAGCCATTTCCATCCCCGCCCCTTGATTGTCAAGGAGAGTTAATGTTTAGGAGCCACTTTCATGACATTAAAAGAATTTGACCCGGTGTGGGGACGCGGTATTAGGTCTAATAACCGACAAAAGATCATTACCTCATCCTGTATACCATCCCCCCGGATCCCCAATCATATCCCCGCTCCTCTGCCGAGTTCCGCTGTGGTATCTCAGGTTTTACTTTTCCGGATACAATATACTGGTTAGCCGGTTACAACGAACTGTTAAGACCACGTCCTTCTTAAACTTGTCAACGCCGATATCCTTCCCCCTCCATAACCTTATAGACAACATTTTTCTAATCAAGCCATTTAGTATCATCCAAATACCTGATAGTTAGCGCCTCGCAAATTGCCAAAGCACTTCATGTCGAAGATATGAATCTCGGCCCATAAGTAAAAACCAATTGTATCACTTAATAACCCTTGACCAAATTCCTTCTCAACGTTAATTATTCAATTTCTGTTAGCTTACTTCTCAGGACACAGTACGATTCAATTCCTTGTTTTTACTTACAAAGAGGTGAACACATTCAAGACTATAAAATAATAAAATTCAAACCACGTATTTAGCCAGTTAAAACAGACTACTAAAAGAAAAATCTCTTACATACATAAAATTATATATACAGATTTTATACTAACCTAGTTGGACCTACTGGACTTATGAAATTTGGAGGGAAAGCTAAACATCCTAACAAAAAGCAAATTTCCAATCAAAGTGATCGATACAAAGTAGTTTATTGTGTCCTTTTTACTTCCACATCCCTTACAAAATTAATATGAAATGTTTTAGAAACCTTGTAATATCCAAATCAAATTTATGAGAACAGGTTCACACCACCCAACTAGCAACAAACCAAATATAAAACTCCATGGCCTACAATCCTCCTCGAAGATTGAAACGGCAGTGGCCACGAGACCTATTGTAAACATTCAAACTGGAGTTCTGACAATGGTCAGATCCTCCACTCATGTACGGTATGTTTGTGGCTACAGCGCCCTAACTCGGCCTCCACTGGCTCAGACCAGTGATGCGGCTGAGATAGAGGTGCTGGGATCTCTTGGATTCCGCTTTTTTCCTCCACAAGTGGAGGGAAAAGCGCTTGCTGGGGTCCCTTTAGCAATTGTATATATTGTAGATAGTTATGATTGTGTGTAAGATGTTTATTTATTTGCCAACTTTTTATTTATCTCAATAATAGGTTTATGTTTCGATTTGTTTTGTTTTTTATTTATTATTATTATTTTATTGTATATATTTGAATTTATGTTATATTTTATGAAATTTGACCATTATTATTATTTTCTGTATATATAGTATGAATGTGGTCTCTTATCAATATTATTATTGTTCATTTTGTAACAAATTGTAATATATCTCAATAAAAAAAAAAAAAAAAAAAAAAAAAATTATTTATTTCATATACAGTACAATTGTTACTTAACTTATAGTCTATTGTTAACAACTTTTATTATTTAACTGATAGTTAATGGCTCGATTAAACGCATCAACAAAATCATAAATTTTTTTAAAGACAATGAAACATGGATTTGAAAAAATAAGTGATCGGGTGTATGAGGTCTGAAATATATGATAAATTAGTCAGTAGTTCGAAACCGTAAAGTTCTTTAACTGTTACAACATTAAATGTTTCATTGGTACGACGGGCAGTTTGAGGAAGAGCATTATCTTGCTAGAATAGAACTCATTGTCGACTGATCAGAGCAGGGTAACGCTGGCATATGGAATCGAGCTTTGAGGTTCTACTAAACTTTCTAATTCCTCCCGCATCTTTACAATCCCAAATCAATCGCAGAATCCTCACTGCCCCATATTTTTTAACATATCAACTCATCCATAATGACCTCAATATCCTATTTATCGCAGATCTAGCCCGCAATAGATATATCTATTTTTATTCCAATCCTCCTGAACACAAAGACCCGCTTGTCGGTAACCTATCTTTCTTATATATCAATAATAATCCTCCGAGGCCCCGATAGTTGTTGCCTTGAGACCTACTCACTTAAAATATTTGATTATGAGCTACCAATAATTCATTTCCACGACTTGTATTCTTCCTTAACATTTACATATTGTAATTGTTCGATAAAGTTTTCAATTGCTATAAATGAATGGAAAGAAAAAACAAAACAAAAACTTGAAAGTGGTAAGCAAAAAAGGTTTTAAATGGCAATAATGGCTGAGATGATGGTCAGAAAAAATTGATACATTACTGTTATTAGATAATGAACAGAATGAGAGGTTCAACAAAACATACAATTGAATTTTACGCAAGCTAATTTTTCACCTTCCAAATGACGAAGTATCCATATTGCTTTCAATTTTTAATGAAATCGCCCCTCCCGTATATAATGGTAGCCATTGGCCAGTGACCACAGGCCGCAGCCTATAAGATAATTGGCTCTAATGGGGAAGAGGGGTTCAAACGATTTAGGAGCCACTTGGGATATGTAATTAAAAAGAATATTGTACCTCGTGTGTGGGGGTTTTTAACGACGGTATTAGGCTAAAACCGGGAGCTATTTAATAGGATCATTAGGCCCGGATCGTGTGTGGCTGAGTTGACCATCTCCTCTTTCGGAACCCTAATCATATTCCGCTCCTCTGCACCGCATCATCTTGTTACCCGACTCTTGGTAATCTGCAGGTTCCCTTCCCTAACTCTCTTCTCGGGCATTAGCTAAATTAATTCGGGTTAAATTTTAGTCGGTTACAACTGAAATGGTAAGAGCACGCTTCTTAAAATTGATAAAAGTTTTCTGTTTACCGTTTTCGCCTCCATGAGAACTTATAGACAAACACTCTATTTTTCTAATCAATACTCTTTTAGTAGTTCTTATCAAATACCTGCAATAGGTTTACGCCCTCGCGACAATGCAGCACCAGGATCTAAATATGAAGTCTCAGGCCTCATAAAATAAAACCATTTTTTATTTAATAACATTGACAATTCTTTCTCATAATTATTTATATAATTTTTGTTAGAAACAATTTATTTTTAGGACAAGTACTGATTCAATTGCCTTTGAGTTTTTTACTTAGAAGGTGAACATATTCGAATATTATCAATTAATATTTTTAAATTATTTACAAACCTACGTTATTAATAGCCTTAGTTTGTTTAAAAAAGGAGTTACTAAGAAATAATAAAACCTTACATACATAAAATTTATATACAATTTTATACTAACATAGTTGGGATCGACTATGAGTCATGACTCTGGATGAAGTATGGAAGTGGAAAGCTAGAGAATCCTTACACGAAAAAGAAATTGTACTATATTAAGCGAGTGGAGTATGATTTATCAAAGATAGTTTGGATCGTGTGTCTTTTTACTTCCAGCATTCCCTTATCAAAAGTTTAAAGAAAAATGTTTGTAGAAGCAAGTTTGTGAGATAGTCCTAAAACAAATATTTGGAACAGGTTCACACCCCCGCAACTAGGCAGTAGCATAAATATAAAATCTCTGGGCTCATAAAATAAAACCATTCTCTATTTTATAGCATTACAATTTCTTCCTTACATTTATATATATATATATATATATATATATATATATATATATATATATATATATATATATATATATATATATATATACCTAATTACCTTTGAATTTTTTGTTATTCAGAAGGTGCAATTGGCTTTAAACAATTAATATTTTCATATTAATTACAAAATGATGTTCTTAATAGCCTTAGTCTGTTTACAAAAGAGGTTACCAAAAAATAATAATTTTTTCATACGACTTATCATTCTATATTGACATTTTGATTTTGTTTTTTATATTTCTAAAAACAGATCCCTTTCAAATATAACCATGTAATTTGAAATTTAATTTAATTTTATGGGAATGATTCGACGTTTAGACATTTATTGTATGATTCTTCTAATGTTTTTTTTCAATTTATTCGTAAAATGTACAAGACACGAGCCAAGAAAGAAATATGCACTGATAGCTGTGGTGGACCCAAAATATATTTAACGTAAACTACATTTTTTTTTATAATATAGATGATAGGTAGACTGATTTGTGCTTTCAGGGTCCACTAAGTAGTCGTATCCAATCCTTACAATTAAAATCCTCCGGAAAATCCTCAGAACCGTTAAATTTGTAATGAATGAGATCATTCATAAGGGTGATGGTGTTCTTCATGTTGCGGATTTGGTCTGAACCAGGTTCCGATGAAAAACTCCAATTTTACCATTTTCAGTGGTTTAGTGGTTACTATAAAACCTTACTTCTTCAATTCCTTACGACTTCAATTACTTAATATATTTCTTTGTTAAATATATAAAGCTGTAGATTTCAATTATAATTCAATTATAAGTCATATAATTCCAGTCATCAGCATTAGCTCTCATAAATTATTCAATGTTATGTAAAAATTAATAATAAAAGGTTTAAAGCATTTTCTGAATGACAAATGAATATCTTTTGAACAACCAAACACAGATTTTGTAAATTAGAAATTTTAAGTTACTATATGTTGTATTTCATTTGACTCCATGGAATATAATAATAAACAAAAGCTTTGCTCGGTATGGTCTCTCACCTTAATTATAATAAAACTTTAAGCAAATATAAACCATCAATGACTTTTGGTAATACAAAACAGAAAATAAGGAGAATATTTTCCCATTTTTAATTTAAGTTCTAGAAATAAAAAAAGAATAATAAAAGATTATAAAATTACATCATCGGATTGCCTAATATTTTAGCATAATAGTACCTACTATAAAAATAATAACCAATAAACTTAAGTAATATTATTTGTTTATAATTACAAATAAATAATTATTCAATGGAACGAAAATGTCCTATTACCGATTTTCAGGTGATAGAATAGCATTAAAAGACATAACTAGACTAAGCGTTTTGTTTTTCAGAGCACCAATTAAAGTAAATTTTATTGACTTTTTTGCCTATTCGGTCATTCAATGCTTTAAATAACCATGAAAACCGATAAACGAATTAGTCGAATAGATAGTCGAATTCTCTAAACAAACATTTTTGTCTAATTGAATCAATCTTGCAAATAAATGATTCTATGAAGATTAGATTGAATTTTCTAGTTAACTAAATGGATGTTTTTTAAAAAAAATATTTAAGTACGCTGATAAGTGAAGTTTTATGCATCACTCACCTCCGGGAGTTTTTCAGGGAAACGTGATGACTAATTAAAGATACGAGTTTTAATGGCGATGTTTTTTGTAGATATTGGATATATTACATCAATTGCGTTTTATATGAATATATATATATATATATATATATATATATATATATATATATATATATATATATATATATTTACAACACAATGAGATTTATTTTTATTCATTTCTTGGGATCATTACACGGCCCGATTTTATCTCACTGACTGTATTTCTATTGGGTTGATGCAAAATTAATGCAGGTTTCCTCTATTGCAATATCTTAATTCCAATTGTGTAAACAAAGCTAATCCTAACATTGATCATTATTATACCAAAACAAACCTTATCTAATACCCTCTCTTTCACCATGAATTGGTTTAGTAAAATCGTTTTGTTCAGTGTGTTCAAAGGTCTTGAATCGAAAATGTCAAAGTGCGATTTTCGTCAAATTTATTTTTACGAATTTAAATTAGGGCGCAGCGCTGCGCAAACGGCTCGTAATATTAATGAAGTGTGGGGTCAGGGGGCTATTAATGAGTGCACGGTGCAGCGTTGGTTCCAGAAGTTTCGCAGAGGAGATTTCGACCTCGAAGACAAGGAAGGTCGGGACCGTCATCTTGCTCTGGACAACGACCAGCTGAGGTCAAAAGTGGAAGAAGACCCAACCAAAACCACACGAGAAATGGCGGCGGAACTCGGAACTCAAAATTGCAACGTCTTTTCATGAATCGGAAGGGGCCGATCCTGCTCCACGATAACGCCAGACCACACGTTGCACAACCAACGCTTCGACGACTGTACGAGTTGGGCTACGGAGTTCTCCAACATCCGCCTTATTCACCTGACCTCTCTCCTACAGACTTCCACTTTTTCAGGCATCTGGACAACTTTTTGAGGGAGAAAAATTTTCAAAACCAGGACGACATTGAAAATTCTTTTCGTGATTTCATTGAGTCCAGGGATTCGGATTTTTTTTCTGGTGGAATAAGAAAGCTTGTTGAACGTTGGCAAAAGTGCATTGATTCAGATGGAAATTATTTTGATTAAATATATATGGTTAAAGTAAAGATATGGCGTATTTACAATTCCTACTAAAAACCTGCATTAATTTTGCATCAACCCAATACTTTTGATCATTGCGAAAAATGGCTGTTTTATTATAATTATAAAATGATGGATATTAATCAAAACCAATTTATAGCCCATAATAGATTTAGGTCCTGCTAACATATTTATTTATATATAGCTAAATAAATAATACAAATTTACTAATAATTAATATTTAATTAATTTGGAGGAGAAAAGAGGTTAGACTGTTTTTGATTTAGTCGTTTAACGTTTAATTCGTTACTCGTTTAATTTGCCGTTGGTGAACTCCTTTCTCACACACGGGCTTGCCTTAGTGGGATAGTGCTTCTACTTGCTCTGTAAATTGTCAGTATTTTGATTTTATAAAAAAAAAAAAAAGCATAACAAAAATAAGGTAGGGATGTTTAACCATTACTTCGGGACCACCATTCTACGTAACCTACTAGAGACAGCATGGCCAAGAATTTATAACTTCCTTTAAAAAATCCTAGAGCCATCATTCGGGTTTGAATACGCGATCATATGCATAGAAGCTATTATGCTAACTACACCACATGTGATCCCAAAAGAGGTTAGTAATATTAAATTTGTAAACATTGAAAAAAATAGAGCTTTGAGGCTGAGATTATACAACTGTTAATCCACACAATTTTAAAAGAAAATGATTTGAAGAAATTGTACAAAACTAATTGCATCTTAAAATAAGTTGGAAGCATCTTTCCATATTTCAATTTAATCTTTTTACGTGTTTGTAAAACCATGTTTACTAGGTTAATAATGTTTACGTATCCTAAAAAGTAAAAAAAAAATTTAAGTTGTTTTTATGCATCAGCTTTAACCGGGATTCCTTATCTTTTAGTGGTATTTTGCTTGCTACAAATGGAAGAAAGAAAACTTCATTTTCGTCATTTAATCATTTTTTTATTTCTGAAAAGGTAAATCCGCTGCACAGACGGTTAACAAGATTGGCAGTATGTATGTGTGGCGATAATGCCCTAAGAGGAAGCACAGCCCGGAAGTGGTTTTCTCGGTTCAGAACCAGCAATTTTGACTTGGAAGACGTATAGCGCTCGAGTCATCCTTCAACAGTTGATAATGACTAAATTCAAGCATTGTTGTTCACAAGCAATCCTCACTAAGACACAGGATATCGCAGAAAATCTTAACACAAAATATTTACAAAAGTGTGAAGTTTTTATTGAAATAACCAGTTACAAGCGTAAACGAAGTTTTTATTGAAATAACCAGTTACAAGCGTAAACGAAGTTTTTATTGAAATAACCAGTTACAAGCGTAAACGAAGTTTTTATTGAAATAACCAGTTACAAGCGTAAACGAAGTTTTTATTGAAATAACCAGTTACAAGCGTAAACGAAGTTTTTATTGAAATAACCAGTTACAAGCGTAAACGAAGTTTTTATTGAAATAACCAGTTAAACGCGTAACGAACCCAATTATTTACTTGTTTTACAACCCAGTATTATATAAGAAAACGGTATAGAAAATAAGCTGATGTTATAAGACGTCTTTAAGATAAATGTAACATTTATGAAGCAATGCTTTTAAAACATTTTCTGTCTCGGGTAAACAGGGAGGGATGAGATATGTGTAGCACACACTGCCTCAGGAGCTCTAATGCAAAAACCGAGAGATTCATTGAGATGTAAAGAGAGCGATCCACAGGGTTTTTAGAAAAAGGAGGAGAATAAAAAAAGAAAACATGGAAGGAGGGGGGCACCCCGACAATGGCTGGTATTTATACTGCTCCGGGGCACTTATAATTTATATGCACTTAGCAATCCTCTCTTGCCTTTTAACCTGGAAATGGGATTCGCGATGGGAAATAAAAAGGGAATAGGAGGGTGGGAACAGTGCCTTCTACTCCGCCGGTGACGTGTTTATGCGCCGATAAGTGAAGTATAGCATTGAGAGCGCAAATGCTCCTGCGCGCGCCATTAAGCACATGTCTCTCAGCATTTATTGCTTATTAGGAGTGAGTTATCCGCCTCATAGGCTGAACATAGGGAGGAGACATATACCATGTGCATACGCTGGGCTATCTGTGAAAGAATAGTACTTTCAAGTGACAACTCAAAATTGAGGGTGGTTCTATTGAAATAAATAAGTGGACTGTATAGATTTAAAATAAATAAAAATAATGAAAGCAAACGACGAATCACAATACATTTAATACACTGAAATACATATAAGGATGATAAGAAACAAATTAACCTAATAAATTTATATAAGAAAAATTAACCTAATTATAATTAAACAGCTGTAAGAAAATGTATGAAACAAAATAAACCTAATTAAAATATTGTAAAAATAGAAGAAACAAACTTAACTTAATTAATGCTCAAAGATGTAAAAAAAAATAGTTATCAAATTAAATAGTTTCTTGAATAAGAATTAAGAAATTAAATGTTCCATTAATGGATGAAGATAGGTTATATTCACGTAAAGATGTCCAGTTGAGTGTTGAAGAAAACGACCGCAGGGCGGCTTGAACGAAGTCGTCTTGAGTATTGAAGAAAATTACCGCAGGGCGGCTTGGACGAAGTTCTCAGGTATGTTGAATGACCGCAGGGCGGCTCTTCCAAGTTCCAAGGGGAACGATGAGAGGATGAAGAAATTCGTTTCCAAACGTTCAAACGTTGAGAGGAATCTTGGGTCTATATACGGCACATCTTCACCGCTCAGACGCTAGCTTAAGACCCGACTCGCACGAGGCAGTCAAAAAACAACTGAAGTACGTTCGTCTTCTGTCTTTCTCTTCTACTGCTCTCGTTTAAAAACTTATAATTATATTTAAAATAACTATTTTAAAAATAAATTAAAAAATAAAGATTTAAACAAAAAAAAAATGATCTTATTATAAATATCATAAAATTATGAACTTATAATTTTTCGATTGAAAAACTATAAAAACCTTTTCAGGCCGTAACATATGGCGTGAACACCATGGTATATTTATTTCACTGGCAGTGTAAATACTCTTCTTTACTGGCAATGTTACTTAATTACTCGAACAAAAAATAAAAATAAATATTGGCTTGTGTCACATGAAATGTCCGTTTTCAAGGTAAAGGATTTTTATTAAAAATACTATATGAAAACAAGATAATTTTATTCGATGTATTTACCTTCTTTTTTTACACATTTTTCCCAACATGAAACCAACTTTGTTATCCCCGAACTGAAACTCTCTGAGCTTTGAAGTGAAACAAAATCTGAAAACGCACTTTTCACTTGATCATCATTTTCAAATATTTTTCTTTGACGAAGTTGTCTAAATTCCTGAACAGGTGGTAATCTGTTGGAGACAAGTCGGGAGAATATGGTGGGTGCAGAAGAACTTCGTAGCCCAGTTCTTTCAATTTTTGCACGGTATGTTTTGAAACATTGGGTCTTGCTGCCGCTCAGTGAGATCATGAGGTACCCATGTATCGAGCTTTTTTACTTTCCAAATACACTTTAAATGTCTGGAAACGGTAGATGCACATGCATTTAGTTGTGCTGAGAGTCCTTTAACTGTTTGGTAGGGGTTTCCTTCTACTGTATGTTTGAGGACATCGTTGTCTATTACGGACGGAGGTCTTCCTCGGGGCAAGTTTTCCAAGTCGGTATCCCCAGCTGAAAACTTCGTTCAGTAACACTCCCTTCCCCAAACGCCTTGCAAATATTTCTAGCGGCCTCAGCTGCTGAATGGCCGAGTTTAAACTCGTACAAAAATATTACTCGAAAATCGCGTGTTTCCATGTGTATATTTTTATGTATAAAAACGGACATTTCATGTTAAACAACCCAATAGTATATTGGCAAGAAGTAATTAAAATAAACGAAAGTATGAGATATGCTTTTTTTTTTTTTTTTTTTAATTACAAAACTAATATTGAGATATGTATTTCATACAATTACCGTTGTTAATTGCTTAATTCTGATCAATTAGTATCTCAACACCACTTTAAGTAAAAAAATATATAATTTCGATTTAGTCAGTTTCTTCGTCGTCACATGTCTTTTTTTTTTTTTTTTTTAACATTTTTATTGATATTTACAACTGTATTAAAAAAATACATCAATTAAATGAAATAGTTATACATAACAATGACATGAAATATTTGTAGAGAAGGTTCCCATAGGAAGCACCCTAAAAATATTCTAAGCTAGAAAGTCTTGGGGCCATCTCTTTTTCAGTCGCCTGGGAGGATTTTATGAAGGATTTTGGAGTGTAAGGATTATATATGATAGGGATTTGATGATTCGGTATAACCCCATAGCTCAATTCCGTAAGTCCAGGTTGGTCTTATAATAGTCATGTAGATAAAGCCTTTTGTAGTTAAGAGGAAGGTTTGGCGTTTATCTAGTAAGTGTTGAAGTAGCCCCAAACGGCGAACATATTAAATTTTAAAAAATTTATAAACGAATTTTAATATTTAATCCTTGAGAGATTTAGGAGAACATTTGTTCGTGTGGCGGTCAGACAAAGAAAAATCTTAAGACTTAAGTGCGAACTATCTAAATAGTTTCATCTATTTCATAGTTTTTTCTTTCTCTGACAACCACTACATAAAATGAAAACTTTAAAGTTTATCGAGTATAATTAAAATCGTTAGAGCCGTTTTTGAAAAAATCGTGAAAAGTTGCAAAATGCATATTATCTAATATAGTATAATGAAAGCTCTTATAGTTCGCCAAGAGAAACTCGGTGTGCATATTGGGGACATAGCAAAGATGGCCAAAATATGTTAAGATTGATATGCTAATATTTGGTTGTTTTTCTTTTAAGATATTTTTTTATATGCACAAAAAAAAAGATAAAACTAAAGAGGAAAAAAATAAGAAATAATTTAATAATAATAAAAAATGAAATAAAATGTTATGAGATTAATAATATGCTTAATATTGTAATTATTGAGAAAAAAATATTTCTTAAGAAGTTATAGTATATGCTGTGTTGTAAACAACCTAATATAGTTATGCCTATATGCATTACTTTATAAATAAAGTATTCACTCTTGGCAAGTGACAGTATAAATTGTAATATATATTAAATAATATGCATTTTAAAGTTATGTAGTGTTTTATACAGTGGGTAATTATGTTAAATCTTATACTTCCTTTACGAATTTAGAACATTTAAACAAAAAAAAATTCAATTGAGGCAGCCATAGGGACTGCCGATAGTAGTGAAAACTTTTTTTTATTCTCGATTTGCGCTGGAATTAATGGAAAAAAGAGCACGTATGTTATAGTAGGTTATGTTGGGAATACATTTTTCTTTATTATTGTTTATTTAATGTAAAACATCATCACCCTGTAGAGATGTATCATCTTGAATGTCCTCGTAATCTGAATGTGACTGTAGGCTGCATGAGTTGGTGAACATATTCTACAAAAAAAAATCTATTGGGCGAAACACACGACTTTCACTTACCTCCGTTGTTGAAATCAATTTTAGAATTTCGAAATACATTTAAAAATACAAATGAATTGTTAAAGAATTTAATTATGTTGAATTTCAATAGAAACCTGTGTTTTATTAAATCATTTATTATATTTTTATCTGCAACAATCAGTTAGTTTTATCGGCTTTTCGTCACTCTCAATCTCGGATCCCCACCAACCTTTAAAATTCCGTGTATTATATAATAATTTTTCTAAAATCTTTTAGCTATTCAACGGTATATTATACATCTATATTACTTTTCTTGTGTTCAAAAACACAAACATAGCATAAAAAAATATGTTTGCACTTTTCTCATTTAGTTATTTATCAAATTAGCTCAACATGCATATTTACCCGTTATTTATCAATGCTAATAAGATGATCCAATTTTTTTTAAATTTATAAAATAAAAGGTACATTAGAGGAAGAACATTTAAAATATCGGTATTTAAGCTCTGTCAGACTATTTTAATCATAATGAAACGTACATGATATTAAAGCCCATCTAATTTTACATCGATGTATAGAGTTTAATTAAAACGTTAGAGCAGTTTTTGAGAATTAAATACTGAAATAAAGTATTATAAATATCGATATTTTTGTGCCGAAATTACACCGGTATCGAAACGTTCACGGAAATCGATATAGTTATCCCTAATATATTTATCTATCTAATAGATAGAACGCATGAGCCAGTCTAGAGCATGTTGGTGACGTTGCTATGGGTACGAAATCAAAGCTTTCACCCCTGCCTAAAGATATTTTCACTTCAAAAAAACATAAGTTCTATAAGCGTCTTTAGACCGTTTTGATGTTTATGAACCACCAAGCTGAGCACTGTACTGATCACACACGCTAGGACTACTAAGACACCAGAGGCTGAGATATCGGCAATAGCGCCTTGGGTTAGCAGCTCCTCAAACATTGCTTCTCTTCATTTCCTGACCAGGGCTTGATTAAACTGAAGGCATTTCATTAGTGTCCCACCCCCCGCCTTGTAATAAGTGACACCCCCCGGTGGACTGTTCCATATATTGGAGCCTCCTTAGCCAGCGGTCGTCTTCTAAAGCGAGGATCCTCGTTCTAGGCCCAATCTCCTCAAACATAAACATTAAGGAAGAAACTAAGGGTGAATATTAAGGCCCACTACAGGGTTGTCTATGTAAATACCTCCAACACTCCAGGCGTCATAACACGATCCATGAAGCTTAATGTGATTAACTCCGAGCTTTCAACTGCTATGGCTTCTAGAAACATCTAATCTAACCTGCTCCAATGAATAGGGAGGGAATTTAGTGCGCGTTACAAACATATCCTACTTCACACACACTACGTAATCTTAAGTCGTTAATTACAGAGAATGGAGAACGTTAGATAAACTTAAGTAATTTTGTTTTTCAAAATTCATATTATATAATATTAAACAAAAATTATACCGACCGATTCTAAGCGAATTTTAGTTCATAATGGCCAAAGTTGTTTCTAGGTTATTTATATCTAAGTTGGGTAGTTTATGTGGGTCGTATGATGCACCATTTTTTTTTTTTTTTCTCTTTTTGCGTTTATTCATTTATAATAAACTACACCTTTATAATTCGCAACATTTTATATTATGATGAATTATTCTAAATTTCTCCCTGAACTGGAATAATGTTGTTTCGGTATGGTTTGGAGCGTGGCGGGGACTATGGACGGGAGTCACTAAAGAGTGAGGAGTCAAGTGCTCTATTAAATATTCACGGTTAGAAGGATCGGTTTGGACTAGGCCCCTCGTTACGACCGGGCGGGCATTGTCTCTTATCTTCTGTCGAGAGTTCTCAGGTCCCTTCCCTTCTTGGCAGAACAATTCGGCTCGAGGAGCCAGCCATCGGGCTGATAGTCTTTACAAATAGTCCCATTCACTGCTTTATCACCTCAATATAATGAAGTATAGAAACAATTATGTCAATTTTTTCCAAAAAAAAGAAGAATAAAATCCGGTGGGCGCATACAACTTTCACTTATGTCACTTGAGAACTGATCTTTTAGAAATAATAAAAATCTAGGAGGGGCAACACACGAATTGCACTTACCTCCAGGGTTATTTCCTTAAATCAATTAAGGAACTTTTAAATAACGCTGGAGTTGAAAAAAGGTTTAAGTATTACACTGAGTTTCATTTCAACACTGAGCATTCCTTCTGAATGTTAAAAAATAAAATACATTTTATTTTTTCTTTAAACTTTTGTTTTAACGGGAAAAATTAATTTTCTATAACCAATACCTCAAAAAATTATTCCTGAAATATAAATAGTAACATATATGTATAACGCGCTTAACATAGAAAGCGCAAGATTTTAGAAAAGTTAATAAGCAATAAAAAAATCGTAAAAATAATATAAAGTCGATGTAATCCCATAAACTTATGAACAAATTTTATTGATTAAGAGGGAGGTTATAATAGTTAAATGCACTGGATCGTGCAAGTTATATTCTTCCATTTAGTACGCAAGATTTTAGAAACAATATTACGTATCGAATTGTAACTAAGTTGTTAACATAAATGATAAGTTGTTATAAATCTATAAACTAGCATTTGTTATTAAATTATTTAAAATTTATAACTATTTCATTAAAAAAAAAAAAAAAAAAAAAAAAAAAAAAAAAAAAAAAACAGATGTTTCACTGTAAACTAAATGGAATTTCTATATTTTAATTTTTTTTTTTTTTTTTTTTTTTAGCCTTTTGAAGTCAGGTTTTAATGTATTGTAATTTTCAAAATTGAATAGGTCGGCTCCGGAGTAGACGTTCTAAAACTCCATAGTTCTATTAATGTTTTTTTTTTTTTTTTTTCATAAATTGTAATATTTTTGTTATATGCCAATATAACAAAAATAACCATATATATATAAATAACCATCTACAAAACACGTAGTTAAAGTGATATTAAATGATAAATAAATAGTGGTCAAAATACCAGTTATTGGCTATTATTTCAATAATACCAGTGATGGAGCATCCATTAGAATTGAAGAGACGGTCGAATGGCAGACTAACAGGTGTACCATGGCTCTCCCCCCATTACCAGGGATCGTAAAAACGGCTGACCAAGTGCTCACGGGATTAACGACCGTATAAAAATAAAATCGAACCTCAATATTGCAGAATCCGTTATGGCACTAAATCAAAACATTAAATCGAAAAAAAATATTACCGAGAATGTCAGATTCATAACGACATGTCTGACCAATAATTATTCGTAGCTTTCACTAACCTTCCGTGGAATTGCTTAATCCGCCATATCTACACACAGCCAGTTAAATATTTGTGCCTAAATATAAATCATTTTATGAATCAGCACCCACTCATTTATCCTATAATATTGTCCCGCTTTTCATTTCAACACATCTCAAACCTATATTGTATTTTGATGTGACTCTCCAAAAATTCTAATAAATGTCAGAAATAACCATAACCGATCCTCGGCATTAAAACCTATAAACTTTACATTATTCGATAATATTTTATATCGTAACGCATTGAGAAAATTAAACCATTCAGCCCCTTTCACCTTTCAGAGTTTACATATTAAATATTATTGTGAGCTTACAGATATTTTACAATAAGTAATTTAAATTAAAATTTTAAACTTTATTTATTCGTATATATTAAAATTTGTCATAACAGACAATAATAATATTGCTAAAGGATCACATTCATACAATACAATAATAGGTTTACAATAATCAATAATTAATTAATGGAATTTTTTTTCTAAATGAAAATATGTTCCAAATCAAAATTAAAAGTTATATTACAGGACAATAACCACAATAAGTAAAAGAACATGTAGACAAAAAAAAAAAAAAAAATGCAATTATATAGTAAGTGAAAGTAAAAAAGGGATCATCTGTAGCATGTTTGTTAGCATAACAGCCTCCTATGCAATACGTAACGGGTTCATACCCGCAGGTGGTCCTAGCATTTTTTAATAAGGGTAAAAATCCTTAGTTATGCCGTCCTTTAAAAGGAATGCTAAAAAATGGTCCTGAGCCTGTGTCATGTCAGTTACTCGTTAAAGATTCCATTCCTAATAAAACCTGGATAGGCGGAATTTAGGACTCCCACTGTAGCATCAATCAATTAATATAATTCATATTCAAATATATAAATATCTTTAAAAAAGAAAAGTATGAAGTACAAGGGAAAAAAAATCTCACTCTCACATTCTCTCAACATGCATGCATTTTATTTTTTCTTGTGTTTATATTGTTGTTGTTTCCTTTCCTCCCTAGTCATTTGTAACTAAACGAATTATTATAAAGTGTCATAACAATGAGCTCCTATATCGGGATTTATTTGTTACAAATAAAATTCACCTGCCTGCCTACTACTGCCTTCGAACCACAATAATGTCACAAATTATTACTGATGTAAATAACAACAAATAATCAAAACGCTCATTAGTAATAAGTTTTTTTTTTTTTACATTATACAAGACATTAGGCAGGGGAGTATAAGCATGTTGTCCTACACATCCTCACAGTCGAGAACAAGACGTGAAATAACTGCGTGATCACACCCCCGACATCTGCATAAAGCCGATGCCATCCGTATGTATATGTGCTCGAGGAGGAAGTCGCTCCATAATACGTGAGCCTCCTTCTCCCGGAGGTTAGTGGGGCCTGGGGCCGTTTCCTCTTCGCCTGGGCGGGATCCCCCTATTAAATCCGGAGCCCTCAAATAATTCCGGAGACAAATTCTGAAGCGGAAGACCGTAAATCGCGACGGAGAGTGAAGAGCAAGGAGGCAAGCCTCATTTGGCAGGCCACCGCTTCTTAGCATAATTTCCTCGTCTGTATTAGTCCAAGACCCTCGCACCTCCTCCGGGCCTTTTATTGCGGGGCGCCTCTTCTAGATTTGCATGAGCTCGGTATTAACATCTTGAGGAGCCTTCACTTATTAAACGGTAGTCCTTTATCGGCCCATCCTCCGGCAGTTGATACCATCTTCAGTCCCTCAGGCGTCGGCCGAGATCCCTGATTGCAGTTCATCCAGGATGGGGTGAATATTTGCATTGAAGGGATCAACAGTATAATTAAAGAAATAACAAATGATTTATATTCTGTTCTTACTTGAGGAAAAAAATGACTAATCCGTTTTAGTTATTAATCAGACAATTGCAAAGATCATGTCACACTAGAAACTTATTAAAGGCCCTTCAAAGAGGAAAACTTCAAAACCATCGACCTAGTTGTTAGTATCCTAAACGATGGTTTCTCTACTTACTTGTGCCCCAGATATGGTTCATTCAGCTATCTGGACTACATGGATAAAATTGGGACTCTATGTACAAAATATCATAAACGTTACTGCAAGATCAATTCTATTTTGACGCTTAATCACTACGATTGAAGTGACCATAGTTTAATATAAACCTTTTTGCTTTCCACTAGTACTAATGACAAAACGCAACTAAGATTATGGTACTATATTCTTAATTATCATTTATTATTATTATTTTTTTTTAAACTTTCTTCTGAAACAATTTCATCTCTTGAGAGAATATGAAATTTTTTTATCATTTATAACCAATTTAATTGTGATTTATTATATTCATAAACAAAATAATCGAAAATCCACGCATTATCTTATTGTTTTCTTGAATGGCTTGGCATGCCTCTGTAGTTTCCTAGGAGTCCACTCTGCAACTTTCAATCATACATTATAGTGTAGGGTCATCATTCCCTTCGCCTAATAATCATAATTATATTAAGTATATTCATTTCTCTTTTTAAACATATTTATTGATACAAGTGTATTGAGAAATACATCAAGTAAATGTGATGGGAATTTAATTAAGTCATATTTTGAACTCAACGGGGTGCTTCCGTACGCCCATAATTTTAATTTAGCAAAATTACTTGTATTTATTGTATATACAGTACTAAATATAATTTAAAGACAATAATTTAAAAAATAGAGGTAATATATAACAGGTTATTATAGAGTATTAAAAGAAAAACACCCAACCAAATATACATGTATTTGCAAAACCATCTCATCGATCAAATAAATCTTTTATCTTTGGTTATATTAAACAACCAATCAACGGTGATGTTTCATGTTCTGACATAAAACTGCCTGACCATCCTACAGCAAAGAGGGGTAAAACCTAACCCGACTGAGATGAAGCCGTCAGTATAACCGGTAGCCTATAAACAAAGACATCTGTAGCCCTCGTTTGCATGGTCCAGCTGTGTCCAGGGACCTTAGCGCCACCCTCTCTCGGAGCTTATGAATTTATTACTCGCCCTTCTGGATATTGGACAGTCCGCTAAGTATAGCAGGCACTCTTGCCTTATTTCATAAATAAATATGCATATTATATTAAAATATGATTAAGCATTGTTTAATTCTAATATTATGTCGTTTTGTATACATTATATTCTTATTGAGGGATGTATAAGTTTACGACTCGTAGTAAACGTATTATAGGGAATATCAATAGATCATTTTCTGAAAAGTTCGTTATTTGTGCCAATGTTTCGCTCAAGCTTTGAGTCCACTCATCACGGCATTACTCGAGCATGTGAAGAAAATCCTTTATTATAATGCATGGACATGCTCAGAATGCTCTATTTTTTTAAATTGGTAAATTGCAAAATAAAAATTTCAAAATGATAAGTTCATGACTATCCCTTATTATAATTATATTCTGTAATAACATTGATATGATATAATATATAGTTGTAATATCATAACAGAATATTATAGTAAGAACTGAATATATAAATTCTTAAGCAAAGATTATTATCATTACTCTGTAACTAAAAATTGTATAACATTCCTGGAGAGTAATATACTCAATAAAATATTTTCATAAGCAACAGTATATTTTCAATCACACAGCCATACGCATTACTTCGAGAAACGTGAAAAAATCATTTACAATAAAAATAATACGAATATCACTTCAGAATTTTCATTTTTTTTTTACATTATTGTGTTAAATACATAAGTAAAATCAATCATGTTTAAAGTACAAGCCTTTATTACATTCTGGAATTAATGTACACTTCTATGCTTCTATTTTATGTACACCAAATGCTCGCCCTGACGATATAATATATAATCTGAGATCAATTAATCATAAAAATATTATGCGTTTTAAGTTCTTAATTAAAATAATTCTTCACTACAAACATTTTATTTCATCCATACTAACTCTGTTAACTAAAAAATATTGAAACCAGTTAAATGATAGCATGTATTCAAAATTGATAAAAAACAAAAGAAATTGGCTTATGGGGATAAATATAGGATAACCCAGAACATGTCAATCAGCAAGTATGTATACTTCTGCTTCCTTATACTTCAAGATGTCTGATTTTATCAGAAAATAAATACAAATATAAACATAAATACGACAAATACATTTCGTAAGCCTAAATTCCTAACTATTTCTGGCAAAAATAAATTAAAAAAAAGTAGTATTGTAATCAAACTTAAGCTGCTCATTGGTTTGTTTATATTATATCATTTAATCATTTTTTTTTTTATATTAGTCGAGACTGCATGATTTTTATTCACTAAAAAAAAAATGCGAGTACTTACAGAGATTGGTTGCTTGGCCAACTGTTGCAGGGATGTGATAAGGGTGCAAGATCACCCTTAGCCGTCAGGTATTTCCCCAATCATTGGGTACCCATTTATGGAGGTCGGGTGTGCTCCAAGAAGTGTTTAGAGTCCCAGCTTCACTCCCAGCCTGAAAAAACATGATACATAATTATTCTACCGGGGTTCGGATCTCAGATCTCGAGCTCAGTGCTTTACTCTCTAGACTACGCTTTGGCGCGCCGCTCTCCAGTTTTTTTAATTAATTTTGTATTATTTGATTATAAATTGAATTTTTTAATATAATAATACAAAACCTTTAAATCGAAGTAAAACGAGAAATGTTTAATTAAAAAGCGAGCGAGATCAACTCTTTACAAAATCCGAACGAAACCTGCCCTCGTTAACGACCTCAAAGAAAAATAATTATCCTCTTGAACGGTAACAGCGGTGGGGCAAAAAGCCTTAACGAACACTTTCCGGCCTTATCAGAGCTGATAAAGGGAAAAGTTCAAAAAATTTCTCCATCAAAGGGACTCGAACCTCAAGCCTGGAGTGTTGACACAATGGCTTTGCCGACTTCGTTACTTTTTATACTCGCCGCTCTACCGCTCTCCAACCCCATTGTTTAGCGACTGGATCAAAGCGAATGAATCCTCCATTGTCTCGCCTAGTTCTCTCTCATATCTAATTGATCTTAGCGACCCTCGGGGGCTCTTCTTGCATTTCTCCTCCTAATCCTTTTGTGCTCTTTAGTGTTCTATTTGCAGTTAGGTTACAGCAATGTGTATAAATAGTCAGCCTCTATTTTCCCTTTTGATCTCATTAAATTTTAAGTATTTTAGACTAAATTAAACATTGAATGTTGATATTTGAATAAGAATTAAGCAGTTAATGGTGAATTGATCAGAATGGGGGCCAAGACCAGATAATCAATATATTTTAATCATTAACAAAAAAAAAAACCTAATCTGTAACCAAAAAATAATTTTAAGTGTAAAAACGATAAAGGTGGAACTGCACGATAGAAAATTAATAATGCAAAAATATGAGCAGTGCAAATCTCCACTTGTAAATATTTTAAAATGATGGAAGAATATTTAAATGTAGATTTAATTTATTTTAGCAGAAGTGGGTGAAGGTATTAATTAAAGAGTTTTCCTTTGAGGTGTGTTCTCTTCAACGACCACACTCCCAACCCTCTTTTCATATTTTAATGAATTATTTAACTGTTTATTTTTACATTTTATTCATTTATCAAGTTAATCAGCCACTTTAGTTATTTAAATATTATCTTTATAGATGAATAAATGAATGAATGAAAAATAAATTTTATTCTGGGAGGAGTAGTCCCCTAAGAATAATAAAAAAGTACATTACAATTTCATTTGTCTGTTTTTTCAATACTTAAGTATAATTATATAACAGACGGTTTTAGAAACAGTGCATAGTTATCATTTATAGCTTAAGATATTAAATATGTAGGGAAGATCGAGAGTTAAGGAGATAGATAAATAACTGATGTTTAAAGGTGGTTAAGGTTTACGAATGAATATAGGTCAGGAATTCAAAAATAGGGTAGCTAGCACATATGGCAAAGGATTTTTTAAAGGAGGCGGATTAGTGGGAAGTTATACACAAGATTATGGGTTGGGATCTCGTGTTTACTGAATGGACACAGGAACAAGTGGTAAGCATATCAAGAATATAAGGAGGTTTTTTTGTTTTTTTTATTTAAAAATCAGAAAAGACAGACACCAAGTAGGTATTGCCGACGGAAAGAGGGATAGAGCCAATTTAACTCAGTATACCTACTAGAAACATGGGAGCATCTGGGAATTCCACACGTAAATCTAACGAAAAAAATCATTAGTCAGGTAGATAGCTATATATTAAAAAAAAAAATATTCAAATACAATTGTATTATTCAATACATCAAATAAACCATATGACACAGTTGTACAGCCTCTACACGTTAACAGCTTCCAAACAATATTCTTAATGAAATCTCTGGACATCACATTTTGAAACCTCTCACAGAAAAAATTACCAAGGTTCAAAAAGTATGCTAGAATAGAAAATAGTGGGTTGGAATGAGAATAGAGTTTGTCGTAGAGGGAGAGGGAGGTACCAGGTTTATGACAGGCAACATATGAAAAATTATTGATGAATTTATTCCTGAAAATACAGAGACTGTTAAGTATTTTAAGAAGGAGTTTGGATTTTAATGATTGGATTACGAGAGGAATTTAATGGATAGAGCCCCAAAGCTTTATTACAAATATAATCTAATGAAATGAATTGTGAAATTGATACAAATTAGATAGATAGATAGATAGAAAATAATTTTTATTCTGGGACTGGGTCTCTTTAGAATAACAGCTTTGTACAGTTTAAATATACAATATGTCTGGCCAACAGACAAGATGAACATGATTCACTACTATTTACAATAATTGATGAATTTGTATACAACACAAAATAAATAAAATAAAAACAATCTTCAGAAGCTAATTTATGTTAGAAAAAAATGAGAAATATATGAGTTGATAACAGAATCCAAAATAAAAAAAGAAACAATAAAAAAATTATATAAAACAAAAATAATTAGAAACATTGTACTAGTATTTAGTATTCTTAAAATAACATTAACTCTGAAATAATAAAGGATCTATATCAGACCAAGAATAATGAAAGATAAAACAATTAAAACATAAATAAAAATAAAAAATACAAATATAATAAATGAAATCTTCTAGTAACAAAAATAACGATATAAAAAACTAAACAAATACTGTAAAGATTGAACCAAAGGAAAAAAATTATATATAATATATTTCATATTGAAAATATATGTCAGTAAGCGTCATTTTGGGATGATAGAAGGTGCTGGAAAAGAAGGAATTTAAATGTAGAAAGGGAAGGAGCATGACGGATGTTTGATGGAAGGGTATTCCAGAAACTAGTAGAACGGACCAGAAAGGAGCATTCGTATTTTTTTGTTCTGTGGGAAGTGATGTAAAGGTTGGAAAAACGGGATCTAGTCTCTAGTGGATGAATTGAGGGTTTGAACTGTAGGAGATTGTAGATATATGGAGGGTGTTGTGAATTGATGGTTTGGTATAAGAAAGATCCAAGGAAATATTGCCTACGGGTAAGAGGAAAGAGCCATTTTGATTTGGTATAAAGATGGGATACATGAGACCGCCTCGATGTGCCAAAGACAAATCTTAAAAAACAGTTCATAATTAACTTTAATCGTTTCTCTAGCAATTATTGTAAATTAATGATCTATTTATTGATAATATTTAACTGGCTGAAGTCTTTGCTTGACAAAAATACTTATCCTGAAATTACATGATTTTATACTAGGTCAATGTCGAACTAATAAGTACAATAATGTAGCTAAAAATAAAAACATAAAAATTCCAAGTACTCCAGTGATTATAAAATTTAAATCGTCCTCAACTCATTGATATTTATCTACAAAAACATTTTTTGGCGGATATATACAAAAATCACAGATGGGTTAGAGCTGGACCAACTTTATTGCAGGTAGTTGGGATTGATTTCGTGAAAATTAATCCAGTTTGATTTCCATGGAACGGCAGGGATCAGGTTTCGAATTCCGGCCTGATTTGAGGCCTATCGTAGATCATAAATCCGATTTTCACAGAGCTCATTGCATTGCAGCGACATTATCTCCGTAAATAGTTAGCGTACCCGTACAAAAGAGGTCCTGGTTAAGGATAATGAGCCCTAAAACAGTTGATTATGAAGGTGGAAGCAGAGGTAAGCTCACAATGCCCGAGCCCCAACTGCCCAATTCAATATACACGCTCTCATTTGCATGCCCAGAGCATTTACATACGGCTCAGGTCCCCTGATGAATCCGCACCGACGGTGGCTAATGTGACGTCATTTCATATCGTGAGTGACTTCAGGTCGTGGATCGCACGGTTTTACTACCCCTCGTAAAGTACAGGGGGTGTCATCAAATATAAGTAACTTGTCCAGCAGCGATAGATACTGGGCTACGAACTGCAAAAAAACACAGAATACCATGAGGTCTTATTATTTGATTATGTTTTAATGTATTGATAACGCCCACTAATATAGACGGTATTTATTCGAATATCGTGCTCGCAACACACGACTTTTACTTAACTCGACTGTAAAATTCGTTTTTAGAACTTTTTAAACATTTAGTTTCTAAGATAGAGAGGTTGGTCGAGGTCTTCAAGAAAAACAAATTTGTATAGTGTTTATTGTGGGCGTTCATCAGGACAAACAAGATAATAACTAAAAAAAATAATTGTCAAAGCGTTGGCACACAATATATTTTTTTAAAAATCTTATTACTCTGTTTTTCATGGTGGCCACTATAACTAATTTCTCCATCCTGCATGCTTTACGATCAAGAATAAGTCTATCATTAAATTTATATTCATTTACGTTTGATTCAGATTAAATAATATAACAATAAACATTATAAAATTTTATTAGAATCCTTATATTTACGCGTTTTTTATCACTTTATGAACTTTTACTACTAGTTATATTACTTTTACAACGATAAAAATATTAGATAATTTATTGATAATTTATTATGGAGTTACGATAGTTAGTAAGGATAAACTAGTTTGGAAATGCTAACGAATACGATTGTTAAACTATTTTTTTATAGAATAAAAGCCATTGGAGGGTCTTACAGTCAGTTTTACAAAGTTGTAGGATTCCTTTAATGACAGAATTCATCTGTAAAACAATTAATCCCACTTCTCCTAAGCTTACAAGAAGTAGATTTATTAGTGGTGATATATCGGCTAGAACAGGAGACCAATTAACGGTGGTTCTAGATTGTACCCTCAGCCAATTACCTACACTGCACTGAGTGATTTAGCTGGTCCAACTGACGTGCGGTAGGCCACGCTATGTCGTCTCGTCCATCTTTGCCGTCGGGTAGTGTAGTTTGACAGTGCAATACACTCAAAGGTGGTTTGATACTGTACTGAATTTAGACGTTAGGGCAACAAACATCAATAGTATAAAGTATAAAGCGCAGTCTGTTCAGATATATAAGGTGCCTCATAAATGCCTAGTCATATTTTTGGAGCTGATACTAAATCTCAGGCGAAACTAAAATTTTCATATGACCTATATCTATTGTCAACGGTTAGGGGGAAAATCAAATTTTGGGATTTTCGCTATTCCATAAAACCATGGATAACATGAAAATAAATCTTAAAAGGGTATAGCCGGGTCCCAAGACTCAATCTTGGTGGATCAATTTCGTGTAAAATAAAAATAATATACCTAAATTATTAGTTTTTTAATTCAAATGCTTTTATTCAAAAGTTTTTAAAAAACCTCATTTTTTTAGGTTTAAAATATAGGTATTTTTTATACTAACTTATCAATCAACCTTTTTCCTGAAATCTCTGAAATACAGTCACACCCAATTCTTCCCCTTCATTTATGTACTACACAGAAATGAATTAATATATCTTATGAAAATTGGAAAGGGCAACAGTTCTAGTGGCGAAGTGGTTGATGCTGAAAGTCATCGTGGTGGTTCTCAAGAACATATCAGTGCAAATATCGTATCACCGAACATTGTAATATATTAAATCTTTTCTCAATGACAAAATCAAAGATCTATTCGTCCAAAATTAAAAAAAGTGCATTGTACTTCATGTTCAAAAACATTGCTTCACTTTGAACTCTAACAATTTATGTAAGAGTGAGTTTGATTAATTTTGCTCTTTCAGAATTTAAACATTTGAAATAGAAAAGCTCATCATTTCAAGATCATTTAATCCCAAAACTCATTATTGAAATCCGATGAACTATGATACTTACAGATATATCCAATATAAATATGGTTTAGAAATAATTATCAAGCCGTCTATTTATTCAATCGTTAATCCATATTTTTAAATAAAAATAACTAGTAAATTGGACTATGAAAATATTTATAGGCAATAAGCATATTGTATCTAACTTGCATCATATATGAAAAACAATTATCAAATATTAAAATAATCACATGTTTTGACAATTTGTTTATTTTTAATGTCCCTGTAACGAAAAAGATAAAATCAGTAGAAGCTTAACAATGAATATGTCGGAAACAGAAGAATCCAAACTGTCTGTCATGCACAGAAGATCCATTTCCATGGGCAAGAATGTTCAGATAGTGCTTATTTACTTCAAAATGCCCAACGCAGTGATAATAAGAGATTGGTTTCCTCTCTACACAAATATTTGGGAAGTACAACAAAAACTCGCAATCAGCATCAACGCAAAAGCTGCGAACCTACTTCTGAAATATAAGGGGTCTGTATTAGATCCCTGGATACCATTAGCAGGTCTCGAATATGAAGATACCCTTTTTTTCGTATTCGATGTAGAAATACTCGATGATATTGATGGTAAATACAGTAAAGTGTGGCCTGAAAAGGTTACGAGGGTAGTGAAGATTTTGAACAAAGACAATAAATGGACAGAACTGAATGTGGATATAGAATCCGAACACACTAAAAAGCCATGGTTAGGAGGGTTTAGACACAGGTTGACTAAAGTAGAGTACCACCACGCCGTTGCGCAGACCGAGTCGATAAGAGAGAGGCGGCACAAAATGGGAGAACCTCCTCCCAAGACTGAGGACGGCTCTTCACAGACACGCAAGTTCCACCCCAAGGATACTGGCTGTCAGACGCGGCACGACCACGGCACTCAAATGCCAGTACGCGGGCTGTACACCGCCACCTACCAGGACAGGATTGTCGACCCATGTACCTATAAAGAGCACGTCGAACCTGTCGGTTATAAGCTACCTCTTACAAGTCTCAACAAATTCAAGTATATATGCTTAGAATTGATCAAAAGAAAAAAAAATGAGAAGATTATAATAAAAAGAAAGGAAATGATGAATGATAAAATGAAGATCCTCAAGGCTCAATCCCAAAAAGCGGAATGGAATTTTACTATTTCTACAATTTATCCGACCGATAAATACGGCTTAGAAAATCTTTATTTTTTAGTGGACAGCTGGTATGACAAAGAAAGGGAGGAACTGCTAGATGCTTTCGTGATGCCTACAGACCCGGGCTTCAAGGCTTACATAATAAATGTGTTTAGAAAAAAGGTCAATTATCTTAGACAAATAGATGCGCTCAAGACGAAGCAAATCCACGAAAATCAGAAGAAGCGACGAATCAAACTTTTCGATGACGCTGCCAAGCCCAAGATTCGCTATTATCCAAAAGGAAATATAACGGTCATAGAAACATCTGATGTTTTACGGACGAAAATTCTTAAAGAATTATACAGTTGCTACATCAGGCGTGATTACAAACCACAGGAGAGGGTGGAAATGTTACTGCAACTCAAGAGTAACGTGGAAACAACAGTTCCCATCGACCTGGCTCTGCCTTTGCTAGATTTGTTGAACCGTGAGATAGACATGCTGGCTATGGGAATGAAACATCTCGAAGGACTCAGAATGAGAATCACTGAGATGTTATTCTATTTGTTCACATCAGAAGAGGTCTTTGGGAAATCCCCTTCAGATAACGACGACACCTGCACAACTATGAGATGCGTAAGTTGTAATGAATTGAAGTCAAAAAAAGCCTTTTTACTAAGAAACAAAACCGATACCCGTCATTGTAAATCCTGTTTGTGGCTTCGCAATAGACATATTGGAGCTCCTCCACTGGGACCTTATAAGTTCATGTTAGATGAAATGAGGAAAGGTCTGAAATCCAATGAGCCATCCATCCTCGATGTTATTCAACCACACGAGATATTTAGACTGGTCACTAAAATCTGGCATGGCAAGTCTGCATTATCGGGTAACAGGGACCCTTACAAACTTTGTCTTGCGAGATGGGACGTCTTGAAGGAATGGGCACCTTGGAATACTATTCTCCTAACAAAAGATGAAGGAAAGGTTCACGAAGATATCAAAGAACCAGAAGATTTTTATGAATCACACTTCGTGTTTGAAGTGAAACGTAGACATATAGAGGCAAAAAGGGAATTCAAAAACTTGCATAAAGATTATTTGCAGTGGTTAGACGATACTGATAAGGATTTGAAAGTGAAAGGGAAAAAGAGAATGGAAGAATACTTTAAAATAAGCGATCCTTTTTTTCGCCCTGCTGAGTTATGTGTAAGAAAGAGATATGAAACTATGAATGTCGAAAATATACGTTTTTAATCGAATTATGTAATGACATTCTCTTTATATTTTTACACATACTCCTGAAAATTTACTCAAAAGTATTTTATTCACAATTTTAATTATTGAATTTCCTTTAAAGCTTTTATGATAAAAACATATATGCTCCGTTTTTATATAAAGAAAAAATGTACGGTTGCTTATAACTTGTACTAGACATATTTATCGTAGTACAATGAGTATACTGTTTTTTCAAGATTTTGTTAATAAAGTTTGAGTGGTCGTGTAATATTTTATTTTACATTTAAGATAAGGAATGCATCGTAAAAGAAACTTAAGGTTAACTGATAAAGAACACATTTAAAATAAATAAATAAAAATGGAATAATTAAAAAATGCTGTCAACTTTAATGTATCAATGCAATTATTCACCAACACACCATATTATTTTAGACACATTCAATTTAACTTTTTTAAATAATAATATTAAGATGTTTTAATTCATAACTCTTGATGTACTAGAAACAACTATTATATTTTCTTAAATATTTTTAGAAATATGATAGATGATTCCCATCGCGAACCAGGAAAAAAAAAAAAAAAAAAAAAAAAAAAAAAAAAAAAAAAACTGCTTTTTTTAAATATATCATTAATTAATTCATAAGTTATAAATTGCTCGATTAGTTTACTGCATTAGGGGAGCCTGTGGCTGAGTGGCTATCGCGCTAGTTTCTCGTGCTACAGGTTGCGAGTTCGAATCCCAGTCCGGGCGGAGCTTTTATAACAATGTAATTAAATGGAGATTCACTCGCAGCCTCTCCCCCGGGTATGTGAGACCCGTCAGCCAAATGGTGGCTACTCACAAAATTAGGTGTAGGGAGTGATGACCCAACACTACGAATTTCATCATGAAACGCGAGTGTAATCTCCCAGGAGATCAACACCGCGAGGCCCAAGGCCTGCACGGCCTGTCACGCCACTGGAAAAAAAAAAAAAGTTTACTGCATTAAATTTGCTTTTATTTATTTAACGATGTTAAAAGTTGTAAAGAATGGTTTAATATATGGGTCAATCCATCGTCCAGACCTTGCCGCTCGACATTTTTGATTTTCGTGAGTTTTTTACCAGTTATATCCTTTCATAAATATAAAACTATAAAAAAATTTTTTTTGGGCCAATACTTTCAGTGTTACAGCCGTTTTAAGTCAGCTTCACGGGCGAAAACATGTGATGGAAAAACCTTTGTAATTCCTATATTTTTTTAGACATCGAATCAAAACAAAAATTAACATTAAGATAAGGACATTCTTTGTATTTTTCGTTCCTACAACTCATTACCTAAATACTGAAGAAAGTTGTTTAAAAATTCTTGAAAATGAATAAAAAACGAGATTTTTAACGAGATAAAAGTATATAAAGGAAAAGAGACCCACTTTTAATATTTTTTTCTTACATAGCTTAGTCATGGTACTACTCGCTGTAAAACTTAAAATTATAAAACTAATACATATTACCTATCTATACGATCTGTTTAAGTGATATAAATTTGGTCATTGAGACTAAGCTGGTTCCGGAGTTATAAAACTCTCTAGTAATATCTACAGGAACATATCTCAAAAAGGACTGAGTGAAAAATAATGAAACTCATACAGATTATACTTCTATATGATAAAAAAAAAAAAAAAAAAAAAAAAAAAAAAACCTGTACCACTACAACCCATGAAGGGTCTTGGGCTCAGTACATATAGAGATTCGTACTGTTTCTAGGCCGACGGCAGTGCAATGAGGTGATTAGGCCTTAATCGCGCTCAGCCGTCAGGTTTTTCCCCAATTAATTTGGGTACCCACTTTATAGAGGCTGGGTCTGCCCAGGAGGGTCTCCATACCCTAGGGTCGCCCCCCGACTGAATTAACAGAATAAATAATATTCCGTCACAGCCGGGATTCGAACCCAGGACCCGGAGCACAGCAGACTAGCGCTCTATCCACTAGACCACGCCGCTCCCTCTATATGATAAGTAAGATAAAATAAAATTTAGGGGCTGAGACCCAGTTTGTTTTTGGAATATAATACATCAAATACTACTTGCCTTGCCAGAGTGCTCCTCATTCCATCAACCGAGTGTAAGACAAACCAAATTAATAACACTAGAACCAGTTGAGTCTCAGCAACTAAATTTTATTCCTTTGTAATTATATACTGGTATAATCTGTATGAGTTTCATTATTTTTCTTCACTCAGTCCTTTTTGAGATATGTTCCTATAGATATTACTAAGCTGGAAAAGAATCATTCTGTGAAAATTTATTTTCAAAGAAGGATATAGCTCACACGATAAAAATTTCTAAACGAAGTAGTGCAATGATAAGCTACATAAGGAAAAATCTGGTGCGGGCAACACACGACTTTCACTTATCTCGATTTTTAAAATCAATGAAAGAATTTTCAAATACAGTTAGAGTTAAAAATACGTGAAACTATTAAAGGATTAATTAAATTTAATTTATATAGAAAACATGTGTTTTGTTAAAAAATCTTTTATTTTATTATCTAAAATATCAGTTAGTTTTATGTTCATGTCATCACTCTCTATTAACTTTTAAAAGCTAGTGTATGAGATGTTCAAAAACGAAAAATTGCATTAAAAAAATACTTTTTCTGTTTTCTCCTTTAGTTGGGTATCGAATTTATTCAATTTATATATTTACCTGTTCTTCATCAGCGTTAACAAGATAATCTAGTTATTATTATTGAATCTAAAAAATTAAAGATACTTTAGGGGAAGAAAATTTAAAATATCGGCATTTAAGCCCTGTCAGACCATTTTTATCCAAATAAAACCTACATGATATTAAAGCCCATTAAATTTTACATCGATATAACGAGTTTAATCAAAATCGTCGGAACCGTTTTTGAGAAAATCGAAAAAAGGTGCAAAATGCATAGTATAAAGTGCCTCTTCTGGTAAGCTCATTTTAATGAAAAAAGTTTTGTCACGTCTCGGGCGTATAGTTGTCTTAAATATGAAATTTCAGTTTCATAGGACTTACCGTTTCCGCCCGGGAGTTACCACATACACACACACACACACACACACAGACCTTTTTGCGGGACTTGGTTATTTGGACTCATGGGACCCTAAAACGTGTATTTCCGTTGAAAACTGGAATTCGAAAATTTTCACGATCGCAATACTTCCCCTTACTATATATAGTAAGTGAAAGTAAAAATAATTAAGCGTGAAAACCATTTCTAACCTCCCTTGTCTCAGCGCGCCATTGGTTTCAGTTGATGTAATTTTTCGTGATTTTTTAAACCATTTTCTTGGCTATTTAGATAATGTGTTGGACGGACCTAAATTATTTAAAATACTCTCATTATCATTCTAGTTTTAGTTTGGTTCTTAAATATGCAAAAATTACTGGAGTTAATATTTTTTAAAGAAAACGTTATTTTAATAGTTAAGAGAGTTTTATAACTCAGGAACCAGCTTAGTCTCAAAGACCAAATTTATATCACTTAAACAGATCGTATAGGTGTAGGTAATCTGTATTAGTTTTATAATTTTTTACTCAGTGCCTTCTGAGATATTTCCTCGTAAACATCGCGAAAAATGAATTTTTGCCAATTTGTAAATTCATATATAAAAAAAGGCTAAGTTCTCAAGATTGGAATTTTGACAGTAAGTAGATTTATAGTTAGACTATGACTAAGCTATGTATGAAAAAATATTAAAAGTGGGTCTCTTTCCCTTTATATACTTTACTCTTGTCAAAAACCTTGTTTTTTTATTAATTTTCAAGAATTTTTTGAACAGCTTTCATCAGTATTTAGGGAGTAAGTTGTAGGACAAAAAATATAATGCATGTCCTTATCTTATTGTTAGTTTTTGTTTTGATTCGATATCTAAAAAAATATAGGAATTAGAAAGGTTTTCCCATCACATGTTTTCGCCCGTGAAGGTGACTTAAAACGGCTGTAACACTAAAAAAAAAAATTATTTATGGTTTTATATTTACGAAAGGATATAGAATGACTGGTAAAAACTCACGAAAATCAAAAATGTCGAGCGGCAAGGTCTGGACGATTTCGAATGGATTGACCCATATATTAAACCATTCTTTACAATTTTTAACATCTTTGAATAAATTTAGCAGTATACTAAGGTTAGCTATAAATAAAAGCAAATTTAGTGCAGTATACTAATCGAACAATTTATAACTTATGAATTAATTAATGATAAATTTAAGAAAAGCAGTTTTATTTTTTCATGGTTCACGATGGGAATCATCTTTCATATTTTAAAAAATAGTTAAGAAAATGAAAAAGTTTTGCCTGGTACATCAAGAGTTATGAATTAAAAAAATCTTAATATTATTATTTAGAAAAGTTAAATTGTATGTGTCTAAAATTATATGGTGTGTTGGTGAATAATTGCATTGATATATTGAAGTTGACAGCATTTTTTTTATATTCCATTTTTATTTATTTATTTTAAATGTGTTGTTTATCAGTTAACCTTAAGTTTTTTTTACGATGCATTCCTTATCTTAAATCTAAAATAAAATATTACATGACCACTCAAACTTTTTTTATATAACAGAGAGATTTCTTTGTGTTTTCTATTTACTAGTATCGATTATTTAAGCTTAGTATCGATATTTAAGCTCTAATTCCATATGGCTATATCGCCATTTGTACGCTAACCAAAGAGAATTACTATTATTGTAAATTGCATGTCAGTTTTTTCCATTTCTTTTATATTATTGGCTTGAATAAAAAACATGCAATAAGTCGGAGAGCACCAAATGCACTCTAGACGCTACAGTCTACTAGTCAAGTTTCCGAGAAATATATTATGCCTAAAATATTCCAGAAGATGTATATGGTTAAGAGACGCGACTTGCGACAAAGTTGCCGATTGTGTGGTCCGCAGATGTTGAAGTCGCACAGCGGGGAGCTGGCCACACTTTGTCGGGGCCCAGCGGGGTCCGGACCCCACACCGCTTCCACTTTTTGAATTTTCTGCCACAAAATGCCGCTGACGTCGCAAAGATGTTGACCTAACTCTCCGTGGGTGGTAAGTCGTCTAGATGTTGTAACAGGAGAAACCACTTATCTTGTTAAAAAAAAAAAATGAAGTAAAATATTAATAATCGGTAGTAAAATGAATGTATCTTCCATTGAATAATAATGACATTTCGATAATTTATAATAAAGTTAAGATCGGCACTGCGTAGTCGTCTGGAACCATGTGCGTTTGATAAATTGTGAGATCTAAATACAAAACCCTTAAAGCATACATGTAAATCCACATCCATAATTAGGGAAATAGGAAGTCCCAACAATATTGAAGTATCGAAAGTTCATGCCACTTTCGTGGTTCTATCGCTTCACTCAATCTAACTAAAAATATGCAGTGAGAAGCACTAAGATCTCCTTTATTCTCGCAAGGAGTTTATTTGTCGCGCATACGAATATATTTAACGAAAGATGTTTTGCAGCCTTAAAACTCACTCCCCTTGCGAGAGTCAATAAAAAAAAAAATGTAATATTAATTTTAGAGTTAGCCAACTAATCTGAATGACTTCACATGACGTCAAAATACCTAAATGTGGATGAATAGTTAGTTGGGAATGAGTGTTCAAAGTAAATCAAGCATACTTAAAAGGTGAATATAAAAAATTTAAAAATTCTGTTTAAATATAAAACAATTCTACAAGTACATGCATATATTCGTATTTTTGTCTATTTATTACGAGACCCCACTATGCATATAAACGTATTTTATTATATACATCAAGTAAATGTGATGGACATAGTAAACTGACATGAAATACATGTAGAGACACTACTCATTGGCAGCACCCTAAGCATATAAACTAAATTAATTGTAATAATTATTAAAGTTGAGTTTATGTTTGCCACTTAATATTTTTCATACCTTCTCGTTAGAGAACAGAAAAAGGTTCCTAAAGATTAGAGTGATTTACTTTTTATTATTTTTGTGATTCCAGAAATTTTTTAAACATTGTACATGCCAATGACAGAAACTGGACGAATGAAGCACAAATTAACTCCATTTAGGCGGAACGAATCCGTAACTGTCAGACCAAAGGCAAAAAAAATTAAAACGCTCCCCCCTCCATCTCACCAATAAAAAAAAATACAAAAACTGAAGGGACAGAGGAGCGAGTCACAAGTGCATCGGAAACTGCCTGAGGCGGGGGAACAATACTAGCGGCTAATGTTTTATGTATGGACTGTCAGGAGCACCAGTGCTGTATTTATTTATTTATATGCAAACAGTCGTGGTATTAGCTCATGTTCCATAAAAATAGAGCATGGGAGAGATATTGGAGGAGCAAGGTTACGACTCAATCTCTGCCCCATCTGCGACTTACCACCCGACAATACTTTGCTCCCGGTCCAACTTTACAGACGGTTTGAGGAGAGGTGCTTTAGTGTTGGCCAAGATGGCACAACGGTAGTCACCATCATCCCTTATTGCTTCTTTGAGAGACCCGAAATCACCTAGGATCTGTTTATTGGCCGATTATTTATTGGTGCAATCCTGATAGATTGATCAGAGCATAAATCACAAATTTCAAATAAGTCCCTTAATAAGAATAAATTCATCAATATAATTAATATTTATTATAATCAATATACTTAATAATAATTATAATCAATATAATTATAAATCTATATAATTTATAGATTCCTCGCTACTATTAAACCCAGTTCACTCTCGCATTCGCTCAGTATGACTAAATATCATCATACGAATATGAATATAATAATTACATGTATACATTAAAGAAAGAAATAATTATTTATATTCGACCATAACCTCATAACTAAATCTACAAGAAACCGCTCTCCGTTTTCGCCTACTTCAACGCCACTTATACCAGTATATTTATTTATTCTTAATTCTTCAAAAACTTTGAACAAATACTTTTATCAAGTACTCATTGATTAGGCTAATAAAAGAAAAACATATGGTTTTTTATAACTGTTGGAACAGCGTAGATCCAAAAAGTGTGTTACCTAACCGTATAACAGCGTGTGATTATTAACTATTACCTATTAGCTATTACATAACAAGTTACCTTTTACCTTGTTTTTCCTTATTTACCGATTACCATACTTATTTATTTATTTCTTCAATCAATTTTATCTGTTCTGCAAAACATCAATTAATAACAAGAAACATATGCCTTGAATCAGCTCAGCTTTCAGTCACAGAGTAAGGAGATCCTCAGGACGATCTCGCTGGCCCCAACACATACTACACAAACGGTCAAACCTTCCTTTTAACTACAAATGCTCATCTACATGACTATTAGAAGGCCTATCTGGCCTTATAATATATATCTACTTATTAATGATTTTATTATTTTCAAATTTGATTTCTAATAGATTTCTAATCACACCTTTCATGCAGTTGACAATCAGTAAATATGAATGGCAATAAGGTTGACGTGGCATGCGTGATGGAAAGAGTAATGCCTAACGTGATTCCTATTTCACATTTATGTTAGTAGGTCCCTCATCCAGCTTTTTATCAGCCTTCCAAGAGTGTTGTGATGTCTGTTGGTAGTGGCCATCTTTTATATTAATGTGTCGGTATGTCCAAATAAGTTGTGAAAACCTTTCTAAAGGGTCTGAATCTGTTCGTGGAATGTGGGCATATGATGTTCTGTATGCAGAGTAATATTGATAATATACCATAGAGAATTCGTCACAGGTTGTCGTATCTATGAAAGTCCAAATCGAAATTTTTTTCAAATACCTTTTGTTCTTAAAGTTTTAGTTTTGAACTTCTTTATTGTAGTGATTATGAACGGTTTAGACTTTCTGCGTTTTCTGTCTGTTTTTAATGTGTTGGCCTCATGTCATTGTACTGTGGAAGGTTAAGCCGAGATATTTTATTGTGCCTGTCTGTGGAAGAATTCGGATGTTATCATGATAAACTGAAGAGCAGGTTTCATGTCGAAGAGTGAAAGTAATGTGTTAGGAGTTTTCTCTTGTTGTTAAGTCGAATTTGCACCAATAGTGAAATTGTGCTAGGTTGTGTTGTAATCTCTGTGTTGGGTGAGACCAAGATTGCGGTTTTATTAAGACATGTCTTATTAAGATAGCTGTATCGTTTGCATACGTCTACTATAAAATAACTATAATACTATAAATCTAATAATTACAAGGATACATTAAAGAAACAAATAATTATTTTTATTTGTCACTCTTACTTCAGGAAATAAAACTAAGTGATGGTTGCAGATTTACTAGATACATAGATAGATAGATAATGATTTACTAGATTATTTAAATAAACACATTATTCAATCGAAACTCAATGTAATTACCTTTTTTCATCTGAAAGTTTTTGAATTGATTTTAACAAGGAAGGTTAGTGAAAGTCGTTCTTTTATTAGCACAACCATCTTCTCCAATCGTATTTACATTACGCTCAATAATTGATCCACTAAATAAACTAATCAATAATAAATAAATAAACTAAACCTAAGAGAAATTTTATTCCAATGTTTATAGCTGTAAGAGCACAAAGTTTATTTCTTATTAGTTAGAATGTTGTAAACTTTTTAAGTAGAAGCTTCCATGACATGGATCAAAATTTTCTGTAGCAGTCCGCATCTGAGGGATTGATCGTAATAAATAACACGAACAGCAAAAGATTTTGTGGAGAAAGATAAATTTCTTGCACTAGCACAGCAAATACGTCATGCTTTGCCAAAGGAAATAGCTCTGGAAAAAGACGGAAATTCCCAGGAAAAGCGGCGAGATAAGCATGAATAGAGTATATTCCATTTTTTTCGATACATCTTTGGGTTAGATAGAGACCATATGGGACCACTGCCGGTCTACAGCAACTTCTTCCTCCATTCTGGATGTAGATTTGTGGGGTCGTGTGTCAATATCGTCCCTCCTCAGCCGAGATAGGATGGGATCTGTACTGCGGCAGGTTCATGGGGTGAAAGATATGAAGCCTCACATCTTCAGCCCCTCAAATCCCATGTTCAATAATTTATTTTTCGCAAAACCAGCCTGGGTTATATTGTAGATAAACTCTTAGGAAAGTGGAACATTTTTAAAAATAAAATATAACTTTTTTATTTCTAGTGGCTGATTTCAAGTTAAATATATAAGTTTAAAAAATAGCAATAGAAGTTTTTTAAGTAAAAAATATTGAAATTTAGGAAAATAAAAAAGTTGAATATAAAAAACATATACTATTATTTTAATTAATTGTTAAATTATAATTTGCTTCTATTTGAAATATCTTTTTATTATAAAAGTATTGTTATTTTATTTTTATTTCTCTTACCTACATATGGAATATATAGTAAGGTAAAGTATTGCGATCGTGAAAATTTTCTAATTCCAGTTTTCAACGGAAATACAATTTCTAGGGACCCCTGAGTCCATATGACCAAGTCCCGCAAAAACGTCTGTGTGTGTTTGTCCAGTCCAGCGCGAAGACCAGGGCGATAACGAAAAGTGCTATAAAACTGAAATTTCATATTTAAGACAACTTTATGTCCGAGATATTACAGCAACCTTTTCATCAAAACCAGCTAACCAGAAGAGCCACTTTACACCATGCATTTTGTAACTATTTACGATTTTCTCAAAAACGGCACTAACGATTTTGATTAAACTCTATATATTGATACAAAACATTGTTATAGAAATAGTCTGACAGGGCTTAAGTGTTGATATTTCAAAATTTCTTCCTCTAACGTACCTATAATTTTGTAGATTTTATAATATATCTGATTAGCATTCCTAAAACACACGTAGGTAAAAACATAAGTTTAACGAATTCGATATCCAACTTAAGGAGAAAAAATCTTTTTCCAATGCAATTTTTTTTTTTTTTTTTTTTTAGCATAAGAACAATAATACAGATGAATAATATAAGGTTAATTGCTAACGATTTCAGAAAAAATATTAATTTATGGAACATTTGAAAAAGCACATACTACCTTCCATTCAACATCAAATCACTTTATTTCATAAGTCTTTTAACATTTTTTCATCCTAGTCGACGTTTCGGGGTTGTTTCCCCATTTTCAAGACTTATTCCTTGCTACAACATTTTTCATCCTTTAATACATCTTATAGCACACTGCTACTTGTCTCAGACACACAAGTAGTGAAGGATGAAAAATGTTGTAGCAAGGAATAAGTCTTGAAAATGGGGAAACAACCCCGAAACGTCGACTAGGATGAAAAAATGTTAAAAGACTTATGAAATAAAGTGATTAGATGATGAATGGAAGGTAGTATGTGCTTTTTTAAATGTTCCAATTAAAAAAACTTCCAAAAAAAATTTATGCTTACTTATACTTACTATTGTAAAAATTAACGGAGAGAGATGAAAAGCCGATAAAAGAAACTGATTGTCGTAGATAACAATATTATTGATTATTTAATAAAGCACATGTTTCTATTTAAATCTAATGTAAATAATACGTGGGTTGCGCTCACCAGATTTTTTTTTCTTGAACTAATGTCTCTCGTGTATATTATTCATCCATATAATAAAAAATAATTAAATTTTATATATATGTAAATGTTTTTTTGTTGTTGTTTTTTTCTATGGTTGACAAGATTAAATAATTTTCAGACTATTTTTTTGTATTAATATTATATTCCAGTATTATGCTGTAGTATAAGTACATACTTCGTGCTCATGGCAATGCAGTGAAGTTGTACAGCAACTCAAATTATAGACATTTCCCTCTCTGTTTTTTTTTTTACATTTTAATTACTTTTTTTTCTCCTCACTCTGTGCATTTTTAGATCCTATTATGAATAATGTAATATTTTAATTAATGTTTTGATTTTACATGCATTAATATCTTTATGAATATTATTTTTAATACAATGTAAAGTTAAGTTTGATTGGCACATGTTAAAATATAACTGGAGGATATTAATGCTTTAATTGGCTATATGGTACAAATACTCAAATCACAATTAATCAAGAAAAAACAATGTCTAAATTCCTTTGCAAACGAGATTTATATCAGTGAGTGGAGAAATGGGATCCTGTAATTATATAATCTATTGCAGCGATAAATCCAAGTCCTTGCTACAAAAGACACAATTCCCTCCGATTGCTCCCGGACGTCTTATTCCTATCTCTTTCCTCTTTTTTTTTTCTTTCCTTGGCTCTTCTATTTAAGTATAAAAGAGGAAATATATCAGAGAAGGAGAGATATAAAAGGTACTCGGTTGCCGCTAAATCATCCCTCTCTGCTCTGTTCCTTCTCTTGTTTTTATCTGGCGACCACCCCGGCGGTTAGGGGAAGAAATAATACAGCAATAAATAGCGTAGGGGGTTGCTATATATCTAAGGCTTTCCAGCCCGCGATATTGGCAGTCCACAGGTTAGTGTCTTCGGGGGATCTCAGGGTGGGTGTTCATAAAGGGCTGTAGTGCTCAACGTAAACAATATATTTCTTACAAGATTATGATTCCGAAAGTTCGGCTAAATGTTTATAATAGCCATATAGCCAGGTCAAAATCTGCCAGATGCATTTTTAAAGAATTTCCTTTTTTCCAAACAATCCAATTAGATCATAACACATCAAATGCCCGGGTATTAAATACAAATCTTTCTAGAGGATTGAAGCGTTTTTATTTTATTTATATAAACATATTTACTATTTTTAATAAACATTTGTTAATTCTTCCCTTCATCTTCATTTTAACGTCACTTTCTGCTGCTGTTGCTAATCGAACAATGCTGCAGTGGGAATCCTAAATTTTGCCTATTCTGATTTGCTTAGGGTAGGGGTCTTTAACGAATACCAGTAATCGCACAGGCTCGGGACTATCTTTTTATGCCCCCTCTGAAGGACTGCATAACTAAGGATTTTTTACTCCCATTAAAAAATCCTAGGACCACCTGCGGGCTTGAACCCGTGACCTTTGGCATAGAAGGCTGTTATGCTAGCCACCTTGCTACCGATAATCCCATTTAAGTGATATGGGTGGTTATGATTTAATGGGAAATAAGTGGTATGGACTGTATAATGATTTATTATAATATGGAGTAAATTAATATAATGAATGTATGGTAGTTAAAAGCAGGATTGTCAAAAACCACGTATGGTGGTTAGCAGGATTATTAATTTTGATTGATTCGATGATTTACTTTTTTATGGCAAATTACTACGGTGGTGCATTATTAATGGTATCTAAATTCAGAGGAGCTGTTATTCTTCGAATCTCTTTCTTTATCTTCTATTAAGTTAGTTCCTATTAATTACTCCTCCAATATTGTTGGTTCTTTATAATAAGGAATATTAACCTCCAGATGACCACATTTTCACTATCACTGTACTTTTGTATATTGTCTAAAACCGGACGGTTCCAAAGCTCTAAAGTTCCACAGGCTTCCACTAGATGGTTGTTAGTGAACCCAATGCTTACTAGTGCCCGAACAGCCTTGATTTAGGTATAAAGAAGTTTCTTGGATGACCTTTCTCTGAATTAATTATGGTATTTTCTTTTCTCTGGTGATAACACAAGAGTGAACTTATTTTGCCTCTTATCCAATCCTTATTAGTAAACTCCCCAATACTTTGTCACAAATAAACACCTCCATAATGATCCTAATGTCCCAAATGTTGCTGATATATCCCAAACCAGGCATCGTTCCTTTCTTGAAATTACGTAAACAATCTAACCCTTTAGTTTTAATCCTTGATTCCTCTTCGATTCTTAATAGTCCTTCGAGGCGTCTGAAAGAAAAAGGATCACCGCGAAAATTCTGATTTAAAGTATTTTCTGGAATGCATGTTGCATGCAGTATCGTGACAATGCTTTATATTTTTCTTTGGTTTTTTTAATTTATCTATTTATTTTTTTACAGCTGCAAATTATAATGAGCATCTATTTTTTTTTAATAGTACATTTTATAGTGATAATTAAATATATAATGAAAATAGTGGATGTAATTAGTTGACCGTTGAGAATTACTGGAAGGAATTAGAACAGTTTCCATTCTCCCACCATGCGCCCTGATGATGACCACAAAGGGGGTCGAAATGTTGGCAAACAATAAAATAGTTGAAACTATTTAGTTGTTTCATTTAATGACCGCCACCCGGACTAATTCCTTCCAACTATAATGAAAATAAATCAATGAATTCAGTTTTGTTAGTTTTTAATATGTTTTAAGGACGAAGGAAACACGCCTAGTAATATCCTTCGCTTGTGAAGAACGTATGAGAAGGACTGGGACAGACAACAATATGGGATGTGTGGGGATGCGGCGGTAATATCTGGGTTCGATTAAACAATAACTCGCTTTACGGGATTCGCACCCCCTCCCTATATTACATACGCCGCATCCCATAACTTGGGCTCAACGAAATCCCAGCTTCCTTAATTCTAGCGTCGTAAAGTGGGAGCTGATGATGAGGCCATAGCGCACATTGGGAGGCACTAATTAAATGGTGCGTCAATTTGTAGGCTTCTTAACGGCGTGGGATATGATGACAGCGGCACTATAGGTGGCTTATGGCCAATATACTTTCCTTACCTTGCCATCATTTATCATCATACAGCCCCATGCATTTATGTCACCGCACATATCAGAATGAGAGATCTATCAGAAATGCTGCTATGTTTAAGTCGAGTTGTCCACAACAGTTTCAACCGACTGAAACCTCTAAAATAAAGATTGTTTTTTTTTATTTTATATAATACATTTATTGAAATTAACTGTATGATATATACGTCAAGTAAATTTGGTTAGTGCATAAAACAAACGCATGGAAAACTACCCATTGGTATTACTCCATAAAATGTTGCAAATCAGAAGATATAGCGCCCATTTTCTTTTCATACACCGCTGAAGATTTTCAGCGATCAAAGAGAAAGCAAAAATAGTGATTTATAAGGAAAATGGAGTTTCTCATGAAAGATTGGTACCTGGTTCGGATCAAATCGAGAAGATATAGAACATTAACATCATCATCGATAAGTTTATTGGTAACAAAGTAATAAGCAATTAGGATTTTGGATTATAAAGATTGGATACTAGAAGAACTTGATGGTTTAGTAGATCACCAAAGCCCTGAAAGAACGTTCTGATAGGCCTTATGAATGCCATTTAAATGTACCTTTTATAGTTAACAATGGCAGACGATCTGTCTAGTAAGTGTTAAAGTAGCCGAAATCGGTGAAAATACAAAGAAATCTGAGAAATAATATCCCATTATATGTTATTCAATATGTTACATACATTTTTAATTTTAATTTTTAACAGAATTAAATTTCAAATATATATATAAAAAAAAAATAGTGTTCCAGTTTTCACCAAAAATACTCGTTTTAGGGTCTTCTGAGTCCTAATGACCAAGTATCACAAAATGGTCGGTGTATGTTGGTAAGTCTAACTCAAAAACAAAAAAATTATAAAGAAATAAAATTTCATATTTTTGAATCGTATATGTCTGAGATGTTAAAGCAACTTTTTCTGCAAAATCAGCAATTCAGAAAAGATACTTCATACTATTTATTGGGCACAGTTTTACGATTTTTTTTTCAAAAACGGTTATAACGATTTAGATTGAATTAGCTATATCTGTGTAATATTTAATGGAGGTTTGATATAATTTAGGATTCATTCTGAATTACAATAGTCCGACATGACTCAAATGCCGATATTTAAAATTTCTTTCCCGGAGGTACCTTTAATTTCCTAAATAGGAAAAATATAAAGTTTGATACACAAATTTGATTTATTTGGTAACCAATTAAAGGAGGAAAGATATATATATATATATAGTTTGCCGAGTATACAAAAAAAAATACAAAATAAATGATTATTGTTGTCAGATTGTTTAATCTGGAACACACTTTTCCACAATGTAATTCTTTTTTCACCTCTAACTTCATTCAAATAAAAAAAATCTAACCAGAGCGATCGGCGGAGAGCTTTTGAATAATTCCTGAAAGTTTAGGGCGGAACGGACAGGTTGACCAAATGAATGACTTTATATGACCCTTTATTACAGCAACTTTATGAGAAGGGCAAGAGACACGTTAACGACCAGTTCTTACAATGCAGAAAGGTTTTAGTATCCCATTCCACCTTTCTTCATTACCCTTTCAAATTTATGATCTTGCACTGTAAAATGGATATTATGTTCATTTCGCACATTCTTTGAATCATTGCAGTCTGTATCATTCTGATTTACGATAAAATATTTCCCTCTTGTGATTAAAGGTTCATAAGTACGTGGCCAATGTGCTCCTACAAATTCTACCACCACACAATTATAACACTAAAACCACAGGTTACACAATTGTATAGATACTTTAAAGAAAAGTTCAATATTGTCAAAATAATGTTATAAAAATGTGGTGAGCAACACATGTCATTTATTTACCTACGGTGTTAAAATCAATTTAAGAATTTTTGAATACATTTAGAGACGAAAATAAATCGTAAGGGAATTAATTACATTGAGATTTAATAGAAATATTTGTTTTATTAAATAATCTATTCTATTTTTCTCCACAAAAATCATTTAGTTTTATTGGCTTTTCAACACTCTTCAATAACTTTTGAAATTTTGTGTATAAGAAAACTAAAACTGCCAAAACGAATATTATGTATCATAATAGTACTTTTTATTCAAATTATATAAATTGAAATTCGACTGAGCAAATAATTTGTATATTATATCATAATAAATGTATATACTTTGTGAGGGGAGCGGCGTGGTCTAATTTATAAAGCACTAGTCTACTGTTCTCATCTTTCTGTCTGTTATATATATATATATATATATATATATATATATATATATATATATATATATATATATTTATATTATGGAAAAAACAGGTGGCTGGGCGTGATTTAGACCGAATCACCTCATTGCAGAAACAGAACGAATCTCTTATGTATTGAGCCTAAAACACTTCGTGAGTTCTAGAGATAGAGCTTTATATACATTTATATATAATGTGAACTATATTTTTGAATATTTTATATTTAATCTGGATTAAAATACATTTTTTTTTTTTTTTTTTTTTTACATTTTATTTTTTTTTTTTAGGGATTATAAGTTAAGAGTGTTACAAGTACAGTGCTAGAGTCTTAGTTTTGACTTTGTTCGTTTATAGGATTCAGTGGAAATGCTATAGTGCCTAATGATCCGGTTGACAAGTCCGCTTCAAAGTACCTAAGCTCAGCAGATACGAATGGCGAGTAAGTTAATCAAGCGTAGAGAGGTTTCGAGAAAACATTTGTCACCAGAGAGGACGTGGAAAGACAACTGTGCCCAATTAGGGGAGGGACAGAGCGGCTGGAGTAGGTACTCGACAGTGTCCCCTGCAGATGAAAGCCACTGTCGCAAACTTCACTTGGTAGTCGCTCAATTAGACAGCTCGCCATCCACATGAAAGGATAATTGCACTAGTCTTCTTAATTATCAGGCTCTTGTCAGTACTCTCTTTCATCCTCCTTTAAGAAGGGATATGTCGCATCAGCTTTAATAATAGATCCCTGTCATACCAAAAAAAAAATACTTGCACTATGATTGGATGCCGAAAATAAATAATATACGTAAATGATTTGAATAGAAATAAACAATTTGATACACCCCTTACAAGTTATTTTTCCCAATGAACCCCCATGTTAATCATTTAAGCAAACCAGTAACAATTATATATAATTATATTATAATTTGGTTTGTTTTGAAGAAATTGACACTTTGACTGCAGCAAGATTCTATTTTTTTATTTTTTATTTTTTTATTATTTTTTTTTTTTTTGTAAATTATGATTTTCATAATTTTAATTCTTCAAACAATATTAATCATATCAAAGCAGATTTTGATAATTGATCTTTTTAACAGTTAAATAAAGGAAAGTTATTGAATAAAATCTCTTATCGAAATCAACCGCGAGTTATAATTATAATTTCGATTAACTTTTTATTTTTTCCTCGTTTATTTCTTACATTACAAAAAATACAAAATATTAAAAAAAAACGAGTAATGAGTTAATGAGTAATATTACAATGTTTCGTAATTAAGACAATAATAATATTGCTAAATTAAAACATCTATACAATATTTATAAAATAACAAAAATATATATATACAATAGGGGTATTCACAACGTTTGCTATAGCATGCTATTTGTGTTATTTTGCTAAACCCGTCGAGTTTCTACAGTTATTTCCTGTATAAAATTGATGGGTTTAGCACAATAGCACAAATAGCATGCTATAGCAAACGTAGTGAGTACCCCTAATATAAAATCAATAGAATATGTACAAAGGATAGGAAATTTTAAATTTTGATAATCTTCATTGAGAAGTTTGAATTATAACGGTGTATGGTAGGTATATATATAAAACGTGGTAGTCATGCAATAAATTATTGATAACGTAAAGCTCTTTAATTTTTTTAATGTTTTTTTTCCTTTTGATAAGAAAAAATCTGGTGCGCTTAGTACACATCCCACACCTACTTCCATTCTTTCAATTAAGTTTTAAATAAACTTAAAGTTGAAGAAAAGAATTATATTTTTTCATGGAAACATTTAATATATATTAAATAATATAACAATATAAATTATAATTCACAATAGAAGTTTATAATCCTTTTCATCGCTTTTCAACCTAATACAACTTTGCCTGTAAAAAAAAGTTTGCTAAAATCTTTTTTCGTTCAGACTGTTGAAGATTTATATAAACGAGGAAATAAAATTAAACTGAAAAATATGTCTCCAGTTTTCTCCTGTGGCTAGTTAAGGCATTCTTTCATTTATTACATTCACCCATTTTTTCTAATGCTAACAAGCCGAAATAGATAGAATACTTTCAACCATCCAAATTAAATGAATTGGTCCTCGGGGGATCCAAAAACATTAGTTTGCGGTGAATTTTCGAATGGGAAATTTTTCATGATCGCAATATTTCTCCTTACTATATATTTCATATATAGGTAAGTGTGAAAGTAAAATGTGAATAATTTTTCAATCCTAATTGTTTTTTCACTCAATACTCTTCATACTTACATGATGAACTGGTAGTCATTGAATTAAGATGTTGTTGCAGAATGGTTTTAGGTTATTTATCTGAATATTATCCAGGTTTTGTGAACATAAAAATGGTAAATAATGGTAGAATTGTTAGCTACACAATGAATTATTACAAAATATGGCTAGGGGTAGCCGTCAAAGACTTGTAAAGTTTAAGGTAATTGCACTCTTTTCCATGTTTCTAACAAAATATGATGAGCTGCGTCGGATTTTGAATCCTTGATCAAAGTCTGATTTTATACATTATGGTGGTATATCTCCTAAGTATTTCGAAATAGAAGGCACCACCCTCCACGACAAAGGAGGAGAAGAGAAGCTGAGGACTTCGTCAATCCTGCCTCAATGGAAGAATCCAAGAACCCTCGAGAGCGGTCCAAATATAATTGGGTGGCTTCCCTGTCACAGGAGCCACTTTTTCTTCCCCAAGTCAATACTCCAGCTCCAGCTCCAGAAACCAGGCCTTAATGAAAAATCCCATTACCCCTCAACCAATCAGGGCGCGGATCGCATCCTCGATCGCTTATTACACCCACTTGACTCTCCCGTCTTCGGTTACTGTCATGATTAGTGCTCCTCTCCAAGCTCCACTGTCTCCTTGTCAGGATTACAAGAGTATCAGCATCATTTTTTGGCAATAGGTATTCAATTGTGACAAAGAAAGTTTATAATATTATTTTCATCATCATATCGCAGAAAGAAAAAAAAAAAAAAACGAAAATTTAATCATTCAGACTACAATACATGTAAACAAATTTCATCAAATTAACAATAAACAATAGCACACCCAGAAACGTAGGAATGTTTCACCGATTTCTGAAAATAATATAAAAAAATAACAAAACTACATCAAACAAATATATTAATTTAAATTTATTGTTATATTTTTAATGCATTTATAGTTTAAAACTGTAAAGAAATGTTTTTCTTTTATTAAGTAAATACATATTTTATATTACATAAAATACATATTAAATTTCATTTTAACCCTAAATAGTCAATAAATCCTCTTATAACATATTGTAAAATTACCACATATCCCTGGCCGAATGTAAAATTTCATTGTTCTTACTTAAAACTGAAAAAAAGTGTTCATGTCACCATGAAAAAAAAATCGGGTGCGCGCAACACACGACTTTCACTTACCTTCGTTATTGATATCAATTTGAGAATAATAAAACAAATTTAGAATCGAAAATAAATTATCAAAGAATTATTAGCATTGTATTTTAAAAGAAACATGTGTTTTATTAAATAACCTATTATATTAATATCTACGACAACCAGTTTATTTTATCGGCTTTTCATTATTCTCCGTTAAATTTTACAATAGTGTATATATATATATATATATATATATATATATATATATATATATTATATACGATCATATTTTTTCTAAAATCTTTAGCATTCCAACGGTATATTATACATGGATAAGTTAAAAAACAAAAAAATCCATTAAAAAAATATTTTTGCAGTTATCTCCTTTAGTTGGTTATCGAATTCGATCAACTTATATATTTACCTGTTTTGTAGATTTAATAATCAAATTATATGGTGAATTTCGTAAAAACTAGTAAATTAAAGATAATTTAGGGGAAGAAATTTTTAAATATCGCCATTTAAGTCCTGTCAGACTATTTCAATCAGAATGAAACCACTGGAGCGTCCGATGATGACAGTGCCATCCAGTGGCCAAGCGATGAAACAATTGCTTTTAAAAAAATATTTTTTCAGTTTTCTCCTTTAGTTGGGTATCGAATTCGTTCAATTTATCAATATACACATACACACACAACACACACACACACACACACACATATACATACCTGTTTTTTATCAATGGTAATAAGATAATATGGTTCATTTTATAGAATATACAAAATTAAAGGTACTTTAGAGGAAGAAAAATTAAATATCTGCATTTTAGCCCTATCAGACTATTTCAATCAGAATAAAACCTACATGATATTAAAGCTCATTAAATTTTATATCGATAGAGCGAGTTTAATCTAAATCAAAAGTTGTCTTAAATATAAAATTTAAGTTTCGAGCTGCTTTTCGTTTCCGTGTTTGACTTACTGTACACACACATACATTTGTTCCGCGACCTGGTCATTTGGACTCGGGGAACCCTTAAACGTGTATTGAAAACTGGAATTCGAAAATTTTTCTGATCAGAAACAGTAAAATTTTAAAATAACGTTTGTTTGCTTAATACGCATTTTTATTTATTTGCAGGAAAATTGTATAAAAATATTGTATAAAAAAAACTACAAAAAATAAATAAATAGATACGAAATAAAATATAAATAACTTAAATTAGAATAACAGTAGTATCTTACTAACGTACCAAATAACAAATTGAGTTTGCATCTCTTGTGGGTGTAACGTTTAAAGGAAGATTGAGTTGTTTCCGATTTCTTTTACTAAGGGGTTTTCATGAAATTGTTGTTTTGTTGAAGTAGGTAATAGTTTAGGAGAGGGCGAGTTTCTGTATTGTGGGGAGTTCTAGTTATTTAAGTATTGAGAAATATCATTTTCATAGGACTTTTGGTTTTCGCGCTGGGGTTACCACACACACGCACACACACCCAGATCTTTTTTCGGGACTTGGTTATTTAGACGCAGGGAACCCTAAAACGTGTATTTCCGTTGAAAACTGGAATTCGAAAATTTTCACGATCGTAATACTTTCCCTTACTACACATTTCATATATAGGTAAGTGAAAGTAAAAAGTGATCAAAATTACTTAAAAACTAAAAATAACAAGCACTGTGTGATTGCAACCATATGTACACAATAAAAAAAAACTTAACTTGAAATTTATAGACCATTAAACCAGGATAGTGAGCATATTAGCCCAGGACCCTTCTAATGAGAGTAGTTTCGATTCCTACCTGGAGCCCTCGAAATTATACTTGACACACCTACTATGATGGCTTGAGAAAGGGACAAAGCATTTATGAGAACCGTGGGAATAGTGTACATACAAAGATTGTGTTTTATGATCTGGTAATTAAGCTCTAGGCTATAGGCTATAGGCTAGTGAGTGAAAAAATATTACAAAAAATAAAAGACGAAATGATATCATTACAAATTCAACGGAATTTGGATGCGTTCAGTCAACTAAAGTAAACCATGGAAAAAGTAATTATGAATACCCTGCAAATTATTAAACAATGGTTTATTATATAAAAATAACTATATTATGATATAACAGTTTGTATAGTTCTTTATAGGCAATTAAATAATATCAAAAGCGATAAATTAATCAAAGGAAAATAGCCAATCACCACTCCTAATTTCAAAATCTATATCTCTGCTATTTCTTTTTTATTTTAATTTTAATGCTTCTTTTTTTATTATCTTGTAGGATATTTCGGTTACTTATAAATTCAAGTTCACTTAAAAGTTTTAAACGGCTGCAGTTTTGAAGCTGATATCAACGTCCAGATGTTAGGATTACCGTTGGATACCCTTATATTTTTGTGCCAAATTTCGAAAAAAAAAAAAAAAAAAAAAAAAAATCGTTGAGTAGTATCTGAGAAAATGCGCAGAAGGCTTACAGCGTAGTCTTTGGTGGACAGACGGATTATTATTATTATTTTATTTTATTTTTTTTTCTAGGTCTACCTATCTGGCAACGTCAGACCTCAATTTTAAGGGGAGGAGGATGACTTTGTTTTTTTTGGTCTATTACAAATTTTTATTATATAAAATAATAAACCAAAAAAACTTAAACAATTTTTGGTTAGTTAAATTATAATATTTTAAACTGTAGCCAATAAAGCATTAATTATAATAATAAGAAAATATTTATGCAGAGTTCTAACCACCCCCTTGAGCTGACAGACGTGAGCTGTGTAAATTAGTTACTAATTGGTTGGAGACTGATTATTACAGAGAAGTCAGTTGACAGGCCTGAGGAGCTATTAATGGGGAATCAATTCATTTTCCCTCCCCGCTACTAATCAAATGACAGTTAATTAGGCGATGCCTTGACAATTGTCTTAGCACCTGGGCCTATGTTGTCTCAGGCAGCCCTTCCCGTTGCCTTGTACCACCATCCCCTAAGTATCGGCAGTAGCCTGAGGGTTTGGAGGGGAATCAGGGTGCCCTTGATGTTTCGGAGTAGCAGATTCTCGCCAAATTATATATTTACGGTTTACTATTCCATTGGGGTTCAAAACAATTTACTAATTAAAAAGATACAATATGACAATCTCGAAAACTTATTACTTTTCGCAATCAGTTTGTTCCTTACTGATGGGATATATTTCTCCTTTCTCTTGGTGGCTTCAAAATTTTCTTCTCGAAATGACGTCACCTACACTAGTTTAGCATTAGGCTCATTAGTCCTAAATCTTACTAATATCATTTTTAATATTTTACTATTAATATCCTTAGTTAGTGAAGTGCTACCACTGGGTAGTTCTTTCTCAAGGCATTTTCTCCACACAGTTTATTAACTTATTTTATTTTATAATACAGTTGTAAAATTGTTACAATTAAAAAAAAAATATTAATATCCTCAAATATCGTTTTGTAGCTTTTTGTCGCCGTACATTAAATATTATATATTGTATAGGTGTTTATAAACCTTCTTATTTTTTTTTAAATTCTTTAAGAGAACAAATCATATGCAGTTTTGATGGATGATAGGAGTTAGTTAAAAATAGAATGAATTTAAATTAAAAGTCATTTTAATGAATGGGGGAAAATTACGATTTAATCCAACATAATAAAAATTATGTTGCAGGTAAAAATTAAATATTGATGATTAAATTACTTTCCAGTTGGCAACGCTGAGAGACCTGAAACTGTCGTGTAACATTCGCCTGTGTAACACTGAAGCCGTTATAGAGTGAAGGGTATTTTGTTCAGCACATAGTAAAGATACACAATGTTTTTAGAACAACGACTAGGCAAGGAGGTGAATGAAGCAACCACACGCTTAACCCCCGAACCTTTCCGCAATCTTTAGATACACGCTTGATAGAGGTTTAAGAAGCTGATTAGTTACTGAATGTAGAACCCAAGGCTGATATAACACAATAAAATCATCGCCTTCCCAATCAGACTCAACACACTAACACTGACTGGATATTGGTATCTTACATCCTACTCACTGATTAATAAATACATTTACACAGACACGCACACACACACACACACACACACATACATATATATATATATATATATATATATATATATATATATATATATATATATATATATTATATATATATATATATAAAGGACAAAACGTTACGAGTTTATGATTAAAATGACTTAATTATATTAATACACACCACCCTTAAAGGTTAAAACCAAAATTATCTTTTCGCTGAGCGCCTGACCTTATACAGCCATATTTCTTGATGAGTTCTTCCTCAACTCCATTGAGGTAGAAAATAAACAAAAACGTACCAATTATTCCTTTTGGTCATATCCTTTACTACTGGCGTCTCTCCTACCTCGTGAAAGGGCTGGGTTTCTTTTCTTTTTTTTTAACAATAAACAGCAAGAGATAATTTCAGGCCCATCTATTTTCATATATACAGATCAATTAGATGAAGATATGATCATAACATAATAATACAAAATAAAAGAAAATTCTATAACTAAAAGATTCAAGACAGTATATACAATGCAGGTAAAACATTAGGTACAGGCAAGCCCAAGCAACATACCGTTAAAGGAAAATGTTTATTTACAAAATAATGGCATGCATTTGAGCAACCCGGCAAGGTACAACTAATATCTAGGCACTATAGCCTTGGTTACAATATTTATATATGTGTTGTGTGTGTGTGTGTATGTGTGTGTGTGTGTGTCTGTGTCTGTGTCTGTGTATATTTTTAAGGTTGCTGGCTCAAACACCTGTTTTTTAGAAGATTCCGTATTGAATTTGTATTTCAATGTATTCTAGGAGTTTTTAAAATAAAAAAAATACAAATGAGGACCTATAAAAATATTTAGATACATCTGAGGTATGGTGTATTAAGGTTCTTTATCTAAATCTATTCAGTAACTTGTAATTGATATAGTCTGAATAAGTATTTATTGAAGTAAGGCAATAATAAAGTTGGAATGGAAACAGTTCAGAAAGTAATTTTGAATAAGAAGCAACGGAAGAACACAAAAGAGAGAAGGAATTGGAAATATGTTTCCTCTAATATTGTCCGGTAACTTTCGCCACTACGCCACATATTAATGTCATTTTTTGTTTGAGTTGTATCACTGGAACTTTTACAGTAGAAACTGGAGGGTATTCGTAAGTAAAGAAGAGTATGGATATTTCCTATAAATGCATCTGTAATTTTAAAATATTTTAATTAAGAAAATTATATTTTATTTACTTATTGTAATTATTATTACTCATATATTTGTATTATGTTCTATTTTTATATCAAAAGATAGGCTAATAATCCTGTAATAGGAGTCAACCGTACTTCCTTCACTATATGGTAAGTGGATTGTGAGGAAAAAAATATTAAGTACTCGTAAACCCTAACTATATATTGTTAGGTTTTGTTTTGATTTGGTATCTTAAAAAGTAATAGAGCTAAATAGGCTTATCCAACCTACGTTTTCAGCCGCAAAAATGACTTGAAATGTTTGTAACACTAAAAGTATTAGACATTTTTTTTTAATCTATAGTTTTGAATTCGTAAAGAGATAGAAAATAAGAGGTAAAAAAATGTTAAAATAAAAAAAAAAATCAGTTTCCTAAACTCTTTCAGGTAGACAAACGACTACGATACATTCTCTTTCTGTACATTTCATAGTTTTAAATGAAATTCAAGAAAATTATGGCATATGAATAGATACATTTTCAAGGAATCTTATTCTTTAAATGATTTATGTCTATGTTGAAAAGCTATTTTTTTTCAGTCACACTGAAACTCATTATCGCGACCGATTTTATAATTATAAGTATCTGTTCCTTCATTCAATTATCTCTTAACGCAATATGTTATGGCCTGATAAGTTTTTTTTTTTTTTTTTTTTTTTTTTTTTAATTGTTAAATCGAAATAAAAAATACGATTGTTTTTTGCATTTATGTTTATGTATATCTTTTATTTGCTTCAATTAATAGTAATTTTAAATAGAATTCAATGGGGCCACCCATAGCGTAGTGGTTAGCAACAGCTTTCTATGCCAAAGGTCGCGGGTTCAAAAACCCGCGGGTGGCCCTAGGATTTTTTAATGGGAGTAAAAAATCCTTAGTTATGCCGTTTTTCGGAGGGGACGTTAAAAAGTGGTCCCGAGCCTATGCGATGTCAGGTACTCGTTAAAGATCCCTATCCTAATAAAACCTGGATAGGCAAAATTTAGGACTCCCACTGTAGCATCGTCTGATTAGCCATAGCAGCATAAAAGTGACGTTAAAAAAACAACAAATATAATTCAAAATTTTTGCCACGGACGCGAAATAATTAGAAGACGATAGAAGAAAATCGGAATTCATTGTTTTATTGGAGCCTGATTCCTGGATGGTGTTGAGATAGCGTCTGAGCTATGAGGCTGTACCGTATATAGACCCAAATCTCATCTCTACGAACTCTAAACGTTTGTCAAACGAATTCGTTCACTAGCTGCGTTTTAAGTCTTCACATCGTTCTCCTTGGAACTTGGAAGAACATCCCTGCGGTTGATTTCTTGGGTTCTTAACCCCCAACTGGACTTCGTTTACGCTAATATAGCTGATCTTTAACCTTTCTAGTTGATCTAATTCATTTCTAATATTATTAGAACAGTAAATTAATTTAATTTCGTTTCCTATATTTTCTTACATCTATTCAAGTGTTTAATTAGGTTAATATTGTTTCTTATGTTTTCTATTATTATGCTTTTTATGATAGTTTAATAAATGTATTGTGATTTGTTTTTTTTTTACATTAATTGTTTTATTTTTATTTTTATTCCAAACAATTCAGCAGTTTACTTTAACCGAAAAACCCTGAGTTTGAGTTGTCAATTGGAAGTACTGTTCTTCCACGGATAGCTCAGCTTAAACATTATCAGATTGATTAAATAATTAATATATTTAAGCTGGGCATAGCAGGACGAAAAGGATGATGAGTTTAATGGATTCCTTTGTCAAGAGATGAAGGAGATGCAAAGACTACATTAGCAAGATGGCTGATCCCTGAGGGGGCAATAAGAATTATTAATATATGTTGAACGGCTTTGCCTCCTGCTTCCTCAACTTGATTAAGTCAGCTCCGAGGAAGGCGGATAATCGGATCTCCTCTAAGGCCCTCTAAGACCTGAGTTCAAGACTCAGGAGTCAGTCATTATCATTATTAGAATATTCGGACTTGCTTCTCTGTTGAAAGTGATAAATTCAAAAATTTGAGTTGAACATTATAGAATAGTTTGCAGCCAGTATATAGTGCCGTACTCCATTAAGATTGGTGGATCATAAAAGCATACATATAAGGCATCTCAAACCCAAATTAATAGATTTTTTTTCATTATAAACCTGAGGCAATCCTTTTGATTACAACCCTTCAAACCTGTAATACTTCAATAAGAGCGAGATCCAAAGGATTCCAAGCAGTCGTTTTGGCTTCGTTGCCATGGTTTTTCCCTTATTAAGGTTACCAATCTTATAGAGGGTCAGTTTGAAAGTTATAGAAAAAACGTAATTTTACCGAATTCAACAAATCAAAGAGATAGAACTATTTGCTTTGAATGTTTCTTGAATATGCGGTCCATATTTATTTTTGTTGAATTTTTTTGGCCACAGTGTGGCAGCGTCATTATCAAAAATACTTGTTTGTCAATAGAAAAAAAGGCAAACAGTAGAACTAATTTTAATAATAACAGTAAAATGATTTTAATGTAACTATTTTTCTGCGTGGTTTGATTATTAGTGCGTACTTAAAAACTTCCTTTGAAAAAGATTTAAAACTTAAAAAGATATTGATATATTAAAATTCATAAAGATGTATTAAAACTTATAAAGATATTAAAAAGAATTCACATACATCAGAAAGAAATCAGCAAATATACTTATAATTTCGCCTACCTGAAGTGCTACGTAATACTATGCATTTTACATATTTTAAAGATTATCTCAAATATCTAGATTTCGATAAGATTCAGCGTATAAATAAAAAAAAAAATGTGTTTTTATTTCATTTATGTTTCATTCTGATTGAAATAGCATGAAAAGGCTTAAATGCCGCCGATATTTTAAAATTCAAATTTCATATTATTAAAAAAAAAATTAAATTTCATGTTATGAAATAAAAAAATTTAAATAATTTCATAACCAACTAAATGAGAAACTGAGGAAATATTTTTCTAAGTTTGTATTTTTTCTACACAAACAAGAGACGGGTCATTCCATACGAATTTATCCAGAGACTTTAGGAGCTCAGATTTACATAAAATTGGGAATGATCTATCCTATACAATTGGGAATGATAATCTTATCTATCTATATGGGAAGGATCCGTTAAGATGATATACGAAAATTCAGTATTCTATTTTAACAATTTTTCAATTTAGAGCCACCTCAAACTTTGGCATAATTGTGTCTGGAAGCTAATATAATGTTACCTACTATAGAATATTTATTTTTTCTATTCACGTACCACCTTTGGTTCATAATTAATCTTTTCTTTAACTATTTGTTTTGCTTTACACTTTTTATATTATTATACATGATATTTTTTTCATAATTATTGGTGTATCATGGATTAGTTATTTATTTATTTCAGAAATAACCATAGTTTTCTTCATTCAATCTTAATTTTTCATGCTATTTGGTTGAAAACTAACAATAGTATGATTTCATTGCTAGTAAACCGGCATCACTGGGGACCGAGACTATGAAAACGCCAAAGTTTGGGTGGTTTTAAATTGAAAACTAGTGAAGTACGATTACTGATATTTTGTAAATCATCCTTACTATATAAAAGGATACACCGTTCCAAATTTCATGAAAATATGAGATCCTAAAATTTCTGGATGAACTAGCATGGAATAAATAACCTAGTAGTATTGTTATGGCATAATATACCATTGGAAAGTTTATGATTTTTGAAAAAAAGCTTCATCATAAATACAAATTTGCATAAGGTAATGTAGAGAGATAAAAAGCGGATAAATTATTTCATTTAAAATAAATATTACATTACTATTATCAGACCTATTTGTACATATAGAATCGAGCTTTGAGGCTCTACTAAACCATCAAACTCCTCCCTCATCCAATTCTTACAGTCCAAAATCCTCCGCAAATTCCCGAATGCCCTTATTTGGTCACAAATCAGCACCTCCATAATGACCTAAACATCCCATTTGTTGCAGACACACAAACCCACTTGTCCGTAATTTATTTTCCTTAGATATCCCTGATAACCCTCCGGGGCGATTGAAAAGAAGGTTGCCTTACGGGACCTACTGTCTTAAGATAGTGAAGTGAACTGGGTAGTTCTTTCCCTAGACATTTTCATGACTTTTCTTCGTACAGCATATTTACTCATTGTGTTTTTTTAATACAGTTGTAGATTACAATAAATATAATTTAAAAAAAAAAAAATATATTTCTATCAAAACTCGATGCAATTCATTATTATTATTATTATTTATTTTATTTTTACTGTAACTTCATTTCAAAGTTCTTAAATTGATTATAAAAACGGTGGCATATTGTGATTTTTGGTTAATTCGTTTCAGCAGTGGTAGTATTGAAATATAGTAGAAAGCTTTCTTATTTTGTTTTATTTCTCTTTTGTAATATGCTGAAAATAAATTCCTTGTACTCAATAGCATTAAGGTATTCTTTTTATTTCTCCTTGAGGTGAAAAGAAAGTCGATGATATAATTGGCTGAAGAAGAAGTCACAGATTTTTTTCCACCTACCTAAGCAGTAAAAGCGGTAGGTTTAGACCCATATGCCAGGTAATAGTCCATTTTGCTTGTTGAAAAAAAACAGGGTGGAAGACAAATTGAGAGGACCACCCAGGAGAAGCCACTGGAGGAACCTCATTGACCACCGCCCTGGATTGGTGCCACGCAAACAAGAGACTCCGACGACAGGTATTGGAATATGTTTACCTGGAGGGTGGTGATGTCTGACCTCGGTCCAGCAATACCGAGATTTATGCCAGGACCGGAGAAAATTTTGGTTTCCGCTTCGAGGACCGATGGACGGACGAGATAATTTAGCTTCTACCATTTCTAATTTTTTTTTTCTTTGTTGACAAAATAATTGGTGGTGCCCTACTGAACAGTTGGGCCCACGCTCTACTGTGTACATTATTCTTTGGGGCTATTGTGTACAAAACGTAGGTATACACAGGTCAACATCAGGGCAGATGTGTCTTCACGGATATAATTCACAATATTTATCTGGTTTGAAAATGCAAAGGCAATTTATTTTTTAAAAGGATTTTATAACATTTTGAAAAATCTGGTGCGCGCAACACACTTTCACTTACATCCAAAATTAAAATCGATTTAACAATTTTTAAATACAGTTAGAGATAAAACTAAGTAAAAGTAATAACAAACTGATTAAATTGAGTTTCAATGAAAACAAGTGTTTTATTAAATAATCTAGTATTATCTAAAACAATCACTTATTTTGATCGGTTTTTCATCACTCACCATCAACTTTTACAAGCTTATGTTTAAGACAATAAATGTTATAAACATGTTAGGTTTCCAAAGGTATATTATACGTGTACAAAACTGTTCTTAAGTTCAAAAACAAAAACTTGCATTAAAAAAAAAAAATTCTTGTTTGTCTTTAGTTGGATTTTGAATGCGTCCAATATATATATTTACACGTTTTTATCAATGCTAGTAACATGATAAAGGCAATTTTGTTGAATCTACAAAATACATTGAGTTACGAGAGAAAAACGTGTTTTTTTAAATAATCTATCATATTATTTTCGACAACAATTAGTTAATTTTATCGGCTTTTCATTATTAAAAACTAACTTTTACAGCTTTTTTTATATGACAATATTTTTCCAAAAATCTTCCTGCTTTCCTTGTATTATATATCTACATTACTGTCTTAATATTCAAAATCATAAACAATGTATACAAAAAATATATTTGCTAATTTTCTTTTAGTTTGATATCGAATTCGTTCAACTTATTACCTGTTTTCAATCATTCCTGAAATCGCGCTTTACTTATTCTAAAAAACTCTACTTACTGAATAGACTTATTGAATTGAATAACACTTTGATCATCGATGCATGCCATAGTATTTTTGAGACGAATATTAAAAAAATTGCTTTAGTAGTTTCGGAGAAATGTCGCGGAGGACTGATGGCGTACGGCGGACGGACTTTTTTTTTTATTCGTTATTCGGATTCTTCGTATCTTGAAACGTAAGCCCTCAAATTTTGGGGGGAGGCGAATTTTTTTTGGACGATTACAAAGGTTTATTATTGAAAATATTAAATCAATAAATATTACCTAATTAATACCGTAAAATGGGGTGAATGGGAACAAAACTTCAATATTATTTCAAAGTTGCATGAAAGCCACTTCCTTTAATTAATGATGTTTTTATTGGTTGGCCACTCTGTAAATAATTCGATTATATGGTTTGGTTTCTTTGATAGTATTTTGGACTTATCAGTTCAACCTTTGAAAAAATTATACTATTTTCTACGATTTTTTTCTCTCCCACCAACTTTACCTGTAAGTATAAAACTGTTATTTATAGTTTACTCTTCTACAAGTTGTCTTCTTGCATAAAAACCCTTGCTCAATATATTATTTCCAACAGTTTCTTAGCAACAGATTTTTTAGGTTATAGCATCCACATTTTCTGGAGTGTGAGGTGAATGGCAACACAGCTGTTTTCTGTCAGAAGACCCATTAGATGAATATTCTTCGCAGGACAGTGATGCTGAGTTGATGTTGTCATGGACATCTGAAGATGAACCTGGATTTGAATCATTATTCACAAATTATGAAATTTCAGTGGTTATACTTTTTACTCATTTAGTATTTGGAAAAACCCTGAGAATTTTTGGATAAATGTTTGTAAGGTTTTAGAACCTGATGGAGGATACATCGGTTCGTTTTGCAAAAGAATCAAGGAAAGTTATAGGTTTGTCCCAACTCAAGAGGAAGCTTATTTTAGCATTAGTGAAGTTACATTGAAGTTGAAAGAGTGAATCAGATCTTCTAAATCTGCAAGATTCTTGGGTTCTGGTTCATTTATCAACGATCTAAGTGCATACATCATTTACTGACATTTCGTCTTCTTCCTACAGAAGCGTGATGCTTTAGAACTTTTTTAGAATATAAGTAAATAAAGTGACCTAATTTTTATTTTTAAAAGATTTTATATAGAAAAAGTAATTTAATAAGCATTTTAAAATGTTCTCATTCACCCCACATGTTGTAAATTGGAAAAAAATTACATTTTTAATGTCGTTCCTATTCACTCATACTGTAGGGGCACATCCAGTAAATATGTAATAGAAGGGATGTGGACCTAAGATTTGATATATTGTTCAATTAATTGAGATAAAAGATAAATTTGTTATATTGCTCAAGATACCATAGAGTGTTCCTACTTACCAAATTTTACAGTACTAATTAAATATTTATTTATTAATTACTAAAACTATAGTATACTATGAGTGACCCATTCGTATTAATCTTATTCTCTTCATAGGGAAACTTAACCAATGTACTCATTAATAAATCGAAAGTCTTGAATATAGAACACTGTTAGAGCAATTTAAATTCGAACGCCCACATGAGCCTGCTCCATTCTAATTGTCCCAGCATTCTAATGCAATACTTCAAATTATTAGCTCATTATCATAAGCAGACAATTCATTTGAAAGGACTGCGTGGGCTGGGCCCCAATTTGACTTTTCTAAGTTCACGTCATTAGTTCTAATTCTCTTCCATTTAAACCTACTATTACAGGTGTCTTTGCAAGTTCCGTTTCAGGTTCGGAATTATACTGGCAAAATTAACTTTAAACGCTTACCAAAATAAGACCAGGTTTAAGAAACAGTACACTGTTGGAGGTAAAGTCTTTTTTAGATATCTCATTACCATAATCATATGAAGAATCGTTCGGATTTAAACAATGGATCCAATTTAAATATTTTACCAAACCAAGTAAACCCGGATATTTTAGCAAACACTGGAGCGGGCGTTTTAAGGGTTGAAACAAAGTTAATGTTTTTCTTACGTTGACAGCATCGTTTCTGTTCTTTTATTCGATAGTTACGAGTTATAAGCCTGATATTCGATTTTCTGCCGGTTTCTCTGTTCTGATTTCGGAAAAAATCTAGTATTCCAATTTTTAGCTCCTTCATTCTTTGAATTGTAATTGTTATTATGTTAAGAACATAACCGAAAACTTAAAAACCCGAAGCCGCATTTTCAGGGTCAATATTGAAAGTTGACAGTAGTAGAATTTCGATCACGACGTCAGTTTGATAAAAAGATTGCCAATCAAGAATTGAACCTCCTATATAGACGTTATGTTTAATTGTTATGAAAATTGTTCTAAAGTATATAGATTAGAAATATAACAATATATATATATTTTATCAGAGTGAGAAAAATATGCTATCAAATGTTCACGAATTAAAAACTACATTTTTTTTAACCACCCTATAATATTAAATTTTTGTTTATAAATATAGTATTATTTTCCTTGAAGAATATTAATTTATTAAATATTAAAGATTGGATCAGGCGGCGGTGTATAACATGGAGGATTTCTTCACAGAATTTAAAAAAATGTATTCTTTTGGTAAAATACCAAAAATTCTAACATGGAATAATAGTGTAAAATAAAAACAGGCGAAGGAACAAAAAAATTGAAATATATATATATATATAATTGTTTAATTAGTTCTCGACTGTTGATAATTTAAGATTTCTAATGTTCTTAGGTTTCAGTCAAGAAATAAGCAATTTTCTATATACAACGTTTCAAGAATTTATTGTTATCATATTCATGCCTTAACAGTAGAATAACAAAAATAGAACATTGATATTTTTATAAAATAATTAATAGATGATGTTATTGTTAGAAAGACAGAAAAGAATATTGAACAATGAATAGATATACAGTAGTTAAATAGATATTTCAATTTGAATTTACATTAAAGATATTATTAGAAATTTACTTACAATTTGAGATAAAATAGTGTCTTACATAGACATATGTGTATACGATAAACTTGGAAAGAACACTGAAGTAAAGATGCTAAGGAATAGTTCAGGTATGAAGGATTTTCCAATTCTTAATTCCTTCTGAAGACAAATGCTGAAAGTCTCATTTCGGAACATCTTCACAATATTTAAGAAAGAGAGAGTATCAATACAAATATAGCTTTACTTCAATTATACATTGATACAAAAAACCCTAATAAACCAGATCAAACTGCCCTCAACACTCATTTCAGAAAAACGGGACATAATTCAAATTTCATTTACCCAAAATTATACATTATGAAAAAAAAAAAACAGCTTCAAACGAAATTTTAAAGAAATGATTACCATAGAAAAATATAAAAATCGCGCCATGAATAAAAAATCTGATGTCCAAAACCTTAATGCTTGCTACTCATATTTAATAAACACATTAAAAATTCAGTTGTTATACACACACATTTAGATGTTCCGAAATAAGACTTTCAGCTTTAATTACGGTATAAAAATATTTGATCAGTATAATAATAATAATAATAGGCTTACCGAACCCGAAGGTTCGATGCCGATACCACCAAACTTCGCTTGCATAGACACGTCCAATGTTCACCGGTCAAGCCCAAGCCCCCGAGATCAGCCTTAATGCAATCCTCCCATCGACGCCTCGGCCTACCTTTCGGACGCCTACCAGTCGGTTCAGCGAATACCAACTTTCTCGTAATCCGTTCCTCACTAAGCCCAACAACTTTACGCGCCCATTTGAGTCTCCGCGATGCTATCAACTCAATTATATTCACAGGGTACAAACTCCGCAATTCCGCGTTATGCAACCTTCTAAACTCCCCAGTGGCCTCATCTCTCTTTGGACCAAATATTTTACGCAATACCTTATTTTCGAAAACCTTAAGCCGCTGTTCATCCTTTAAAGTAAGCGGCCACGTTTCACATCCGTAAAGAACCGTTGGAAGAATAATAGTTTTATAAATTCTAATCTTTAAGTTTTTAGATAGAAGCCGCGAACTAAGTAACTTAGCAACTGAATAATAACACGCATTTCCCACCTTTAACCGGGACTTTATTTCTTCCTGGATTTCATTTTTTCTAGTTATAATTGAACCTAAATACTTGAATTTCTCTACGTGTTTCAAAGTATGACCTGATACATCAATATCACCAAGATCGACACCGTTTCTGCTACTAATCATATACTTCGTCTTATCGGTATTTAATTCGAGTCCTATTTCTTTACCGGTTTTTATTAACACACTTGTATTTAGTTGTATGGTTTCCGTGTCTTCACCTAGCAGTACCAGATCATCGGCATACCCCAAAACCGGAATCTTGTCACCCATATTTAAGCCTTTCTCGGTACACATCACCTTTTCTATGACATATTCTAAAGCTATATTAAATAACACAGGTGAAAGGGAGTCACCCTGTTTCAAACCCGATCGCACCTCAAATCTCTCGGAGTAATTATGACCGATTCTAACTTTATGGAATGTTTCCGACAAACACATCTCTACTAGGTTTACTAACTTTCTAGGTATTCCCTGTTCAATCATGATGTTATATAGCTTCTGACGGTCTATTGAATCATAAGCCTTTTTAAAATCGATATAAAGTTGATGGACTACACCGTTGTATTCCAATTTTTTCTCTAATATTTGACGTAAGGAAAATATTTGGTCAATAGTCGAGCGATTCCGCCTAAAACCACATTGGTAATCTCCGATAATTTCCTCAGCGTATTCCGTTATTCGACTAGTTAGAATTGACGAGAATATTTTATAGCATACTGGGAGAAGAGAGATCCCACGATAGTTGTTACAATCCGACCTCGGTCCTTTTTTGTGAATCGGAATAAGTATTGATTCTTTCCATTCTTCGGGCATTTTTTCAGTTTCCCAGATCTTTTTAACTAAAAAATGTATTTTGGAAACGCCCGCTTCTCCACACGCCTTGATTAATTCACTCGTGATATTATCATTTCCTGCGGCCTTATAACGTTTTAATTTTCCTATCGCCATTTGGACTTCCTCTTTACTCGGTGCGTCTATCCATGGTTCAGCGCTCTGATATTCAGAGAGAGGAGATTGATTATTATTTTCCTTAGGAGATTGATTATTATTGGAAATATTTGATCAGTACCATGACTTATTTTTTTTTTAGTAATATTGATACTAATTGTCAATTCTTCGAAAGTTTAAAAATAAAATGCACTTCAATAAGTAAAATAATAATCCTATTTCGCTCAGCGGACTCTCGGGCAATAAAATGGAGAATCAGAAAAATTAAATTGTCATTTAATCTAGCTGTATAAATTCGTCGGATTAAAAAAAAAAAAAAAAAAAAAAAGGAATAAAGTAATTTTTAAAATTCATCGAAAATATTTTTTCAAATAATATCTCTTGAAATATATTCTGGAATAATAATCTGATCGTTATGGTCAATTAAACGGAAGTGATTGTTCTAAAGCTGTTTAGTATTCATTTCATCGTTTATCTAATACCCCTTAACCGGGAATTTATTGCGATAGCTGGATTAGCTGATGCGCAAAAGTAAATAAAATAAAAATTGCAAATCTGCAACGGTAGATATTAAACCGCCGGGCGAGAGCCTACTTTATGAGGGTGCATAGATAGGGCTGAATAAGAGGAGATGTACAATAAATAAGGATAAGCCTAGGTATTTCAATTAGGAGCAAGTGTTTGGCCGGATTCAATATAGGAGCAGATTTGCATCGGATCTTGGGTCAATAGCTAATCAGATCTCTATGTAAATGTAGCCTGGCCCCGCATGGATTACGTCGGACCCGCTGGCAGGCCCTCTACTATACATACTCCAAGCTGTACATGCTCCACACTATACCTAATCCATACTATACATACACCATGCTCCATATCCTATCCATCCAAACTGTCACCTCTCCTCCCCCTTCTGTCTCATGGTAATTGTCGGTCTGCCTCATCGGCTTTTCCTTGTGGTTTATGGGTTGATAGGAGTATTGTCGGCGTTCCTTCATTCTATTAATTAAGAAGCTTGTTGGGGCAAGGGGCTTTTCTAAATTGAAAAATAAACCTTTCCCCGTAAGACCGTTGTGTAGTTAGAATAAGAGAGGTGAGAAAGATAAAAACTTCAGTGAAGTATAACTTTGTTTACAAACAATTTGACAAAAAATAGCAGTGATAAATAGTGAACAGTTTATAATAGTGAACATTTATTTAAAAGTGACAGGAATTTACACGTAAGTGCATATTTACTACTATAACAAAATTTATACTACCAAAATAAGATCTCTTTGAGACCTCAGTTTTACCCATAAAGAAACTATCTTTAACAAGAGAGTCCCTTACAAAGCTCAAAATGTCAACAATAGAGAACAATAATACCACTGGAAACCAAAAATCCTTTGCTAATGTCACCAGATCTCAGAACCAACAAACAACCCAAAATATACCCAAAAAAGAACAGGGAATCTTACTTCCTTCAGTGAGTGGCATCCCTATTATCAAATACATAATAGCTATTGGTGAAATTATAGGCTCCAAAAATATCAGTTTTGCTAACAGAATTTCAAACAATCGGGTTGCTATCTTCCTAGACAGTAAAAATTCCGTTGAAAAACTGACAACTAACCACAAAGAAATTGTAATAGACGGGAACAAAATACCAATTAAAAAACTTGTCAACCCATCTAAGAGAATAATAATTACTAACGCACCCCCATATTTACCACATGGCAAAATCGAGGCAAAACTAACAGATCTGAACATAAAGCTTTTGTCGAATATCAATTATCTCAAAGCTGGGATAAAATTACCCGGATACGAACTTTCATTCAGAAGACATGTTTTTATCCAGCCCGACGAGTCAAGCGAATTACCAGAAAGCTTTTTAGTGGAATTTGAGGGCGACAATTACAGACTATATATAGGAGAAGACGAAATCCGATGCTATATATGCTCTGAAACAGGACATATTAGCACCAAATGCAAACTAAATCCTGACTTAAAAACCTTAACAACAGAACCGCAAGAAAAACTCGAAAAATTAAACACACAGAAAAAACTATAAAATCCTTCTCTGGACACTCCACTAAATGAACAACCAAAAAGTGAAAATATCCAAAATAATATAAATTCGATCAATAACCTCATTGAAACAAAACCAGAAGTCTTACAAAAAAACGGAAACGAATACCTTACAGATAATCCACCAACGGAAGAAAATAGCAAAGCTGATTTATTTTCAGTATTACCGGAAACCAGATTCGAATCACCTACCGACTCTGAACCAGAAACGACAAATAATAAACCGCAAACGAAAACAAATAAAAAGAAACAAATAATACCCAAGAGCAATTCTCGTCGGTCAAAACGTTCATTTAAGATAACACTGATAAATATCCAATAAACTTTGAAGCCTTTTGCCTGTTGCTGGATATGACAAGGACGGAAAATAATCCTATTAATACAATTAAACAGTTTACCCCTAATGTAAGCGGTGTATTTGAAATGATAGCCGACATACAGAAAAATATAACTGGACGCACAACAAAATCAAGATGCACCAGGTTACTGAATAAATTAAAAAATAGCCTAGATGAAAAACTAAGCAATTGAACAAAACGACAGTTAGTATACATTTATAATTAAATAAAATGGCCAAAATTATACAATGGAACTGTAACGGTTTGATAAAACACAAAGACCTTTTTAACCTACTATTAACTAGACATAAACCCATCTGTGCTTGCATTCAGGAAACACATTTACTCCAAAAACACTCTTGTAACATAAAAAACTATAAAATAGTGAGGAAAGATAGAAATTCAACTATAGCTTGGGGTGGAGTTTCTATACTGATCAAAGAAGGACTCTTCTTTGAAGAAATAAAACTGCATACAGATTTTGAAGTAGTGGCCGTCAAAATCTACTTACCTAATCCAATCACCGTTTGCAGCATATATATACCACAGTGGAAAAAGTTTTCGGTTGAAGATATGTACTACTTTACTAGCCAACTTCCTAAACCATATTACATTTTAGGGGACTTGAACGGACACCATCCTCTTTGGGGCTCCGATTAAACAGATAGCAGGGGAAATATCCTTATCAAGTTTTTAGAAACAGACAAAAGTACAGCTTTATTAAACGATGGTACAAAAACCCACATGAATTTTAGTACGAACACTCAGTCTGCCCCAGATCTCAGCTTGTGCGACCAACACCTCTTACCTACAACGAACAGGAGTATTAGATGAACTCTTTGGAAGCGACCACTTTCCGATTCTATTAGAAATTCCAGAAAACCGACCAAAAATACATTACAGTTACCGTTGGAAGTATAACTTAGCTGACTGGGAACTTTATGGGAAATATATCAATGAGAAAATAAACGGTTTAAATACCCCCGAACCCGTAGACATCAATAAACAGCTAGAAATATTTAATCAGATACTACTTCAAGCAGCAACTCTAAACATACCGAAAACCAAAAAGGAATTTTCCCGTGTCCGGGTCCCATGGTGGAATATCGAGTGCAGTAATGCTATTAGAGCAAAAAAGAGAGCGTTAAATAGATACAAAAAATCACAATTACCATGTGATTTAATGTAATTCAAAAAACTACGTACATATGCTAACAAAACAATTAAACAGAGAAAAAAAGAATGTTGGCAAGATTATGTGGCTTCCATAAACAGTTCCACAACTTCTCAACAAATATGGTCGAAAATAAGAGCAATAAAAGGTCATAAAAATAATTATACGTTATCAGGCTTAAAAACACAAACAGGAGTGGTCTGCGATAAACATGAGATGGCAAATGAACTAGGGTCTTACTTCCAAAACGTCTCTGCCACTGAAAATTACGACCAGAACTTTATTAATTACAAGGATTCCATTGAAAAACAACCTCTCAAAATCAAACACCAAGATACAGAAGGCTACAACGAACCATTTACTATTGAAGAACTTAATAATGTCCTGAAAAACTGCAAACCTAAGTCAACTCCAGGCCCCGATCAAATACCTTACTTATTTCTGAAAAAACTCTCTACTGAGGCAAAGAACTATCTATTAAAACTATACAATAACATATGGATTGAAGGAAATCTGCCTAACCTATGGACCAAGGCAATAATCATTCCCATCCCCAAGACAAAAGATTCTACGAACCCTGATTGCTTTCGTCCAGTGTCACTCACATGCTGTTCCTCAAAAATAATGGAGAAGATGGTAAACCAACGTCTAACAGACACTCTGTCAAAAAGAAATCTGATCGTTAAAGAACAATGCGGATTTCGTAAGAATCGTTCCACTTTAGACCACCTTATTAAGTTGGAAGCCGAAATCCATGCAACTTTTCTTTCGAAAGAACACTTAGTCGCTGTATTTTTTGACATGCAAAAAGCTTACGACAGAGTATGGAGGAGAGCAATTATGGACAAACTCTTGGAATGGGGTATTACAGGAAGAATATTGAGATTTGTAAAAAACTTTCTGCAAAAAAGAACTTTTCAAGTTAAAATCGGTGATGAGTTGTCAAAGACATTTACTCAAGAAAATGGGATACCGCAGGGATCAGTCCTAAGCGCTACTCTTTTCCTAATAGCAATAAATGATATAGTAAACTATGTTCAACACCCAGCCATCTGTACATTATTTGCTGATGACTTCACAATAATGATAAAAAACAAATCTCTAGCATTTATAGAATAGAAAATGCAAAATATTCTTAAAAACCTGGAGCATTTTTCCTCAACTTCTGGTTTTTGTTTTTCAACTACGAAAACCAAATGTGTTCATTTCTGCAGGAAAATAAATGTACAGTAAATCCTGTACTAAAACTTAAAGGAGAAATATTACCGTTTGTTGAAAACGCACGTTTTCTAGGGTTGTGGATGGACAGACGGCTAAGATGGACCTATCATATAAAAAGACTAAGGACAGAGTGCTTAAAATTACTAAATATTCTCAGAGCTGTTTCAGGAATGAACTGGGGAGCTAATAGAAAAACACTTTTTACTCTTTACAGAACTCTGATCAAGAGTAAACTAGAATATGGATGCGCTGTCTACAACTCTGCCTCTGAAAGAACTCTCAACCAATTAAATACTGTACACAACGCAGCAATTAGAATATGTACTGGAGCCTTCAGATCTTCCCCCGTTGAGAGCTTATAAGTGGAAAGTGGAGAACCAAGTTTAAAACTAAGAAGAACTTATCTCACCCTTTCCTACATCTCTTCAGTTGTTTCTAGACCGGAACACCCAAATCATGATATGCTAATCAACATTGATACACAAAATGAGAATAATTTAACAGGCATTGCATAAAGAGCTCAAAACCTTCTACAACTTCTTAACTTAAAAATAAATAACATAATAACAATAGACGACACATTTTCCCTCAATGGAAGAAAACATTCTTAAAAATAGACACGTAGCTTGCTAAAGAAATAAAAGTCGGAGAAAATTCATTTGTAAAAAAATGCCTCTTTGCAGAGTTAACACAAAAGTACCCTGGCTACACAACACTGTATACCAATGCATCAAAAACTGACAGTGAGGTAGGCTGTGCAGCAGTTCTTAAGGATGACTGCATCAAGTTCAACTTGCCGCCCATGAACAGCGTCTTCACAGGCGAACTCTTCGCCATGTACCAAGGTTTGCTTCTCATCAAAACACATAACATAAAACATGCTCTACTAGCCACTGACTCCCTTAGCTCACTCAAGACCATAGCCAATGGAACCTCCGAAAATGCAATAGTACGGAAAATACACAACTGTATATGGGAAACACTAGAAAAACAAACTATTGACATTGTGCTAGCCTGGGTACCCTCGCACTGTGGTATCCCTGGAAATGAAGCAGCCGACAGGGCAGCAAACCTTGCCAGAACGACAACGAATGATACCACTATAGTGGATCAAACGACCGTAGGAGACTGGAGACACTGGTGCAAAAAAGCCTTAAAAGAACACTGGCAACAAACATGGAACCAAACTCCCAGCAAGCTCCAAGAAATTAAACAAGACACTCTTCCATGGAAGACCTCTTCCAGACAGTCTCGCTCTGAAGAGGTTATCTTAACAAGACTGCGAATTGGACACTCGGCATTCACCCACGGATACCTTATGAGAGGCCTAGAACCACCGATTTGCGAAACATGTAAAACACCTCTGACCATAAAACACATTGTAACCTCATGCAAGATATACACTAACATCAGAACAAAACACGATATACCCCTCTCTATGACCGAAGCACTCGCTGACGATGAAGAAAAAATAACAAAATATATCAAGTTCATAAAAGCTATAAAAATGAACCATCTTATATAAATATTTGTAATGTAATATTAATGTAAATATTGTAAAATTGTAACAGACTGTAAATGTAAGAATCTGTAAATAATTTATGTTATAAAGTAATGTCCGTATATAATGTAATGTAATATATAAAATTTAAGCCGCTAATGACCCGCTTGGGTAGATGCGGAATATTATAAAATAAATAAATAAAATAAAAAGATAAAAACTTATCACCTGGATGCTTCCTTCACTTCGGCCTCACGAGATATACTTGATTTCTTGAAGAAAAAGAGTTATAAATCTGCACGTCATAGATTTATAACTCTTTTTCTCTTACTGTTAAAAGTATTTTTTAACTTTATTTTTATAGCCTCACAACTTTGTTTTTTTTCATACTGTAAAAATTAACACACCTTTTATTAAAATTTCTTTTCCCACTTTTTTTTTAAATATTATTATATTTATCAATTGTAATGACTACTATTTCGTAATCTTCAGTATAATTTATTATTCTTATCTTTTTTTTTTATATTGTATTTCACTACTGGTTATCTTTGTTTTGTTTTTTTCTTGCTTATAGCCCTGAAAAATGCCTATAATTTGGTTTGAAACGTCGGCACCAATAAATTTAGTTATACATAATTGTGTGTTATATTGACTGCACCCTGAACCAACTTCTCTCATAAAAAATCCTTAGTTATACCGTCCTTCGGAGGGGACGTTAAAAGGGAGTCCCGAGACTGTGGGATGTCAGGTACTCTATAAAGATCCCTATCCTAATTAAACCTGGATAGGAAAATTTAGGGCTCCCACTGTAGCATTGTGTGATTAGCCACAGCAGCATAAACTTACATTAAATAAATAAACAAACAACAAATTGAAATATTGACAAACGTTACGAACTTATTTCACAACCCAAAAAATTAATATATAGGTAAGTGAAAGTAAAAATTATGCCTTCTCTTCTTTTGCTGATTTTATGAACTCTTGCAAACCATCGCTCTCATGAGTTTTCACACACCTCTCCTCTCTCCAAGTAGCGCGGCCTCTAAGCTTTTCTTAAGGTACTATTCAATGCTGTTTTGGGTCGGCCACATTGCCCCATTGCCTAAAAGGTGCATTTTAAACAAACATGCCTATCATAAATTTAGCTGGAAGCAAGACGATTTTAGCTCGTTATTCCCACGACCCTGCAAAACTTTTACCCTTTGAAGCAGTAAGGTCACACCGACTCCTTATTAGAGGATTCCTCCATGAGCGGAAGAGTCTTTGAAGGAGCCACCCCCCGCTGCTGGAGTGTCGGCACTCTGGAAGCTCCGGGCTCGGCAGAGGATGCCGCGACGGTTTTACGACACGGTGGACCCAGGGGATGAAGACTTGTTGGCCTACCTGACCCTTGGGGTTCGCCGACAGCTGCTTGGAACAATGTCTTCCATAGGGTCATCTCTTTGTGTGTGGCCTAGCTTTCGGTGACATTTTGTCAGTTATTTCTCATTTACCGTGACCTCTTTTGTGGAAGCCAGGTCAAGATGCTAAAAGCAACTATAGATCGCTCTTCCCAGAAATATTTTGAAAATATTGTGATTCCCGTTTCACACCCGAAGGAGCATTAAACAATAAAGAGCCAATGAACTATATAACTTTATATCTCGTCTTAGATTATTTATCATAATTATTAAATGAATAACTCACAACCTGGGCATAGCTCAAAAATACTGTATATTTAAGTAAGGTGACCAATTGCGCCACTGTGGTAACTAGCTAATGTATAAAATCTAATGCGAGCAAAATTTACATGTAAGATGGAATATTAGGAATGCATCGTAAAAAAATTCAGGTTAACTCATAAAGAACACATTTTAGAAAATAAAAAAACTATTGGAATATTTAAAAAATCTGGTGCGGGCAACACACGTATTTCGCTTATCTCGACTGTTAAAATAAATTTAAAAGCTATTCAATATACTTCAATTTGATCAAATATGGGTTTATTATAACTTTTTCGTATTTATTCGATACCAGGCTAGGTGGCTGCGTCCCCAAAGGTTCGTTACCGATTATACTATTAATTTTGACCGCGCTCGCTCAAGAATAGGTTTATTTTGACTTTTTCGTATTTATTCGATACCAGGCTAGGTGGCAGCGTCCCCAAAGGTTCCTTACCGATTATACTATTAATTTTAATCGCGTTCGCTCAAGAATAGGTTTATTTTAACTTTTTCGTATTTATTCGATACCAGGCTAGGTGGCTGCGTCCCCAAAGGTTCCTTACCGATTATACTATTAATTTTAATCGCGCTCGCTCAAGAATAGGTTTATTTTAACTTTTTCGTATTTATTCGATATCAGGCTAGGTGGCTGCGTCCCCAAAGGTTCGTTACCGATTATACTATTAATTTTGATCGCGCTCGCTCAAGAATTGGTTTATTTTAACTTTTTCGTATTTATTCGATACCAGGCTAGGTAGCAGCGTCCCCAAAGGTTCGTTACCGATTATACTATTAATTTTAATCGCGCTCGCTCAAGAATAGGTTTATTTAAATAATAAATAAACGTTTTATTGATTTTACGTGTGTCTTCAAAAACATTTATTTGTTTTAATTTTTTTGTTTTTTTTTTAATGTTAATTTGTTATATGTGTATATGTGTTTTAGAGGGTTTGGTAAGTGAATGTGTTATAGTTTTATTAGTCAGTTGGTCTAGTGTATGTTTAAGTTTTTTTTTAATTTTTTATTTATCGGTATAATATAGTTATATTTTTGGTTAGTATGTTAGTGATTGATAATAATCAGTTTAACATCAGAATTTTTATTGATAACAAATTTTCAAACACAATCTACTCTACAGCAACTCACTGAAATCAATTATACCAATAACCAAATCCTTTAAAAAGTAAATATATTTCCTCTAAATATAAACTTCTACTTAAGCGAGCGCGATTAAAATTAATAGGATAATCGGTAACAAACCCTTGGCAACGAAGCTAACTAGCCTGGTATTGAATAAATACGAACAAGTTAAAATAAACCTATTCTTGAGCGAGCGCGATCAAAATTAATAGTATAATCGGTAACGAACCTTTGGGGACGCTGCCACCTAGCCTAATATCGAATAAATACGAAAAGGTTAAGAAAAACCTATTCTTGAACGAGCGCGATTAAAATTAATAGTATAATCGGTAACGAACCTTTGGGGACGCTGCCACCTAGCCTGGTATCGAATAAATACGAAAAAGTCAAAATAAACCTATTCTTGAGCGAGCGCAATCAAAATTAATAGTATAATCGGTAACGAACCTTTGGGGACGCTGCTAATTAGCCTGGTTTTGAATAAATACGAACAAGTTAAAATAAACCTATTCTTGAGCGAGCGCGATCAAAATTAATAGTATAATCGGTAACGAATCTTTGGAGACGCAGCCATCTAGCCTAAAATGAAAAATATTTAAAAAAAAGATGGCTTAAAGAAATCATTAATATAAATTAACTTAATAGATGTATTTAATATACTCTATTCTGGCCACGTCATACAAAAAAGTAATCAAGTAGTCAAAAGTACGAACATTTTTATTACGGAGGAAAATAGAAAGTAATCAGGAGGAAAGCTGAGTAGATTTTGTAATCAGCAGCGAGCGTCATTTGATTACAGTAATCAGTACTCAAATTTTTTGAGTATTTGCCCATCACTAGGTATAACGCAGCCCTTCCGGTCAGTCGATTTTAGTGAAAAAAGTGCTGCAACTCGTATAGTTGTCTTAAATATAAAATTTAAAATTTCAGTTTCGTACAACTTTTCATTTCCGTGCTGGACTTACTACAATACACGAACACACAGAGACCTTTTTGCGGGACTTGGTCATTTGGACTCAGGAGATACTAAAACGTGTATTTCCGTTGAAAACAGGAATACGAAGATTTTCACAATCGCAATACTTCTTATTATTTATTTCATATATAGGTAAGTGGAAGTAATATGTCCAATAATCACTTAAATTTATGCCCTGTTCATCCCTTTATACTATCTTCCATAAATTTGTATGCAATATTTTTTTCTAAAGTCTCTACCACTCCAACGGTTTATACATGTATATTACTGTTCCTATATTAAATAAATTACATACACAAATATATTTGCTCATTTACCCCTCAGTTGGTTATCAAACACGTTCAACAAATATTTTAACACTTTTTTTTTTAATACAACAAGATGATAAGACTATTTTTTTTTTTTTTATCGACAAAATTAAAGATACTTTAGAGGAAATAAAATAATTAAAATATCACCGTTTGAGCCCTGACAGACTATTGTAATCTGAATGCACCCTACATGGTATAATACAAATGAACATTACATTTTACATCGATTTAAAGAATTTAATCAAAATCGTTTGAGCCGTTTTTGTTTGAAAGAATCAAAAAAAGATGACAAATCATGGTATAAAGTAGCACTTCCGTGTTATCTCAGCATATATGCTTAAACATATAAAATTTCAGTTCTATACAACTTATAGTTTTATTTTAAGTTTAAAATACTATGATGGCTCCTTAAAGATTAATTTCGCTACACATGGCTTTAACAAGTAAAGTTAAATATATATTCAGTATAACAATAGTAAAATTATATATACATTTACATTGTGGATAACATACTCGTACAGTAAAGCATAAGAATATAGATTAATAACAGTCATAGGTATATTATATTCCAAAATGAAATTTACTTATTTTCCATTTCAAGAGTTGAGATGCTAAAGTGTAGTAAAACAAAAATATCTGTTGCGGGCAACACACGACTTTCACTTACTCCATTATTAAATCAATGAAAGAATTTTCAAAAACAGTTAGAGATAAAAATACATGAAAATATTAAGCAATTAATTAAAATGAATTTCTATAGAAACATGTGTTTTATTAAAAAATCTATTATATTATTATCTAAAATAATCAGTTAGTTTTATGTTCATTTCATCACTCTCTATTAACTTTAAAAAGTTTGTGTATGAGATAATATTTTTTCTAAAATCTTTAGCTTTCCAACGGTATACCATACATGTATATTACTGCTCTTATGTTCAAAAACGAAAAATTGTATTAAAAAAATATTTTTTATGTTTTCTTCTTTAGTTGAGTATCGAATTTATTCAATTTATATATTTACCTGTTTTTCATCAGAGTTAACAAGATAATATAGTTATTTTTATCGCATCTACAAAATTAAAGGTACTTTGGGGGAAGAAAATTTAAAATATCGGCATTTAAGCCCTGTCAGACCATTTTTATCAGAAAAACCTACATGATATTAAAGCCCATTAAATTTTACATCGATATAGCGAGTTTAATCAAAATCGTCGGAACCGTTTTCGAGAAAATCGAAAAAAGGTGCAAAATGCATAGTATAAAGTGACTCTTCTGGTAAGCTCATTGTGATGAAAAAAGTTTTGTCACGTCTCGGGCGTATAGTTGTCTTAATATGAAATTTAAGTTTTATAGGACTTACCGTTTCCGCCCGGAAGTTACCCCACACACACACACGAACCTTTTTGCGGGACTTGATTATTTGGACTTAGGGGACCCTAAAACGTGTATTTCCGTTGAAAACTGGAATTCGAAAATTTTCACGATCGCAATACCTCCCCTTACTATATACAGTAAGTGAAAGTAATATAGTAGAAAAATATGTTTAAAATTATAAAAGAGAATTTCAAGATCCGGAATTATGTACAAATTAAAACAGGAAATTTCATAATTCAGTAAATAAATATGTATAAATATTAATGTATTTACAACAACCAACTCATATCAAGAATAATGGTCATATTTATTTTGATATTCATTTTTCATAAACCGGGATTTTATTTTTTCCTTAATTTTTCGACAAATATTTATCAAAAAAAAAAAAAAAATCTAACATGCACTTCTAGACTTCCAAGATCATTCAATCAAAATAATTATTTGGGTAAAAAAAAAACAATGTAATTAAACTGTATCAGATTAATTATTTCTTCCTGGTTAAAGTTGAAACGCCATTGAACATCCACCAAACAAGGAAATGGAGTGAAGAATCCAGCTGCAGAAATGTCCTCGAAGGAAGTGCATTACAATGCAGGTACTACTAATAGAGGTGATGCGATAAATGACTGCAAATCATAGGCTGCAGCCTGCACTCAGTTCACACCTGCTTCTATCTAGCCTTGTGCTTGATCTATCTTCTAGGATAGGTGACATCCACTCTGTGTGATACATAGCCGATAGTTGATTCCCTATCTTATCTTAAGTAGAATATTTATCGATGTCTTTTAAAGACTAGCTATAAATTAATTATTTTATCTCTAAAAGCTTATAATGACACCAAAGAGATAGTTTATGAATCTCAAGTACTTATATAAATTAAATATAAAAGTCTATAGATTTTCATAATAGGGGTCTCAAAAATCATGAAAACTCATCTCAACATAGAAATTATCAAAGATTTCTTTTAAGATATAAAAACGAGACTCATGAAAAATATGATAGCTAATTAAAATAACTCTAAATAACATTTAAACATAGTCTGGGTCGATTCATTGTTGTACTAAATCACTTGATACTCCTACAAAATTTTTAATCTCTTTAGAAAATTACAATTAGTAAATTAAGTTAGTAAAGTAACGTTTACACTACGACAAAATAGTTGCCTACCAATATTTTTATCTGACAACCTAATTCCTCAGATCAACTCTGTACATTACGTAGGACTAACACTTGATCGAAGGATGACTTGGGGACACATGTCAAGATGAAAAGAAAGACCCTCAACCACCGATTAAAATCACTATGGTATCATCTAACCAAATCAATACTAAATAATTAGAACTGAATTCATACCTACTTAAACCCATATGGACTTACGTCTTACAGATTTATTTTAGTAAATAAGACTCACACAAAAACTGCAATTATTTCAATAAAAACTTTTAAGACTCATGATGAAAAGTTACGTAATCAACAATCACCTACGTACGGTCTTATAACAACCAACATTTGACTAACACATAAGAACTCTATATTCGAGTTTTCATAGCAAACTACACGTGCATAACTATAGACTTATAAACGATATGTCAATAGCTGTAATTCCTGTTAGAATAAGGCTGAAAAGAAGCTGACTGAGAGAACTCCGCTCCTAAATTAAAGCCTAGAAGGGGTGTTTTTGGAACTTTCCTTCCCCATGCATGTCCTGTCGGATGCTGTAGTTTTATATAATATATTTGCTTATTGTCAGATAACTTCTGACAGGTGAAAATATGAAAATATGAAGATAAAAAATTAAAAATAAAATCATTGTAAACGAAAACGGTGAGATATGAAACGAAAAATTTAAATTTGAAATAGAAAGAGTTTTACTTGGTTCATAAAATGTTGAATATGACAGGTATATGTTTATAAATATTTAAATATCCTCATATAATTTAGTATTTATTTATTAAGCTATATTCTATAAATTACAAACCGATATTTTTCTATTATTTTCAAGGATCAGAAAGTATATCTAACAAGTCTTGGTAGGGATATCTCAAGGATCAACACTGGAGCCATTATTATAAATCACGTACACTTGACCCTGTGAGCAGCATACGTAAACGACACAGTAACTGACCATTACAAGCAGCATAAGTACTCAACACTTTTTAACGTCCTTATAATTCCAAAGCATTTTCATTTTAAAATAACACAACATAGATGAAAAAGAAATGGATTCTTATCGTTTAATAATCGTATCAATTTATAAAATATTTAAAAATTTCCCATTCATTTATTTTTTTTAATTATTATAAATTCATTATCCTCAAGTTAGTGAATCTTTCGCTGGCAAGGTTGTTAAAATAAAAATAATTTTTATATTAAAATGTCGTTTTGCGTTTCCTTCATTTCATAACTTTGATGTGTGTTGTTTAAAAGAAAGAAGAGTAACCTTCACCGTTTTATTTTCAGTAACTTTTTGACAAACTTGATTGGAATCAAACTTTCGAAACCAAGATGGATGGTTAAGTAAGAAGAGACGATAAAATACACTCCTCTTTTTACGAAAATCATGTAATTGATACCAGTTAGCTCAAACAGAGTTTTCAGTTTGGGTGTGTAATTTTCTGTAAGGAATATTTGCAGCAGCATTCACCTACTTGATGAGTACAAAAAAACTGTTTGAATTAATAATAATTATAATTAAATTTGCTTATAGATTATTATTGGAAGCCCCAATGAAATAAAACCGCTTTTTAATGTTGATCCAAATAGTAAATTTACGATTTCGATACATTTTAACTTTCACTTAAATAAATGAAATATGTAGTGAGGGAAAGTATTGTGATCGTGAAAATTTTCGAATTCCAGTTTTCAACGAATACACACGTTTTAGGGTCGGTCCCCTGAGACCAAATATCCAAGTCCAGAAAAAAGGTCTGTGTGATTGGAAACTCTCGGGCGAAAACGAAAAGTCCTGTGAAACTGAAAATTCATATTTAAGGCAACTATACGCCCGAGATGTTACACGAAACGTTTTTATCAAAATCAGCTGACCGGAACATGTACGTTATACCATGAATTCGGCACATTTTTACAATTTTCTCAAAAATATTAAACTCCCTATATCGATGTAAAATTAATGGGCTTTAATGTCGGGGTTTCATTCTGCTTGAAATAGTACGACAGGGCTTAAATGGTGATATTTAAATTTTTTTCCTTTAGCGTACCTTTAATTGTGTCGATTCGAAAATAATAATCATATCATCTTGTTAGCATTGATAATTAACAGCTAAATAGGCAAGTTGAGCGAATTTAATAAACAACCAAAGGAAATAACTTAAAAAATATTTTTTTAAAGCAATTCTTTGTTTTTGTACATAATAACAGTAATGTAAATGTATAATATACTGTTGGAAAGCTAAAGATTTTAGAAAAAAAAGTTTGTAAAAGTTAACGGAGAGCGATGAAAAGCTGATAAAACAAACTGATTGTCGTAGATAATAATATAATAGATTATTTAATAAAAGACATGTTCCCATTAAAATCCAATTTAAATAATTCTATAACAATTTATTTTCGTTTATAAATTTGTTTAAAAATTCTTATATTGATATAAAGTGAAAGTGGTGTGTTGCGCTCACCAGATTTTTGTAACATGGCAACGACAAAAAACTTCATAATGACTGCGATAGTGCAACAATCAAAATAGTTATAGTCCGAGATAGTTAAAACCGCCTAAACAAGCTCAAAAATTATAAGGCACCGGTCCGAATTACGGTCTGTTAGGTTAAAATCACTTGAAATATACTACGATAAGTTAGTAATATGTAGGATTGCCCTTTCTCTTTGATGGAATAAAGAAATAAATGACATTAAACAAACAAAAAATAAATAAATAGTTGTTCAATGAAAACATTGGATAACAACAAAAATTTCAAAATTTGATTTCTTAAAAACTGTTGAGAATCGGACTATATACTTTTCGGTCATATCAACTTTTTGTGCCTCTCGAGGTCTTGCATTTGCTCTCATAATATGACTTGACATTTATGAGTCACCGTGTTTCATGTATTAGATTTAAAGGGTTCTACGGAAAAAAAACATATAGACAACTGCAAAACTTTTTTACTTCCTACGACAGACAGACTTGTACAATAAACTATAATATTTAATCCTTGATTTAAGGCGAAAATGACCCAAGTGGTTTAAGCCTACGAAAAAAAAAAAAAAAAAAAAAAAAAAAAAAAAAAAAAAAAAAAAAAAAAAAAAAAAAAAAAAAAAAAAGGTTCTACCTTAAGATGTTAATAATTTAAAATAATTATTTTGCTTGATGGTTCGTGAAGTCAGTAATTATGTTCAAAAAACTTAATGGTAAACTAAGGAAAATTAAGAAAGCATTAAAATTTACCGCTACAAACCCAAAATCATATTGATTTCTTCTACATTAAAAGAATGATGATATTTTAAATTTATTTATATTGAAACTTCATCAATTCTACAAATTTCATGTTGTTATTGTTAGCAGCTATATTTATGTACTTGAGGTGCCAAGATTGTAGCAATGAGCACCTCACCTTGAATTAATATTAGCAGTTGTAGTAGCAGTAGTACGCGAGCCTTAGCGTACCAAGGTGAACATGTCTCTTCTAACAGATTGCAGTGTTATTGACTACAAAACTTGCATTTTCATCTTAGCTATTTGTTTTTTCCTTTCCTTTTTTTCTTTATCTTGGGAAATAATCATATATGAAATCCGAGTTCAATACTAATTATTGACAGGTGATAAAATAAGCGTACACCCAGCAGTTTTTATGAGCAAAATACTTTATTAAACACAGCTCTACATACAAGATACAAAACCTGACTCTCATAACAGTTGTAAGAGAACACAGTGTTGCCACAGATTCTGACTTGATAGTTTTTGGTTACCAATTATTTTATACAATAATAATTATATAAAGGAATTGCTCTAACACATAAGAGAGGAAATTTAGCTACTGTGTAATCAAACATATTGAATATACATACTGAAAAATTGTTAAATGGTGTTTATATATCCTATAACTAAATATAGAAAAGTCTTGTATGATCAATGAACCTATTTCACATTTACCCATTAAGGGAATGGATACATATTAATGGAAAGTATTACGATCGTAAAAGTTTTGGAAATACACTTTTCAACGGAAATACACCTTTTAGGATCCCCTGATTCCAAATAACAATGCTCTGCAAAAAGGTCGTGCTTTAACACACGTCAGTCTAGCTCAAAAACTATAAGTGTTATAAAATGCTGAAATATCATATTTTAGAAGCATATGTACCTGAGATATTACAGCAACCTTTCCATCAAAATTGTAAAACCAATGCATTTTGCACCTTTTTAAAACAGCTATAACGATTTAGATTAAACTCGCTATATCGATGTGAAATTCGATGGACCTTAATATCATGTATGTTTCATTCTAATTACAATAGCCTGACAAGGCTTAAATGGTGATATTTTAATTTTTTCCTTTAGCGTACCTTTAATTTTGTCGATTCGAAACTAACTAATTTTATGACCATATAAAGGAGAAAAGAACAGAATTATTTTTCTTTTCTTATTTTTTCTTCTTAACATAATAATAGTAATATATATGTATATAATAGCGTTGGAAAGCTAAAGATTTTAGAAAGAATCTTCTGGTACATATAGAATTGTGGAAAGCAATATGAAGTAGCGAATATGGTATACACTTAAGTGAATATTGTACGTCACAATTCTATATTGTTTGGTTATTTAGTCTAAAACGTATGCTTTCTGTTTAGCCTTTTTATACAAAGTTAAATATAACGCCTGTTGAAAATCAGCGAATGTGAGGTAAGTTTTGATATTGTGACGTGATAGGCATAATGGAGAGAGGATGCCCAGCGGGACCTCCTGGCGTGATTCCTAATACTCATTAATCCATCAGATCCCTCATCCAGCTACTTTTCAGCCTTCTGCGAGTGTAAGACATGTTGGTAGTGGCCATGTTTGGCATGTGGTAGCTGGTTATATATAATTCTTTGAACCCGCTACCGGTTCAGCCTCAAAAATCCCTGCAGTATAAACGCGCCCTAGCACTGTTGACATTTTACCACCTAAAAAATAAACGAATTACACAATAGAATGTGAAAAACTCTCATTTCTGGAAAAGATGACCTACCTTTTAGCCATGTGAGCACAGACTTATAGATCATAGGGTCGCTTTAAACGCTTTTCATTATATTATTTTTCCGAAGATTTGTAACCACCTTTATATTTTTCCTTTTACCAACTGTTACATGAATTTTCGCAATCATTCTTTTTTGCCTATTTCAAAAGTGTTAAAATTTACAGTAGCACATTATAAGATATATTCTTGAAAGGCTCATTGTCCAAAATCCAACCTGCTAACTACTAGAACAAGTTAGAACCTGACTATTAATTAATGATCAATAGATAGTTCAATATTCATAATGATATTAATTTTTCGGAAGAAACATAAATTAATGATAAATAATTGGTTCATGATTCTTTCTAAAAAGTTTATTATACACCAATAATTATTATGAGTCTAAGTTTCGGGAGTTTTCCTCACCTTGAGGACTCACTGACTGAAACCAATGCTTACTGAAATCAGTTATGAAGGTATCCATTATATCAAATATTGTCGATTATAAAATAAAATGAAAAGTCATAAACTATTCCTCACACATAATACACCCACAGCCAACATAAAATATGTTGATAAATGAGCTCAATAATAAATGATATTTTAGGGTTAAATATTAATAACCTATAAATTATTAGTTCGATATTCATTCCACCTGAAAAATATTGGATTGTTTACCCTATCAAAGGGCCGTACCTACAGAAACATACGTCCCCCTACCATTTACCCCAGACTGTATTTGTAATTGTAATCTGATCAGATCAGTAATTCCCGAAGGGAACATTAGAAGCTTCCTTCCTCGCGGACATATCTAAACATAAACAAGACGGACATTAGAGGTAAGCGGTGTATAATAGGAGCTCGAGGAGGCTATTGAATAATGCAGGTTGCCCTTGGCAGTTGCGAAACTGTAAGTGTTCTAGCCAGGAATCGAATCCTAATGGCAGGGGGTGTCTACTGCCTGCAAAAGGACAGTCAAGGTCCTCCACTGAGGATACTACGATGTTCATCGTGTCCTTCCATCCCACCTGGTCTACTTGTCCATCTTCCTCCATGTCTCTCCGCCTAGAATCTCAAGGGAGAACAGCGTCTATTTTGATTGGATTTCGGGGGTAGGTTACGGCGCATTGATTCGGCAAACCGAAATAGCGGTTTGTGTCGCGGGTCTGCCTAGCTTCTAGTTCGAAGGAGATCTGCACAAATAGCTAGAAGGAAAATACATAACACTTCAGGGCTTAAAAACCCAAAAAGAATAACAAGAGCAATTAGCCCACAATGACAAAACAAATAAAAATAAAATATAACTGCATTTGTTTGCCTTTATTTTTATTATATTATAATATAAAACCTTAAAATACCTACGGGTTGTAGAAGGAATTATAAGATAGCAAGTGTATATATTTATTATTCTCATTAGTTCTTAAGTATATATTGTATTTGTTGAAATAAATAAACGGAGGAAAAGAAAAAAAAAATAATAATAACACTTCTGGCTTTGATTCTTCGTACACCTTAAAATTTTATTTAATAGTGATAAAAAAAAAACAACTGATAAATACAAAATAATACAGGGAACAAAGTAATAATATAAAACAAATCTGGTGCGAGCAACATACGACTTCTACTTACCTACATTGTAATAATCAATTTAAAGTTTTTTAAATACAGTTATATTAAATAAATTGGAATGTAGAATTCAAAGGATTAAACAATTAATTAAATTGAGTTTCGATAGGAACATGTGCTTTCTGAAAAAAAAATCTATTAAATTACTGTCTACAACAAATTGTTAATTTTATCGGCTTTTTATCACTCTCCATTAACTTTTATCAATGCTAACAAGATTATACGGTTCATTGTTTCGGATCCACAAAACCTAAGGTGCTTTTGAATAAGAAAATTTAAAATATCGACATTTATCAAAATAAAACCTATTATGACATAAAACACTAATAAAGTTTACACACATATAGTTAATTTAATCAAAATCGTTGTAGCAGTTATTGAGAATATTCTAAAAAGGTGCAGAATGCACAATATGAAGTTATACTTCCGGTCAGCGAATTCCGATGAAAAGTTTGCTGTAATGTCTCTGGCTTATATTTGTATTAAATATGAAATTTCAATTTCTTCTGACTCGGTTATTTGGAGCCAAGAGACCTAAAACGGGTAATTCCGTTAAAACTGGAATTGGAAAATTTTCACGATCACAATGCTTTACCTTACTATATATTTCATATATAAGTAATTGAATGTAATAAATAACAGAAGATTGATCACTTTTCTATGTGTGATGTGTGCCAAGAAAGGCTTAAATATGGGTGACAAGATTCCTGTTTTGGGGTATGCCGATGATCTGGTACTGCTAGGTGAAGACACAGAAACCATAAAACTAAATACAAGTGTGTTAATAAAAACCGGTAAAGAAATAGGACTCGAATTAAATACCGATAAGACGAAATATATGATTAGTAGCAGAAACGGAATCGTTCTCGGTGATATTGATGTATCAGAGCATACTTTTGAACACGTAGAGAAATTCAGGTATTTAGGTTCAATGATAACAAGAGAAAATGAAATCCAGGAAGAAATAAAGTCCCGGTTAAAGGTGGGAAAGGCGTGTTATTATTCAGTTGCTAAGTTACTTAGTTCGCGGCTTCTATCTAAAAACTTAAAGGTTAGAATTTATAAAACTATTATTCTACCAACGGTTCTTTACGGATGTGAAACGTGGCCGCTTACTTTGAAGGATGAACAACGGCTTAAGGTTTTTGAAAATAAGGTACTGCGTAAAATATTTGGTCCGAAGAAAGATGAGGCCACTGGGGTGTTTAGAAGATTGCACAACGCGGAATTGCTGAACTTGTATCCAGTGAATATAATTTGAGTTGATTGCATCGCGGAGACTCAAATGGGCGAGTAAAGTTGTTGGGCTCGATGAGGAGCGGATTCCGAGAAAGTTGGTATTCCAAACTAATAGACTATAGAAGCTATTCCAACTGGTAGACATCCGAAAGGCAGGCCGAAGCGTAGATAGAAGGATTGCGTTAAGGCTGATCTCAGGGGCTTGGGCTTGAACGGTGAACATTGGACGAGTCTTTGTAGATAGAATTTGGTGGTATCGGCATCGAACCTTCGGGTTCGGTAAGCCTATTGTTATTATTATTTAACAAGATGATGCGATTAAATGTTTCGGATCTACAAAACAAAAGGTGCTTTAGAATAAGAAAATTTAAAATATCGGCATTTAAGCCCTGTCAGACTATTTCAATCAAAACAAAACCTATTATGACATTAAACCATAATAAAGTTTACATCCATATAGTTAATTTAATCATAATCGTTGTAGCAGTTATTGAGAATATTTTAAAAAGGTGCAGAATGTATGTTATAAAGTTATACTTCAGGTCAGCGAATTTCGATAAAAAGGTTGCTGTAATATCTCTGGCTTATATTTGTATTAAATATGAAATTTCAATTTCTTATGACTCGGTTATTTGGAGTCAGGAGACCAAAAACGTGTAATTCAGTTATAACTGGAATTAGAAAATGTTCACGATCGCAATGCTTTACCTTACTATATATTTCATTTATAAGTAATTGAAAGTAATAACAGTAGTTAGATCACTTTTCTACAGGTTCTAACTTAGAATGCTGACTTTAACAAAATAATTATTTATTCTGTTATTTTAGCAGTAAGGAGACTTCCATAGGTCCACCTCTTCTCTATAAATTAGGTACCCGAAATCGGCCTAAACATTTCTTTGTTAGCCGTTGGATAGAAACAATACGGATTTCGAGATGTACATTCCTTAGTCCCTTCATGGGTTCAAAAATCTTATTTTATCACTGCTGAGAAATAGAAATTTTTTAGTTAAGGAATTAATTAACTTTTCTTTTAGGTGTCATCCGATGATGTAATACTTTCGTAGATCTTTGATAATTCTTTATTACTAATTTGTATGACATTTATATATATTTTTTCATATTTATCGGGAAAAAAGAAAAGATTTTATTTATGTACTTTTTTATTTATTTTTTAAAAGTTTAATTGCGGAGTAGAGCTTTGGGGCTCTACTAAACTATCAAATTCTTCCCGTATCCAATCCCTACAATCCAAAATCCTTCGTAAAGTCCTCAATGCTCCTTATTTTGTAACTAATAAACTGATCCACAAAGACCTTAATATTCCCTATGTTGCTGATTTGGCCCGATCTAGATAACATTCCTTTCATGACTAACTCCATTCCCACCCTAATCCTCTAGTTTCAATCCTTTCTTCCTCTTCAATTCCCGACAATCCTCCGAGGCGTCTGAAGGAGATGGCCCCTAGAACTTCTAGTTTAGAATAGTTACAGGAGTGCTACTATTGGGTAGTTCTTCTACAAGTCTTTTTCATGTAATTTTTCTTATATTATATTTACTTGTATTTTTTAGTACAGTTGTAAATTTTAAGTAATCATGTTAAAAAAAAAAAAAAAAAGTTTAATGGCTTTATTAACACCTGTCAACTTCATGGACAACCAATGAATGGAATTAGGTAGGTGTGATGGGTAGATTATTACTCAACGGCATATCAATTTAATAATTCAAAATAATTTTATGAAAATATATAATAAATTTAGATGATCAACATTCTAATTTTAAACATTATAATGGACACAAATAAAAAGTACACAATTATCAAAAAATTATTCGTAACTTCGGGTATAAATAACATACATTCACCATCCAAAGAATTAGGTATTAGCCTTTTTATAAAACTATGGTCTGTCAAAAAATAAAATTCAGACGTTTGTTACATTTAGGTAACACTTCAAATCACTTTTGAAATAAATAAATAATTGTAAGTTTGAAAATTTACTTACTGCATTTGTATTTACATATTCGTATTTTTAATATATTTTTAAAATCTGTTTTGCAGTACACATCAAGAAACCTTCCTTAAGCTTCGATAGGAGATTACCAGTTCTTCATTCATTCATCCCGCAACGGTTACATTTCGTTTAAATGAATTTTCAGAAATGAAATATTTAAGAGTTTCAAATAGCCCTTTCGAATGATGACCGACCCTTGTATGAACGTTTAATTAATGTCATTTTCTTAATCATATCATATAATTAATTTGAAACTATAAAAATCTAAGACAATATGTTATAGGAGAAATTTTAAAAAATCTGGTGTGGACAACACAGTCACTTACCGCGGCTGCTGAAATCAATTTTAGAACAGTTAAATAAACTTATTACGACTTTGTGAATAAGATAAAGAAATACATAATTATATACAATTTTATTGTTACAACATTATTAAAGCCATATATTGATAACTAGATAATTTCACAATACTTTCTGTTCACTGACTTTTCATTTATTCAGTTATCGTTTGAACATGTGATGTATCACACATATGAATGTATCCTAAACCGAACTAACATGACTTTTTTCCAAAATAAATCTCTTAACACTTATTATTAACTTGAACCATGATGTATAGAAGCCAAAGGTGGCTTTTTAAGAACATTTTTTTAAACCTTTTTTATTTGTTTTGGTACTACCACTATTAGGGTAGAGCACAAGAGTCTTCAATAATACCCCAGTGCCCAGTTCGGTTTCGCTACGAAGGCAAGGTACAGGTGGTCGATGACATAATGAGGGCTATTAAGGTTTATTATCGATCGAGTACCTGTTCCTGAGGCTGTAACCCGTTCCGTAATAGCAGATAGTACTCATGATAATTGAAGGTGACCGTACAACGTGACATGTGACTGAGGAGCCTCGTCTGTGAGATACACGTGAGTCCCCTTCTTCTCTAGTAAGTGTCAACTTATCTTTATGAGCTCTGGGAAAACCGGTTATTTATGTTAAAATGATACATTTTTTCTTTTTCATGTTACTTTTTCGTTATATCTTTTTTTCTTTCTCTCTTTGCTTCCTAATCACTATGATTAATTACAAATGTTACTATTATAATAACTTTTCATGGTAGCTATCTAACGTACTAAAAGTGAAAGAGATCACTGAAGTTATAATCTGATACAATAAGGTTTTTTTTTTTTTTTTCTTAGGACCTATGAGAGTTAGCGTTTTACAAAATTTAATTAATCAGAACAGAACAACATATACTTTTTTAAATATATTTTTCAAGTAGCTTTACTTCTTCTGAAAATTCTTAGGACCATCTCCCGTGTTTAAACCTGTGCCCTTGGGCAGGTGACCCTCACAGGTCCAATTCAAAAAGCTTAAAAAAAAACAAAAAACTTTATTTCGATATTTTAATCACTCTGATTAATAAATTTTATATTATTCGATATACGGTGGTAAGTTAATCCAGTGAAGAAAATATTTTTTTAAATGTTTTTAGAAGTGTAGCCATGCAAATAAAAACAAATAAGTGAAATGATATATTATAGTTTTTAAACTGAACTTTATGACTTTGCAGAATGTTGACTTACTGTACTTTTAAATTAAATGTATTCTTAATTTCATAAACCACGTTACATTGATAAAATAATGGTACTTTTAAAAGGGTTCGTCCTTAGAAACTTTATTTTTGTTGATTAAACGTCACTTTTATGCTAGTGTTGGTATTCTAAATTTTGCGAATTGTAGTATTAATTTGGATAGAGATCTCTCACGAGTACCTGGCATCACTCAGGCTCGGGGCCACCATTTTACGTCCCCTCCGAAAGATTGCATCATCACAGATATTTTATTCCCTTTAAAAAAGCCTAGAGCTTTCTGCCAGACATGAACTTGCGACCGTAGATATATAATGTTGTTATTCTAGCCACTACATCATAAGTAACCCCCATAAATTTAAAAATCAACAAAATAATGATCATGCTTTATTTTTTCAGAGGCCGTAAATTACTTTGCTAACTAAATTTTATACTCTTCGATAAACTGTAGTACGTTACTTCAAGAGAAGAGAATGTATTAAGAAAAATATTGTAAATTGAGTATTGTAAACTCCACCGCTTTATTTAAATAGCAGAACGTTTCGGCTGATAAGCTACTATTAGGTTTGTTTGTTTGTTTAGGTTTTAAGGCGTAAAACCCTAAGGTCATCAACGCCTAGACACTATATGCATATTCAACCTTTATAAAAAAGAACTATTAGGTAATGGGTGATTGAGAGAAAGAAAGAAAAAAATAATAAAATAAAGAAAGAAAAAAAATATTTTTATGTAAACAATAGTTTAAAAAGCTATTTTAATCTGTAATAATTTAAGCTGTTTAAGCTAATAATAATAATTTAAGCTGTTTAATCCAGCTACCATTAGGTGCTAAACATTGTTTCCTAAAAGGACATAAATATTTTTATAATAACCCTTCGTGGTACTCAAGTGACCCCAGAAACTTTAGATATGAATCTTTTAGCTGATTGTCATCATTATCAATTTTTTCTAAAAAAAGTGCATGGTCCTTGTTAAAAAAAAAAATAAAAATAAAATAAAAAAATGGCTCAATTAATGAACGTTTAAATTGTATGCGATATGATTAAGTTATCTTCATTGGCCGATTGCCGATGATTAATGACCAAATAAGCAGCCGATCGCCATATGATGCAAAAAAAAGAAATGACTCTATTCCCAAAATAAATCTGGAGTCAGATGTTGGAGCTGGAAGGAGCAATCTCGGGACCATTAGCCGTTGAATAATACCATCGGAGGCGGGGAGGCACGAGCCAAACCAGTCCTCAGAATTAAATATGATCGCCCTCCCAACCGGTCCTGGCCATCCCTCCCTCGCTCCCTCCTTCCCTCCTCCTCACTCCGTCTCGCTCTCTCCTCCTCCCAGTCCCTGCCTGCGGTCCGTTACTCTGCTCAGGCCTATATCCCCGTACATCGCCTTATAGTTAATGTCTGTCCAGAAGGTCAGGAGTGAGTAGTCAGGCACTGTTAGGAAATATTATTTCAACAGGGAACGTGCTTGCCCGGTAATAAAGTCGCTGCTCTTGCGTGTAAACTTAACCTTATTATTCTCTTGGAGTCGTTAACAAAATAGAACAAGGCGATTTGAGAATCTTCATGAGGCATTTTATTGAAATTTAAGATATGTCTTGTAAGGTGACATAGATGGTCTCCAATCACGATATCAGACATGAAAACTAATTCTTGATTCACAAGAATATATTAGGTATATGCCATATACTAAGCGATATACCGTAAGATGAGGTAAAAAAGCAAAACAAACAAAACCTGAAAATAAAAAAATAATAATAAATATAAATGATAATTTTATTTTTTTTTTTCATTGAAGTTTTGACAATTATGGGATATGCCATCCTCTTATAGAATGAGCAAATAAACTAAGGAATGAATAAAAAAAAACACCTGTTAAGATACAAAGACAAAGAATAGGAAGCTTAAGCAGATTACAAAAACAATTGGCTATCAGTATATAACATTGCTTATTCTTCTACATTTAAAGCATTAAATTGATTTATAGATCGCTATTCCGCATTTTCTTTTTGAATTGCAATTATTTTAGTTGAAGATATTTTTTTTTTAATTGTTAAAGTAATTTTTTCTTAAAGTTTTGAGCCATTTGTTTTTCGTATAAATACGAAATACAAAGTATTTGTAAAAATAATTTATATAACAATAAATTTGTTGTCCCTAATTAATGTACGTTACATCAATTGTACAAATTATGGAATATAGTATTATCACTTTAAAAAAATACAGATAGCGAAAATTCCAACACTAAAGATTACCTACTTTATCGTGTTTTCAAATCATGTGCTTCTTACTCCTAATGATTGTTCGAAAATCTTACAGTGAGTTAATAAAACGAGAGGAATTCTGACGTCTAGGAAAAAAAATATCTATACAGATTACAGTTTCTGATTGCTATCTGTATAACTTTGCGAATTACAGTTGATTTCATAAATGCCATATTGCTGAATAATTTTCAATAATGGAGAGTAGACCGTTTGCGTATTCAATAAACTATGAGATACTTCTGATAGCAATAAATATATGATTTCCAAAAAGAGTGAAAGTTCTATAGTTAATTTTATAACTTGATATTACTTAGTCACAAATTAAAGCAAAGTAGAAACGGTATAGAACTACTGCAATAAGGAGTCGATAAAAAATAAATAAATAAATTAAACAAATATATAGAAGTAAAACAGCCCTCTGTTTTCATCAACTCAAAGCCAGTGCTCTGATGGAACAAAATAAACCATCAATAGACATGCAGGAAATCCATGCAATAACACTTTTTTTTTTTTTAAATCCTTCAATTTTTAATCTGGAATTATTTAAATCAAAGGGTTTAATTTTTGGTAAAAACTTCAACCGATACATACTGATGGTTGAAAGAGTGAGGGCTTGAACAATTTTTCAATAATAGTAGAGAGATGGGAGCTGTCAGTTGCAGGGGGGCCGTCAATGCAACACAATACTGTGGCTATTCATTAACACACTGTGGCTAAAATGCACTTCACTCAGGACAATGCCACCAAATAATGCACTCCATACCTCCATTGTCCCAGCTCTGATATTGTGTCAGCCTGCCACGCTCAAAATGGTTATTACCACAGAAATTACTAAATTCTTGGTTATTAATATATTAAAATTCGGAGAAGTTGTTGAACAATACTTCATTTCAACCCTTGTAGATTGCTATGTTTATGCTATCATACTCTAAGCCACCATGGCTATAATGTTTTTATATATGTTTCTTGGTCATATTTATTATGCAATATATTCAGGCAAATAAGAGGAAGAGAGTTACTTATTACAGAAAAAAAACAACCTCCATAAATATATAAACAAAGAATACACCGCCCCATCATCCAATTAATAACTCTGATACTGAGTAGAGAACTGGAATAACATTATTAGAGAAAAAAACTAAATACCACTGTGACATTATTATTCTGTTGGAATAAAGGTATTTATATATATTTATAAAGTATAAAGGTTTTATGCTGAGTAACCAAATTATTGTGGTTTACGAAGGGATAAAATAAAAGAGGAGACAAAAAATAAGTATTTATTTTTCCAATTTGTGAGACAGCGCGCGATTAAGCGTGCGATACAGGGAGCGGCGTGGACTAGTGGATAGAGGATTAAGTCACAGTTCTTCGCGTCAAATTTCGGCTGTGGCAGAATTATTTATTATCTTATTTCAGTCGTGGAGCGACCCTGGGGTATGGAGACCCTCCTGAGGCACACCATCTATGAAGTGAGTACCCAAATTAAAGATAAACCCTGGCGCCCGAGCGAGATTTTGGCCTAATCACCTCCTTGCACGGTCATTGGCCGTCTAAACAAATACTAAACCCGAGTATCATGGGTTGTAGAGGTACAGGCTTTAGGCATGCACTTACCAGGCCAATATATGCTATGTTGAATAAGGCTCTATACGAGTTTTGAAACAAATTTGTATCTTTCCAATTGATTAGCTGTGTAGTTGTTACTTGTATCAACTGCTAGTGACTTGTATTTCTTTCAATCGAATCGAACTCGATTACTCCCAAGAGTGCTAATCAATATGATAATTCATCTTGGTGAAGTAAAAAATGAACAAAACTTTCGCGAACAATTAAAATTTTATAAAAATTTAGATTTTTAGAAATTAATCCAAACATCATCATATCTCAATGTCATGTTTCTTTTGATGTTTAATAGAGATTGCTAAGTTTCAAATTTTGCTTATAAAGCCCCTGTTTAAGTTTGGACTTACTTTTGGCTTAACAGCGTTTAGATCTTCTCATTCAGAAAGTTAAGGTATAACTGAAATATTTTTGTTTTAAATAATTATTGTACAACTGTCTGAAACTAAAACACATATTCACGATATTCAAACTGTTCTCTGAAGCTAGAAAAAAATACATGGTATACCTTTCAGTATTTTGACCTTGTTTTTAATTCATGTTTTAACATTTAGTAAAACACTAATGGCCAATTATTAACGTTTATTGGTTGTGGACTGTTTTATATGGAGTTTAATTATTAATAAAAAATGTACAAGAAAACATTGCCCCCCTAGGAATATTATTTTTTCAAATGTTGTTATTGAATGTTTGTTGATAAAATATGTATGTATAACCCATTTTCTAAACCTTTTGTGTCATATCACATCAAACAGATAAACACATTACTAGATTGAATAACATGTCATTTCAGGTTCTAACAAAATACTCAGTCATTTCATACCAATGGTCATCAATAGATAAACGGTTACATCAACGACGATTCAGAAATTGATGGATTTCTTTTGAGCTGTTTAACAATACACAACATGGTGTGGCTTATAAGGACAAGAAGCAGCGAGGACGCTTGCGTTAAGATACTCAGGGGCGTACGTATCTTCGGCATGCTCCCAATGGACCAACGTTACAACCTCGATCCTAGACTATTAGTGGTTTCCTCATTAATCACGGTAATTCTCATTGTAAACTCAGCGTACTGGACGACGAGCTGGCTGATGCAAGTAGAAGGTTTATACCATTATATACTCTATACCATCAGGAAGGTCTTGGAGACTCTCACCGTAATCGTTATTATGGTAGAGTTCTCACTGAAAAGAGACAGATTCAGATCCATAGTCTACAACCTGAGGACTGTGGAGTGTGCTCTTGCGGAGGTTGGCCAGCGCTGGGCTTGGACTATACATCCTCGGCACTACCTACGGCTACCAATCCTCACCGCATTCTTCATCACACTGCCATTGGATATAGTGTCAGGGAGCTACTCCTGGACTTTCATGCACATAGAAATATTGTTCATTGGCACTTACATCTTTCACATTTGCGCTTTCTACGATATGCTTAAATACACCTTGATACAGATTCGCACTACTGAGGAAATCACATCTTATACAAAATTGTACGGTATGATTGAGAGCTCATTTGAGGATCTCAATGCAATCAACGGGATCGGGGTATTTATGACGCTTGTCTGTTACTTCATGAATCTGTTTCATCAAGTGTACCAATTATTTAATATTGACTACATAACATGGCGAAGATATACTGATATATACTGTTCTGTCATCTATTATAGCTCGTTTATTCTTTGGATTATTTTCGCAAGTAATGGAGTATCATCCGAGGTAATATGATAGCAATTACTTTCACTATACTATTGCTTCAAATAGAATTAAAATTAAATTAAAATTTCCTTCTAGAAAAAGCATTTCACAACAAGGAACTCTAGAATGTTCGGAACAAAATAGGTGTAAATAAAATTCAGAGAGATGCTTGTAATTAACAGGATATAGCGAAATCTCAGATCTTTCAGCCAATTATTTTACGCAATATCTTATGTTCGAAAACCTTAACTCATTGTTTATCCTTCAAAGTAAGCGGTCATGTTTCAGATCCGTAAAGAACCGTCGGAAGTATAATAGTTTTATAAGTTCTGACCTTTACGTTTTTAGATAGAAACCGAGAGCTGAGTAATTTCTTGACTGAATAATAACACGTATTTCCCGCCTTTAACCGGAACTTTATTTTCTCAAGGATTTAAGTTTTTCTTGTTTTCATTGAACCCAAATAGTCAAATTTCTCTATGCCCTGATAAATTACCAAGATCGCCACCGATATCAAATATTAATCATATATTTTTTCTTATCCGTATTTATTTCAAGCTATATCTCTTTACTGGTTTTTATTAACTTACTTGAATTTAGTTGTATAGTTTCCGTACCAAATCATATTTCTATTCTAGAACCGGAATTTCATCACCCACATCACCCAGATCTAATCCTTTGTCCATTAAATTAAAAAGGTATTCTCCTTGTTTCAAACCCGATCGTACCCCAAACCTCTCGAAGTGTTTTGTGGAATGTTTCCGAGAAGTTATGTTTGGATTAATTTCTAAAAATCTAAATGAAAGTTTTTTTCTATTATTTACTTGACCAAGGCGAATTATTATTATATAAAGATTTTGGATTGTTAGGATTGGATAGAAGAATTCGATGGTCTAGTAGAGCCTCGACTTTTTTTTTTTTTTTTAACCTAATTATAATGTATAAGGATGTCTAGAAGATGTGCCGTATTATGGTAGATGATACGACAAAATGAGTTAAAAAAACAAATTTGTAGATTTTCGTTTTGATCTCTCCTCTATAAGCGATGCGGAATGTGGGTTGCTTTACGAAAAATTGCAACTATACACCTCTATTCACGATATATGCGGCCTTCTGATTTGTATATTACGCCCCATCGAACCGCTGGGGTGAGTCCGAATTGAGTCCCGTTTGGCTAAAAGATTCCTAATTGAGTCCCAGGGTCGGTTTTATAGAATCCTAGTTGAATCCCGCCTGGTACCTGAAAAAGGTGCTAGGTATATGGTACGGTTTATCAGTAGACCCAGGTTTAGAAGGCAAAAATACAGCTTGAACAGTTCAAAGACATAAAAATAATCAAGAAACGTTTGAAAAATCATTAAAAAAAAGTCAAATATATTTTAACGATATATTTTTCATAAAAGAAGATATTTTTGCGTAATTCAGACCAAGGTACGCATGAAAGGAAGGAAACAAGACACATTTAAAGACAAGATTTCTTGTTATTTTATTATATTACTCATAATTTTATTATTATACTTACTATTATTTACAAAATAAAGTATTATCTCCTTATATACTAATTTTTACTTAATGAAATAAAAATATATCTTTTTAAATACAGTTTACGATGAGCTTTTTAATAATTATCAAGCTTTTTAATTATAATGGTAAACGTTATATTTAATACCGTTGTAAGGTGGAACATAAATCATTGATATTTAAACATAAAATCACATTACATTTCGTTACTTCCTAAAAATTTATTTTTATCTGATGAACCATTATTTAATCTATTACTGTGTTATTTGGCTGTGATTTAATTCAAAATTCATTAAGTCCATGTACGTAGTTTTTCTTTTCGGCAGAAATCTTTTATGACATAAAATTCACTAACTGGAATTAGCAATGCAGCTAAGTTAGCTGAGCTAACCTCCCGGTGGCGCTGATAAGGAGCTCCTATACCTGACACCTTTTATAGGCATGGGACCCAACCCCTAGAGGTAGGCGGGACTCAATTCGGAATATTTGGAGGGTCATAAAATATCACGGGACGCAATTCGGTTGCGTCCAACCGCTGCCTTCGACAGATCTTTCATAACCCGATCCTCTTCCATATGGAACTCTATTCCTTCTGATATTCGTAATTCTAATACCCTTCCGACTTTCAAATCTCGTCTATTCCATTACTTCCTGTCTATTCGATTTCCAAATAATCCTGACTAATCAAGTTTCCTATGAAAATATGTTAAAAGAAAAAGTTATAGAAGTGTTTCTTAATATTATTGTTATTTTTCTTTTTCTCTTTTTTTTTTTAATAAGTAAGAATTGTATTTTATTTTTTTGTCTAGATTATTTATGGCTTATTTCTTTCTTAATGATTTATTTTTTATATTATTTAATCATCACGTGTATTTTTTACAAATATTTTCACAGTCATTACTTTTCGAAGATATATATTGGCTTATCATATTTTTATTTTTGTCATTTGTCTTATTGTTTTCTTTTTCACTTATTATTATTCAGTGTATATTTCTTTTCTTTCCATTTTTTTAAATTTTACTCTAAGACAGTAAATCTCACATATTTGTATTTTGTATTATTCTAAAGGGACTTGTCCCAGAATAAATAAAGAAATTATTATTATTATTATTCCGGCTGTTTTTATTTGACATATACCTATACCTATTCATTTCTGAACTATTCTTTCTATGTCCTACCCCTGGTACTCGCGATTTACCTTTGGTGTACTTTTCCCCTCAAGTGGTGTTCATCTAGTTGTTTCTTGATATGATTTGAGGTCTTATAGCTTATCTTAATCTTAATCATTTTCTCAGTTTTATACCAAGTCATAGTCATCCAATATTGATGATCCAAATGATTAGGAATTGAAATGTTTAACACTAAATATTCCTATGTTACAGGCCAAGAAATTCAACAAAGGTCTTTACGAAATTACGATACAGAAAAATATTGAGGGACAAACCTATGTGAGTATAGACAATTATGAATGTAACAGAAATGATTGAATCTTAAAAGAGGCTTATTTTTTAGGAGGATATACTGTTCCATTTTAGCATAAAGAGGGTTCTACAATTCGACGCCAACGGATTTTTTCCTGTGAATAATTCATTGATCTGTTCGTAAGTTATATGTATTAATCTAATGGGTAATTACTATTGATAGTTTAACTAGAGATATTACCAATAATTGAGAATTTTGTGAAAACACCAAATGAAAAATGTTTAGAAAAACAGTATTATTTACTTATAATTTTAAAAATTGCGAAATATAGTTTGTAATGTAAGTTCGTAAATATAATTTGTATAGTAGTATTTGTATATTTAATTTGTTACAATAAATAATTCATTATTATTATATTACAGATGATAATCACAGCGACAACCTACTTAGTTATATTGCTGCAATGGAGCCCTCGTGTTCCGACATCGATACTATAAATTTTTAAAATGAAAACTCGTTAATCATCACAAGCTATATTATATAATACATTATTTTAAAAAAAATATGTTATGTTTTTATTGTGAACGATCCTTCCTCCTCACTCAGAGAGACAGGTATATTTTAGGAAATTAAACGTATGAAATGATTAAGTCTACAGGACTTGGAAAAAAACTTTTTAATGATTCGAAGCCTTGCGCGGATCTCATTACCCCGCATGGGGAGCGTCCCACGGGTGGCGGATGTGGAGATGGTCGGTGAATTTCTCGGAAGCTCCTCCCGGCTAAGTCCGATGGACTCGCTGACCAACAATGAGAGCGACCCTCCAGGCTTCGAACGCCCTACTCACATATTTTATTTCACAAAATACCACCACAGTCATTTGACTGGTAGGCGTCCGAAAGGTAGACCGAAGCGGCGATGGGAGGATTGCGTTAAAGCTGATCTGGGGGGCTTGGGCTTGTCCGGCGAACATTGGACGAGTCTATGCAGGCGAAATTTGGTGGTATCGGCATCGAACCTTCGGTTTCGGTAAGCCTATTATTATTATTAAGATGATTCGAAGACCTGTAGACTTAAGAAAGACAAAGTTTTTGTTTTAATTAAAGAATAAGTTACATGAAAAGAAATAAAATTAACCGTGTGTCACACTAAATTCATTTACTTCACGTGGCTAAGGGAATGTATCTACGGCTGGAAGAGAACTTTGTCTCCAGCCCACTTCAACCTTAGAGCTCGAAGGGGAAGAAGAAGGCAAGTACTAGGAAGACGGAAACTGTTTGATACCTGAGCAGTAGAAGTGAACAATCATTAGTTATCAGTGTAGAATAATACCGGTCCTGAATCCTGTAAAGCCGAAATGAAAAGGTGTGAATAATATTAAAGTATTGTTGATATCGACCATTGAGTTTAGAAAAGTATTAAAACTAAAAGGAACGACTGAAGTGCCTCCCAATATATATTTAATTGATTCACAATACCAACAAAAGCTTGTTTATAGAATGTTTTGCTTTCGCCATTCCTTGTAACCTTAACACATTACTAAAGTGAACCAACCAGTATTGAAGTATTTTCCCAGTCGCTTATTGCAACAGCTAAAAGTTCTGCAGTTAAAACTTCTAGTTGTTAAAACAATAGCTTTCGGTTAAAACAAAATCCCGGATTTGTCTTAGATTCGTAAACAGTTAGATTTGCATACAATGTTACATCCAATCAGGACGAGTAGTAGTGAGGATGCTTGCATTACTATAGCGTGGGGTCTCCGTTTTTTTGGCATGTTTCCCATGAACGAAAGCTTCCAGCTCGATCCCAGGCTGGTGTTTGTTTCCTCGTTAATAATCTCGATTCTCATTGCCAACACTGCATACTGGTTAAGGATTGAAATGTTGAGAGAAGAGGGATTTTACCATTTTATTCTTTTGACCAGTAGAAAAATCATAGAGACACTCACAGTAATCGCTATCATCGTAGAGTTTTTCCTACATAGAAACAGGTTCAGATCCATAGTCTACAACTTGAGGACTGTGGAGTGTGCTCTTGCGGAGGTCGGGCAGCGCTGGGCTTGGGGTGTACATCCTCGACATTACCTAGGGCTACCGATCCTCACTATCCCTTGCTATTTTGGAGATTTATGTATTCTCAGAAAAATATTTCTGGCCCTTATTGCACATAGAAATATTTTTCATTTGCATTTATGTCTCTCACCTGTGCGCCTTTTACGATATGCTCATTTATAATTTTATGAAGATTCGCACCATTGAAGAAATCAGATCACACACAAAATTTTACGCGATGATTGAGACCGCTCTCGAAGATCTCAATGCAATTAATGGGGGAGGAATCTTTATGATGCTTGTCAGCTACTTTCTAAATTGTCTACATCAGATGTATCAAATTCTTAATCTGGACAACGTAACGTGGGATCGAGATTTTGAAATCTTCTGCTGTGCCACGTATTATGGCTTATTTATTATTTGGTTTATTTTTGCATGCAATGGAGTGGTTTCTGAGGTACAGTACAACAATAATATTCTTTATACTTAGATTTCATGACATCCAGTTCCTTAAATTTCTTTTACCTAAATATCATTAAGTAAAAGTTATATTATATACTTATATATATATATATATATATATATATATATATATATATATATATATATATATATATATATATATATATATATATATATATTATTTTTTTCATTTTAGATTTCCACAAATTTTATAATCACTTTATACAATTTAAATTAATAATATTAATTTATTGAAGCTACGTCACAATATTTTTTTTTAAAGGCTCGCGTTTCAATATAGCCTTTTACTTACCACACTATGTAATCAGCAACACCCTACATCATGACCCTACATTGCATTTATTTTAGATCCTTTTTAAGCGGTTTGGTGTCGTATCAACTGCTTTAGAAGTCAATTTAAGCGATTTCGATTATACATATATATTGATGCAAATGTGAGGAATTATGTTACTGGTTAATATTCAAGTTTGGCCAAAGAAGAAAACATTAACTATTTTAGCCTCGGCCTCCTTGACCAACATACATTTTAGGGATTCATTTAGATATTCTCAATAATTGGTTTTTGTTTCGATTTGTTTTGTTTTTTATTTATTATTATTATTTTATTGTATATATATGAATTTATTTATGTTCTATTTTATGTAATTTGACCATTATTATTATTTTCTGTATATATAATATGAATGTGGTCTCTTATCAATATTATTATTGTTCATTTTGTAACAAATTGTAATATATCTCAATAAAAAAAAAATAAAAAAATTAGATATTAACGCGAGCATAGAACAATAATAAAAAATATTTAAATTTAAGAAAAAGCAAAAGACATGCCATGAAATGTACCTTAAGTTAAAGAAATAAAATTTAATTAAAAGTCCCATCAAATGCGCAGATGTCTGTCACCACTCAAATTGGAGCTAATTAAGTATGCCAATCTGTAGTTTATATCAATCATCTTGAAAAAGTGTTTCGCTCATATCTGCCTAAGCAAAGTCATTAACTTTTTTTCTAATTATGGGAGAATGTAATTACCGTTAATATGATTATGATCTGTTTTATTTGAACTTCTATAAACATAAATATTAATTTATTTATTTGATTACAGTTTTAGGTGCCGTGTACAACAACAAAGGTTAGAGGCACCGTGGTCATAAACTATTTACAGAGATGGGTACATTTTATTTTTTTTTCAGAATAATGAACAAACTTTCTTGATTATTTTGGTCCATTGTTTCCTTATAACTTTGTAGAAGAGGCCATGTTCTGCCTGAACTATACAGTGGGCATTCCATCAGGATGTGTTCCACAGTTAGCTCTAAGTCACAGCGCAGGCATCTCGGCGGAGGTTTCCCTTCAAGCAGGTGCCCATGTGTCAGTCTAGTGTGTCCAATCCTCAACCGTGTTATTATTGATTGCTCCCTGCGTTGTCCAACTATCTGGGGTAGTGGTCGCAAAACTCCGAGGTTTCGCTTTAACTTGTTGTTCTCCGGAACCTTAGACCAATAGGTGCACCATGCTTCTTTGAATTGCTTAAGTATGGCTGAGTTGAAGTCAGTCCTTACCGTCTTGACGTTGGGAATAGGAAAGATGGAACATGCTTCTTTTGCGCCTGTGTCAGCCAGTTCATTCCCCGTAATTCCTACGTGGCATTATAATGGTGAAATACACTATCACAGTTCCAATTAAGAATTAACATGTGTTTTATTAGAAAAAAAGATAATAAAGATAAAAAAAGCGGTAGGTTATATTTAACATGTACGGTTATATCAGCGTATCATCATTTTTATCTATAACTGATGTGTTCTTAATATGATTTTGAAGCGCTTTTATGACTTTAGTAAACCTGGTTTTTAAACTTTTTGTAGGAAGAGAAGGGTATAGGTCGGAAAACATTTTAATTGTAGAATCAAGATCGTTTGTTATTTCCATGGTTGCTGATACTGGATCTTTAGTTATGATGGAATTTTCTAGCAGCGTGAGTAACTGATTAAACGAAAGATGATAGTTTTTGTCCGGGGCATCAAGGAGTTGTTTTATAGGGAGTAAAGTGTCAGCTAGGGTATTTTTGTCGGAACTAGTCTGGTTAGTTGTAGCAATTGTATTACTATTACCTACCACCGGTGTTTGATTCAGACCGACACTAGAGCTGTCTACGGTGGTTTGGTGCTCTATTGGTATTAAATTGTGATTTTTATTTTTATTTTGATTTAAGCCATCATCTGGTACCCGTTGGTTAACCTGTTCCTCGATAGAGGGTGAAACGTCAGTGGGATCGACTGAATTTATTTTCGAACCGTTATCTGTAACTGGAAATGAGTTATCAATTGCGGGTGTTGAAACAATGGAATTTAAGTTAACCATACTATGGGCAATCGAATGTTTATCTTTGCCTGTATTTTCATTTAATACCGGAAATTCGTTGAGAGCTGGCGGTTCAGTGGGTTTGTTATCGGAACGGAGTGTGGGACACTGTGAGGTGAAATGCCCCTCTCTTTTGCACCTATAACACGCCCCTGTATCCTCATTAAAGAAAACACGAAACGACCCTTCTTCGGTTTTAATCACTAAAGATTCTGGGAGACTTTCGCGACTTTCAGGAGTGATATAAACTTGTCTCCTCCAGCTTAAAATGTGGGAAAAAAACAGAGTTTTGGACACCTACAGACAGGAATTGAACTGGTGACACAGGCGTAACCTTAAATTGTTTCAATGCCTCTTCTATCGCACTGTGGGGTATGCCTGGTTCTACATTGGATATTAATATTCTTTTAGCAGGGTTAATTAGCCTTCTAATTGGTATTATATTATCCCCTAGTTTCAAGGAAGTATTTGTCTCTATTAATTTATCCACGTGATCTTTAGAACTAAGGTGAATACAGATGCGGTTGTTGGAAATTCTTGAGGCAAACCTAATGTCCCTTGGAGCAACGAATTCTGAGAGTTTCTCTAGATATTCTATTAATTTAATGCCGTCAATACTGTTTAAAACAATAGCTTGGTCTCGCTTCGGGAATGATTCTACTTTCTTAGAGGTTATGGAGGCAAAGGTCTTACCTTCGGTACCTGGTTTCGTCCCATTCTGGTCTGTGATAGATTCAGTGTTGACAGGGGAACTAAGATTCTTAGGATTCATAGTTTATAACAGGATTAAACACTAATTTCTTGAGTAAAACTTATTAAATCACTGAACGAGTTGGGGTTATATGTTGTAACTTATAACTCCAGCTGTTCTCCTTCCATAAATATTAATGAATCATAGTTGTATCATTATTTTTAAATTATAGTATTCATTAGTAGAAATATTTATTTCCATTATTTAGTATATTTTAATCAATTTTTTTAAGTGGAGGGAGGAGGAGAATTTAAATCTTAATACTAAAAAACAAATAAATTAAAAATAACTGATTTGTTTATTTTCAATGTACTTGTATTCTAACCGTATGGAACAGAATATTTGTGGTGTGAAATATCTCTGAATTATTATATATATATATATATATTTTTTTTTTTCCTTAAAGGCCAAAAGGTTCAACACCGATCTTTACAACCGTGCTAAGCTCAATATTGGGAATCCAACCTATGTGAGTAGGCACTGACAATTATCAGGTCGACATAGGAATCCTTCAATCTTACACAAGTAAATTACTTTTTCAGGACGACACAATATTTCACTTTGTCATGAAGAAGGAACTACGATTCGAAGCTAACGGATTTTTTTCAGTCAACAACTCACTGATCGGTTCGGTATGTTTTATAAGTCATAAGTCATCCAAATACTTCAGTAATTTCAATTAAACGAAATAACCACATTATTTGCTATATTTCAGTTTGTTGCCCCTTTAAAACATTATCGAACTATTGTATATTCCAGATGATCATCACTGCGACAACCTACTTAGTGGTATTACTGCAATGGAGTCCTCGCGTACCTGCATGGAAACTCGATTGAGAATTTCAGGAAAGGTTTGAACTATTTATGAAATAATTAATACGTCATGTAATAAGTAGATTAAGTTGCAATAATCGTAAATTAAAATTATTACCTAAAATGTAAAAATAAAAAGCAGACTAGATGCAGCATAGAATTAATCATTATATATATATATATATATATATATATATATATATATATATATATATATATATATTTCTTTAATTACGACTGTGTTAGCACAGCACTGCATTGAAATACGTCTGACATATAATGACTTAAAACATTAAAAAATGTTGAAAAAAATAAAATTCAAATTAGAAGATAAAAAAATAAACAAATTCAAAACTATAATCAGGAACCTCTAGAATGAAAAAAAAAATCAATTTGCGTATTATGTATAATACTTAGAGATATAAGTAATCATTCCGAACGTTTGATCAATATTCTCAAGACCGAAATCTTTATAGTAAGTAGAATAATGAAAAGGATACATAAGAAAAAATGATCATATGGGACTCTCATTTCCTCTCTTAACATAAACCAATCTAGAAGTCATGTTTTTTGTTACTTTTCAAAAACAATTTTAACCACTTTCTTTACAATTTAGGTAACGTCTGGTGAGAAATGGAAAGCACAATCAAATTATGAAATCATATTGGTGGTTTTAGTTTTAATTCGATATCTGAAAAAATTCTAGAGCTAGAGATATTTTCCTAAACGTTTTCAGCTTAAAAGCATCTGTTAAATGGCTGTAAAACTTAAGAGTTAGCAAGATAAATGTTTTACTCCCGGTGTTAAATTCAGGGAAGTTTGAAGAAGAACTCGTAAACAAAATTTACGAAAATTATAAAATTTAAAAATTAATAGAAACTTGAAGATTAAAATGGATCTAACCACAGTTCATTCTTTTTTTGTGGTCTGTGGAACTTTTTTTTTTTTTTTTTAAACCATTTTTCTTGATTTATGTGTACTAGTACACAATAATATTAAGCATAACATATTCCCTAACATATTCGATTCTTTATCATTCTTTGGATCTTAGTGAATTTTATAGGGTTCCTTTTGATCGTATAAATTGATTCGAAAATAAAAAAGTTATAATTTATTTATTTTTTGCTGTACGGTCCTGTATGAACCTGGGCATCTCTTACAACTGTTCTCCATTTCCTCCTATCCCGGTCAAGCATACTCCATCTTCTAATATTCTTCTTTTTTAGGACGTTTAAAAATAAATTGCATAAATTTTTTTATATCTTTTAGCATATTTTTTTGTTACTAGTGTGTAGCCTCTGCTGTGCTCGGATGCAATTTGAATGTGGTATCATTTATGCTTAAAAATGCACTGTTCGACTGATTTAGAGTTTGTCGCAGAGACGAACAATCGCCAGATGCTTTTATATATAAATAGAGAAGAGACTTAAGAGGAGAAATATTCAATCCTGACTTTCATGGATAACCTTACAACTAAAAGAATCTAATTGGTAAAATAATAGAGCAAGAAAATTAAACCTTCATACACGTACACCATCGAGGTTATGGTGTATATAAAAAAAAAGAAAAAGGGAATTACAACGGTTCCCATTTTATTTAATCATTTATAATTTTATTTTTCAAATGAACTATTCAAAATACATATAAAAAGTATAATTTAGTTTCCATAAAATTCCCATTTATTTTAAAATGAAACGTCTATTTTAATAAAATAATCTTTAAATTAGAAATAATTAATAACTATGCCTATTTATGACAAACTTTCATTTATTAAAAAAAAAAATCTTACGACTTTTTACGTAATATTGATCCTAACATGTTGCGTACTGTATGGAAGGATATACATGCAGGATATTATACGGTGGCAACACTTAAATACATATAAAAAGTATAATTTAGTTTCCATAATCTCAATTATAGGTTGTTGTTTGTTTTTTATTTTGTATATATATATTATATTTTATTTAATTTGACTTTATCATTGTATACTGTATATATTGTGTGAATGGGATCTTATATCACTATTACTAATGTTCATATAGAAATAAATTGTAATATATCTCAATAAATAAAAAAAAAAATTCCCATGAAACGTCTATTTTCATAAAATAATCTTGAAAGTACAAATAATTAATCACAATGCCAGTTTATGAATTTATTAAATTACGTAATATTGTTCCTAAAATATTACGTACTGTATGGAAGGATATAACTTGTGCAGTATTTTACGGCGGCAACACTGAATTCTATAACCACTCTCATTACAAACGTTACAAATAACATATGTTCATGTGTTTATGGGCTTATAAAACGACATTCTGTTAACTTCTACAATTTATATTAACTTTTCTAAAATCTTGCGCTTTCCAACGGTATATAATACGTCTATATTACAACTCATATTTTAGGAGAGATTTTTCGATGCCTTGATAACAGAAACTTTAATATTCTCATCTAAAGAAAAACATGATTGCAATGTATTTTATTACAAACCTTAAAATGTCCTAAATGATATTGAAAACTGCATCAAGATCCGTCGCTTTGTTTAGAAGGATTTCGCAGAAATCAAGAATATAACCATCTTATATAAATAGAGATTATTATTTTTATTTACTTATCAAACCCTTAATTAAAAATTCTCAATATTAAATTTTTTATGTCATCATAGGTTAATGGAGCAATGAAAAAAAGATACAATAATATTGCTGAAAGATAACCGATCCATGGAAGCACAAGGAGCTAGGCTGCGTGGAAAGCTACCAAGAGCCCAGCTGTCTGCAGGCTCTCCTGAATGTCAAGGTCTTGCAGGGATGTGATGTGACGTCACACCAAGGTTTCCACCATCAACCTCCAATAGAAATAGCATTTACTTCACACTATAATCTAGAATGTATTCTTTGAAAAAGATTTTATAAAGTAGAAGCACGGAACACGATGTTTAAATATATATTTATTTTATATATCTCAATCACTTTTATACATCTAAAAAAAGTTAACTGAATTCCTTCTCCAGAATATATATTTTACTATTCAACATTCGTATGAAAACAGTCAGTGAGTATAGAAACATTTTTAAATATGACTTCATAAATTATTATACAACTAGCGAGTCGCCCTTGTTTTGTATATTTGTGATTTAATGTGGCATCATTCATGAAAAAAGTTCAGCTTCATTAATAAAGAGTTTATTGTTTTGTTATTATGAGTTCATCGTAAACTTAGTAACAAGATATCATGTTTATTATATAATGTGTTATTCAATTTAATATTTAATCATCGGCAAAAATTAGAAACATAAATAGGCTCAGTTTATTTGTTTTTGCTTTATTTTTTTCAATAATGAACCTTTGTAATCGACAAAAAATACAACAATGAAAAAATGAAAACTCCGATAAAGAATTTAAAAAATCCGTCTGTCCGCCGTCCATGGTATTTATCCGAAACTACTGGACCAATGTTTTAGAATTCGCCACAAAAATACGATGATCCTTACACCTAGACGTTGTTACACTACAGCTGGTTATTTTTAAAATAGCGGTAGATTAAAAGTAATTTAATTTAATAACTCGGTTATTTTTGAAGATAGAAAAAAAAATTATGAATTTTTTATTTTATTTATTTATTTAAAGAAATTTACAACAAGTAAAGGGGATTGATAAGAGATTAAGACAAATGATTGTCCTGTAAAAAAAACTACCCATTGGTAGAACTCCAATGTCCAATTTATTGTAAGAGGTCTTTTTGGCATCTTCTTTAAATTCGCCTCGGTGGATTGTCAGGAATAGATGTTGAGCAGAGGTCACGGATAAGCGGGTTTAGAATGACAGGATCTATACCTGTACCGGGGCTAAGTCTTTAACTAATGGGATATTTAGGCCTTTATGGATGATTTTATTTCTGACAAAGGATGGAACATTAAGGATTTTTAGAAGGATCTTGGATTGCAGGGATTGGATGCGAGAGGATGATTGTTTTTTACCCGAAGAATCGCGAAAGATTATAAAAAAAAAAAAGAGAAAAAAAAAGTAGAAATAAATTGAAATTTTACCCATAAATACGTCCATGACTCAGTTATTATTGATGATAGAGACTACTAAATACATACAATGTTCTCATACTATTTTTGTGAGTATTTGCAGCACCATAAGCCTCTACCTTGGGAGGTAATAGTATGGTTTTAAAATTAAATATCTTCTTCATTAATGTTAAACTATTTACAATATCCGATCCGTAGTGATTTGCGTCCTTTTGATCAGGACTTGATTTTGTACTTTTTTTTCTAATGTTGTCGTTTCTTTCACTACTTGAAATGCTTTAGGAAAAATTAAATCTTGTCCTTGATGATTTATCTTGGTTTTCCCTGGTAGTAGACCGTCTTTCAGTGCTATATAAAATTACTGGAGAAATAAAAATGCATTCTACCATTACTCTTGCATTATGCTCTTGAGAAAGTTATATATTTAAAGTTATTAAAGCTGCTATATTTTATTAATGTTTCTTTTATCGTCGATCACGTTAGGTTCATGAAAAATGTTTTTTTCAGTTCGAGGTTGGAGTAATAAATAACAGTTCATTCTGCGAGGTATGCAAACAATGTTCGACGCGAAAACAATAAACAATGAAAATGTTTTTTTAAACAGTGCCAAGAGAAGAGTGGACATTGTAGTAAGAAGTAAGGCTTGCATGATTAATGAGACGACTGGGAGCCACGCCCCACGCAGGCGCCAGGCCCAACATGCACGCTTTGCGTGTTCCGACCTGAGCAGTTTTGGACAGGTTTGAACCCATCACTTCTACAAGTTCACTTCCAAGGTTATTAAGTATTTTATTGCGAAGCTTTCAAGTGCTCTTAGAAGGAGAGGCTTAGTTACCTGTCCGTGCTATGATTACTTCGGTATTATAACTGTAACTCTATGATAGAAACGCACGCTTGAAAAAGACACTAATTGTGTTCGAAACCACAAGCCTAATTTCATTCTCTACCCACAGTATTATTATTTATTAGACAGTAAAACATCAATATTTTCCTGTATTTTAAAAGGGCGAACGCCATCGTTGATAATTGAAAAAACATAAATTATATTAAATAAATAAAGTTTTAAAAATGTGTACTAAAAAACTCTAGAAATTATTACAGGATGATTTATTATTTCCAGATAACTATATTAGGGTATAACTGTTTATAGGGAATTAACTAATATGAAAAGGAATAAATAATTCAAAGAAAAATGGAATACCCCCGCTGCTAATATCAAAACGCTATACCTCTGCTAGTCCTGAACCAATTTTCTATGATTATTTTTTCGTTTTGTAGGAATATCACTTGAAGAGTTCATTTTTTTTTTTTTTTTTTAATCGTGCTTTAGTGATTCTAAAACTCTCTACATTTTTCTTTATCTCCAAAATAACCGAGTTATGGGCGTATTTATGCTTGAAATTTCTTATTCTTTTCCTTTTTCTCTTTTTTTTTTAATTACTCATTTTTGGATAAAAAACACTAGTACATTTTTCCTCTATCTTCAAAAATAGTCGAATTGTTAAATTATACCCCTTTTAATCGGCCGCGATTTTAAAAATATGCAGCTGATATCAAGGACTAGGTGTTAGGATCATCTTAGAATCACCTAGTATTTTTGTGGCAAATTTAAAAAAAATTGGTTGAGTAGTTTCGGAGAAATGCCACCCACTTACTGATTTTCTGTTATTCTGCTTTCGGGTTCTACGTATCTTGAAAGGTACACCCTCAAATTTTGATAGCGGGTAATTTTGTGTATTTGTTTGGTCGATTACAAAGGTTCATTATTGAAAATAATAAACCAAAAAAGATCCAATGTCAAATCTTACTTCTTTTTTTTTTTTTTTTTTTTTTTTTTTTTTTGTGCCTCTATTCGCAAGGATCATTGGCCGTTAATCGAAGTTTCAAACCCTGCTGTAGATGGCAGATAATCTTTTTTTTTTAAATCTTTTAAAAAAGTTAATATAACTAATAACAAAAAATCGCATTATTAATAAGGATACCGTACATACTTACTAACCTATTGGCCCAATTACGTAGCGTTAAATATTGAAACTGTCATATCTTAAAGCATTTATAAGAAGTCTAATTCAAAACTATTTATTTTGATATAATTTTGGTATATTTTATGATTTTTTTATAGATTATCCAGGCTACTTGACAAATGAACTCCAAAATCACTATCTATAAAGGAATTATTCAACTGTTATGGACATACTGGAATGACACATGGGAGTCATTCCAGTACACAATTTTACGAAAAACGTTTATGCACCCTGCTACGACAAATGAATTACTCCACAAGGACTTGGACTTGCTCACAGTTCAAGATAAATCTACAGACTATTAAATAATTTAGACGACAGACTGACTTACAACATGATTACACTTGAATCCACCACCAATCCACACAACCATCCCCAACGGCTTTTGAGGCGGTGACTTGGTGATTCACTGAATTAACCATTCGGTTAATTAAAATGCATAAAATTTAAATATGCTTAAAAAATAAGAAAGAAAAAATTAGATAGTAGATGTTTAAATTATTTAATTTGCCTTTTTAACAAAAAATATGTACAAAAATAAACCATCCCTAAAGAGAACAAGACAAAAAGCAATCGGCTCCATAAACAACAGTGAAATACGATACAAAGTAAAGAATAATTTTGAAAATGGACCAAAGATTGAGTAATTACGGACTGAATACACATCATCTGAAGGAACCTTTCATTACAAGTACAGCTCGGTAACAGGACGGCTGACCCGGGCTACGTGGCCTAGAAGGAACCATCACTCAGTAGGTCCCGAATAGTGTCGAGTGGAAAATACAACTCTGAATTCAGTTCTTTTTAGGGAATCTTATGCTAAATAAATATGTTTCTACGAACAAAGATCGCAAATCGAGTTTTTTTTTATTTAAAAGATAAATCAACGATAATGTGTAGATTTTAGCGAAAATTACCCGTATTTATTTACTTTCTTTGAATAAAATGAAGATGAAACTGATACTCTGGTACGAGTAGTTCCCTAAGAATAACAAAAATGTACATTACAATACTTATTTGTCTGTCCTTTTAAGACTTAACAGACTTTTCTTTAACAGACGGATTTTGAAACAATGAATAGTTATCACCTATAGCTTAAGATATTACATACGTTGGAAAGACTAATAGTTAAAGAGATGATGTTTAAAAAGTGGTTGACGATAACGCTTTACAAACAGATATAGGTAAGGAATTCCAAAATAGAGTAGCAAAAATGGCAAAGGATTTTTTGAAGGAGGCGGATCTGTGGGAAGTTATACACAAGTTAATGAGTTAGAATCTAGTTTTTAATGAAAGGACAGAGGAACAAGTGGTAATCTTGAATTTTTTTCACTACAATCTTTGTATAATTTCAATACAAGCACGCATACTAATCGAAAAAGATTAGATTTCGATTTATTTGGACTCATTAGAAAGAATGAAATTTTCCATATTTCAATACGTCTAAAACAGTAATAATTCAAGAGAGTTTTTTTTTTTTGTTTTTTTTTGTTTGCCAATTTAATTTTACGCAATTTACTCCTTCTAATAATATACTCTTGCAAGAGTGTTAAGCCTGTTAAGTAGTAATAATTTAAAGCTATCCCGTAAGATCGTCACTCGTTTTTACCACCAATTACTGCTTTAATGCATGCTATTATTTTGAATCTTTATGCAAATATAAAAAGCATAATATAAATAGAGATATTTTTAACTATTTCCCCCAGTTTTAAGACTCATCTCCTCTGCTAACACTGGCAACCGGCCTCCTCTGACCGATCGCATTCAGAATCAGAAATCGCCGTGAAGAAGTTGTAGAAAAGAGTTGAGACCTATAGGTAAGTTGGTGAGGACGGACTGGTCAATTGTCAGCTCGGACCGTTAGCATAGTCTTCTTATAGCCTAACATTATTTTCCATCTTTTCTTCTCCGCTCGATTCGGGCATGACATTGGATCCATTTATTATCTATTTATTGCTCATGTGCATTTTTTGAGGTTATCTGTTCCATGATTTTTTATTTTTATTTCAAAGCCCCTTGTGGTTTGGGTTGAAATCCAAGGATATGTAGAATTTTGGGCGATCTCCTTCACCCTACAGGTAAATTCAAAGAGAGGGACAATGAGACGAAAAAGGACGTATTATACATACTAAAATCAAAAATCTTCTACCTGTGACGAAACTCACCGGATTTTGATTCATTAATTGATCCCTCAGCCACGGCTCGCTACATATCTTTGCCAGCTTTCTGACAACTGTCTGTTGGGATAAAGTCTTAAATATAGCGTTCGTACAAAATTTCAGACTGTTAAAGAATTTTATCTGCCTCCTAGTGATTTAATCAGTCACTGACGAAGATAGTGTGGAGTATGTCTGTTTAAGTTATTAATTTTTAATTTAATTTAAAGTAATTTTTTTCATTTATGTGTATATATATACACACACATATATACATATGTACATGTATGTGTGTGTGTGTCTTGTGTGAATTACATACTTTTCCGAAGTATGTAATTCACACACACACACACACACACACACACACACACATACTACATATACATATGTAAATATATATGTATGTGTGTGTGTGAATTACATACTTCGGGAAAAGTATTGCGATCGTGACAATCTTTCGTATTTCAGTTTTCAACGGAAATACACGTTTTAGGGTCCTCTGAGACCAAATGACCAAGTCGTGCGAAAAGGTCTGTATGTCCGTGTATGAAAAAAACATTGCTAATTCGAGTATCGACCGAAATACGCGTTTTAGGGTACTTTGAGTCTAAATAAACAGGTCTCGCAGAAATCAAATAAAATCATTGTCCGTGTGTCCCAAAAAAAGTCAACATGGAGCGTTAGAACAAGCTTAGGATTAAGAAACTGTTAAAAGATTAAGATCTGGAAACGTTAAAATACAAATATACTTGTGAACCATGGCCCGTTATCTGAAAAATTAAGTGCGAAAAAACAAATAAATAAGTATAATTACAATAACGTAAAATTATCAAAACTACTTTAAAATAAGAAAATATCTTTAAATGAAAATGTATCACAATACAACCTAAACTACAGGGAAAAACAAGAACTTTTCGTGTTGTTATTCATGAATATCGTTTAAATTAATTTATAGGATGTAAAATATAATAAAAAGGTGTAGATAAATTATTGATCAGAAGACTCCAAAAGGCATAAAAATGTAAATTTCAGCAAGGCTATTGCTATAAGTGACCGTTTCGATTTTTTTTTTTCTTTTACTCCTGCTAAAACTTTATACGGCAGAAGGTGACTTATAAACTGCGCGGTCTTTTGTACTGTTAGCCATGCAGCCATCATATCGTAAATACAACTTAGCAGCGATGAAAAGCTAAATAAATTAAAATTCAAGGAGAGAGGTGATTTCAAAGTTGTAAGTAGCCCGCAATATATTGTACATTTATTCAACGGGACAAAATGAAGGAGAAGAGTACAAAAGCGACAAGCAGTAAATATGAAGGCAATTAGCATATCAATCGGATGTGGGACGGCTCTCCTTCGTCGATAGCTCCCAAGTATATACATAAACATAAACATGCATACACGGTTCGGAAGGAATGTTCTGCGTATATCCTGTATGCACCTAATGGAACGAGTCTACAAGCAACAACAGAAAGTTTTTGTCACATTTCCCGTTTACAACCTCGGTAGGGATAATACCTATGCTAATGCATTTTTTTTTATTGAATCTGATACATGTAATGGAGTGAGGTAGTATTTCAACTTACGCAACTCAAAAGTTCAACGGTTCGGACTTAAAGTTTTTTCCGAGTCTGTAATCATTAAGCGTATTGAACGGTCCAATTTCAACAAAAATATTGTATTGAGTAATATTATAATCTGTCATAATTTGGTCATTTATAATAGTGATACAGGATTCATACTACATTCATACAATATTTACACAGCAATACGGAATCAATACAATAAATGTATACAAAGTCTAGAATACAATCATACTTATATAAACGGTCGAATTACCTAAGGTTAATAGCGAAACCCTAACAAAAAGATATAGGTACCAAAATCATTTAGAAATGTTTACTCTTTCAATTTCACGGAATCTGTTTTATTTAAAAGATGGGATCAGCTGATGCGCTCGATGATAACAGTCATACGTTACATCGTCTCTCAGATTTTTGCTTTTTTCAGTAGGAATTCGCTTGAATTCAGTCTGGAGAACATCACTAGACCTCAGGAATACTACGGCAGTGAATATTGGAGAAATTTCGGTAAGCAAAGTTATAATTTACTTTGTACAATCACGAAAAAGTGAAAGGAGGGTCACTGATCAGCTGATTGCCGCTAGCTCGGCAAGCTCGGGCTTGCTTTTCGTTAACTTATCTTTCTTTTATCTTTAATTCTTATCTCATTATTTATTTATTATTATTATTTTCTTAATCAATGAGATATTTTCACCAAGTCATGTCCTCAAAGTCTGCAAGTAAAAGATCTAGATCTGCAGGTTCTAACTCGTCTCCTACAAAACAGAGACCCCGCCGTGAACAAAATAAAAAAATAATTCCACCAGCGAACGCGTCAGCTACCTCATTAGGATCTGAACCACAGCCCAGCACATCATCACAAGGAATAACTGATGAATCCCCGTTTTTTACACCGAATCCATTTGAGATCCTCCAAAATGAAAAAGAAACCATGGAATCTTCTCCTATACCCAGGGAACCACTACCTCCACCAATATTTGTTAAAAATATTAAAAATTTTAAACTGATGTGTGCGCATTTAAACAAAGTAACTGATCCTAATAGTTATTATTGTATAAGTAGAACCAATGATACTAAAATATCTCCGACTACTGCTGAAACCTACAGAAAGATTGTAAAATATCTGACTGAGACCAAAGCTGACTTTCATACTTATCAGCTGCGCCAGGAGAGAGCATTAAGGGTCGTAATCAGAAACCTACATTCCTCAACACCCGTTGAAGCTATCAAAGAAGAACTGACAGAATTAGGATTCCAAGTGAGGCAAGTCACCAACGTTCTAAAAGATAAAAGTCCACTGCCTCTATTCTTTGTGGACTTGGAACCATCAGCAGGAGTCGAAAAAATCTATGACCTCAGTAGACTGTACTATACCCGTGTAAAAGTTGAAAAACCTTACACAAAGAGGGAAATAGTTCAGTGTCATAACTGTCAGGCATATGGTCATACCAAAAGTTATTGCCATCACATACCACGCTGTGTGAAATGCGGTGAACAGCATAAAACAGAAGAATGTACAAGGTCAAGATCTACACCCGCTGTATGTGCTCTGTGCCTCAAGGACCACCCGGCTAACTACAAGGGATGTGAAATCTACAAGAAACTCAGAACCAGATACCAAAAACCTCAGGATCCGAATGAAACAGCTGTACCAACCAGAAGCAGAAGAGAACCATCTAAACTTGTAAATTCAAACGTATCATTTGCCCACTTGCTTGGAGGTGGAAACCAGAATCATGAAGTCGAGGCACTGCCGGAACAACTTTTTCCTCAACTTTCTCAATCTATTGTACAACAATCTATCCCTCAAAGTTTACCTAATCTTCAAAAAACTCCTCAACATCAAATTTCTCATATCCCTCCACCATCAAACGTCACAGATCTTACCAGTCTAATGACATCGTTCATCTCCGAAATCAAATCTCTTGTTATGCCGCTTATATCACTCCTTACAAATCTAGTATCAAATCTAATCCCTGCCTTGAAAAATCCTTAAATGAATTCACTTAACTCCTTATCCATTCTCCTTTGGAATGCGAATGGTGTTAGAAATCATACTGACGAACTGACAGCGTTGTTGCAAGACAAAATAATCGATGTTGCACTTATAACTGAAACAAGACTAACGACTAAACAGTACTTCAAAATACCGCAATACATGACATACCGTACTGACCACCCAGACGGCAAAGCCCATGCCGGTTCTGCTATCATTGTCCACCAATCCCTCTCTCATCATTTACTCCCACTTCCCACCTATGATTTCCTACAAGCCACAGCCATAGTAATCAAGACTTTTTCTTTTCCGGTAACCCTCACATCTGCATACTGTCCTCCTAAACATTCCATTTCCAATTCCGAATTTGTATCCTTCCTGGATTCCTTAGGAAATCGTTTCATTCTGGGTGCAGACTTAAACGCCAAGCATCAGCAGTGGGGTTCCAGAACCACGAACTCTCGGGGACGAAATTTGCAGTCTGCACTCAACTCCCGAAATTTTAATATCCTGCCTCCTGACTCCCCTACCTACTGGCCAACCGATCCTAACCGCAATCCTGACATCCTCGACTTCTTTATCCACAGCGGATTAGGCTCCCTCAACTTTTCTGTAACTCGCCTTGATGAACTATCCTCAGACCATAGTCCACTGATCCTAAAAGTATCTCTCACTCCAATTCCAAAACCCATTCCACCATCATTCATCCGAGGCCCTGTCAACTGGAACCTTTTCCGCCAAATCCTGACCGATAATATTGACCTCAGAGTAACCCTCAAAACCCCAGATGACCTAGATAATTCCGTCTATTCCTTTACCACCGCCATCCAACAAGCTGTCTGGACTGCCTCCTCTCCTAAACACCCCAATATAAATCCTCACCAAAATCATTTTCCACAACATATTATAGACCTCATCCATACCAAACGCCGAGCAAGATCATTATGGCAGCGCACCCGACACCCAACAGATCGCCGCTCCTATAACTTCTATTGTAGACAATTGAAGAGGGAGTTGGCGACCTTCCGTTCCCAGTCCTTTAATTCCTACCTCTCCTCTCTGTCAGCTCGTGATAATTCCCTGTGGAATGTCACGAAAAAGATCCTAAAATACCATCAAGTTTCCCATCCTCTCCGACGTGGTGATGACTCCTGGGCTGCGTCTGATGAAGATAAAGCCGAGGAATTCGCCACACACCTCTCCAAAGTTTTCACTCCTCACCCGGAATCCCACGCCAATCACACCGCAACAGTGCAAGACTTTCTTATGTCACCAATTCCACTTTCCCTACCTCCTAAAGCTATTAATCCCTCTGAGGTCAAATATCTTCTCCAAAAACTTACCCTCCGTAAATCTCCTGGATACGATCTCCTTACTCCCCAGATCCTCCGACAACTTCCGCAGAAAGCTATTATATTCCTTACTTATATTTACAACTGCATCCTACGCACCACCTATTTTCCTCTGTTATGGAAACATTCCACTATCATTCTTTTTCTAAAACCAGGCAAACCTTCCAACAACACTTCATCCTACAGGCCTATTAGTCTACTCCCCATCCTCTCAAAAATCTTCGAAAGGCTTCTTCTTAAACGTATCCTACCCATATTAGAATCTCAAAATCTTCCTTCCCATCAGTTTGGATTCCGTCCTCAGCATTCCACAGTTCAACAGGGGCTCCGAGTTGTAGACCATATTTCCTCAGCTCTTGAATGCAAAGAGTATTGTTCTGGTGCGTTTCTGGACATTGCGCAAGCTTTTGACCGGGTATGGCACACTGGATTACTCTTCAAGCTGAAAACCCATTTACCCCAGTCTCTATACCTCATTCTCCGATCCTATCTCTCAAACCGTTCCTTCCGCGTTCGCTGTGGTGTAGAATTTTCTAACCTTTATCCCGTTGAGGCCGGTGTTCCTCAAGGCAGCGTCTTGGGACCCGTCCTCTACATCCTTTACACTGCTGATATTCCTACACATCCTGATACCTTTCTGGCAACTTTTGCAGACGACACCGCCATCCTATCATCCAGTTCCAATCCTGAAACAGCATCCTTAAACCTGCAAAGACACCTTTCTCTTATCGAAGACTGGTGTAATGCTTGGCGCATAAAGGTGAACGAAGCCAAATGCAAACACGTAACCTTCACTCTTCGACGAAATTCCTGTCCGCCAGTTTACTTCAATTCCATTCCAATTCCTCCTTCAGATACAGTCCGGTATCTTGGCTTACTATTAGACAAAAGATTGACTTGGAACCCACATACAAGACTTAAAAGACAAGAACTCAACCGACGATTCGGACAGTTATACCGACTACTCAACAGAAAATCTGAACTTACAGTTGACAACAAATTATTAATCTACAGGACAATACTGAAGCCCATCTGGACCTACGGACTTGAACTGTGGGGGACAGCTAAACGTACTAACATCAAACGCATTCAATCCTTTCAATCCAAAGTCCTCCGTACAATAGTAAATGCTCCTTATTATGTTTCCAACAATACCTTGCACCACGACCTTAATGTTCCTTTTATTTCAGACCTGATTCCATCCAAATTTTCCAAATTCCACCAGAATCTCATTCATCATCCTAATCCTCTAGCTCAATCCCTATCCAGCCCCACCCATCCATACAACCCACCTAGAAGGTTGAAACGGCAGTGGCCTCGTGACCTCTTATAACATGTATATTGGAGTTCTAGCATTGGCTAGATTCTCCACTCACGTGCTGTATGCTTGTGAATTGTATATAGGTATGAGTGACTATTGTATATATTTTTATTGATTTTATTTTGTATATATGTATATTTTATTATTATTATTATATAAATTTATAGTTTTGTATATATCGTGTGAATGTAGTATGAATGTTGTACTTTATCACTATTAAAAATGTCCTGAATTGGACAGATTGTAATATTGCTCAATAAAAAAAAAAAAAAAAAAAAAAAAAAAAAAAAATATTTAAAAGATAAAAATTTTAAAACCAACTTTACTTCCTCGAGTACAATTTAATCAATATTGGTTTTTTCATGGTTTTATATGATCCTTTAATTTCTTATTTTTAATTTTTATTTAATTTGGAATTGCGTAATAATATTTTTTTTTTACCATTTTTCATATACGATTTTTTTTTTATCCTTTCTGACCAAAATATCTTAATTACAATGGGCAATAGTAAATATATTAATAAATGTTGTCTAGAAATTATATAGATATCTTATTTAAATTTAGATCCGGAATGTCCTCACAACTTACGCAGATGACACTTATGTGTTATCCGTCCATCATGATCCAACCGCTGCATCCCAAATCCTTCAGTCCCACATCACAGCCATTGAGGAGTAGTGTCAGAACTAGAGGATTAAAATAAATCCTAAAAAAAACCCGTGAGATTACCTTTACTCTTCGTCGCAAACCGACGACCTCCTGCCCTACTGTATCCTTTAATAATACCCCACTCATACCTGTTAAACAAACCCGATACCTAGGACTTCATCTTGACAAACGTCTTACATGGAATCCTCACACGAGACTAAAACTAAAAGAAACTGCCCGTAGATACCGATCTACTTACTTAAATAAACATCGAAGTACTACCGTTGGGTAGTTTCTTTACAAGCCTTTTACGCCTTTTATTATAATTCAACACTTTTACTTATTGTATTTATGTTAATTATACAGTTGTAAAATTCAATAAAAAAAAAAAAATAAAAAAAAAAAAAAGATCCGGAATGTAGATGTTGTGCATATCATTGAATTGTATCTGGATTTCTGCAGTTATGAAAAAACAAAACAACATTTTTTTGTTGAAATAATCATATAACAAACAACATATAACGATCACATATATTTTTATCATTATTTGTTGTTTTTCTATAAAGAAAAATTCTGTTTTCGTTCAGGTATATGCTTCATTAAATTATGACGGGACGATATCAGATTTTACTATTGTTATTCATTTAACTGTCAAATTATGTCCAGGGATTTTTAATGTGACTTAAATCTGTTTTTTCGTATAAAATACTAATAGATAGTAACACTTAAAAAAAAAAATAAAATCATTGAAAATTGACTACACCAAATGTACCGATAACATAAAAATGAACTTCTCCGATAAATAGCGTTTTTAATATTGATTATAATCGCGAGTTCATATCGGGAACATGGCTTTAGGAAGTTTTAAAGTAAGTACAATACCCTTGGTTATGCCATTCCTTCGGAGACGACATAATCGGTGGACCCAAGCCTGTGCGATGTCAGGCAAGTACTAGCTAATAATCCCTATCCTAATGAAACCTTGACAGACAAAATTTAGGACACTATAGAGTGACATTAAATCAATAAATTATAGAACAATATTGATTATAATAATACTTTTTACTTCCAATCAGTTCCAAGAATCTCATATTATTCAGGCTAGATGAGAGTTCTTATAATAACAATGCACGAAAAGAAAAATTAAAAAAATAAAAAGTGTGAATTTTATTGAATTATCAACAAAAAAATTTTTTTTTTTTTTAAATCATTTTATTGGTATTTACAACTGTGTTAACAAAAATATATCAAGTAAATATGATTTGTTTTATAATACAATGACATGATATACATGTAGAGAAGCTTCTTATTGGTACTAGATAGTCTCGGGGCCATCTTCTTTTTAGATGCCTCAGAGGATTATCAGGAATAAAATAGGATGATAGAATAGAAACTAGTAGATTAGAGTAGAAATGGAGTTTTTCATGGAATGATTGATACCTGGTCCGGGCCAAATCAGTAACAAAGGGAACATTAAGGTCTTTATGGATAAGTTTATTCGTGACAAAGTAAGGAGCGTTGAGGATTTTGGATTGTAAGGATTGGATGCGGGAAGAATTCGATGGTTTAGTAGAACCCCAAAGCTCAACTCCGTGAGTCCAGATTGGTCTTAAAATAGTCATGTAGTTGAGCCTTTTGTAGTTCAGATGAAGGTTTGGCCGTTTGTCTAGTAAGTGTTGAAGCAGCCTAAAGCGGCGAGCAGATTCTTGTCGTTTAAGTCGTGTATGTGGATTCAAAGTTAGGCGTTTGTCAAGAAGTCCTAGGTATCGGATCTGTTCAACAGGAGCTATTTGAGTGTTATTAAAGAATACTGTAAGGCAGGAAGTCAAAGGTTTACGACGAAGGGTAAAAAAAAAAGTTAAACTTAAATCACATTTCACATATTTTTAACATTTATTGTAAACATAAAATATTCTTTTATTTTTGATTACGTTCAATAAAAAATATTAATCATGTTAAGTGTAAAAATCAATTGATATGTGACAGTAAATATAAAATTTTTAGCATCTTATTTACATAGCTTACATAGATAAACTCGATTAAATTGTAAAAATATCTTGTTTGATCAAAAACCTAGGTAACTTATTTTATAAGGAGTTGTATCGATAATTATTATTTGTGATATAAAATAAAACTTGGATAGTAAACATGGATATTTCATTTGAATAGCCATAAATGTTAGGAATCCTAAAAACTTTTAAATGTTACTTCAGAACAAACATCCTTGTAAAGTGACTTTTAGATTACTAGATAAACCAAGTCATCCAACAGCATACCACGAGAAATCATCAATCAACATTTCATCCTTTATCCGTAATTACAATTAATTATTATTAAAGTAAACGAGTGAGATGCAACACGATCGTTTCAATAAATATCAAACATGTTTGCCGAGTGCGCTCCCTCCCAGGTCGTAAAGAGAATACCACATGAAGATATGGAGCCCTCTTTGAGCGGGAATGTTTACCCGCCAAATGTCGCCGTTGTGTTTCAATTTAATTAACATAACTTCGATGAATTTAGTGAGAGTTGGATCTATCGGAATGTATCCGGGGAGGAACCCAAGAATTTTGCTAATCGTTTTAATATAAGCCATAACTAAGGTTGAAGAATTCGTGTGACCTGCGGAAGAGAAAAAAAAAAAACCGGTTGGATACTGGAGACTTGATGCACTTTGTCGGCGAAATAAAAAAAATAGTTATTCTTTATTACTGCAACATACTAAAACCAAATATAGTATCAGTCGCCTAAATAAGACAACACATCGAGAATAAATACTAGGACCTTTTATCATGTTCTATCATTTTTTTTATTTACGCATTTTTCATTAATATTAACAATAAAAGACGGTCGATTATTTCATACGAATAATATTAAAGTTACTTGAGAGGAAGAAATTTGTTGAAACTAGGTATTATAATAGTATATAATATTATTATAGCATATAATTTAATTAACTAAATGATTACAGCACTAGGAGGAAGTAATAAACATGTGCAACAATTATAGCATAAACCTTTGTAAGCCGATGTTAGTGAAAAAGTGGTTTGTAATCATGGTCTTATATTATCATTATAATAAAATTTAATTCTTAGGTATATAATTATCATAACCTAGAATTTTCTTTAGAGCACCACATGACTCTCAATCACTTCCGTTGATAAATCTATTTAAGAACTTTGGAATAGAGCTAGAGTTAAAAAAAAAATGAAGAATTATATTGCATTTCCATGGAAACATCTATTTGAGATGAGGTAATCTAACAATAGGGATTATTATCTACTACAATTACTTATTTTTATACTCTCTTTACCACTCCCCATCACTATATACAACCTTGTATATAAGATAACATTTTTTTTTTTTTTTTTAATACTTAGCTCTCCAATGATATATTACACTTTTATATTACGATTCTTATGTCTAGGGGGAAAAAATCTAAATACATATTTTTCTCCTTTTTCCTTCAGTTTTTGCATAGTAGTGACCAAAAATAAATAAAATGCTAAAAATGAATATAAAAATATCTAGTGCTGGCAACACACGGATTTCACTTACCTCCGTTATCAAAATTAGTTTAAGAACATTAAAATAAAGTTAGAGTTAAAAATAATGTTAAAAAATTACATTGAGATTCCATGTAAACATGTATTTGAGATTAAATATTCTAACAACAAAAAATATTATCTACAATTATCACTTGGCTTTAGCCGCATTTCATCACTCTTCATTGCCTTATACAACTTTGTATGTAAGGTAACATTTTTATCATGATCTATAGCTACATAACGGTACATGATACACCTATAATACTATTCTTCGTACTCGCTTCGGCGGTACATATACTAATACTATTCTTATGTTTGGGAAAAAGAAAAATTGACGGCAAAAATATCTTTGCAGTTTTCTTTTTTTGTTAGATCAACTAAATTTTTTTTATAATTCTTTCAACTTGTATATATATATACACAATATCTGTTTTTTAATCAATACAGACAACATAAAATGGGTAATTATTTTTAATCTACAAAAGGAAGTTTAAAGAAAGAAGATTTAAAATATCAGCTTTTAAGCCCTGTTAGAATATCTGAAACAGAATAGAAGCTACATGATAACTTAAAACTCATTCAAATTTACACCGATAAAGTGACTTAAACCAAAATCGTTAGAGCTCTTTTTGAGGAAATCGTAAAAAGGGGAAAATGCATAGTATAAATTGACTCTTCTGGTTTGTGGATTTTACAAAAAAAAGTTGATGTACCATTCTGATAGTATCTGCCTGAGTATTTACATTTCTAAAATATGAAATTTCAGTTTTATTCAACATATCGTTTTGGAGCTACACCACATACGCACAAATAGACGTTTTTGAGGAACTTGGTTATCTCGACTAATTAAGTGGACCCTAAAACTTCTGCTTCCTTTGGAAAATGTTCAATACTTCTTCAATACAATATATTTTATATAAATAAGTATATATTTCACTATTCCAAATTATTTGGTTTCGAATATTGAGGGCTATATCCAATAATAATAATATTAAAAAAATTAAGTGACATCAATAAATTAAAAGTTAAACAAAATTATCAGAATGATTAATGTTGTTAGTGATTGAAAATGTCTTGTTCATTTAATTTTTATTCAGTTATATCACCATTTGTCTTAAGTAATAATAGAGCTTTAAGATGACATCCACACATTATTTACACACTAAATAAAGTTAATGTCAAATTACACTTAAAGAAGATGGCCTCGGGATCTACTTACTTAAATAAACATGGAAGTTCTACCGCTGGGTAGTTTCTTCACAAGCCTTTCACCCCCTTTATACTAATTCAACAGTTTTACTTATTGTATTTATGCTAATACAGTTGTGAAATTCAATAAAATGTGAATAAAAAAAAAAATTACACTCAAAAAATGTATTTATTAACAAAATATATAAATAAAATAAATATAAGGTTATATTGTATACATATAAACAATGTTTACAATCAGCCGGGGAACCCCCGGAACGAGGGGGAAGCAAAGCCAGAGAGATCCCAGTGCCTGTCTCAGCAGCGTCACTGGTGAGAGCCAGCAGAAGCTGAGGGACGATGTCTTAGCAACAAACATACCACAGAGGAGAATCTGGTCATTTTCAGAACTTCAGCGAATTATTTAATTAATTTTTTTATGATGTAATATCAATATCACATGGTGATATTGATATATCAGAGCATGCTTTTGAACACGTAGAGAAATTTAAGTATTTAGGTTCAATGATAACAAGAAAAAATGAAATCTAGGAAGAAATAAAGTCTTGGTTAAAGGTGAGAAATGCTAGTTATTATTCAGTTGCTAAATTACTTAGCTTGCGGCTTCTCTCTAGAAACTTAAAGGTTAGAATTTAATTTAATTTAATTTTACGGATGTGAAACGTGGTCGCTTACTTTTAAGGATGAACAAAGGCTGAAGGTTTTCGAAAATAAGGCACTGCGAAAAATATTTGGTTCGAAAACAGATGAGGCCACTGGGGAGTATAGAAGGTTACACAACGCGGAATTGCGGAGCTTGTACCCTGTTAATATAATTGAGTTGATAGCATCACGGAGACTCAAATGGGCGAGTAAAATTGTTGGGCTCGCTGAGGAATATTTCGAAAAAGTTGGTATTCGCTAATCCGACTGGCAGGCATCCGAAAAGTAGGCCGAAACGTCGATGGGAGGATTGCATTAAGGCCGATCTCCTTCGGTGTTAATGCTTTCGGGTTCGGTAAGCCTATTATTATTATGATGTAATACTTAACTAAATTCGTTATAATAACAGTTACTCATTAACTGTCAATGAGTGAAACGCTTTCTGTGTCACGTGTGTCTTTTTCATCTGCAGTACTGCTTTAGCTGTATAATGTGTCTATAAAAAAATTAAGTAACCTCTTGACAAGGATTTTATTACATAAATAACATGGAATGTTTACGGTTTGTTTAGATCACACGATCTAATATACTATATAGAGGGGACATATAATAAATAGTAGGGATCTATGGGAAACAATTTAACAGCCATGATTATTTCCATACCTACTCAATATGTTTTCATTATACCCAGCCATTAACGTAATACACTCAGTTTGATTTATAATTGGTAGTACACATGTTTGAGACGAGGAACAGGGTCGCATGGAGTGTGTACGTATCACAAACAACACATTGCTGGACAAAAGAGTGTGAATTATAGCGGCCACATGTGTCTTATGCTTCTTTTCTTTTTACAGCTTTAGCATGGCCTAGATAGTCCCTGTGTCACATACGGCCAAGCGATAAATCTCAAACATTTATTTTAAATTATAATTCAAATACGGATGGTGTAAGTTGCCCGCTATAACTCATACATGGTGTTCCATCATTTTCAGAATTATATCTGATATAAGCGTTTTTAATACAATTGTTCCTTCTATACATTTGTAACAAATGTTTTAAATTTACGTATAATATTTTTAAATATTTATTTGTACTGCTTTATAACTATAATAGTTTTGTGTTTATGCATTAATTAGGGTTGAAAAAATCACCGTTTTCAGTTTATATATATTACAATTTTTGTTCACACTATGTTTAATGCAATGGTGTTTTTTTAGCATTGTATTAATTATAATACAGTACTGAATAGTTTCCAAAACACACGATATTACTGAGAAAAATATCTGCAGCCTCTAAAACCACCCTTTTGAAACAGGGAGTTGTTGAGGAATCTTATTTTAATCACCGGAATGTGAGGAGGTGGTACTCCGAATTTGAAAGAGGTGATATAGGCCTGAAAAGACTATATACCCTTTATCAAACAAATAAAATCATAAGTAAAGACCTCAATATCTCATTCGTTGCAGACTAAGACTGAAAAATAAATGAATATATCTTACAATTACTATCTCCCTGCCTTTAAAATCCCTTATGCCTATAAATATATATAGCATTTCCAAGTCATATTCAAATTTTTCAAATTCAAATTCAACCTTTTCCAAGTCAAATTCCACTTTTTCCAAGTAAAATTCAACCTTTTCCAAGTCGAGTTCAACCTTTTCCAAATCAAATTCAACCTTTTCCAAGTTAAATTCAACCTTTTCCATTTCGAAACCAACCTTTTTCGATTTCAATAAAATAATAAGAATTAAGTTTGCATAATTTTATGTTTTTATGATTATTTTAATTATAATTTATGTTTTTAACCCTTCTGACTTGTTAACTGCCCCCAGAGGCACTTTTACACAGAATGCTATTTTGGATAAACCCCCAAGTCGACTTAATGATGGTCTTGGGACATTAAAACTTAAAATAGTCAATGAAGTGTTTGAAAGTTGTTCCAACATCAACTTTTATGAACTAATACTTATTATCGTCTAAACTACGTACTGTTTTGCTACCCTTTCGCCCCACATTGTAGTTCATCATTAGGGTTTTTTAAGGAAAGGCAGCTAAGAAAAGATGTTCTTATGATTATATATATATAGTAAAGTATTGAGGATATCGAGGGGAGTTCATTATTAAATAATTTTAATATTAAACAATTAAAGATAACGAACCCTTGTCGGCGAAACATTAAAAGGCGTTTACCTCCATGGGGCCCCCCAGCAATATGTTCTTCGGGAAACTTCCTAGACACTAGGACAAAGGACCCCCGGCATAAGGCTCTTCCCAGATCAGCCCCGCCCGAGGTGACGACGATGAGGAGAAGATTCGAAAGAGTCAGTCACGTTCTATCCTCAAGATGAGGTGAGTCTTATTCCAGCAAGGGGAGAGTCGAATTCCATCTACTAGAAGTGGAGATGGCCGTCGGGGTTTTGAGAGCAGCTGGAGGATGGTGCCGAGAAAGGGGACCTAAGACCAATTTCCACCTCTGCCAGCCGACTTAGTGATTTTAAAGGTATCTCGTTATTTGTAATATTTTATGGCAAAGATAATAGTGAAAATGTCCCTCAATATTCTCAATCAAAGTTCTAAGAAATGTATTAATATAATCAATATGTGTAAATTAATAATTATAATAATGCATTATAATTGAATCTTGTTTACTTTAATCTTACCCTGCATGCCACCTATTGGATTGGTAACCACGATACCTTTGGAAAGGAGATCCAATGGTATCATTAAATATAGTTTATGTATGGATTAAATATATCAAATAAGCTTGTTTTTGAAGTTACCGCTGCCTTAGAAAAGCAGCCGGTCAAAAACATAGCAATATATTATTAACAAAATTACTAATAATAATACAAAATGATTAGTAACAAAATTACTAGCTACAAAAAGATTACAAGAGGACATAAATCGAATAAGCCACTGGGCTGAAGTGAATAAGTTAAAATTAAATGTTGAAAAAACAAAAGCAATTGTAATAGGATCCCCTCACCTTCTGAAAACTGTTCCTGATATTCCAAACTATCTCCTCAATAGTAATCCTATAAAGTTCCACCCCACTGTCCGAAATCTGGGAGTAACCTTCGATCAAAGTCTATCCTTCAAAAATCATATTTTAGAAATCTCTCGACGTACCTTTTCAACCTTAAAGCGACTGTATTCCCTCCGTCACCTATTTCCGCTTGAAACCCGATTACTCCTCGTTCCCTCCCTAATATTCCCCCACTTCGACTATTGCTGTTCGGTGCATGGTGGTGTGTCTGGGGATCTCGAGGTAAAAATAAAACGCTTAATCAATTCCTTTGTTCGCTTCATCTTTGGGGTCCCAAGATACACCTCTGTATCCCAATTTTATGGCGAGTTGATGTGGCTTAACCCTTCCAATCGTCGCAAGTATTTCCTTGCGTCATTCCTTTACAAAATTATCCAATCCCGCCGTCCATCATATATTTTTGACCTCCTACAATTAAAATCCTCTGTCCATCCTCATTGTACACGCTCCAGACCTTCGGATTTATACAGTACGGCCCACAGAACTGCACATATCGACAGATCCTTTCTCATTCGATCCTCCATCCTATGGAATTCTATCCCTTCTTCCATCCGTCACTCCAATTCTCTTTCTACCTTCAAATCCCGCATATTTGATCACTTATTGCACATCCAGGCTCAATAGAATTCTAAATAAGCTTTTTATTTATTTTTTTTTTTTCATCTCATTTAAATATGTATATTTTATACCATTAATTATTAACTTGTTTATATTTAATTAATTTACTCTAAGACTCTAAAGCCCTTTTTTGTACATTTTGTATATTTTGTTCTAATGGGACATGTCCCAGAAAAATAAAGAACTTATTTATTTTTATTATATATACATATATATATGTGTGTGTATATGTATATGTATGTAAGACTTAAGATTTTTAATTTTCTCTATTATATATAAAAAATAAAGTTCGGCCAATATTTAAGCTCTCTAAGGGGCGAGTACGTTTCTTCCATCCTCATGCCACGGACGTAGTATTCTTTGAAAGTCCCCTCAGCCCCTACCTTTTTCCTTAATTCGACTTTTGGGATTCTTTGTAACCAAGATGAACCACAGGCTCTTATCAAGAATTCCAATTCCAGAGCCAATAATTTCTTTTTAGATAATTTCGACTCTGTCCATGTTTCTGTTCCGTATCACGTCCATATCCCTAATATGAAGGAATAATATATTTTTCGTTGTTGAGCGACACCTGTTTGCTCCAGAGTATCCCACTTTAGATAGCCATGATCCTTCAAACACTCCTAATTTTATTTTCGATGTTTTTTTCCAACATTCCAATATTATCTATGGTTACGCCAATATATTTAAAGACATTACTTTGTAAGGGGATCGTTCAATACTTCACACAAATGGTAGACACTGACGAGTTGCATGGCATATTTTTTTTTTCTGATCTTTAAACCCCACTTAGAGTATGATTCATTTTAGATTTTAATAATATTATGTTTATTAGATTGGAGACCATCAGGGGTTCTTAGGAAAAAGCAGTCAGAAAAGACTTTTTAGATTTATTTTTTAAAAAAGACCTTAGGAAAATTCATTCCTATCTGCCTTTTATGTGGGAGCCCTAAAGATGACTTACAATGTGTGCCGATAAGTTGGCAATGAATAGTTTAGGCTATTTGATTGGTTTTCTCTCTTTTGATCTCAACCTACACTATTTTTCTCATAAAGAAAAACTAATTAAATAAAATAATTACAAAGAGAAATTATCAAATGTTAAAAAATAAGTTTGAACAAGAATGAATTTTCCTTATTATTAAATTAATTTATTGAGACTAGAGAGAAGGTGAAAAAAAGAGGCATAAGAATAATGTATTACATTGATAACAAAAATCTATTAATATTGTTTGATGAACCCTCAAATGACTATAAATAGCCAAATAATCTTGTTAAAATGGCTAGAAGTTAAACATGATAAACTGGAAACATATTTAGAAAGCAAAGACACATATGTTCCAGTAAAAATTAATCCTAGATAGAAATAATAAATTGTTTATAAGAGGCTGAATTAAATCCTAACGCTCTGATATGGAATTTTAAACTGAGACGTTATCTTAAGAAGCCAGCGATCCATTTCCGAGAACACATTGCCAAGTCGCCTGCTGAAAGCTCTCCTCGAAATGTCTGATTAATCACGGATAATGTTTCTATGATTGATGATAGTTAATGCGGTATTGACGGTGCAAAATACTCTTAATTACAGTATTAAATCACTCTGCTGAGCAGAACAAGCAAAATGTCACGACAAAGTAATAGAAAAAAAAAAGTTTATTTGTTTGTTTATTAATTTAAAGTCCCTCTATGATACTTGAACTAATCGGACGATTCTACTGGGTGAGCCCAAAATTTCACCTGGCCAGGTCTAATTATGATATAAATTATGACCTGACACCGCATTATCTCGGGATCGCCATATTATGTTTTTACTTCATCTAAAAAATCCAAGGGCTATCTGCCGGGTTCGAACCCGAGACCTTGTGCATTGAAGGGCGTTAAGGTCACTACACCACAGACCACTTTGAAAATTGATTTACAAAAATTAGTTTACACAACCAGTTTTACCAAAAATAAGAACATCAATAATTTCAAGTTTTTTTTTTGTTTGTTTTTTTTACGCATAGTTCATAAGTTTTTGATATACCACTGCATTTTTTTGGATATTGGAGGCCGACAAAGATAGATAGTGGCACCCTTTGTAACTATGGGAAATATTGATATCAGTTATTGACAATTAGTAAACTGTACTAATGGGTAGATCTCATTCCATAACTGCGTGATGATTATTAACAACTAATAAATCTTTTAAATACTAAGTTATGATTTCCGATATCTTACTTCAAGTGCTCGTGACTTTGTCCAATGGTAGGATATAGCACTTGAAAAAAATAAATGAGGAGTTATTACCAGGATCGGGAGCGATAATGTACACGAGGAAACGCATTAGGAGCTAATTTGTAGGAGCGTGTTAAGAGGACAATGGGTATAGGAAAGCAGAGCAGGCTGGAATAAAAATAATCAAAAGGCTCTGTCATCGGAGGGACAATTAATCTCCTCGGGAGCAGTCAACAGGGCTCACGAAATAGCACTTAAGACCCGGGCCTGCCTGTCGTCGAGTCTGACGAATAAAGAGGGAATTAAATTACACCGCACAAATGAATGAAGGGAAAAGGAAAGAAAAAGAAAAATTAGAGGAAATGGGAGGAGGAAGCAATATTTACAGCGACTGTCATCGTCCTTTCTCTCGTTACAGGGAGGCACCGTCCACTGCCTACTCCATTGTGTCCTCTACGATTTACAATGCTGACGAGCTTTCCGAGCAAACATGGCTAGTCATTAGGGTAGTACTTTGTATCAGTATTCACCCATAAGTTCATAAACTTAATGCTTTTTTTTTTGTTTATTATTTACAATAATGAACCTTTGTAATCGACCAAAAAAAATACCCTTCCTGCCTCAAAATTTTAGGGCTAACGTTTCAAGATTGACAGTGGCCGCAAGATGTTTTGTAAACATTTATACTGAAATCCAGACACTGGCCAGATCCTCCACTCATAAACTGTATATTTGTGGCTATTGCGCCCTATCTCAACCTCCACTGGCTCACACCAGTGACGCCGCTGAGAGAGAGGGGCTGGGATCTTTTGGATTCCGCTTTCCCCTCTACAGTCTGGAGTTCCTTTGGCAGATTATAAATATTATATATAGTTATGATGGTGTGTGTGATTCTAATTTATTTCTCACTTTGCAATTATCTCATTTTTGTTTAGTTTTCTAATGTTTATTTGTTTTTTGTTTTTTTGTAAATATATTCTATTCTATGTGATTTGACTTTATCATTATTTTCTGTACACATTGTGTGAATGTGGTCTCATATCACTATTACTACTGTTCATTTAGAAAAAAAATTGTAATATATCTCAATAAAAAAAAAAACAAAAAAAAACGAACGTTTGAAGATACGTAGAACCTGGATAACGAATAATAAATCTGCCGAATTTATAAGTACCATAATAAAAAGAAAATCTTTCCTCCTATTCACTATCAGAACACCGCGACAAAGAAAAAAATTGAAATCTTACAAAATAGATACTATATAAACTTCAGTTATTTTCGAAGATAGAGAAAAAAGTAGAATAAGTACAACGCGATTAATCATAAAACATAAAACAAAGGAAAAGGAAAAATTGAAATATACCAATATATACGCCCATAATTCAGTTATTTTCAAGATAGAGAAAACGATGTATAGAGTTTAGAATCGGGAAATAGTGATAAGCAAAGAAAACGGTCTATATGGTAAAATCACAAATTATAATGGTTATTGATTGAAGATAGAGAAAAAAGTAAAATATTTTCGATATCAAGACACTACGACGAGCAAAGGAAAAAATTGATCTATATGATCAAGTCAGAAATTATGAGAGGTGCAATCTCCTGATAACTAGAATATTTTCGAAGATAGAGAAAACATTTCTATTGTATTAGGATAAGAACGCCGCTATAAACAAAAAAAAAATGAAATTTTGCCTGTATATATACTCATGATTCAGTTATTTTCGAAAACAGAGAACATTTTTTGTAGAGTTTTAGAAAAAGTAAACCGCGATTACTTATAAATACATAAAATGTAATTCCCTCCACACTCGTTTATCATTGAAGATAGAGAAAAAAGGTAAATATTTTCGATATCAAGACACTACGACGAGCAAAGGAAAAAATTGATCTATATGATCAAGTCAGAAATTATGAGAGATGCAATCTCCTGATAACTGGAATATTTTCGAAGATAGAGAAAACATTTGTACAGTATTAGGATAAGAACACCGCTATAAACAAAAAAAAAATGAAATTTTGCCTGTATACTCATAATTCAGTTATTTTCGAAAACAGAGAACATTTTTGTAGAGTTTTAGAAAAAGTAAACCGCGATTAATTATAAATACATAAAATGTAATTCCCTCCACACTCGGTCATTGAAGATAGAGAAAAAAAGAAAATATTTTCGATATCAAGCCACTGCGATGGAAAAAAAAATCTTATTTGGTGAAGCCGCAACTCATAAGAGATGTGATTCACTGATAACTCGGTTAGTATTGATGATAGAGAAAAAATATAAGGTATTCTGGAATCAGGAATTTTTATTTGGCTTATTTCAATAAAAAAAACTACCCTTCTTCTCCTCCCTTTACACCTCAAAATTTGAAGGCCAACCTTTCTAGATCGCTAGAACCCCAATAAAAAATTTAAAAAATCTGTTTAATTGTCATTCGAATTTATAATCGCCTTCTTCTCCTCTCCGCCACTCCACTCATTTTCTATATTATTTATATTATTGAGAAAGATGTGTTCTGGAATGAGGATTTTTCCAAATTATTTCAATGAAAATTAAAAAAAAAAAAAAAAAAAAAAAAAGGATATAGTAAAGAAGTTTATTATAAATGCTTCTGGTTTTTTATTATTAAAATAGGCGAGAACTTTTGACCAAAAAAAAATCAAAATAGATTTTTTTTATTCTACCTACATACCTATAATATTTAACAATACATTCTGCGGTTTTGTTTTTTCAAGTTAAATATAAAGCTGCCTTTAGCACACCAGTTTTGATTTTTATGTTTCATCTATCCGATACCTAACTTATACTAGCATTTATGACATCGATGTATAAAGGCCAACAAAAATTATGAATTTTTATTTGTCAATGAAACAGTTTACTGATTAGCAGAGAGCGTAATAATCAATATATTTTGTAAAGTATATAATCTATGTTTTAAAATTAAAAATAGGCATCGAAGTTAAATACACATGTAGTCATTATGATATTACATAATGACGTATTAGAAGAGATAATTGCCTGCATTAAGAGAATAATAGTGAATAGAGCCGTAGTAGAGAAAATAATGGGACACAGTCAATGTAATAAATCCCTCTAAAGATAAAATATATCTCCGCTTTATCTTAATTGAATTATGAAATTTAAATGAAGACAGGCCTTGAGTAGAGTCATTAGTCTAACCAGTCTATCCGCGAACACAGCCTACCCACTGTTTCTCTACTATACATACGTAAGTCCCCAAGACGTACTTAAATAAGGAAGTCCCTAAGAACTTCCTATACAAATGACTTATGGAAATTTGAAGTTGGCTCTTTTTGAATCAAGATAAGGTCAGAGAGTGTGTACGGATAAAATTATCACTTAGCATAGAATACAGAGGATGTGCAATAAAGTTGTAAATGAGCATTTGTGACAGAACCAAGGCTGCCTGTATGTTCGAATCAAGTTGGTTGTTTCATTTCTTATCAGATATTTATGGTTCTCTCATTACAGAGTTTTTAAATTTATTTTATGAAATTGTATATTTTCCTTTGGAAAGAGGAATGAGCATGTATATAAAAAATAAATAGTTTTAGATTTAAAAATTAATATTCCCGTCAGGCTACTTCAATTTAAATAAAAAACGCCGGATATTAAAACCCACTTAATTTTATATTAATTTAACAAGTTTAATTAAAATCGTTGAGCCGTTTTTGAAAAATAAATGTTAGTAAACATTTATAGATTAGCGTGATCTCGACCACAATTAAGGTTTTTCTTGAATATTTCTTTGTAAATGTATTAAAGATATATTATATTATTTCTATCTTTATATAATTATATACTCTTTATTGAATATAATATATTGTAAATAGATGAATCCCCTACTTTCTTTAGCCTGAGATCATACCAAGTTGTCACAGTATGCTTATATTTTAGAAAATAAACAGCTATTTCCAATTTATAAAATTAATTATTTCAAAAAAAATCTTTGATTTAAAAATAACAAATCATAAGATAATCGTACAGTTTGGAGGTATAGTTTGTATAAGAAGGTAAGTGATTACAAAAAGTGAACAATAATACCAAAATCAAGGCTATGAAATCTTAATTTTAAAATATATGAAATAATATATTTGTGGCGGTAGTGAATAAGTGGTTAAGTCAAATTCTTTGATTTTACAGGTTAGCGACTTAAACTTTACGTAATACCAAAAATAAAGTAATTAACCTACAGCTTTCTTTCCACCTGAAATTTCTTCCACCAAAAATTTCTTCAACCAATTTAAGACGACGTAGGAGACGGTTTGAGGGAGTAATACGTGGAGCTGACTCATTTTGATATAACTCGAGTTATCCAGTTTTTCACGACTGCCACAGATATATATATATATATATCTAATATAAACTAAGAATCACGGTGATGAATGTTTAATATTGGAATAATCGATTACAATATATTAAAGAGGCCAAAATAAATTACATTAAATAACATTAAACTGGAAGGTAAACGAGCAACGGATCACCAGTAACGCAAATGGCCGGATTGTATTCGGTCTCTACTTGAAGTTTTGGGGTTCAGCTTACAGAGGTTTGGTGGTGAAGATAATTACTATAGGAATTGAAAGTTTGAATTCTCTAGATCAGTTATTATTGTTATTACGCTATTGATCGAACATAAGCTTAACAACATGACAGCATGACCTTGTCCAAGAAGGTAGGGCTGGATTGAACACCCCGAAGGAACACGAGCCAGCGCTTAGCTCATGACATCCAATTAAAGTAAATTTGCCAACAATAGTGAGCGCTATTTGTTACTAAGTTAGTACACTGAGTCCATTACTATTGTAGTACCATAGCGCAAATCATAGCAAAGTGTCCTCCAAGCTCCGGGACTCCGAAGTCGTGACTACAGACGCTATAAAAGGTTAATCGTGTTTACCTCTTGGGTCATAGGTGTGCATTTCAGTGACTGGTCGATGTAGTCTTTGTACAAAGACAAACAATCTAACTACGGTTCAAAATCTGAACTTAGATTTTTTTAAATATTTATTTATTGAAATTCGCAACTCACAACACAAAGAGACGATCCCAAATGTGTCTCACCGATTTGATGAAAGTGAAACTAAACATTAAACGATTAGCATCTAAAAATATTATAAACATATATTATGCTTGGTTATAAAATAATAAAAAAAAATTAAATAAATTGTAATAAAATTTTGTTAGAACTAATGAATCTTAATTTGTGCAAAGTTTTTAAGAAACATTAATTAAAGTACTTTATTGGCGTGATTTTTTATATTTTTAGATTAGGAAGATGGTTGGGGATGCGGTCATTAGAGAGAAACACATATTAAAACATAGTGCTATTTTAACATAGTTTCGACCTGCATTGTGGGCCTCCATCAGTGTTGACTCAGAGATTCAATTCAATAATGACTTCTTTAGACACCGTCTCAGAGTCAACCCTGATGAAGGCCCACAATGTAGGCCGAAACCTCGGCATATAGTTAAAATAGCACTATGTTTTAATGTGTGTTTTTCTCTAATGACCGCACCCCCAACCATCTTCCTTATCTAATTTCTCAACGGTAAACATAACCTTATCATTTATATTTTTAGGGTTACAACCATCTGAAAACTTAAATATTTTAATAGCTATGGTTTTTCATTATTTCTCTTTGAAATAGGGGAATAATTTTGACACCCAAATTATTTTTGTACCTTAAATAGAACCAGATATATTAAATAAAATATGTTTTTTTGCACACTAACTTTCCAATGTTTTTACGAGACTCCTAGGGAGCGCTGGTCCCTAATATTTTGCAGATGCTTATTCGTTTAAAATCTAGGTTCACCTAAAAACAAAAATCATCAAAATCACATTTGAGATCCCTCTTTGTCAGTTAAATAAAATTCAACTAAATAATACAGCAAATCTTTCTTTTCTAATTAATATATTTTTTATTTGACTTACGTAAGTTATTTATTTAGGCGATTCTCACAAAGTATTTTAGCAAATAGTGGCGAATCTGTTTTGGATTCTCTTAAACGGATGAAAATAAAAAAATAAACAAAATCCGATTTTTAAGATTGTATTTTCCAATGTAAGTTTTGTTGCATGAAATCGCACGATCACATACCTTACATCGGAGGTCACAACATCAGTTAGAACTTGCATATGAAACTCTGCCACAATCGCCCTATTATTTAGACCTCTCGTCTAAGAATTATTTTTTTAGACACCTGTACCACTACATACGTGATGAAAATTTAGAATAGAATAAGAAAACGTGTTATTGGAGGTTACAAATTCTAAAGACAGCATAGTCTATTCCGAGGAAATGATAAAGTAGCAAAAACGTAGAGGGAAATGTATTGATAATAGTGGAGTCCATTTAAATTAATATAACAGGGTTGGAATAATGAATAATTGTACAATAAAAGATAGATGATTTATAACAGTTGTAAATATTTCTTTTTAAACCAAAATCCTGCATTGTGCCAAGGGAACCCAATACTTCATTGTACATATTCAGAAAAATGTTTTGAAATATTGAGAACTGTTTTAATCCGATTTTTACTTTCCCTTACACATATTTAAAATATATAGTAAGGGATTGTATTGCGATCGTGAAAATTCTCGAATTACAGAATCGAAAATAAACGTTTTAGGATCCCTTAAGTCCAAATAACCGAATTGCTCGAAAAGGTGTGTGTGTGTGGTACGTCTAGCTCAAAAACCGAGAATCGAGGGAAAATGAAATTTCACAACTAAGACATCTGTACGCCCTAGATGGTACTGCAACTATTTCACGAAAATGCGCCAACCGGAAGTGTAATGCTTTTCATTTTTAATTAATTTAAACAAATATGGTATATTTAAGAAAAATAATCTATTAATGTATTAAAACATATAACTATCAAACCTATTTATAGAAAGGTATGATATATTTTTACTTTCACTTACCTATATATGAAATATATCATAAGGGAAAATATTGCGATCGAAAACATTTTCGAATTCCAGTTTTCAGCGGAAATACACGTTTTAGGGTCCTTTAAGTCCAAAATCATGCCCTGTGTGTACACGTATCTGTGTTTACGTTGTTTGTTTATTTATTTAACGTCCCTTTATGCTGTTGTGGCTAATCGGAAGATACTACGGTAGGAGTCCTAAATTTTGCCTATCCAGGTTCAATTAGGCTAGGGATCTTAACGAGTACCTGTTATAGCACAGGCACGGGACCACGTTTTAACTTCCCCTCTGCATGCAAGAACTGCATAACTAAGAATTTTCCGTTCCCATTAAAAAATACTAGAGCCACCTGCAGGTTTGAACCCGGGACCTTGGGAATAGGAGACTGTTATGCTAACCACCGTGCTACAGGTAACGTATGTGTACGTGTCCGTATGTGGTAAGTCTAGAGCAAACACTAAATGTTACAGCAAATTTTTCATCAAAATCAGCTGACCAGGAGAACTACTTTATATTATGCGACTTAGACCTTTTTACGATTTTCTCTAAAACTGCTTTACTGATTTTGATTGAATTCGCAATATTAATGTAAAATTTAATGGGCTATAATAACATGTAGATTTCATTGTGATCAAGATAGTCTAACAGGGCTTAAATGCCGATATTATTCCTCCATAATATCTTTAATTTGGTAAATTTCAAAAACTTAGGCACATCGTCTTGTTAGCTTGATATATGACCGCTAAATATGCAAGTTGAGCGAATTTGACAAACAACCAAAGAAAAAAAAGTGTAAACTTATTTTTTATTCAATTTTTTGTGTTTTTGAACAGAAGAGAAGTAATAAAGATGTTTAATATACCGTTGGATCGTTAAATATTTTTTCTAATGTACGGAATAGTAAAGGTTAATGGAGAGTGATGAAAAAAAAATTAAAATTCAATTTAATTAATATTTTAACGGAGGTAAGTGAAAGTCGTATGCACGCACCAAATTTTTTATAAATAATTTATTTACAATTTATGACTGATTTTAATATGAGGTAGTAAAATAATGAAGGGGTATATAACAAAAAGTCTTGATGAAAAACCTGATTTTAAAGCACTCCAAACAAGTGCCGAACGGGTTCAACAGGTACTAAAGAGAGCAGAAGGTCACGCGGCCAAGCTGTTTTTTTTTTTCTTTTGTATTTATTTATTTTTTTAACTAATGAAATAAGCAGACGTTACCTAAAAACAAAGCAGCTGTCTTGAGAACCTATAAAATAGTTTTTATAATTATCGTACATTCTATATTCATTTTCAAATATCGTCAAATGTCGTATAGTTCTGAGCGAGTATTGCTTCTATTTGGTAAGTACTCAGGTTATTATTTGCATAAATAAAAGGCCAAGTTTCATGCGACAGTTATAAAAAAAGTAAAACTTTAAAACAATAATATTTATGAATTTAATATATATTTATATATATATATATATATATATATATATATATATATATATATATATATATATATATATATTTAAATTTATGTCCATTATGAAGCTTCTTAAATTTATAACAGATTAAGAAATCGTTAAAATATTGTGGGGAGAATTGTTTATCCATGTTAGAAGTATGACTGCCTATAATAAAGTATTGTCTTCACTTGGATTCCTCAAGCTTTATATATGATATCAGAGAATGTCAGGGATCACTTGTAGCTGGGTGGCTAGATTAACAGCCTCCCATGCCAAATGTCACGGGTTCAAACCCGCAGGTGGTCCTAGGATTTTTTAATGGGAGTAAAAAATCCTTAGTTACGCCGTCCTTCGGAGGGGACGTTAAAAGGTGGTCCCGAGCCTGTGCGATGTCAGGTACTCGTTAAAGATCCCTATCCTAATAAAACCTAGATAGGAAAAATTTAGGACTCCCACTGTAGCATCGTCCGATTAGCCATAGTTGCATAAAAGTGACGTTAAACGAATAAACAAACATCAGAGAATGTCATAAAAAATTAGGAGATTTAATTTAAGTTTTTTTGTTCTAAATCAGTTTAAAGATAGTGATAAAAGGCACTACTGTCCGAGTTAGTTAGGAAGACCCTTCTGTTATTATCATGCATTTGGAATACTGAATAGAAAAGAAACTTGTGAATAGCCTTACCAACTGGCCTAAAACCAATAAACATTTATTTTTTCCATTATTGAGACATAATTCAAATAATGTATCTAATAACATGCACCTCTAATAACTGAGCATATAATTCTGCACTGCGAGGCCTTCACCGATGCAAGTAACAACTAGGTCATTGGCAACAGGCTAGAAACATTTCTCGGTAAAAGTGATACGTGTGCGTAAACAGTAATAACGAAATCGTAAGTAACAACAATAAAATTATATTGCATATATGCACCTCTTCTATATAAAACTGTGTTGGGTCACCTATGGTGTAGATGCTAGCATAACGACCGTCTATACCCAAGGTCGCGGGTTCAAACCCGGCAGGGGGTTCTAGTTTTTCGGAATGGAATAAATCCTTGGTTATGCCTTCCTTCAGAGGGTATGTAAAATGGTTGTCCCGAGTCTGTGCGACAGGTACTCTTTACAGAATAGTAAACTAATTAAATCTAGTATGACAAAATTAGGGACTCCTACTTTAGCATCGTCCGATGAGCCACATCAGAATAAATACTTATATATATGAATAAAGAATTATATTAATATATACTTTTGATTAATCAGGTTAAATCTTTAACGAGAACCTGTCTATGCAAAAGACTACATTCTTACGTCACTTCTGAATAGTGGTATTGCTAAGGATTTTTTACTCTAATTAAAAAATCCTATGGCTAACACTCAGGTGTTACTACATTTGTATAAATTTATATCATATGCACTTATTATAAGTTGGAACTATCTACTATTTCAAGAAAACAATTGTGAAAATTAAGTGTAGCTTTTAAACTAAATAGCTGAGAGCGAATTAGCACAGCAATGGACGCATCATTCATCCTCCGCCCATGATGGACGCCGACCTCTTTACCTATCGTCTCCTTTCGTGCTTCGCAATTAGGGGGTCGTGGTTTGGCTCAGAGAACAAAATTATAAAAAAAAAAAGCTAACGTCGCAGAAGGTCGCAAGGACCGGTACGACTAGTCCTGGCCAAGTTGTAATTTCCTGTTTCCTCAGGGGAAGAGGGGAGAGGGAGGGAGGGTACAGCCCCAGCAGCTCCCAGCGGTTCCCGTCATCTCAGCTTGTTAACTGCCTAAAGGATGACACATATATTAGCCTTAGTGGCTATTGCCTCTTAGGGTCACTACTCCAAGATTATTTCCATTACACATACTTAAGGAAGAATTATTAATAATTAAAAATCTCAGCAAGATTATCTCTCAACTAGCTAACGTTGTCATATAAATTTATTATAATGTCAGTAAATAGCAAATAAAAAACAAAATACCTTCTAGCCTGAAAGATTTATTGATTAAATATACAAAGATTTTTGTTATTAAACCTAGTTAACCTATCAGAAAAAATAAAACAAAAAAACCTTTTATACTACATGATTTGTGTAATAAAAGCATCACTAATGAATCTATTTTTCTTATTTATTGATCATACCCACCCTCGATCAAAAACGCCAAAAATTTAAAAACCCTATCTTCATTATCATTCAGGGGCTTCGTTTATGGTAGGAGTAATGTTACGTCTTGTTCTGGTGTCAGTGTACAATGTACATGATGTTCAAATATGTTTTATTGTTAGTGCTGTATTGCAAGTTGCAAGGTTGCGGCTCTCGGCCTCTCATTAGGTACAGGCTGTATCACCTTTCTCAGACTTGCTGGCACTTTTCTTCTACTTTTCCGGTATGAGGTTTTCCAAGAAACTCTAAAATTAATAACATTTTCCATACATTATTCTATTACAATTCCCACCCACACATAAACGTTTCAGTTTCTCCTACAGTTTTTTTTAGTAATGAAGAGAGAGAAGTTGCTATTCGATACTGGTTGGTGTAAAATTATTTTTAAGAAACCTTTCCTTTATACAATCAATACGGCTGATATCCGATCCTATCCTAACACTTTCTTTCATTTCTACCTATGCTGATGATACTTGCGTGTTATCAGTTAATAACGATTAATTTACTGCATCCGATACTCTTCAAGCCCACGCCAAAGACCAAGAAGTATAATGAGAGAACTGGAGAATAAACATAAATTTCAACAAATCCATCAAATAACCTTTGCTTTTCATCATAAACCTGTGACTTTCTGCCTTACAATATCCATTGATAACACTCAAATACTTTCTGTTCAGCAGATCCGATTACTAGTATTCCATCTCGACAAACATCTAATCCGGAATCATCATACAAGACGTAAGATCGCCGTTTTCGAATACTTTAGTACTTCCTAGACCATCGTTCAAAACTTCCTCTTAACTAAGAAAGGCTTATTTATAAGGCTATTATAAGACCAATCTGGACTTTCGGAGTAGAGCTATGGGGATCTACTAAACCATCGAATTCTTCTCTTGTCTAATCCCAACCATCCAATATCCTTCCTAAAATTCTCTGTCTCCTAACGTTGTCACGAAAAACTCTTCCATAAAGACCATAATATTCCAGATGTTGCTTACTTGGCCCGAACCAGTTATCACTTCTATGATTTCCACTCTAACCTACTAGCTTCCATCCTCTTCGATTACCGATGATGCTTCGAGGCGTCTGAGAACATGTCTGCGGGAGCTCTAGGGAATATCGATTGGAGTACTGCCAGTCAGTAGTGTCTCAAAATGTATTTCATGTCATTGTGTCATATTTCCATCATATTTACTTGATGAATTTCTTGATACAGTTGTGCATATCAATAAATATGTTTAAAAAAAAAGAAACTTTATTAGTCCCAGTTCTATTATTCTGCCAAGACAAGTTCACTGAGCGACAGGACAACGATAATAAAGAATATAAATAGTTAACAGTTAGGGAATTGAGATAGATGAAGTCTGGTTGGCGGCCAAGAAAATACAATGAAACAGTGTTAATTATTTACTGTTTTGCCAACGTCAACATAACAGTTTTTCATTAGGAAAGCTCAATATAAATTAGTTAGGAACATATTCTAAATACGGTACTATTTTGCCATTCCTTCTGGACAATTGAAGGAGTATTATTAAAACAATAAAGCATCTAGAAGTTTATAAATATTAAATTATTGATTGAAATGTAATCAACTTCACTACGAAGCTGAAAGTATTTACAATAAATATTCTACTGTAGCCAATATTAAACATAAACCGGTAGTGGGTAATCCAATAATATACTTCATATCTCTATGCTCTAATATCGCATATGCTGTACTAAGACTTTTTCTAAACTGACCTAAAAACATAATGAGAATTCCATCTGAACTTCGATTTTAGTACAAGCAAATAATCTACTAAATACAAGAGTATTGCAGGGTCAGCTATAGTGTAGTGGCTAATAATAGCCTTCTACAATAAAGGCCGCAGATTTAAACCTGGTAAGGGGCCCTCGATTTTTTTTTAAGTGTAAAAGTTATGCCGTTCTTTGGAGGCGACGTAATATTTTGGTTCGAGCCTAAGCTTAAAGATCTCTATCCCAATTAAACCAGAATATGCAAAATTTAGGACTCCCAATGTAGCATCATGCGATTAGAAACAACAGTAAAAACTGGCTTAAAATAAGTAAATAAACAAGAGTATTTCAGCGGTAATAATGTGATGTAATGAGCATGATGTGAATCTCAAATTATTCGAAAGAGTTGTACGGCCTCACCTTAAAAATGTATGTAATATGAATTTTCTAATTATAATATGAATGAAGTAGCTTAATCAATTTTACTGAATTTTAGCTGAAAACCATCTATATTGTATTGCATTTAGATACATTTATATACCAAGAACCGTTCCCAATTACAAAATTTTTTTTTTTCATCGAAATGTAACTATTGTATATTACAAGGAGGTTCTTCGGCAACTTTAGGTGGAGCAAAAAATTCAATTTTTAGCATGATGAATCAAAATTGTATTCTAAAACTATGTTTTTTAATAAACTGGGTCTAGAATATAGTATATACATAATGTATACAGAGATAATATTTTTAAAAAAAATTTAAGCTGAAATAAATGACATTAGAGGAAAACTAAGAAATTATGGTGACAGAGAATGGACCCCATGCATGTAAACTAAGTAGGCTCAGAGGTGAAAGTACTAAAACACTTTTTAATGCTACGTCAAAGTTAACGGTTTCTGGGGAAGAAGTCCATTAGAAGATATCAAACCAAGTGAGAAAAGTGAGGAGGCTTGTTCCGTTATAGATAGCCTTTTTTACGATTTGCCTCATTCATCTTTATTACTAAATATCTGTTTTTATTACAATTGAAACCATCTGTTTCTTAAGATTTATAGTAATAGTAATACATGTTTCGACGAATTACGATTAAAAATTTCCTGGTCTGTTTATCTAAGGTCCAATACTCGTCTTATGTGCCACAGATAAAAAAAAAATATTCAATTTTGTGCTTGAAATTTTATAATAAGTTTATTTATTGATTATTTTTATTTATAACAGTTTTATTTTTTATTTTTCATTATATTGATGGTAAAACTATTTCCTTAATTTTTTATAAGAATTTTAAAATTTAAAATGATTGAATAAATGAAATTTCAAATAAAAATTAAATAAAGTGCACTCAGATTATAAAAACGTAATCTAATGACACTAAGTAATAAATATATAAAGACAAAATATAAAAAAATGAAAATCTAATTGGCTTCGGTCAAATAAATCAAATTATTTTATTGTCAAGTACACCAGCGTTATATATTGTGTACCAAAATTATGATATATATTGGTCGCAATGGAAAATTATACAGCCTCAACTGCAAAATATTATTACATACGATTTTTTCCCCAATTTAAAAAAATGGACAAATATTTCATCCTCTTTGTAAATCTATGGTTCGATTATTTAATCTGAATCACATGCATTCGTCGAAGCTCAGTTAAATTCTTTAACATTTCTTTAACTCATTAAAATTATTTTAATAACGGAGGAAAGTGAATGTCGTGTGTTGCACGGAACTGATTTTTTTTTCTAAATATATTCACTGAAATAAATAAAATTAATTCTACTTATTAGTAAGAATCGATCCCAAAAACTCAAACAGAACCAAGTAACATCTTCAAGAAGGAACGCGAGATAAAAACCTTCCTCAGCTAGAAGAAGCCTTAAATTTCAATACCATGTCCTCGAAGATGGGGCTGTACGTTAGCCTTTTAATACGGATTCTTCTTTAATGGGCCGCTGGGAATCCTGGACCCAGAAAGAATCTAGCCTGGAGGTAACAAAAGTTACAAGGAGGACAACTGCAGATCCTCCTCTCCAGATTAATACCCTTTGGCAAATGCCGTCTGCTGGAGGGGACTGGAATCTTCGATAGAGTTCTTCTACTGCCTTCCTAATTGATTATAACTTAGGCTGCGTACCTCGCTTTAAGGTTAGAGTCATATTTATTGAGACCAGTTCTCGGAGGAGGGAAATGCTCCGCTGGACGGGAAAAAATATGACACGGCTGAAAAAGTAAAATTAAATAAACAGTCTTTAAGAATTTCTTAAACACAGCAGCTTCCTTCTGAAGAGGGATTGCCGTGAAAATTGAAATGCCTTCCTGGAATCTAACGGAGCTTCCAGGAAGCATAGTCGATATTATCGGAGTAAGGATGATAATTTATATGAGGCTGAGAAACCGTTTAAAACAATTATCTAATATTTTTAGAAATCAAGCAATGGTATTTATTGACCCATAAAATGAGTTATTCCAATTAGTAAGTTTAAAAAATTGTGCACAACATAGAAACGTAATATAACTAAATGTCTCATTTCGCAGCTGTAGGGTTGGTTTTCATAGAATTATAGCAGGTTGGTCCAGCGGACAGGGCAAGTGAATTGTAATCTCAGGGCCTCGGGATAATTATTTATTCTGTTATATCAGCCGTGGGTTGACCAGAGGACGGAAGACCGTCGTAGGGCTCTTCATTTTTCGAACCAAATAATGCTACAATATAGAGAGCGATTCCGACCATTCTAGCAAAATTTTAAGACTTGAACAGCATCTTACTAAGTAAGAACGGAATCCAACACTACATAGTTCAAGGTTCTGGTTTTGTAGGTAAACAGAATGGAATCAGAACCTCTTACCAGTGATAGATGGCCATATTCAAAGACTCCGGAGGACCTCCTAACCACAATACAAACAATTTAAAAAAGATAATATGATAAATATAATTTTATTAAAACTAAATTATCAATATTTCATACTATATTCATACTATCCATGTATTTGGTCCAAAGAGGATGATGAGCCACTGAGGAATTTAGAAAGTTACACAACTCGAAATTACGGAGCTTGAAATGTGCACCTGTGAGTATAATGGAGTTGATTGTATCTTTGGGACTCTAATGGGCGAGTGAAGTTGTTTGGTTTAGTGAAGAACAAATCTCGAAAAAGTTAGTATAGGTAAATCGAGGCGTCGCGTAGTGGAAAATATGACCGATTTAGATGGGCAAAATCTGAAACTTATCAATACTTATTCTTTGGGGTCCCAGATTACGGAAAAAAATATTTTAAAAAATTATAAAATCTAATTAATTTCTTGACACGTTTGGCGAGAGCACAGTGGTCAAACATCAAATTTATTTGCTAAAATCTAAAACGCCTACATTTTACGCTTGAAGTCCCAGAATACGGGAAAAATAACACAAAAAATCTAATTATGGCTCGGAGTTACTGAAACCTGCTAAGAGATGTATGTATGTAAGGCGGGAAATATTAGTATTAAGGGTCTTGCCAACTATTAATAAAAAGGTGAAGCACAAGAAAATTCCTAACTTTTGACTTGACTTTTATCCACCTAAATTGGCGATTTTGCCCACTGTGCTTCGGTGGGAGGATTGTCTTATTTCTGAACTCGAGGGATTAGACATGAAAGGTGAACAATGGAAGAGTCTATGTAGGCAACATTTGGTGGTGTCAGCATGGAACCTTCAGGTTTGGTAAGCCTATTATTATTATCTATAAAAAATATAACTTTGAATTATAGAGGGGACTACATTTTCTTATTCAATTGAAAATAGTAACCCAAAAAGATTTTGCTATCAAAGGAATCTCCGCAACTACTCTGGCTTTTAAACAAGGAACATTGGCCCGGCTCTAATGGTAAAAGTTAAAGACATTTCTAAGAAAAGACGACGTGATATTTTCGTAAAATGGTTTAGCTCCAGCCTTGCTAAGTAGGGGCTGTTAGAGTGAGGTTTGCATCATCACAGCTGATGGTAGGGGCATCATTAGGGCCAGTCACCGTCCCGGCTGAGGTAGCCATTATTAGCTATTTACGACAATCTCGGTACTGTCCACTGTTAGTTACGCTCCAGCCCCAGGCGGCTGTTAGCAAAATAGTCTGCGTAGGCGAAAGAAGTCGCAAAAGCTATTCAAGTCCTACTGGAATACCTCAACTTGAAACTTTGAAAAGAAATCCTACCTCAATACCGAACGATATACCTGGAGACTTATTAATGTAGAATACTAAAAACTCAAAAGGAGAAGAAACATATTAATGTTGAGGATGCAAATGGTCGAAATCCAAGTCCCTGAAATCCAATTTAATAATAATAATAGGCTTATCGAACCCTAAGGTTCGATGCCGATACCACCAAATTCCGCCTACACAGACTCGTCCAATGTTCACCATTCAAGCCTAAGCCCCCGAGATCAGCCTTAACGCAATCCTCCCATCTACGCTTTGGCCTAACTTTCGGACGCCTACCAGTCGGATCAGCAAATACCAACTTTCTCGGAATCCGCTCGTCGTCGAGCCCAACTACTTTACTCGCCCATTTGAGTCTCCGCGATACAATCAGCTCAATTATATTCACAGGATACAAGTTCCGCAATTCCGCGGTGTGCAACCTTCTAAACTCCCCAGTGGCCTCATCTCTCTTCGGACCAAATATTTTACGCAATACCTTATTTTCGAAAACCTTAAGCCGTTGTTCATCCTTCAAACTAAGCGGCCACGTTTCACATCCGTAAAGAACCGTTGGAAAAATAATAGTTTTATAAATTCTAACCTTTAAGTTTTTAGATAGAAGCCGCGAACTAAGTAACTTAGCAACTGAATAATAACACGCATTTCCCACCTTTAACCGGGACTTTATTTCTTCCTGGATTTCATTTTTTCTAGTTATAATTGAACCTAAATACTTGAATTTCTCTACGTGTTCAAAAGTATGCCCTGATACATCAATGTTACATCTCTAATTTTCATCTTGCGCCATGATTCCCCTGAAGCAGTCCCCACCTGGAGACCCGAACGGGGGACTAGTTTACCTCCGGATAATGAGCGTTTTACCTCAGAGGAATCCATGACTATTGGTGGTATTTTGTGAACTAGAATATATCAGTAGGGCGTTCGAACCTACGTTACACCCTCCAGCAAGCCTGGAGGGCCGCTCTCATTGTTGGTCAGCGAGTCCATCGGACTTACCAGGAGGAGCTTCCGAGGAAATTCCACCGACCATCCCCACATCCGCCACCCGTGGGACGCTCCCCATACGCGGTAATGAGATCCGCGCTAGGGAAATCCAATTTAATTATTTATATATTCTACTAACAGGCAAAACATCCATTAGATTTCATATTTACTCTCTATTTTTTTTTAATGTTTATTTATTGAAATTTACCACTGTAATCAAGTAAATTAGCAGATAATATATATAGTATATGATAATATATATGAAAAGACATGAGGAGAATATGTCCATTGGCAGCACTCGACTAGGTAATCTAAACCAGAAGGTCTCGAAGCCATATTTTTTTCAGAAGTCTCGGAGGATTGTCATGAATTTAAGAGGAAGCAAGGATGGAAACTAGTGGGTTAAAGTGGAAGTAGAGTCTGTCATGGAAAGACGGGTCAAATCAGCAACATATGAAACATTAAGGTCTTTATGGATGAGTTTGTTGATGACAAAGTAAGGAGCATTGAGAATTTTTCGAAGGATTTTGGATTGTAAGTATTGAATACGGGAAGAATTTGATGGTTTAGTATAGCCCCAGAGCTCAACTCCGTAAGTCCAGATAGGCCTTATGATGCTGATATAGATGAGTCTATTGTAGTAGTAAAGGAAGTTTAGAGCGTCTGTCCAGTAGGTGTTGATGTAATCGAAAGCAGCGGGCAGTTTCTTGTCGTTTCAGTCTTGTGTGCGGATTTCAAGTTAGACCTTTGTCAAGTAGGAGTCCTAGATAGCGAATCTGTTCAACCGGGACAAGCGGAATATTATTAAAAGGACACTGTAGGGCAGGATGTCGTAGGCTTACGTCGAAATGTCTCTCTATTAATTAAGTATTTAATCAAAAATTTACCTATATGTCTCCCACATCAGATATTATACATAATAATTTAATAATAATATGTCATAATAATAGCTTTATTGGCATCATATTGACAAAACCTCAACAAGCTCTAATAATATGTCATAATAAATAATAATAATAATTTCTTTTCATTTATTCGACTCGAGGAGGTTTAATTATTTTTATATATTTTAAATAAGCATTCTCTACTACCATCAACCTTTACTATTAATTTTAAACTCTTTTACACTTCCTTATTTCGATCGACGTTTTGGGTTATGGTCCCCATTTTCAAGACTGTTATGTTTATTACTTGTATAAGAATGGTAATAAACATAACAGGTATAAAAATAAGGACAAGACAACGAAACGTCAATAAAACTAATGAGATGTAAACAAGTTTAAAATTAATAATAAAGGTTGATGGAAGTAGGGAATGCTTATTTAAAATATATACTAATAAAAATAAAAAATAAAACATTTTACCAATCCAGAACATAAAATAGTGTTAAATGTATGCAATAAAAATGTAATTCACGCAAAACTTTAATAAGAAATCATTAAGTAACGGTACCTTATTTAAAGACATATACATAGCAAATTATAATAATTACTTGTTGTTTTTTTTCAACAATATATATTTATAAAAGCGACATGGTCTTTTAGGTAGTGCACCAGTCTACGTTCTACAGGTCCCGGGTTCAAATCCCGGCTGGGGCAGAATTATTTATTCTGTCATTCAGCCGCGGGGCGACACTGGTGATTGTATCCTGGGGTACAACCAGCCTCTATGAAGTGGATATCCAAAAATTGGGAGTAAATCTGGGGGATGAGTGTGATCTAGGAAGGCCTAATCAGATACTTGCCCGCCATTGGCCATGAAATAGTACGAATCTCTTTTAGTTCTAAACCCAACGGGTAGTAAAAGTAAAGGTTATAAAAAAAATTAATAGTGTCTAGGTTTCATGACATCAAGGACAAATAGAATGAAAGGGATAAAAATAATTTAGAGTTTACAGAATTTCATACAAGAAAAAAATACATTATAATTAAAAATGACACTGATATCAAATAAATCAAAAGCTATCATATAGTATAATTTTAACATAGTATGAATATGAAATGAATATTTGAAATAAACATTATAGGTAAAGAAATACAATATAAGGTCACATTGAAAAGTAGGTACAGAAAAAGGAACATAAATAAAAAAATAAAATAAATATATTTTAAAAAACATACAAATATCTAGATAATTAAATAAATAGCAGTATATATGAGCGTAATATTATTACTTCTATCTAGTAACCTTATTACTGGTTAAAATAAACAAACTAAAACTATAAATTCCGATAAATGTTTTTTATTATTTTTTATGCAACATGAGAGAATAATGGTTTTAGAATATTCTTCCAATTTATAAATTATTTATACATAATTTTCGATAACTTATTTTCATATTTTGAAATATTCTAGTTTGTTTTTTTAATAGGTCTTTCTTTAAATTAATTAGTCATCAATAAGGAAAGGAATACACTACAAGTAATGATATTTAAAATAAATGATAAGCAAACACAATTATCAAAATATAACGACGCATGTAGCTATCATTATGTTTAAAAATTGAATATAAACAGAGGACAGAGTAAAATGGTAAAGTAGTGAGAAGATAGCTAAGGAGGAGAGAGGCGAGGCCGGGAGTGGGGGAAGCTGTAGTAAAACTGGCCTTGGTAGTAGCACGTGTGCTGACGTCACTGACCCTTGCGTAACAGGCCACGCCCCCTCCTCGCTGCCTCCACGATAATTTATGCCGCAATATTACACCGACATCAGCTGTTTCCCGCCAAACTGTTCTCTTAGGACCCACGTTGTCTGCGTATCATCTCCTCTAAATTGTCACGTCTATAATTATTTTATTTTACGGAATCATTTATTTAAATTAATAATTATAAATTAGAATTTTCTTGTGTATCATGTTTCTATAAATTTAATTTGCAAACACTCTCAACATAACTGTATAATAAACACATGATAAGGACAATGATAATAAAATAAAAAGAACGAATTCTCCATAAATAAAAAAACTTAAAAACCATTAAATATATAATGATTAAATAAAGAAGAAGAATAGACTTAGTATATTTTTTAATTGCAATTTTTACTTTCAATTGCCTAAATATAAATATATAATAAGGGAAAGTATTGTGATAGTGAACATTTTTTAATCTCTTGAGTCCGAACGACCAAGTCCTGCTAAAAGGTTTTTGTATCTACGTGTGTTTTAAGTCTAGAAAACAAAAACAAAAAAACGTACGAAATTGAAATTTCATATCTAAGCTAACTATACACCCGAGACGTTACAGCAACTTCTTTATTAAAATCTGTTGACCGAAATTATTAATTATTTTATACCATTAATTTTGCACCTTTTTACGTATTTATCTAAAAAGACAACAACGATTTTGATTAAACTCGCTATATCGATGTAAAACCTAATAGGCTTCGATATCATGTAAGTTTCTTTCTGACTGAAATAGTTTTACAAGGCTTAAATGCCGATATTTTAAATTGTCTTCCTTTAAAGTAGGTTTTATTTAGTTTATTCTAAAACAATCAAACATTTCATCTCATTTGCATTGATAAAAACGGCTATATATTCAGGATAAACGAATTTGATAACCGACTAAGGAAGAAAAGTTTTTATTATTTATTTTTTTTTTTTTACCTTGTGGTAGGACTCGTATTAATCAATTTATTTACTTGAACATAAGTTATTAATTATTCTTAAACCATTCTCGCCTTACCATGTTTGGAGGAAAATGGTGAAAAGAGTTCTGGGAAGAATAAACAGTTTGTTTTGGTCGAGGGGTAGGGTATACAGTCCCGGAACACTAGACGGTTGAGGAGACGGACAATGACGTACGGATGATTCTTATTAAGAACATTATGTTTATATTTTTAAAAAGAATTTAATGTTTCCATTTTTTTACTGGAATGAGTGTATGAGACCACATACATGGCAGTAACAAAAGATCATGTATATTTCCTCTCCTCTCTGTCATTATTTTAATTGATAAACAATCTAAACCTTAATTAACGGAATAAAAATATCGAAAATTAAAAATAATTAAATTGTTCGATTTAATAGAATTAAGTGATATATAAATACACTACGATTGATTATTCGTATAATAATTTTACGTTAGAATTTATTTGTTTTTAAAGTAGGATGATCTAGGATTTTTATAATGATACATAAACAAAACACGTAATAATAATAATTTTTTTTTTTATCCTGGGATAAGTCCCTTTAGGATATACAAAATATAATAATGTGAGATTTACTGTCTTAGAGTAAGATTAAAAAAAGAAAGGAAAGAAAAGAAATATACAGTGTATAAGAATAAGTAAAAAAGAAAACAATAAGACAAATGACAACTATTAAAATGTAATAAACCAATAAACATCTTCGAAAACTAATGGCAGTGAAAATATTTGTAAAAAATATACTTGATGATTAAAGAATATAATAAATAAATAATTATTATGCTCCTATAAAAAACCTGAACAATAAAATAAAATAAAATTCTTACGTATTTAAAAAAATAAAAAAATTAATAAACACTTCTATAACTTTTTCTGTTTGAAACTGGATTAGTTAGAATTATTTTGAAATTGAATGTACAGGAAGTAATGGAATAGACGAGATTTGAAAGTCAGAAGGGTATTAGAATTACAAATATCAGAAGGAATAGAGTTCCATCGAGGATCGGATTATGAAAGATCTGTCGAAGGCAGCGGTTCCATGGGGCGTAATATACAAATCAGAAGGCCGCATACAGGTGTTAGGGGAATGGATTTAGGATTTGTATAATATGAAATCAAAGATGTATGATGGACGGCAGGATCGGATAACTTGGTAGAGGAAAGAAGCAGGAAGTATTTTCGACGGTAGGAGGGATAAAGCCACTTTAATTCTTCGTAGAATCTAGTGACAGAGGTGTCCCAGGAGATCCCAAAGATGAATCGAATGAAGCAATTAAATAACCGTTTTAGTTATTCTTCAAGATCTCCAGAGACACCCCCATACACCGTACAGCAATAATACATATACAATTCTAAATCAGCAACTAAAAGCTCTAAACTCTCTAATATTGCAATGGGTATATATAGAAGAACTCCTGGAACATATATTATTTTATTGTTTAGTAATTTTCTGAATTCTAAAAGTATTATGTGTATCAATTATTAAAAATAAAAAAAATATTATTAATGTCTCATGTATGGTTTGAATTTCTTGGCGAGCTACTGGTGCTGCATAGTCAATAAAAATAAAAGTAAACGTCCAGGCGGAGTAGTTTACTTGTGAGAATGCCATTAACGTACAAGGTTAACAGGCTCCATGATTTTTCCCAGTCGATTTTTTTTCTTTATAAGCGATCAGTAAAGCTTTATAGTAAACCGAGTAAATCTCCAGCTAAAGAATTTTTTTCTATTTTCCTTATCAGTGGTGTTTTCATTGGTAAAAATAAACATGTGAAATAAATTACAAAACCTGACATCGAACATTAGTTGTTGCTTAAGTATCTAGTTCGAAGTGTTTTTTTGAAAACCTATCTATAACACTTATTCTGATTTATTCACGTACAGTTAAGTGTTAAAGATATATATTTAGATGGAAGAGAAATCTAATACAGGTACCTGCGATTTGGGACATACTTAAAAGACCTTTCCTGGTAATTTCGGAAAAAAATAAAAAAGGATATTACACATAAAAATATATTTTTATATAATTAGATATAAGAACTCATTTTACTTTCCTGCATTTATATTTATAATAAATATTTATTATTATAGGAGATAAAGGATTATTACAACAAAAATCGTAGAACATAAGCGAAAATCATGAATTAATTATTAATCTGCCACATTTGAGGGCAATTATTATCATCAATTAACTAATTATCATGTTTTTTCCTATTTAAATGAAATAAACTCTCATTTTAAGGTATTCTGTTTTTCATTTTGTTCTATTTTGTGTAAGTATGGTCCATAGATAGCATAATAAGAGCAACACTTTTAAACAATATTTTTATTTATATGATAATAACCTATTACCTACATTCATTTTTGGCCGTTCATTGTTTTATTGTATTATCATGGTAATTGTTACTTATAACTTAAATCTCACAAAAAAAAAAAAAAAATTCTATAGTTATTAGCGTTTTTAACACCTATATTCTTTATTATTTTTATTTTAAACTAAGCACTACTTTATAAAAAACAACAAGAATAAGACGCTTCTTAATTCCACCTAATCAGTATATTTGGGTATCCGTCAATAGATAGCTATTGGAAAGTATGAATCCGAATTCAGTACCGAGATATATTACAATCCGCCGAGGTGTCCGAATTGGGTCCCGTAACTATTTTCTAGGGAACGATCTCAGACCCATAATGTTTTTTTGTTTTTTTTTTAATTCTCGGGTTACGTTTATTTATTTTGATTTTATTTTATTTTGTTTTTATTGCAAACATTGTATGGATGAGATCCTGTAGCACTATTATTATTGTCTATTATGACAAATTGTAATATATAGGAATAAAAAAAAAATCAATAAAAATAAAAATCTCGGGTTTAAAACACTTGTTTTCGAAAAAAATAGTTTATATCATTCACTATTATAGAAGAGTTGTAAAAAAAATAGTTGTAAGACTTGTGTATACTAATTAATCATAATATACATTTGGAACGACAAAGGCGACAAAAACCCAAAACATTTGTAATTTTCATATATATATTTTATTTATTTTTGGTTCTAAACTTCAGCGTGTTAGGTTAAAAGTTTCTGTTGAGTAATGTTATTTTTTCCCAATATCTCATTTGGCTTCTCCTTCTACGTTTAAGAAAGAATAAAATAAAAATTCATGTCAAAGATTTATGAGTAGTCAAGCCAATAGATTTATACCAAATATTAAGGAAAAGAAAAATAGTTTGAAACTCGAGAACCAGAAATGAAACTACGAGTCCTTATAAAAATATAAAGAGCTGAAATTTCTCACGACAGGGGTATCTGAAAGATCTACAACAATAAAGCAGATATCTGATACAGGGTCTATAGCGCCATAATTTGTTCCGTACCTTAGAAGGTGCTAAAGCAGGGGTATTACAAGTCAATAATGGCCGTAAACTTGGAAGACTTATTATAAATAGAGGAGGTGTATTTTTAAACCCCCACTGACCTATCTTTATTACTCAGATGTTATCAGCTCCCTCACGAATCGCCACCTGAGCTTATCAGTCATCTCCTCCACGCCCTTAGATGCCTGGATATCTCCTAATTTAGTTGACGACAGGGGAGTCCAGGGGTACGTTATGCTGATGCCTTGTTATGCCTTCTCTGAGTGGTGAAAGTCAACCGAAAAATATATTATTTTTAGCTGTTTTCGAGAAGGCCCTGTGACAATGAAGAAATGGGTGCTCCAAGAATATGATTTATCACAATAAGATAAGCAAAAAAAAGTCTGTCACAACATAAGCGCGTCACAACATTCACTTACCTATAATCTTAATACAGTTTAAAAGATTTTCTGTAAACTTAAATTTAGTCAAATAATTACACTGGGTGTCAATGGAAATTTTTTGGTTCATTATAAAAAAAAATAATAAATTAACCCCGTCCCTTCAAAATTTGAGGCTTACGTTAAGATACATAGAACCCAAATTAGGAAAAAAAAAATTTGTCAGACTTCGGGTCATTTCTCCGAAACTACTGGACCAGAACAGAACTTCCAACGATGAAACACCCCGACATTGATATCAGTTTTAAAATGGCAACCGATTAAAAATTATTTAATTCATTAACTCAGTTACATTTGAAGATTGAGAAAAAAATGTAATGAGTGTTAGGATCAGGACAAACAAACAAAAAAATTAAAATCTTACAAATTTATACGCTTGTAACTCAGATAGTTTTTAAATATGTCATCGTAAAGCAATGTAAATAAATATTTATAACCAGGGTATCAGTCAGGTTGGTCGAAAATCGTTTGGAGGGGGAAATTTGATCGAAAATATAATTTTGTTTCGAACACTGTCTATATACATATACATATTAATCTGAAAATGGAGTAAGTGCTAAGTACTAAGTCCCAACTAGAAGTCCCTAATTATACCATTTGTATTAATACTTTATTTTTGGTTTTATCTTTTATTTTAATTATTTTTATTTGTCCCACTAGTCTTAACTTCTTTTTAGAAATTCTTGAAAAGGTACAAAAGGCATGTATAAAGGGTTCTTCTGGTTTCTTCATTTTTTTTTTTTTTTTTTTTGCTGTAACTTCGCAGGCACACCATATACATTCACGTTGTGTATACAAATACAAAATCACAAGCCTTTTTTTCCCTTTTAAACCCGAATTCTGAATTTTCTTGATCTCAATAGTTCCCCTTACTATACATTTCATATATATGTAAATGAAAGTCAATTTATACAGCTGTGGCTAATTGGACAATGCTACAGCGGGAGTCCTACATTTTTCTTTCCAGGTTTAATTAGGATAGGGATATTTAACGAGTACATGACATCGCACAGGCTCGGGACAAACTTTTAACGTCCCCTCCGAAGGACGGTATAGCTTAGAATTTTTTACCTCCATTAAAAAATCCTATGCCACCTTCCAGATTAGAATCCGAGACCTTCGGCATAGAAGGCTGTTGTACTAACCACTACACAAAAGGTATCCCAAAGTAATATAAGTCTGTTGTGGTAAGATATCAATGGTTACCGTGGAAACCTTAGGTAGTTCGAGATTGTTTTTATAAATTATTAAAGACTTTTTATTAAATTATTGACGTAAACCAAAATATCGACGAAAAAATGTCAAAAATATAGAAGGCTCTTGTTTGTGACACTATATGGAGCATTGACTACTGTTTTGTTGCTAACTAAGAATTGTTTACTCCCATTAAAAAAATCCTATACCATCTTCCAGGTTAGAATCCGTGACCTTGGGCATAGAAGGCTGTTATACTAGATTCTACACCACAGCTGACCCCGTACTTGCCCCTGCTAATTTTTAAAAACCTCATATAAATTATGATATAGTTGAGTAAGTTAATACTAATTGAGTTTGAAAATTCTTAAATTAAATTGAGAATGTTTGTTTAGCATTCAGATACCTAGAGTTTTCATTCGATTTTTAGTTTAAATCTTACAGTATAAACATATAATATTTCTGATGTACCTTGATAAATTTGAAAAATCCTAAAACTATAGTAAATAAATTAATAAGACAAGAAATAAATTTTGTATCCATAATGGAAAAGCTGTCACAGATGTCCATCATATTGCAAGGTAGTGCAAAATCAGGGAACTAATTAAATAATGATTATTCATGAGGGACAGATGTGTTATCTTTTGCTAACGAAAATATAATACTTCCGTTATCCATTTCAATTTAAGGACGCGGTACGGACCATAAACACGGAACTAATTGAAATTTCTTTTATTTTCACAACATTACAATTGCAAACGAACCTTGACCTTGACAAAAATTGTACATTAGGTTTAAAAAAAAAAAGAAGTTAAAATGATGATGTTTGCATAGAATGAATCATATCTGATGAATAACACATTAGCAATGATGTATGTCTAATCGATTCTCATTCCTTTAATTTATAATATTTTAGAAATCGATAGGAATTTCAATTTTTATATAACAATAAATCTTTCTGCATAGCTCGAGAAAAACAAAACAAAGTTCACGGCCGCCTGGGAGGCATTTTGTAATATGCAGTTACGCAGTGTGCTAGAAATAAGGAACATAGGAATACTAATGAGATAGCCTTCAGGGTCTACTTTGTTTATAAATACGATTTTTTTTTCTTACTAAATAATTTATTATTTATAATTATTCGTTTCAGAAAAAAAAAAAATAAAATATTAAGAGCATAAGGTATTAAACACATTATTTCCTTATGGATATGTTGATTGAAATAGCCACAAATTCATTTCATAGGGATAAAAAACGTAGTTAAAAAGAATAATTTATAATGTAAACAGAATGCGTAACATGTATTATATTACTTTTGTGATATATTTTTTATTTTTTTATGTACATAAATTTTCGAAATAAACTATTAATTTTTTTATTTCTTTTATGATAGATTGTATATGATTGGTTTATGTAAGATATTATTTATGGAAAACATTAAAAAACATCTTAATCTTTTACTATTTTAAGGACCTTCCGGACGACTAGTGTCCATATTAAGCTTAAACATTTCACTTTTTTATAACACATACATTCTATTGTATTATTCTACAGTCAAAGGGTTGTAAATACAAGATCTGATGCACAGTTCAAGTTCAACAAAAATGGGGAGCAAAAAAGTTTTTTGAATGTAAATAATTTAGAAAGGAAGAATTGTTGACCTCATAAATGTTGTGATCATTGAAAAAAACACATTAATAACAAAGCCTTATTTTAATTTGTACCAACGTTTCGCCTTTTTTTTTTTTTTTAACCTTCATCAGGCTCAATACTCTTAGAACACAGTGTGCAAGAACTCTCACCTCTTCAGTTAGCCCTGATGAAAGCCAAAAAAGTAGGTCAAAACATAAGCGCACATAAAACAAGCCTCTCATTTTTTTTTTTTTTTCCTGGCCAAGACTCCCTCCAACTTCTTATTTTGTAAATAATTAATACTTAGCTTCATATTATTTTTTATGCTATATTTTTGTTGCCAGCAGGTATTGATTATTTACTTACTGTTTTATAATTTTGAGTAAATTTTGTTAATTCAAATTAATATGTATATTGATAGTGACGCTCAAATAAAATATTCCATTTACTTATTTTTTATAGCATGAAGGTTTTATTTTAATTTTTTTTTAACCTACAATAATTTTTTTTTTCAAATATCTACCGTCAAAATAGTTCATCATTCAAAGAATCAAGCCTTTAAAATAAGTTTGAGCTCCATTAATTATCCAACTACAATATTGCTAAGTTTATAATCAACATTAGAAAACGTTTAACATTTTAATAGATATATAAGAATATCATTATATTTTTTTTTTGTTTAGAAAAAGTCCTGTATATATTATGGTAGAATTGCTTAATGTCATTTATTTATTAAAATTTCTTGATTAATTTCCCTAGAGTTTAATTACTAAAGAAAGCTTTTTTTAATATCTTTCATGTTGTTTTTTTTTTTTTTGTTTCTTTTTATGAACGCTTAGGAGACGCATTCATGTTCATAATGTTGAGATGTTCATATATATATTTAACTTAATTATTAGTTAAGTTTTTCTAAATGCTTAGAATATGCTATAATAGTCTAATACAAAAATATTACTATGATCTTTTTAAATAGTCAGGTTTTGTTTACGTACTACCAAAAGAAAATTTACTTAACTAATTGAAAGTATCCTCAATATTTGATGTGATGTCATAATTATATAACCGTATATGGAATATATGTAGTAAACATTCATTCATTCAGTCAGTCAGTCAGAAGTTAATAATATATTAAGTAAAGTAAGATAGGTTCCTTTTGTTTGATTAATGATTTAACGCCAACTTATGCTCCTATGGGACGATGCTTCAATCGGAGTCCTATATTTTTACGTTCCCTCCGAAACAAAGACCAACCAAGGATTTTTACTGTCATTGAAAAATTCAAGGTCATCTGCCAGGTTCGAACCCGCTACATTGGGCATATAAAGCTGTAATGCTAGCCACTACACCACAGGAGACACCAGGGAAGAAAGGTTATTCAATATTCATTTATTCTGAGTCATATAAACCAGGAATAAGTCCTATCACATTTACTATATTTAGTTACTTTATTTATGTTTAAAAAAATATACTTAATTATTTATTTTATTTCCCTTTTAATATATTTGTTATTATTTTTCTTATTCAATATTTTATCATTTAGAAGACAAAATCTGCTAACATCATAAAAAAGAATACGGTAAAAAAAAAACATTTCTTAAAGAGATCTATAGAGTGACGATTGCATTGGCCCTGAATGCATTGGAAGAGAAGAAGCTAAGATAGGAAGGATGCAGGTTTGGATCGTGGCCGGCGGAGCTGCATCTTGCCAGCGTTCGTTGACCCAAGGCATCACTCCCTCTAGCCCTTGCTTGTCTAATCCCAATCCACTACTATATAATCTACTCTACTCTATCATATACCTACTTATTATTAAGAACACTCAATGAATTAAATCTTAAGCTCTAAGCTGGCAACCTACGGGTACTTCCAGGTTAAAAATATTTTTTTAAATTTTGATTAATTGAATAAAATATATAATCTTGAACTAAGAAAAAACTATTGGGCTTAGAAAAGATCTTATGTTTTCCTTGATGATGATGATACTTTTTTTTATTATCCATTTATTGCCTTCCCCACCTTTTACGCCCATATTAGAGATCTTGAAGTATGAAGTCAATTGTAGAATAAAAATAAATTCTAACAGATCCCACCAAGTAATCTACTGTATCCTTCAACGATACTCCTCTTGTCCATGTTGAACAGATCCGATACCTTCTTCTTGTATAAGTCTAAATAAACTGCTTGAAGTTTTCGGCTACTTTAACACTTGCTAGACAAACGTTCAAATCTTGCATTTACCTGCGAAAGACTATATGGTTATTAAAAGGCAAGCCAGGACTTACGGAATTGAGTTTTGGGACTCTACTACCATCGTATTCCTCTTGTATCGAATTCTTACAATTCAAAATCATTCGCAAAACCATCAAAACTCTCTTCTTTGTCACGAATAAACTTATCCATAATTCTACATATCTTGCTGATCTAGCCCGAGTCAGGTACTTCCTCTTTCATGACAAACTCAATTTATATTCTAACACTATATTTTGTATCCTAGCATATTGTTAGATTCCTGACTATTCCTTGAGGCGTCTGAAAAGAATATTGGCTTCTCGTTCAGAATATTTACTGCTGCCAATCTATTAGCTTATTTACTACTTGTAAGGTAATACAGTTGTTTCTTCTTTTTTTTTTTTCACATTCTCCGGTTTTATTATTATTTGCAAATACAATATATACATATATTTCAGGATATCTAACCTTTTATTATCCGAAGGTATTCTAAGGTACATTTTTAGTTCTAGGTGCTCTGCATGCACTTTTTTTCATTTTAAGGGACTTTATGTCTTTATGTATACAATAACAAAATGGGGAAAGACCATCCTACATAGTAAGGTAGTACAATTGTAATATTATAAACAGTTTTATTACATATATAATACTCATTTTAATATGTTGATCTCTATGTTGAAAATCCCTATTGTATTAAGTAGCTGCCGAAGAAAATCATGAAAATACAAATATCTGCTAATTTTTTACTTGCATTCTTAAAACAATAGTAATAACTTTTAAAATGAAAAGTACTATATTTATTTCTTTCTATTCTTTAATCTTTGAAGTGGCTATGTCAAGTGGGTCGAGCCCTAGACTACTGTACTTCAGGTCACGGGTTGATATCCAGCATCATAATTATATAGTCTGTCGTATAATTGTGATTCTGATTTTAGGAGTGGGCTAGAGAGATCCTATAGGGTACACCCAGCCTATGTAAAGTGACTACTTTACAAGGAAACCTTGGTTTTTGCATAATAACCTCCATGCACGGCCGTTGATCTAGAAACATAACGGATCGCTATTTGTATTGAATCAGACAAGTTCTTAAGGTAACGGGTTGTCAATGTACAGGCTTTTTATATTCTTTAATTTTCGTAAATCTAGTTTCTTTTGTTAATAAAGAAATAAAGATGTTTTTTATTATTCACTAATTCTAAAGGATTTACTATTGTAAATCATTAAATTCGATAAAAATGTTTTCCAAACCCTCTTAGCTGCTGGAAAGAAAAACAATAAGATTTTATATTTTAAATAGTTTTATTGATCTGAGTAATTTATATTAATTTCCTAATAATGTAAGAATGATTGACTATATGTAGCTATTTAGGAGATGTTAATCCGAGGTGCAGTCTTAAAACACTTGATCAAGTATAAACTTAATTTATTGTGCTATAAATTGACTTCATTTATTCATTAAAAATAAATTTATTAGCACTAAACCATAAATTTTAGGCCATTTTTAGGGCGATTAAAGGACAGAGAATCCTAAGTCCTACCCACCTTCAATCGCCCTGAAGATAGTCTAAATTTAGGCCGAAACGTTATTACAATTAATTAAGTTTTTACTTAATTCAATGTTTTGATAGTCAATCCCGAATTATTTTATCCTCAATATATTAATTTCCATTATTTATGTATAGTTAAGCATGACTAAGAAAAGCCTGGCTACACCTAAGACCATCTATAATGAAACAATAAATATTTAATTATTAATTAAGGATCAACCCCCATTTTACAATTTATAAAAGTATTTACAGTGTTTTCATTTTTTTTTTTTTTATTTATTATTTTTTTTTTTAGCTCATTAGCTCAATTCAATTCCTGCCCGCACTCTCCAATAAAAAAAATAAAAAAGATTAGTAAAAACAGTATCTGCAGTGTTAGAAATGCAATACGTTTATACATAAACCACAATGCACTTTCCAAAATAAAATATTACTACTTAAACTTTTTTTTTTTTTTTTACAGAAAGGAAAAAACTAAATCATTTTTGCTCAATTCATATTTATGAAAGTTTGGGATGTAATGCAGGGGGAGAAGTTAGGAAAAATAATACTATAATATTTATACTTTTTTTTAAAGAGTTATCATATGCACTGATGTACTTGTAATATATTTTTTTTTTTTTATATTTATTTATTGAAATTTACAACTGTAATTTATATTACAACAAGTAAATATGCTAAAAGAAAAATCACATGAGACAGAATTGTTGAGGAGCAACCCAATGGAAGCACTCCAGTAACTATTTTAAACAAGAAGGTCTCGTGGCCATCTTCTTTTCAGACGCCTTGGAGGATTATCAGGAATCGAAGAGGAAGCAAGGGTTCAAACTAGTGGGTTGGAGTGGAAGTGGAGTTTGCCATAGAAGGATTGATATCTAGTTCGGGCCACTTGTAATAATTAAATTTAATATTATAAAAAAATAACAGTCGGTCCACAATATCAAATAAATATTCCATTTGGAGTGACCGTTAGTGGCCACATTAATAACGAGCTCAAAGGATTTAAGATTTTGGATTGTTTGAGATACTGGGCGAGCAACAAAACGAGTCTTCAAGTCATTAATGGCTGTTGAAAAGTTCGGAACAGTAGCTATTTCTCACAACTATTATATAATGTCCTCTTGAATGGTCGGCGTGATAAATTTTCGTGAAGTTGGACTCATCAAGAGATACTAAAATATAGCCGTTTAAATGGACCGCTAAGTATTTGGAAGTGATTGAACTGTCGTTAGCAAGTCGTAAAACAAGCCGATAAAATTTAAGTCCATGGAGGGCTTAAGGAAGTCGGGAAGAAGGCAAGTGCTAAGCGTAGGTACTTAACTGACTTGGCGGGAGCTTTAATGCATCTTATCCTCAAACCTAGCTCTTTTCTGATATTTTTTGGTGGAATTGGTTTTAAAACATAATCCTATCCTCGTAATAAAGGAGAGGAATCTGAAAATTAAAATTATTAATTGGATTTAAAAAAAAAAAAAATCGAAGAATAGTAATCGTGGTTTGCAACTGTTTTTAATTATTTGTAATTTTTTTACCCTTATTGTATTTATAGGGAGCAGCGTGGTCTGGTGGATAGAGCACTAGTCTACTGTTCTCCTGGGCTCGTATTCCCGGCTGTGGCCGAATATTACTTATTCTGTTAATTCAGATGGAGGGGAGGGAAGAAGGGACAGATCCAGACTCAAAAAAGTGGGTACCCAAAAATTGGTGAAAATCTCGGTGATCTTGGCGAAATCACCTCCTCCCACAGCTATATCTAAATACTAGAATATCTAAATGTATTGAGCCCATAAACTTCAAGGGTTGTAGAGGTAATTTTTTTAATTTTATTTTTTTGTTGTATTTATATCTGAATATACTATTTCATTAAGTTTATTTATTTATTTTTTAACTAAACGATGTATACTGAATTATTCATCTACACAAATGATTGAGCTATCATTCTAAAGCTAACTTTTACTCACATGACAAATAATAATTAAATTAAAACGATTTACTCTACTAAAATGAGATGGAGATAATAAAAAAAAAAAAATAAAAAAAAAAAACATATCGCATTATATCATCAATTTTTTTCTTAAATGTTATCATTTTACAGGTATTGCAATATCGTTAAAATCTTTATAAAAATATTATAAATTACTCGGTTTATTTTCATTAGTTACTGTGATCGTTATAATTATTTAATTGTTTTTTTTTTTTTCACCGGAAATACGCGTTTTAGGGTCCCCTCAGTCCTAATGAATAAGTCCTGAATCAGGGAATTGAAAATTCCTTCAAAAATGAAACATCATATTTTCATCGAAATCGGCCGACTAAAAGAGCCACTTTATTCCACGCATTTTGCACCTATTTATAATGTTCTCACAAACTACTGAAACAATTTAGATTGAACTCGCTAAAATAATGTTAAATGTAATGGGTCTTATTATCGTGTAGGTTTTGTTCTGACCGAAATAGCCGGACAGAACTTAAATACCGAGTTAATTCTTTTTCTTCTGCTTCTATAAAGTACCTTGAATTATAATAATTCGACACCAAATCAATCCCCCATTGTGACCCAGAAAAGCAGCATGGGCAGATTCATCATATTACATACATACATCATATTACTATACCCTTTACGAAAACATATTGCATAGGAAACTCTTCTCTCTGTGATGAGTCATAACACTTCAGTTTCGATCTCTTTATCTAAATTCGGATTGATTTTGATGTTTGTAACAAGCGATCAGACGAATAGCATTGATTAGATATGTTATTAATTTAAAAAAAAAATATGGAGAGGTACAACTAACAAGAATTAATGAAAAAAGTTTAAGAAATATTATTTCGAAACTTTTACAAACAATAATTTAAGAGTATATTAAAACTCGGTTTAACAGACGTTGCAAGAAGACGGATCTGAGATAATCTCAACGAACATCTCTTCATTATCATTTAGCTGCTCATGATAATTAGAGAGGATTACGCAGGTGTTTTGGTGCCTGGCCATTGTGTCGCTCCAACACGTGCCTTCGGGAAATTCGCAGATTATCTCCAACGAGATGTGAAATATACCCTATTGTTTATCCGCACAGCATTACGGATATCTCAGATCAACTAGGTTTCTTTCCTCGTCTGGGACCTTGGCAGGGCATTATAACATGGGCACGAAACTGCTTAAAATATACAGCCGCATTTAGTCCGTGTGTTGACGATAGAAAGTCAGTCTTCAAAACAGAAAAACAAAGCAAAGTGGCATCGTTAGAAAAGCTCCTTTCACTCCAGACCCTGAATCTTACCCAAGGGCAGTTGAGGTTTACTACGAGTGTCCTTGTTTCTCTTAATTGTTTTTGTTTATTAATATCTAAGTAAACATATATTTATTACCATCTGTAAAATCTAAAACCATTACTGTAGCAAAGTTCAATCCTTATATACACAGCATAGGCTCAGTTGAAATTAATATCTTTTAATTATTCCAAAACAATTTAAAATTAACGATATTCTGTCAAGAACAGAGCACGATGGTTTACAGTCTCTGTGTGCAAACGGTAATTGTTATTGGCATCATTTTTTTTTTTTTTTTTTATAGTTATTATAAGCTATTTTGTGAAAAAAAAACAACAAATGAAAATCATGGTAACGAGTCTAAAACCTAATAAAACTAAGGATTGTCAAAAACGTCAACATAAATAAATAATACATTTCCTTAAAGTGAAACAAACGTTGTACCTCAAGAGCGGAATTATTGAAAGCAGCATTAAGGGTATGTTAATAAGGATTTTGATAATGCATTAATTACAAATATTTAAATAGCGTTAAAAATTTGCAGCTGAGGGACTGTTTGATATTTAACAATGTAAATATGCAGTAAGTAGCAACACCAATGATGCAAAAAAAAAAAAAATTAAATAGCAAACAAATCTGAAGATATGTACTCTAAAATAAATTTTGATTTTCCCTTTCTCTGTAGGAAACCGGTTACTTTCTGTGCCACAGTATTTTTTTAAATGTTCCGCTTACCTATAAGAATATATTCCCAACCTAGATTATTTCGACTGCTTATTGAAACTGATCCAAAGAGACAAACGCTCTAAACTTTTATTTTCAAAGAAAAAGTCCACATTATCAGCCCTATTTGGACATAAGGAGTCCATCTTTAGGGCTCCACAAAAATCTCTGCACCCCTCCCGAATATAGTGTTTACAGTAAGATATTTTTCGAATATTCTCCTTATTATTTCACAAATGAAATTATCAATCAAAACTTGAATATTCATCGAAATAGATCAATGTCTATTAATCACAAGCCCCCATAAGTTTTTATTTCGAGCCAGAACGGGTAATCTTCCGAGGCTTCTGTAACTAAGATGGTCGCTAGACTCCTCAACACATAGTTGTCTTCGTCGTACAACCAACTGTAGCACCTTCACAAGCTACTGTTAGTTAATATCTTATACATATATACATTAATTTGTTTTGATATTTTATACAATTGTAAATTTACATCATGTTTTACTTCATGTTGTATCATGTATGATGTAAGATTTTTGGTTCTTTTTATTAAAGTGTAAATTTCCTTTCTACTTATTTATTTTTAAGTAACTTTGTCGGTCACCTTAATCATGTTCCATTTATATTTATACGAAAAGTGATAATGTTCCATTTATATTATTAGTATTAGCGAAAAAGAAAATAAACGCCTTAACAAGATCCTTAGATGTAGTTACAATGGATTCCATAATTAAGTTCTATGCAAAAAAATGTAATAACTCATGAAACAATTCATTGTGAAAAAAAAAAAAAAAAATCATAAATATCCTACATATGTATTAATAACACAATGGTTATAATTATGTAAATTACATAGATCTGACAGAATTTTGCCATAGATTAATATATATATAGGTTTTTGTATATAATCGTATGTAGGTTTTTTGTATATATGTAGGTTTTTTGTATAATATGTAGGTTTTTTGAATATATGTAGATTTTTTGTATAATTTTTCCTACTACCATAGTTATTATAAATTTAATTTTACCACATATTTAGTCATTAGGCTTATAGATTATAATTACCAAATGAACAAAACATTTTGCTGATTAAGGATGTCTCATCAGAAATCGTTTGTAAATATTTTGTCAATTTGTAAATATGTAAATAAAAATTATTTTCTTCTTCTGCTATAGATTATAAGGTAAATACTACTTCATCTTCAAACTTTAACCGTAGCTGATTGTTTTCATGCATAAAGTCTAATCATTCTGAATGCTGTAGTGGCTACCATTACAGATTTCTATACCCATGGTAGCGGGTTCAAACCTGACAGGTAATCCTAGGAGATTTTATATGGAGTACAAAAAATCTTAGTTGTGTCGTTTATGGGGAGGAGAAACTAAAAATATAGTCCATGTGCGATGTCAGGTACTCGTTAAAGAACCCTAACCTAATTTCAGCTGGATAGGCAAAATTTGGGACTCCCACTAAAGCATCGTCCGATTTGCCACATCAGCATAAAGTGGCGTTAAATGAATAAATAAACAAATAATCACCCGGAATAAACCTGAGCCCTTGAGGATAATTGCAATGAGGAGGGAAGTTGCAGACTCCAGTAGATCGGGACAGACCCCCAGTAGCCTGGACTGGAGCGGAGGTCACTGAACCCAGCTGGGCTGCATTAGAAGTAGGCGTGACCAAAACACTCTCTTCTGCTACCTGCCTCGGAACTATAGATCTGATAGTGTACCACACTCCACCAGTAATTACTATATACAACCTTCCTATATGATAAATAAGAAATAATGTACGATACCGGTACATAATGTAAGTATACAAGTGAAATTGGTTAACAAAGACAAAAACAATTTTTTATTCAGATATAAGATTGGACTTCATCTTTACAAACATCTTATTTGGAACACCCCTACATGACCGAAACGATAAGAAACTGTTCGACATTTTAGGCTACTTTAACACTTACTGGAAGAAAATTATAATCTTCCACTCAACTATAAAGGCTGTTCTGCATTAACATAGATATACTTTTACGGAGTACAGCTGTGGGGCTCTTCTAGACTATCGAATTCTTCCTGTATCCAATCTTTACAATCCCAAATACTTCGAAAAATCCTCAATGCTCCGTACTTTGTACCAAAAAAAAAAAAAAAAAAAAAAAAAAAGAACCATAAAGACCTCAATGTTTAATATGTTGCTGATTTGGTTCGAACCGGGCACGATTCGTTTCATGTCATTATCCATTCCTTGCTATCCTAGCATCCTGTTCGATTCCTGGTAATCCTCCGACACGTCTGAAAAGAAGATGGCCACGAGAATTTCTTGTTTAGATTATTTCTAGTGCTGCCAATCGGTAGTTTCTCTATATGTGTATCATATCTTTTATATTTATACTTTCATTTACTCTTATTCGATAATGCAGTAATAAAATGCAACGAATATATTTATTTTTTAATATCTCATTTCTTTCGTTTATTTTATTTTGAGTAGGCAGCATCAACAAGAATTTTTTTTTAGGTGAACTATAGATTTTACTCTTTACTACTAAACCTTAAAATATTGAAAAACATTTGAGTTTGATTTTTAAACATACATACACCTAGAAGTATGGTGTCAGAACTGGAGAATAAAAATAAATTCCAACAAATCCCATCAAATAACCTTTACCCTTCACCGTAAACCTTTGACTTCCTGCCCTAAAGTATCCTTTAATAACACTCAACTAGTTCCTGTTGAACAGATCCGATACCTAGGACTTCTTCTTGAGAAACGCCTAACTTGGAATCCACATACACGACAACAAACTGCTCGCAGCTTTAGGCTACTTTAACACTTACTAGACAAACGATCAAACCTTCCTCTTAACTACAAAAGGCTCATCTACATGACTATTATAAGACCAATCTGGACTTACGGAGTAGAGCTTTGGGGCTCTACTAAACCATCAAATTTTTCCCGCATCCAATCCTTACAATCCAAAATCCTTCGTAAAATCCTCAACGCTCCTTACTTTGTCACGAATAAACTTATCCATAAAGACCTTAATGTTCCCTATGTAACTGATTTGGCCCAGACCAGATATCAATCCTTTCGAGACAAACTCCATTCTCACTCCAACCCACTAGTTTCAATCCGTTCTTTCTCTTCGATTCCGGATAATCCACCGAGGCGCCTGAAAAGGAAATGGCCCCGGGACTTTCTAGTTTAAAATATTTTTAGAGTGCTGCCACTGGGTAGTGTCTCTACATGTTTCTCATGACAGTTTTGTATATTACCATCACATTTACTAGATGTATTTTTATTTAATACAGTTGTAAATATCAATAAATATGTTTTAAAAAAAACAACATATATACTAACATAGGATTTTACAAAAAAATCTATTGGAGTAAATAATTCACTGATTGTTATTTCAGAACTAAAATTATTAAAATATGGATGGAATAACAATAACTGGAACAAGTTGTCGAGTAACGATAACTGTGATTTAAAAAAAAAAACTCGTTCAGAGATATTATGTCATATCTTTTTTTGAATCTTGAAACCTATGGTTACGCTTATACACGTATCGTATACGTGCTCCCAGTTTGGTCTATAAGTGGAAGGTATTATTGATGGATAAAGCACGTTTTAAATGGACACACACATTCGTAGAACAATCACTCCAACAAATTATCCCCAAAATAACAACAAACAACCCCCGTCGAAAGTTCCAACCGATACGAGAGGCTCACATTTGTACATGACCTAGTGAAATAAACAAAAGATAGAGTGTTGACGATGAGAAGATGCCAGTTCTATTAATATACTTAGACAGCTGTGCCTTATTCACCACTCGTAAACAATCCAGCAAGTAGTCGGGATCTTGTAACTACTTTTTTATGACGTAGGCCCTATGCAGGCGCTATTAGAATGTCATCATTTATTAACTATCCACGGATTCCAAAGGATAGAGTAATAAAAAAACCCATCTCCAATTTTTAACTTTTAAATTCATAAAATGTAGTAATTAAAAATAAACACTATTTTATACCTAAAATAGAGTTATTAATATCTTTATTACCTTTTATACTTTAGCTCGAGTTAGCATTTGGATGATGATGATCACCCTATTATTGTAGTTTAAAAATACTAATTCATTTTTTTTCTTTCATTTCAACTGAAAATTAATGACTTATCAAGGGAATTGGACAATTAAAGTGGGAAGTATTTTTCGTTAAATGAATCCCAGAATAAGAATATTTGGGATGTATGTTTTAGAAATGTATGTATATTACACACTTCGTTTCGACAATCATATCGACCCTTTTTAGATTAAATGGGCGAATATGCGCCATGTATTATTGTTTTTTACGATGAACGATTTTTCATATTGCCAAAAGAGTCAAATTTTCATTCATTTTAATTCTATTACTATTATATTCCCATTTGTAATTGAATATATGTTTGTTTTTTTAAGGAACCGAAGTAAGACAGAGATGAGATTTAGTCCATGAAAAACTTCTTCAAGAGATTTCAAGCGTCTCGAATTTTTCATATCACACTTATCATTTTTCGAAATATTCAAACCTTTCAGTCCCTTTTCCAACCTTAAAAAATATGTTAGAAGGTTAAATTTTTTGAAAATATATGAACTGAGTTGGTGATGAATTTACTGCATGAAGTGCCTTAGTTAGTTAGTTCTTATTATAGCTATTTAATTTGTTCCACATCAGCCATATTAGAATTTGTAATTTTTTATCTCAGTCAAAAGACACAGTAAAATACTCCAAGCTCTGAGTGCACCAACCACCAGATTAAAGTTTATTGTACTCTAACCTAATTATAGCTGACATTTTTATTGATTTTTACAACGGTATATACAATATATAAAACAAGTAAAATGGATAAATTACAAATATGGCATGAAATAGTTTTTTGAAGAAACTGCCAAGAGGTAGATCATTCTTTTAGGCAACACTGTAATGTTTATTTCATTAAAAGGTCTCGAGGCCACCGGCTGTTCTGGCGCCTCGGAGGATTATCAGGAATAAGCGGAGACAAGAGTTTACGGACAAGCGGGTTTGTGTGGGCTAGTAGTTTGGAATTAAAGGAGGTGTATCGAATTTGGGCTAAGTCTAACTAGTGGGATATTCAGGCCTCTATGAATGATTTTATTAGTAAATTAATAAGGAGCATTGAGGATATTTCATAGGATTTTGGATTGCAAGGATTGGATGCGGGAAGAACTTGATAGTTTAGTAGAGCCCCATAGCTCAAAGCCATAAGTCCAAATAGGTCAAAGAATGGTTATATAAATCAGTTTTTTTTTTGGTAGTAAATAGGGAGTTGTGATCGTTTGTCAAGTAAGTATTGAATTAAACCGAATCTACGAGGAGTTTCTTGTCATTTAAGCCTTATATGAGGATTCCAAATAAGGCGTTTATACAGATGACGTCCTAGGTATCGTATTTGTTCTATAGGGATGATTGGAGTATTATCAAAGGAAATAGTAGGGTAGGAAGTCATAGGTTTAAGACGTAGAGTAAAGGTACAGGTGATTTGATGAGGTTTATTTTAATTCTTCAGTTTTGACACCTTCTTTTAATTGCAGATATATGGTTCTGTAGGATTTGGGATGCAGCAAAAGGATCGTTATTAACGGATAACACACATGTGTCATCAACATAAGTAGTAAAGACAGTGCTAGGATGGGTAAGATATCAGCTGTATAAACCGTGTAGAGGATTAGTCCCAGGATACTACCTTGAGGTAGTTGAAATTTAGATATTTCTTTCCAGTCGCCTTAACTAATTTTAAGTTTGTAATTTTTAACGAACAGATTTCAGAATAAAAATATTTGGGACGTATTTTTTTTTTTTTCAAATATATGTATTTCTATAAGTTTATTTGGGATCAAAAACGGATTATTTGGTTCTTTTTTTTTTTTTCTTCTTTTTTTAGGATGAATCATTTCAACTAAAGATAGGCAAATACTCAGAAAAAAGTAGGAGTGCTGTACTCAAATAATCAACCAGTTGAAGTACTGACAATACGTTTCACTAATTTGCCTCTGTCCATTTTAAGGACTATTAATAATTTATTTAAACCATGTTTTTTCATACTATCGATTTTTTAAGCTATTGAATACAGTATTCGTACTACCCATTAGTTTTCAAAATGTTTAAGGCTTTTAGTCACTTTTTAGCCGCCAAAATGAGGAGGTTATTTCTTTGGAAAATATATGAATGGAGTTGGAAATGAATTCACTGTATAAAAAAAAAAAAAAACAACAACACCATTTTATACATAAAATGGAGTTATTAATATGTTAATGTAAACTCGATTTCGTATGACTTTGTTAGTATTTGGATGATCATGATCGTCATACTATTGAATATAATAGAAAATAGTTTTACTGGATCCCTTAAGGATAATTAAAAGGTCCACTGAAATCATGAAACCAAACATATTTGTATTGAGTGTACATTGTAAATATTATGTAAATAAATAAAGTTTCTTTCTTCTTAAGGATAATAAGGTATAGTACAGTTGAAATATACAACTCGTCTAGCCATCAGGCAAAAGGAACATTCTTAATTACTATTTAAAAATATGGATATATATATATACTACAACAATTAAATTAAAATAATATTCAGAAGATAATTGTGTTGAACAAAATGAATTGACCATGAAGTGAAATTGGTTGACTGTGTGTATATGTAGGAGAAGTTGGTTCAGGGTGCATTCAATAGAACGCACAATTAAGTATAACTAAATTGTGTGTTCTATTGACTGCACCCTGAATCAACTTCTTCCAAAATGATTTGATAGCAGAGAATATTATTTCCTGTTTCTATCACATCGATTAGACGATTCTAGGGCACTATTATCCTTTAGGAAGTCGACATTTGTTATTCAGCAGAGGATAAGATAGACAGAATGATTAATAAACGGAGCGATGAAAGTATAAATAATAAAGCGAAGGAGATATAAAATAAGAAAGGTATAAATGGATTAGTGCATTAATAACTGTCCTGTCAGGCGAGCACGGGGCAAGGCCGGGGGCATAAGTCACATGTGCAAGCTAACAAATGATGTAAAAGGTTGATGGTGTCATTAGCCGATGTGTCCGTCATGTCTTCTCTTAGCATAACAAATAGCCGCCGGCTCTCCAATAGCACCTCCACCATGAGATGGCCCCGCTAGATCTCCGGTGCATGAGCTTGCATAGGCGTAAATATATCGCCCGCTATCTCTTAGCCTCTGCAATACATCCTCATACTATTACAAGACCTTAACAATTTGTCCTGCTCTCTTCGGGCATTTAAAATGGAAGTGTACTTAATCTTAAGGAGAAAGGTTTAGTGAAACATGATAGTGTTGAAAATATACAACAAACGGATTGAAAAGCGGAAGATAATTTGTTTTTGGAGCCATTTTGACAAGATGAACTAAGTGACAGTAATTTGAATCACAGTAATTACACAATTAATAAGTGACAGTAATTACACGGATTGTACAGCAACAAGCGCAACTATTATCGTTATTTCTTGGTAATATTAATAATAATAATTTAAGTAATACTCACTTCTGTCCCACAGGTCAGGACAATAATAGTCATAAAATATTTCATTTATATCATATTTATAAAATAAATAAAAATAAAACAATACTGAGGAAAACAAAGAAACACTGGGAAAAAATAAGTATTAGTATATAAATGAACATCTGAAATATAACAGGCACAATAAATAATAACAGGCCTACCGAACCCGAAGGTTCGTTGCAGATACCACCAAATACTGCCAACACAGACTCCACCAATGATCGCCGTTTAAGCCTAAGCCCCCGGAGGTCAGCCTTTAGCGCAATCCTCCCATCGACGCTTCGGCCTACCTTTCGGACGCCTACCAGCCGGTTCAGCGAATACCAACTTTCTCGGATTCCATTGCTCACCGAAACCAACAACTCTACCCGCCCATTTGAGTCTCCGTGATGCTATCAACTCAATTATATTCACAGGGTACAAGATCCGCAATACAGCGTCGTGCAACCTCCTAAACTCCCCATTGGCCTCATCTCTCTTCGGAATATAACAGTCATGCATATATAAAATTTTTATAATCAACCAGTGGAACCCCGGACCATGCTTGTCTTCCCGCATAGAATAGGCAAGACTCAATAGATCCCAGCGGTTCTCTCTTTACAACATCGGAGGTATTAATAATAATAATAGCTTTATTCCATCCTTCATAGAAGTACTCCCTACTCCCTTCTAAAGGTGGGAGTATGGTTTTATCATTATAATAAAAATTCACAATATTTCCTATTTATCACTTAAATTAAAACATTTTCAGAACGTTTTGAATTAAAATTACATCTGTGTATTCACTGAAAGCCTTTTCGTAACAATCTTCTAAAGATTCCTAATTCTTGTACGGTAACACAAATATCCCATCTATATGTACTATTTCGTCCCTCGATTTCCTACGATCCCTTGGAATCAATCCTGTAGCAATTTCCGGCCATCTTTTGGGGCCCAGCCTAGCTAATTGATCTAGCCATATCCATCTTAGTAAATATTCCTCTTTGTTTTTGTAACTTTCTATAGCTGATGCGGTATTTTCCTATAATACTTAATAGAGAGAGTTTTGTAGGCGAAGTCTGCAATACTGGAGATAACTGACTTTTTTTCAAGCTATATTTTCCATCCCATATTCATCCTTCTATTCATTTCTTACTTTTAAATGAGGTGGATTGCCCTAAATAGACGTATTGCTCAACAACTGATGACTTGTTTTTTTAATTTTTAACCTCTTCTTGCATTAAATCAGTCTTAACCTAAAGCTAGATAGAACTATATTGAGGACGTATAGTCGATTGTAGGAATTATAATAGGCGAAAATTATCGGGAGTCAGTCTTTTTTTAAATATTTTAATTGTGCCGACGTTTCGGCTCAAGCTTGTGAGCCATCATCAGCTAGATAATATTGTAAAATTAACAATCAAAATAACAATTGTGAAAGAAGCAAGATTCTTACGTTGAAAAAAAAACAACCTCTATCTCCATAAACCATGAAGGGTCTTGGGCTCAGTACTTATAGAGATTCGACAAAAAATATAGATACAATGCGAACTTATCACCCAGAAATGTTAACCTTTCTGTTCTGCTATGAACTGTAACTCTATAATAATAAATTTAAAAAAAAGTTACAATTATATTTAAATAAAAACCAACAAAACCTTATATAATTTTAAATCGAAATTACATGGGAACAAAAATTATATCATAATTTATTCAATATTAATTAAAATATACTATATTCCATGAACGTTGAATTTAAGAAATTTTTAACATAATAGTTTCAGATATTTGGAAAGTATCAATAAAACAATCTATATTTCTCTTGAATTTCATTGACCATAAAAATGCGTAACTATATCTTTGTTGGTGTATGTGTTAAAATGTATACTCAGAGTAAATACACCTGTGTCTATTAAATCTTGCAGTAGCGGCACAAACAAGACACATAGATAGACTGTAAACAAAGAAATAACCCGTTTTAAGTATACAGTTGTATCATTTTATCCTATAGCGCTTAATCTATGCTAAAGACACAATTTTCATTTATTTATTTATTCTGTAACATAAAGGGTTTTTAACTACTAGGGTTATTTTAGCCCTAAATTAATAATACGAATACAATTATTTAAATAAAATACAAACAAAGTCTAGATAATTACCTGTAAGAAAAGAGTAAAATAAAAAGACATTAAAAATCAAAAACATTAACATAATTTTTTTTTTTTCTAATTTTGTAAAAATTGATGTATCTATTAGATAATTCATAAGTTTTGTGGCCGATTCCTGGGTATTTTGTAATATTGTTCCAATATCAATGTCCTTACCAAGCCCTCATCTCTCCGCTTCGAACGAAAAGTAATCCTCACAGTATATGGAGTACTGTGAGGATAACCCCACACCACAGGAGGAAATTTTCATTTAGGAGAACAGAAGATGAATCAATAATCGATAAAAAAAATAATAATTTTATTTTGGTTAATCAACAATAATTTTAGGAGTCATTAAATTCCATGAAACAGCAAGCACATTGGAGAACTTTAAATTTAAACATCCTTACACTAGACTGAAACGACACAGAAACAGCTCGCAGATATCGTTTATAACAACATGACTTGACAAACCTTCAAAACTTTCCACCTACTACAAAAAACTAATGTATATTACAATACTTTGGGCCTATTTGGACATATGGAATTGAACTATGGGGATCCACCAAGCCATCAAATTCCTCTCGCATACAATCCTTGCAATCCAAAATCCTCCGAAAGATCCCCCTTACTTTGTCACCAATAAAACAATCCATAAAGACCTGAATATCCCATTGGTAGCAGACTTAGCCCGAATTAGGTATACTTCCTATCACTCCAAATTACCAATCCACCCGAACCCACTTGTCCGCAATCTCTTAACTCCTTCTGTTCCTGATCATCCTCCGAGGCGGCTGAAAAGACGTTGGCCTCGAGACCTACTTATCTGAGTAATCTTTGAAGTGCTACCACTGGGTAGATTCATCTCACGCCTATCATGTCCATATCTCAATGCTCACATTTACTTGATGTATTTTATGTTTTAATACAGTTGTAAATATCTCTATAATAAATTTTAAAAAAACATTTAAACATTGACAAAAATAAAAATAAATTAAAAATAATAGTATGAAAAATGAATCAGAAGACGAATCAATAATCGATAAAAATAATATTTGGTTAGTTAACAATAATTTTAGGAATCATTAGATTCCATGAAACAGCAAGCACATTCGAGAACTTTAAATTTAAACATTTATTTTTAGAAACATAGGTCTCTTAAACTCAATATAAACGTAGAGAATCAAGACCCTTTAATGACCCAAAAGGGTAAATGCGGAATAACAAATAAATAAATTTAAACATTGACACAAATAAAAATAATAGTTTGAAAAATGAAAATTAAAGGAAACCGATATGAGCATTGTAGTGCTAATAATTATAAATAAAATTAATTAATATATGCGTTTAATACCTTCCTATAAATATGAAAATTGAATAAGAAGTATATTGTGAAGCGAAGACGAACGGTGAAAGGTGACTCTGTGGAAGACCTGAGGTAGCAGGGCGGAAATAAACTGCCCCTAATATGGATGTATCAATGATGAAATCTCCCCCAGGATTCTATAACTCAGTCCCTGCCTCAAGATTAGAGATAATAAAATAGATCACAAGATCAGAGAAAGCAAATTACTACTGAACTTTAAAACTGATATTTTAATCATTAAAATGAATAACAAAACATTGATAGGTAAATAGCGGTATTTATAAAACCAAATAAGATTGAAAGATATATACTTATTTGTAACTTAGAAGATGTAATACATTTTATTTCAATTAATGAAAATAATCAAAAATATTTTTAACAACATCTGTAGTATACTACACGGAAAAATTCTTCATTTATTTATTTAACGCCACTTTTAAGCTACTATGTCTAATCGGAAGATGCTACAGAACAGTGGGAGTCCTAAATTTTTCCATCCAGGTTTAACAGGAAAGGGATCTTTAACGAGTACCTGACATCGCACATGCTTAGAACTACCTTTTTACATCCCCTTCCAAGGACTGCATAACTAAGGATGTTTCATTCCCTTAAAAAATCCTAAGGCCACTTGCCAGGTTCAAATACACCAACTTTGGCATATAATTCTGTTATGCCAGCCAATACACCACAGGCAGGATCGCTTCATGGATTCGATGGTTATAGATTTTTATTTTTTTATTTACCTATCTTAAAACAAAACTAGTTTTCAGAGGAATCACTATAGAATGCCATGAAAGGATGCTTTTTTTAGTTTCAAATAAATTTAGAGTTCAAATACTCAAGTGAATTTTATAATCACTTCATATTGGCTAACTGTGGCGGAATAAAAGTTTTTTTTTGTTTACAGTAGGTTATCTAAATATGGAGATCTCGATTTAAACGACTCGAAGGATTATCAGGAATTGAAGAGGAATCCAGGTTTGAAACTAGTTGGTTAAAGCGGGAGTGGAGGTATGGTTGATAAAATTAAAGTCTAGATAATAGGGATAAGACTCCGAAACGTAGACAGGGGATAATTTTAGAAAGATTTTAATTAAATATAACCTTGCAAGTTAATTGTGCTCATATATATATATATACATACATATATATATATATATATATATATATATATATATATATATATATATATATATATATATACACACATATATAAAATAATAATTTTATCCGAAATGTTAAATTTAAATAAATTCATAGGCTTTTGAATTGTTTAGAAAATTTATCTAACAAAAATAATGGAGTTGAATTGAATAAAGGAGTACTATAGTGAATACAGTGGTCAGTTATACAGTGAATACAGTCGAAACGTCGGCCGTTATAACAAAAATTGTCCCTGACTGAATACCGATAATTCTTACTATAACATTATTTGACTAAATGGTGTTTCTTCATCATCATCCAAACTATTATACTTTAATAAAATAAAATACACATTAAAATCATCAGTAAAAAAGAAAACTATGTTTCCATGCAATTGCCTCTTTAAACGTAAGTAGTTTTTAATGATAATAGAACAAAAGTAACCAAAAAATACTGTTTTAATTACAAAGAGAGATGAGTTATGTGACATATTGACTGACATTTTCACAGGTATAAATTATTTGACCTTTCTTAACTCCCAACTAAGTGGGTTAGGTTACTTACTTTATTCTAGTTTCAGAGGACTTCTGGTGTCCTCTAAGAAAGGTTTTCAACAGGTAAGGGCCTGTGTTCTTTAGAAGTACTAAATGTAGTGTCTAAACCTGTCAAATCTTGGTCAGAAAGGTCAATTATTGAACACCTAAAGTGTACTGACAGGTACGACTCTCATTATCGGAGTTTGTACCTGAGTTTTGAGGTAAAATGCTTACCTGAAATTTAAGTATTGTTTACACATTATAATGTCTATCTTATTATTAGATTATATGCTTTACTGCATTATATTTACTCTTACAACCACCATTTTTCCATACAACTAGAGTGATGATAAAAATGTTAAAAAAGAAATTAAATAATGCAATAAATATCTTATTATTTTATACCTCATTACTAGTATTAAGATTACTTTTCTCATATATGATAATAAAAAATAAAATAAAAAGGAACAATGATTCAGACATTATTAATTATTCAAGATTTGTTTAAAACAAAACAAAAAAATAAATAACTAGAAGTATGAAATAAATATTTATCACTTTTAATTTGAAGTATTATGTTGATGAATTAGAGTAACTTTCACCAGCAGTCGTGGCCGAGTGGTTAAGGCGTCTGACTAGAAATCAGATTCCCTCTGGGAGCGTAGGTTCGAGTCCTACCGACTGCGAATTATTTTTAACAAGGAAATAACTACTAAAAACAAATTTGGCGACTATTATTTTTATAAACATAATTTAAATATTTTATATTTTACTAAAAGTTGTTCGTATCAGAAATATAATATTATCGTTGACCAGCAACTCAATTCAAATAATTTATTCAGAAATTTTATTCATTAAAAATCCTTATAAGATCAAAATAGAGTTATTGCTCTGAGCTGTAATTATAAATTTTTAGCAATCATATTGTTAGTTTTAAGTATACAGTATATAACATGATATATTAACCGTTTACTTTTATTATGTCACTCTATATGGCATATATCTGAAAACTGTTCAATATTTGGCACGGTTGGATTCAGTTTTATTCTGAAGATATTCCAGTAACTAGATCTCTCTCTCCTTCTAATAATGATGACATTTCTTGAAAACTGGACTTGTTATTTTCATATTTTTATATTCTTAATTTAATAAAGAAAAGAGGGTTTTTAAATTCCAAATTATTTAATTTTTATATTTAAATTTAATACAATTTTCTTGATAACCATAAAGTTATAAATCAGAATGCTCTTTATTCTAATTTTATCTATGTGAAAACACCATCAATAAAACTCTGGTAACATAAATCATAGGTGAAAACAGGTTAGGAAATGGAGCTTCCTGAAAAGTATTATAATAAAAAAATAAAAAAAAAATAATAATAATAAATAAAAGTAAGTGCAAGATGTAATTAGTAGTTTTGGTTATAATCTGCATTTATTTTTTCAAATTGATTTATTCATATATAATGAGGAAGAGGTTGCGTATAAATTAAAACCCACAATTAAAATAAGTTCATTTGTATTATGTGTCCGACGTTTCGGCCTTACAATGTGGCTTATAGGATGATGAGCTTTGCTACATTGTAGCACTTGCAGTCATCCAGATGAAGGCAAATTTAAACGTCGCACATAATAAAAAATAATCGATTTTTAATTTGTTTTATAATTTATGACCGACCCCAACATTTTCTCTCTTAATTTGTCACTACCACAAAATCATCATTTTCATATATATCGAACAGTGCTTGGAAAAAATTACCTATATTTTCAGTCTCATTGGCTATAAAGTCTCACAGTAACTTCTCCTTAAAAATCCTAAAATACAGCTTAGGATTTAGATATACATTATTTTTAATTAGCGGAAATTACGTTTGCTTGATTTATCCATATAATCAAACAGGGCTTGGAAAAAATATCCTATGTAATAGACTCATTGGATACAAAGTCAGTACTTCTGACGAGAATCCTAATATGCTCTTGGAAAGCTTAGGATTTAGATCTACATTATTTTTAATTAGCGACAAATTAACGTTTGCGATAAATAAAAAAAATCACAGTATTAATGTTTTAATTCTGTAGCACGGAAAATTATTTTAATTTTCAAGTCCCTCCTAAACAGTCACACCCTCGCTTCATGTAAACCGTGAAAGTACACTAACTAATAGGATGGTAATGAAAGCCAGAGGAGAGCTGTTTCACGGTAGTCACCCAACCTAATCAACAGCCTTAACGACAACCACATTAACAAAACAGACCTTACTCCCGAGTCGACTACTAAATATGACGTGTCGAAATAAGAAACGACGAACACGAGACACGCACGTGAGCCATCAAGAGGAGTAAGAAAACCGTTTTTAAAGAGATCATAGAGCAGGCTCCTCTGCGCATGCGCGCCCCTATCTGCCCGCTCGGCGCAGGTTCAAGGCCTGCTCTGCACTACGCTCCCTCTTCTTGTCGTCTCAAGACCTCATGTTACAGTTTCATGGTCGGAGTTACGTCGTTTAGGGTAACATCTTGGGTAGTTGCGCGATTCGGATAGATGGTCGAAGTAAGAAGCAGGTGGAATAATTATACATTAGTTATAGAGATGACTGCAAATCAAACAATTTGGGTTTGCAACACATATTTACATACAGTCCTTGGTAAAATCAATCGTGAAAGACTTAAATGAAGTTATATTAAACAAATAAAATAATAGAGCACATTGAGTATTTTTATTAATGATTTATTAATTAGGACTTTTTAACCAGAATTATCATTTGCACCCAAGTTACAATTTCCATTATTAAATGCTTGTTGATTTTAAAAACAGCATTAAGTTCTTGATTTCTTCTGTCTATTTTCAGACATATGTTCTAGTATTCATACATTCAGTTACAAGCATAACATTTAGTATTTATGTGAATGACTGTAAATAGTACACACATGTGTTGAAGATATAAACATTTAATCTAGATTAAATAATATAACCACAGAAATTATTATCTACAACAGTTGCTTAAGCAGCCTTGCATAATGGTTTTTATTTTATATCATTTTTTTTTCCTCTATACTTATGGGATCATCATCTATAAAGATATATAAAACAATTTTTCTTTTTGAAAAGTTAGGACATTTTCCATTTTTCTCCTTTAATTGATTATTAAATTCTTTCATATTTCATGCCTATCCTTTTTTTTATTTTTTATTACCACTAACAAATAGAAATGGTTAATTATCTCTCATTGAAATGAAAGATACTTTGAAAGAGATATCTAAAAAAATCGCAATTTATTTTCTGTTAAATTTTATCAATTTAGATAAAACCGGAGATTTGCTTGTATGATTTTTATTTATTTCCCAACTTGTATATATCTCTACTACAGGTTGTTGTTTTCACTTGTTTGTTCTTGTTTTTTTTTTTGTTTTTATTAATTGTTATTTTCTTGTATATATTTGAATTTATTTATTTCCGATTTTATGTAATTTGACTTCATCATTATTTTCTGTATATATTGTATGAATGTGTACTACATCACTATTACTACTGTTTCATTATGTAACAAATTGTAATATTTCTCAATAAATAATACAAAAAAATAAAATAAAATAAATAAAACCGAAATGATATTAAAACTTCGATTGTGCTGTATATATCCAGGTATATGTGTCAGAAACATGTACTATCAATGTCGTTTATAAGCTATACATCAACACAAATGCACAGATCTTTTGGGTGGACATGAGTATTTGTAAACAGAGAATCCTAGAACTTATATTTAAGCTGAAAATTTGAATTTGAAAATATTCAAGAACGTCTTACTTTTCCTTACTATATATTTAATTTATAGGCAAGTAAAAAGTAAAACATCATACAAATATACGAATACATATCTAGCGTTCATTTACAATCAAGGGTTTTTTTTTAGAAAAATGAAAAATAAATTAACATATTCAAAGAAACCTCAAGATAAAACATCCACTTTTAGTTACCTGTTATGCAACTTTCCCAGGCTTAATAAAATAGGAGACGTTTATACGACCGATATTTATAGACAAAGTAGGTGGACGACCATGAGGCCAGACGCGGAAATAAAATGGGCGTGGGTGTCACATTTGTCTCTCGACAGATCTTTAGCTAGGAAAACTCAAGTGGTTTTTTGTCCTCCCTTTTTATACTCTGTATTTTTTTTCAGCATCTGATAGACACGGTGAAGTTTATCGGTATACCGACTGAGTTCGGTATAAGGCTGATGAGGTTTTGTTAGATAGAAAGAAACAATACATTTTTTTTATTTTTACTATATATTCTTTAAATTCATACTGTAATGTTATATTCTATCTCACTGAGGGCCTTATTAATAGTGACTTTATGTTCATTCAATAAATATTTACAGGAAACAAACAAAGAATGGCCCCGGGATATCAAACGATAAAGATACCACCTCAATGTTTTGTACCTTCTTTTGGGTTCAGCTTACATCCTCGCATATCCTTTTGAATTGTTTTGAATAAGTAGCGGAGCGAAAAAAATTTAAAAAATAAAAAACATTTAATAAAAAAAGTTGATATTTTGGATTGTATAATATTTTTGTTTAATTTTTATTATGTTACGTTTTAATTTAATTGTCTGTACTACTCTATATTCTTATATAAGAAAAAAATCATCTACCTCCACAACAGACAACTCTCTGGTTCATTACGAACAGATAACTGTACTGTTAGTGGCCAAAGGCCATAGGTACGTGGTGAAAGAAATATCACGGCAGGTTTTTCCTAAAATTTGGACAACCACATTATAAAGGCTGCGGTAATAGAATTAATATAATGACTTGCCTTCCACAGCCGAGGTCAGAACCCGGAATCAACAAAACTGCTATACCCTTATAGTTTAATAAGATTTTTATTTTGGGTTCGAGATCTCATCTAATAGTATTTCAATAATTATTTGTACCATTCAGCAGGTAGTTTTTTATTTAACTATTTCTTTTTTTTTTTTTTATAATTTTTGGTTGATACGTGCATTTTATTTGTTTAAGGATATCGCTAATTTTTAATAAAAAAAATAGTTTTTTATTAGAGATAATTTGTTTATGAAGACCAAAATATTTGTAGAAATATTGTTTCGATCTTGAGAACTTGAGACAAATTTAAAGTACAATCTTTCTTGCGTATAATATTTTTTAATTATATTGCTAGTTGATCGATATCATCTGGTGTGAGCGGCGTGGTTTAGTGGATAGAGCACTAGTTAACTGTTTTTACCGGTTCGAACACCGTCCAGAATTATTTATTCTGTTATTTCATCCGTGGAGCGACCGGTGGTATGGAGATTCTAGTGAGGGAAAAGCAGCCTCAATAAAGTGGGCACCTAAATATTTGGGGAAAACCTCCTTAAACGGCCGTTGGTCATGAAACAGAAGACAACTCTGAACGTACTAAGCCCAAGACCTAGATGGGTTGTAGTGGTACAGGCTTTTTATTTTTGTATCAAGTTAATTGAAAAAAGTGTAATAATATTTAATGCATATTATTAGTTAATCATTACAATGCTCCAGGGAACAATAAAGTCTTGTACTTTGTTTCTTTTTCTCTTTTACTATTTTCTTATATTTTTTTATCACCACCAGAACCATTTCTTCCTTCTAATAAAACTTATGCTTAAGAAAAAAAGTTTAAAAAAAAGGAGGGATCCGATTGTTTGTTTGAATCTTTCTCACTATTCTTGTCTGACGTTATTAACTATTGTTTCGTCACGTTTAACATTTAATCTATTTTTTTAATTTTTTCTTCAATAAAGTATTTTCAGATCATGTAAATTCTAGACAGATTGAAATGCATAATAAGCAGACAGTTGATAATGTTGACAATAACAGTTGCTGGAGAAACGAGGACAGTGGTGCTGGGATGAGCCGAGCGCTGCCCGAAGAGGGGGCACCAAAACGCCTTTCACTTCCTCTCCTATAAAACTACTTTCCATAACTTCTCCAGCGGCTGGAACACGTTTTTTAAACTCCATTTTTACTTCTATTAATAAACCTCTTTTAGCTGGATTTGAAAATGAGAAAACCGATATTTAATATTCTTGAATAATTTCAATTAGACATATATGGCGATGTAACATATCAAAAGCAGTTTATTGAAATATTTGTATTTAATCTATATATTTATGATTCACTAAATTCATAAGCCATTTATGGTTTTGAGATATTATTGGTTATTCTAATAACTGGAGTTTTAGTATACTTTATTTTTAAATGCCTGGTAGCTAAATGAAAAAAGACAAATACGTACATCTGAAAAAATAAGGGAACTGTGTAAGAAATATTGTATACCTTTCAAAAGAGTAACATTATCAGTTCATTTACCCTTTAAGAACATTTTAGGCCTGTAAGCTGAGCTCTAAAACTTAAGTGTCCTGACATAGCCATATTCGAAACCGATAAAACTAGCATGTTTAAATAATTTTTAAGATTAACTTTTTTTTTTTTTTATATATATAAACGAATGGGATGTTTCGTGCTGCAGCCAAACTAAATGAGAATCTGCAACGTTGGTCAGACACTGATTGTACATTAATAGTTAAACAATATTTTGGGTAAAAATTCAAAGATTACGATGAGAATAATCTCATATTTTATTACATACTCACGGTCACGGAAAAAAATCTTTCGTAGGTTAGTTTAAGTTTAACAAGAGACTAAATTTAACACAAAAAAATAAATAAACCCACTATTTTTTATATTTAATTAACTATAAGCTGACAAATTTAATTTTATTCATTTCCATATCCACTGGGGAGTTTAGAAAGTTGCACAACGCGGAATTGCGGAACTTATACCCTGTGAATATAATTGAGTTGATAGCATCGCGGAAACTCAAATGGGCGAGTAAAGTTGTTTGACTTGGTGAGGAGGCTATGGCAGAATAATATTTATAGTTTTAATTCGGCAGGGGATCAACCCTGGGTATGGAGATCCTCCTGGGCAGAACTAGCCTCTGTAAGGTGGATACCCAAAAATGATAGAAAATATGACATACATGGGGTTTAAGTTTTTAAACACAGTCTTCCTTAAATATATATATTTTTTTGGGAGGGGGAGGTGTTATTTTATGTTATATTTGTTGGCTTACATTATCCTTTTCCTTGTATATTTATATTTCCTTATATTGTACAAATAGCTAAGAGATAACTGGATAGAGAAGAATCATGGATAATGGAGAAAGATTATACTGCTATCGGATAGAATAAGAGGGAGATGTGGAGGGGACAGATCCAGTGTTTACAGAGGCCGTAGCCCCCAGTAGCTACTGTGTTATTATTGCCTAGTTTCCTGACCCCCTCCTAGGAGCCTTGTGTTTTTTAGCCAGCTCACCTGGGCACAGGTGTCAGGCGGTGTTGCCGCTCCTCCGGGAGGGAGGGATAAGGAGGGATAGGGAGGGAAGAGGGAGTGAAGAGGAGGAGGGGGAGGGGCTGCCCCAAATCCCGCTACCGCCGTTCCGTTATCGCCTGTCAGCCCCCTCCCCTCCTCCTCACAATGTAAACAAACCTCCTCATTCGGGTAATAGCAATATATATTAATCATAGGGATATAATCCACGACCCAATCAGCTTGCCACAGATAAGAGTAACATCAAAAAAGGTGTACATCGAGGCTCCGAACAATCTTTCATTAAAAAATCTGGTGCGCTTCACTTTCACTTACTTCGGTTATTTACATCAATTTAAGAATTTTCAAACAAATTTAGAAAAGAAATAAATTGTTAAAGAATTATTTATATTGGATTTTAGTAGAAACATGTGTTTTCTTTTATTATATTTAATTTTTAATTAGTTTATTTATCTGCATTTCATCATTCTCCGTTAACTTTTACAATAGCATGTGTAAGATGATATATTTTTCTAAAATCTTTAGGATTCCAACGGTATATTATACATGTATATTACTGTTCTTAACTTCAAAAAATAAAAATTGCATTTAAAAAATATTTTTGCAGTTTCTCCTTTTGTTGGATATCGAATGCGTTTTTAGCAATGCTAATCAGATAACATGGACAATTTCATAAAATCTACAATATTAAATATACTTTAGGGGAAGAAATATTAATATTAGGCCTTCAAGGCCTGTCAGAGTATTTTAAGCAGAATTAAATCTACATCATATTAAAGCCCATTTGATTTCGATGAAAAACGTTCTGCAACATCTCCGGCTAATAGGTGCCTTAAATATGAAATTTCAGTTCCACACACACACACACACACACACACACACACACACACACACACACACACACACACACATCACATACACACAGACCTTTTGCAGTAAATTGGTCATTTGGACTCAGGGTACCCTAAAACGTGTATTTCCGTTGAAAATTGGAATTAAAAATTTTCACGATCGCAATACTTTCCCCCACTATATATTTCATAAATAGGTAAGTGAAAGTAAAATATATCTTAGGAAGCAGAAAACTTGTCATTATGACATAATACTGAAGGAAGTTGTAATATATTTTTCTTATATTAAAACTCAAAAGATCATATTGTAAAATTAATAAATTAAATGCACTAAGCAGATGTTTTAAGGAAACTTGAGAACAATGAACCAAATCTTGCAAACATTATATTTGTATGTGTACGTTTTGAGTTACATTTTGGGCTTTCAACAGCGTTGACCCAGTGAGATAACCCCAAAAAGAACTTAAAAGGATCAGTTAGATTATCCGTATAGATAAGGAAAATCTAACTGGTAAATGGCCAAAATGTGGGCCAAAAAGTCGGAACACAAATGTACTAAGTTTTTCTTATTAGTGTAAAATTGTGATGAACCACACCATACCCAACCAATTTTTCTATCATATATTCTCTACGGTCTACCCTAACCCATATATTATGAAAACCAGAAAAGATGGAATTAAAATTATATTTGCGTGTTCTTTGAATGGCCTGTTTGAAAACTCACACACACACAAAAAAAAAAAAAATGATAAAGAAATAAATACGTTTTAGTTTCATATTTCCTTATCAAAACCAAAAAAAAGCCAAAAAAAAACAGGGACAATAGAGAAATGCTTTATTTATTTGGCGATGCTGCCCAAATACATCGGGTTGCTTACATAACACAGTATACTTCATCAATCCCTTGGACATATTTCACATACATACCATAAGATACCACATACCATTAAATCAAATGGTAAACACGACCAACTTGATTTGGCCTGTATATAGTTCAATGGACCCATATTAAGCCTATTATATTATCTCTAAATTTTATTTCTTCCTATAATCTCTATAAGTTGAACGAAAAATGATAACTTATCTGGATTAAAGCCTAACTAAGAACTAATTTTACAAGGCCATTCTTAACTTTCAATTTATTACAAATAATAATAATAGGCTTAGCGAACCCGAAGGTTCGATGCCGATACCACCAAATTCCGCCTACACAGACTCGTCCAGTGCTCACCATTCAAGCCCAAGCTCCCGAGATCAGCCTTAACGCAATCCTCCCATCTCCGCTTCGGCCTACCTTTCGGACGCCTACCAGTCGGATCAGCAAATACCAACTTTCTCGGAATCCGTTCGTCATCGAGCCCAACAACTTTACTCGCCCATTTGAGTCTCCGCGATGCAATCAGCTCAATTATATTCACAGGATGCAAGTTCCGCAATTCCGCGTTATGCAACCTTCTAAACTCCCCAGTGGCCTCATCTCTCTTTGGACCAAATATTTTACGCAATACTTTATTTTCGAAAACCTTAAGCCGCTGTTCATCCTTTAAAGTAAGCGGCCACGTTTCACATCCGTAAAGAACCGTTGGAAGAATAATAGTTTTATAAATTCTAATCTTTAAGTTTTTAGATAGAAGCCGCGAACTAAGTAACTTAGCAACTGAATAATAACACGCATTTCCCACCTTTAACCGGGACTTTATTTCTTCCTGGATTTCATTTTTTCTAGTTATAATTGAACCTAAATACTTGAATTTCTCTACGTGTTCAAAAGTATGACCTGATACATCAATATCTCCAAGATCGACACCGTTTCTGCTACTAATCATATACTTCGTTTTATTGGTATTTAATTCGAGTCCTATTTCTTTACCGGTTTTTATTAACACACTTGTATTTAGTTGTATGGTTTCCGTGTCTTCACCTAGCAGTACCAGATCATCGGCATACCCCAAAACCGGAATCTTGTCACCCATATTTAAGCCTTTCTCGGTACACATCACCTTTTCTATGACATATTCTAAAGCTATATTAAATAACACAGGTGAAAGGGAGTCACCCTGTTTTAAACCCGATCGCACCTCAAATCTCTCGGAGTAATTATGACCGATTCTAACTTTATGGAATGTTTCCGACAAACACATCTCTACTAGGTTTACTAACTTTCTAGGTATTCCCTGTTCAATCATGATGTTATATAGCTTCTGACGGTCTATTGAATCATAAGCCTTTTTAAAATCGATATAAAGTTGATGGACTACACCGTTGTATTCCAATTTTTTCTCTAATATTTGCCGTAGGGAAAATATTTGGTCAATAGTCGAGCGATTCCGCCTAAAACCACATTGGTAATCTCCGATAATTTCCTCAGCGTATTCCGTGATTCGACTAGTTAGAATTGACGAGAATATTTTATAGCATACTGGGAGAAGAGAGATCCCACGATAGTTGTTACAATCCGACCTCGGTCCTTTTTTGTGAATCGGAATAAGTATTGATTCTTTCCATTCCTCGGGCATTTTTTCAGTTTCCCAGATCTTTTTAACTAAAAAATGTATTTTGGAAACGCCCGCTTCTCCACACGCCTTGATTAATTCACTCGTGATATTATCATTTCCTGCGGCCTTATAACGTTTTAATTTTCCTATCGCCATTTCGACTTCCTCTTTACTCGGTGCGTCTATCCATGGTTCAGCGCTCTGATACTTAGAGAGAGGAGATTGATTATTATTTTCCGTATTTAAGATGCCGTCAAAGTGTTGTTTAAATTTATTTAATATCTCAGAAGGATCCGCAATTATATTGTTATTTGCATCTTTAATCGCATTCAATAGAGGTTCAAATCTTTTACGCGATTTGTTTATACCTTTGTACACCTCTCTTACGTCATTTTCGTTTCTGTGTTTTTCTATTTCTATTATTTTGCCTTTAAGATACTCTCTTTTCTTATGTTTTAAGAGTTTTGAAATTTCCCTTGAAATATAGCAACCGATATTCTTTCACTAAAGAACTGTACGTCCCGTAAAGCGGAAAGAAATCTATTCCTAATCAGAAACCCAGTACCTAGACAATAATTAACGCTCCCCCGGTACCAAATAGTATACTTTCCTTCTGTTAACGAACCCTCCCCTGGCCAGCGAACCTCTTTTAATGCAACGATATCTAAATGGTACCCCTTAACTTCATTCGCGACCGACTTTAACCCACCTGCCGTATTTAAACTTCTAACGTTCCACGTCCCTATTGTTAGATCTCTAATTTTCATCTTGCGCCATGATTCCCCTGAAGCAGTCCCCACCCGGAGACCCGAACGGGGGACTAGTTTACCTCCGGATAATGAGCGTTTTACCTCAGAGGAATCCATGACTTTTGGTGATATTTTGTGAACTAAAATATGTGAGTAGGGCGTTCGAACCTACGTCACACCCTCCAGCAAGCCTGGGGGGCCGCTCTCATTGTTGGTCAGCGAGTCCATCGGACTTAGCCGGGAGGAGCTTCCGAGGAAATTCCACCGACCATCCCCACATCCGCCACCCGTGGGACGCTCCCCATACGCGGTAATGAGATCCGCGCGAGGACAAAATATCTTACAAATATCTTACATAAATTACTGTAATCAAGTTTATCGGCCTAAAGAACTGCGTCTCCAGAAAACAATTGAGATTTTTCCTTATCCAATCCTTATAATCTTCGAGTCCACAATAGCACTTGCACGGATAAACGATCAATAATGAGCTTAAGGTTCCATGTGTAGTCACTATGGTCGGAAAAATATAAGTATGCTTCCATTAAAAATTTTACAATGACTTAAAATTACCAATCCATAACTTAGGCTTTGAATCGATTTCTGTTAATTACATTCTAGAAGCTAAAGGCAATTCAACGGATAGATGTATAGCGATATCCTTAAGTATTAGCATTAGTCCTCATCAATTACAAGGATCCTAAAGTCTTGCAGATAGACTGGGTGTATTTCCAGTAAAATTTGGCTTTAAGACAGCCAAAAACCGCCCTCTCTCCCCAAAAAATACTTTTTACCTGTTTTTCTCAATTAACATATAATCCATAGGTCCGGAAAAAATAACGAAGAAGGAAAAAAATATTTTTATTTACTTCTAAGCATAAAGTATTCTATTGACTAATTGGCTAGTACTTGCCGATTTCGAGTATTCAGCATCTGAAGTGGAGAATAGTCTGATCCAACGAGACTTCACCAACGTTTAGCTTAATTTAGGTCAATATCACGGTAACTAATCTTACTACAATAAAATATTACTTAGTTAATAAGCGTTTACTTTAATTCCATTCCAATTCCTCTTTCAGATACAGTCCGGTATCTTGGCTTACTACTAGACAAAAGATTGACGTGGAACCCACATACAAGACTTAAACGAAAAGAACTCAACAGACGATTCGGAGAGTTATACAGACTACTAAACAGAAAATCTAAGCTTACAGTTGACAACAAATTATTACTTTACAAGACAATACTGAAGCCAATCTGGACCTACGGACTTGAACTGTGAAGGACAGCTAAACTTCCTAAAATCAAATGCATTCAATCCTTTCAATCCAAAGTCCTCCGAACAATATTAAATGCTCCTTATTATGTCTCCAACTATACCTTACACCACGACCTTAATATTTAATTTATTTCAGACCTGTTTCCATCCAAATATTCCAAATTCCACCAGAACCTCATTCATCATCCTGATCCTCTAGCACAATCCCTATCCAGCTCCACTCATCCATACAACCCACCTAGAAGATTGAAACGGCAGTGGCCTCGAGTTGTTTTGTCAATACATTTGCTGGAGTTCTGACACTGGTCAAATTCTCCTCTCATGTGCGGTGTGATTGTGGCTGTGGCGCCCTCACTTAGCTTCCGCTGGCTCTCACCAGTGATGCGGCTGAGAGGGAGGCGCTGGGATCCTTTGGGCTCTGCTTGTCCTTCCACAAGTGGGGGGACAAGCCCCGTCCGGGGTTCCCTTGCTGATTGTAAATATTGTTCATAGGTATGAATGTGACATGTTTTGCTTATTTATTTGTTGACTTCATTTATTTGTATTTATTTTGTCTACAAATTTTGCTATTGTATACGTTTATTTATTATGGTTTTATTTTATGTAATTTGACTTTCCTTTTGTTTATATTGTAAATATTGTATGAATGAGATCCTGTAGCACTATTATTATTGTCTATTATGACAAATTGTAATATATACGAATAAAAAAAATGAATAAAAAAAAAAGTTAATAAGCATAATTTGACTGGTATTAGATATCTTTAGGTCTAATAGTTAATAACAACGTAAAATTAATAAAGTTATTTTGTATTGACGTAAGTAGTAATCAACAAGTTTCTCGGTAATTATTAGTCCTATAGATTTCAAATATCACTCAGATTTTAGTTATTTGAATGCTCTATAAAGTAGTTTATCGCACTCATCTTTTCAGGAAGAATAGTTTTACAGATATCGGTCCAAATATATTTATCGTTCCGTACATATTACTTATAACACTGTTAAACACTGAGTAACTATTCAACCTACAGAAATCTAATATCAATCAAAAAAGCGATTTGTATGATCTATAAAGTAATTTCTTACTTATTATTTTTTGAGTTATTTCCATGATATTGACGTGTATATTATTAAATAAAAAACAAGTAATCAACTAATTTTGGCTTACTTTAGGTCAATATAACGTTAACCAATCTTCCTCCAAAGGTATTATAGGAATTTAAAATTTAAATTTACTTTAATTTAACAGGTATTAGCTATCTGTAGGTCTAATAATTACTAATATAACATAAAACCAAATCCGTATTTTGTATCGACGAAACTAGTAATCAACAAGTTTCTCGGTAATTATTAGACCTACGGATCACTAATATCACTCAAATTAGAGCTGTTATAATGTTCTATAACGTAGTTTATTATAATTCTCTTCTCAGGAAGAATAGTTTGAGATCTATATCCAAATAAAGCTAAAGGTTTATAATTTCTTGCTTAGTATTTTTTTAAACTTTTGTTAATTACCTTAAAACCTATCTAATATTAAAAAAAATTAAAATATTTGAATGTTCTAGTAAATTAGTTTCATTAAACTTATTTTTGTAGGAAGAGTTGTTTCCAGGATATTGGCCTACATATCAATGATCCACTAATTATAGCTTTATTTATATCATTATCAAAGAAACTACTTTTTCTTACAAGAAGAACTATAATAAACTACTTACTAGAGTATTCATTAATAGCTAATAAATAATTTAAAAAATCTCAAGAAAGAAAAATGAATGGTGGACAATTCCTTCGACAAGTGCCTGAATATACCGCAATTCAATTATCCTGTTTATTATGACCAACTAATTTAGTCTTCATTAGACTAATATGAAAGAAACTACTTTTTCTACCAAAATAATTATAAGAAACTACTTTACAGACCATTCAAATAACTAATAAATCTCAAAAAAGAAAAGTCAAGTATATTGGACCACTCATTCATCAAGTGCTTGATCTGATGCAATACGATTATTCTGTTTATTATAACCTAATATGTTTTTTTCTGAACTTAAACCAATTAATCAGAACCACTCTTCCTACGGGGAATAAGTATAATAACTTAGTTTATAGAACATTCAAACATTTAGTAAATCTAAAAAGTAAAAGCCATATTGTGGAAATTCCTTCGACAAGTTCCGGACGATACTCGAAATTTCAATTATCCTTTTATTATGAACCAACTAATTTTGTCTTCATAAGACTAATATGAGAGAAAATACAATACTTTTCATTTAAAGATAAGTAAATGAAACTAATTAACATAATAAATCTCAAGAGGGAAAAAGTCAAGTATGGTGGACAACACGTTTAACAAGTGCCTGGATATATTGTAATTCAATTATCCTGTTTATTATAACTAATTAATACTGTCTGTATTTAGACCAATATTTTTTAAGATTTGTTTTCGGTACCTCGAGGGGTCTCCCATGACCCACCTCAACGATGAGCCGCTGTGGGTCCTCTCCTCCTCACATAGACAGTACATTCCTTGGTTCATTTCCTCTACCAAACAACGAAATCCCAGCATCTTTCCTATATCCACAATCTCTCATCTAAATCCCACCACTTCTGAACAATTCGCGCCCTCCGACCTTATACCCATCCACAGAACTTAAGCCTTCCATGGACCCTTTATTGCCTGTTCCACGGCATTCTGGAATTCCATTCCTTCCAATATACGTCGTGTTTTTCCTTATGTACATTCAAAGAGCTCCCTTTCCAACACCTATTATCTCTAAACAGACGCTTGTTGATACAAATTTTAAATCAACTTTTGATGCAAATAATCAATCATTATAATGACTGAATTTCTTGGATTTGTTATTCTTAAGGGGTAAATATTTTCCTAATAAAATATTTTTCTACTCTATTTATGCGACTAATAGGACTTTTATTTTACTATTTCAAAGGATATGCCCGATTTTCATGTTTCAAGAACTGTTCATTTTTTTGTTTTTTATTCTAAGTTAAGGTGGCCATCCTTGTTGAAAGGATTCTTAACAAATTTACATATCTTTAACAAAGGATACGGTTCAAAATGGAAAGAGACCCACCATTTTTGACTCGATTTCACCTTTTAAAAGGATACGAATCGAAATAATTCACTGGTAACTAGGCTTACCACACTAAAAAGGACACTATTTTAATATAGAAACTCTCTTCGATGAAGTAAGAATTGGTCCGAAATATCATAAGTTTAACTGTCTAACACAAGGGAAGGAGATCTGAAGAATGGTCCCTCCCCATTTTGTAATTGTATACATAAAGGCATAAAAGTCCTTAAAATGTTAAAAGTGCATGCAAGCGCACCTAGAAATATTCCTTTGAATACCTTTGGGTAATAGAAGGTCAAATATCTTGTTTATGTATATTGTGTAAAATAGTAAAATCAGAGGGTAAGAAAAAAAAAAAAGGAAAAAAAAAAAAAGGAAAAAAAAGGGAGAGTTGGTAACACACAAAAAGTACTACATTAAAGGAAACTACTTTATAGAACATTCAAACAGTAATAAAATCTGAAGAAAGTAAATTCGGTATGGTGGACTACTCATTCTACGATATAATACAATCCCAATTCTTGTGTTAGCTATAACATTTAATTTTATCTTAGTACCTTGATATTTTATATTGTATTTGAAATAAGAAAAAATCATTTGTTTTCAATTTTTCATACATTAATTGGAACTGCACGGTCTCCCATATGGACTCGACATTAATCAGTCCAATGCTCGCTTTCCTGCGAAAGGTACCACACGCGGACCATAACCGAGCCTTGCCTTGAGTAATTGTAAAACCGCAACCGACGACTGAGTAACTGTACATTTCCATTTCACAATCCCCATGTTTATCTTATTCCCGACTGTTTACTGTTATGGGACGGAGGGAGAGTAGAAATTATTCATATAGTACGCTGGCGGCCCTGTTTGGCTAGCCCGAGGTGAGGCCTCAGGGTCTCCCTCTGCCGCTGGGGGCATCTCCTCTATCTCCTAATGGTCGCGCTCTCGGGAGTCGAGCCACTCAAATAATTAGGGCATTAGATGCGTATAATTTATTTAATCACTGCATCCCCCGCAGTTATTCAATTTGTAAACAGGGCTTAGAATTTATTTACACCACAAATACTGCCAAATAATGTATTTAAGGGTATATTTTCGCTTATAAAAATGCTTATCAGTTTTGCTTAATTAGCGTGTAGGCAAAGTTATATATCAGTTGGATCTTTGTATCTTTTTAAACCAATAAACTCATCCATTAAAACCTTAATGTTTCTTTTGTTGCTGACCTGGCTCCTTTCATGATAAACTTCATTCCCATTCTAGCCCACTAGCTTCAATCCTTGTTTTCTCTATAATCCCTGATAATCCTCTGAGGCGTTTGAAAAGAAGATGGCCCCAAGACCTTTTAGTTTAAGATAGTTATTGGAGATCTGCCAATAGTTAATAGTAGCCAAAAGAAGTATCTTTACATGTGAATCACGACAGTATAATCATGTATCACATTTACTTGATGTGTATCGTTTACAGTTGTAAATATCGATAAATATATATATATAATATATATATATATATATATATATATATATATATATATATATATATTTTTTTTTTTTTTTTTTTTTAAATGTTTAAACCTAAAATTTATTCTGAATTTGTCATATTTACATACTCTTCACTCATGGTTAAAACCACCATCGGGTAGTGGTTATTTTTATTCGACGGCAGAATTTTTTATTCGAGATTAAAATGGAAGGATAGTGCCAATTCTGATCTGATTTAAAGGTTATCACTAGACGAATTTATGTATAAAACATTTGGTGGAATCGGCATCGAATCTTTCGGTTCTCTAAGCCTATTATTATTATTGGTTAAGGAGATAAACTAATTCTTCTTGCCGAACATAGGTTCACCGTGTACCTTCCTATTGACAGGTGGAGGAGGGTATGCTATTAGTCAATATAATTTATAAAACCCCGTCCAGCTATTTCAGTATATCTATATGTATTTGGAAAAAATTTTCAGTTAACCGTTTTTAAAGTTAAAAAAGTCGGACCGTGGTTTTTAGTTAGGAACAGCAAAGGTCTTTTTCATTGCATTTTTAATCAGCATTTCGTTATTTAAAAAATAAAATAAAAATAGAAAATAAAGACCGCAGAGATGTAGGTAGAAGCACAACTTTTTTTTTTTTTTTTTTTAGTTCTGGCCTCCTGTTATCCTTATAAAAGATAATAAAATTAACATCTTTTTATGATATTTGGAAATTTAGGAAGATAGGAGAGGCACAGCTGCGGCAATTTCATTATATTCTTAAAAATATTAAACGTGCATGAAGTTAAGTGACTTGCTTATTTGGAGAAATTTGACTTCTTATCCTTCTGGGAAATTATCTCTATTTTTTCTGTGAGTAAATATCTCCTAGTTATATTTGAGTTTATCTAATGGATACCATAGTATATTATTTTAAATACATTGGATGTTAGAATCATTATAGAAAAATGCTTGCCATAAATTGAAAAAAAAAATTCATAAAAGACATACCAGGATAACATAATGATCTCTATAGGCATATAAAATTATTAGTCATGGAAAAATGACAGTTTAATTAGACCAAAGAAAGGGATAACAAAATCAGGGAAATAAAAGAAACAGTATTTCCCTGCAAATCATCTATCCAAAACAACAGAAGAGAGGAAGTCTTATTGACAAGACTCATAATAGGACACTCACGACTAACGCACCATTTACTGACTTAAACACCAAGACCACCCTACTGTGAACAGTGTAACGTTCCTATCACAATATAATACTTACTGACAGACTGCAGGCAACTGATAGGTGTCGACCTTCCGTATCATTTAAATATTTTATTAAATGTCAACTGTACATACATCCCAAATTTACTTGATCATCTAAAAATAAATAAATTAAATGAATCCATCTAAAGCCCCCAATTATACTTATTATTATTTTATCATGAATAATTTATGCTTCTTATTTAGATTTTTTTTTGTACCTGTTGGTTGTATTTTTACTGCAATTAAATTATTTTTGTCCATTTATTAGCCTTCTCCATATGCCTATCTACCTTTCATACACCTACCTTATCTATCTATCTAACTATGAACTGTTATTGGTAATATATTTGAAATAGCAATATTTTACGTCGGAAAACATCGCCTATGTTGTGGATTGTCTGTATCAAAAAAAAAAATAATAATACCAGGATAATACGATGATAATGACCCTCAAAAGCAGAGGCGTAATATTGTACATAACCAATAAAAGAAAATAAACCAATTAGTAAAGTGAAACATACATATCATATTTCAAGCTCCCTTTATCATTTTCACATATTTTTGATAACTCTCTCAGACAATAGAAAAGGAGATGGCGTCGGGATCTAAAAACGTAAATAAATTTGTAGTGTTGCTTGAAGTACAACTGGTTAGTATGGCTCTTCACATACTATTCATGTCCATAATTATAATTGAGCACTTTTACTTGTCGTATTTATATTAAGTACAATTTTAAATATAAATAAAATATATTTGAAGCGAAACTAAAACCATCCTTTTCGAGATTTTGTGTAATATTTTCAATTTGTTCAGTATCTGCTACGTAGCTAACCGAATAAATTTAGGAGGTAATTTTAAGTTATCAGTGATTCTCTCCAGATCCCGGCGGCCGGAATAATGTACAGCTGTAGCAGAGCAGGGGCCGAATGGTTTAAGTCTGTTCGTTATTAGAGGCCGTAGGGTCCGCAAACAGGAGTCTTAAATTTCAGTCCCTGTCAAAACACCGAGTGCTGCTCCTACCGTGTGGGTACAGTCTACCATCTGGATTCAATATGATCAACCTATTTCAATTCCTATAACAAATATAAAAATATTGATGCAAAACTGATAGTAAAATTGAATTAGTTATTTTCAAATAAAGTTAGAAAAATACTTTAATTACCTCTATTCTTAAAATTACGATGCCTGAAATCAGTCAATTAATTAAATTATATAATAAATATTAAGTTACTTCACGGACATACTAACAAACTCATACAAAACATGGCCACGACAGACATGCCAGGGAATATTCAAAGAAGGCTGAAAAGAAGCTGGCTAAGAGATCTCCTTAAGTAAACTCTTTTAAAATTCAAGTTAGGAGTAGATGCCAATGGGTATCGACCTCCCTCATGCCTGACATGCCTTTTATATCAATTGTTATCAAATCCGCTTATTGTCACGGGCTGAGCGACAGGTGTGAATGTAAAAATAAATGATCAAAAAAAAAATATATATATATTAAGTTATTTAATTAATAAAACGAAAACTGCAGCAGAGAAGCAGTGTATTCTAATTGTTACTATCTTTTGATCAGAACGTTCCGTGCAAACAAACCATCTTTTACAGGCCTTTTCTGCGTATCAGCCAAACCTTACCCTTTTCTTTTATAGACTGTTTATTTTGCTTATTTTTGAACATGACGTTGATTGCCTGACTTTATTTAATGCTTATATTAAGAATAAAAACTATAAAAATTGATTCTTTAAAGATCAAATTTCGAATATTTGACACTGTTTAAAATACTGAAACTATAGCGGATTAATGTTTTATTGATATGGAATAAAGGTTAAACATTTAAGGCAATGTGATGATAATAAAATCTGTAAGTTTAGATTAGCCAATAATTAGAACTTCGTTTTTCTCACCGTTTTCATTTAGCTTTATAATTCCTTCAATACTCTAAAAACAAATTTTATGGAAAAAACACATTAACACACAATTTTCTAACTACTTTATTTTATAAATCGTATAAAGGTTTATTTTATTTTATTTAATTTGTCCACGTACAGCTCTTGAAATAGAATATCGCAAAAGGTAGTGTAAGTTCTGAAAGACCTCAACTGTTGCATCATTTGTTTTTGCAATTTCTTTCATTTGTTACTAGTTTGTTGTACGATAAAAGATATATGAGAAAAAAAAACAAAAAAAAAAAACGCATACAGCTCTTTTGAGCTTACGATTTTTTTTCTTTGATTTCAATATTTTGTTCAGCATTTCATAATTGGTAGATCATTAAATACGCTATTTGGCGATTTTATTCAATATCTGAATTTGCTGTAATTAATTGAAGAATATATTGATTAATTCATTAAATGTTATTTTTTTTTTTATTTTTTTTTTTTACTAGGTTCAGATAATATTCTTACGAAGTTCACAGTAAGTCTAAGTGAGTTTCTCTTTATAACAATATCATAATATTTTATTATTTTATTTGGAGTGACTTATCTCCTATCAGATGAAGTATCCTTTATGTTTTTAGAAAAAAAAAAAAAAAGAGTTATATATTTCGTATAAATAATTAGTAATATATAATTATACTACATTGGAGCTTTCATTATTTTTTTTTTTTTATGTAAAGCTTCTTTCTATAACTTTTAATTGGCAGCATGACTTTTTTCTTAAAAAAATACAAAAAAGAACAGATATCAATATAACTAAAAAAAACAACTGTAATCTCTCATGATAAACTGTGTATATTAGCCTGAATACTTTCACTTAAACGACAGGTTTATATTTAGAACATTATTGAAGTTGACACATAAACAAGCAGTCGTGGCCGAGTGGTTAAGGCGTCTGACTAGAAATCAGATTCCCTCTGGGAGCGTAGGTTCGAGTCCTACCGACTGCGGATATTTTTTAGGAAACAACATTTTTTTTTATACTGATCGATTTGTTACGATATTTTGTGTTTTTCATTTTTGTTTGTTATTTTTTTAAAATTAACGTACTCCTTAAAACATTGTAAAGCTCTGTGTTAGTATTGAGGTATGGGTTGAATAGACTGCTGGGTTGAAGGGTAATTAATAATCTTACGACAAGTGTGTAAGTAGATATCCAAGACGTAAAGATATAATGAATAGTAATATAATAAATTTTTATAAAAACCTAAAAGAAGATTGAGTTTCCATTAAATATGCCAAAATTCTTCTTCTTATCTATTTGAAACTAGATAAACCAGTTATGAAGAGGGAGGGAGAAACCAGAACCCGGAAAAAAGGTTTAATATTCATAATTGCTGAGTATTTTATACGTCGGCTTGCTCAAGTGAATTTAGCTTTAATTCAAACCCAGAGTAAATTAAAAAATCCAAATTAATTATAATAGAACGACAAAATATATTCCGTAAAATATTTTCTGTACCAATCATAATTTGTATTGTTTAAACAAAACGGAGAAGGGAGAACTTTAGTTTAGTTCTCATGAGTTTATATTGAGATTAGTTGAATAATTAATTTCTCAAGGGACCATTCTACCGTCATTTACATTGTTATAATATCGGGTCCTGAAATGATATTGTTTAATGTTTAAATTTCTCTGATTAAACAGTGCTCCACTTAAAGTTACTGAATCAAAACTTTAAACAAAAAAATTGAAACAAAACACTCACTTAATTTTCATTGTAAATGTATATGGTGTGCGTGGGTAGCTATAATCATAACAAAACAGTGACCAACTCTTTAAATAGAATTACAAACAAAACACTAATATATTTTTGACATTTGTTTGTTTATATTTCCGTATACATACACACACACACACACATATATATATATATATATATATATATATAAATACATATATATCCATATTTTATTTATTATCCCAATTTATTAGGAAGGTTTTAATAATTATTAAAACAAGCTCGAACTATCCAAGCTTTACACGATAACCTTTGATATCTAACCATACTTGCGTCGAACTTGGTGGGTGACCCCACGATAATATAATGGTAGCACAAAATCTATAGTTATAACGTCATTCGGAAGGAACATAAAATGATAGTCCCGAGCCTGTGCAAAGTCAGGTGCTCTTTAAAGATTTCTATATTGATAAAACCTGGATACGAGAAATTCAGGATTGTAGCATACTCTAATTAGCCACAGTAAGCATAAAACTAACGTTAAATGAACAAACAAACAACATAATTTTATGGGGTTATAGCAACTTTTTATTAGCTCGTACGTCTTCTTTTATTGGAAATTAACTTGTCTAAATTCTTGCGCTTTCTTATATATTATTATTACTGTTATAACTTCGCGGAAATCAAGAATCGCGAAATAATTTTAAATATATGGAGATTTAATTTATTTTACTTTTATTTCGTTTATTTATTCATTTAACGTCACTATTATGCTACTGTGGCTAATCAGAAGATGCTACAATGGAAGTCCTAGCTTTTTCGTATCAGTTGCAATATTGCGTAAACAGTCATTTAATTTTCATTTTAAATGTATATGATGTGCGTGGGTAGCTCTAATTATAACAAAACGGTAGTCAGCGTTCTATATAGTGTCACAAGAACATTAAGAAAAAGAATATTTTTTACAATTTTGGGTAGATATTTTGGTATACATTTTTTTAATTTTTTTATCGCTGGCATAGACTTGCACCGCGACCAAATAGGTCTATTGTGCGCCACCGAATAGCAGTTGTATAGTCAATACACGAGTTGGTTGCAATAGCGAACTTTAAAAGGCTATTAAGAGTAAACATCAATACTTTATTTATTATAATAATTAAAAAAAAAAGTCTTAAATATTTGATAAAACAAGCTCGGACTACCTAACATTTTCACGGTAATTATTGATAACCGTAATATAAAGTAAGGGAAAGTATTGCGATCGTGAAAACTTTTGAATTCCAGTTTTCAACTAAAATACACGTTTCAGGGTCCCCTGAGTCGAAATGACCAAGTCCCGCAGAAAGGTCTGTGTTTGTGTGTGTGTGTGGCAACTCCCGAGAGGAAAGAAATAGTCTTATAAAACTGCAATTTCATATTTAAGGCAACTATACGCCCGAAATGTTACAGAACCTTTTCCATCATAACCAGCTTATGAGAAGAACCACTTTATACCAAGCATTTTGCACCTTTTTACGATTTTCCCAAAAACCGGCTCAAACGATTTTGATTAAACTCGTTATATCGAGGTAAACTTTAATGGACATTAATATCATGTAGGTTCCATTCTGATTGAAATAGTATGATAGCGCTTAAATGCCGATATTTTATATTTTTTCCTCTAAAGCACCTTTAATTTTGTAGATTCTATAAAAAATATATATATATTATCTTGTTACCATTGGTAAAAAAAAACAGGTAAATATATAAGTTGAACGAATTCGATTTCCGACTAAAGGAGAAAACGGAAAAAATATTTTGAATGCAATTTTTTTTATTTTGAACATAAGAACAGTAATATACATGTATAATATAATGTCGGAAAGGAAAAAAAAATAGAAAATACATTAACTTTTATAAGTTAATAAAGAGTGATGAAAAGTTTACTAAACTAACTGAATATTTTAAACAATAATATAATCGATTTTTTAATAAAACACATGTTTCTATAGAAATTCAATTTAATTAATCCTTTAATAGTTTCACTTTTTTTTTTTATCTCTAACTGTATTTGAAAATTTTTAAATCGATTTTAAAAACGGAGGTAAGTGAAAGTCTTGTGTGGCCCGCACCAAATTTCCCATGTGTTCATCCTGCCAATGAAATCAGAAATACATTACAGCCGGAATTGCCTAACCATCCAAAGCTAACATTAAAACGTTAAGTTTTTACGGCTGTTGGGTATCACAGGGGAAACAAGAAGTCGATAAGAAGGAAGGCGGGCCTGAATCCTGGGAATAGGATAGTGTGGGCGTGCCCCGGGGCTAGGCTAACTACAGCTCGCGAGTCCGCTTCTTAATCTAATAAAGAAAGTAAATCGTGAGAACGTGCTCGCCCTTGGACGGAACTGATTGGCCCAGATGACAGAGAGCATCGGAAGCAGGGTTGGACGGCGCACAGGTGCCTAGCCCTTCATTAGCCATGCAGGGGACATGAGGCCACTACTACACATTCCCACGTCACTTAATCATATTATATATTGCATCTTCTTTCCTCCACTGTGAGAATAAGAAGGTGGGCTCATCACCATATCACATGACTATCAATTACCTATTTTCTTTATTTTATTTTACTTTCTTAGAAGCTGAGAATAGGGGACTTTTTTGTTCGCTGGTGTTGGAATGGTTGTTTTTTATTCAAACACAATCAAAGAGCACAGTGAATTGATAAAAATCAACACATCTTTCACCTCAATATTGAATTTTGCTGTTAGGTAAAATATGCTACGAGCTACTGTTTTCAGGTCCTTAAATAAAATGGTTTTATTCATCAATAATTTTTACAGAAATAATGAAATTATACGTGCATATTATTACACCTAAAAGAACCCGGTGCGCGCACACATGACTTTCACTTACTTCTCTTGTTAAAATCAATTTAAAGTTTTCTAAATAGAGTAAGATATATGAAAAAATATATTTAAAAAATTGTATAGAACTAATTAAATTGAGTTTTAATTGAAATATATATTTTATTAAATTATCTAAAAATCAGATTCATCTACTTCTCATCACTCTGTATTACATCATACTAAAAGTATTTATTTATTTTTTTCTCAAAAATCAATAGCTTTCCAACGATATATTTTTACATCAATATTGTGGTTCTTATGTAAAAAACAAAACAAACACAAGGTTTACATAAAATAATAATTTTGCTCTTTTCTCGTTTATATTGAATCGAATTCGTTCAACTTATGCATTTACCCATTTCTTATCAATAAATTAAAGCTGCTTTAGACGATGATAATATATATATATTAAAAAAAAAAAAAAAAAAAAAAAAAAAAAAAAAAAAAAAAAAAAAAAAAAAAAAAAAAAAAAAAAAAAAATTTGGCATTTAAGCCTTGTCAATCTATTTCACTCAGAATAATACCAACATGAGGTTACTATTCTAGAAGTCAAAAACTCAAAAATTATATAAAAATATATTTTTGCACTTCTCTCCTTTAGTTGTTTATCAAATTCACTCAACTTCCATATTTAACATCTATTTATCAATTGTAAGAAGATGATATGCCTATTTTTTTTTAATATATACAATTAAAGGTACTTTAGAGAAAGAAAATTTGAAATTACGGCATTTAAGCCATGTCAGACTATTTCAATCAGAATGAAACCGAAACAAATCAAAGCCCATTAAATTTTATATCCATATAGCCAGTCATAATTGTTTAATCTGTTTTGGATGAAATCAGTTTGTAAAAAGTTTTAAAATGTAAAGTAGCAATTTCGCTGAGCCGATGAATAAGTTGCTGTAACATCACGGGCATATAGTTGTTATAACATATGAAATTTCTGTTTTTTTAAGACTTTTGGTTTTCGTGCTATCCTTACCATACACACACTGACCTTTTTGTGGGACTTTGGCCATTTTGACTCTGAGAAACCTAATACGTCTATTTCCGCTGAAAACTCGAATTCGAAAATTTTCACGATCTGAGTACTTTCCATTACAACATTTTTCATAAATAGGTAAGTAAAAATAAGACAAAATTCTTAATTAAAAAAAAAAGAAGAAAAACAGCACCACAACAGCAAGGAACTTACAGTCACGGAATAAATTTTTAGTGATGGTATGAGACTCAACTGTTTCTATACCATTGGCTTTGTCTAGAGGCGATTTGTCCTAATAAGGTGATAATAAAAGCTCTTTTTTTAAATTAATAACATCAATTTTATAGTGGCTGCGTGAACCCCAGAGGTTTTATTAAGTTTGGGTAGTTTTAAGACAGATATCACAGAAAAATAATTACTATTAGATCTGTTGCAACTTACGTCGCCATTGAGCTGCCTACTATTCCAAACATTTTATTTATTTTTATCATACAATACTGTAATAAACATTTAAAATAAGACAAGAGCGCTCGGTAATCCTTTTGTACTTCAACTTGGGCTAAAATGACAATGCATAATCATAATGCAAGTAGTGCATACTAGTAAAGTAATGCAAAATCATTTGCTAGCTCTTTTTTTTTTTTAACTTGAAATTTTACATACGAAACGTTGTAAGGGTGTCTATTATCAAAGTCCAAACGGAGATGTTTTTAAAATATTTTTGAATAGTTAAAAAAATGTATTTTTGTATTGATTTCAACCTAGGGAATATGTATGTTCAATTGTCAACCTTCAACCCAGTCTTTTCAACGCATACCTAAATACCAACACTAATAAAAAAATAAATCACGAATCATACAGGTGTTTCGTAATGAAAAATCGATCACTATGAAGAAAATGAACTTACCAAAAAAATAATCGCAGTCGGTAGGACTCGAACCTACGCTCCCAGAGGGAATCTGATTTCTAGTCAGACGCCTTAACCACTCGGCCACGACTGCTGGCGAACTGGTTTCGTTGACATATATTACCTCGAGCTTTTTTGAAGATGACCCAATTTTACATCCTTTAGATTTGTTTACAAAGGTAATGTATTTTAAAGCAATCCCTTGATTAAAAATGTTATTTTATAATGTAAGTAATCTATACATATAAAAATGAATTGTCTTTTCCCTTGGTCATCGCATCACGCGGAACGCTTGGCCAATTTCTCTAATCATTTTTTGTTAAGTCAGACGAAGGCTCTTTTGAAAGAAAAAAAAAGAAAAGTTACTTTGGTAGATAGCTATATATTTTTTAAATTGTATTAATAAGCGTTCTATCTATATATTCGACATAATATATAAAATATAATACATAAAAATGAATCGCCTTTTCCCTTGGTAATCGCATAAGAAATAGTTTCCTCTGTCGACTCAGCTAGTTTTTAATAAATATTTGTTAACTTATCCTCTACAAGATTCGTACTATGACATGGAATGTACAACATACCTATTTATGTAAGAAATATACTATATTTACTTGAATCGTTGTTTTTCATACACTAAGTAAACAGCAGCACTCCTAAATGTCCTACAGTAAAATGTAGATAAATAAATTAATATTTAGTGTATATTTGAAGTGAATATAATTTAATTTTAAAGATGGCCTCGAGACCTTCATATATTAGAGTGCTGCCGAAGGGTAGCTTCTCTACATGTCTTGTTCATGCCTATTTGTTTTTAGCCTATTTACTAGATGTGTTGTACAATACAGTTGTAAATATCAATAAATAATTAAAAAAAAAATTAAATGTGAAATATAGTAAAAATCAAATTCAATGGTGATGAAATAATATATATATATATATAATATATATATATATATATATATATATATATATATATATAATATATATATATATATATATATATTTTTATATATATATATTATATATTTATTTTTTTTTTTTTTTTTTTTTGAACCAATTCGTCTGAGAATCTTAATTATTTCGGTTTATAAATTTATACTTGTATCAAGATATGTTAATAAAAATAGGCCCAATAAGCAAGCAGAACCAAAGATGTGTTATATTATCTTTTTTCTAGATTGATTTAAACTTTTCCAATTTTATAAATTAAACACAATACAAAGTTTCATATGAGGGAAAATCAAAAGGTTTCTTTAGAGCATTGACGTTACGAGAACATAATCGGTCACTAAATGTGCAATACATACAAGACTACGGAAGAACCTGGTGTTACAGAAATGTTGACCACTCCCCTAGAGGTAACGCGTTGTTGAAATTTAAGTATACGATATTTTTATTGATATTGATCTTATTAAAGTGTAAATCACTGAAATTAATTATGATAACTTAATTCTATAAATGAGTACTAGAGAGAAATCAATAGAACTATGCTTAAAGCTTATGGAATTAATTATGTAAATTATTATTATTTTAGTTTAATTTATTTATGAAGTATGTAAGGGCCTTTGCAGGAGTACGTAGTTCTGCTTAGGCTTGAAGTGAGTAAGATTTTCTTCTATTGAAGAAATATTTTAAATGGCCCATAGTAAATTTAGTCACTTGATTGCATATAATTTAAATTCAGATATATAACCGAATTTGAAACAACAAAAAGAACTGAATATTGAGGTCACACGTGCTATTCAATCTTACTGCATAATAGCTAGCATAATAGCTTTCTTTTTTTTTTTTTTTTTTTTTTTTTATTGAGATATATTACAATTTGTTACAAAATGAACAATAATAATATTGATAAGAGACGACATCCATACTATATATACAGAAAATAATATTACATAAATAAATTCATATATATACAATAAAATAATAATAATAAATAAAAAAACAAAACAAATCGAAACAAAAACCTATTATTGAGATAAATAAAAAGTTGGCAAATAAATAAACATCTTATACACAATCATAACTATATACAATATATACAATTCCTAAAGGGACCCCAGCAAGCGCTTTTCCCTCCACTTGTGGAAAAAAAAGCGGAATCCAAGAGATCCCAGCTCCTCTATCTCAGCCGCATCAGTGGTCTGAGCCAGTGGAGGCTGAGTTAGGGCGCTGTAGCCACAAACATACCGTACATGAGTGGAGGATCTGACCAGTGTCAGAACTCCAGTTTAAATGTTTAAACAATAGCTTTATATGCCTAAGGTAACAAGCCCGGTAGTTAGTTGGCACTAGGATTTGTAATGAACTAAATGTAGTGGTTCAGAGCCTGTGCGATGTCAGATACTATTTGAAAATCCCTAACAAAATCTTGATAGTCCCCAAGTTTGGCCCTCCCACTGTGGCATCGTCTGATTAGCCAGAGTAGGATAAAGTGATCTTAAATGAATAAACCAAGCAACAAAAAACTGAGTACATAGAGACCATTTAGGGGATCGCAGCTCCTTAACGTTGGTGGTACTAATAGAAAATATATCCTGAACAACTAAAATAATTTTTTAGGACAAAAAGTGTAGTTAGAGACTGTTTTTATTTAATGCTGTTTCTGTTTACTCAAATGCGTAAATAATTTTTAATAGAGTACTACACACGGTTTTTCTACAAATGTATCATATCTTTTCTATATTCTACTAATATTTACCAGATGGATATACAATAATATACAGTTGTAAATTGATATACGTTTAGAAAAATAATTCTCAATAGTTCCAACCTACTTGCCCCTAGCCCCCTCCAATGAAAATCTCTCACTTTATAGTTGTCCTTAGATCAAGATGGCTTATTTTTTGTGATATCACACTGATCCTTTTGGCCCATGCAGGTGAGAATGGAATTTTAATTGTAAATTTAATGAAAACTTACAGTAGGTATGCTAATCAATTTCCTTTTTGATAGCCCAAAGACCAATTAACTCGAATTAAAAATTAAAAATGTATGAATAGGAAAATACAGGAAAATCATTTCTTAATCCGAACAACCAGCATTCGAGGGATATCTTGGCGAAGACAAGCAGAGAGGTAGGACCGCTGGTCCAAGATACCCCGAAGACTATCCGCCCCAGAAGACAGTGGCCTGAATATCGTATTTCTGCCGACTGAGAGCGCGGATGTAGGAGTGGCGGTGGGGGGCTCCGTTGCCGGATCCGGTGGTCATCCACCTCTTGCAGCGTTGCCGTCCCGCGACAACAACACAGGTTCAACACCCCAACCACATGCAAATCCGCGCGTCATCGCAACCCTGTCTGCTTCTATCTTTACCTATTTCAGCTGAGGGTTGCAGTTCGACAAGAACTCCTAAGAGGTCCATGGTTATGGGACTGGAGTTCGCAAAGAGCTTTGGGGCATTGTTTACAATAGAAGCTAGCAGCAAGGAGGAAGTAGGATTAACTTAAAAGGTATAGATAAGATTTCATGCAGTGAAGAGATTGACTAACCCTGGTTCTTTTTTGCGATGTTATCTTGGCATATCTAACTGATATTGCAATATAGTTGCACGTCTACACTAATATTATAAAGCTGAAGAGTTTGTTTGTTTGTTTGAACGCGCTAATCTCGGAAACTACAGGTTCTTATTGAAAAATTTTTTTGTGTTGGATAGTCCATTTATCGAGGAAGGCTTTAGGCTATATAACTGCAATCAATAGGAGTGAAGAATCAGTGGATATTCTGGGGAAAAACGGGGAAAATTAACCTCGCAACCCAATGATTCCATATGATTTACCTTTTATTTTTAAAAGAATTCATTTTCCCGTTAATTTATCTTTTGCCGTAACAATTAATAAATCGCAGGGACAAAATTTAAAATCATATTAATCTATTTACGTGAAGATCGGGTTGCGGAGAAAATCAGTATGTTCTTTTGCCACAAGAAAATAAAACCATAAATATCATTAACGCAGAAGTACTTTAAAATGTATTATTTTAAAAACTTCTTATTAGCCATCATAATGACAGAAATTGACGCAGACGAAGTCGCGGGCAACAGCTAGTAATTAATAATACAATCTAATTTATTTTCGTTTTGATATAGAACATTCATGGTTGTGTCAGTATTGTCAATTTCTGTTTTCGAGGATTATTATACTTTTGTTACTTTAGTATCAATATTATAATGAAATGCAAGACTGAAACTCCAAGATGCTGCAAGCTAATTATAATAATAATAACTTACTGGAAATCCAAACTTCAAACTCCAAACTTCCAATCAAATTTAATAACCATTATCAGGCCTGTTTATGTTTATTCGTTTAACGTCACTTTATGCTACTATGGCTAATCGGACAATGCTACAGTGGGAGTCCTAAATTTTGCCTATCCAGGTTTTTTTAGGATAAGGATCTTTAACGAGTACCTGACATCGCACAGGCTCGGGACCACCTTTTAACGTCCCCTCCGAAGGACGGCATAACTAAGGATTTTTTACTCCCATTAAAAAATCCTAGGGCCATTATCAGGCCTATTTGAATACTTATATATGAAGCAATCAACTAGGACGTTAGAGAGTACAAGTAACTTAAACCTTATTGGTTTGATTTCCAGATGTGACTAATGATGCTTAACAAACAAAAACTATTATTGATTAAAAATCATGACTTCTTTTAGATGATAAAATAATCAGTGAAAATATTCACAGCTCTGTATAGTAGCATAACCTACAACTTCAAAGTAATTCCTACTTGGTAGACACCTTGTTAATCGGTGATTGTAAAAACAATTTCTGAGAGATTCATTTGATGAAAACCCCGAATATTGTCTAAGTATATTTGTTAAATCATAATCATAACTTAGACAGCAACAGAGCCCGTAGTTTAACATTAGCTATTATTGACATGGATAGATTAGAAGTAAGATTTAAGATAGCTAACATAGTTGAAAGATAATCTTTGTCAGATAAGCAGTGAGCCATTATTAGTTGACAGTCTCGTCCCAGTAAAATACATTTCATCTAATTTTCTATCAATAAAGTTTTTAGTGTTTACTGATAAAGGAGAGAAATTATGAAAGGAGCAAACCCATTGAATGAAAATATATACCTACAACAAATCAATACTTTGTTCAGTACATATAATACAATTTTTTTTTCCCATAGTAAGGTAAAAAAATGAATATCAAAAGCTCAGATGGTTACAAATATTATAGAAGGAGCAGTTAATTGGGAGTTAAATTTCTGGCTAATTTTAGATCTAGGAAAAAACAAGACAACCGATAGAAACATGCAATTAATTAAAATAATAACAACATAATAGTGACAGAAGCTAATAAGAACTAGTAGATAAGTATTGATATAAAAATATACCAAGATCATTGCAGTAGTAATGAGGAAGTGAAGAGAAAAAAGTTTTCTTTCCTCTCTCCTGCCCATTCCAAAATGACCACAGAGAAAAATAATAAAAAGATGATGACTTATTAATTGTTTATGCTGAAACCTTTAAATCATTTAAATAATAGATGTATTCCACATTACTGTATGTATATATGTTAGGACCTAAAGGTTTACAACACTAAGGTAAATATTGCCTGTACAGATTTTATTTTATTTTATAGAATCCAGCGACAGACCAAAACCCAATTACTGGTAGCAAATTATAGGTAATCACATTAATAATTGAAATGATAATTATAACAAATTAATACTAGTAACGTATCACTACTATATACACAAGCACATATATATTAAATCTCTATAAAAAGAATAAATAAATAATTATAAATTAAAAAAAAATAACAAAATAAGAAATAAGCATGAAAACGTTTAAAAAACAACAATGCAACAAAAATCATTAAAAAAAAAAAAAAAAAAAAATGATGGTTTAAGGTTTTAACATTGGGTGTTGCAGGTAATTATTTATTTGACAGGAACTCTAGCCTCAACTACTGAGCATGATCTCGGTCGTATCATCTCCCTGCACGTCTGTTGGCTTAGGAACAGTACAGATCTCTGTACTGAACCCAAGACCCTTCATGGGTCGTAAATGCAGAAATAGATAAATAAAAATATATACTATTGCATTGCCTTTTGTCTACCGTAATTAGATCCTAAAATTTAACTGTTTGTAGAGAGAGGGGAAGGCATATGCGTAAAGATAAAATATTAACGCGATGTACGACAACTCAAATCTAATCCTAACCTACTGAACTACGTAAGGTGAGCCGTTATCAACAGTTCACGTCACGGCCAGTTAACTTTGACTCAAGTTATCTCAACGGAACTTCTTCGACCTTGCGGATGATACGGAAACTTGAACAAGAAACTTCCTCCTCAACTCATCCTTGCGCCTTCCGCGGAAAAGCTCCTATGCGGGTAATTTTTCTGTTTTAATATTTTCAATGACTTTCCGGACATTATGTACGATGACGGTCCTTCAAAATAATAAATCAGATAACATATATTCCCTAAAAAACGAGGAAACGACAAGAGGAGAGATTCCGTAACAGTTTATGTACACAGTACGATCTCAAAAATGACGAATTAAGATATGAATAACAATCCAAAATTCGATCTAAGTGAATTATACCTCTTACATATCCAATACCGCCGTAATGAGAGCTGAAACTTAAAGATTAAACCAAACTCAATTTTGGAAAGGATGGAAATATCTAATAAAAAGGAAAGCTCTCCAAAATGCTTCATCTGTAATACACACTGTCCCCAGTACACTATCTGCTTCCAAACTATAGGTATCGAAAGAAGGCAAGACACTTTATTAGGAGACGATGCCTCAAACATAACCAAACTAATAGATTTATTTAAAACTTGTTTTGGTAACTTTGAGCATAAAAAAAAAAAAAAAAAAAAAAAATCACCTTTCATACGACTATTCGTTTTCGCGCTGGACTTACCACACAAAAACACAGACGGACACACAGACCTTTTTTCGGAACTTGATTATTTGGACTCATGTAACGCGTATTTCCGTTGAAAAACGGAATTCGAAATTTTTCACGATGACATTAATTTCCCTTACTATATATTTCATAAATAGGTAAGTGAAAGTAATAAAAATGTACATATTTTTATGTGTTATTTATTTAATTATTTTTTATAAATTAGCTACATCTACCACAGCGGGTAATTAGCGGATTATTTATTATTTATGACTAGTTTACATTTGGGATACATCGGTTATATTAGCTCTGTGATATTTAACGATTTCATTAAATAGAATAGATATTGTATTTTTTTATTGTCGTCGACGAATAATTCGTTCAAAGCTGAAGTTATACTGTGTTTTGATCTGACGCCAGTTTATGGTTCGCATGTCTTAATAATGTGTTACAAATTGAGAATTATAAATCACTTGTAATTCGAGGCCTCCTGAAAGAAGGCTGCATGCCCGCTGATTAATCTTTCCAGGATAACTTATTCAGTTCTGGACAAACTGATAGAGTTCTTCCATAACAACTAGATATCTACCACTATTTATTCGAGAATTTATTTGTCAAAGACATTTTAGCTCCAGCATCTCCAAACAGTAGCGGTTGGAGACCTATTTTTGTTAGAATTTGATCCTACTTAAAAACATATATAAATTATATATGAGTAATATAATTATATTCATATAATACATATTTAATAAAAAACGAGGAAAATTCAATTAGATTTTCTCATAAAACAGTTCAACCATTATACTATAGAAATTACTTCATGCAGTACACATCATTACTATGAATAAGGAAAAAAACTATTATAGGGCAACTAGATTTATTTAGTGAAAAATTATTAGATATTTAATGGCTAGTGAACTTTAAACTAGCCTGTGTAAGTGGAAGATAAATGGAACTGATGAGTTCACTTTAACCACTAGAGTAAAAGGTCAAATATGTAATATATAAGAAACGTTAGATTTTATGGTTTTAGAAAAATAGTTTTTAGAAGCATTTTTCTTATTTTTTTTTAATATATATCTCGCTAAGTCATTAATAATGAAGACTATTAAATATATTTTATGGGTACTCGTAAAGGAGACTAGATTAGAAAATCAGTAATAATGATAAACTTATCGTCATAGAGATAAAATCAGCAACATCATAAATAATAATAATTCTGTATTTATTCTGGGACGAGTCCCTTTAGAAAAATAGTACGGGATATAAACAATGGACTTGAGACTGTAGTCCTGAAGTAAAATAATTGACAACAACAGAAACAAATTAATAAAATGGAAAAAATAAAATAATTCAAAAGATAACTTCGAAAAAAAAATTCTATGAGAATAATAAATCTCTGAGAACAGAGAATAATATATAATCTGTCTCTTCAATAATATATAATAACATTTTTATTTATTTTACATATTTTAATATTTTTTATTAGAATATTAAATAATAAAAAACATAATAACATTATAAAGAAAAATTAAAAATATACAGTTTAATAAAAACAAATGCCCTAAATGAATGTAACTAAATGAAAATCGTATCAAAATCATTCAAGTGGTATAGATGGAGTTCGCGGAAACCAAGAATCGCCGTATAATTATATATATATATATATATATATATATATATATATATATATATATATATATATATATATATATATATATATAGAGAAAAGAGAGAGAGAGAGAGAGAGAGATGTTGGATGTTTGAAAATTCAGTTGTGTCCATATATGAGCTGAACACATTAGAAACTTCAGGTGTATTCAGACAACAGATAAACAACTTATAACAGAACGATTCGTTTCATTGATATTCATAGCAGCTGTCAGATACGTGTCAAACATAATCACTATAATTATCATTGTCATAATTGAAAATAAAAATCTAAGGGGCAAATCATTTTTATTCACCATGGACGCCAAAGAAAAAATAAAAGACGAAAAACCATCTCGACACTGATTGGCACTTATGAATATTCACGACAAGAACATTACCTCGGCATTATGAAACGGAAAAGAAAAAATAACCTTCGACATTAAAGTCACCCACAACGACGTAATAACGTGTTGTGGAACTAGAAATGATACAATTGGCTGCTAATAGCCGATTCTAGCTGGGAAACTCGAAATAGAGCCCGTGTGGTTGCATGTGAGTGCATCTCATTTAGTCTATAATAATATCCTCGAGTCATTCTCCTCATTGAATGTGTAAGAGGAACGGAGGAGGTCCTGTAATCAGCGGGCTGGGACTGTCCTGTCGGGCAGCAGATCTACTGCCGGCACGCACCGTCGAGCGTGCGCCACAGCTCCGATCACCTTCCAGTGTCGTGTCTATGAAATAATTGAAAAATATTAGCTTTAAAGGACCTTATAGGCTATATATGTTCTCCCCATATCTTCTCATCACGCTGGATATTATCTTACATATTTCTTCCCTAATGGAAGGGAAACCTTCGTGCCTTGTCCATCGGGGCAGAGTCAAGTCCAGTAATACTTTACTAATTCATAATAGATCTTTGAGGGTGTATTTTATCTCCAAATAGGTCATCTGAAAGATGTCGTTAAAAAAATTGATTCTTTGAAGATCCTAAAAAGTTTGCTGTAGAGAGTAGAGTGGAGGAGGTAAGCTCTTATACATAATAAAACTAACATATATCAGAAAAATCATTTATTCAAATTATAATCTTTCTAAAGGATTACGCGAATGAAGTTTTTTTTTCTGCATATTTTCCACATTAAACTTATCTAATTATCTCTATAGACTGTCTCATAAATATCTTGAATTGCCAAATTGTTTAAAGGCTTAATGCTAAAGAGAATAACTGAATGGGTAAATAATAATAACGCACTCTGTGAATACCAGGCGGGATTTAGAGCCGGATATTCTACTATTGACAATATTTTCTCATTAATGATTATTATAAAAATTAAAACATCGTTAAAAGGAGGCAAGCTTTACTGTTTTTTTTATCGACCTTAAATCAACATTCGATTCATTAGATAGAAAGGCCTTATATTATAAGTTATACGCCCGAGGGATATCTTCAAAATTTATCACAATACTTCAGGGTTTATACCACAATACAACAGCTCGTGTATGGACATCTCAGGGTGTTACTGATAAATCACAAATAGTTGTATTTAGGAAAGGGGGCTGATTAGCGAGAAAGGAGAAATGGCACTTAAATAACGAAAGTGTAACGGTTGTTAATGAATATAAGTACCTAGGTGTCACTCTATCTACGAAATTATCATTAAATAAACATTTTGATGAAAGGTTTAGCGCCTCTTTTTTCAGTATCCACACCACTTACAAACATTTTTCAGCAAATACTAATAAAGCAATTACCGTTTTCATCTAAGCTATCTGTAACCGGCTGTCTCCCGAGCTATTTTATGTTATGCAGCCCAGGTTTGGGGTTTTAGGCGTTTTGATAGAATAGAGAAATTATCTGCCTATTTTTTTAGAAAATTGTTTTCACATCCGCAGAGTACACCACACTATATTATGTATTTGGAAACTAATATTGACCCTATATTTTTGTTTACTTTGCACCTAAATATTCAATATATTCAAAAAGTATTGATGTAACCCAGCCATAGACTGACTAAGATTTTGGCAGAGGAAATTATTAAAAGAAATGTATGGTGGTGTGATGATTTCCGGTCTTTGTATCGGAGATATAACTGGCAAAATAGTGATTATTTAGTAGATGGAAAGAAGCAATGTTTTAAAGGGTTAATAGAATATATAAGAGAAGACTTCAGAAATGGTTTACTGGTTAAAGTCAACAAATCTATTCACCATCAACTGTATAAAGAATTAAATTGTGATTTAGGGGAGAACAGTTATATCTCTGATAGATACGGCCTGGGACTCATCAAATCAATAATTAAAATAAGAGGACAGCTTTTGTTTCTTAATTATAATGTTACAAGGGCGGAAGAACTACATTATTGTAGTTTATGTAATAATAAAGACATAGAGGATATGTACCATTATGTAGGGGTCTGCTCTGTGCTATCGGAAATAAGGATGCGTTGGCTTGGCGGGGCAGTATTGTCCAGACAGGAATACATAAACTATCTAAACGGTGAAAATTGGGTAGCATTGCATAACTATCATTTAAGGGCCTGGAAATATAGATATTTACTTATATCAGAATTCAAAATATAAAAAAATTTGACCACCTAAAAGAATCTACACCTTAGAATTCAATATTTAAATAAAGGGGGGGAAATGTGGGGAAAAAATGTTCAGTTAGTTTTATATTATAATTATTATTTATATAATATTTGTAAAGAATATTTTGTTAAGGCGCGCTATTCTGCAGATGGACTAAAGTCTATGCATAGTGTGCAATATATATATGTATAGTAAATTTATGTATGTAAATTAAACAATAAAACACATTATTATTATTACTATATTATTAAAAGTCTTGTCATCTCGTGGGAGCAGATACTAGAGTTTAAGGGGGAAAAAAGTTCATATGACCAATAGTCCGATTCGCAACGGTTAGAAAAGAAAATCAAATTTTGAGTTTTCTGCTGTTATCCGTCAGAAAAACTCAAATAAACTACTCGATGTGCACGCAAATAAAAACAAGTGTTGAAAGAAGAGAAACTATCCCTGAAGGTTAAGAAGTCGACCCCTCAAATTAGGAATGTAAATGTCACATAACGCCATGCAGAAAATTAAATTTTAATATTTCTAAGAATATTCAGGCATTTTAAGTTGCTATTATTATCTCTTCTATCGTTAGGTAAATTTTATTTACAAATCTGTAAAAAAGAAAAATTAAATACTACCTAGACTTATATACATTCATGTACAAGAAGTATGGATAGTAAACATACAAGAAAAAAAAAAAAAGGAAAGAAAGAAGAGAAATTTCCTAAAGGCTACTGATAGGGTTGAGGGAATTATAAAAAATAAAACAATTAATTATTCCACACTGCTATGGTCAGGGTAAAATAGATAATTATATCTTGTATTGAAATTAAAATAAGTCAGTTGCAGATTCACATAAGTTGTGCATCTATTTGGGAGGTCAAAAGGTGTTGGAAAAGGTGAGATTTGAATGATAGAATGGAAGCAGTATAGCGAATATGAGTAGGTAGGGAATTCCAGAGGGTTTCAGAACGGATATAAAAGTAGTGATCAAAAGATTTAGTTCTAAGGGTGGGAATGTAAGGGTCGGAATGGCGGGATCTAGTTTCGAGAGAGTGGACTGAGGATTTAAATTTAAGGATGCTGTGGATGTATGGAGGGTGCTGGGAGTTTATGATTTGGTAATGGTATGATCCGAGAAAATATTTCCTTCGTATAGCGGGTAGGAGCCACTTCAATTCGCTGTATATAATACACTCCAGTGTCCGTGTTTTACTAATAGTCGTGTTCTTCAAACATAAAATTCATATTTTTTTCGTAATATCAAGAACTAAGCAAAACTCAATTGATTTCCAGATATTAATTTATAGTTATAATAATCCGAGAGCCTGAAAGCCAGGACGAGACCGCGATGGGTGACGACAGTAATATATTCTGGTGACGAGAAGCACCGAGAGTCAGCGAAAGTGGCAGCTGCTAACTGCACCTCACTCACTTTCAGATCCACCGGTTCTCCTCCAGCTACTAAAAGGAGTCTAATAGCCTAATAGAATGCTAACTACAGGCCGTCCTCATGAAAATTAAAGTAATAATATAAAATATATGAACAGTTAAATTCAATATTATGAGAAAATTTATATATTCATTATCATGTGTGAGTAATTTATTAGAGAAATAACTATACTTTAAATGAAAGAAGATTTAATTTTTTTTCTTTAACGCTGATTGCAAAACATGTTGGATGTGGAGTTATAAGAAAGCAATTACTTTCCTTAGTTATACCATGACATTTCATATCTATACGGTTTATAATTTTAAAATCTGTAATGGTAATTCAAAAGACAAAAATATTTGATAAGTTCAGCAATATGGCGAAGTATTTAACTGTTTAATAGATCATCTTTGGTTCATTTTTTTAATATTTATTGAGACATATTACAGTTTGTTTCAAAATGAACATAGTAAAAGAGTGCAAGGGAACCACGTTCATACAATATTTTCTATGATATAATATGATAGTAGATATTTTAACCAATCATTGACAACAAATAATGATAAAGTCGAATTACATAAAATAAAAAAAATCATATAATACAGAAAAAAACAACCTATAATGAAATAAACAAGTTGACAATTAATTTCCATACACACAATCATAACTAATATACAATTTTTACAGTTTGCTAAAGAACTCGGACTAGGCTTTTCCCTCCAATCCAGATCTTCAGAATCAAAGATCCCAGCGCCTCTCGTCAGTCGCGTCACTGGTATGAGCCAGTGAAGAATAAGTAAGGCGCAATATCCACAGACAATGTGTCATTTTAAACAAAAAAATTACCATTAAGGATATCTACTTCTTTTTGAATGCATCGAGGGTCACCTGGGGAGTAGTGACTAGCATAAAGCTTCTATGCTTAAGGTTGCAAGTCCAAATCCAGCAGATCGCTCTATATTTGTGCACCATAGGTGACTCTTAAAAGATTTAAAAAGTGGAACTCGTAAAAGATCCCTATCTTAAGTAAACCTGGATAGGCAAAACTTAGGACTCCCGCTGCACTGCCGGATTAAGCACAGTAACATGATGTGACGTTAAATGGATAAACAACAACAAGATTTAATACAAATATGAAGTTCTTGGTAGCAAAACCTCTTTACATTAACTGTATAAAATGGGTTTAAGAAATTATGAAATTGACTTAAAAAAAATATGAATATGATTGAAAAAATTATGAATTTGACTGAAAAAATTATGAATTTGACTGAAAAAAATTATGAATTTGACTGAAAACATTATGAATTTGACTGAAAAAAATATGAATTTGATTGGAAAAATCATGAATTTGACTGGAAAATTATGACTGACTGAAAAAAGCTATATATAACGAAATGTGTATTGAAAACGCAACAAAAAAGACCTTTGCTGTTCCTAAATAAAAACCATGGTCCAACTTTTTTAACTATAAAAACGGTTGACTGAAAATTGTTTCCGAATTCTTATAGATATACTGAAATGGCGAGGCGGGGTTTTATAAATGACTTATAGAGAACATAGATATTCTTTAAACTGAAAAGAATGAGTGCACCAGCATGCCTCGTCATTAGGAAGGGACACGATGAACCTATGTTCAGCAAAAAGAATTCAATCTGAATCAATAATCCAGGAGTGCTGCCATTGGGTAGTTCTTCTTCAAGTCTGTATCACGCTATTTATCTTTTGTCATCTACACATTTACTTGTTGTATTTTGAAATACAGTTGTAAATTTCAATAAATGATGTTATAAAAAAAAAAGAATCAATAATCATAATAATAGGCTTGGAGAACCCAAAAACTCGATGCCCATGTCGAATTGTTTGTCAAATGTTGTAAACATATATTCGTCTAATGATAACCTTTCAAGCCCAAGCTCTTGAGATCATCTCCTCATTCTCAGACGCCCCCCACCAGTCGGTTTAGAGCATTCATCCAACTTTTTCGTTCTTCGCTGAGCCCAGCAACTTAACACGCCCATTGGATTCACCGCGATTCTATTAAGTCAATTATATTTACAGAGTACAAGCTGCTTATTTCCGAGTAGTGTAACCTTCTCAATTCCCCAGTGGCCTCATCTCTCTTTGGACCAAATATTTTACTTATTCTCGAAAACCTTAAATCGTTGTTCACACTATAAAGTAAGCGACACGGTTCTTTACGTAGGGAGAATAATAGTTTTACAAATCGTAACCTTTGAGTTTCCTAATGGAAGCCGCGAGCTAAGTAATTTCGCAACTGAGTAACAACGCTCATTTGCCGTCTTCCTGAACCAATTAGTCAACCAAAATGTTATGGCCTATTTAGTTTCCTCCCAAAAGTCTCAATTTTTGACGAGTCTTGAGAGTGTTACACAAGTCGAAACAAAAATATATATATATTTTTTTTTTACATTAGAGTTTTCTATACACCTAAGATTAACACATCATTATTAAATATTTACTGAGTGGAAAGAAGTATTATTACTTTATTCCTATGTATATTGCTTAATTGCATTTAGAAACCGCGTCAGACTTGAGGTAAACAAATTCCCATACCTATATTATTAATTTTAGTTATTTAAAACATCTAAAAGTCTATTTCGTTGGTTATTATAAGCAGGACACTCCATATGTTTGTGCTATAGTCTCATGCCGATTACATTAATCACACTTCGTGGGGGTAAGGATCCCGATGCGCTGCAGGTACACATCACACACCTCATGATTTGATCTGAGTCAAGAGAAATTTTTAACTTCATTTGTTAGGTTCTTGTCATAAAACCATGGTTTGTCCAGGATACGTTAAACATTAGATTTATAGAATTTTCCTGTGATGGACCCCTGATAATGTTCTGTCCACTTTTTTAATAATAGAGAAATAGCCGGAGTACAGCAGTCGGATATCTGCATTAAGATCAAGGGTATCGGTTGTTTTAACTAGACGGTCTACCTTATTATTTTCGCTGATTCCTAAATGTGCCCTAATCGAAAAAATATTAACTAATTTCTTAGAAGTGCTCAACATTTTTTTAGAGTAAAACTTTAGGGTCTACCAATTAATTCATGTCAACTTTTGATATATTTTTTCTATAATGTTTCGGATTCCGAAAAAAGTCATTTATGTAGACCGTGCTGCCACCTCGCGGCCTTTGAAGGAGCAGAGCGCCCCCAGTGGTCAAAAGGGAGAACTGGGTGTATTGTAGGTTGTAGCTGGATGTGCCAAATCAATTTTCTAGTTCCTGTATTCTATTCTCAGCTACCACCATGGATTAGAAGAAATTAAAAAGAACCCCTATCCAAAGGGGGAAATAAAAGAGAAGAGATGGTTCGTCATCACCATTCCACTTCTAGAGACAGTTGCTTCACCATCTTAGGTTTCCACCTGCAGTCAATATACCTATTCATATAAATTTCAATTGTTTCATTTTTTTTTTTTTTTTTTTTTTTTTTAATACATGTCTTTATCATCAGTACTCAATCTCCATCCAGTTTACATCTAGGTCCCTCTTTCATTTCTTAGTTTTATACAGTCCACTTTTCAAAAAGGAGTGATCATCTTCACATTGAGTTGGATATGATTACCCCATAACATACACGGTTGTATGAAGGTTTAAGATAGAATACATATTTTTTGTAACATACAGTAGATTGGAGTCTGATTACCTAGTGTCCGATGAATAACAACAAAGCAGTGCAGAAAACAAGAGTTATTCCGAAGTAGAGTGCCAAAAAGCAGAGCTGAGCGCCTGGGAGCGGTAGCAGGGAAGGAAGGGCGGGTCACGACCCTCGTGAGGGCACCGCTCAATTCTGGCTCACGAAGTGCCGGCCCTAGGACAAGCCCCTAATAGACAGCTCTAACTCACAACCTCCTCGTAAAAACAAGACAAATCCACACGAGTCGATAATTTGTTCCATGTTCTTGGTACTCCTAGTGTCTTTGGCTCATCAGCTACACCAGCACGGTTCGTTATTATGGGCTATAAACATACCCCAAGGGTATTCAGCAAAATATGCAAAAATAACGAGCTCTCTTGCCATTTTATAAAGCGCTGTAAAGATAATCCTTTCCTTGTTTTTTTAAAACATTATGTTTTTTCTGATTAATAAGTCTCCTCTTTAGTGAAAAAACACTAAAACGATGAATCGTTGCTCAACTAATGCAATAATGTCTTTTGTAAGTTAGATACGTAAAACATATCCAATTTCAGTTTAATTTACTAGCTTTTCAAAAGCAACAGGTTCGTTCGAGAAATGTTTTTGAAGTTTTAAAAAATGGATTAAAGGAAGGATTAGAGTGGCGGATACACGTGGAAGGGCAGCGTGGATAAACGTTGATCAATTACATAAATGGATTAACGTTGATGAGAAATAGGTTTTCACCTTTTTCTAATCCTCGTACAAGACTAAAACGACAAGAAACTGCCCGACGTTTCCGACTACTTCAACACTTACTGGACAAACGCTCAAACCTTCCACTTTACTACAAAAGGCTATGCTATGGGGCTCTACTAAACCATCAAATTCTTCTCGTATCCAATCCTTACAATCCAAAATCCTTCGGAAAATCCTCAATTCTCCTTATTTTGTCACCAACAAACTCATTCATAAAGACCTTAATATTCCGTATGTTGCTGACTTAGCCCGAACCAGGTACCGTTCCTCCCATGACAAACTCCATTCCCACTCCAATCCATTAGTTTCAATCCTTACTTCCTCTTCGATCTCTGACAATCCTCCGAGGCGTCTGAAAAGAAGATGGCCACCTTTGATGGGACCTTCTAGTTTAAAATATTTTTAGAGTGCTGCCACTGGGTAGTGTCTCTACATGCAATTCATGACATTTTTCTATTTTATCATCACATTTATTTGATGTATTTTTTGTAATACAGTTGTAGATGTCAATAAATATGTTATAAAAAAAAAAACCTTTTTCTAACAATTTTTACCGACTCATCCAATCTATGCTATCCTTCAAATTTATTACACGGTCAACTATTAAATATTAAAAATGTACTGTAATAATAATAATAACGTAAAGTAATAATACTGTAATTAGATTATAAAAACACGAAAATTGGGTCACCTACAATTAATTTTAAATATGGATGGCTTTGATAGCAGTCCGGGCTGCTACTTCTTATTAAAAAAACAACAAAAATATATCTTTGCCACTATAATATTGAAAAGCGTCAGAGTCAACGGCTGTGCAAGAAGATAATTTGACCGAGGTTCCGCTTAACCGTCAGGTTTTTTATAGAAGCAGCAGAGCCCCAGGATTGTCTCTTGAGCCAAAGTTTAATCCAATCCTGATATAACTGAATAAACAGAGTCGTCCGCGGAACCAGCTCATAGTATATATTGTGCAATATCTACATTAAATAATAATTAATAGTGCAATAGTAAGTTTCTCTAGTTCAATATGCAATGTCTTACATTTGTTCCAAGGTTCAAAAATATGTATTGGCAATATATATATATATATATATATATATATATATATATATATATATATATATATAATATTATATATATATATATATATATATATATATATCGTCGATTAAAATCCTAAAACAAAACTTTTCTTATGTACTTATACTTAGCTACACCTTACCACTTAACTTGAACAAAACATCTATTTTGGGACTGTTCTCAAATGAAAGATTGCTGTTCTATTGATCAATTTTTACTTTCACTTACTATATATAGTAAGGGGAAGTATTGCGATCGTGAAAATTTTCGAATTCCAGTTTTCAACGGAGATACACGTCTTAGGGTCTCCTGAGTCCAAATAACCAAGTCCCGCAAAAAGGTCTGTGTGTGTGTGTGTGTGTGTGTGTGGTAACTCCCGGGCAGAAACGGTAAGTCCTATGAAACTAAAATTTCATATTTAAGACAACTATACGCCCGAGACGTGACAAAACTTTTTTCATCAAAATGAACCTACTAGAAGAGGCACTTTATACCATGCATTTTGCACCTTTTTTCGATTTTCTCAAAAACGGTTCCGACGATTTTGATTAAACTCGCTATATCGATGTAAAATTTAATGGGCTTTAATATCATGTAGGTTTTATTTAGATAAAAATGGTCTGACAGGGCTTAAATGCCAATATTTTAAATTTTCTTCCCCTAAATTACCTTTAATTTTGTAGATTCAATAATAATAACTAGATTATCTTGTTAACGCTGATGAAAAACTGGTAAATATATAAATTGAATAAATTCGATACCCAACTAAAGGAGAAAACAGAAAAAATATTTTTTTAATGCAATTTTTCGTTTTTGAACATAAGAGCAGTAATATACATGTATGATATACCGTTGGAAGGCTAAAGATTTTAGAAAAATATCATCTCATACACAAGCTTTTAAAAGTTATTGGAGAGTGATGAAAAGAAGATAAAACTTACTGATTATTTAAGATAATAATATAATTGATTTTTTAATAAAACACATGTTTCTATATAAATTCAATTTGATTAATTCCTTAATAATTTCACGTATTTTTATCTCTAACTGTATTAGAAAATTCTTTCATTGATTTTAAATATGGAGGTAAGTGAAAGTCGTGTGTTGCCCGCACCATATTTTTTTGTTATCTTATTGTTTTATATTTACACCTGTCATGAAGATTACAATCAGTGAATGTGATGAGGTAGGTTTTGATCTTGTGGCGTGTTGGACAGAGTAATACACAGCGGCACCTCTTCCTGGCTTGATTCTTGTTTCCTACTTATGACAGGAGGTCCCTCATCCAAATTATTTTCAGCCTTCTACAGATGTCGGTAGGGGCCATGTTTCGTATTAATGCAGTAGTATGCCTATGTAAGTTGCCGTGAAAACGATTGTAGGAGGCACTGATTTTAAATTTAAAATATTAAATATCTGTGTTTTAATCTTTTCATTTTTTGTTCAAAGTTAATCTAAAAGTAAATATATGCTGATTGTAGTCATCGTAAAATCTACATAAATGCAGAATGAATATATACTCGTATTATACTAAAAATAAATCCAAGTTATGGATATAATTTATTGGAGCACAAAGCACAAACAAAGATTGTGAGCTGGAAGCCCCATGCATAGGAAACAAAGCACGATATATATGTGAGTCGAAAAGCCGCAAACATAGTAACACTCACGAACTCCTAATAAAACGTCTCTTGTAATTCTTAGCTCGGAGGAAGGGAAAGAAAGAGGAAGTCATCAGTAAATTTGCCGAGAAAGAAGACGGATCCATCGAGTGAGCGGGTTCGTGTCACGTAGCCACCTCTCGGCAACACTTTGCGGGACAAATCGCAGCAATAAAAGTTCGCAATGATTAAGTGGAGAAGATGAAATAGATTGCGCGAGGAGGCTGGGATATTTAAGGCCAGATTTGGGAGGATTAGGGCAGGATAGGGGGATCACCTCTCATCGTCTCCCTAATTCCTTACATCTTTCTCTTTAGCTGTTTGTATATGTTTGTCATAATACAGGAAGTAATTGAACTGAAATTTATATTATTTTTTCTACAGTTCCCCAAAAATATACTTGTTTCACACTTAAAATTAATAAATTTATGAATTATTATAAGAAAAGTACAATTTCAGAGTCGTCACCAATGCTGTAGAGGTTATCATAACAGTCTTCTATACCCAATTCACGGGTTCAAATCTAGCAGATGTCCCTACAATTTTTTAAAATGTAATAAATGGTCCGTAGCTATGCCATCGTTCAGAGAAGTAAAATGATGGTCCTGAGCTTGTGAGATGTCTGGTACTCATCCCAGATAAGATTCGTATCTTAATTAAACCTGTAAAGGCAAAATTTAGGAATCCCACTGTAGTATCGTCTGATTATCAACAGCTGGGGGAGGTGATAGTGAATTATACACCTTCAGTGTATTATAATTAATATACAACAACTATATTTTGTATATAACTTTTATTAGAAATAAGGTTAATTTCTTACAACATTGTTTTTAAATTTTAAAAACATCTTTTCATAATGTATATATTACGATTGTTTGTTTTGATGTCAGTCATTAATTAGTTCCATTTTATTAAAAAAAAAAAAATAAATTATTTATAAATAAAATTGGAGATTGATGTCTACTTCACCACTATTTTATTGAAAATTTTTTTTTCGCACTTTCAACAAGACACCCAAACATTATGTAATGCATATACCAACATCATCCACAAACTAAATATATAATAATAGTAGTTGCATAAAACATACCTTTCATTCATCAGGTTTTTAAAAAAAAAAATTTTTTTTTTTTTTGTTTTTCTCTTTCTTTCTCTTTTAAATTTGATTTAATTTTTAAATGATTAGCCATTTTTATAGTAGTACCTTTCTCCTCCCCCTCCCCTTCATGGACATCTGATTTGGTCATGTGGTTTTGACTAGGAAGCAGCTACCCACACTAAGTAAGGGTGCATTTTTGTATTTATCAGTTATTGGTTTCATAATTATTAATTAAATTTTAATCATTTTAAGTGGATTTGTGCAATGATGAACTTGGTACATCAACTGAGTCTATTTATATATAGTTTTTATATTGGAATGTGTTTCATTGTTCAGGTTTTGTCATGTTCAGTTATAGTTTTAAATTGTTATGATAAAATTTTAAGATTGTTAACGTTAATCTCATAAATTATTAATTTATTTTGACTGTATATATAAACATGTTGGGTGTGTGTGTGTGTGTGTGTGTGTGTGTGTGTGTATGTGTGTGTATATGGGTATATGTATATATATATAGAGTGCGTGTATGTATGAATGTATGTATGTATATGTGTATATATATATATTTTATTTATCCTTTTATCATACAATCTAACATAGTTGTATGGTTTCATGACAAATTGTAAGACGATTATTTGTAACTTGACAATATTTTGTACTTTTAGATCTAAGTTGTTCCACTGCACCAGAAGATGGCATTGTTAGCCGAAACGTAGTGCGAAAATTTTTTTTTCAATAAAATAGTGGTGAAGTAGACATCAGCCTCCAATTTTATTTATAAACATTTGACCTTCACCTAAAAGAATCTACACCTTAAATTATTTATATATATATATATATATATATATATATATAAATATTAAAGGATTTATTGGAAGTATTATTTAATGTTAGTATCCGACCTTATTTTTCAAAAATAAAAAAAAAATTAGGCATTTTCTCTCTACCGCTGCTTTTGTGAATTTTTATTTTCACATATTTTTAATTCCCTCTTCTCTCGCCATGTAGTGGTCTTCATGTATATAATTATTTTTTATTTGTTAGACTACTATATAATGAAGCCATACAAGTGCTGATTGGTACAACTCTTAAAACCTCACTGCTGGGAGCTTTCTGCGTAGCTAACAAATTTAATATGGTAACTTAAAAAACAACAACTACAAGTTTAATTAATCGGTTTTTTATTTCATAATGAAGTATTTTATCAAATATTTTTCCAGCAATATTCAGTCCCTTATAAATTACAAGCAATGTAAAAGAAGCAAGGTGCTGTAGCTCGCAACATTGGGATTCGAACGACAACTTTTTGGGTATATATCTATATTGCTTTAATTAGAAATAAAACTATCTCCCACTATCTTGGGCGATGAGTATTAGAGCTAAAAGAAATCATTCATTCCATATGTATATATATTCATTATATATATAATAAAATAATACTAATTTTGGCCACAGTTATACCTATATACAATATTTACATACTGCCCCTGGGAACTCCGAATCAAACCCCTACACCCAGGATGCCGAGGCACAACGCCAGGAGATCCCAGCGCCGCTCAGTCATCTGAATCACCGGTCTAGCCAGTAGATACTGAGTGAAGGCGATAGAGCCACACACTTTCAGACATGACTGGAGAAGCTCTTGCATATACAGTATATAGCTCCAGGTGCATATTTCTCCGAGATCTCCCGGCCGTCTCAACCTACGAGGAGGGTTTTAAGGATTGTTGGAGCCAGATAAGGATAGCGCCAGGGGATTAGGAAGAAGAGTAAGTTTCTGGTGGAAAGTTGAGAATTTGGATGGGATGAGATCAAGGACATAAGGGATATTGAAGTCATGATGTAAGGTCTTGTTTGTAACATAATATATAGCATTGACTATTGTTCTAAGGACTGAAAGGATTGGACACGTTTGATGTAAGAAAAGTTAGTAGTTCCCCATAGTTCAATTCCGTAGGTCAACAAAGTTTTGAGAATAGTCTTTTAAATTAATATTTTATGTATTAGTTATATATAGGTTTTATATATATATATATATATATATATATTATATATATATATATTATATATATATATATATATATATATAAATTAATAGTATTTGCAACGGAAAGTTCCGATGAATTCAGCCGATCTAGAAATAATGAATTAATAATAAAAAAAATTGTAAGCTCTGATATAATTTCTTAAATTCAAAAATGTCTTAAAAACCATGTATAGAGTATATACTCCGTTAAATTAAATCAAACTGTCATGGATAAATATTATTATTACCCAATGCTTTCGTATTCGTATTATTTAACACCCATATCTATCTATCTATACCCATATTTTTTATAATACCCGACTTTGTCTTTATCTGTCTAATCTCTACTTCTAATAACAACTGGAAGGTCTGTATACTGGTCCTTGATTGTCGAGAGAGGGGACCATTACCTAGCCAAGAGGGATACGGTTAGTCAGCTCGGCTAAGAGGCGACCACGTCACCGCGGGGTAGCGGCGCGCTCGTCCGGAAAATCCTCTGACCTGAAGAAGAGCTTCCCCGCTGGGGATAACAGCCCTTCACTTCAAAGGACTCTCCATGTCCAGTCAGCTATGGCCTGTCCGAAACACTGCTAATAGCAAAGATTAATCCTCTCCAGGATATTGGGGAAATATCGGAAAAATACTGAAGCTGACAGGAGAATTATAGGACAACGATTGTTAGTTGTCAATGTTTAACAATATATATGGTTACTATGTAGGATTATTGAGAAGGTGTAAGTTGTTTAAACCAGAAATAAGTTAATTAAACGATCTTTTTATTAAATCATTTTATTAATTATAGTTTTTGGTTTATTATGAACCTTTTTAAACGATAAAAAAAATTACCTAATCTAAATTTGAGGGATTACAGTACGTAGATTACGTTTAAAAATACGTAGAATAAAAATAACGAAAAAAAAATCCGTTTATCCGTCGTCCACTTATTTTCTCTAAAACTACTGGATCAAGTTTTTTTTTTTTTTTAATTCGGCATAAAAATACTAGTGTACCCAACGATGATCCTAATACTTAGACGTTTATATCAGCCGATTAGTTTTAAAATGTCGGCACGATTTAAAATGATTTCATTCAATAACTTACTTATTTTTAAAGATAGAGGAAAGAGTTTATTTATAAGAGTTTTCTAACCAAGAATTTAAGAATTATTAAAAAAAAAGGAAAGAAAAAATTAAAATTTACACATAAATACGCCTAAAAATCAGATATTTTTAAGATAGAGAAAAAATGTATAGGGTCAGAATACCGCTCAAAGATAAATAAATAAACATGAAGATTTGGCACCAATAAATTAAGTTTACGCTTAATTGTGTGTTAAATTGACTGCACCCTCATCCAACTTCTCTCATAAATAAGTAAAATTAAATGAAAAGGAAAAAATTGAAATGCCGCCTTTATGCGCTTGTAACTCCATTATTTTCGAAGATAGAGAAAAAATTCTATATTTTTTAAAATCAGTACACCGCCAAAAATTTTAAAACAGAAAAAAGAAAAGAAAAACAATTGAAATGTTACCTGTAACCTCATAGTACCTAAGTAATATTTGATAGAGCATTAAGTTTTCCAAAAAACGAAAAAAGAATCATTGAAGTCAGTTTAGAAATAGCTGAGGTAATAGTCTTTTAAAATTAACAGCGGTGATAGAATATTTTCCTTTGAATTATTTATTGCTTTTTATATTAGTTAATCACCTGACAGTTATACTCTGATATAGTTATTTGGAAATATTACACCATAGTGTTTTGTTTATCATATCCCCCCTCACTTTACATTTCTAAATATTTTAGCTCCTACTGATTTTTTTTTTCTTTTTCTGTTAATAAGCATTTTTAGGAGCTCTGTCATAATAATTTCTACTGTTGATCCGATCGTTAATTTATAAAGAGGGGCTCAACTTTTGGTTTGTATTGTACTTAAAAACTAAAAAATCGGGTCATCTGAGGTGCAATGGCTAGCATAACAGTCTTCTATGACTTTGGACATAGATTCCTATTTTTCTAAAATAGGAAAAAACATTTTCCAAATAAAGGTAGTTAGTGATGGTGTTTAAGGACAACAGATGACGAGATTATTATGCTCAGGTCCAAATAAATTAATTATGACCTCAAAATGGACCTTATCCCAAATGTGTAATATATGTTGTTATAAGCTCTTTTAGCATTATAAAATACAATACTCATGGTAAAATAATTATTAATTGCTGAAGAAATCTGAAAATATGTACTCAGAATAAAAGTGAGTAATTTTCGTACCTCACAGTCACCTGGTAGTGTACAGCCCACATTGCCTCAGAATTCTGCGGCCTGATAATTTGAGTAGAATACTCTTTACTTTTATGTTCAGTATTTGTCTATACTCGTAAATTACTATAGATTAATAATGCTTTCGGCAAATTAAACTTGGCAAGTGCGTAAAGACTTCCCTTTCGTCTCCCTCCGAAGCGAAGTTCCTAACGATACTACTTCAACTATAATTGAGCAAAAACAAAACCATCCAAATGGAGAATTTCTGTGTCTTCAATAATTCCAGTTGAGTTGGTGCGAACCGGAGTTCTCCCTTCAAATAATTTGGGGGCTGGAGTAATAAAACCTAAGAAATATTTTCAAGTAGACAAAAGGAGATGATTGTTGGAGAGAGGAATGTTTCAAACGATTATTGGCCGAGGGCTGAAAATAATTGAGCTGCGGAGACAAGCGAGGGACTCGATTGGACAAAAATGTCTTTAGCGGCAGACCTCGTGTAATTAGAGCGAATCTCATTGGCCGCTTAATGAGCCGAGCCCACCCCACGATTTTTCCGCTACCAATGAAAATTCTCTCTTTCCCCGCCAGCCATTGGTGGCCGCTCTAGTGGAAATTCCATCTCCATTGTTAACCCCATTCATCGAGGATTAATTAAGAAGGATCCTTATTGGCCGATTCTTTCTCTCCTCCGGCCTCTTCCGCCTGGTTGCCCATCCCTCGTCTCTTCCATATTACTCGGATTCATCAGGTTATTAAAATTCCGATTTTTCTCCTCTTTTTTTTTTTCTTTTTTACTCTTCTGCTTTATCTTGCGAGGTATATTTGCATTATTTAAAAAAGTAAATCAATAGTCTAATTTGCAAATGAAAAGATAATTTATTTCTTATTTTTCTGTTGTGTCACAGTCTGACTGCTGTTTATTTTTAGGGACGTACATGTATCCAATAAAGAATAATAGTTGTTTTTTGGAATTGATAAAGATGGAATTCTATAATTATTGCATTAAGTTAGTAAACCACATCCATAGGTAATCTTTATAATATTGATGTAAAAAATTATAGAATAGCAGTTATGAAACACATTTACGGGTGGTTCAATTTATGATGTCAGTTATAAATAATTAAAAAAATATATCATTATTTATTCCTATAAGTGTCATCGATTTTTGTTGGGAGGAAAATTAATTGAAAAATGGTTAATTAAAATCAAATACAACAGTAATTTTTACTTAAAAATCTTTATTTGTAGCTATTATTTTCAGAGGGAATCGCTGTTCTACTCCGACCCACTCAGCAACGAAAATTTATTAAAAATATAAATTTGTTACTATAGGTTGGTACAGGTTAAAATTAAGGGATATAATTATTGGTTTGAAAAATGAATTTCAATTTTATCAGTAATCCTAATTATTATTTCCTCTCTCCTAGCCACAAATTTTAAAGAAACTCAAAAGTAAAGAATAACACTTTTTACATGTAAATTGTTATTCGTCTCTTTTGTGTTCATCTTTCGAGTCAGCATTGATGAAGGCCCACAATGTAGGCCGAACGTCGGGAAAAACAAATGTTTATCTTTTAAGGGCGTTTTTCTTGATGAGCGCACCTCCAACCTACTTTATTTCAAATCATAATATAAACAAAGGTACTGATCGTGGACCCATGGGAAAATAATTAGATTTAAAATATTTGTTTGTTTATTCGTGTCAATAATTAATTTTAACAGGAATAAAATATTTATAGCGAGAATAAAGGGTTTAAAACCCTAATTGGCTAACCAATATCAGTTTATTTATATTGATGTTATAAATAAATGAATTCTTTATTATCCTGAGACAAGCTCCTTAAAAGTAAAATTAATAAAATATATAAAATAGGATTCTTAGTCTTAGAGTAATTGAATTAATATAAAAAATAAACTAAAAATACCAGAGAACATAAATAAGCAAATAAGTAGATAATAAAATGATATAAAGCCTTATTTAAAATTCTGTTATGACTGAGTGGTCAGGAGATGAATAAATAAGCGGGATTTAAAGGTAAAAAGATAGTTGGAGAGGCGGATAGAAAGAGGAATAGAATTCCTTAAGGCTGAGGATCGGTTAAGAAACGATCTGTGCAGAACGGTGGGACTTAGTGTGTAAATCTGAAGGTCTAGTATAAAGTGTATAACGGGAATGGACAGATGATATGAATAGTAGCAGGTCGAAAATATACGATGAACGGCGGGATTAGAATACTGGGTAAAGAAATACTTGCGACGATTAGAAGAGTAAAGCCCCAACTTGCCATAATATTTGGAGACAGATGTGTACATAGGGACCCCAAACATAAATCGAGCACAGCAATTGATTAAGCTCTTTATTTTTATCTCTAGATCTCCAGGTACACCATCGCATACCGTACAGCAGTAGTCGAAATGAGGGAATATTAAAGAGGTAACGAGGAGTTTTCGGGTTTCATATGGAAATAGGTGACGAATGGAATTCAGTCACTTTAAGGTAGAAAAGGTACGGGGGAAAATTTCGGAGATATAGTTTTTAAAGAGTAGGGTTTGATCAAAGGTTACTCCCAGATTCCTGACGGTCAGGTAGAATTTTATGGGATTACCATTTAGGAACCGAGTAGGGATATGTGAAACAGTTGTTAGGAGTTGATGTGCAAAAAAACAAAAACAAAACATCCTGTACCTCTACAACCCATAAAGGGTCTTGGGCTCAGTATATATCCGTACTGTTTCTAGGCCAACGACCGTGCAAAGAGATAATCGGCCGCGAGGCTTTTTCCCTAATTTGTTTGGGTACACACTTTAAAGACGCTGGGTCTACCCAGGAGGATCTCCATACCCTGGGCTCGCCCTAAGACTGAATTAACAGAGTAAATAATATTCTGCCAAAGCCGGGATTCCAACCCAGGAACCGGAGAACAGTAGACTAGTGCTCTATCCACTAGACCACGCCGCTACCCCTATTACAATTTTTTGTTTTTTTTGAACATTTAGTTTCAACATATTGACTACAGCCTAGTGACTTATACATCAGAGAAGTTTTATATGACACATAAGTCTCTGGACTGTTAATATGGAAGCTGGATAAAACTCTATATATGGGAAATTTAGGGATTTCCCAAATGATAATTTCATAAACCAGATAGGCAAGAAAGACGACACGTGCAAGTCCAGCAGAAGTAGTCAAGGTTTGATTTGTCAAGGTAAAGGAGTAAGCGCATCTTAAGTGAACGAGAAGAAGAATAGGTATCGAGAATCCAAGGTCTTTTCAATAATATCTATAGACTAACCAAGATAAAGGGATTAGGGCAGATAATTGATGAAGGTATTGCAATGGAAAGAGAGAAGAGGCGAAGAGAGACAGAGACGTGCCAACGTTGTGCAATACGGTAGCCGGTAGCCGGGCTAACCTTGGCCCTCCTGACGTCACGGGAGATGCAGCTGCACCGGTCGCCGACCTCCCCCACACCCCGCCCTATCTGTCACTATCGATAGTACCTTTTTATAATAACTATATCCATTATCTCAATTAGTTCCGCTCTCTGGGGTGGGGCATTCGTATTCCTTCTATAATAGCTAATAATACATTGATAACATAGCAAAAATCATCATTGTTTATGCAGAACATGATAAATAAAATTTAGTGTAGTAAAATTGGTCCCATTCCATAAAACGGAAAGTATTGCGATCGTGAAAATTTTTAAATTCGAGATTTGTCAGAAATACACGTTTTACGATTCCCATGAGACCAAATGAACAAGACACTATAAAGTTCTGTGTGTATCTGTGGCAAGTCTACGAAAATGCGTATGAAACTGAATTTTTATATTTAAAACAACTATACGTCCGAAAATTTCATCAAAATTTGCTTACCAGAAAAGCAACTTTATGCTACTTTATTTTTACAAAAACATCATTAAAAATTTTGATTAAACTCGCTTTATCGATGGGAAATTGGTTTTAATATCATGTAGGTTTCATTCTGACTGAAATAGACTGACAGAGTATTTTTGTATTTTCTTTCTATAAAGTATCTTTAATTTTGTATATTCCAAAGCATTAACATCATCTTATTATTATTGATAAATATCGGCTAAATATACAAGTTGGAAGAATTTGATAATCAACTAAAGGAGAACAGAGAAACATTTTTTTTTTTTTTTGTGGCAATTTTTGTTTTGTTTTTTAACATAAAAACTGTAATATAGATGTATAATATACCGTTTGGAAAGCTAAAAATTTTACCTACCTGATTTATAAGTATAACAATATCAGGTATGTAGCTTACATTATATATAAAAAAAAAAAAAATGAAATTACATATAAATTTAAAAAAATAAGTACGTGAATGTCTGACCCAATACATGTCATCCCATGTTATTCTAATACATTTAGGTTTTTATTTTTATAATTTATTTTCCCATCTTTAGGGACCCTATCCAGTCCCCACTCACCGATCCCCTGCCACGAAAATAGAGCAAGGAAAAACCCTAACATCGGATCTCGTTAATTTTTAACACTGATGTGGGTCGAAACGTTGGTTCAAAAATAGATAGTTTTCACTATTTTCAGTAATCATTTATTTGCCTCCTCTAGAACCATTTCATCTTTTTTTAAATTAAGATAATATGAAATTAATAATACAAAAATAAATTTTAGAAAATATTATTAATAAGGATGAGAATAAACTTTAATATGTAATGTGTTTTACAGTTATATTATATCTGCAAATAAGTCAAAGTTCAGATTCCCTTCAGTAAATTCCGCACTTGTGCAAATAAAGATGTCACTTACACAGACACCGTTAAAGAGCTCAATTCGGAATCCCGATTACTCCCTAGCCCGTTACCTTTTTTAAATAAACGTCGAGAAGATAGTAGAGATCCATTGAGTTAGCGAGAGTAAAATGTGCATAAAAAAGAAATAAAACGGAAGAGGTTGTGAAAGCCCGAGCCGCTAGCTGCAGCTCAACTTCCCGACTACCTAGCGCTCTCCTCTACCGAATCTTAACTAAATCTGCGATAATGGTCAATTATAGAAAAATACGACGGCATTTAAAATTAAATATGGTGTCGGTGATATAAAAAAAATTGGAGAAACCATCAAATCGTAATGAAAGTCTGATTTTATGGATGAAATATACCAGGAATAATTGAAAAGATGATAAAAAATAGGCATTTATGACCTTCATATAATATATTGATTGGACTTGACCAAGATAAAAATGAATCCAGTTCACATGCTGATAATATGTATAATTTTGAGAAAATAAATTATATAATTTAAAAGATTAATTTGTTTGAAAAATTTAAGACAACACAATTAGCAAGTTATGAATTAATCATATTGGAGTGAAGCTACACTAGAGGAACGAGTTCACAACAAGCTCGCAAAAGTTACCTCTTACCCAAAAGTTACCGCCTGTACAAAATAAGACTTTTATTTAAAAGAACTGCTGCTCTGTAATTAATGAATGGCCATTGCAAAAACATAATATGCAATACATTATTATAATAATACATAAATCATTCGAGTTATACTGACCTAGGCCCAAAACACAAGCCTGATTCAGAAGCTCCCAGTATTAATTATAAACGTGGTGGCATCCCTACAAAATTAGCTCACCTAATCAGATTTCTGACCCCGCTTAAACCAGGAGGTGTCTGCCTAGGTTAGATTATATCTGCCTTAGTAATAATATGTGTGATCTATCTTATTCCCTTCTTAACGGTTAAGTCAGACGAAGCTGGAATTTCATATAGATAACTATACGCTCAAGATTTTACAAAAACTTTTTTATCAAAATCGACGAACCAGTGATATTATTAATTTTTTACTTCTTTTTTTTTCTTAAAAAGGGCTATAACGATTTTGATTAAACTCGCTTACTTAATGTAAAATTTAATGTGTATTAATATAATGTAGGTTGACCCTGACTAAAATAGTTTGAAAAGACTTAATTGTTCCTATATTACAAAAAAACAGCCATATCAACTTATAAGCATTGTCTAAAAATCGACTATATATATTGTAGAAGCTGAACGAATTTAATAACCAACCAAAGGAGAAGAGAACAAACATATTTTTTATTTTTCAGATCCTAAGAATAAGAGCCTAGAAGCATAATATATAAGCTAATATAATATAGCATAGCATACTGCTTTAAAGCAAAAAAATGAGAAAAATTAATTTTGTTTTTTAACATTCTATTGATATTTACAAGTGTACTTAAAATAATACCATAAGTAAATCGACAGATATACAATTATGGGCTTAAAAATGTTTTGTGAAGAACTACCCAGTCGTAGCACTTCTATGTCAATTTAATTTAGTAGGTACCGAGTCCATCCTTCTCGGAGGGTCGTAAGGAATAGATGGTAATGATAAGTTGCGTACAAGAAGATTCGTGTGGGTCAAAAGTTTGGAATTAAAAGAAGCATATCTGTTTTGGGATAGTTCTGCGACAAATAGGATATTTAGGTCATTATGGATGGTTTTATTCGTGACGAAGTGAGGAGCATTGTAACAAAAAATGAGCTTTTTGTTATAAATTGGAAGTGTTGAACGTTTGTCAAGTAAGTGTTGTACTAACCTGTATCTATGGGCAGTTTCTTGTCGTTTATGTCTCGTATAAGGATTCAATGTAAGACGTTTGTCAAAATGGAGTCCAAGGTATTGGATTTGTTCAACGGGTATGAATGGAGTATTATCAAAGGATACAGTGGAGAAGTCATCGGTTTGCGATGAAGGGTGAAGGTAATTTAGTTCGATTTTTTAGGATTTATTTTAATCCTCAAGTTCTGCACCATTACTCAATGGCTGTGATGTGGGACTGAAGGGTTTGGGATCCTGCGGTTGGATCATTAAGGAAGGATAACACACAAGTGTCATCTGCATAAGTTGTGAGGACAGTACTAGGATGGAGTGGGATATCAGCTGTATATTCCGTATAAAGGATGGGACCAAAGATACTACCCTGAGGTATACCTGCAGACTGAGAAAATATGGAAGACTAGGAAAGGTTAAGAAGAAAAATTAGTATAACAAAGTAGTGGAGAAATTGTAACGACACGAATAGGGCATAAACTTAGTTGATAATTGTAAATAACAACAATAATATTGTTATATTATTGAATAAAAATATGTTTTCAATGAAAATTATTATAATTTTACTTTGTTTAAATATTTCATAATCCTTAAATTGATTTTATCAACAGAGGTAAATTGAAGTCGCTTGTTGCCCGCAATATTTTTTTTCTAACGTACACAGAAGCACTGAAATAAACTGAGACGTAGTACATGGCGTAGCAGATAGTCGGTAATAGATTAAAGTGACTGTAGTAAGGCAAGTGTCACAAATTAGATGGAACCCATTAGGATTGTAGGTCAGCTTACATAGCGTCACCTAACTAACGCCCACTGTCTGTATTTTTACTTTATGATAATATTCTGTAAATATACTAGATTAGTTGGTAATAGAATAAAATTGGTAATATTATAAATCGGAACACCACTATTTCCTTGGCGAAAAAAACAACTAAAAATGGCGGATTAGGAACGGTTAACTCCAAAACAAATAGTTTCTTGCTGCTTTAAAATAAAATAAAGTAATGATCAAATGATATTTAATTTTACTTTATAAAATGTATGGTCTAAGTACTTAATTGTTTCAGTAAAAACAATAAAAGGAAATATTTGTTTGTTAAAAAAAATTATCATTAATTTTTTTTAAAAGATATAAAAATCTTCAAAATAAATATTCTGTTATTAAATAATAAAAATTTCCTATTATCTGTCCATTTTTGACTTGTGTCTCTACAACCCACGAAGATTCTTGGGCTCAGTACATATAAAGATTCTTACTATTTCTAGACCAACGACCATACAATGTGGTGATTCGCCCGAGATCACATACAGCCACTCGGTTTATTTTATATTTTCAGGCACCCACTTTATAGAGGCTGGGTGTACCCTAGGAGGTCTTCATACCCAAAGGATCGCCTCAATGCAGAAATAAGTGAAAAAATAATATTTGGTCACGGCCGGGATTAAAACCTAGGACTCGGAGAACAGTATACTGACTAGTGCTCTATCCACCATACCACGCCGCTCCCAATTAACTGCTAATTACTTAACCATTTTTATTTTATATAGTAGATATTTTTATTTTATTTTTTAGATTAATAACTGCACTTTCTTCTCATTTTTAATTATAACAGATGATTAAAAAATTTATAGTTCGTGTTTTATTTTTTTTTCAACATGACTAACCCCTAACAGTATTCTTATTGAAACCACCCCGAATTCTTTAATTTAGCAAAACAAGCAAGTCATTCCAATTAAGAGCATGAAATGAAGAAGGATTTCTTTTTATCCCTACAAGGGATTTCCATTATCTGATATTAATATTATATTCATTTTTTGTTTATTTTATTTTTTATTGAAATTTTACCTTATTTCGATATTTTAAGGATTAGTGTTGTTTTTAGTATTTTATTCTATTCAATCAATATACAAGTTCGAAAAAAAAGAAAAAGGATGAACAAGTTTTAGATCAGTACATTAAAAAGTAAAAATATAAACTAATTTTACCATAATTATTTACATCCATGTAATATACAGTATATTTATTTTATTCGTTTTGCTTGGTAATGATATTCAAGGCCACGTTACACGGCGAGAAAAGAGGCAAGCAAAGTATATGAAAGCTAGTCCTAATGAGATTTCTCGCCAGTAGCACGATGACAGCATAATTTTTTCAATAAAGTCGGATAATAATATCAATTATCACTTAAAAAAAAAAAATCTTACTAATGTTCCACTTATTTTCCTTCTGTTTACGGCCCCAGTAAGCGAGGCGGTTCAACGTCGGTCTTGGCTAAATGCCACCCCGAACGTAAAATCCAAGCACGCAATTCCAACAGTTACAGCTCTGTGGTATCCATTTAAGCGTTTGGAAATTTTCAGATTTTTTCTGCTATATTACTGGAGTGGAAATGAGCTTAAGAGAAACTATAACCTGAAAGCTGTAAAAAAAAAAAAAAAAAAAGCTTGTTAGTCAGTAAGACGACAGTAGCTATCCGAGCTGACCATCTGGCGTAGGTTATTAGAGGGAGGGAATGGTCAGAAACGGCACAGGTGTTCTCATTCTATAACTAATCCGTCAAGTGATTAATAAGAGGTAATTAATAACTACAGCCACTTCCTTACTCCATTTATTCTCAATTAAAAAAAACACATTAAAAAAAAATGCCTATTAAAAAGCTAATCAATTACAAAGTATTTAATGCATGAGTCGTAAAATGTTAAATATTAACGAAAAAATTATTCATGATCATTAACCGAGTATTATTAAAAATCAGTTTTTGTGAAAAGAAAAAAAATGTTCGTTAAGAGACGGTAAAGAACTCTTAAGACATGAGTTCTGAAACATTTATAATACTTTTTTTTAAAGAAATTTCCACATGCATTAATTCAATACAAGTAAACGCGATTACACTCCCACTCTACCTACTAGTTCTAAAAAAAAGATGAACTCGAGACCTTTTCTATTTCCTACAAAAAACTCATTTATATAACCATTATCAGGCCTATTTGGACCTACGGCATTGAGTTATGGGGGTCCACTAAACCATCCAATCCCTGCAATCCATGATCCTTCGAAAAATCCTTAATGCTCCATACTTTTTTACAAATAAAATTATCCATAAAGACCTAAATATCCCATTAATTGAAGACTTGGCCCGATCCAGATATACATCCTTCCATTCCAAACTTCCTGCCCACTCAAACCCGCCTATCCGTGACCTTTTCTCAACATCTATTCCTGACAATCCACCGAGGCGACTTAAAAGAATAAAAGATGGCCAAGAGATCTCTTACCATAAATTGGTCATTGGAGTTCTACCAATGGGTAGTTTCTTCACAGGACAATCATGTGTCTTAATCTCAAATCTGACCCATTTACTTGTTGTATTTAATAAATACAGTTGTAAATTTCTCTGAATAAATAAAAAAAAAAAAAAAAAAAAAATAGACGTATTATCCAATACAGTTGTAAATTCCAATTAAAAATAAAAAAAGCTTCGATGATAAACTAAATTACATCTCTACATAGAGAGTTTAATTGTTAACAAATTTCTACTTTTGAACTCTGAAAATGTGTAGAATTTTTAAATGTAAAGGCTTGAAAGTAGTGTATAGTGTGAAATGATTCTAAGCTAACTGAATTAAAAATAAGTGAGAACTCCTTTTAAGTAGCTGGTTCGCTAGAGCGAAAAATATTTCTAGCGCAAAGGATTAAGAATGTAATAAGAGAAAAAAGATGAGTTCTTTAAGTGATAAAAAATAAAATATTTTGTTATATAGTTAGTCATATGATTAATCTATGAGTTATGATTTGGAATAATAAAAGGGAGTGCTCGTGTTTCATCAAAACAATTTTTAATTGGTAGCGTAATTCTTTCAGACGAACAATGGTCATAATAACTTTTTTACAAAACTTTTAATGTTCAGAAGATAAATAAAAGTTCAAAAAATTCATGCCAGGTCTAAAAATCACAACTGTTTTCCAAGAATAATCCGTGAAGAAAAAAGTAGAAAAAAAAATTCGTTGGCCTGCTAGATGATATCCACTGCCTATATTATAGGCCATATAATAAAGACGAGGCAGAACTGTGATCCGAATCAGAGGCTAATGATAGGAAGGCCTCAATCAGAGGAATAACAGTGGTTGAGGCGCAGTAGCCCGGCCCGGCGATATCCTAAACTTATAAGGATCCTGATTGGTGGCTACTGGAACGGTTGGGCCAATAAGCAAGCCTGATTGGTAGCTACCGTCTCTCCATGGACCAATCTCGGCGGATCACGTTCTTGGCCGCCCGCAGACGGCCAGTTACGTCTTTACGATCGGCTACTGCCTTTTTATAATCCATTCCCTTCTCATATTGACCTTAATAACGGATTCATCGGAGCGTAAAAGTGTATGTACTACGTACCTTGGTCTGTATTTATTATGAGCTTCTATGCTGAATTTTATCTTAAGAAATCAATGATACGATAAGACTATAGTTAATTTTAAAACAGCCTTGTATTAAAATAAGTAAAATTTAATTTTCAAAAACAGTTTCTAATTAAAATGTTCCATAAGCATGATAATAATCCATTAGAAAACTAGCGAACCGACCTTTATTCGCACGGGTGCACTTTGTTTTGTTTTTTTTTTTGTTTTTTTTTATTTTTTTTTTTTATTCATATTTTATTGAATTTTACAACTGTATTAACATAAATACAATAAGTAAAACTGTTGAATTAGAATGAAGGGCGTGAAAGGCTTGTGAAGAAACTACCCAGCAGTAGAACTTCGATGTTTATTTAAGTAAGTAGATCCCGAGGCCATCTTCTTTTCAATCGCCTAGGAGGGTTGTCAAGAATATGTGAGGTTGATAGGTTGCGGACAAGAGGGGTTATATGGGCTGGGAGTTTGGAATTAAAAGTGGTATATCTGGTACGAGAAAGATCTGTAACAAATGGGATATTAAGGTCGTTATGGATTATTTTATTTGTGACGAAATAAGGAGCATTTAGGATTTTTCGAAGGATTTTGGATTGTAAGGATTGGATACGGGAGGAATTAGATGGCTTCGTAGAGCCCCAAAGCTCGATTCCATATGTCCAGATGGGTCTGATGACGGTAACATAAATGAGCTTTTTGTAATGAATTGGAAGTTTTGAACGTTTGTCGAGTAAGTGTTGTAGTAATCGGTATCTACGGGCAGTCTCTTGTCGTTTTAGTCTCGGGTGAGGATTCCAAGTAAGACGTTTATCAAGATTAAACGTTTATCCTAAGTATCGGATTTGTTTAACAGGTATGAGTGGGGTATTATTAAAGGATACAGTGGGGCAGGAGGTCATTGGTTTGCGACGAAGGGTAAAGGTAATTTGGTGGGATTTATTAGGATTTATTTTAATCCTCCAGTTCTGACACCATTTATCAATGGCTGTGAGGTGCACTTTAAACATGGTGCCATTTATGTTTAAAAATGTTCATTACTCTGGGATTATGAGTTCATCGTAACGAAAAGTACACTCAGGAAGAAAATATTATGTTTATTACATAACGTCTATTAATGCTTGTATTTAATCAAATGCAGAAATCAGAAATGTAAATAAGTCAAAAAATAGTTAAGTTTATTCGTTTGTTCTGTTTAACGGTTCCTATTTTATTCGGTTTAATACAATTTTAAATTTCATAACAACTTTTTCTAAATACATTTTTATGTAAATAGTAAATTTATTTGTTCGATAAATATTAGGCCGTTCTACAAAAGAAATCTTGGATATATTTTTTTTAAACAATTTATTTAATTTCCAGTCATCGCAACGTTTCAGCCTCTAGGGCCATTCTCAAGCTTCTGTAATCAATTAAAGTTTCATTGCATTTATACATTTTCAACATCTAATATCAACACATAATAAATTATGTTTAATAGTTATGTCACCTACCATGCATATCCATGTTACATATCAATTCATTTCACCGCTTATCAGCAATGATGAGAAAACAGTAAATTTAGTTTCCAGTTGAGTACCATTTACTTTACAGTAAAAATATTTTTTTTAATCTAAATATCTAAAAGTAGAAATATTTATTAACAATATTAGTTTATAACAACTTTTTCTTTATTTTAGCAACTTACGTAAGATTTCGTACATAATATTAATTTCTAAAATCTTGACTACTGTATGTAAGTATATGACTTGTACGACCACCACGAATCACCATAACCTCCCTAATCCACGATATTGCAAATCACATTTTTGAATAAGTTTATGCGCTTATAACACCTTTCTATTAAATTGCCCGACTTGTTTTATTGCATACTAACTTTTCTAAAATCTAGCGTTTTCCAACAGCATGTAACTACTTATATTTAAGAAATAATTTTTTTATGACTTGGCCACATAAACTATATTTTTCCCGTTTGAAGAAAAATATATTGCAAGGTATTTTACTTTAAAAACCTTCAGAAAACCATTCCCTAAATAATGGTGAAAACTGTATCAAAATCCGTCCAATGGTTAAGGAGTTAGTGTAAACCAAAATCCTGTTATCATTTTATATATATATAGAGAAGAGATAATAGTTCTCTAAAGTGTTACTTAGTTTATCTAATCTTTAATACAGTTTTCATTTTTCTCCTTTGCTTGTGGTTCTAGTAGGATCAAATTGGAAGACCTACAATAATTTACAATTGCCAACTAAGCAATCTTCAGAAACAATTTATGAATTCGAAATTTATGTTATACTTCTTTGAGCAAAATTATAACTTCTAGCTGTCAGCTACTTTCACATTTACACGTCTTATCACTGTCCTGTGTTATTGGTCAATCAACATGAGCTTGGAAATTATCAGATTAAACTAACCTACTGCTGAAGCGTATTGATTTTGATTTTTTAATGTCATAGAGAGGATGTTATGAAGGATGGGTTGGTCCTACTGTTAAGGATGGTAAAAATAGTTGAGAAAAACTATTGTCCAACGTTTCGGCCGATGTTGTATTTTTTCATCACGGCTTCTCCCCTGAATCATAATATTTTTAAAAGACAACTTATAAATAACATAAGAATAAATCGTGATTACTTTCCAGCTCATAAATACTCTTAGGACTGTTTAACTTTGACCGATGTCTAAAGCCATCCTACAATAGGACAAGAGTTTTTTCGTTTAGAAACAATTCTTTATTGAACAATATTACAATCTGTCCAATAAGGACAAGAGAAGAATTCATTTACCCATATTCGATATTTCAGGTTATTCTAACGTAGTTTTAAGAAACAATATTGATATTAGATTGTACTTTCGAGTATCTATTACTTTTAAACTGTTAAGATATTTTAGATTTTGAAAATACCATCGATTTCAAAATCATGTTTAAATATTTTTGATTTCTCAGATACATAGATGCATTCTTATGTAATAAATGATTTTAGTTTTGAAGATATTATCGTCATTAAATTGATTTATTTTAATATTTTTGATTTCATTAACAATGAGGCTCTTCATAGGGTTATAGAGATATGAAAATACTTTAGATTTTTCATCATATTACTATTTCCTTCTACATTTAGTTGATCAAATCTCATAAACTTAAGCTTAAAACTTTTAATGTTGTTTTAATATAAACGTATTATTTTTTTAGTTCTGTCGGAAACATATGATTTAGAACAAATAATATAGCTATAACTAATTGTTACATATACTTATCTGTAATAATTGTTTGCCCTATTGTCACTTTTTAGAACTTCGTATATAAAATAATATTTTTTTATTATAATCTTTAGCTTTTCAATGGTATATTATACATCTATGTTACTGTTTTTATGTTAAAAAAAAACACATTAAAAAATAGTTTTGCTCGTTTCTCCTTTAGTTGGATATCATATTCGTTCAACTTATATATTAAGCAATTTTTTATCAATCTTAATAACACGATATGGATAATTTTTCTAAACCTATAAAATTTTTTTTTTTTTTTAGTAATAACAATTTTTATTGAGAAAATTTTACAATCTGTCCCAATTTGGACATTAATAGTATTGCTGAATGATATCAAACATACTACATTCATACAATATTTACACAACATAAAATTACAATAAAATATATACACAATAATGAATCAATACAAAAGTCAATAATTCACTTATACCTATATACACATACACACACTCATACATACTTCACATTGAGTGGAGAATCTAGCCAGTGCTAGAACTCCAATATATTTACAAAAGGTCGCGGGGCCACTGCCGTTTCAACCTTCTAGGTGGGTTGTATGGATGAGTGGAGCTGGATAGGGATTGAGCTAAAGGATTAGGATGATGAATGAGGTTCTGGTGGAATTTGGAAAATTTGGATGGAATTAGGTCTGAAATAAATGGAACATTAAGGTCGTGGTGCAAGGTATAATTGGAGACATAATAAGGAGCATTTACTATTGTACGGAGGACTTTGGATTGAAAGGATTGAATGCGTTTGATGTTAGAACGTTTAGCTGTCCCCCACAGTTCAAGTCCGTAGGTCCAGATGGGCTTCAGTATTGTCTTGTAGATTAATAATTTGTTTTCAACTGTAAGTTCAGATTTTCTGTTGAGTAGTCGGTATAACTGTCCGAATCGTCGGTTGAGTTCTTGTCTTTTAAGTCTTGTATGTGGGTTCCAAGTCAATCTTTTGTCTAACAGTAAGCCAAGATACCGGACTGTATCTGAGAGAGGAATCGGTAATGAGTTGAAATAAACTGGCGGACAGGATTTTCGTCTAAGAGTAAAGGTTATGTGTTTACATTTGGCTTCGTTCACCTTTACACGCCAGTTATTACACCAGTGTTCGATAAGGAAAAGGTGTCTCTGAAGGTTTAAGGATGCTGTTTCAGGATTGGAACTGGATGATAGGATGGCGGTGTCGTCTGCAAAAGTTGCCAGAAAGGTATCAGGATGTGTAGGAATATCAGCAGTGTAAAGGATGTAGAGGACGGGTCCCAAGACGCTGCCTTGAGGAACACCGGCCTCAACGGATAAAGGTTAGAAAATTCTTCACCACAGCGAACTCGGAAGGAACGGTTCGAGAGATAGGATCGGAGAATGAGGTATAGGGACTGGGGTAAATGGGTTTTCAGCTTGAAGAGTAATCCAGTGTGCCATACCCGGTCAAAAGCTTGCGCAATGTCCAGAAACGCACCAGAACAATACTCTTTGCATTCAAGAGCTGAGGAAATATGGTCTACAACTCGGAGCCCCTGTTGAACTGTGGAATGCTGAGGACGGAATCCAAACTGATGGGAAGGAAGATTTTGAGATTCTAATATGGGTAGGATACGTAAACCTATAAAATTAAAGGTACTTTTGAGGAAGAAAATTTAAAACATTAGCTTGCCAGACGATTTCAATCAGAATGAAAAGTTACACGATATTTAAGCCCATTAAATTTTAAATCAATAGAGCGAGTTTAATCTAAATCAAGAGTTGTCTTAAATATCAAATTTCGGTTTAATGCGGCTTTTCGTTTTCGGGTTTGACTTACTGTACACACCCACACCCACACACACACACACACACACACACACACACACACACACACATACAGACCTTATTCCGCGACTTGGTTATTTGGGCTCGTTGACCCTAAAACGTGTTTTGAAAACTAGAATTCGAAAATTTTCCTATACGCAATACTTTCTCTTACTATATATTTCATTTATAGGCATGTGAAAGTAATAACTTTTTTTTTTTTTAATTTTAAAATTGCTTTATTGAGAAGTAATACAATCTGCCACTATCTTGGGCAATAAGTATTAGAGATAAAGAAGTCATTCATTCCATGTATACAAAGTAAAACAAACAAAAAATAAAATACCTCAATAACAAATGAAAAAAAAATAAAATAAAATAAATGAAATAAAAGAAAATAATTATAATCTTGGCCACATTCATACCTATATACAATATTTACATACTGCCCCTGGGAACTCCGAATCGAACCTCTGCATCCAGAAATGGATGCCGAAGCACAATGTCAGGAGATCCCAGCGCCTCTCAGTCAGCCGCGTCAGCAATCTAGTCAGTGGAGACTGAGTGAGGGCGCTAGATCCACACACTCTCAGGCATGAGTGGAGAAGTTGGCCATTGCCAGCACTCGAGTTGCGTATTTATAAGAGATCTCTCGGCCACTGCCGCCTCAACCTACGAGGAGGGTTGTAAGGATGGTTGGTACTAGATAGAGATTGTGCCAGAGGATTAGGAAGAAGAGTAAGTTTCAGATGGAAAGTTGAGAATTTGGATGGGATGAGATCAAGGACATAAGGGATCTTGAGGTCATGATGTAAGGTCTTGTTTGTAACATAATAGGGAGCATTGACTATTGTTCTAAGGACTTTGGACTGAAAGGATTGGATACGTTTGATGTTCGAAAATTTAGTAGTACCCCATAGTTCAATTCCGTAGGTCCACATAGGTTTGAGAATTGTCTTGTAAATTAATAGTTTGTTTCCAACTGAAAGTTGTGATGTTCTGTTCAGTAGTCTGTATAACTGTCCGTATCTTCTGTTGAGCTCTTGTCTTTTAAGTCGAGTATGTGGGTTGCAGGTCAGTCTAGCTGGCATAGGGATTGCACCGCGACCAAATCGGTCTATTGTGCGCCATAGAGTTGAAAATGGTGATACTAGAACATGAATTTTGTTGCAATAGCAAACTTCAGAAGGCTATTTGGATTGACTTAAAAGTAATAACTAAAATTTTAAAATAACGTTTGTTTGCTTAACACGAATTTTTTTTTTTTTTTTATTTGCAGGAAAATGTATAAAAAACCTACAAAAATAAATAAATAGATACGAAATAAAAAAAAAAAAAAAAAAAAAAAAAAAAAAACTTAAATTAGAATAACAGAACTAACTTAACAAATTGAGTTTGTATCTCTTATGGGTGTGTCGTTTAAAGGAAGATTTAGTGTTGTTTCCAATTTCTTGTACTATGGAGTTTTCATGAAATGCTTGTTTTGTTGAAGTAGGTGATAGTTTAGGAGAGGACGAGTTTTTATATTGTGGGGAGTTCTAATTATTTAAGTCTTGAGGAGTCATCCTCTTTTTAGAAGTAAAATCACATGTTAAACTGGCACGGAGTCAGTGAATTTCTTCTTTCTCGTTTTACAGTTATAAGAAGGCTAATATCCAAGGAGAGTGGAATAATACATTTTCATCAATTTGTTTCAGTCACAAGCCACAGTAAAAAGGTACAAAAGAATAACGATTCCAAGAGTGAGGCTCAATACGCATGAACAGTCCGTACAGTACTTGGCCGTTCCTTCATTGTTAATCTGTCACAGCCGTCGACTACTACTGTAACACTCGCATTATCCTCGTCGTCGAAAATTATGCCTGAGGAAGAAGTTGACAGGGAATGGAAGAGAAGGAAAACAAAAGGCTCACGTGCCGGCTACCTGGCCTAATCTAATATACACGCGGGCCTTTCTTCAAACACATTTGTATCTTTCGTCTTGGATCCGTGTATCGGTTAGCCACAGCAATCAGGCACAACGATATGCTTTCGTATTCAGGGGATGCTGCGTGTCGAATCCTCCCGCCTTCTTGTTCTCTATCATGCTCCATCAATAGTCTCTATGTGACTCCTACAATGCTACGGAGGTTCTTTATCATGAGAGGGGATCATCCTCACCAGAATATCTTATCTTTGGGTACATGGAACCTACTGTAGGTTATAACTTTCTGTCCATAAATGGTGTGTGGACAAAAGATTTTATAACTATTATAAATATAATATAAATATAACTGGGACGGGGTAGCCGAGTAGGTTAGCGCGCGTTGTTTAAAAAAAAACCTGCGTTGCCTGGCACCAGATGACATTACATTGAAACCAAAAAATTACGAGTTCGACTCTCGGTAACTTTTATCTCGGCATTAATTCCCCCGCCCTCAACCCCTGGTCCGAGAAAACCCCCGTATAGCTTCAAAGGCGAGGTAAAATATACAATCTTCATATCGAGCACCAGTATTATTCACGAGAAATCGAGCACCAGTAACATTCACTGGTTGACCAGATTTATTTTCGAAACATTATGGTAAATTATTAAAACAAATATGTAAATAATAAACCATAATTAATATAAAATGTATGGTCTTCCTAGCCAAAGATTCGCACCAAAAAGTCACGGCAATTTTAACTATGGTTTCAATGTCTCAATCACTATATTTACAGTCGATGAAGTTAGACCAATACCCGACCATATTTTGTACGAAATTTTCATTATTTTAAAAATATTTTCAAGAATGAAAACACGTATATGTATTATTTTTACTAACACTAAACTATTAGCTGTTGAATTAACAAAGAAAAAGAAAACGAGCGATGAAAGAACTGTGTTTTATATTTAATTAAAATTTGGCGTAGAGGGATCAACTGTAGTTTATGGCTAAAATAACAGCCTTCCATTCCACGGGTTAAAACCCACGGTGGTCCTAGGATTATTTAATGGGAGTGAAAAATCCTTAGTTATGCCGCCCTTCGGAGGGGAAAAAAAGATGGTCCTGAGCCTGTGCGATGTCTGGTTCTCCTTAAAGATCGCTTTTCTAATTAAACCTGCAATATGCTAATTGATAAAATATATAATCTTCATATATCATATATGTCCACCATCCGGACCATTTCCTACTAATAAACTTTTTATTCTTAAAAGAGGAGATAATTATTATACATTACTTGTGTTTAATTCAGTTTTCTAAACTCTTTAATACCAATACCTATTACCGAAAATGTTTGAGCCATGTAGTTGTTAGAGTTTGTATTTACCATCAAATATGTATATTATTTAAAGCATTTTCCCAACTTTTCTCCATTGTCAATAAAATGCTAAGATCACTATAAATTTAGTAAAAAAAAAAAAAAAAAAAAAATCGGACGTATTTAAATCCTGAAGATTCGGTGGCCTATTAATTTATTCCACAAGTACTTCTACAAAGAATTTGATGTTTATCATGGTGTATTCAAATAAAGAGAAACAGTTAAGGTGTCACTCGTAGCTTTTTGACTGAACCCTTAAAGAAAAAAAATGAGAATTATTCAGAATAACTTTCCTAGAACAATAAACAAGACATGGCCTACTGGGAATTTTCCAATACTCCATCCTCTGCAAAATTTCACAAAACTTTTTTTCATGGAAGAGCTGTAAATCTCAGTGGGGAAGCTTGAGATTAATGCTTCTGTCTGAATTGAAGGTTAGAGGAAAAGCTTTCAAAACAATAAAAGTTTTAGTGGAGGTGCTAAGTGAAAAGGGCTTAAGGGAAAAGCAAAGCTTTTCCCGAGTTCCAAAAAGACTTGACTATTATCTTTGTTGTTCCAGGGATATTTCTTTCTTTTTTTTTTTTTTTTTCTACAACAAATATGGCAGCAATACCTATTTAGGGCTCATCTTCGGCGGGGTTGGACATACCTAAGGTAGGTAAGCGACCTCAAAAGTTTATCCCTTTTAAATTTTTTCTACACCCTGCGAAGAATATTCAACCCTAAAAGGTTTAAAAGGGAGCTAAAGAGGACCTGTAAAGAAAATTATTTGACCTGCAAGTAATTTATTACGGGTTGTAAAAGTGACTGCTGACATTGGGGTGCCATGATTGTTTACTACCGATTCACTGGCGTGGGGAGGAAAAAAACAGGGACATTTCTATCTGCGCAGCCCTTAAAATATAGGAGCTCTCCTTAACCCTTAGCCCAGGGGGTGCAGTGGTGCCTCAAGATATATGGCCGTTGTTCTTGGCAGGTTTTATTATGTCTATCGGCTAAGTATTAATATATTTTATTGTTCTGGATAGTTATTAAAAGGCAACAGGTGAATGAAGAACAATGGACAGAAACTAGTTTTATTCTAAAGAAAGGATATTACGGGTTTAACATCCACAAGAACATTGATCTGAATTTTTATATCCTTGTGTTTAATTTCCTTTATTGGAATGGCCATTAGTAATAATTAAAAATTGGTGTATTTAAATTATTTATAATTGTTTAATTAAATATTCAATGTGATGGAGAATTTAGTTGAGGTTGCGGTCATCAAATAAAACAATAATAAGAAAAGCTTATGTAATTGTGTACCGATGTTTCGGCTTACATTGTGGGCATTCATCGCTTCTTCTTGAGTTACTTTCTCCGAATAAGTCCTGATGAAGGCCCACTATGTAGACCGAAACGTCAACACACAATAAAATAAGTTTATCTTATAGGGTGTTTTTCTTGATGACCGCACGCTGAACCAACTTCTCTATCATTAAAGAGTATATAGTCGATCGTGTGTTGAATATGAAGAATGATTTGATTCGGGTAATAAAATATACTTAATAAATAGTTTATTTTTTTTTCCAATCTTTTGGAGTCATTAAATAGTTGTAGTTTTTTTAGTAATTTCTAATCTTTTATGACAGTCATCCGATTCATCTCATCCTCATCATCTTGTGCTAACTGATAAATTTGGAGTAAAATAAATTTAAAAAAAGTAACATAGTTTCGTAGAAATTATTGAACGGGGACTGACGAATTTTATTTTAACTCCTTGAATAGAAAAATCCCGAATTCCAAGATAACATATCTTTTGTATTTTTAGATAATCAATAAATTATTATTAAATAATAATGAAAAAGGGTTGGTTAGTGCACTTGACTACATGGAGTGACTCTCCGGGAGGTAGACCTAGTGGCTCACCCAGCCCAAAGTGCGTATTGAAAACATAAGGTAAGGAAAAGGGGCACTGGAATGTGATATCGACCTTATCACTTCCTTGGATGTCCGTTAGAATACTTTTTTTTAGAATATGCATTGAAATTTTCCTTTAAATATGTTATGTAACTAAGAAGTTTCATTAGTTATGGAGATACATATTTATTTATTTTTTATTCAAAATAATAAACCGAAACCTATGATAAAACGTGAAGTGCGAATGGAAAATGCTTGAAAAAAATTTAAGATGCATAAAAGAAATGCACATCCTAATCTGACAGTAAATTTTGATGTAAAATGAATGGAATATAGCTTTAACTGTTTTTTTTTTTTTTTTCTTCTAAGATTTACAATTCGCATCGACCAAACTAAACCTTTATCTCAATACTTATAGATTGCTAATAACATGGGAATCAAAACTTAATTATCGCCAGATATAACGAGCCTGTGACTGTCAGCCAGGATTTACGAACGAGGACTAACACGATTGTCAAATGGCACATGATTGACAACCGCAGAGGTAAAACAAAAAGTGCGGTAGAGCATCCGACTTATTTGCAGTTGGCCAGCGGCAGTGCATGGGAATTCAGCGTTTAATTTTTCGGACGGATGGAGCCATGCAATCTGCGGGGGAAATGCAAACGATCTGCACCGCAGGGCTTGGAGCCGGCAGGAAATCTATACTTGTTGACATTACTGCTTCACGCTCGGACCGACACGACCCTCCTCTTGTAACCAGGCATTTGTTTAACGCTATGGTTAACAACTAAATCCCTAACATTTAAATATACAGTATTTGCCATTTTCAGCATCTTTTGAGCTCTAATCCTATTTACATTAACTTACCTATATATGACATTCATAGTAAGGGAATGTATTGCGATAGCGTTAATTTTCGAATTCCAGTTTTCAACATATCTTCTCCGAAAACTTACACTCCGTAAATCTCCTGGATAAGATCTCCTCACTCCTCAGATTCTCAGACAGCTTCCATCTAAAGCCGTTATATTTCTTACAAATATTTACAATTCCAATTTATGCACAACCTATTTTCCTCTCTTATGGAAACATTCCACTATAATCCTCTTCCTAAAACCAGGTAAACCTCCTAACGCTACGACATCATTTAGACCTATTAGCCTACTCCCAATTCTTTCAAAAATCTTTGAAAAAAATCCTCCTTAAACGAATATTACCTTTATTAGAATCCCACACTATTGGATTCCGTTCCCAACATTCAACTGTTCAGCAGGAGCTCCGAGTTGTTGACCATATTTCCTCTGCCCTTGAGAACAAAGAGTACTGCTCGGGTGCTGGGCATAACGCAAGCATTTGACCGGGTGCGGCATCCGGGATTACTCTTTAAGCTCAAAAACCATTTACCCCAATTCTTATACCTAGTCCTCCGATCCTATCTACCAAATCGCTCCTTCCGATCTCGCTGTGGTGCAGAATATTCCAATTATTATCCAGTCGAATCTGGTGTTCCTCATGGCAGCGTCCTTGGTCCTATCCTCTACATTATATACACGGCTGATATTCCTGTTTGCCCTAATACCTTCCTTGCAACGCACGCTGATGACACAGCCATCCTATCCTCTCATTTAGAACTCGAAAGTGCATCCATAGGCCTCCAAACGCAGCTTTTTGAAATTGAAGATTGGTATAACAAGTGGAGAATCAAAATCAATCAATCCAAATGCAAACATGTCACCTTTACCCTTCGAAGACCATCCTGCCCTTCAGTTCTCTTTAACTCTATTCCGCTCCCTTTCCCCGACACAGTCCGGTGTCTTGGCTTCCTTCTAGACAAACTTGGAACCCACATACTAGACTTAAACGACAAGAACATAATCGACGATTTGGCCAATTATACAGACTACTGAACAGAAATTCTAAACTATGCATAGAAAACAAACTGCTAATATACAAGACAGTACTGAAACCTATTTGGACCTACGGACTTGAACTGCGGGGGACCGCCAAATTTTCTAACACCAAGCGTATTCAATCCTTCCCATCCAAAGTCCTCAGAACCATAGTCAATGCTCCTTATTATGTCACCAACCTTACATTACAACGACCTAAATATTCCATTTATTTTAGAACTTATACCATCAAAATTCTCTAAATTCCATCAGAACCTTATCCATCACCCTAATCCCCTAGCTCAATCCTTACCATTCCCCTAGAAGGTTGAAACCTCGAGGCAGTGGCCACGAGATCTCTTGTAACATGTATAATGAAGTTCAAGCATTGCCTAGATTCTTCACTCACGTGCTGTATGCTTGAGGATTGTACATAGGTATGAGTGACTTTTGTATATATATTTATTGATTTTGTTTTGTATAATATTGTTATTGATTTTTTTTTTGTATAATATTTTTATTGATTTTGTTTTGTATAATATTTTAATTGATTTTGTTTTGTATATATGTATATTGTATTATTATTATATAAATTTATTTTTTTGTATATATCGTGTGAATGTTGTACTTTATCACAGTTAATAATGTCCTAATAAGACTGATTGTAATATTGCTTAATAAAATAACTGTATCTCTCTGTTCAAATAACTAAGTCGTCCTAATAGGTCTGTAAGTGTAGCACAAACACGAGTCGTACGAAACTAAAATTTCATGTTTATATTTATGAATGTTATCATGTAGCAATATTATTATTGCCCATTGCGACAAACTATAATATATCCGAATAAATATAGATATTATCTATCTAAAAAAATTAAGGTATTTCTTTGATATTTTTTCATCTCTACGTCCATTTAAAATTTCTTAAATAGATTTTAACTGAGGAGGTAAGTTTTTTTATTTTATTACGTATTAGGCTTCGTTAGGACACTGGAAATCATTGGAAATTTTATTTTAGTAGGACTTCTTAGCCCAACTTCTTTACTTAATTCACTGTCCACATTGAAACATGGGATCGGGCATTATTATGAGACAGTGATAAGGTCCTTTTCTGTGCCAATGCCGGTATTAAATATTAAATTTTGATGCATTTAGTCAATTTCTAGAAGTACGGTGTTGATGTTGTTTTTCACTTTGGTGGGAAAGGAGAATAAATGATCCGGTACAGTAACCATTAACTTTTTCGGATGGAGATTCTGTATAAGCATGTGCCCAGGAGGCTGATTAGCCTCGGATGTCTAACATGAACCACTTTTTGTCACAAGTTATTAACCGCTCGAGTTTGGTTGGTTTTGTGGACGAGCAAGCAAGTAATCACAGTTTTGTTGACAATTCAACTGCTGAACTTTGTTGTCCTCGTGTGGGGACCAGGGATCAACTGTTTTGTCTTTCCGATCAGCTTTAAATGCCTGAAAACTGTCATCTGATTTGTGTACTAGCCATGAAGCATGTATTCCGCTGCTGTGAATCTTCTTCCTTAGTTTTCTGAAGATTTTTGTTGTTCGTCAGAGCAGATTTTCCAACGCTGTACATCCTAAAGAATTTTTTTAAACCTACGGTGATATTGTAAAGAGGTTTCTTTCATAAGAACTTCTTTCACCAAACGCATGATTTTAGAAACAAATTATTATAATATTTTCTATTGCTTTATAGTTACTTAAAGTAACCTTGCATTTAGAGGAATAATTCCGTATTTACGTATGTCAAAGTTTTGTTAGTCCACGACAAACCATGTCTTTGCATGAAGGGCATCATCACACATTCTCCTAAAAATTTATGTATCTTACTCCAATGATTAAAACTGCATTCATTGCATCCTTTAGTCATGTCCAATAGTTTTACATAAAATAGTATTATTCGCGTACTTGTTCGAGTTTATACAGTAAAACCTATAAAAATGCCACTCATACACACTCAGTTCAACATATCTGACTTTTAAAAGACAGTGATAATTGGTTATACGATCGCCATGTAGTAACTAGATCTGATGTCTAAAGTTTGTATTTCCTTTAAATTAAATTATATTTATCAATATTTTTTTTTTTTTTTTTATTCGTATATATTACAATTTGTCATAATAGACAATAGTGCTACAGGATCTCATTCATACAATATTTACAATATAAACAAAAGGAAAGTCAAATTACATAAAATAAAATCAAAATAAATAAACGTATACAATAACAAAATTTATAGACAAAATAAATACAAATAAATGAAGTTAACAAATAAATAAACAAAACATGTCACATTCATACCTATGTACAATATTTACAATCAGCTCGGGAACCCCAGACGGGGCTTGTCCCCCCACTTGTGGAAGGACAAGCAGAGTCCAAATGATCCCAGCGCCTCCCTCTCAGCCGCATCACTGGTGAGAGCCAGCGGAAGCTAAGTGAGGGTTATCAATAAATAAAGTAAAAGGAATGAAAAAGACGCTGCATATTATTACACAATGGTTCATAATTTCCAAAAAAGTATATTAGAGTATAGCTGTTTATAGGCGATTCACGAATATGAAAAGTAATAAATATTTCAAAGCAAAATGGCCTAAAAACCACTTTTAATTTCAAAACACTATTTCTATGCTATTCTGAATCGATTTAATTAATTCTTTTTTCGTTATGTAGGAAGTTTAATTCTACATCGATTGTACTGATGTAGCAAAACTCCATTTATCTTCGAATATAATGGAGTTACAAGCATATATACAGGTAATTTTTTTTTTTTTTTTTTTTCTTTTTCATCGCACTTTACTAATTCTACAACTTAATAAATATTTTTTATCTATCTCAAAAAAGAAATGAGTTATTGAATTAAATCGACTATTATTATTCTATTAAACTAACAGGGTAATATAAACATCTAGGTGTTATGATCATCGTTGGGGATGCTCTGGTATATTTGTGCCAAATTTCAAAAACTGATCCAGTAGTTTTGGAAAAAGGTAAGGCGTACGGCAGGCAAACAATTTTTTTTTTGTTTGTATTCTTTATTCGGGCTCTACTCATCTTGAAATTTTAAGGAAAAGTAAGGTTGATTTTTTTTTTTTTTTTTTTTTTTTTTGGTCGATAACAAATTTTATTAAAGTTTAATGAGCAAAGTTTATTGAAAGTTATAAACCAAAAAGTCTTCTTCAAATAATAAAATAACTGTCAATCAACGCATAGAGATTTTATGAGTAACATCCTATAAAATAAAGTTACACTTTACATAGCGGCATCTATGCTACTGGAACACGCGGGGTCTTGACATGCTGTGTAAGAGTGTAAGCACCTATATTAGTTATTCTGGACATATCATATCTATTTTTTCAAAAGATTACTACAAAATGGTTAAAACACACAAAAAGAGCATCTGGTGCGAGGGAGCCGCGTGATTCATATCACTTTTGTAGAAATATGAGCGGAAGCATATACACCAATGCTTCCAGTAATTGACTGGAACGGAATGTGTTTACTACTTATAGTGAGGATATCAGCTGATGCGCTCGATGATAACAGTCATACGTTACATCGTCTCTCAGATTTTTGCTTTTTTCAGTAGGAATTCGCTAGAATTCAGTCTGGAGAACATCACTAGACCTCAGGAATATTACGGCAGTGAATATTGGAGAAGTTTCGGTAAGCAAAGTTATAATTTACTTTGTACAATCACGAAAAAGTGAAAGAAGGGTCACTGATCAGCTGATTGCCGCTAGCTCGGCAAGCTCGGGCTTGCTTTTCTTTTAATTATCTTTCTTTTATCTTTAATTCTTATCTCATTATTTATTTATTATTATTATTATTTTCTTAATCAATGAGATATTTTCATCAAGTCATGTCTTCAAAGTCCGCAAGTAAAAGATCTAGATTTGCAGGTTCGAACTCGTCTCCCACAAAACAGAGACCCCGCCGTGAACAAAATAAAAAAATGATTCCACCAGCGACCGCGTCAGCTACCTCATTAGGATCTGAACCACAGCCCAGTACATCATCACAAGGAATAACTGATGAATCTCCGTTTTTTACACCGAATCCATTTCAGATCCTCCAAAATGAAAAAGAAACCATGGAATCTTCTCCTATACCCAGAGAACCACTACCTCCACCAATATTAGTTAAAAATATTAAAAATTTTAAACTGATGTGTGCTCATTTAAACAAAGTAACAGATCCTAATAGTTACTATTGTATAAGTAGAAACAATGATACTAAAATATCTCCGACTACTGCTGAAACCTACAGAAAGATTGTAAAATATCTGACTGAGACCAAAGCTGACTTTCATACTTATCAGCTGCGCCAAGAGAGAGCATTAAGGGTCGTAATCAGAAACCTACATTCCTCAACACCCGTTGAAGCAATCAAAGAAGAACTGACAGAATTAGGATTCCAAGTGAGGCAAGTCACCAATGTTCTAAAAGATAAAAGTCCACTGCCTCTATTCTTCGTGGACTTGGAACCATCAGCAGGAGTCGAAAAAATATATGACCTCAGTAGACTGTACTATACCCGTGTAAAAGTTGAAAAACCTTACACAAAGAAAGAAATAGTCCAGTGCCATAATTGTCAGGCATACGGTCATACCAAAAGTTATTGCCATCACATACCACGCTGTGTGAAATGCGGTGAACAGCATAAAACAGAAGAATGTACAAGATCAAGATCAACACCCGCTGTATGTGCTCTGTGCCTCAAGGACCACCCGGCTAACTACAAGGGATGTGAAATCTACAAGAAACTCAGAACCAGATACCGAAAACCTCAGGATCCGAATGAAACAGCTGTACCAACCAGAAGCAGAAGAGAACCATCTAAACTTGTAAATTCTAACGTGTCATTTGCCCACTTGCTTGGAGGTGGTAACCAGAATCATGAAGTCGAGGCACTGCCGGAACAACATTTTCCTCAACATTCTCAATCTATTGTACAAGAATCTATCCCTCAAAGTTTACCTAATCTTCAAAAAACTCCTCAACATCAAATTTCTCATATCCCTCCACCATCAAACGTCACAGATCTTACCAGTCTAATGACATCGTTCATCTCCGAAATCAAATCTCTTGTTATGCCGCTTATATCACTCCTTACAAATCTAGTATCGAATCTAATCCCTGCCTTGAAAAATCCTTAAATGACTTCACCTAACTCCTTATCCATTCTCCTTTGGAATGCGAATGGTGTTAGAAATCATACTGACGAACTTACAGCGTTGTTGCAAGACAAAACAATCGATGTTGCACTTATAACTGAAACAAGACTAACGACTAAACAGTACTTCAAAATACCGCAATACATGACATACCGTACTGACCACCCAGACGGTAAAGCCCATGCCGGTTCTGCTATCTTTGTCCACCAATCCCTCTCTCATCATTTACTCCCACTTCCCACCTATGATTTCCTACAAGCCACAGCCATAGTAATCAAGACTTTTACCTTTCCGATAACCCTCACATCTGCATATTGCCCTCCTAAACATTCCATTTCCAATTCTGAATTTGTATCCTTCCTGGATTCCTTAGGAAATCGTTTCATTCTGGGTGCAGACTTAAACGCCAAGCATCAGCAGTGGGGTTCCAGAACCACGAATTCTCGGGGACGAAATTTGCTGTCTGCACTCAACTCCCGAAATTTTAATATCCTGCCTCCTGACTCCCCTACCTACTGGCCAACCGATCCTAACCGCAATCCTGACATCCTCGACTTCTTTATCCACAGCGGATTAGGCTCTCTCAACTTGTCTTTAACTTGCCTTGATGAACTATCCTCAGACCATAGCCCACTGATCCTAAAAGTATCTCTCACTCCAATTCCAAAACCCATTCCACCATCATTCATCCGAGGCCCTGTCAACTGGAACCTTTTCCGCCAAATCCTGACCGATAATATTGACCTCAGAGTAACCCTCAAAACCCAAGATGACCTAGATAATTCCGTCTATTCCTTTACCACCGCCATCCAACAAGCTGTCTGGACGGCTTCCTCTCCTAAACACTCCAATATAAATCCAGACCAAAATCATTTTCCACAACCTATTATAGACCTTATCCACACCAAACGCCGAGCAAGATCATTATGGCAGCGCACCCGACACCCAACAGATCGCCGCTCCTATAACTTCTATTGTAGACAATTGAAGAGGGAGTTGGCGACCTTCCGTTCCCAGTCCTTTAATTCCTACCTCTCCTCTCTATCAGCTCGTGATAATTCCCTGTGGAATATCACGAAAAAGATCCTAAAATACCATCATGTTTCCCATCCTCTCCGACGTGGTGATGACTCCTGGGCTGCGTCTGATGAAGATAAAGCCGAGGAATTCGCCACACACCTCTCCAAAGTATTCACTCCTCACCCGGAATCCCACATCAATCACACCGCAAAAGTGCAAGACTTTCTTATGTCACCGATTCCACTTTCCCTACCTCCTAAAGCTATTAATCCCTCTGAGGTTAAATATCTTCTCCAAAAACTGACTCTCCGTAAATCTCCTGGACACGATCTCCTTACTCCCCAGATCCTCCGACAACTTCCGCAGAAAGCTATTATATTCCTTACTTATATTTACAACTGCATCCTCCGCACCACCTATTTTCCTCTGTTATGGAAACATTCCACCATCATCCTTTTTTTAAAACCAGGTAAACCTTCCAACAACACTTCATCCTACAGGCCTATTAGTCTACTCCCCATCCTCTCAAAAATCTTCGAAAGGCTTCTTCTTAAACGTATCCTACCCATATTAGAATCTCAAAATCTTCCTTCCCATCAGTTTGGATTCCGTCCTCAGCATTCCACAGTTCAACAGGGGCTCCGAGTTGTAGACCATATTTCCTCAGCTCTTGAATGCAAAGAGTATTGTTCTGGTGCGTTTCTGGACATTGCGCAAGCTTTTGACCGGGTATGGCACACTGGATTACTCTTCAAGCTGAAAACCCATTTACCCCAGTCTCTATACCTCATTCTCCGATCCTATCTCTCGAACCGTTCCTTCCGAGTTCGCTGTGGTGAAGAATTTTCTAACCTTTATCCCGTTGAGGCCGGTGTTCCTCAAGGCAGCGTCTTGGGACCCATCCTCTACATCCTTTACACTGCTGATATTCCTACACATCCTGATACCTTTCTGGCAACTTTTGCAGACGACACCGCCATTCTATCATCCAGTTCCAATCCTGAAACAGCATCCTTAAACCTTCAGAGACACCTTTTCCTTATCGAACACTGGTGTAATAACTGGCGTGTAAAGGTGAACGAAGCCAAATGTAAACACATAACCTTTACTCTTAGACGAAAATCCTGTCCGCCAGTTTATTTCAACTCATTACCGATTCCTCTCTCAGATACAGTCCGGTATCTTGGCTTACTGTTAGACAAAAGATTGACTTGGAACCCACATACAAGACTTAAAAGACAAGAACTCAACCGACGATTCGGACAGTTATACCGACTACTCAACAGAAAATCTGAACTTACAGTTGACAACAAATTATTAATCTACAAGACAATACTGAAGCCCATCTGGACCTACGGACTTGAACTGTGGGGGACAGCTAAACGTTCTAACATCAAACGCATTCAATCCTTTCAATCCAAAGTCCTCCGTACAATAGTAAATGCTCCTTATTATGTCTCCAATTATACCTTGCACCACGACCTTAATGTTCCATTTATTTCAGACCTAATCCCATCCAAATTTTCCAAATTCCACCAGAACCTCATTCATCATCCTAATCCTTTAGCTCAATCCCTATCCAGCTCCACTCATCCATACAACCCACCTAGAAGGTTGAAACGGCAGTGGCCCCGCGACCTTTTGTAAATATATTGGATTTCTAGCACTGGCTAGATTCTCCACTCAATGTGATGTATGTATGAGTGTGTGTATGTGTATATAGGTATATGTGAATTATTGACTTTTGTATTGATTCATTATTGTGTATATATTTTATTTTATTTTATGTTGTGTAAATATTGTATGAATGTAGTATGTATGATATCATTCAGCACTACTATTAATGTCCAAATTGGGACAGATTGTAAAATTTTCTCAATAAAAATTGTTGTTGATAAGAAAAAAAAAAAAAAAAAAACTTATAGTGAAAATCTCAACATCTAACTGTCACATATCACTACTCAATCATCATATACCAATCTTTCAGTTTGGAATACTTTAGGTTTTGAGGTAGACTTTACAAACACACACAGAGTAAGTGAAAAAAAAAAAAAAAAAAACGAAAATAATAATAAAAAAAAAAGCCTCTATCCTTGGTAATGAGTATGAGAATGGATTAATTTTATAGAACTCAGAAAGTTCAGTGGAAGCTTCTACAATATTATAAATCCATAAAGTTATAATAGCTTAGGTGTTTATTTCGTATTTTCCATTCCACTCATTAGTTCCTCAGATTCCAATACAATGATTACTTTAATTTCACGCTAAGCGATTTTATAACCGCGTATAATTTTAATTCTATCAGAATCTGGAGTGTCATTACCTTTTTATTGAGTGCATTTGATATATATTAAGTTACGCATTTAAAAACCTAAGTAGAACCGAAGTTGTTATCGAGAATTCAATTGCGATTAAAGGATAAATCATTACGGTTTTATGATTTTTAATTAAAAAGGCGAAGAAAAAAATCTTGTAAGCCTTTCTGTCCTTATGTGCCTATATTAATTTATCCCCTAAAATTAATTAATGTTTATTACAAACAACTGTTATAATCTGAGAATCCTGTTATAATCATGAATGAAAAGATGAAACACAGCTCGTTAATTTTCTGAGCGCAATTAGTCCTGAGTAGATTACTGGATGAGAAATTTAATGCGATAGTTATTTATGTTTTTGTTTTTTTAATCGATGTAAATTTGTCTCTGGCAAAGAGTATAAAGGAAGATTTCTTGATCTGAACAATAAAAAGAAGAGATGTAGCAATAATTGTAACATCAAATATAAATATTGAATGTTTACATTTCTTGCTGTCACGTTCTCCTTATTTAGAATATGTCAAACATTGTTGTTTTTTCAATTGAAAAATAACGCTATCTCCATTTATTTTAGGTATATCTGTATTTACAAAATGATTCTCGGTTTCAGTGAACTCCATCTAAACTAAGAGATGGATTTTGATGCGGTTATTACTAGCAGAATTCTTTGCTGAAGGTTTATAAGTGAATTTTATTTCAATTACGTATTTCTTAACAAGGTAAAATCAAATTTTCTATGATCAAATCTCTTCTTCTCTAATGAACTCAGTCACCAATAATTTCAAAGTGATAAACTCTAAATAGGTAAAAGAGTACTTTCTTGAACATAAATGACAATACATAATCATCCTTCAAAAATTCCTTTATTTTGCGTGCCACATCGTTCTGGAATTCCATACCTACCTCTATACGCAATGTACCTTCTTTAACCTCATTTTAAAGCAAACTGTTCCTTAATCTTCTCAGCCATCCATCTTCCGATTGATTGTATACAAAATGTTAGAATAATGGTCATATTCCATTCTAAAATCGGGACCATTCCAAATATTTAAACAATTTTTATTCCCTTTTCTTTCTTTTGGTTTTTCTCTATGATCTTATTATACTATAAGAAGCATAATTATAAACATATATATATATATATTAAGTAGACGTATTTACTTTTTTTTTAAATAATATAAGTATATCTAAAGTTTGTATTCCTCTCATGTTTTTGTTTCTGTGTCAGACAGAAGTCTCAGTTTCTGTACTTTTCTGTTATTCTTAGGGGACTGAAGGTCCCAGAATACAATTTACTTTTCTTTCTTTCTCCTATCTTACTTTACATCTTAATTTCATCCATACGATGCAGTTACGGTCACTAGTTAGGTACATATAGTTTAAACATGATATTTGTCACATTTACTTGTTGTATTGTCACATTTACTTGTTGTACCTTGAAGTACAGTTGTAAATTTCAATAAATGATGTTAAAAAAACAAAAAAAAAAACATGATATAAGCCTTTTTTAAATACAAAACAAACTTTACTTCTTTTTTTTTAATGATAAATAAAAAAGAAAGTCAGTATTTATTATAAATATATAACTACTTTTGTTAATGCAAAAGTAACCATTAGGGTTCTCAGGGGCTCCCACCTCTATTACAGTTGTTGGTTCGGGATGCTTCGTGGACTACAGGCTGGAACATGAATTAGTGAAACGTATTGTCCATGAAACATATTTATTATGAACTAGTAGTGTGTTGTGGGTGTGAAAATGTATCAGTTGTTATCACTGTTATAGGATACTGCTAAGTAAGATAATCACCATATATACTGTTTTATAGTTTGTGGAATATTAACTTGTGGAAAATGTAATGTATGACCTACCAAACAATAAATAAAAATATAAAAATAAAAATTTAATGATAACTAAAAAATAAAGTCAGTATTTATTATAAATATATAACTACTTTTGTTAATGCATATACAATTTTATATATGCTGTATATTATCTTTACTTAAATATTCTGACAGTGCATGATTGACGAACTTTAAATGTGACTTTTTATTTTGTTAATTAGATATCTTTTATTGTTTATAGTGAAATAAAATGTATAAACACAACTAATAAAGGAATTAGTTTACTAACGAATGATAGACGTCTAGATGGAATAAATTTCATTTTTTAGAAAGCTGTATATTTTACACCGTTAAAGAAGAAAATTGAATGTGACGAAAACATATATAAAATTATTTTTTGGCCTGAAAGAGATAGGATAATATTTAGAAAACCTGAAGAAACGTCGATTGAAATCAGATAATGACTGTCAAAATTAAAATATTATTAACAGATTCTTCATATAAGTATATGTCTATATAAGGTCGATTATTAATCTACAATAAATAACACTATTACACTGATTTTTACTATTTACGAACAATTAAATCCAGGTTTAAAAAAAAATAAGAAAAATAATAGAAGAAGTAAGATTTATGCAAGACAAGGTCAATAATGACATTTTCAAAGCTAAGACTACAAGGGAGTTGTAAAACACATCAACGCGATGTCCTCCATAAAAAACACGTGATGTAACAGAAACATGTTCTTATCTCTGTAATTTAATCCAACAAGCATTACTCCAACTGCATTTAGACCGTAGTTGCGTTTACACGCTACGGTTGCATATATCTTGCGTAATCTCACTACCATACTAAGTAAACGCTCGTTACTTTACAGCTTAGCCTCTAAAACGTTTGTGCAATCTTTCCCGATCCTGCATTATATCTATAATGGACGCAGATTACACTATATCACCGTCATCTCCGCAGGAGTGCAAGATAAGGAAGATATCCTGTAGCTCCTGGAAGACTTGCTGGACGGTAAAGAGGAGCTGATGGCTACCTGTCCGCTATAGAGGGAATACTAATGGAGTGTTTACATTCAGTCCGGCGCAGCCGAGGAAGAGTCACGAGACAGATATCGAAAAATTTTTATCAGTCTAACAGTCTTGGGGTATGTTAGGAAATTCAAACTACCTTAGAAGTTCAAATAGAACATCCAAAAAAATTAATTAGACTGTAAATTATGTAATAATATGAATAGAATCGGAATAAGTAAGAGGGAAAAGCAATTCCAGCATGCAGATTCAAATCCGGCTGTGACGTGATAGTTATTTATTCATTCATATTAGTCGTGGCAAAACCAGGTCGGGAGAACTAACACATTCAAAGAAATAGAGAATTCATCCAGACAGAAAAATATTTTTTTTACAAAAAAATAAATAAAAAATATTAATTAAAGTTTATTAAATTATTTGTCCCATCAATAGATAAAATGCACGTACATAGTATAGAAAACTTGGTCATCTGTTTTGTAATAATTGAAATAATGCATTGATACTAGCAGTACTATAAGAATCTAAGTTTTACTATTATTCACAAAAAATTGAAAAAAAATAATAGAATTCAGCACATAAAATGTCTTATCAACTATAAATTTATAGCTACTGAAATCGCTAGAAGGAAATTTGTTAAATTTTATTATTTTTTTTTTTACTCTGTGTAGAGCACACTTAATAGCTTTAGTAATTTCAATTCAGTTTAACTCGAGCATGAAAAGCTGTAATTCATTTTAACGAAAATATTAAAAGGTTTATAATTTATGTTTATGTATGAATCAAATATATACTATTTACTATAATAATAGTTGAAAATAATAGAAAAATATGAATTTCCCCTGCATTTATTCATTTATGTCTAGCTATTTTAATAGGTCATTCATTATACGCTACGCTAAAATAAAACACAATAAAGCTACGTTTTTACTTGCACTTATCTATATATGAAACATTAAAATAAAAAAAAAATTAATAAAATTTAGAATTAATAAAAAATTGTAAGGAAAAGCATCGCTATAGTGAAAATTTTTTAATTCCAGTTTTCAACGGAAATACACGTTTTAGGGGCCCTTGATTCGAAATAACCAAGTCCCGAAATAAAGAAATAAATAAAAAAGGTATGTGTGGTAAGTCTAGCAAGAAACCTAAAAGTTAAACCAATTTGAAATTTTATATTTAAGACAAATATGCGCCCGCAATAATACAGCAACTTTTCACTTAAATCGGCTGACCGAAAGTACTACTTTATATCATGCATTTTGAACATTTTTTTCAAAAACGGCTATAACGATTTTTATTAAACTGGCTATATCGATGTAAAATAAAATGGGCTTAAATAACATGTAGGTTTCATTCTGATTCAAATTGTTTGACGGGGCTTAAATGCCTATAATTTCAATTTTAGTCCTCTAAAGTACCTTTAATTTCATCGATTCATAAGAATTACCTATATCATTTTATTAGGGCTGATATTTTAATGTATTTTTGTTTTTTTGAAGATAAGAACATCTATTTTCATATGAAGATTTTGGAAAACATTAGCTTATATGCAAAGCCGTAAAAGGTAATGTAAAATGACAAATAACGAATACAATTATTAACGGTAATTTTACATAACAATTTGCTATTGCTATATTACTTAATCTAAATGTTTGTAACGAAAATAAATAGCTTCAACTTTAAAATTTTTAAATTTAAGTATATTTAATAGGTCTTATCAGCCGAGGTAAATGAAAGTCGTGTGTTGCGCGCACCACATTTTGTAATAGGTCAGTAAAATCTACTCAAGTTAAAATATTTGTTTTCGTATGGTTTATTTAATTTTCAACTAAACTGAAATGATGATGATATAAAGTTTTAACATCCTAACTTAATGCATAAGTAAATGTACATATCTTAATTTTTAGGTATATTGGTTTTATCGTCCCAACCGTTTGTTTGTCTTTAATGTATTTTCTAAGAAAATACGATACTTCTAAAGTAATAATGATGCAGTCGTAATTCCGAGGCAACGACTAAATAAACCACTACCTGATATATCGGGTACAATAAAAACTTTTGAAAATAAACGGAAATTTATATATAACCTGGATAACAAATAACAAAAGTTCTGTATCGTACATTTACAGCCATCAAGTGCATAAGCACCGACCTTATGCAAACAAAGGCAGGGTAATAAAGATATTACAGAGGACTTTAAAACTATTTCAAGTTTTATTAGCAGGTCCAAGGCAGTACAGTTCGCCTACATAGAAACACATATTATCTTTGACGGTTATTATGTTAACTATTAGTTCAGTTCTATTTTATGGTAAGTTCAGTGTATGAAATATGACTTAAAAAAAAAAAAAAAAAAAAGAGAAAATATATAATATTGTCGAGAAATATTTGTTATAACCAAGGAGTCGGGTTCAAAATGGCTGCTAAAAAATAAAAAAACTGAAACATTACAATTATAGGTCACTTGGTACTAAAATGTTTATGGAAATACCCACTAATTGGATTTAAATTACTTTATAGGAAGACCTAAATATACGTTTTGGTCCAAAGAGTAATATTTAGTATCTTTCTTAATAGGTGAAATATATTATAATTGAAACCACGAGAGTCACTTCGCAAAAAGATACAAAGTATGATAGTTTAAAAAAAAAAATAGACTAAATAAATAAAAATCTGGCGCGGGCAACACACGATTTTCACTTACCTCCGTTGTTAAAATCAATTTAAGAACTATTAAATAAAGTTAAAGTGTTAATCTTTTTATATTTACATAAATTTTCGTTATAAACCTATGTTTTGGATTATATTATTTCACAATATAAAGGTGTGATGTACAATAATCACTCAAGTTCATGACCTATTCATCACTTTACATTACCTTCCTTAACATTTTTACTTTCACTTAACCACATATAAAATATATAGTAACGGAAAGGATTGCGATCGTGAAAATTTTCAAATTCTAGTTTTCAACGGAAATACACGTTTAAGAGTCTCCTGAGTCGCGCGTAAACGAAAAGTCTTATAAAACTGAAATTTCATATTTAAGACAACTATACGCCCGAGATGTTAAAAAAACTATTTCATCAAAATCAGCTAACCAGAAGAGCCACTTTATATCATGCCTTTTGCACCTTATTACGATTTTTCTAAAAACGGCTGTAACGATTTTGATTAAATTCGCTGTGCCGATGTAAAATCGAACGGGCTTTAATATCGTGTAGGTTTCATTCAAGTCTGACAAGTCTTAAATGCCGATATTTCAAAATATCTTCCTCTAAAGCACCTATAATTTTGTAGATTCGAAAAAATGAACCATATCGTTTGATTAGCATTGCTGAAAACTATACAACCGAGCTGTTACCAGAATCTTCTTAATCAAAATCAGCTGACCGGAAGATCAACTTTATACCATGCATTTCGCACCTTACTACGATTTTCTCAAAAACTGCTATAACGATTTTGATTAAACTTCCTATATCGATGTAAAATTTAATGGGTTTTATTATCATGTAGGTTTCATTCTGATTGAAATAGTATGCTAGGGTTTAAATACCAATATTTTAAATTTTCTTTCTCTTAAGTACCTTTTATTCTGTAGATTTTATGAAGATAAAATAAATAATAATATCCTGTTAGCTTTGATAATTAACAGCTAAATATTCAAGTTTAACGAATTTTATAATCAACTAAAGGAGAAAAGAGCAAAAATATGAGTTTGTGTTTTTGAACATGAAAACAGTAATATAGATGTATAATACACCGTTGAAAAGCTAAACATTTTAGAAAAAATATTATCTTATACATAATATTGTAAAAGTTAACTGAGAGTGACGAGAAGCCGATAAAACAAACGGATTGTCGTAGATAATAATATAATAGATTATTTAATAAAACACATGTTTCTGTTAAAATCCAATTTAAATAATTCTTTAACAATTTATTTTTCTTCATAAATTTCTTTAAACAATTTTGAATTGATATAAATAATAGAGGTAAGTGAAAGTCGAGTGTTGCGCGCACAAAATTTCTTCTTAATTCTAAAGATTGCTAACGGCACGTTATACGTCTATATTACTATATTCCTTGTGTTATAATTTACTAGGTAATGAAAATTCGTTCAACTTGTATATTTTTGTTCGATAAAAGACAGCTTAATACACTTATTAATTAATTTGATAATCAACTAAAGGACAAAATAGCACAAATTATAGGGCATAAACTTATGTGATTATTCCATATAATTTTATATTATTTTACTTTTAAACACGTTTCCAGCGAAACTGAACATGATTATTTTTATTTTTAAATGAGCTATAATTTATATTTATTAAATTGCTTTTGAAAAGTGAGGTTAGTAAAAGCCGTGCGTTGTCCGCACCAGATTTTTAAAAATGAATATTACATACATTGGAAATTCAGAGTAAAATTGTTCTGCCAGATTACTGAATTGTGTGGGAAGAGACCTTATATAAATAAAAACAAATAAATTAAAGAAAGAAGACTACTGGAAGAAAAGAGGGCAAGGGTTTCCTAGTAAAAGGCGCAGTAGATGCTGAGGTTCGGAGAAGTGGGGATGAGATTAGGGCCCTGGGTCCAAATTATACCTCCCCTGCCCCTATTTATTTCTCATTACCATGACCTGTCTGTCTCTACATCCTACCTACAATCTATCTCTATTATATCTGTCCCTATTGTATCCACCTGAGGGTTGGTCCAACTTTCATTTTTATTTCGCTATAGGAATCACTCCACTTTGACTGCAGCAATGGATGAACTTTTCTAATTTTAAAGTATGCTGTGTAAGTTTTCTATAACGTTTCAAATCTTCCTTTTGTGAGTAATTTGTAACATAAATAGGAAAATTAATGCTAATAAAAACATAAGAGGAATATCCAAAATAAAATAGAAGACTTTCTTCCTCGAGAAACATTTATAGAAGGAGGGGGCGGATCTGTTGGTTAGTGGCTAGCTTTCAACCTTCTATGCCCAAGGTGCCCGAGGGTTCAGATCTGGCTATTTGCTAATGCAAATTTATGTATACTTCGTTTAATGAAATAAAAATAATTTTTATCCTGGGAAGTTTTGATCCCTAAGAATGAATAAAAGAGAGATACACTTTATTGAACAAGTGGTGCTGCCCAATTTAGTTTGGTTGCTAATTACACAGCTTACTTTGTTTTTTCCTTATAGGACAATTTTGGATATAAAAGGTCCAATTTTTCTGACATATAGAAATAATCACATACATAGGGCCTTATTTAGTGATAACTACAAACATTGGCCCAATTTAGTGTTAATTACATATATAGACATTATTTAATGATAAATAAATATATGAGATATATAAAATTAAAATATGTAAAAGATATAAATAAAACAGACGAAAACTTTGTGGATTTAGTAGCGCATAATTGAGACGGAACAATTTACATGAGTGGGAGTTTGATATTTTAGGTGGAGGTGAAATAACTGGTGCTTAATTGTGGTTAAGGATGATGCTTTACCAAGGGAGGTGAGTAGCGAGTTCTTATATATGATAGCATGGATAATAAAGCACCTTTCAAAGGTTGCAGTTCTGTGTAAGTGTATATATAAACCCCTAGGTTGAGATCTTGTATTCAGGGTATGTAAGAAAGAGCGAGGAGTGAGGAGGTCATTTTTTAAAGGGGGTAAAAGGTCCTTGGTTATGTCAGGTTAAGATCCGTATACCAATTAGAACTGAATTAGCGAAATTTGGGACTCTGTAGCATCGTCCGATTGGCCAAAGTAGCATAAAGTGAGATTCAATGAATAAGTGAACTAACATTTATTGGACATCTGTCATATGCTAGGGGATAGAGCAGTAGTCGAATGTTCTTAGGGTTCTGGATTCGAATCCAAGCTGTGGTAAAATATTATTTCTTCTGTGGAGTCAGCCGGATAGCGAATCTTGGGTATGAAGACCCTGTGGCTGACCTAGCCTCTATAATGTGGGTAGCTAAAACCTGGCGGCTGAGTGTGATTTCGGACTAATTACCTCATTACACGGCCGTTGGCCTGGAAACATTACGCATTTCTATATATACTCAGCCCAAGACCTTTCGTGTAGAGGTACAGGTTTTTTGTTTTTTTTAAGTCTATGTTAATTGGATTATAGATAATCTTATTTCTATTACCATAAGATATATTATTTCTATTGGAGAAATATATTTTTTATAGCTTTAGAGCTGAACCATAACGTAGGAACCGTTTAAAAGAGATTAAAAGATAAATTAATGAAAAACCATAAATTTTAATAACATTAGTCTGTTTGCACAAATGGTTGAGCAAGCTAAAATAAGAATGAGATATTATCTTACGTTTATAAAATAATTTTAGGGCTATAGGTAGTTTACTTTTGACAGTTAACAGTTATTTTCTCTACAGTAATATCTATGTCAAGTTAAATTTAACTGATGATCATATTTTTAAGAATCATTTTTACGCCAATGATGAATACATGCGAAATTTTCGAGTGGATCCAATTATTTTTTTTATGTCTGTTGTTATATTTGTTCGGCATTGAAATGCTAATGCAATTAAACACTTACATTTATATTTCAAAAGGGAACAATTTTGAGATACAATTTAAAAAACGAATTTCCAACTATATAGGAACTGGAAATTTAAAAAATCGAGTGTGTTCTAAATTATTTAAAAACAATTACATTATACTGAAAATTTGGCCTTTGAAATGTGTATTATAACTATTCATAATATTTCAGATTAATTTCTAAACATTTTCTTCAGAATATTTTATTGAAAACTCGTCTATATGAAAAATCGTAAGAGAATTAGCGATCGTTGGTAAAAAGTTTAATGTAGACGTTTGGTTGGTGACTACTTGATTTTTTTTATGAAAATTTTACAGCTGCTTTTATTTTTTATAAAGCATTGATTGCTTTAAACGGTTTCCTAAAATTGAAAAGGTCATTGAATGAATCTCGGACGATTAAGAAAAAATAAAATTATGTTTTTTTCAACTTTTTATCATAATTAAATATTATAACAAAGTTGGGTCCATAAAATTAAATTTATGACCTCAAAAAAATTTAGAATAACTAAAACAAGAATTGAAATACTGAAACAACTTTATTATCAAGGTTGCAAATCTTACTAAGTAAAATGGTGCCAGATGAGGAAAGCTGTCTGATATTTTCTGTACCGTTGCCGAGACAGAAATGTCATAGCTTTATAAATTTAAAGTCCCAAGGTTCCTTTTGAGAGTAAACAAAACTATGATTGGATGTAGTCTTTGCAATTTTCTATAAATGCACAGTAAGTCCAAATAGATAATAAAGTTTGAAATGTGGAAAAAAAAATACAACTTCTGGTACTATAAACTGATGGTTACATTTAAAAGATAACATACGAGCATATTTTTTTTCATTTTTAATATATTTTTTTAGTTAAGAAAAATATGTAGCTTTGAAAATTTAATTGATGGTTTTTTATCAAATATTATTATACTCACAGATAGATATTACATTGAACAATTAAGAATTAGAAAATATAATCGCCAAAATGTCTTCATCAATTTCGGATATTCATTTTTTTGAGGCTGAATGGACCTGGTGGAGTAGTATTCTGATCTCAAGTTCGAATCACGGTTGATAACACAATAAATTATTTTCCAGCCACTGCTGGACTCAAATCCGGTACTTGAATAAAATATCACAGTAATTACATATAAATTTATTTGATAAACATGGAAAACAATTTTTTGCCAAGAGTCAGAAATAAAATAAACGATAAAAAAGTTTTCGTATATTCAACAAAAAAAAATATATATATATTCAACAAGAAGCTATTATCGTTTCTATAGAAATATTTTACTTTACTTAAAAGCCTAATTGTGTGATTAAAATGTCTTATCACTGGTGCAATTATCACTTATGGGACAGAAGTTAATACTAGGAAATATTTATATCAGGCACTAGAAGTATTGTTTCCTGGAAATCCACTTATTTAAAATTAGAATTCTGTGTTGAAGTTAAAAGCTTAAACGTGTCAAAGACACACCAGTTGAGATGTGTTGTTTTCCCTATAGACTTTTACCAATCCAGGTGATTATTCTTTAACGGAAAATACAATCCAAAGGTCAATGTAAAACCAGGCACTTTTAAATGAGTAATAAGATGTAACAGATTAGAACAGGGAAATAGAATCAATATTGATTTCCAAGAGAAATTTGCATATATGAAGTGAATATATTTTCTTTTTTCAAATGCGTTTTTACGTCTCCTATTCATAATGAATACTATTTTACTCAATTTTTTTTTATTATGAAATAGTGATTGTATATGGAACATGTAATTAGAATAATCTATAAAGTAAGAACATTACGTGAAGAAGAGGATTTTTTATTTTTGTCTAATGAAAGAGACTTATTAGTATGGGTTAGAAATAAAGCAGTTATTATTTTAAAATGAAACTTTACGAGATTTTATATGGTCACGGTGTCATTACATACCAGTGGTTCAGAATAAAAAAATGATCTTTTTTGTATACATTTCATTGTGTTTTGTGAGCCCAAAAATATGTTTCTATCTCATATATTTTAAAAATGTTGGCCATTTTTTTTCTCAATATGTGTGCACTTTTCCTACTTTTAGGCATCTGCAGTTTTTTAAATGGTCAATAATGACTTACACTAGGCCTTTCAAATAAGAAGAATTTAGTAAGCACACTCTGTTCTACAAACAAAAATGATCATCACCCAGCTGAATGCATTTCACGACGTGGTTTCAAAAGCTCAAAGTTATTAGTCGCTAATTAAAAACAAAAAAAATATGTTATATGAGTTTCCTAATATTAAAAAATATTTCCTAATGAGTTATTAAAACAAAAATAATAAGAACATATTTTATTATTTTTCCTTACTCGGTTCCCTCACCTTTCTTTCAAATAAACGTGTAAGTAATGTTTATTTACAAGTTGTTCTCATTCAGTATAGTTTATTGGCTGTCAGTTGACGATATACTTCTTTTGATTTCAAAGAGAAAAAAATGGTGCAGAAGCCTTGGATGGTGACCATATCAGAACCCTGGAAGAGAGAGACGGGTGCCGACGACAGCAACTAGATGGCGAGAGGGTTCGTTAAGGAATCAGTGAAGAGATCTGTTCATTAGCGACCTAACTAGCCCGAGCAGATGTCCGGTCCGGTTAATTATTCCCTAGGGCCTCTTTATTCTGTGACAATTAAACCTCCTATCATCCTTCTTCTGTGCGTAGTAAGTTCCCAGCCAGTTAAGTCGCAGATTTCATCTGGAAAATTCTCAACTTCCTAAAGTTCTATGAATAATGTTGGTATCTTGTAGGTTGGTCCCTATAGTAAATGGAAAAAAACGATATAAAAAAAAAAAGTATAATACTATGAAGGTTTTCACTCAGGACAGGTCGAAATTTGCTAACGCTAAAACTAATAATATATCTACTGACTAAATTTTATCTATCTTACATGGTACAAGTATAATTTTTCTTTTATTTACCTAAAGAAAAATTATTGGAAGGATAATAATTTATTAATAGGGAATTATTAAGAAAATGAATTATTAATTAATTTTTATTACAATTAAAAGTTGTTTGAATGAATAAATGTATTTTTAGGTTCTTTTAATTAAAATAATCCATTTTCATTCAACTTATTTAATTTCCTATTTTCTTTTTGCTATTTTCAAGGGATCTTTTAATATTCCATCATTTTGCACTTATATAAATATATATTTTGTCACATTAAAAAAAAAACAAAAAAACTATTATAGGCTGACCCGCGCTGTCATGCTTGTTATCACCCACTGATGGTGACCACAATCCCACAGTAAAAATCTCTATATATACGTACTCAGCCCATGATTTAAAGAGTCATAGGTCTTTTTGTTAGACTAAATACCTATTTGATCAGAAAGGGTATTTCTGTGAAATATGACTTTTATTTCTTCTTATTCCAATTACCTATTTTCTGTCGACTTATATAAAAATTATTACTCCTCTAAAATACATGATTTTATTGAAAGAATAATGAATGTGATAAATGGTTAGGATAGATAAATTTACATAATATGTTTAATTTATGTATTTTTAAATGTGTCATATAAATATATATATTATATATATACATTATGTTATTGGATTTAATTTTATTTTCGCTGATAGGAATGTAAAGAAGTAGAACGAAATGAGTCAGTGTCGAACCGTTGGTGAATCAGAGCTCGCCCACATTATTCACTTTCACATACCTATTTTTAAATATCCATGCTTCCGGACAGTTCAACTGCCGTAAACGAACATAAAAAGAAGCAATTAGAGTTTTTTATGGCGTAATTTTAATTATATTACAGGTTATAACTGCTTTAAAGAATTGTAGTTGATTCTGAAGAAAATTCCGACACATTCATGGACATTACATGGAAGGATGGATGTTTGATGGATGTTGGATAATAATAAAATAAAGTTCGAAATAAAAAGTTATTTTAATTAAATAAAAAAACGATTAAAAACACAATTAAAATGATGAAAAATGAGAAATAAAAAATAAGCTTCTTCTTTAGAATAAATTACATTTAAAAAAAATGTTTTTTAAATCCACACACACAAAATTTTTAAATCCTACCACAAAACAACACAGTACATGTGATGCACACAATGCAGGTAATTGGTTGATTACCTCAGTGTTGCAGGTAAAAAATTAATATTAATAATTAAATTACTTTCCACCTGGCAACACTGAGGGACCTGAAAAACCGTCGTGTAACCTCCGTGTTGTGATTGACAGTGCAACCGTTACATCACTTCCCCCCAATGACCTCGTCACAGAAGCGAACAGGGAGTCGGATGCGACGTCCTCTTCGAGTTGTTTTGTCCGATGAGGGTTGGTCAGCTTCTGTGGCGGTGGCGTTGTCAGTTTGTGGAGGTTGCTGTCGCGATGTAGTCGGTGGTGACGTGGCTGGAGTGGTGGGGTCTTCCAAGGTGTAGGCCGGCTTCAGGCGGTCCACGCTGACGGTCTTCTCTCCGGAGGCGAGCAGGATCACAAAAGTCTTCTCCCCTCTCTCGATCACAAGGTGAGGTCCAGAGTAGGGAGGAGTCAGTGGTTTCCTGGCCGTGTCGTCTCGTAAGAAGATGTGTGTGCAAGTTCTTAAGTCCTTCGGAATGAAGGTTGGCCCTTGACTAGGTCTATGCGGGGCAGGCTGCAGGTGCTTCAAGTGTTCCCTTAGCCTACGCAGAAATCCATCAGGTTCCTCTGGTTTTGAAGTCGATTCCAACAGTTCCCCAGGAAGTCGCAGGGGTTGACCATACGTCATTTCTGCGGCGCTTGTGCAGTTGTCATCCCTAATAGCTGCTCTCAAGCCGAGGAGGACTGTGGGCAATAGTTCCGTCCAAGATCTTGAGGTAATGAGATGTGCAGTTAGGGCTGCCTTTAAAGTTCTATGCCATCTCTCGATAGCGCCGTTGCACTGAGGATGGTACGCAGTGGTCCGACATCGCCGAATTCCTAGGAGGTTCAGCAGTTTCGAAAAAAGTTCGCTCTCGAATTGGCGGCCTTGATCGGTTGTGATGCGTGTTGGGACGCCAAATCTGGAAATCCAGGATTTGTAGAGCGCTGATGCAACCACTGTAGCGGAGATATCCTCAATCGGTTCAGCTTCCGGCCAGCGGGTGTACCGATCTGCCATAGTAAGGCAATAACGTTTACCATCCGATGTCGGTAGAGGTCCGATTTTATCGACATGAATGTGCTCAAATCGACCAGCTGGAGCGAAGATGCCGGGAGGCGAAACTGTGTGTCTATGGATTTTCGAGCGTTGACAAGCGATGCAGCTTCGGGTCCAAGTCGTTATGTCAGAATTCATATTCGGCCAGAAGAATCTCTGAGACACCAGGCGGCGTGTCCCTCGGATTCCAGGATGGCTGAGCTCGTGAATCTTCTTAACGATGTTCTGACCCAGAGAAGTAGGAACATATGGTCGAGCTTTCGAAGTTGTGAAGTCACAAAGAAGTGGCTTGTTCGAGTGCGGGTGTTCGACCAGTTTCAAACGCAAGTTCGGGTTCCGAAGTAACTCGGGAATCAGCGGGTCTTCCTGCTGGGCTTCGACAATGCTCTCCATGTCATCCGGGCTGCGAATTTCCTCTAACCTTGACAAAGTATCGGCCACTTTGTTTTCTTCTCCCGAAACATGTCGGATATCACATGTGAATTGGCTAATGAAGTTCACATAGCGAATCCTCATGGGTGTTGCTGTTCCGGGCTTCTGATAGAAGGCATAAACCAGAGGTTTATGGTCAGTGAGAATACTGAAAACCCTTCCTTCGATGCAAGGCCTGAAATGCTTGACTGCGTTAAAGATAGCGGTGAGTTCGCGGTCGTAGGTGGAGTATCCTTGTTGAGCTGCCGTAAGAGCTCTTGAGAAGAATCCTAAGGGTCTCCATTGTTGTCCTTCTCGTTGTTGAAGAAACTGCTCCCATCGCTGTGTTGGAAGCATCACAAGCGAGAGAGACTTCAGCATCCGACGATGGATGCGCGAGTGTGACTGCTTCTCGAATGTTCTGCTGGCATCTGGCGAAGACTTCTTCAGCTTCAGGAGTCCATTCGATTGGCGTTCTATCATTCTTCTTACTGTTGCCAATCAGAGCATGTAGAGTGCGCTGAACTTCTGCTGCCTTGGGGAGGCATCTTCTGTAGAAGTTGATCATCCCCAGAAAGCGTCGAAGATGGCCCTTGGTAGCAGGACGTGGAAATTCGGCGATTTCGTCGACCTTACTCGGGAGAGGTTTGATGCCCTGCGAGGTAACAAGGAAGCCAAGAAACTCGACTTCGTCCTTGCAGAACGTCGACTTGAGCGGGTTGATAGTCAATCCATGCTGGTCCAGTCGTCTAAAGACTTCTTCCAAGTGGGTGCGATGTTCTTCCTCCGACGATGAAGCTATCAGAATGTCGTCGAGATAAACGAAAGCATACGGTAGGGCGAGAATGCTGTCCATCAAGCGTTGAAAAGTCTGCGCTGCGTTGCGGAGTCCGAAGCACATCACCTTGAATTCGAAGAGGCCGAAAGGAGTGATAACTGCAGTCTTCGGGACGTCTTCTTCAGCTACAGGTATCTGGTAGTATGCCCGTTTGAGATCCACCTTACTGAAGATTGTCTTTCCATAGAGGTTGGTGTTGAGAGACTGAATGTTAGGAACGCTGTATCTGTCAGGCACGGTCTGGGCGTTGAGACGGCGGTAGTCTCCACAAAATCTCATTGAGCCCTCCTTCTTTGTTACTATGAGGAGTGGGCTAGCCCAAGGGCTACTTGAAGGCCTGCAGATTCCCTCATCTACCATCTTCAGGAATTCTTCCCTGGCGGCGTTGTATCGCTCAGGTGGAAGGTGCCTGGCTTTGGAGGTGACAGGAGCTTCCTTCGTTTCAATAAAATGCTTGATTGCATGATTCGCCTCCTGTGGTACCGTAGATGGGCGAGTTATAGCTGGGTATTTGCGTAAAAGCTCATAATACCACTCGCCACTAGGTACAGAATAAACGGAAGGTGTGTTGTTATGTTTAAGACTGCCCTTGGATGTGAGACCTGTCTTGGCGTCTACGAGCTGTCGGCCCTTGAGATCGACCAGGATGTGGTGAAAGAAGAGGAAGTCTGCTCCGATGATCGGATTGTTTACGTCGGCGATGATGAAAGACCACCGAAGAGGGCGACGAAGACCAACGTTAAGTATCTTCTTCACTTCACCATAGGTCTTTATCGGTGTACCGTTAGCTGCAAAAAGGGTGAAATTGGCGGGTGTTTTGCGATCTCGTCTCCGTGCTGGGAAGACCGATATTGACGCTCCAGTGTCGACTAAATATCGTTCTCCAGTTGCTTTGTCCGCGACGAATAATCGGCGGTGGTTGATATCAGCGACGGAGTCCGCCTTCTCAGTCGCTGAGATTAGTTTCCCTTTTGCGATGGTTTCCAGCTGCAGGGTTGTTGGCATTTCTTAGCCTTCTCCCGGAAGTTGCGGTGGTAGTAGCATAGTTTACGACTTTTGCTACGCGATCGGTTCCGTCCTTGGTCACGAGATGTCGATCTGCTCCTTCTTAAGCTAGCCATTTCGTTTTGGAGCTCATTTATTTGCAGGCTCAGCTTCTCGAATTTCTCCCCAAGTTGAGTTGCGAAGGAAGAAGAAGAAGAAGAACGGGGTTGCGGTGTGTGTGTGGTCACCTGACTGACACTGGACTCATATACCTCAGCTATGCGGTCGGCAATCTCTGCCAGCTTATCGAGGGATGTTTCCGAAGTTACAGCCAGTGTTGCTTGCATCCTTTCTGGTAGTGCTTTTAGCCACATATTTCTAAGTAATTCGGGGGAAACAGAACTACCTGCCAGCCGTTTTAATTCATTTAAAAATTGAGATGGCCGTTCCCCGTCGGTGAGGTGCTTGTCCTCCAATAAACGCCTAATACGCTGATTTTCGGACTCGGCGTAAGTGGAAATAAGCCTTTCCTTAAGGGCTTCATATGGCTCTGTAGGTGGGTTTTTCACTAAGTCGGAGACTTGTTTTAGAATTTCAAATTCTAAATTCGCCACCACTATTTGAAATTTTATTCTTGAGCTCACGACTTTTGATGTGGCAAATACAGCATCGGCCTGGCAAAACCATAATTCTGGGTCAGCCCTCCAGAATGTAGGGATTCTAATATTAGTATGTGCACTAGCACTTACCTCTAAATCTGCTGGCTTCTTATCCATCTTTTCCGTCATCACGTCGGGCTTCACCACTTTGATGGATGTTGGATAATAATAAAATAAAGTTCGAAATAAAAAGTTATTTTAATTAAATAAAAAAAACGATTAAAAACACAATTAAAATGATGAAAAATGAGAAATAAAAAATAAGCTTCTTCTTTAGAATAAATTAAATTTTAAAAAAATGTTTTTTAAATCCACACACACAAAATTTTTAAAGATCCTACCACAAAACAACACAGTACATGTGATGCACACAATGCAGGTAATTGGTTGATTACCTCAGTGTTGCAGGTAAAAAATTAATATTAATAATTAAATTACTTTCCACCTGGCAACACTGAGGGACCTGAAAAACCGTCGTGTAACCTCCGTGTTGTGATTGACAGTGCAACCGTTACAGATGGAAGAAGTGATGGCGAGGTTAATTTCTTCTGCCTTAATTAACACATTTTATTACTATTTTATGGCTACAACATTTTATCAATGAAAGAACAGGATTCGTGGATAAAGAAGTAAGCAAATATTAATTTAGGAAAGATCTGAATAATTTAGAAATGAGGAAAAAAATATTCTAAAATTAAACATATTAAAATAGCATTACTATCGTGAAATATTTTGCATATTTCAAAAGTATGGACTAAAACTTTCAATAAAATTCATAATATTATTTTTCATATTTTTATAGTATCATTCCAACTATAACTTAGCCGTATTTATCAAATTTCATATTACTTGATTGAAGGAGGAAATCGAGACTAACTGTTGCAGAAAAAATGATTTAAAGAATATGATATAATCATAATGAAACAAAGTATGGTTTAAGAGTTATGAAAAGTATTTAATGCATCTACCATTTTAACAAAACAGAGAAATGAAAATAGTATCATAAATATCCGTAAAACTTATAGTAATATCATAAATACTTAAAGTATAAAACAGAAATTCACCCAAGTGAAGCCTCTATTGGGTACAATAATCATTTTACAAAATTTGACAGATTTTTTTTTAGCATTTAGCATTTGAATTAGCAGAATTTGTTTTTACTATGTTAATAATTTTATTTTCACCTTTTAGAAGGAAAAGTTTTATTATGATCTGATTTGAAATTAAAGTAACTTAAAACACAGTGATAAGTAACTTTTGGAGAAAAAAAAAAAAAATTTCAAACGCTTTTTGTATATATATATATATATATATATATAGATATATGTATATATAGTTGATGGAATAAGATATGTAGTGGCAAGCATATCAGCCTTTAACAGGGTTCAAGGTTGGCAGAAGATAGCCCTATGATTTTTTAATGGGAGTAAAAAGCTTAAGTTATGGTGTCATCCGATCAGTCACAGTACAATAAAGTGACGTTAAATGAATAAACATAAAAAAATGTTAGATGACGGATTTTGAGAAAACCAATTGTTCTTTATTATATTGGCATATGAACAAATATATTCTAATGTTTTAAATACGTTAAACTTTGCAAGTTTGCGTTAATATATTATAATACTGTAAACAATTATTTTTTTGTGCTTTTTGAATTTTTTTTAAATTCAATACTAGCGATCCATACCAATGGTGATGTTTGCAGTACACTATTAATATTTCAAAGATATCACTCCATATTTTTTTCATGAAGGAGGCTATTAAATAGAGTGAGTGACAAACATATTTTCATTTTGCTATACATAATAAAGAAGCAAACAATGAAATATGATAAGAATAAATTATTCATAAGAATAACATGTATAATTGGAGAGCTTTAGATTGAGTCATATAGTTTAATATGATTTAAACGCTTAGAATAGAATAGAAAAAAGCTTTTATTGTGGAATTTACATAGGTAAAAGAGGTAGAGAAAGAAATGTATATAAATTTATGAACATACATACGTCTATGTACACAAGAAAAGAATAAGCATTAAGTAAAGTAAATTAATACAGTAAATGAAAAAAAAAAACTAATTTTGAAAAAAAAAGTATATAATATATAATAATATCAAAAATGTATATATAAGATATTCCGTCATTATTAATGATTCAATTTTAATGAAAATTCTAATTCAAAATTAAAGATCAACAAGCGTCAGTTTGGGATAATAGGTGTTGGAAAAGGCGATATTTGATTGTGGATAAGGAAGAAGCATGACGTATATTGGATGGAATGGGATTCCAGAATACGATGGAACGGGCAAGTAAGGATCGATCGAAGGCTTTAGTTTTGTAGGAGGACGATATTGTTTCGAGCAAGTGGACTGAGCATTTAAATTGAAGAAGACTGTGGATATAGGAAGGATGCTGGGATTTTATAGTTTGGTACAGATATGACTCAAGGAAGTATTGTCTGCGTATAGAGCGAAGGAGGCACTTCAACTCAGCATAGCGGCGGGTCACTGGACACCGCCTCGAGGTGCCAAAAACAAATCTTGAAAAACGATTCATGAGACGCTTTACCTTGTTCTCAAGCAACACAGGGAGACCACCGTACACTGCATAACCGTAGTCAAAGTGGGAGAAAATAAGTGACTAAACGAGGAGCTTACGCATAGATTGTGGAAGAAGGTAACTGAAGCGATAAAAAAACTTCAGGGTACTTATAAATCTACGGGAAATTAGAGTAATAAAATTTAATAAGTTAATAATTATTAATAAGTTTAAGTAAATTTGGTATATGTACTATTGTCATTTAATATGGTATTTAAATGATATGGGAGGTTGACACCTGTCAGTTGCCAACAGTCTGTCAATAAGTGTTTTGTAATGATAGGTACGTTACACTGCGCGCAGTACAGTTTGGTTTTCCAGTAAGTAAATGTTGGTGTGTTAGTCGTGAGACTCTATGAGTATACCAGAAGCCTACTGGTATTCTGGACTGATGATTTTCAAGGAAAACTTTGTTTTTTAACCCCTAAGTTTGTCATATTTATTTTGTTCCAATTTAACTATCATTTATCCATAATTAATATTTTTTTAACTATGTAATACAATTTTTAATGAGGTGTGTCTAAGCAAATAGGTTTTTTCAGAAGTAATACTTGATATTAGTTAAAATAATTATTCCTTCCTCCTCTTCCGCTGTTATCGTGAGAGTGCTTTCTCTAACTTCACTTGTCTCTATCGTCGTGTAGCGCGATGTGACATCCCCTCTCTCTCTTCTGCTTAAGGACAGAGCAAAGCAAACCAAGAAAGCAAGAGGGAGAGAGAATAAGAAAGAGAAAGAAAGAGGGAAGGAGAGGATGAGAAGAGAGAAGCAGAGAAAGTGGAGTGCCTTGACTGGGGACCGATATAGACAGGGCGGCTCCGAGCCATTGGCCACGCACACCTGGTAGCCCTCATTACTCTCTCTACCTCCTCTCCGTCCTCCCTCCACCAGAATTAGCTATAAAAACAGGTCCATAAAAACCCTCAAAAAACTGTAAATGAATATTACGTGATCAGTTATTTAGCAATTCTAGAACAAAGCCTCTATATAATCTGAATAAAAAATGAAATATTCCAAAAAAAAGAAAAGAATAATAATAATAAAATCCATTATTACACAATGGTATATTGTTTCTAAATAACTATATTAGGGTATATTTTTTTTTTACTCTCTGTTCATCGCGGTGTCTTGATCACGATAACTGTTTATATAGCGGTTAATAGGCAATCAACTAATATGAAAAGCAATAAATAACAACCACTGCAAATTTTAAAACACCATCTATATCTCTGCTAGTTCTGAACTAATCTCAGTGATTCTGTTTTCGCTTTGTAGAAAATTTAATTCTTTATGTTATATCACTAAGGACTAAACTTACTAATTGTTATTTATTTATTAATTAGGAAAAACGAATAGTTTATTCGGGTTCTATGTATCTTGAAACGCAAGCCCTCAAATTTTGAAGGGGGGTAATTTGTTTAGTCTATTACTACAAAAGTTGATTATTAAAAATAATAAACCAAAAGCATTTATATTATACTCCGTTATTATTTCCTTTTCTTTTCATTTAAATAAAATTTCCTGATTCCAGAATCGCATCTCTTTTCAGTTATTGCTTGACCATATAAGATTTTTTTTAATTTGTTCTCTTTTTCATTGCTGTGTCATGGTCTCGAAAATCTTTTTGATTTTTCTTTATCTTTGATAATAACCGAGTTTTGGTAGAATTGGTAGAATATCTATTATAATTTTTTACTTAAATATATATGGAGCAACATTTTTTTTTCATTTGTTTATCACTTTATACTGATTCTAAAACTCTTTACATATTTTTCTCTATATTCAAAAATAGCTGAGATATGGGCGTATTCATAGGCAAAACTGATGAACTAATTTTTCCAGGTTTTTTGGTTAAAAAAACACTAATAATTTTTTCTGTTTTTTCAAAAATAACTAAGTTATTAAATTAAATCATATCTAATCGGCCACCATTTTAAAAATAACCAGCTGATATCAACGTATATGTATAAGGACCATCGTTGCATGCCCTAGTATTATTCCGGCGAATTAAAAATAAAAATTAGGCAAGTATTTTCAGAGAAATGCCGCGGACGGCGGACAAAAGGATTTTTTTTATTCGTTATTCGGGTTCTATCTGTTCTAAAAGTTAGCCCTTGTTGAAAGTAATACAACGAAAGTTAATAATTTTTTTTCTTACAGAAATATATATAGTTATTGGATCATATCTAGAAATCCGACAAATAAAGTTACTTTATGTTCGTGGGCGATCAACCGCAAGATCCTTACGCCCTTTTATTATTTTACGTCTTCTGTAATTTTGATCTTTTTGTTGCGGCACCGACTCTGAAAGTAATTACTTCATATTTCTAGGGTTCGGTTGAAAGGTGTAATTTTAAAATTAAAAGTTATTATTTTGTTTATTATTTCATCCTATTTGCTGATTGTCACACTACTGCTGACAGGTGCAAATCAATAAATGAAGTTAAAAAAAAAAAAAAAGAAAGTTAAACAATGATAATTTGATAATAATAAATTTAATATAAATGTTTCGATATTAATAAATTTATTTGTTAATAAATATAATGTTAGCATTGGTTGTTTGTTTGGGACAAATAGAGACTGCCAAAATGCTCACAAGTGTTTGTAAAAAATGTCGATCTTTGTGATTTGTCTTCAATAATAATTATTAATGTGTGAGTTTTATTAATGGGTAAAAACAAAAAAAATTACATGTTATTAATCTTTTGACATCAAGAGACTTATATCATTTATTTTAAGATAGTGCTTCAGGTAATATAAATATGGATAGCTCTGCTAATGCTTGGATTGTTGTAACGGACTTTTGGAGTGTGCTGGCCTGCCATCGACAACCAAACACCTACCAACGCGATAATCCAAGAAATAATAAACGAGGGTTGTTAAATTAAACTCAGACATATACATTTTGTTTCGCTATGGGTACCACCACATCTCGGGCAACGAAAAAGCTGACCAAGCTCAATGTGCCTAAACCTCTGAAGGTCAAAATAGAGCGTTGATGGACTGGACATCCAAGCGACTATCCGGGAAAACGGTAACACGAATTATAAAATTAATTAATATGTACGAGCAAGTGACAATAATCCTACACCCGTTCGGTTTTAGTGGCCTCAATCAATCACCCAGAGGAGAGGGGTTCAAATGTTTAAAAAATACCAAGTTTGGGAGGGCTGCGCCTTCCCCCTAAATATTGGTGTAAATAAAAAAAAAAAAAAAAAAAAAAAAAAAAATATATATATATATATATATATATATATATATATATATATATATATATATATTTGAAAAAACTAAAACAAGGTATCTAGACATAAAGTGTGTTAAGAGAATGTTTTTACTTCCAACTTATAGTTAATTTTTAAATTAATATACATATGTACAGGGTTTGAGATAAATAACCTATATTTTTGATCAGCTTGGCCTTGATTTTTGAACTATTTGTCCCACTCCCATAACGAAAATTCTCCATGCCCCCTTGCACATTAACACATTTGGCGTTATGGTACATTCAACACTTATTTCTAGTAGTAAAATATTGTCTTGAGAAACGTAAAAAACGGATATTGCAATTATATATATATATATAAATCTGGATTATAGGCACTATATTTTTTATCATTGTTAAATATTTTAAAGAAAATTAACCACAAATACTTTTTTGAGATCCTCTGCAGTGCGACATTCTGATTAAAACTTGAAATATATATTTAAAAAAAAGTGAACCCTCTACACAGAGAGAAAAGTCTACTACCATAGGCTAAAGAGATGATCCGCCAAGCCTGCCATTACCAATCGGCTGATGGAGAGATTGCAACTGATAGCCTATCCTCCAGATATTGGATTATTCGGAGGACTCCATTAGCCAGTGCAGGGTTAGTTACTGCAAGGGATGAAACAAGGCTAGTAACATGTCAGTAATGAAGCCATCAGAGGCCCATTCAGCAGATTGTGAAAAGAAACTAATCCAATTGTCTTCAGTGGACGCGCCAAATCGAATACCGCCCCGCCCGGGCTCGGATGGCAGTTCCTGACAAATAGGGGCTCTAGAGGAATCTATACGAGGGAGGATAATCTACTTAGCGGCCAGCTGGGAAAAAACAGGACGAATAGCTTTATATTGATGGAAGGGTTGACTCTCGAGGGATCTGTTCAGAAAATTCGCAAGGATTTCCATCCCTTCGGATCTCATAATCAAAGGATAACAAGCGTGCGAAAAAAAAAAAAAAAAACTCGCATGAATTGCTTTCATAACATAATCGGATTTTTCTTTTCAATCTCAGTTTGCTATCAATTAAAAATAAATACTGGACTTCATCAGATTACTGACAATACGATAGAAAAATTTGTTCGTAACAACATAGATGTGTTGAAAAATGTCTGAACTACATTACGTATTTATTTGAAAGTACCGTTATAATAAAATCAATCATTTCAAAAATACAAGGAGAATTTTTATTATGAATTACAGAATAGTAAAAAAAAAAATCTTATTTTATTTGACTTGGACTACGATATCAGATTAATTCTTCCCAGGTATTTTGAATCACGACAGAAAATCTCTAGAACCTTATCTGGACTAACATCATATCCACATATGCGACTGGAACAATAAGTAACTACAAGTCTAAACCCATTTAAATAAATATTGATCTAAAAAAAAAGGGTTAATATGTTTTGAAAAAATGAAATTTCACAGAATGATTGATCTTGCCAATAAGACCTAAGCTTAATAAAATGTAAAAAAATTTAACTTAAGAAATATTTAGTTATTAGAAATTTCGTTATTTGCCATCTGAAAAAAATGTTTTCAGTAAGCAAATATCTTCATTCGAAAGCCAAGTTAAATCAGCCACTTGACCAATGTGCGAAAAAATATCTTACTTCTCTTAGTCCTGACGAAGGCCCACAATGTAGGCCGAAACGACGGTACACAATTAAAAATAAGTACTACTTGTTAGCTTGTGTTTTTTGATGACCGCACTCTCTCCCTCTCCCAACCATCTTCCTAATATAATTTTCTCATCGGTCAACAAAACTTCATCATTATTAAAACATTACCCAAATAGTTTCTTAAAAATGTCGTGGTGCTTCGATTCTTATAGTATTTCATACTTTTTCTAACTTAATTTACTTTTTTTTTTTATATATTAGGATTCCGTTGTTGAACGGTGTTACTTTATTAGAGGAAGGATTAATCTATCTTGATATACAATCTCGCAGAAATTGTCCGTTCATCATGAAAGACGGTTTCTCATTGCAATAATAAGCCACAGGCAATAGGCACGGATATTAAACCTGTCAGGCTAAGTTTCTCCAGCATCCGGATGATTCCAGGGAGACGTCGAAGAGACTAAGGTCGTAAAATAGGAGCGGGAAGGCATTAAGGACAGAGGGCCAGGAAGGCTAAATATCTTGGGCTCTTTATGGTCAATGCCATTGTCTACATCCTGTCCAGTTTTATACCCAACCCACATACAATATTGGGTATCTTCTTCCCCAATCGTCTCTGGCACATGCTACGTCAATTTATGAAGGGTTCGAAAAGTTGACATCCAATAAAATGAACAAGGCTACGCTCAAAGTACAAACGAAACCGCAAAATTATAATTAGTAATAACAAACTTAAAAGGCAGTAATAAAAAAATCTGTAATTCATATTTTTTTTTTTCTAACCATCTACATCTACTTCAGGGAGTTAAATTTTCGTTGTGCGATTTTAAAGGAATCCTCAGAGCCTTTCAATACATATGTTTGGTCTTAGCATCATTATGAAAAATGATTAGGACTAGACCAAGTGTCAGCTAAAATAAGTGGAATGTATTGAATGAGTGAAAGAAAAACTGCTGGGATAAAATATTAGTGTATTTGAAACGATTTGGAAAGGTTGTAGATAACAATTTAGGTGGGCTATATAATTACTTCTTGGTATATTGTTCCTCTCAATTCATCTCTTCATTTTCCCCGCCTTTTCGTCCAGCCTAGGGCGACTTTTTCTTGATCGCATTCTTATCGCAGCGTACTCAGAAAAGAAGAAAGAAATGGTGTGTAGCGTGCTCGCTTCTGCATACCATAAGTTTTTTATAAAAAAAGATGGCCGCTTCTGGCACATTGATTTGAGCGTACATGTTACGCGAACAACATATATTGGTCGTTGTTTACGAGTGCCATGACCGTATTTATTTTTTTGGAAAATTTAAAAAAAGTATGTTGATTACTTAATCCGGCATCCAGTAAACAATAGAGGAAAATAGGTTTTCATCATCTCGTAGCGGTAAAACCTTTCAATAATGAATATTTAAAGTTAGTCTATAATATCTTTTAAATACTTATAATCAGGGATTTTAGTTTAAACCAAATTAACATAACTTGATGATCAAGGCATTCCTTGGGATTAATTTCAGTGAAGGTCCCACCAATTGAGTTTATTAGATATTGAGTTAAGCAAAAAGATATATCTTTATTAGAAAATGCAAATTCAACACTACAGCAATGAAATATTTTTTTATTAAAAAAAAAATACTGAAGAAAATAAATGAGTAGAATAATATATCCATCTCTAAATTTTCATCAAATCGGATTTTCTTTCTTCTTCTTTTTTTATCATTATTCAAAAATACAATTTAATTAAATTTCCTTCTTTCGCAAAGACTTATTTACTTATACATTCTAATGAAGGTGCAATATATTAATCATAAATAATTTATAATTGGGATCACCTGTGGTATAGTGGCTAGCATAACATCCTTCAAACATGGCATGTGGCCTTAGAATTTTTAATAAGAGAAAAAATTTCTTAGTCATGCCGTCCTTCGGAGGTGATGTAAAAAGGCGGTCCCAAGCCTAATTCAAGCCTCGTAATTAAACCTGGATAGGAAAAATTGAGGACCCACTGTAGCAGTGTCCGATTAGCTACACCAGCATATAGTGACGTTAAATCAATAAACAATAATTTATACATCCCTCTATATTCAGATATTGGGTTGTCCGGAAAGTTCGGGGAGAAATTTGGACAAAATTAAAATTGATGAAAAGCTTAAAATTTATTTATTTAATCTATAAAATAGATACCACCGTTGGCGATTACCCTTTGGCCTTGGAAGGTCCATTATCCCTTTTTTCCAAAAATCACTGTCCTTACTCCTGAAGAACAATAACTGGTCCGTTTTAGCGTCATCTTCTGAAGAATTTTTCTGGCATTTTGGGCTGCGTTTTTCCCATTTTAAAAAAAGAACAGTATAATATGTCGAAAATGAGCTGAATCGTCACTCATGTTGGTTTGTAATAAACTACACTACTGAGCCTTAATATAGACGAATTCAGTATAAAAACAATAGTTAATTCTATGGAGATTAAAGGCATATAAATAAACATTAGCTTTGTGATTCATTTTTAGTAGAAAAAATAAAAGGTAAATTTTATTTTTAAAATCTTTACGAACTTTTCGGACAATCCAGTATATTAAAAATAAATAAATATTTCTTTATCAAAAAGAAAATATACTCCACGTAATGTAAAGTATAAATTACCCCGATAACATTTTTTATTTAAAACAGTTAATAACAGTAAAGCCACTAAAGGCCAAGCTACACGGTGATAAAACTGGTAGGTGTTGGTGCGGTAAAATATAGTGATATTTAGTGAGAGCGAATATCATACACTCTCACATAATTTCAAAGTATTATAATAAATATTCAATTGCCGAATTTCCTTTATAACTTCATCATTTTTAGTTTTTTTTTTATTGTATCTTTTTTTTTTTAATATTTACTGATATTATAGGATTCTTCAAAAAGCAATAATTTGTTTACTTTCACTTACTATATATAGTAAGGGGAAGTATTGCGATCGTGAAAATTTTCGAATTCCAGTTTTCAACGGAAATACACGTTATATACCATGCATTTTGCACCTTTTTTCGATTTTCTCGAAAACGGTTCCGACGATTTTGATTAAACTCGCTACATCGATGTAAAATTTAATAGGCTTTAATATCATGTAGGTTTTATTTTGATTAAAATGGTCTGACAGGGCTTAAATGCCGATATTTTAAATTTTCTTTCTCTAAAGTACCTTTAATTTTGTCGATTCTATAAAAATAACTATATTATCTTGTTAACGCTGATAAAAAACAGGTAAATATATAAATTGAATAAATTCAATACCCAACTAAAGGAGAAAACAGAAAAAATATTTTTTTTAATGCAATTTTTCGTTTTTGAACATAAGAGCAGTAATATACATGTATGATATACCGTTGGAAAGCTAAAGATTTTAGAAAAAATATTATCTCATACACAATCTTTTAACAGTTAATAGAGAGTGATAAAAAAGCCTATAAAACTAAGTGACTGTTTTAGATAATAATATAATCGAATTTTTAATAAAACACATGTTCCTATAGAAATTCCATTTAACTAATTCTTTAATGGTTTCAATCATTTTGATCTCTTACTGTATTTGAAAATTCTTTGATCAATTTTAAAAACGGAGGTAAGTGAAAGTCGTGTGTTGCCCGCACCAGATTTTTTTTTTTTTTTTTTTTTTTTTAATAAGCCTTCTGGAGTTCTGCGCATGCGCGTGAGTATAGCAGTCATATTTCAAGTCGGCTCTCGGATTTCTTGCTTTTACAGTTGGATTTCACTTCAGCACAGTCTTGAAAACATCATCAGACTTCAGGATAACAACAACAGTTATTATTGGAGCAAACAGCGGTAAGTTGTGATATAATTTACAGTGTAAAGTGAATGCTGAGTCACCTCTTCATATCAGCTGATTGCCAATAGCCCGGCAAGGCTGGTCTTGCTTAACTTTTTTTAAGTTATTGTTTTTTTCCCACATCTGGTTATTATTTAATTACTTTCTATACATGAAATGCGATATTATCATCAAGTAATGTCCTCCAAAGCTTCAACTAAAAGATCTAGATCTAGTGGTTCAATCCCGTCACCTACAAAACAAAGACCCCGCCGTGATACTAATAAAAGATTAAATCTACAAGCAACCCCTTCCGGTACTAATTCAGAATCTGAACCACAACCTGGCACATCGTCACAAGGGATGACTGACGAATCGCCGTTTTTTCACCCCAAATCCTTTTCAGATTTTACATAATGAAAAAGAAAACATGGAATCTACTCCTATACCTAGTGAACCACGGCCTCCTCCAATATTTGTCAAAAATATTAGAAATTTCCAGTTGTTGTGTGCGCAATTGAACAAAATTACCGAATCTACCAGCTACTACTGTATGAGTAGAATCAATGATACCAAAATATCTCCTACTACTGCCGAGACATATAGAAAAATAGTGAAATACCTAACTGAAACCAAAGCAGATTTCCATACCTATCAGCTACGCCAAGAGAGAGCTTTAAGGGTTGTAATCAGAAACTTACACCCCTCGACACCAGTTGAAGCTATTAAAGAAGAACTAACGGAGATGGGCTATAAAGTGCGGCAAGTCACTAACGTCCTAAAGGATAAAATTCCTCTACCTCTCTTTTTTGTGGATTTGGAACCAGCTGAAGGAGTTGAAAAAATCTATGACCTCAATAGATTGTACTATTCCAGTGTAAGAGTTGAAAAACCTTTCACAAAGAGAGAGATAATTCAGTGCCATAATTGTCAAGCATATGGTCATACTAAAAGTTATTGTCATCATATACCTCGATGCGTGAAATGCGGTGAACAGCACAAGTCTGTGGAGTGTACAAAACCAAAATCAACACCAGCTGTATGTGCTCATTGCCTGAAGGACCACCCGGCCAACTATAAAGGATGCCAAATCTATAAGGAGCTGAGGACCAGGTTTCAAAAACCTCAAGTACTGGATGAAACAGCAAGACAAGTAAGAAACAGAAGAGAACCCTCAAAACTTATTGATGCCAATTTATCATTTGCCCACTTACTTGGAGGAGGGAATCAAAGTACTGAAGCCGTGGCCCTGCCGGAACTACAAAATGTACCTCAATCCATTCCACATATACCTCTTTCTCAAAATGTAACCAATCCTAAGAATCCTAATCCACCACAAATCTCTCATATTCCTCCTCCTTCAAACGCCACAGACCTTACCAGTTTGATGACATCCTTTATTTCCGAAATTAAATCCCTTGTTATGCCCCTAATATCACTCCTTACGAATCTCGTAACAAATCTCATTCCTGCCTTAAAAAAACCATAAATGACCTCACCTAATTCCTTATCCCTTCTCCTTTGGAATGCGAATGGTGTTAGAACTCACACTGACGAACTTACAGCCGTACTGCAGGACAAAAACATTGATGTTGCACTCATTACTGAAACTAGACTAACCACTAAACAGTACTTTAAAATACCAGGATACACGACATACCGGACAGACCATCCAGACGGCAAAGCCCATGCCGGTACTGCTGTCATAGTCCGCCGATCCCTCACCCATCACTTACACCCAATTTCCGCCCACGATTACCTACAAGCAACTTCTATCGTTATCAAAACCTTTTCCTTTCCGCTTATCATCGCATCAGCATACTGCCCTCCTAAACATCCCATTTCCTCTGCCCAATTTGGATCCTTCCTCAACTCCTTGGGTAATCACTTCATTTTGGGTGCAGACTTAAACGCTAAGAACCAACAGTGGGGTTCTAGAACCACCAATTCTCGTGGACGGACATTGCAGTCTGCACTCAACTCCCGACGCTTTCATCTCCTACCTCCCGATTCTCCTACCTACTGGCCAACAGATCCTAACCGTAATCCTGACATCCTCGACTTTTTCATCCACAGCGGATTAGGCTCTCTGAATTTTTCCATAGCTCGCCTTGATGAACTATCCTCTGATCATAGTCCATTGATTCTAAATGTATCCATAACACCTATTCCTAAACCTATCCCACCGTCATTCATTAGGGGCCCTGTCAACTGGAACCTCTTCCGCGAAATTCTCACTAATGATATTGACCTCAGAGTGATTCTCAAAACCCCAAATGACCTTGACGACGCTTTATATTCCTTTACAACCGCTATTCAACAAGCCGCCTGGACTGCCTCCTCTCCCAAACAATCCCAAATAATTCCTTACAAAAGCCATTTACCACAACACCTGACAGACCTCATCAACAGCAAACGTCGAGCTAGAACATTATGGCAACGCACCCGCCACCCAGAAGATCGCCGCTCCTATAATTTTTTTTGTAGAAAATTAAAGCGGGAGTTGGCGATCTTCCGTTCCCAATCCTACAATACCTACCTCTCCTCTCTCTCGACTCGTGACAATTCCCTGTGGAATGTCACGAAGAGAATCCTAAAATCCCACACCATTTCCCATCCTCTCCGGCGCTGTGATGGTTCCTGGGCTGCTTCTGACAAGCATAAGGCCGAGGAATTCGCACAGCACCTTTCCAAAGTTTTTACTCCTCATCCAGAGCTTAATCCAACCCATACTGCAGCAGTTGAAGAGTTCCTCACGTCACCAATACCACTATCCTTACCACCTAAAGCAGTTAATCCCTCTGAGGTCAGATATCTTCTTAAAAAGCTTCCTCTCCGCAAATCTCCTGGATACGATCTCCTTACTCCCCAAATCTTAAGACAACTTCCACCTAAAGCCATTACATTCCTTACATATCTCTATAACTGTATCCTACGCACTACCTATTTTCCTCTCTTATGGAAACATTCAACTATGATCCTTTTCCTAAAACCAGGCAAACCTTCTAACAACACGTCATCTTACAGACCTATCAGCCTACTTCCGATCCTCTCGAAAATTTTTGAAAAGCTCCTACTAAAACGAATCCTAGCCAAATTTCAAAATTTTCCTTCACATCAGTTCGGATTTCGTCCTCAACATTCCACGGTTCAGCAAGGACTCCGAGTTGTAGACCACATTTCCTCCGCCCTTGAGTGCAAGGAGTATTGTTCGGGTGCCTTTCTGGACATAGCTCAAGCTTTTGACCGGGTGTGGCACCCGGGACTGCTCTTTAAGCTCAAAACCCATTTACCTCAATCCTTATACCTAATCCTCCGATCCTATTTATCCAACCGCTCCTTCCGAGTTCGCTGTGGTTCCGAATTTTCCGAACAATATACTGTTGAGGCCGGTGTTCCTCAAGGCAGCGTCTTAGGACCCGTCCTCTACATCCTCTTCACCGCCGATATCCCTACCGACCCCAATACCTTTCTGGCAACATTTGCTGATGACACAGCCATTTTATCATCCAATCCCGATCCTGAAGCAGCATCGCTAAATCTCCAAAAGCACCTTTCCCTTGTCGAAGACTGGTGCAATGCTTGGCGCATTAAGGTGAACGAAAGCAAATGCACTCACGTCACATTCACCCTTCGACGCAAATCCTGTCCAACGGTTAAATTCAATTCTATACCGCTTCCTTCCTCAGACACAGTCCGGTATCTCGGCTTTTTACTAGACAAAAGACTGACGTGGAACCCACATACAAGACTAAAAAGAAAAGAACTCAACCGCAGATTCGGCCAGTTATACAGACTACTAAACAGAAAATCTCATCTTACAGTTGACAACAAATTACTAATATACAAGACAGTACTGAAACCTATATGGACCTACGGACTTGAACTGTGGGGGACAGCTAAACATTCTAACATTAAACGCATCCAATCCTTCCAATCCAAAGTCCTCCGAACAATAGTTAATGCTCCTTATTACGTTACCAACTGTACCCTACACCATGACCTTAATATTCCGTTTGTTTTAGACCTGGTACCATCCAAATTTTCCAAATTTCATCAGAACCTTAGTCATCATCCTAACCCTCTAGCACAATCCCTATCCAGCACCACCCATCCCTACAATCCTCCTCGAAGATTGAAACGGCAGTGGCCACGAGACCTATTGTAAACATTTAAACTGGAGTTCTGACAATGGTCAGATCCTCCACTCATGTACGGTATGTTTGTGGCTACAGCGCCCTAACTCAGCCTCCACTGGCTCAGACCAGTGATGCGGCTGAGATAGAGGTGCTGGGATCTCTTGGATTCCGCTTTTTCCTCCACAAGTGGAGGGAAAAGCGCTTGCTGGGGTCCCTTTAGCAATTGTATATATTGTATATAGTTATAATTGTGTGTAAGATGTTTATTTATTTGCCAACTTTTTATTTATCTCAATAATAGGTTTATGTTTCGATTTGTTTTGTTTTTTATTTATTATTATTATTTTATTGTATATATTTGAATTTATGTTATATTTTATGAAATTTGACCATTATTATTATTTTCTGTATATATAGTATGAATGTGGTCTCTTATCAATATTATTATTGTTCATTTTGTAACAAATTGTAATATATCTCAATAAAAAAAAAAAAAAAAAAAAAAAAAAAAAATAAGCCTTCTCTTCTCCCGCTACTTTCGTGAACTCTCATAAGACCTCGCTTTTCGATATTTCACCTAACCTAACCTTTTCTCACCGTTTAGAGCGGCCTTAAAGTATATCAAAACAAATGATAATAAACTCTTAACGACTGTTTTGTTGTCATAATCTATATTTAAATACATATAGTTGACGAGACCAGTTCTCGTTTTTTTTTATTCCGTATTTATGAATATTTTGATCACGTTTCATTTAATATAATTCAACACACATGTGACTTAAGTGTAATTTAAAAATAATAATTAAAAAATGAAGGCGAAACACAATTCAAAATGAAATGTAAATGTATTCAGAGACGGAACACGGCTGTATGGAAATCAAGCGCCCTACAAGTTTACAGGAAAATGGAACATTGAATAACGGTAAGGATTTATTTCTTTTTGAAATATTAACTAACAAAACGGAACGAACCCACGTAGGATAGATAGAACAGAAGCGATATTAAATCCAATTAATTATAAATCGATCGGTGAGAACTGCTACGGTGTTAGGCACATTTGAATAACAGATATTGTGCGCCCTGCTTTTAAATTAATTGGTCGGCGAAAGGTTCCAATAACCTTTATTGCTCGTTGATCGCTCCTGTTTTTTTCAGTTCCTTTTTTTTTAATGGAGCTACCGACAATGGACAAACGATTACTTAATAAAATGGAAGTGCGGCATTAACAATTCAATTTTACAAATATTTAAATAAGGAAAATAAATACGCTTCATCTGTTTAAATTATGACGGTGCATTCGAATGAAATTTGCGTCCAATTCCAAATATTTAACAATGCAATACAGTTGGTGTATTCTTGTTCGCGTCAAGTACTTAATTTTCCGTCAGTTATTTAGGTATATTTAGATAGGGAAAAATTATTTTGAAACTACATCTATATCAACAAACTTGTAAATTACAAGCTCCTATTAGTTATATTGTGGTTTAAAGAAAAATACTATCTCAATGGGATTTATAAAAGCCATAAATTGACAATGAGAAACACTTTAAACACAATAATTTAAAAAGAAATTTTTTATAAACAGAAATCCAATATTCGATACTTTTATTTCAGTAATTTTATGCGGTGCCCAAATTTATCTTGATTCGATATATACGTAAAATTTATTCATTACAAATTAATATTACTGAAAAAACTAATTGACCCAGGAAATTGAAACGAATGTTTTTTACCCCATTATCGCTATGGGAGGGAAGTTATGGTGGAGAAAGGAAAATCACTATTTTTTTTTTTTTTTACTTGAAGGGCTCAATCAATCTTCACAAAAAAAAAGTAGATAAAAAATTGCGAATTAATTTTGTTTTTGTTTTTTTGAAAAATTTTGGAAAACCTCTAACATCAAATCGGTTAAGCTATTCAGATGAAAAAAGAAAGAGGGGTTTCGTTTGAGGGATAAAGAAATTGCAAAAGGTGGTATCTCATAGGCGGTGAATCAATGGTATCAATTTGGTGCTGCTATGCAAGGGAGGAGATTTTACAGGCTTATTCCGCTAAGCCCTTTCAATAAATATATATATTTTAATTAATTAAAACACAATTTTTTCAGTAGACGTTTTCAGAAACATACACAAAAAAGTAGTATTTTTTCTTTTATTACAAATCCACAACCACAGCTCAACTCATCCACAACCACAGCTCAACTCAAAGAACTCGTGGCCAACCAACTAGCCAATATTCCCTCACCTTTCTCCCATTACAGCTCCACGGTTAAAAGCAATTCCACGTCCATATTCAATACAACACACGGTTGGTTCCGGACGACAGGGAAGCGACGAAGGAGGAAGCGTGCTGTTGACTACAATGTAGCCGGCTAATCACTATGACGGCTACACCTGATAAAGGAAGACGACATTGTGCCCGAGGCGTGGACAACACGAGTTCACGGGCAATAAAGCACACGCCGGAGGATTTAAAACCGGACAATGTCCTCCCTCCGGCCATCAGCAGTTGAGAATTTAGGGTTTAGGGTTAGTTCGACCCTTTGATATATATCTGCCCACTTGACCGAACCCTTGCGCTCTTGAATTATTCATTTCCGTCCACAATATGCGGAATGTATTTTCTTTTTTCTCGATATCTAATGGCCAGTTTTCTTAATGAGGCGAAAAAGAATTGGATTTAAAGCGGAACTACGGTGGTTTGGATATCGCTGACAATGGAGTACTCAGGGCGAGTAGGCGTCCACTACGGAGCACTAACAAACCGTGACCATGGAGGGGATGTGCCCATTGTAAAACCGATCGCATGTGATTTATCTTTCTCCCTGCTAACTCTATCTGACCATTTCATAACGCATCTTAAAACAGATATCTATAAAAAGTTAAAATATGATTAGTTTTATGGTATTCCTAAAAGAAAACCACCCTCATGACATAACTGTTTGACTCTCAATGTAGTTGGATTACTAATATAATAATGTTTTAAATTTATTTATGGTATATGTTTTAACAAAATTGTTATTTGCCATCTGCAAAAAAAAAAAAAAAAAAAAAAAAAAAAAAAAAAAAAAAAAATATATATATATATATATATATATATATATATATATATATATATATATATATATAGTTGCAACAAACAGATTTGTTCTCTTCCGAATGGTTAATACAGTGAACCTCTTTACCACCATCTCAAAAGTCGGCTGGGTTGTATGGATTGGTATTGGATTTAAGTGTTTGTGCCAATGGGTTTATGTTGTAAGTCACTCTGTTGTGGAAGTTGTTATAATATTCTGTGGCAGAATCTGAAGCAGTGCAAGTCCCAGACCTTGTGGAGTAATTTGTTTGTTATGTATAATTGTTTGGATGCTGGGGAATGTAAGAAAACTCTGTAGTTTTATTCTTTATGTCCATAAAGATTTTATGACTGGTTTGTAGATAGTAATTTTAGTTTAAAGTATAATTTTGATCGTTTGTCAAGTAGCCGAGAAATAGTTCCAAACATTTGTTTAGCTGTTTTCTCTTAAGTCTAAGGTGGGCCTTTGTATCATGCTTTTGTCAAAAGCAAGTCAAGTCACAGATATCGTACTTCTTCTGAAGGGGTCGGTATGTCGTTCAAATACACTGCTGGACATTTACAATGGTCAAACGAGAATCACAATAAAGACCCTCTTTGTTGGATGAATTTTTAGTTTCCAGCTTGTAATCTGACCAGATAAATTATCAAGATAGTTTTGCAATATAAGAGATGCCAAAATTGGGTTTAGGTGGGATGTCAAGATTGCTGTGCCGTCTGCAAGGCTAGTAAGCATTCCTTCAGAGGAGGCGTAGGAAGGTGGTCCCAAGCCTGTGCGATATCAGGTACGCCTTAGATATCATTACCGTAATTAAACTTGGAGAGACAAAATTTTGGAATCCCCCTGTAGCATCGTCCGATTAGCTACTATCAGCATTATAAATGATTAAAAGCAGAATCTACCAACAGTAACTTTGAAACCATTTAAAAACTTGGATACTTCTTTAAATTTAAATTTACTCGTCTACCTTATAGGCATAGCAGAGGAGTAACGAACAAGAGCTCCCCCATCTCTAGTCAATAAAATAGTGTTTATTTTCCATAATATTCTTTTTCTATTAGAAAAAGGTGTTGGAAACATTATAAAATTGTATTGATTAATTATTTAATAATATAAAGGAAAAATACGTTCTTCAATTATTTAACTATAATTGGACTTTGTATATTATTAAAATGTAACAAATAATTCTCCCTAAAGCAAAATAAAGAAATCAAATACACATCAGGATCAGTAATAATATTTTTATTTATTTTTATATTTTTATCTACGTCATGAAATGATATAAGATTTGTTTTGAACGTTTGGTAAACCTCAGATTATAATTTTCATGATCACACATCATTATGTTGTAAAATATTTTTGAGACATCTCGAAACAAATCGCTCAATACCAGCAAACGAGACCGCATGCCATTTATTAGCAATTCATTATCAATATTGAGAAAATTGTTGTTTGTTATATTAATGATTTTTGATTATAAGTTAATTTGGAATTCACTAAACAATGGTCTCCTACCATTTATAATTATTACACATTATCCTGTTGGTTAGGAAAAGTTATAGCGTGGAAGTTTCAGGGTGAGGGTGGTAATAATATTTAAAGGGTTTGTTTTTGTAAATGTATGTATGTTACTAATTACCTCTTAGTTCCAAACTTTTCGAAAAATACATACATCAAAGCTCCACATTACCCTCATAACAAACATTAGCCCATCTCCGAGGCTAGTATGTTAGCCTGTTAAACAAACAATTACATCTTGGAACAGGAGGGTCAGACAAGGCAGATTTTCATAGAGGTTCAGACAATACCTCGAAGGGCAGATGAGCATAACATCAGCAGGTGTACCTTGTAAGGGTGCCGTCGCCCCAACTCTGGACTTCCCTATTCTCTACTTCAATGAGAGTACTGCTCTGCTTTTTTCCGGAATAAAAGCTACTTCCTGAATCAGAAAACATAAAAAGGACGAATAAACAGGGGAAAAAACATCCCCTCTTTACACCTGAACGAGTACTCTATATATCTCTTAGAATTCTAAAAAAAACAACGTAATAATACCTTATAATGATGAATCATCGCTGCTGCTGGATAAAATTATAATTTACTACTATTATTTAGGTTTCCTTTTTAAATAATTAGCAATTAACAAAAATACTCGATTTAGTCTCATTATGATGCTTTATAAGAATAGCACGTTTCTTTTCTGCTAGTTCGTTACTTTTTTTTTCAGTTGTCCTATAATTTCAATTCATAAATTTAACCGTGAGCCCAAACGTCAACATATATTAGCAGTATTAATTATTTAATTTATTATTTATGTGGCATATAAAGCAATTTAAGAGATCATTAATATATCTATATCGGGTTGATTCATATGAAATATCCGTTTTTATAGTTTCTGAAATACACACACACACACACACATATATATATATATATATATATATATATATATATATATATATATATATATATATATATATATATATATATATATATATATATATATATATTGAGAGGATAAATGAATTCGTTAACCGTAATATTTGCAAGATATGAGTTCATAATTATCATGTTCTTTTATTTTTTATTAATTTCTTCATTGAATAATTAGAGAGACATTTATTAAAATGTTATAGGTTAGTTGTATGAGATTTCAATACACTCAACATTTTATTACTCCTTACTCCCTTTTTAACTGCCCTTTTAATTTTTAGCAATCCATATATTTATAGAATCTAATACATAAATAAATGTTAGAATAAAATAAATTTAAAAAATTCAAAACGTAAAATAATTGTATTCTGATTGAGGATTTATTTGGATCTTTTTTAATTGATAAATATTTAAAAAAAATATAATATAAATTTGTTCGATAAATATTAGGCCGTTTTACAAAAGAAATTCTTGGATATATTTTTTTTAAACAATTTATTTAATCCAGTCATCGCGACGTTTCAGCCTCTAGGGCCATTATCAAGCTTCTGTAATCAATTAAAGTTTCATTGCATTTATACATTTTCAAAATTTCAATTACAACACATAATAAATTATTTTTAATAATTATGTCACCTACCATGCATATCCATCTTAATTATCTTTTCATTTCACCGCTTTTCAGCAGCTTCGTCATAATTTTTTTTAAATATCATTTTTCAAAAACAAAAAAAACCTGTATTCAAAAATATCATATTATTTTTCATCATCAATTGAAAAAGTTATTCTAGGGCCATTATCAAGCTTCTGTAATCAATTAAAGTTTCATTAGACCCTAGAGGCTGAAACGTCGCGATGACTGGATTAAATAAATTGTTTTAAAAAAATATATCCAAGAATTTCTTTTGTAAAACGGCCTAATATTTATCGAACAAATATTCAAACAAAAGAACAATTACGACAATGATGAGAAAAATATAATATAAATATTTTTAAAAAGGAGAGTATACAAACACAAATATAGCTGCACTTCAAATAAAAAAGACCCAAATAAACCTGACCAAACTGCCCTCACTACTCATTTAAGAAAAACGGGACATTCATTCAAATTTTACCCACCGAAAATTATTCATTATGAAAAAAACAGCTTCAAACGAAATTTTAAAGAAATGATTACCATAGAGAAATATCGCGCCATATATAAAATCGGATGTCCAAAACCTTAATGCATGTTACCCAAATTTGATAAACACATATTAAAATTTAAAGAAATAAAATAAACGTCTTAATAATAATAGGAAATAAAACAAAAACAACTCAACAATAGGAGAATACCCCAGACTCCTGACGTCATCATAAATTCCTGGAAAATCTTCCATACTTGAACTATTCCTTTTTTATTTTTCAGTGATCTTTCAAAGCTTGTAGGCTAAATATGTCTTATTAAGACACTATTTTGTCCAAAATTGTAAGTAATTTTATAATAATATCTTTAATGTAAATCCTAATTTAAAATATCTATGTACCTACTGTATGATTATTCATTGTTCAATGTACTCTTTTTTATATCTCTAACAATAACATCATATATTAATTATTGTATAATAATATTAATGTTCTGTTTTTTTGTTTTTCCATTGTTAAGGCATGATTATGAGAACAATAAATTCTCGAAATGTCGCATACATAAAATTGTTTATTCATTGACTGAAACCTGAGAACAACACAAACTTAAATTATCAAAAGTCGAGAACTGATCAAACAATATAAATATATATATATATATATATATATATATATATATATATATAAGAGAGAGAGAGAGAGAGAGAGAGAGAGTGAGTGAGAGGTGGTTGTAAATAGTGTAGATATTAAATATTAACTGTCTTAAGGCGAAACCTTGAAAGACACTGACCTACACTATCATCATATGAAAAGAAGTAGTAAATTATACATACAAGTAAATTTAAAGGTATCCATAGACAGTTTTCTACACTTGATAATAAATTATAAATTATTTTGATTAATACTGAAGGAAATTAGCATTGCTGACATGAGTGTTCGCTACTAAGAAATGTAAACGTATGTAATGGGTAGTTAGTAGCTGAGAGAGTACTCAGTGACTTTAATTACCTGACATATTAGATTCCGTTTGCCGCTTCACAAACACGTGCTCACTAGAGGCCGCAATCAACTCAACTAATTGTCTCCAATTAATTCATGGCCTAAACAATTATACTTTGTTTTTAGTTACTGCTCTACGATTAATCGCTGTTCGTAGTTATGTAATGCGATTCGTTTGGGAGCGAAACGTTTCGGAATAATTCCTAATTTTGAAACGAACAAACTTATCCTGTATATTATGGCAAAAATGAAAATTGTACTACCAGAAGTGAACAGTATTTGTCGTAAATAATAGAATTTCGAAGAAAACGTATGAAGAGTATTATACATACCTCTCTACAAAAATACTATGCCTAGTAAGAGTATGCCTCTCATTACATTTCTACTCTCACTAGTAAAAACAAAGTATATATTCCAATGAAAAGTTTTTTTTATTGAGAAATATTACAGTTTGTTACATAATGAACATTAATAATAGAGATGTAGTACACATTCATACAATATATACAGAATAATGATAATAAAGTCAAATTACATAATATCGGAAATAAATTAATTCGAATATATACAAGAAAATAACAATTAAAAAAAACAACAACAAACAAATCAAAACAACAACCTGTAGTAGAGATAAATACAAGTTGGGAAATAAACAAAAATCATACAAGCAAACATAACTATATACAATATATACAATCTGCTAAAGGGACCCTAGACTCCGCTGCTCCCTCCACAAGTGGGGGGAGAAGCCGAATCCAAGAGATCCCAGCGCCTCTCACCCGGCGCTTCACTGGTGTAAGCCAGTGGAGGCCGAGCTAGGGCGGAATAGCCACAAACATACAGTACAAGAGTGGAGGATCTGACCAGTGTCAGAACTCCAGAATAAAAGTTTACAAAACGTCGCGGGGCCACTGCCGTTTCAATCTTCGAGGAGGATTGTAGGGATGGGTGGAGCTGGAGAGCGATTGAGCAAGATGATTAGGGTGATGAAGAAGGTTCTGATGGAATTTGGAAAATTTGGATGGTACCAGGTCTAAAATAAATGGAATATTAAGGTCGTGGTGTAGGGTACAGTTGGTAACGTAATAAGGTGCATTAACTATTGTTCGAAGGACTTTGAATTGGAAGGATTGGATACGTTTGATGTTAGAATGTTTAGTTGTCCCCCATAGTTCAAGTCCGTAGGCCCATATAGGTTTCAGTACTGTCTTATATATTACTAATTTGTTGTCGACTCTAAGATGAGATTTTCTGTCCAGTAGTTTGTATAACCGGCCGAATCTGCGGTTGAGTTCTATCCTTTTAAGTCTTGTATGTGGGTTCCACGTCAGTCTTTTGTCTAGTAAAAAGCCAAGGTACCGGACTCTGTCTGAGGAAGGAAGCGGTATGGAATCGAATTTAACTGTTGGACAGGATTTACGTCGAAGGGTGAAAGTAACGTGTGTGCATTTGCTTTCGTTCACCTTAATTCGCCAAGCCTTACACCAGTCTTCGACAAGGGAAAGGTGCCTTTGGAGATTTAGCGATGCTACTTCAGGATCGGAATCGGATGATAAAATGGCTGTCTCATCAGCAAATGTTGCCAGAAAGGTTTTGGGATCGGTAGGGATATCGGCGGTGTAGAGGATGAAGAGGACGGGTCCTAAGACGCTGCCTTGAGGAACACCGGCCTCAACAGAATAATGTTTGGAAAATTCGGAACCACAACGAACTCGGAAGGAGCGGTTTGATAAATAGGATCGGAGGATTAGGTATAAAGATTGAGGTAAATGGGTTTTGAGCTTAAAGAGCAGTCCCGGGTGCCACACCGGTCAAAAGCTTGAGCTATGTCCAGAAAGGCACCCGAACAATACTCCTTGCACTCAAGGGCGGAGGAAATGTGGTCTACAACTCGGAGTCCTTGCTGAACCGTGGAATGTTGAGGACGGAATCCAAACTGGTGTGGAGGAAAATTATGAAATTTGGCTAGGATTCGTTTTAATAGGAGTTTTTCGAAGATTTTGGAGAGGATCGGAAGAAGGCTAATAGGTCTGTAGGATGACGTACAGTTGGAAGGTTTGCCTGGTTTTAGGAAAATGATGATAGTCGAGTGTTTCCACAACAGAGGGAAATAGGTAGTGCGTAGGATACAGTTATAGATATATGTAAGGAATGTAATGGCTTTAGATGGAAGTTGTCTTAGGATTTGAGGAGTAAGGAGATCGTATCCAGGGGATTTACGGAGAGGAAGCTTTTTAAGAAGATATTTGACCTCAGAGGGATTGATTGCTTTAGGTGGTAAGGAAATTGGTATCGGTGACGTAAGGAACTCTTCAACTATTGCGTTATGGGTTGGATTGAGATCGGAATGAGGAGTGAATACCTTGGCAAGGTGTAGTGCGAATTCCTGGGCCCTATCTTTGTCAGAAGCAGCCCAGGAATTATCACTACGCCGGAGAGGATGGGATATCAGAGGGGATTTAAGAATTCTCTTCGTGACATTCCACAAGGAATTGTCACGAGTCGAGAGAGAGGAGAGGTAGGAATTGTAGGATTGGGAACGGAAGATCGCCAACTCCCGCTTTAATTGTCTACAATAAAAGTTATAGGAGTGGCGATCTGATGGGTGACGAGTGCGTTGCCTTAATGCTCTGGCTCGGCGTTTAGTGTGGATTAGGTCTAGGAGGTGTTGTGGTAAATGGTTTTTGTAAGGATTTATTTGGGAGTGCTTGGGAAAGGAGGCAGTCCAGGCAGCTTGTTGAATCGAGGTTGTAAAGGAATAGACGGCATTGTCAAGGTCAGTTTGGGTTTTGAGAGTCACTTTGAGGTCAATATCATTGGTGAGGATTTCGCGGAAGAGGTTCCAGTTGATAGGGCCTCTGATGAATGACGGTGGGACAGGTTTAGGAATAGGTGTTAAGGATACATTTAGGATCAGTGGACTATGGTCAGAGGATAGTTCATCAAGGCGAGTTACGGAATAGTTCAGGGAGCCTAATCCGCTGTGGATGAAGAAGTCAAGGATGTCTGGATTACGGTTAGGATCTGTTGGCCAGTAGGTAGGGGAATTGGGAGGTAGGAGATTAAGGCGTCGGGAATTGAGTGCAGCCTGCAATGTCCGTCCACGAGTATTTGTGGTTCTGGAACCCCATTGTTGGTGCTTGGCGTTTAGGTCTGCACCCAGAATAAAGTGATTCCCCAATGAGTTGAGGAGGGATCCAAATTGGGCAGAAGAAATGGGATGTTTAGGAGGGCAGTATGCTGATGCGATGACGAGCGGAAAAGAAAAGGTCTTGATTATAACAGAGGTGGCTTGTAGGAAGTCGTGGGCGGGAAGTGGGTGTAAGTGATGGGAGAGGGATCGGTCGACAATGACAGCAGTACCGGCATGGGCTTTGCCGTCTGGATGGTCTGTCCGGTATGTCGTGTATTCAGGTATTTTGAAGTACTGTTTAGTGGTTAGTCTAGTTTCAGTAATGAGTGCAACATCAACTTTTTTGTCTTGCAGTAAGGCTGTAAGTTCGTCAGTGTGAGTTCTAACACCATTCGCATTCCATAGGAGAATAGATAAGGAATTAGGTGAGGTCATTTATGGCTTTTTATGGCAGGAATGAGATTTGATACAAGATTCGTAAGGATTGTGATTAGGGGCATGACAAGGGATTTCATTTCGGAAATGAAGGATGTCATCAAACTGGTAAGGTCTGTGGCATTTGAAGGAGGTGGGATATGAGATATTTGTTGTGGATGAGGATTTTTAGGATTGATTACGTTTTGAGGAAGAGGTATTTGTTGAATGGATTGAGAATATTGAGGTACATTTTGCAGTTCCGGCAGGGCCTCGGTTTCACTACATTGGTTCCCACCTCCAAGTAAGTGGGCAAATGATACATTAGCATCGATTATTTTTGAGGGTTCTCTTCTGATTCTTGTTTGTCTTGCTGTTTCATCCAGTACCTGGGGTTTTTGATACCTGGTCCTTAGTTCCTTATAGATTTGGCATCCTTTGTAGTTGGCCGGGTGGTCCTTGAGGCAATGAGCACATACAGCGGGTGTTGACTTCGGTTTTTGTACATTCCACAGACTTGTGCTGTTCACCGCATTTCACGCAGCGTGGTATGTGATAACAGTAACTTTTGGTATGACCATACGCCTGACAATTGTGACATTGAACAATTTCTCTCTTGGTGTAAGGTTTTTCGACTTTTACACTTGTATAGTACAGTCTTTTTAGATCATAAATTTGTTCTACTCCTGACAATGGTTCCAAGTCAACGAGGAATAGCGGAAGTTGAACCCTATCTTTTATGACCTTAGTGACTTGGCGCACTTTGTAACCCATCTCCATAAGTTCTTCTTTGATTGCTTCAACTGGTGTAGAATAATGTAGATTTCTTATTACAACCCTAAGAGATCTCTCTTGGCGTAACTGATAAGTGTGGAAATCCGCTTTAGTATCAGTTAGATATTTCACTATTTTTCTATACGTCTCGGCGGTGGTCGGTGATATTTTGGTGTCATTGATTCTACTCATACAGTAGTAGCTGGTGGAGTCGGTAATTTTATTCAATTGAGCACACAACAACTGAAAATTTTTAATATTTTTGACAAATATCGGTGGAGGCCGTGGTTCACTGGGTGTAGGAGCAGATTCCATGTTTTCTTTTTCATTATGTAGGATTTGAAAAGGATTTGGGGTGAAAAACGGAGATTCGTCAGTCATACCTTGTGACGATGTGCCAGGTTGTGGTTCAGATTCGGTATTAGTACCTGAAGGGGTTGCTTGCTGATTTAATTTTTTATTGGTATCACGGCGGGGTCTTTGTTTTATGGGAGGCGTGATTGAACCACTAGATCTAGATCTTTTAGTTGATGCTTTGGAGGACATCACTTGGTGAAAATATCGCATTTCATGTGAAGAAGATAATAAGATAATAACTAGATGTGGAAAATAAAACAATAACTAAAGAAAAGAAAACCAATCCCGGCCTTGCCGAGCTATTGGCAATCAGCTGATGTGAAGAAGTTACCCAGAATTCACTTTACACCGTAAATTGTAACAAAACTTACTGTTTTTTGCTCCAATATTTACTGCAGTTGTTATCCTGAAGCCTGGTGATGTTTTCAAGATTGCACTGAAGTGAATTCCAACTGAAAAAGCAAGAAATCCAAGAGACGATTTGAATGATGACTGCTATACTCATGCGCATGCGCAGAACTAATCCAATGAAAAGTAAAATAAAATAAGTAAATTTCTTTATCTCCCTCTAATAGTATTTGAAAACGAAGATAACCTAAAAGCCATCAAATAAATAGATAAAAAATGAACTTAGTAGAGTGCAGTAAGAGAATGATGATTCTTGAAAAATGTATACTGACGAAAATATATTTAAAAGTTAAGGATTCAAATAATAACAAATATTATATTTTATATATATATATACTATATCCATTTTGTAGTAAATAAACGTCAATTAAAAAAACGGTTAATATACGTGAACTTTTCTTAATAAGTTAACAATATACTCTGAAGCAAATTTATTATTATAATGTTTATGAATGTCATAGAACCTAATCTACTGTAAGAAATAAATAAATTATGGATCTTATTAGGTATACCAAACAACCTACAGTTAAAGTTTCTTGTTGAATAATTATTAAAATAGGATATTAAGGATGAATGAGTGAGGGAAGGGGGTTTGATATCTTGACATATCAAAATTTGCAGATGAATAGGTGATAGTAGGAAATAATCTTGTTAATAATAGTGTAACGGATCGCAGCCACCCGGAGTAGTTAAGCGGATACTCACCAGACAGCTCCACCCGCACCGCATTGAAGATATGTAGTTTTGTATGTTTTAATGTGAAGTGTGAATTGTAATGCCTTTTATTTATATTTACATAACCATATCCAGTGTCAATATAAGTTTATAAAAAAAAGTAACAGAAAGACTATAAAAAAAAAAAAAAAAAAAAAAAATATCTGAGCCCGTAATAGAGGTAATAGACACTCGGTGTTGAGGTTGGCCATAAGTCTATATTCACCCAGCGGGTTAAAGGCTCTCGACCTGGTCGTAACCACTCAATAAATTGTTAAACGATTTAGATATATCTGTCTTAGTTATATAGTAATATTTGAGCTATTTTTAGTCAACCATTTTCATCCTGTATTTCTCCTTCATAGGATGGAGTGAATGGTTTCTACCCATGAGCTCCTGTGGGGATTCCTAACCGCTGCTGTTGCGCTTCTATCTCTCAGAGCTATCCCTCCTTACCAGTCTCCTCTGCAAATTGGTACGTGCGGGTTCACCCTTACCTGGCAGAGTACCTTAAACTTGTTGCTGTAGTACGTGCTTTTTCCACAGCGGGCACCAACCTCCATGATATTCACTCCTTATCCGAACAGGCATTGCCGAGGCCTTCTTAAGATCTATCACTATTATAACAACCAACCTCGACAATAGGTAATACCTTGAAAGGTGGTTTACACAGAGTGGAAACAACTACATAGATAAAGTGGAGTAAAATATAAGATAGCAAGATAAATAGTTAGTTAAGATATTGCTATATGCATCAGAAACAAGGTTTGTGGCAGAATATTAAAAGATTTTTCACACAACTGAATCCCGATTATTTCTACCTATCATAATTATCCAAAGTTATTCCAAATGTATTAGATCAGAAAGTAACTTTTGTTACAGCAATATGCAATGATCTTCGGTGAAATTAAAAGAAAACAGGTTTATAGCCAGAGGAAGGAAGCCTAAAATACCTATTACTATCGTCCAAGAGAGAACCATGGAATAGAAGAGATTGTAGAAGACATTACCTGACGACGTACATAGAGAAGGGAGCTGGTAAAAAAAAAATCGTTAAATACAAATAATAACATCCAAAATCGTCAAGGACTCGTAATGATTTCTATCTCCCGAGCCTCGAGTCCAGCAAAAGCTAAAGCGTCGAATTTTCTTTTCGTGAATGAGGAGATCTGATACTGGAGGTTGAGCACTACCTCAGCCACGAATAGAAAGTGGTCCTGCTACCGATCCCTCAGCGTATAATTAAAGTAGTGCCTCGAGGGGCTGTATATCAGCGAGGTGTGAGCTGCTTACGGTACCATCATCTCCGTACCTCTCCGGCCAGCGCCTCAGGGGTGGAGTACCGCCTGATGGCTATCTGGTCTTCTTCGATTTACTTTGAGGGAGGGCTTCTGTGGAAGCGTACGTAGAACCAATCCAACACAAAAAGCGAAGTTCTTACCAAGCCTTCCCTAGTTAGTTATATGTTACTGGTACTGGCATGGGTAGGGAAACTAGTGCGAAAATGGATCTTGTGGTCCTCTCTGCCATACCTTAAACTTGGCGTAGCCTTCTACTATTGACAAGGTGGGCATTGTCAAGATCCTTACGTTAGGACAGCACAGGAATAAATATTAACTGGCCCATACAGGAAGCGATCGCAAACCATTCCGCACTTAAGATTGGGAATGGAATAGCTTATGCGTTTACGAAATACGATATTACACAGTCATATAATGCCTTTCACTTATTCAGTTCATTCTTCATCCTTCCAAAAACTTCAAAACTAAAAAAATCATCATATTAGCATGTGAGCATAAATATATTTATGTATTTATTTAATATATTTTAGAAAAACTTTTCTTCTGAATCATAGTCAACAGGGAAGGCTAAGGGCTTGTTTATACCGCACGTGCTTTGGTGGTTGAAGTGATAAGAAGTTTCTTAGAAGAAAACTGTATTATAGGAGCCCGTTCATCGCTCTAACCTCCAAAACGCGTACAATATTAACAAACCCTAATGTAACTATTGTTAAGGGGAGGATTTAAGGTTAACCACATATACCGTCGTGGCCATAGAAATTGGTTCATTCAATAAAAAAAAAAAGCTTCAAAATTAAACGTACCGCGTGTTTTCAAATGATGTTAATAGCACAAAAATATAATATTATATAATAAAAAATAAATAAAAAATCGAGCACATATAAAATAAATATATATAAGTTTAAATTATCTTGTAAAATGAACTATACTAATTTTCAAACCACCACTGTGACCACTGTTGATTTGTGATACCTCTATTTTCCGTGAAGATTCTTTTACTTATGTAACCTTAACAATTGTTAATTGTTTGGGATATCAAAATGATTAAAATTCGACAGAATTACTGATTTTATTCTGGTAGTAGTTAAAACTACTAATTATGGACTAGGAAACATTATTTGTTTTGTTTTTATTTTATTAATTTCATTAAGATTATAATATAAATTAGTAGATAAAAACAAAAATATTCCATTGGATCATATTCATTACCATAAAATATTAATGGATATGTGAGGCACTGTATTAAGCGTGTATTGAGCGACTGTATTAAGAAATGTTATTCCCAGAATCATAACTTAGATTGAGCTATTAAAAGTATTATAATTGATGTTATAAGTAGAGGGAAAACAGGCGAGCTGGCGCACTTTTTTGAGGAGCCAATCAGATGCCAGCATTTGGTCACGTGACCTATGGCGGGAGATTTGAATTTGAATTTCGATCACGACCTAACCTTAACCACGCTGGTTCGCGCCATCGACCTAACCTAAACCACTAAGCCACGCCCCTTTTTAGTCACGTGACCCTTCATCAACCTAACCTAAACCACTAAGCCACGCCCCTTTTTGATCACGTGACCCCTGTTTGAGGGTATTAAGTCTTTATAAAGCATGAGTCTACCCGGCGTCCATTTTCTTTTCCCTACGTTTTGGGCTAATTTAGTATTTATAAAGCATGAGTCTACCCGTCCGCCATTTTCTTTTATGACGTCACAATTTACAAAGCATGAGTCTACCCGACGTCCATTTCCTTTTCCCTACGTTTTGGGCTAATTTAGTATTTATAAAGCATGAGTCTACCCGTCCGCCATTTTCTTTCATGACGTCACAATTTACAAAGCATGAGTCTACTCGACGTCCATTTTGCTCCCCCCACTCCTGCATTAGTTAACCAATCAGAGTGCCTAACTTGAGAGTTCCTCCCGGCTAGGTCCGATGGTCAAATTGTAATGTGTGCTTTTACGAAACCTTTCAAACTGTGACATAACCTTACTATTGTTTACATTTTTTGAAACCTCCCTTACTGTTACATAACCTTCTCATTGTTTACATTTTGCTCCCCCCCACTCCTTCAATAGTTAACCAATGAGAGTGCCTAACTTGAGAGTTTATAAAGCATGAGTCCATTTTCTTTTCCCTACGTTTTGAGCGTATTAAGTCTTTATAAAGCATGAGTCTACCCGCCGTCCATTTTCTTTTCCCTACGTTTTGGGCTAATTTAGTATTTATAAACCATGAGTCTACCCGTCCGCCATTTTGTTTTATGACGTCACAATTTAAAAGCCTTAAGTCTATCCAGCCGCCATTTCGTTTTTTTTAATATAGGATGATTATACCTGACCGGTTCGAGCATGCATCGACATGTCGAATCATGTAAAAACAGGTTAGCGAAAGTACAAACAGGTTTGAATCATGTTGAAGCATGCAGGTATGTAAAACGGAAACATGGACTTTGAACCTCCCTAATGCCTTTAATATAAACATCGTTATAGGGCTTCTTAATCCTATACAGCTTTGAACTTTGATCTTTAATCCTACATTTTAAGTAGCGATAAAAAGTTCCTTAAGCTTAAACGTAAACATGGACTTTGAACCTTCTTAATGCCTTTAATATAAACATCGTTATAGGGCTTCTTAATCCTATACAGCTTTGAACTTTGATCCTTAATCCTAATATTTAAATAGCGATAAAAGGTTCCTTAAGCTCTTGGACTACGGTCTATTATCTTCCTAAGTGTAATGATTTTTAATCCTATATAGCTTTGAACTTTGATTCTTAATCCTACTATTTAAATAGCGATAAAAGGCTCCTTAAGCTCTGAGACTTTGAAGCATTATCCTCTTAAGTATATATATAAATATAATGCGGACCTTGTACGTTTTATCTCTTAGTATAGTAAAAAGATTTAATCGTAAACAAGATAAATTTGCCAATATCAACTTTGTTCTAATAATGGCTTAAAGTATAAATATATAATAATATAAAACTTGTACCTATTTCGGTCGGCGAGTATAATTTTTTATATATTTTTTCAACATTTTTAGTTATTTTCTCATCTTCTTAGACCATTTTTTTAACTTTTATATGTATTATTTACTTATCATTAACAATTCTGCTATAGAATTGCTATTAGCGATGTTTTCGGAAGAGTTCGTCTAATCTCGGCCGGCTTCGGTCTTCTACCTATCCTTGTTGGACGACAATCCTTAATTCTTCCGAAATAAATAAACAATGATAACTTTAATGCTCTCGAACGAAAACAAATTAATATTATTTGATGTACTTTAGTGTAAATAATAATAATATAGTTGTGAATTATAATAATGATATACTACATCATAATGGTTTCCTATTAAATGAGTTTATAATATTATTATTAAGTAAAGTGTTGTACCTTTTTTTGTTCGGCATTAAGCCTTAAGCCTCTTCACCACGTCAAGGTAAAGGTACATCGAAGAGGTTTTGTTTTTTTAAATATTTTTTTAGCTTTTTATATGAATTTTTTTTTAATTTATTAGTTTTATTATTTTTTTTTTTACAATTTCATTTTTTAAATAAAATTAAACGAAAAAATGAAAATCTGAATTCGTAAAAAATAAAAATAAAATATAATCTTCTATGTGATACAATCAATAATTAAATGAAACATTTTTATAATAAAATTAAATGTAAAATAAAGCAAATAAAAATCTGAATTTATATAAACATAAAATGTCATCTTCTATGTAATACAATGTAGAATTAAATAAAACATATCCTTTTCTTTTTTTTTTTTTTTGTAATAGGTCAGTTCATGACGAGAATCTTTTGGGATGGTCAGAAGAGTATGGCAAATCAGAAACGGTGTATGAAGTACATATGATATAATGTGCTTAAGATATTTTCGATTAAGCCAAAGATAAGAAAACATTTCTTTTCTTCTTAAATTTTTTGTTCATGTATTTGAAAGAGAAATATGAGCATCGAAATTATTCTGCAGGGTTATTCTATTCACCACACATTCACTCACACATTCAGGTTTAGAGGCTGTTAGACCATGCCATTGACCTTCATTCAGGGTTTATAGGTGTTCAAACCGTGACAGTGACCCCTTTCATTCATGGTGAATAGCATTAAACACATTTTTATTCATCCATGCAGACAAAGCATTTGTGCGATACTGTGTACATTTCTCTTTCGAAAAATTGTGTACTATGCAATGGCTGCCTTGCTCATCTAAAATTAGTGATTCTATTTTTGGACAGCCAAAATCTTCCAAGTTAATTATAGTACAATGATGGAGATTTCGTGATAGAAACATTTTCTTATCTAGGCCCTTAACGAAAACAAATTTATATTTAAGGTCAATGTAGTTGAAAATGTTATCAATGATGCCATACTCAACTTCTCCAGAATCCCATTTGATTTTATGATAGTAATTTTCCAACCAATAATTCGTTCTTATACTTTTATCGGTTGGTTTATATTCATTTGGTGGCTTAAAAATCCAATGCCTTGAAGACTTGTAAGCTTGATCAAACAGAGAAAACTCTTTAATAATATAACCTCCCAGGCTATCGACAAAGCACTGAAAGTCTACTATCGCTCCGCTTGCCGTAGCCATACTGAACACTGAGCAAAGGATTCACCCCATTTTATACCATTCGCCGAACTGTACCAATTAGAGGATTATACTCTACGAGCCTATCGTGTATGATTAGACAATATGCTGTAGTATTTGCCGGGAATGAAATTTTCGATTCAAATTCTAATCTTACATCGACTGGTCCACTTTTTATAGATTCAGACTGCTTTGAGCAATCTATTACAATTAAAGGTGATTTATCTTTAAAGTTTTGTAAAGAGGACAAAGGTTGCATTTGTCCACCATAATAAGAATTTTGAAATAAAGCATACATATGATAGAGCAAAGCGAACCGATTTGACGACATATCTATATTTAAATCATCATACGGATAAGCTTTACAATTTAGAAACAATTTAACATTGGAAATATTACAATGATCAAAGTGGCTTGCATCTTTTTGAGAATTTTTCAGTCTTCCAGTTTGAAAAGTTAATATTACATAACGCGGTTTTTCTAGCTGACTGGATGTTTTGACTGGCCAGATTTGTCTCTGACTTGCTGGCAGTAAAGGATAATCGTAAAGTTCCCAGGTTCTAAAGGCTAGTGAAAATATTTTTTCTGATTTGAGATGACGCATCAAAGCCAGCTTCTGATGTTCGTTTACGGTAACATAAGGTAGCTTCCAGCATAGCCTATCCAGTTCTATTTTACACTTTTCTACCGCATTAGTCCCAGCTACTGGTTGGCTAGTGATATAGCAATTTTCATCATGTCTGCTTCTTATGAATATCAGTTCTTGCTTTACATTCATTACGATTTTCTGATAATCCTCACAGAACCCAAGAAGGGATGATAAAGGAACACATAGGTTGAAACACCCCTCTGCCGATGTAATGTTTAATGTATCACTTTGTGGATAGCACCATCCCCAATTATCCAAAAACTGGGAACCTCCCTTGAGCGAAACTAGATTTTTCAAAGTTGAAGTGATTCCAGGATTTTTCACACGGTCTATTTCGACTCCACTCAATTCGTACCTTATTTCATCAAACAAAAACGCAAACATGTTGTTTGTTAATTTTGATGCAATGGGGACTGCTGAACCATCCTGCTTTAGAAATCTTCCTTCTACATACAGCAGGCTTTGACTAGGTAGTGTGTATAAATCTTGATGTTGCAGACTGATGCGTATTTCATCCCCTGGCTGAAGATTTGTTGACGAATAAGGATGGTGAGAATGAAATTCAATCCCTTCAACTGAATTATCAAAAGTACCAGCTTCTTCCAAATTCAATATTTCCATGTTGATGATAAAACGTAATATCCTGCGGTTTGAAGAAATCTAATATTGCTCGCAGTTAACGATGTGCACTCAACAATGGCTTTCACTGGAATGATACTTTTTCTCTCTGAAGACGCGCTTTTATGTACTTTCTTAAAGTCCAACCCCATCGCTGTCTGACTACTGAATGGACATTTCTTAGTTATAACACCCTTTATATAAGATCAAGCAGGAAGAGTAAACAAAGCTGACCACAGTTGTTTGAACCTACTTTCTGGAATTGTCTTCTATTTGATGAAATTCGGCAATCTTTCATGTACCGAACGAAATCACTTGGCGGTTTTTCTCCACTGCTGTCAAAGAACTGAACGTATTTTCCTCTTTTCTTGTAACTGACCCAATGCGTTCCTCTACCCCTACTAGTGTCTAGATTAAAAATACCACGTTCAGATTTCCACGGCTTTGTAGGAAATTCATCTACCATAAAAACTCCTCTAAAACGGCACACTTTATGAAGTTTTGCTAATCTGAGTAAGTCGAAATTGCTCAGCCTTTGGCGAGGAAAAGTTTTTAAGATCTCTTTGGCTTTAGTTTTCAACTGATGTACATTTCCCCCGATCCTCTTTGGCGTGGAAATGACTCGCATCTTTTTCTTCTTGTTTGTAACACGCTTCATGGTCAACTGATACAGAGGTAATGCTGACAAGCCTTATATACCCACATTCTTGCTATCAACCCATGAATTATGAGAACTGTCAAAACCTAGCCACTTCACTAGAGCTTTATTACCTTTCCTTTTTACAACTCTTTCTACAAGGTAACAATTAGGATGCTTTACAAGTTGCAATTCCTCTACATAGAAACCACCAGCAATGGTGTCTCCGCGATCATCCTTCAGATGATAGGTGATAGGTACCGTTTTTTTCACTTCAGCTATAGTAAATATTTCTGTAGACCATGATGGTTGATAACCTTTCGCAAACTGTGCTTTATACTTTGATATCCTTACATGATCGCCAACTTTAAATTTTGCAGTCTTTTTTGTACTCGTTTTCTTAGAATAAACTTCTTTTATTAGTTTTGCTTCAATCTTAAATCCATGAACGGATGCCGGTGCCATCTTGATTGTACTATGTTTTGTTTTATTATATTTGTCTACTAATGCCGGCAGTACTACAAGCCAATTGTAGTTGCCTTGTATACTAAACTTTTTCCACATGGCTGACTTTAGAGTGCGATTAAACCTTTCTATTATTGATGCTTTTAGGTTACTATATGTTGAATAATGATTGATATTACAAGATGTCATGAGTTTTCGAAATACTTGGTTATAAAACTCTTTACCATTGTCTGTTTGCAAATTCTTTGGCTTTCTCTCAGATAATACTTTCTCGAAACCTTGACACACTACAGACGCAGTTTTATTCTTGATAGGCACTACCCAAGCATATTTAGAAAAACAATCTATTACAGTGAGCAAATATTTGTAACCTTTATTAAATTTAGCATAAGGAATCATTTCAACCAAGTCAGCCTGCCATAAATCATCAATACCTTTGAGTAAAACAGATCTTCTTTTAAAAACCCTCCTAGCAGGTTTGTGCAATTCATGCACGATCTGCTCTTTAACGGATGCCATGACGTACTGTTAATCTTCTCATGTGCGCTACACTATTATACCCCCTTCTCTAAGTTGAGCTTCTATTCGCAAGATCTCACTCTTTCCTGTTTGAGAGCCAATCAAATATCTCATTCGATTAACTAATACGTTTGGATCAACAATGCCTGTACCGCTTTTTGATTTGAACAATTTTGAGATAACATTTTTGTATTTGGGGTAATTTTTAAGTCTTATCATATTACCGCTTGGGCTATGTCCCTCGAAATGTGCATTAGTTTGCATCAAAATCTTTTTATACAAAGTATAATCACTTTGTTTAACGAATGAAAGATTCGGATTTTTTATAAATAACAATTCGAAGAGACCTGGTGTACCATGATAGATATCATCACCTATAGTAAGAATATCTTCATTGATAGAAATCACTGTATCGCCGATGGTAAACTTGTGACCATCATATTTGATTCCATATACAGTATCCAGATCTTTAATGTCATTGTTCACAAGCTTTATTATATACTTTGAGGATATATTTCCAATCTTTTCTAAATATTTTTGTAACATTTCTTCTCCTTTAGGAGTTTGAGTTGCTTCTCTCACCTCCTGCAGTGGAGTTTTCGGTGGCTCACACTCTTCTTCCGACTTTAGAATTGGTGTACTTTCCCAAACGTGCTCTAAACGACGAGTAAATATTTTAGAAGGCCCAGGCTTTGGTGTTGTATCTGTTAGTGACGATTGTTCTAGACAATATTTAGACATTTTTGATGGAATATGAGGAATTTCTTCTTCTTCCTTCTTTCGAATTTCACATTGTGTGGAGGGGGGAATTTTAACCTCCTGCTTACTCGCTAGTCTTTCCATAGATTTCAATAAAGGTTTATACTTCAATTTCAAATATTCATCAGTCTCTTCTCGACTCCTTTTCAATAAATTACACTTTTCCTGTATAGCCTTTCTGGTCTCGATTATTTCACGCATTACTACATCACTAGTTGACTCTTCCATGTCTAACTAGAGAATGAGCTTGTCCCAACACCTCACGGTATTATATAGGCCTCGAAACCCTTTCGATACCTTCCATCATTAATTTGTCTATCCTTGTCCAAGACTAAAAATCCGTACCTGTCGTCTTTCCAGCACCATTGACAAACCTTTTTGAAAGTTTGAAATGACATGTCTGAATTGACATGATCATCATAAATTCGTCTTAGATTTAATTCGTCTTGTCTAAAGAGTATAAGAAAGTTAGCATTTTCTCTAATCAAATGTTTTGGGACTCTAGTATAACTCTGGCTCAGATAAAATATATCAACACCGTTATGGCGCCCCATACAAAAGTATGATCTCACATTATCTTGTTTGTCACAGGCAATATCATCGAATATAAAAACTGAGTTGGGTAGTGCCTCTTTGGGCGGAGGAACTTGTGAGTTATCTTCATATTGATAAAACCCGATATCAGTTAAAGGTTCTAATATTTGCGCTAACTCTCTATATTTAGGTTGATGTAAGGATTTTGCGAACAAATAGATATTTTCAAATTTTAATCCCTTTGAGTCATAAATTAAGCTTAGCATAAGATTAGTCTTACCACAATTGGAGGGACCGCATATTAAACATCGAATTGAATCAGGAAACAGTAAACCGTGCCTAGATTCTTTCTTAATTGGAGCGCCTCCGTCCAGGTTATGAATACGGATCGTAGTATGTTGCTTTACCAAGCGCATGATGGTAAATGAAAAGAATCGCACTTTGACCTCTCCTTTTATACTTACCGACGTGGTTGAAATTTAGTGACTAATCTTCGTTAATAGAATTTTTCAAATTAAAAATTGGTACCATATTTAAATTATTTATTTATTATATATAATTTATTTATTTATTTTTTTTTGCACTCATCTTGGTTTTCTAAATATAATTTAGAAGTAAGCCTTCCCACCTCGTCAAGGTGTGAGTGCGTCGAGAAGGTATGTTGATATAATATGGTTGTTAATATTTTGTAAAACTATTTTTCTTATTTTTTATGTTGGTTTCCAGGTTTATCGTTTTAAACCTCTCTGGGAACCAAAACGCAGTTTTTTTTTTTTCATTTTAGGTTTCCAGGTTTATCGTTTTAAACCTCTCTTGGAACCAAAACGCAGTTGTTTTTTTTCATTTTAGGTTTCCAGGTTTATCGTTTTAAACCTCTCTTGAAACCATAACACACATTCCTTTTAGGTTTGCGAGCCTTTAGAGCCACGCCAGGGACCCATTCATTCCATCTCACATACATACTTTAGTTTACAAATAAAAACAACAATATTATATCAACAAAAATAAAAATAAAATCTCTTATACAGCATCTGGAGCGATAACTAAAAAATTATTAAAACCATTTTTCATTTGGCCACAGTGCAGATTAAAAGAATACATATGTTAAAAAATAAAAACGTAATCTTCAAATACTAAAAATTAAAAATTCCATCCTTTCATATACAAAAAAAAAAAAAAAATAATATAAAAAATATCTTTCTTGAATGAAACAAAAAAAAAAAATCTAACAGTTTTCTACTTCTCTTTTAATAAAAAACAACAAAAAAAAAATCTCTTTTAATAAAAAAAAAATATATATTTAAAAAGATAAACATAAAACTTCAAAGATTGCTATGAAATAAAATAAAATAAAAAGTCATCTTGTAATAGTTGAAACAAAACATGTTTTGAACAGAAAAAAAAAAGTTGTGACTAATTAAAAAAAAAACTGATATCTGTTTATAATATACAATATTTACAAGTGAACATTATCAAAGTTTGCCAATATTGCAACAGAGATTTTGATTGTTGCCGCCACACCTCATCTACACATCCGGTATGGAATAATGACCATGGGCCAAGGTACGAATTCCGTCGACTTGATGTCGCTTATCGTCGTGAGGCGAAAGGGATGTTTTAGTCTGTTCGACGGAAAAGAGTTCGTGGTGCTTTGAAATTATTGAGCGAAAAGTAGTTTTGTACTCTTTTCCTTCGAACAGAGATGTGATGTAGTCGTTGAATGTCAGTTTCTTCTCTACAGCGATCTTTTTTATCCCTTTCGCCTTTTTCTTTTCTTTATCGGCGTGAATTCGTATCGAGTACATCTTAGCACGCAGTCCGACAAACTCAGAGACGGGCACTCCGTTGGCTTCGTCTTTAAATTTACCCAACACCTTTTTGTTGTGTGTACTGTATGCGGGGTGGTCTTGGGGGTAGTCTGATGTGTCCATTTCGTCTATAAAATTTTGTATGTCTTTGTAAAAGTCATCAGTCTGTAGAAGATATAATAAACTGTCTGTGTCTGTATACATGAGTGTTAGTCTGTTCGGTCCGTAATGTGGTAATATCGTGTTGTAATGGAAATCGTACATTCGGACTTTGGATAGATCAAGGATGGCCATCCCTACGTAAATAGGTTTGTTCATCTTAATCTGTTCAAAGTTCGAATGTACTGCAACCAATGACTCTGTGTATACTGTCCTGTCCTTAAATGTAGGTTTTGATATGAGTTTGTTCAGTCGTCTTTGACTAACTACAAGCTCAATCTTATGCCGTTTTCGAACATCTTCCATAAACTTGCCGAAAACGGCATTGTTCATGAGCTTGTAGAAGTCTTTGTCGAAATCGTTAGTCGCCTGTTGTCGATGTCTGGTGTTGAGGTCAATGTAACTACGAAGCCAAGGTGATTGCCGGAATCTAAGTACTCGATGTACTCGAACTAACCTTAGTCCTAAGCCCATGGCCTGCCGTAGATTAACGAAATGCAAAACGTATTTCTCTCTGTTGCTCAGAGTAGCTAAAAGTTTTTTAAAATTTGATCCTGGGGGTACCTTATTTTCTGGCAACAGAGGGAAATCGTTGTGCAAATCGTGCAAGCTTTCCGGATACTCTAAGTCGGCTTCAACTATGTAACCGAAAGGCCCGTCTTCCGGTAAGTTGAGCCAATCTAGAGTTTCCGGATTCTCAACCCATTCGAAACCGCCAGACGGAAGGGTCTTCGACATCGCCCACCCGTACAAGTTATTAGCGTCCAGATAGGCGATGTACGAAGTTTCCTCCTGGGGATCGCGACTTGGGTTCAGATATTTATTATTCGCCTTTCCATACCGGTGACTGCATTGGCACAAGCCACCCCTTATTCCCCGTTCGATCATTAGGACCATATCATAATCAGTCAAAAGATCTAATTGTACTCCCGTATACTTCAGCATGGCATCCCAAGCGAGTCCGGGTGCCGTGTAATACCAGGCCGGGTCCAGTGAATAAGCCCTCAAGCAGACATCTCTGAAATTTTCAAAGACGTCGCAAAGAAGCGTCACGTCTACCTTGAGGTATAATTCACTGTACTCGGCCAGGGTTCTGATATTAAACACGTCCCATACCGCTTGAGCATGCTGATAGTCCTCGTCTGAGATAGGCATTTCATTCAATTGACTATAAAATGCCTCCTTCGGGGGCAGAACCGTCTCCTGAAGTTTCTCAAACGAGTCCATGTAATCATAGGGGTACACTCCTTTTCTGATCACGAGATCCAAATGATCGGCGGGGAAGAATTTGCTCGTCTCCTTAAAATTAGGTTTCGGCAAATTCTTGGACAACCTATCGAGACTGGAAGCTATGAAACGAAAGGAGTCCACAAACCTAACGGTTAATGCGCCCACTGTCATTCCAAAGGAAATGTATTTTTCCTCAGAGTTGGGGATGACATCTATTCTTATCTTATTTTTTTCTTCTTCACTTAATCCATGCCCCAACTCTCGGACGATGAAGTGAGAGTCATAACCGCTAAGATTGTGGAATAGGACGGGTAGGAAACGTGGGGTTCTATACAGGATGTTACATTTGGAATGTGCTGGACCACGATACATCCCTGTGATGTGATCGTGATCCATCACTTTCCCATTGTCGGGAGTAAATGGGCGGGAACAGAGGTAACAGGATTGGGATAGATGGTGGGCTTCCATCTGCGATGGTGTCAGGGGTAGCATGTGCCGCTTCATGGAGTACATCTGAGACACCTTCCTGCTACTTCCTTAATATAATTCATAAATTTTTCCGCTGAATCCTCACCTGTGTAGATGAAGGGTTCAGTGGGAAAATTTATAGGCAATAAGTGGCGTGGGATATCATCTGATACCTTGACGTACGTGCAAAAACTCATAGGAAGGTGTCTCTGGTAGGGTCTCGTTTGTCTTGAATCTCCCGGCTGAATCTTTTCCAACATAGATTCAAAATCAGCATAGACAACGAAAGGAATCCTCACCTGCCGTTGTATATTAATAAAAGATACCTTTTGAGGATTCCCTTCGTCGTCGCAAGCCGGGAGTATGATGCGAGTAGCCTTATTATCCCCACAGTACTCCATGTGCTCCCTCACCCGCTCAGCGATGTTTCCCCCTCCTACATTAAAATGGGTGAAACATCGCTTACAGACGTGTCTTCCGCTGTGGTACCTAGAAATCTGCGACGCCACTAATTTATTAAAGTCTTTGATATAGGCGAAGTGACTTCGCCCATCCTCCGTTGTCAGCAGAAGTAAATCACGATGGTCAGCCTTCTCCTCCTTTACCACCTTCAGCGGGTACACGTCTCCTGTCTCTCCAATGCCAAAAACATTCACACTGATGTCATTGTGTCGTTCGAATGTTTTCACCTCTTGGAGAGGAGTGGGGAAGGAAATGCAGTCGAAGTTATATCTATGCTCCAAGTTCCTATATTTGCTTACCCGTTGTCCGTCGCTGTCGATGAGGTGGGCTAGTATCGAATATTTAAAACACCGCTCGTCATTATTCTGGACATTAATTACAGCTTTTCTGGCGGCTATTTTAGGTGGAAGAGGTATATAGCTGGAGGCGCCTAGAGGTCTGAATCTATTTACCCTTAAGAGAAGACCGTCAAGACTTTTTAGGAACCAGCCGCTCCCTTTCATTGCCATCTCTTCCATCTCGGTAGCCAACTTCGCATACATGCCACTGAGAATATCCAAGATGGAAGAGATGTCATACATAGCTTTGTTTTTGGTTTTGAAGGCACGATCACAGGACTCTCCTCTCACGTTTTCGTACGTGGCCTCCAAAACCAAATTGAATTTTAAGGGAGAGTCTGATTCCGCCCAAAATTCTGAAATCAACCGATGCAGAGTGTCCGTCTGTTTGCACAGAAATTCTACTACATCAATTGATTCCGAACATGGGAGAAAAAAAGTCTTGAGGTCCCCTCCAAAGGAAGTTTCAATCTGGTATAAAGACCCCATAGCCGCCTCCAACCGCCTCCGCTTGGTCATGACGAGCGGCGTTTCTCTCAGGCAGCGGCGTACATGCTTCATCCACTGTTTTTTAGCCTGGAAATTCTCTCCGCAGGAAACACATGTACGCCGTGCCTGTGAGGTTAAGCATAAGTTTTCATGACGAAGTTTATTATCCTCCCTGCTAAACTCTCTATTGCAATACTGGCAGTTATTATTGGTAGTTGACATTTTTGATTTTAAACTTTAAAAAACACAAATAACCCAAAAACTGTCAGATAGTGAAATTATAAAATTGAAATTATATACTAAGTCAAAATAAAACAAATTCAAGCTATTAATTAAAAAATTACAAAAAAAAAAAAAAACAAAAAAACAAATTGATTCCTCAAAAAAAAAAAATTAATATTAAAACTAAAGAAAAAATGAAAGATGAAGCTAAGGATGAATTAAAAAAAAAAATATTCAAAGAAATAATTGAAAGAAAAGTTTGGATAATTTTTTTTAAACACTGAAGCACTGATAAGGCCAAAATAGAAAAAATGGTACTCACAAGTTATCGAGATGTCACCTTGATGCTGGATAAGAGAATGAGAAAGAGTTCTGAAAAAACACACCTATTTATAGCCGCCTTAGGGATTATCCGAGCAAAGTTCAAAGAGTATAGGATTAAGACGTGTGAGAAGGAGTGGGGGAAGGGCAGGGGAGGAGTGGGGGAAGGGCAGGAAAGGAGTGGGGGAAGGAGTGGGGGAAGCCGAAGAGCCCGAGAGCAGCCGAAAAAGCCCGAACACTCCCAAGTGTTTCTAAAAAATAGCGGCTAGCCGAATATTTCCGAGCTTTGCCGAACTCTTCCGAAAACATCGCAAATAGCAATTCTAAGGCAGAATTGTTAATTATAAGTAAATAATACATAGAAAAAGTAGAAAATGGTCTAAGAAGATGAGAAAATAACTAAAAATGTTGAAAAAATATATAAAAAATTATACTCGCCTACCGAAAGAGGTACAAGTTTTATATTATTATATATTTATACTTTAAGCAATTATTAGAACAAAGTTGATATTGACAAATTTATCTTGTTTACGATTAAATCTTTTTACTATACTAAGAGATAAAACGTACAAGGTCCGCATTATATTTATATATATATACTTAAGAGGATAATGCTTCAAAGTCTCAGAGCTTAAGAAATCTTTTATCGCTACTTAAAATGTAGGATTAAAGATCAAAGTTCAAAGCTGTATAGGATTAAGAAGCCCTATAACGATGTTTATATTAAAGGCATTAAGAAGGTTCAAAGTCCATGTTTACGTTTAAGCTTAAGGAACTTTTTATCGCTACTTAAAATGTAGGATTAAAGATCAAAGTTCAAAGCTGTATAGGATTAAGAAGCCCTATAACGATGTTTATATTAAAGGCATTAGGGAGGTTCAAAGTCCATGTTTCCGTTTTACATACCTGCATGCTTCAACATGATTCAAACCTGTTTGTACTTTCGCTAACCTGTTTTTACATGATTCGACATGTCGATGCATGCTCGAACCGGTCAGGTATAATCATCCTATATTAAAAAAAACGAAATGGCGGCTGGATAGACTTAAGGCTTTTAAATTGTGACGTCATAAAACAAAATGGCGGACGGGTAGACTCATGGTTTATAAATACTAAATTAGCCCAAAACGTAGGGAAAAGAAAATGGACGGCGGGTAGACTCATGCTTTATAAAGACTTAATACGCTCAAAACGTAGGGAAAAGAAAATGGACTCATGCTTTATAAACTCTCAAGTTAGGCACTCTCATTGGTTAACTATTGAAGGAGTGGGGGGGAGCAAAATGTAAACAATGAGAAGGTTATGTAACAGTAAGGGAGGTTTCAAAAAATGTAAACAATAGTAAGGTTATGTCACAGTTTGAAAGGTTTCGTAAAAGCACACATTACAATTTGACCATCGGACCTAGCCGGGAGGAACTCTCAAGTTAGGCACTCTGATTGGTTAACTAATGCAGGAGTGGGGGGAGCAAAATGGACGTCGAGTAGACTCATGCTTTGTAAATTGTGACGTCATGAAAGAAAATGGCGGACGGGTAGACTCATGCTTTATAAATACTAAATTAGCCCAAAACGTAGGGAAAAGGAAATGGACGTCGGGTAGACTCATGCTTTGTAAATTGTGACGTCATAAAAGAAAATGGCGGACGGGTAGACTCATGCTTTATAAATACTAAATTAGCCCAAAACGTAGGGAAAAGAAAATGGACGCCGGGTAGACTCATGCTTTATAAAGACTTAATACCCTCAAACAGGGGTCACGTGATCAAAAAGGGGCGTGGCTTAGTGGTTTAGGTTAGGTTGATGAAGGGTCACGTGACTAAAAAGGGGCGTGGCTTAGTGGTTTAGGTTAGGTCGATGGCGCGAACCAGCGTGGTTAAGGTTAGGTCGTGATCGAAATTCAAATTCAAATCTCCCGCCATAGGTCACGTGACCAAATGCTGGCATCTGATTGGCTCCTCAAAAAAGTGCGCCAGCTCGCCTGTTTTCCCTCTACTGTTATATTTATGTATTGTTCATTACAAAGAACGTAGAATTACTTGTTTAAGTAATTTATAGAATTTAACAAAGACTGTGAAGGGAAATTCCACAAGGACATCCTACTGAGGTTGTCCGAAATTGCATGGATACAGGAAAGACGTTTAGGGTTCGCTAGGCATCTTATTGGTCGCAATACAAGAGCTGTAAAATAGAGAGGGGAATAGCTGGATCCAGGGAGGACTCAGATGAAGACAAATTGCAAGAATAAAGTCCAACGAGGAATGCGGAGTCTGGTAGCAGTACCATAACCCCGGGAGGCAGGAAGGTATATTGGATAGCAAGCCCTGTCAATCAGGAAGAGGAGCTCCCAATATCTCCTAATTGCGAAATTCATTAGCTCTGGAGGGGGGGCCCGATGGGCCGTGGACAGCTGTCGCATCCCCCTGCGCCGGATTTTTACGGCCCATGTCAGTCCCTCATTGCGAATATCACGGCTTGTACAATATGGAACGTCCCGCCGTATTGCTGATTGCCACAGTTCGTTCTATCGTTGGCTCATATTGGAATCAGCTGAAAAATTAAAAACAATTTAGATACAAAGCTCCTATACAATGTGGACCCGAGGAATCAAAGAAATATTGACGATAAAAATGCCTTCATTATCAAAGATGCACTCAGTATAAACATATGGTTTAATTGAGTGTTGATTCATTTCAGATGGAGATTGAATCATAGATAAAAATGTGTGTTTAAAATACTCTTTGTAAAAGGACATACAAATACTTTTTTGAATAAATAACACTTTACTGAATATTTACTATACAAATTCTTTAAAATACAATTAAAAATCTGGTTCGGGCAACACACGAGTTATTACATTTGCCTCAGTTGTTAAAAAAAATCTAAGAACTATTAAATAAAGTTAGAGTTTAAAGAAAATTAAAAAAAAAAAAAAATTGATGTCGTTGAAAACATGTGCATTAGAATAAATAATATAACAAATATAAATTTGTATGTACACTAATCACTTAAGTTTATACGTTACTCGTTACTTCACATTACCTTCCACAACTTTGTATATATATATAAATAATCCAAAATAACGAATTATAATCTATTGCAGATATTTAATGATTAACTCATGAGATCGTCTTTAAACGCATAGCAAGTAATCAGAGGTAATCTCCAAATCATGCAAATTTTCGTAATAGTAGTTGCTTAACGTAATGTACGTTATATTTCTAATTGGTTTGACGAACATGTGGTCAACTGCAGTCCATTCTATATTTAGTAATTTATTCAATAAGATTTTTCTGACCACAAGGTCCGCTCGAATTTACATTTCTATGAAAGGATAGGAGGCGGTAGGAGAGCAAACACATCTGTCACCGGCCTCAACAATAAAACATGACGAATGAATTACCGCGGAGACAGCGGACAGCGCCCTCCGGCAATTAGGGGTCGGATATGGTCAGCAGATGAAGGGCAGATTGTTCTAGCTTCCCTCATTTACATGCAAACTCTTGTCCTAAACACTCCTCCAGTCACTTTGAATAATTCAATATCCTCTGCCTCTTTGGTATACAAATTGTGTTGAGGTTAGGG